>CP088215.1:0-1200000 GCA_021117315.1 Immersiporthe knoxdaviesiana
CATATTTATCCTTATGTGGACATTTGGTAGAGGTTGTGGGCTAGGAATAAATCTGTAACCGCGTCGACGAGGCCGTGACTTGCTCAGACAACTAAATACATGTTACACAGACATACACTCCAGTATTAGCCGGCGTATCCTCGAAAGCCAGCACAAGCCCTCCTCAGTTCCTGCCAAGACCCAACAATCAGACGGTGCAGATGTTCGGGTCAACCCCATCCCATGAAGGATAAATATGTTTTCCATCAGCTCATCATCGAAGAACTACAAGCATGCTGTCTCGTCCTTGGCTGGTCGGTCCAGACTGGGAGGTTGTCGGCTTTGCCTAGCGTCTCGTGAAATAGCTCACATATGAGACAGGTCATGCGTTCAGATAGGGGCAGGCATCACCTCTAACTTGGAAGAGCAATTACTGCATGGCATGACATCACCTGGGGCACTGGATAATGTTATAGACAACGGATTAACACAGGAGTATGTGTCGATGAACGGTCTTCACGAAGTACCAGACATGACATCAAATCAAGCTTGCCGCTAATTCCTCCTAAGCAGAGTGCTAAGTAAGCCCATAGCAGTGCGTCATAAACTTCCACTGGGCTGAGGCCAAATTCAAGCTTGTACAAATCTTAACAAGAGAACCATACAATAACTCCTCCTAACATAAGATGAGCCTCATGGCAGAATCTAAAATCATCATCAGAACAGGCAAAAGCGTTGTGTCATCAACGAATTGGCTCGTCCACAGAGCCGAAGCGCTTAGGACGTCCCGCAGCTGTGCCTCCCGATCAACCCGAGTCGTCCCGCGCCGAGCCTTTCTGTTGTCCTGGAGACGGAGCTGAGAAGTCCATCTCGACGAACTTGGGTGACGACAAGCCTGCCTCCTCCAGCTTCTCCCTCGTCTCCTGCCCTCTGGACAGCCGAGCACAAGCAGCTCGCAGTGATCGTCACCCCCGAGCTAGCAGGAGCGGCGATTGCATCGACCTTCAGATCGATGGCCTCAGCGACGCGTTCATCGCCGCACATCGACTTCCGAAACTGGATGCAGACTGGCCGGGCGTCAAACGGAAGAGGTACGTGACTCCTGGTCCTCCTTGTTCTCGGTTTCCCGCTGGATCCGACGTCCATATGAGCCAGAGAAAGTCTGGGGCTGTCTCCGGAGGAAGTTGTGCTCGAAGATCTGTGGAAGTGAAAGGTCGCCAAGACCTTGGGCGCCTCGTTACCAAGGCGAAGGAAATGATCGAGAAGGGCCGTCATCAGACCGGCGCCATCCATAGAGTTAGTGCCCTTGCCAAACTCGTCAATGAGGATGAGACTTCTTCCGTGCCGTGGCAAAGTTGATGAGAAGGCAGCTTGCTTCAGGTCGATTGCGAAAGCGCTCTCGTTGGCCGAGACGCTCCCTCTCTCCTTTGCAGCGATTCGGGTGAGGAGGCGATCAGTCAGCCTGATGCGGGCATGAGCGCAAGTACAAAGCTCCCGGATAAGGGCAAGAAACACCGCGAGTGCGACCTGCTTCGCAAACGCTGCTGCCTGCCCGAATGATTGGGCCCTGTCATGACCATGACGCTTGGGAGGTCCTTTCGTGTCGTCTGCAATGTCACTGTGGTCATCGTCCTCGCCGCCGCTACCACCTCAACCAGGTGTGCGGTCGTTGGCGATAAACGAGGGTACGACAAGCTCCTGAAGAGGGTGGCGGCCATCTTCTATCCGGATGACATTCGCGGTAGTCATATGGTGCTGTCAACCTGTATTTGTCAGCCCCGCGAGCAAGTGTAAAGGAGACTGTCGAGCTCGCCGCAGACATCAGACGCAGTGAGTAAGGCCTCAGTTTGTGAACGAGAATGCCGACGCCCCAGTTGGTAGATAATCTCGATTTCTTTGCCTGCGGGTAAAAAGTCACTATGGCCGCCTTGCTCTGTAATGCAGGGGAAGAACCACTTCTTATCTGGTTGCATGGATCTCCGAATTGTGTGTCCAGCGCTCATGGCATTGTTCTTGTAGGACAAGCTCCCTCCGTCACGAACTTTGCTTCATAAATCACGTCGTCGTCTCCTTCACTGTCGTATCCTACGTCCTGTCTGGGATCAACACTACAGCAGTAAGAAACCCTAGCTGAGGATAGTGTAGGCATTGTTGCACATGAGGTCGGCCCCACTGGAATTCCCGGCTGTTAGACGGGCTTTTGACCCCAATCAACATCCAACGAGACCAGCGTGTATGCGCTTCAATCTGCTCGGGCGTCGGTCAACATTAAGCAACACGCTGATTCTACAGTCTGCCTTGACTGAGTGAAAGTCGATGGTGGTGGCGATGAGCCCTCGCCGACTTGTCTGAGCTTCATTCGACGATGCCATCAGCCACCTGTGGTTGTAGCATCAGTAATGAGTCCGAATAGCAAAGGGAAGCACCCTTCCGGAGCCTTTACCATTGAACTGATGACAAGTGTATCTGCCCCTTGAGTTCGCTTGCCGCTCGCGCAGCTCGATCGTGAGCCGAAAATGCTTGTATTGTTGCCCAGGTGCTCCTATGCCGCTGAGTCATGCCCTCCTGCCAAGTTGTCTCTAACCCTAACCCTAACCCTAACCCTAACCCTAACCCTAACCCTAACCCTAACCCTAACCCTAACCCTAACCCTAACCCTAACCCTAACCCTAACCCTAACCCTAACCCTAACCCTAACCCTAACCCTAACCCTAACCCTAACCCTAACCCTAACCCTAACCCTAACCCTAACCCTACCCCTAAATTTTATAAAATAAGAATATATCTAATCTTCTATATCTTACTTCTCGAATCTATACTGCTAGAAATATTAATAGATAATTCTATTAAAATCAAAATTAAAGAACTAGAATATAAAATAGAAAAAATTCTCTAAGAATAAAATAACAAAAATCTCTTTCTTATTAAATAGAAAAGCTATCCCTATAGCAAAAATATATAGAAACTAAGAGAAAATCTCTATAATTATAGAAAAATACTAAAAGAATAATTAGAAAAGTATCTCTAGCAATTAAGATAACTAATAATAAGATATATATCTAAGAAACTAAAACCAGAATATAAGTTCTAGAAAGCTTGCTTTAGCTCAGAATAAGAACCTGAAATTTTTGCAGAAAAAGCATCTACTTTAAAAATACTCAGATTTATAATAGAATCAGAGAAACTCTTAGAAAGCAGCCTCTTAAAAACTAATGCCTTAATACTACAGTTAGCCTTCTCAGCAGCTAAGCACTCTATCTCGGCCTTCTTAGCCTTAATATACTCCAACTTCTCAATTATATCCAAACTATAACAGATAGCATAAGCTATTTTATTAGCTTATAACTAATATTATTTATATAGGCAGTATATATAGGCAGCAGCTAGCTTAAGCTCTTTCTTAGCCTTATTTAACTCAGCTTTAGTTAAGAAATACTAAAGAATAATCTTCTATATTTAGATAGAAATAAATTCTTATATATTGCAATTCTCTTTCTTATATCGAATATACTTAGTATAGCAGAAGAAATCTTTAATAGAAATAAGATAGAAAATCTTATATAAAATATAGAAAGAATAAGCAAGTATTTCAAAATAATAATAAAAGATAGAAAGCTAGAGAATATTGCTTTATTTAGTCTTTTTTAAACAAATTCTATTAATTCTATTCAGTATCTCGATTAGAAAGATATAATAATAAGTATAAAAAACAAAAAAAGAAAACTTATAGAAGATTATTAAAAATAATAATCTATAAAAAAAGATAATATTATAACCTATCTAATATATAGATTATAATAGAAAAATAGTATAATATCTAGATTATCTAGAATAGATTCTTAGAAGCTAAGAGTCTAATATTCTAAAATAGAAATAAATATATAGGATTATATAAGCAAGAGTTAGAAATTAGACTAATAGAACTGCTTATTAGTTCTATTAATATAATTTTAAACTAATAAAATTAATTATTAATTCTTATAATCTAGGACTAAAAAAGCTAGATATATAAGAATAGAATATCTATAGATAAAACAGTTTCTTATAGCTCTTCAGTTATCAATCTAAATACCGGATCTAAGTATTGATTTATACTCTAATCCAGTAGCCCATACCAGGCAGTAAATACTTGCATTTAGAACTTCAGTTGCTGTTCCGTATTCAAGGATAGTCTTGGCACCGCTCTTGTTAGCATAAACCCTTTGTGTACTTTGGAATCTTCGGATTACTGCAGTGCTCATTACACGGTGCGTGAGTGCGTCCGGGTTAAATACCGCGAGGCCTGCTGTCTCCGCCCACGCGGTATAGCTAGCTAGAGTAGCTAAGAAAAGAAGATAGCTAAAAACTACTTTCTGCAACTTATTATTTAATATTTACTATATTGCAAAATAAGCTTCTTATTTAAGCATTTTTTAATAAGCTAATAAAATATTATTTAATATTGCAATTGAACTTTTATCTACTAAAGCACTTTTCTAGAGCAATTCTGAAACTCGGTTTTTTTTAAGTATATTTATTAGTAGTCAAGCTATATCAATCTATTCCTGAGTTATCAGTCTATAGAAGAGAGCTTCTTGTATTCCTGAAGATTTATTTCTTGCTGCTCTTCTTCGAGCTGCTTCCAGAGTGGCCCGACTTGACGCTCTGGGTCTTGGAGCCAGGCAGACCCTTGGTGCTGGCATCATCAGAGGCGTTAAAGCTCTTCATCGAGTAGGCGTCATTGTCCTTGCCTCCCTTGCCGCCCTTTTTCCACCGCTTGTGCCGCTGCCGTGGCCCTTGCTGAAAGAGGTGCCGGAATCGCTAGGCATTTTGAATGTCGTAGTGTGTCTTGGTGATTTTCTGTTGCGTTAAAGGTAGTTAGCGTGCTGATTTGCTTCTTAGTGTTTCTTGAGTTGAGAGTGGATAGTAAATTTGAGTAGGCTATATAAGCAGCTTTTGAGACTATTATATATAATATCAATCTTGAAAACAATAGCGCTTAGACTATTTAAACACAGCTATTGTTACTACTTTTGTTAGTAGTAGTGAAGAGAACTGGTCAATGTTAGTTGTCTAACAAACCTAGAATAGGTAAGTAGAACTATTGTTACTACTTCTATTAGTAACAGTAAAGAGAACTAGTGAATGCCAGTTGTCGAACAAATATTGAGTAGATAAATAGAACTATTATTACTACTTCTATAAATACTAGTAAAGAAAATAGAGGAATAACAATGCTATAATAAATTAGATAAGGCTAATATAACTATTCTAAATATTTGTCTTTACTAAAAGTAAATAGAATTAGCAAAAGCCTATTATTAAATAAATTGAAAATCTTTAAAAATAACTATCTTTTCTACTTCAATTTTGAAATTTTGAAAAAAGCTATTGATTTATTTTATTAAATTAGAAGAAAATTCTTTTATATTTCTATTAAATTAATTATAGATTACAGAATAATAAATGCTAATTAAGATATATTATATTTATTTTACTTTATATCTTTCGGTTTAATTATAGTTAATTATCGCAATTTGAGTAGCTTTATATTTTTTAGAAAACAATATAATAAGCTAACTATAAATTTTATTCAAAGACTTAAATTTACTTTAATAGATTTACTAATCTATCACAGTCTTTTTAACTATATCTATTATCGAAACTTGGAATAAAAAGCAGTGTAGTTTCGTTTTCTCCTTATAGTATATAAGAAGAATTTATTTCTTGCCACTATCTAACTTATTAAAAAAGAGCGCAATCTATCGTCTTTCAAAAATCTCTATTATCAATTTATAGCTCTTATAATATTTTATACCCACAAGCATATATATACTTATATAAACAACATAATATAGAGAACTATTTTATATTCTGTCGCAGCTCTATTATTTCAGTCTATAATTGCTATAGTGCCTATAGTTACGATGCTTAATAGTTTTGCGGAAATTGTTATCGCTTCTATTTTTAATACGTTTCAGTACGACTGCGGCAGAACATTCGCAGTTGCTGATCTGACTCTTCTCCGCCTCCCTTCAATCAATAAGCTTGAAGTAGTGCTGATCCTCCTTACGAACGTTCCACATAGTCTCGATATGGACCTTGAGAGGAGTTTGGCGCAAGGCTCGGCACACCGCCCAGTCTAAGTGCAAAGCAAACCGGGGCAAGGGGTGACAAGCTGGATCGAGCCAGGAACACCTGGTACGAAATAGCATCAAGGACGGCTCTAGGCCGCTGTGGTAGCACCTGGATAGAAACTGCTGCAGCTGCGTCTTGTATGCTGCCATGTCCATAGATGCGAATGCCATCCAGGGGACATCTTCGGCAAGGATGAACTGCTTCAGCTGTGGGAACGTCTTGACAAACTTGGTCAAGTTCTCGAGCATGACCCTGGACCGCTCATCCGTAAAGGCACGGCGTGCCCCGCCTCTACAGCACCTGCTCATGACGGGGGAGAACTCCAGGGCGACCCTCTCCAAGAACTGATTCCAGCTGTCGACAAAGGTGATGGTGCTAAAGTCTATCTTGGAGCTAAGAAAGATTTTCCAGTCCTTCCTGGTGCCCCAGCGAACCATGAAAATATCTCTCGCGCCATGAAAACGCATCATTTCACCGGCACCAGACCGTAAGGCATGAGGGTAGAGCCTTATAACCTCCTCGCGGGACTCAATGCAGGCGGCCAGGAGTGGCCGCATCATGCAGATGCGCTCCCCAAGCTCCTTAGCCCACGAAAAGCTCAGTGAGAGCCCCACCTCTTCAGAGCCATCGGTAGCCACCCTGCTGTACTCGCATAACACAGGCACGACCCCATAGCCAGGCATAGCCTCCTGCCAGATCTTGCACCGCAGCTCCGCGGGAAGGCTAAAGAACAGGGAGAATACCGGCTCAGCGCTACTGCTAAGCGCAGTGGTGACTTGAGATTTAGTCACTTGATTGTTGTTGATGCTGACTTGGGACTCCGCCATTTTGTTGCTGTTGTTGTTGTTAGGTGGAGAGCTTGGTGGGATGAGAGAGATCACTGAGAAAGCGAGATAAGAGAGCAAGTCGCCTCCCAATCAGGTTCCTATATATGTAAAAGTTCAGGCACAGATATATTGTCAGGATAATCGCGTCCTCAACATTCGTGCTGTCAAAACAGTCGTGCTGTTAGTTGACTGTCCAGGACTCTTTTATTGGCTGGAATGCTCTTCACAAATAAGTAAGATCTATTATTAGTCTTTGATAGTATATTCTAACAATTGATGCTCTGAACTGAGACAGCTTTTATATGCGCTAAAACTATAGATATACAAGACGCTTACTGTGCTTTGTGATTAATGCTTCTTTTGCTATAAGCTTTTATTATATTTTCTTTCTTTGAGATATTTAGAATGTAATAGCACTGACTAAGAAAATGCAAAATAGCCCCCTACCACTTCTACTATACCCGCACAAATTTGACTTAGCAGAAAGCAAGCCTACTTTTACGCTCTTTATTATGCTCGCTGGCGTATATGTAGTAACAGCTGACCTTATTCGGATCCGACTCTGACTAAGTTTACAATTTACGCATTATAGTCTCCAGTTTGTATATACCTGGCCTATAAGAAGAATCTTTTCTAAATCTGCTTTAATAAATTTAATTGGTTTTGCTGTTTTTAAAACTATATAAAGCAGCCTGTGCTGTGAATTACAAGTATATAATTAGCACTAGCAAGAGATAATTATTGGTGCACATAATCGAGAGTGCATAACTCGTCCTAGATCAAGCTCCAGTAGGTTGAATGCGGAAGACTATAACGATTGTATATAGTTCGGACTTGGGAAAGAATATTTCGCTCCAATACCTTTTTGGGGGGTTGGATTTAATTTATCGACTTTAACCACAAAGATCTCGATACGTTACTTTAGTAATTCCTCTAGATATTTCCAACCCAAACCGCAGGCTCAGTATTGGCTGTAGTCACTTCTCTTTGCGAAGTGAATCATCTGGTTGCCCTGATCATAGGCAATCACATAACCCAGCTGCCACACCTCTCCGATAATCATAGGCCCGTCATTTGCTGGAATTCCCCCGTCCGCAAACGCGCTGAAGCACACGTTTTCATAGCCCTGCAGCCCGTTTATGCTCCGCACGATCATGTTCTCGGGCAGCATAGGCATCTCCACCCCGCCGATCACATACGCCGCATACGGCGCCGTTGCGTTGCAGTCTACTGTCCAATACCCCAGGGAGGCGTTATAGGTCGCAGGTGGGTCGAACTGCGCGTTGACCTCGTGTGCTGCCAGGGTCGGAACAAAATTTGGCGCTGTGCCGCAATCAATAATGGACTGGAAGGTACCGCCCGACCGCAGTGTGCCGTTATTGGCGTTGCGGAACACGAACTCGTGCGTGGTTGTGTACCACGTCAGCTCAGTCACGTTGCCGATATTCTGCGTGAGCTCAATGTCCACGCTCGTGAAGTTGCCCTCCCAGTACTCCTCAGGGACCAGACCGCCGACAGCAATAACGCCCGCAGGCGCGAGGACAGGGTAGTTCTGCGGAACCTGGTCCAAGGCGATGGTGAAGACGGCATCGGAGACCAGACCCTCACTCACCATGTTGGTGAACAGCGGGTTGTACTCTACCTGGCCACCTGTCGTGCGGTTGGTCGCAGAAGTGATAGCCGGGTATGCCAGACCAATCAACCCAGAGGAGTAGCCATCGCCAGACCACGCCGCATAGTCCACTAGCGCGACCTCCTGCTGCCCAACAGTAATCCCCGCAAGCGTTACAGGCGCATAAGCCATATCACCATCGAGGATTTCCAGCTCCGGAAAGTACTCAATCGCAAACTCGAGCCCTGTAATGTTTGTCCACTCGCCCTGCGTCAGGTTGAACAGAGGCCCAAACTGGCAGGCCGATTGGTCCAAAGGCACCTGGGTCGAGATCTCAACGCACTCGAGCGCCTGTGTAACGACCCATGTATCGGAGCTCCCAGTGTCGAGGAAGCTGATAAATTGCTGTGCCGGGCCAGACGTGCCGGGGGTGTTGCCCCATGTCAGGTTGGCGACGGGATAGACATCGCTGAATATCGTGTTGATGTTCTCCAGGGCTGTACTATCTCTGGAGGCGGCGATGCGCGTCTTGATGGGGCTGGAAAGACTAGTGAGAGAGCGGTTGGTGTACTTGGAGACGGAGATCACGTTCTCTTTCGCGGCCGCAGCAATTGACACACCGCTGCGGCTGAAGAGCGCCGCTGCAGCGCTCAGCTCTGGCAGAAGGCTCAGCGCGAAGCTGAAGACGAGGTTGTGCTGTTGCATAATGTTTTGATATATCCAAGGCAATAATATTAGCTGGGAAAACGATAGGCAAAAGATGATGGAGAGAGATGCGAACACCTTAAGGAAGTGATATGCGGATCTTAAATAAAGATTGACCGCCGTGTGCAGCAAAAGGGGTATTAAGGACCTGCCTCTTGCAGCGCCGGATATGTCGGATTACAGAATAGAGTCAAGGTTTCGTACAAGCGTAATTGCGGGTCTCTAGGCCCAACTCGGAAAGTCATTATCGGCCCTTCTAAATGCGACTCCGCGTCTAAATTGAGCTTATATACGTACAGTAATTAGTATATAATAATGTTCCGCTGCGCTGTTAAAAGCTAGTCTAGACTTGATTGCAATTGCAATTGCAACAATAATAGGCAGGTCTGTCAAAAAGTATCTAGAGAATACAACAAGCTTCTAGACAATTCTTGCAAGTATTTATATGATTCTGGAAAAAAGTCTGCTACAAACTATGCTTCTGCTGCTAATCAATTGCAAATTAATTATGCAATAACAAGCAAATAGAGGTGGAACTTACAAAATCTTAGAATAATATAGTGATTTGAAAATATAGATAAGAGTCTATTTTAGATCTTTATATACGTTGAATTAGAATAAATTTGTAGACTTTCTAATTTAAATTTTTAACTATGTTGTAATATATATATATAATATCAAAACCGTACAAATGTAATATTTTATTTAAAGAAATATATATCGAAGAAGTTATAAGGAGATCCGGTCCTGTAAATCTTTCTCTCTTTCTCTCCCCGCTCCTCTTTACTGAACTAGATCTCCCTCTCCCTATATTTAGATATTCAACGATAACTATTACCTTTGTCTAGGTTTATAAAAAGAAGCAGTTTGTTATAGTTAAGGTCTTTGTTTCAAGCAATCAAAGCAAACTCCTCGAATAATGCTATTCCTATATATAACTCCCCACTATCAATCTAGCTTTCAATTGTTCCAACAGCCCGATTATATCCTATTATATCGACAAGGATAGTGCCGGTCGTAATATTGGCAATTAGTATTGTTCTGTTGCCCAGATCGAATTGCATCCCCAGGCCTTGCATAATACCTGTGGTCAAAGTCGGTGGGTAGGTAGTCTTTGCACCCCACGGGCGGACCACAACTGCATCCGCTGCGCAACTGGCACTGATAACCGTCCTATTCTCGGCAATATAGCCAGCAAAGTACTCCTGGCTAGCGAGATCGAGAGCGTTATACCAGACAATAGAGTAAGAGCCGAGATGCACGTATCCCCAGTACCATTGCGAGATGCTCTCTATGAAGGCCTGGTCGCCCTAGTTCTTGTCATAATACCCAATACTATTATAGAAGCTTACGATAGTGCTATCGCTGAAGAGAAGATCGAGAGTTGATATCGCGTTAGGCACTGTATTGGCCCAGCCGATATGTGGCATAATCACCTCCTTCGCACTATCCTTATTAAGGCTGCAAGAGTAGTGAGCGGAAGCGACCTGTTACTTCATCACTTAGTTAGTAAAGTTATACCAGCAAGCCATGACAGCAAAGCGCGAGCAGCTGGCCTTGGCTAGCACGTACTAACTTCTATGTGATAGTCGCTTGGACCTCGATATTTAGCGAGTTAATAGTCATAATATAAGTCATTTCAGACTCGGAAAGACTGGACCCGATAAAGCTGAAACCGGTACTCTTCTATTCTAATAAGATGCCTTTCTGGCCGTATTCAATAGTGCCACTAGTGGCAGGCAGCTCCAGGTTGTATTGGATCCCGTTGGCGAAAGTCCCTTCAAGAGATGCTGATAGAGGCCCGTCCTAGTTGGTACTGATAAAGCTATCAGGGCTTGAATTGTTGATAACGACCACCGTAGATGTATTAGTGGATGCAGACACTATATCGAAATACCACCTACAGAGTCTTTAGCTGAAAATCACAATACTAGTATTGAGGATTATAAAACTAGCTTACCAGTCATAAGAAGTGTTATTTGCAGTGCTAGCAATCTTTGGACCGTCCAAATATGTGCTTGGGCCTGAAACCCATTCCGCAATAATGGTTCCGTTTGTAAGAATATTGCTCAAAGTTTCGATAACAGCTGCAGCGGGGCTGATTAGCAGCGCTAAAGCGGTGATAATTGCTTTCAACATCTTGGCATCTGGAAAACGTAATTGGGAAAGTTAAAGGTATTGCTAAAAGAGTGCTAAGAAAGCGTGCGCTCACTATATAAGAAACGGAATCACTAATAATTTTTCGAATTGCGCAAACTTAGTATGCTTAAGAGCCCGTATTACTTATTACTGCGTAAGCGATTGGAGAGAGTTGTTATAAGGCGGGTTGTACTATAGTAATAAATATATAGTTGAACTCTATATATATGCTCGGAGCTAGAAATGCGAGAGAAATAGACTTAAGGATTCAAGATATTAGCAATAGTACTCAAGTATAAGAAAGCATAAATAAGGTCAAGAAACAATAATTAGAGTTGCAAAATTAGAATGTGAGTTACAGAAAATATAATGCATCGCAATCCTCTATAAACAAATTAGTAGCACAACTATAGTAAGAAATTGGCGCAAGCATTTTCCAATAAGTCCATATAGAATTCAATTTTCGTCTAATAAATATTCTTTAGAAACCGAATATCTACTTTCGTTATTTGCCGACTCAGTATTATAACTTACAACAAGAACTTGTTATGCAGCACAGCAGTTATCTAAAAAGAACTTTTCAAGCTTCTATATTTGGTACTTAGCAGCAGAACTATAAGCATATAATTATATAAACAAAAGTTAAAATTATACAGATAGATTACAATTCAAGTTTTGTATTCCTTATAAGCAGTTAGCTATCTCTTATAATTTTATAACTACTTTTGGCAAATGCATAACTATATATCTATCCAGCCCCTATCTGCTCAGTCCTAATCGATCTAGCCTTGCGTCTGTATTATCTACTCACCGCTTTCTATCGATCTAGCCTTACGCCTGTATTATATACCCACCGTGTGTTGGAAAAGGCTACGCTTTTGATATTCGTATTTCTAGAGCCTAGCTGGCCTTTAGCTTATTTCAACCAATTAGCAACAACAATTAATATCATTATTTCTGGGGCCTAGAATCCGCCTCTTTACTACCCTCTACGTCTATACTATCTGCTCAACTCCTAAGTGCTCAGCCCCCGATGCCTAGCCCTCAATGCAGACTCTCTACCTGCTCAGCTCCAGCCGCCACCTTCGTCATAATTACTCGATAAACTAAGTAGTTAGCAATAGTACCTACTGTTGGCTCTGGAACCTGAGCTCTTGTACAATGCTAAACAATATAGCATACTTAAACCTCCGCGAGAATTCTAGCAACTAAGCATCTAAGCAGCCTTATAGAGTCTCTAAGTGAACTCTCGAAAGTCTTGGCCGTTCTACATTGCTTTGATATTCTCATACTAGTCCCCTTTAGAACCCACTGTAACCCAGAACACTGAACCATTTTTGAACACTAACTGTGACCATTATGGCTTTCAACTCGCAAGACGCTAGCGCATTAACTGACAAGCTTGAGGCTCTCGTGGCGAACCCGGGCCTGATTCTGCAGCTTGAGGACGATGTTCTTCGCCGACGGGTGTGCGAGGCGGGCCGCAAGCTCAGCCGTGCCATGGAGGCAGCGGGAGACACAACACATCGACTCAACAACACAGTGAGTTGAAGACTTCTTGGCTAAGCTAATACCATGTTAACGTATTCTTAGACTTTGGAACTCACACTGGCGCGGGTTAGTGTAGAGAAGAAAATCTTCAGCACTCTCACTTCTCACGGTGCTGTTATGACCAATGCTGAGCTGTTAGAGAAGACCCAAGTTGACGCGGTTCTGATAAGTACGTATTCCCGCTAAATAACATCTGACATTTGTTGTTATCTCACTACCGATGCAGAACGCCTGCTGCGATACTACCAGTTTCAGGAGATAATCTCTTAGCCGAGTAATAATTCCTATAGCGCCAACAATATTACAAAAGCCTTAACAACTATAATAGGCGAATCGGGAATCCGCTACTTGTAAGCTTTATGCTGCGCGCCTATTGTTTTGGAGATTTCTCTGAAGTCTGCACTCACTGACTGTTTACTTTCAGCTTCGAGATAATTCATCCCTCATTTCTTGCCATTCCTCAATTCCTCTGTAAGAACGGCTATAAGAATCTCTCCGACCCGAATTATGCACCTTGGCATCTTAGACACCAGATAGAGCTAAGCCCTTTTCTATAGTTGAATGCGAATTCCGATTACATAAAATTCTTCCTGCCCTGGATAGCAATAATAAGGGACGGGCAGCCCAGCTTTTTGACAGGATAAACTTCCGGAAAGAAATTCTATTCTCGCAAAGAGCAGATAATACGACACTCGTTTTCGTCGATGTGAGTAGCGCTATAGGCCACCAGCGCATTGCCCTTCAGCAGAAGTACTCTAAGCTTAAAAGCCATATTATTCTTCAGAACCAGCTATTTATTATTAACCAGGTTAAAACAAGCCCCCTACTAGAGTTCAACAGCATCAAAGCTATAAACTACGATTTCTTTACGCCGCAACCAATCAAAAGTGTGTATTGCAGTGTTATTTCATTGGTGTGCATCGAGTGTATATAAGAATACCCGCTGACCCGACCAAACAGGTGCTTGTGCGTATTATCTTAAGTGGGTACTCCACAACTGGCCAGATTATAAGTGCCAAGAGACTCTGAAGAACCTGAAAGAAGCTATAACAGCAGGCTCTTCCTACCTCTTGATCGATGAGATAGTGTTCCCCGAGCAGGGCGCATCATAGCGAGCGACGAACCTGGACATCTCTATAATAACCTGTCTGGCGGCATGGGAGCGTACAGCTGCCCAATGGAAGAATCTTCTCCAATAGGCTGGGTTCAAAATTCAGAAAATTTGGGAATATGCGCCCGAGAGTCACAGTTGTGTGGTTGTCGCTGTACTCCAGTAGCTACAAAATAGTAATACTTCGGGGCTCAAACACAATTGCACACAAGGATTAATACAATTGATTTTCCACATATTATGGACGACTCCTCCAACTATACTTTCTGGGTTGGTTGTGTTGGGGCCTATGCTAATAGCAGCAAGTACAGTAGCTTTTTCCTGATATCTACAGCAATGAAGCCTGTCTTTATCAATAAAGCGGTAGCGACTCTAATTATAGCACTGAATTATTAATTTGTCGAATTAGCAGGAATACAGAGAAAAGTACTGTAACAAAACTTGATTTCGACGACACTTTAAAGCGAAACTTTGTAAGAAATTGCTACTCCCTGGGACGGCTGACGCGGCTCACTGATATTGATCCGCCTTGACGACAACTGTGGGAAATCATCACTACGGCGTTCACAGCAGATCCGGAGGCTGCATTTGCTCAGGTGACATCGCGAGTTTCAGACACAAAGTTTATCAATCAGGCTGCGATGGTCCCGTTTACCCAAAGCTGGGTTGTCCGCCTATGCTGCATGGGAACACGGCCTTCCGCTGCAGATTAAGCTTAGAGCAGACACCGAAGACTTCAACGAATATAAGCTCCTAGATCGCTGTCACAGCTTCTGAACATCTTGATGCGATGATGTTGGTACCGGGCTTGTTTCAGACAAGAATGAAGGAGCAGCTGAACTGCAGTCCCACTTCAAGAGCAAGACGCGTGTCAAAAGCCTGCCTCCAAGTCTCTCTGCCGTTCGGTGTTTTCATTTACCACCCTAGCCGCCTTCGCTATACCGAGAACTTACGAGGTGCAGGAGTCAGACACGGTATGTTATTTCAGGGGCGCTAACTCTCGAACTCTTTGTGGAAGGATCGCCTAGCGGACATGCCCCGAGTTGGCCGACTGCCCCGTCGCTGGGGTTGCAAGACGTTGGAAATCCATCCCGCCTCTCAGCTCAGTCTCACGAAAATATGCAGCTTAGCGGCGTTGGTTTTACTCCTTGAACGGCCTCACCCAATCATTGGGAATTACAGCCAACACCACAATCATGTGGCGAGGCTTGCCGCCCGGGCTATGTCCTAGGTTGCAGCTGACATTTTGCGAAGCTTATCAAGCATACCCGGATCACATATGAACACCAGAGGTCTTACGAAACGTCTCGGGCAAGTACGGCACATGTTTCTGCGAACATAGTACCTTTGACCCAGAGAACACGGACGATCAACAAGACGGTGTCAATTTTCTGTTCCATCAGTACCTTTCAACCAAAATGGCAGTCCCCAGCACGCGCCAGCAGGCGAGGGAGCTGGTGCAAGAGATTGCCAAGGAACGTGGCTACCTTTCTGAAGAGACAATTAGCAGGATGGACGCAGACACGCGCCGAAAAGTCGAAGAATGTATACTTGGCCTGCAGAAACTGGCAGGAAATAGCGTTATTACGTACGAAAGCAGCCAAAACCTCATCTGTTGATAGTACGGAACACTACCCTAATTACTCTTCGCAGGCTCGCCAAGAACCTTTACACGAGCAAAGCCCGCTTCGTGTTTGAGCTTCTGCAAAACGCCGATGACAACAGCTACGACAAAGCCACAGAACGAGGCGTTAGTCCTTATATCTCGTTTCGCGTTCATCCCCGTATGATCATCATCGAATGCAACGAAGACGGCTTCACCAATGTGAATCTTGCCGCTGTCTGCTCGGTTGGACAGAGCTCGAAGCAGGGCGCACAGGGAGACCAGGGCTATACCGGTGAAAAGGGCATCGGGTTTAAGTCCGTCTTCATGGTCGCTTGGAAAGTCCACATTCAATCGGGACTCTTTTCTTTCTCCTTTAGGCACAAGAAGGGGGACTCCGGTATGGGCATGGTAGCTCCCGTCTGGGAAGAGGACAGGGACGAGGAGCTATTAAAGGCCCAGCGGACGAGGATCACTCTTTCTCTACACGACACCAACGACCCAGACGTCCTCTCAAGGCTGCAAGAAACTATCCGCAATCAGTTCGAGGACCTCCAGGAAACTTTTCTCATGTCACCAGGAAGTTGAGGGAGATTAGCGTCAGATTCTACGAAGAGAATGGAGCAGAGACCTTATCGGTACTCTACTCGATCAATCGCCCGCCTTCTACTGACTACGCCGAGCTCACAAGGACCAAGACTATCAATGAAAGAACTGAGAAGCGAACTAGGCGCTTCCACGTCACCACTCACCAAGTCACGAACCTTGCGAAGAACGAGAGCCGGCAGTATTCAGCCGCTCAAGAAGCTACGCGACATCGCAAGTCATCCTCGCGTTCCCGCTTTCAGAGGCCTTGGTCCCCATCGTCGAGCCCCAAGACCTCTTCGCCTTTCTCCCAGTGCGCAGGGCGGGGTTCAACTTCCTGATCCAGGCCGATTTCGTCACTGACGGCAGTCGACAAGATATCGTTGAAGACTCCCTTCGCAATATTAGCCTTCTCGATGGCATTGCCGATGCATTTGTCAAGGCTGTCGTGCAGCTCTGCAGCCACGATACTCTACGATACCAGTGGATGAGGTACCTGCCGGACAAGAACGCAGCTCACTGGAACCCGTTCTGGCTCTGCCTGGTCAACAAGATCGCCGACCGCTTGAGAACAACACCTGTATTGTACGGCAGGAGAAACCCGCATCTACGACTCATGTCGGACGTCTACCGTCTCGCCGGCGATGTAGTCGACGAAAACAGAGAGCCCCTGTTCTTTGATGGCGATCCGGAACAAGTCGTGTCCGATCGCTATAGCCAGCAAGACCTAACTCTCCTCGATCCATATGGACTTCGACTTGCCAGTTTTGACGAGATCGAAAGATGGCTTCGAGAAGACCTTGGACGAGGTGCACTGTCGCGAATGAAGTCAAGCGCGATGTCTGAGGACTGGCACGCGCGAGTCGCAAAACTTCTTCACCTAGCATTTGAGAAACGATACAAGATCACTCCAAGATTGGAAACGATGGACCTCCTGCCGCTCCAAAATGGCACTTGGGTGTCTCCATCGTCTGGCCCGGTCTACTTTTCTCAGGTGGATACAATGGACATTCCACCAGGAGTCAATCTCCGGCTCATCGCTGAGAATGTGACGAACCCTCATCGGATGACCTTGTTTGAGGATCTGGGCGTCAAGACAGCCACTCCAGAGTTTGTCCGAGACAGTATCCTGCAGCGGTACCCATTGAGAGGGATCCCTATGGACATATCGCTTGATGCATCCAAGCGCCACTTAAATTTTCTCTACTTAACGGAGAGCAGGGATCGCAACCACCAACTCATCTACAGCCCACTGACGATCTATGACAGTCGGGGAGTTATGCTCCGACCGTCTTTGGTGTACATGGTCGACGACAAGCCGTACGGCCCTTGGGAGTTGCTTCGAAAGACCGACTCGGGTTCAAACCCTGGAAATGGTGCCCCGGGTTATCCTTCTGCACACTTTGTTCATGAGGAGTACTTTAGGGACGCTCCTCCTACGCCCCCGAGCCAGCTCACATGGGCTAAATGGCTTGTCCAACGAGTCGGTGCGAGGCATGTCGTCCACTTCTCACAGGGCAAGGTCCTGCAGTATGAAGCAGAATATTTGCAGCGCTATAGGCCAGAAAAGTTTCTTGGTGCGCTTCGAGTGGACTATAAGCATTCCCAGAGCCTCACGGCAGAATTCATCGACTGCCTCCGAGGCACAGAGGTGCTATGCCGAGGAAACCATCAAATCCCGCTGGCCAAGACCTACTTTCCGACCAAGGACCTAGTGGCCCGTGTGAAGCGGTATGTGCAGCCAGGAGCATTCTTTCCGTGGCTCTGGGTAGCCTCGGAAGACACACATGATGCCATACCGCGCGAGTGGAAGAAGTTTCTGTCCTGTTTAGAAGTTGCATCTCCTTCGACCGATCTTGAATTTGCCCTAGACATGCTACAGTACAGTCGGAATGCCTTCCCAAGCATTGTCACCCCTGCGAACAGAGCGAGGCTGTTCAAACTGTACGACCACATCCAAGCCACGTACCGCGACAATGAGAACCGATCAGGAGCTGTGGAGACAATCAGGTATGTATCCATTATTCAGCCTGTTGCACCATAGACTCTGACATATGCATACAGAAAGATGTTCTCTGACAAAAAATGCATCTACATCCCAAGGCATGATAATGACTGCGATTGGGCTGTCCCTAGCGAATGTGTGTGGGAAGCCCCACAAGAAATGGAGACCATGTTTGCGCTCAAACTGCTCTACGGGTCTTTTTATGTGGATGGCACGCAAGATTCGTACTCGGCGAGTTTCTTTACGGAGATTTTGGGCGTCACGTTTTCCTGCACATGGGATATCTACGTCGACGAGCTCGTGGAACTCAAAACGTCGGGCTGCGACAATAGCGACATCATTTTCGGCATTTACAAAGGATTGGACAGCTTGAGACCAAATCTCGACTGCTCCATCCAGGACAGCCTCAGGTGAGCAAAAGCAGAGGAGGATCCCGGTAGCCTGAAGAGCATTCCTGACAATGGCTTGGGCCATGTTGATCTAGGGACATCTTCGACAGCAACGCGCTTATTTACGCCCCATCATCAGACGACTGGGAGGCATGGCGAACGGCATCGGACTGCGTGTGGTCTCACGCAGCCCGGCTCAAGGGGAAGGTGTCACTCAACGATGATTACGGCGATCTGGAACAGCTCTTTTTGGGCTTACTTGGTGTCAAACCTGTGGATCTGCCAATGGCTATCGATGAGTTGAGGGAGGCAGGTAACAGATCATCCACTTCAACCAAGAGTCTAACGGACTCTATCTGGACGGTCAACTCTCTTCTCCCTACAGAAGCCGAGCCCCCAGCTCGCTGGAGGTCGTACAGGGACAGATCTTTCCTGTCAGGTACCCTAATGGATATGTCAAGCATGTTTCGGCGAGCACACACTTCTTTGTTGTCAATCGCGAGCTATATCAGAAAGCCTTCCAGAACCAGGTCAAACTTCTCCATTTCACACTCGAAGAGGTCTCTCGACTGCATCCGTTCCTCGAATGGTCGTCCCTCGGCAACAAATATCTGTCAGAGTGCGTCAAAGAGGTCACCTCATTCCACGGCGAAGGTGCCCGGCCAGTACTCACCTCGAACCGACAAATCAGAACTCGGGCCCATGCGCTGCTAAGGTGATTATTGATTGCCATGAAAATTTGTATTTCCTTTCTCCAAACTTGCTGATACATTACAGGATTGCAACCCACTTCGATAGTCCACGCACAAAATCCCAGGAAGACTCGGAGGCCTTCTTCAAAGTCTTGAAGAGTGCAGAAGTCTGTGAGGCAGATGGTATTTCTTCCGATCTCCATCTCCATCAGGACAACAAGCTCCATGTTGTGGAAGGACAGAGGGCTACCCTACACATCGACGAGGATCAATCGGGTCTCAAGGTCTATCTTCCACGAAAGAAGAAAGACCAGGAGTACGTGTTTATCATGTCGCTCCCGGAAAGACTTTTTGAATGGATGATGAGGCACCCAGACACGCAGCAGCTTCCTGAAAGGGTAAACAAGGACGGGGTCACCGCGGTCAAGAACATCTTGGCTATCCCACGCTCTACCATTACTGATGCTCTGAGGGACAATGGCATCGCCGACATCAGCATCCCCGATGTTGATGAGGGAGTTTTCACGGAGTCGGAGTCGGAGTCGGAGCCACCTTCAACGCCAACCAGAGTTATCGAGGAGGAAGGCGAGGACTCGGAACCCAGTGGCTCAGAGAGTGACGCGGCAGTCTCTGAAACATCCGTTCCATCCTTAGCGAGCCCGTCACCAGGTAACCGTGTGGTCGCAAACTATCTTTTCGCGCCAGTAAGACATCGCCCTGTCTCGAGAGAGTCGTCTGCAACACCAGCACCAGGACCAGCACCAGAAGCACAGGCAATCCCATCGCCACTCACACCTCTACGGGAAGTGGAGAGCGATCAGCAATATATAGCTCTCTTGACTAGAGTCATTACCGCAGCTCGAAGCAGCATGTCTCCGAGGGTCGGGACATTCGACATGAACCAGCTGCTGGCCAACATGCCCAGCACTGAGCCTCCTAATGCGTACAATATACCAGACTTGGATGTGAGGTCTAGGACAAAGTTTCAACGGGACTGCAAGGTTGGTGCGGCGGGGGAGCTTTATGTAAGGCTTTCTTTTTCCCCTAAACAAATCCTTTTACCGTGGACACGACTACCACTAATATTCTCTGGTCTAGGTCTTCGAAGTATTGTTGCACTTGAACCCGCAGCTCGCCGGCTTCTCTAGGCAAAACTGGCAGAGCAACATGCGGGGATATGTGACGGTGCACCCCGACTATGCCGACATGGAGCCATGGAACGGATGTGAGACATCAGACATCACGTACGCAGATAATGAGGGTATTTTGACAGACCTGCTTGTCGACAAAGCTTATCTCGAGGATCACTGGGCGGGGAGGAGACCGCGATATTTCATCGAGGTCAAAACCACAACTTCATCCTGCGAGACACCCTTCTATATGAGCTCGAACCAGTATCAGAGAGAGAGTTTGACAGCGACAGCCTATCGGCTCATCAGCTGTAGTCTCATCGTGCTAACATCTAAGCAGATGCAAGACAACGCGTTGAACACGGAGAATTTCGAGTGCATATACATCATCTTCCGAGTCTACAATCTCGGTCGAGACAATATGGGCCTCCGAGTATACCTGAATCCGGAGGGGCTGCGACGTTCGGGGCATTTGAGGTTCAGGGAGACGTGGTAGGTAGTGCCGGGAACTGCTGCGTAGGAGGACGTAGCCCTCCCTGTACATGTATTTCAAATGTTGATAGATTCCATCGCTCTGCATAACAAGCTTGTAATATATGTATATATTTTGCCGACACAGCGAGCTACGAGTTGAATTGCGGGCCTCGTCTTTCGGCTGATCCAATTGACTTTAATACGATCTTAAACAATATCGTCACCTACTAGACGAACCTAGAAATCAACTCACAACTTTTATGAAATATGTATAGCGGAAGTATATTCTCTTCTAACTTTTTCCCCCTCTGTTTCCTTATCAAACGCGTTCCCTAAATTAGTGTTATACCCATCAGGCATTGCTGCGGTTATAATGTACGACCTGGATTCTAATCAACGAGTCGGACTCAAGGGAGGAATAAAGGCTTTTGAGATATATGATGCTGTGGCTCCATATAGAGCTTCTCGCAACTCCTTTCTTCGCGTCAACCAGGATGCAACATGCCGTGGATGCGAGTACTCGAAAAGGTGCCACCCATACTCTGGATCTTCATTCTCAAGATATCCTTCTGGACCGTGTCGATACGGTCAAACGAGAAGAGGAGGCGGACGAGGAAGATGAAGTCATCGACGGTCTGGCCACTGCCGGAGTGGGTAGCGTCCGGAACCAGGGCCAGGACGTCGGCGATGGTGTTTGTGATCTCGAACAGCTTCTGGAGGATGCCGCTGCCGTGCACGCCGATGGAAGTGATGGGGTCGAGCTGGGTAACGAGCGACCGCAGCTGGGCGCCGATCCGGCGTGCTGGGAAGACCAGTGACATGGCCTCGTGGGACGAGGCGGGCGGCACGCTCGAGAGCAGACACCGCGACATGCCAAGCTGCCAGACCAGCACGCGCTGCCACATGCGGGTCACGAACAGGTCCGCGCGCTGCAGCTCCGTCAGCACGCAGGCCCCGCCCTCGTCGACGTCGGCAGCGATGTCGGCCTCGTCGTCGTCCAGCTGGGTGTGCTTGCGCTCGATGTACTGTGCGGCCACAGGCGGCCGCTCACCCTCGGGGATGTCCTGACTCGTCCAGTACGAGAGGAACTCCTCGTCCAGGATGGTGAAGAGACGGACGATGCGGTTGAAGCCCACGTGGATGTGAGCCGGGATGGTCGGGTCGGCGTATGGCAGGCCTGTGCGCAGGGGCGGCATTGTCGACGGATAGCCGCTGACGACGGTGAGGAAGCGCTCGTGCACAAATGCCTGCCAGTACAAGCGCTGCCGGCGAGCCAGCTCGGGCTGGGTGATCTCGCCGCCGGGAGAATAGGGAGCCGTGTGCGCTGCAGCGGGCACCACCGACTTGGGCCTGTCTATACGGAGTATGTGGATGTACGAGATGGCCTCCTGGAGGAGCAGAGAAGCCCTGTCGTGTTGCTTGCAGGCCATGGCGCAGATCTCGAGGAAGATACAGGTCATGATGCGGCGGACAGAGGTCGGGGGCGCGGAGCTGATGCCGACGGGGGGCTCCTGGTGCTTGGCCGCAAGGCTGCGGGCGCCCAGCTCCTGGATGCGAGCCGAGACATCGCCGTGCAGCGTCCACGACACCTCGGTGAGGTTGACGGTGACGGCGGCGAAGGAGTATACGAAGGCGGCATGGGTCGGATCCTCACGCATCAGCTGGATCGACTCGAGGACCTCGGCGGTTGTCACGATAGGGTTGACGGGATAGGCGAATTTCTCATACGAGGGAATGAGGGCTGTGAAGTAGGCCTCATCCAGAGGCAGTGAGGCGAACAAAAAGGGCTCTGATGGAGAAGGAGCAGCAGCAGCAGCAGGCGGGGTCATGCTCGCGCTCACGCCGGCTGGAGACTGTCCTTGGCTTGCTCCCTCTTGTCCTCCACCTCTTGCTTGGATAGTTGTCTCATCGCGGCTGGCAATGGCGATGGGGCGGGCCCTGGTCGTCTTCTGTTGCTGCTGGCTGGACCTGAGCTGCGAGATCAGGCGTCCACGGACTCGCCGGTCACGCCTCTTGGGGGTTCTGAGAATGCGCAGGCGACATTGAGGTGGGCACACTGTGCGCAGGGCTGCTGGCCGTTGCACTTGACCTTGCGCAGCCGACACGCCGTACAGGCTCGAGATGCTCTCTTCTCCATGCATAACTTGGAGTGTCAGACCTGGTGGGAACACAGAACGGGTGGGGCAAGAATGAGAACGTTGTGTGGGGTGGGAAAAGATGACTGCATGTACGGTTGCAGCGGGAGAGATCGGATTGGTGGGTCGAAGGGCGGGTGGGGACTACGTACTTTACTACACACGTACAGTACATCCGTACTAAGTACATACTACCAGCAGCTCGGGACAGTAGCTGAAGTCCAAAGTGACCAGGCCCTGCAGCGTTCACAGGGGATTTCTTCAGGGACAAGTAGCACTAGAGAGGGATTTATCTCATCACCAACAACAATTATTTTTGTCTCTCTACTAGAAGCCGTAATCCCACTTTCGACGACAACTAAGTAATTCCACTCTTATTCCTGCAGCCGTGTAGTATCACACAAGTCATTAGTATCACCAGATGTTAAACCAAGTTTAGGAATTGTATTCTTGGCCTCAAAGGCCTAGAATTGTCAAATACGTTTTGAGATTCAATATTCTTGCCTGTTTTCTTTCTTTTCTTTTCACCGATAAATGATTAATCTCGCAGCCTTCATGACACCCTTCCTTCAGAGCCATACGTATCCTTCAGTCACTCGTTGTCTTAAACAATTTTCTTTTCTTTTCTTTGTTACTCCTTTTTTTTTTAAAAAAAAAAAAGAAAACAGAACCTCTCTTGTCCTTACAGAGATGAAGCACGCCCAGAGTTCTAATCGGCCGTGCAGTCCTCCACATGGGTCATGACCTCCCTTTTTTTCGCCTCCGTGGTCTGCTGTAGCTCGCTCACAAAGTTGGCCACCTCGGTGCTGTGAAACTTGCGCGCCGGGACGCGCTGTTCAAAAAGGATGTCCAGCTCGGCGATGGTGCGGTCCTTGGGCTCAGGGAGGCGGAAGAAGGTCCAGACGGCACACAGCAGACACGAGCCGGCCCAGAAGAAGGCCGACTTGGCCCCCCAGTCCCAGGCGGTGGGGTTGAGCATGCGCGGGGTGATGATGTTGGTGACGATGCCCACGATGTTGTAGACGTTGCGCGCTAGGACGACCGACTTGGTGCGCAGGCGGGTCGACGTCAGCTCCGCCACGAGCGAGTAGCACACGGGGCCGACGGTGCAGTCGTAGGTAAACGTGTAGACGAGCAGCAGGCTGCCGATGGCCCACTGGGCGGCCACGTTGCTGCGGCCGGCAAAGGCAGTGCAGCCGATGGCGAGGAGGATGACGAACATGGTGAGCTGGCCGCCCAGGTACAGGCTGCGCCGGCCGAAGCGCTGCATCAGGAACCACGACGATATGGTGCCGATGGCGCCCACGGCGTACTGGACAAGGGACATGTTGAAGGAGTTGGTCACGGCCATGCCGGCCTGCTCGTAAAAGTAGGTCGAGTAGCCCATGAAGGTGGAGCCGCATAGGGTCTGGATGGCCCAGACGGTGCATACGATCTCGGTCCGGCGGCGGGTGACGGAGCCGTTGAAGAGGTCCCAGTAGGTCACGCCCTCCATGGCGGCGCGCTCGATCTCGTTGGTGTGGATCATCATGGACACGGTCTCATCGATGCTGAATCTGTTGTGGTGGTGGGCTGCAGCGGTGACATCGGTAGCGTCGCTGCGTGTCGTAAGCCGCGCCAGGGCCGCCTTGGCCTCCTGGATCCGGCCCTTGCGCACCAGCCACCAGGGGGACTCGGGGGCGAGGGTGATGCCGATGATGAGCGGTACGGGCCACATCCACTGCAGCGCCCAGGGGATGCGGTAGCTCCACTCATCGGTGCGGTCCAGCATGGCGCGCAGCACGCCCGAGGCGATGAACTGGCCCATAACCCAGCACAGGTTGACGTAGGTGGTCAGGTAGGCACGGAGGTGGGTCGGACAGACCTCGGCGGCGTAGGTAGTCGTCAGGGTCTGAAAGACACCCCACGGGATACCCATGAGGATCTCGCCGATGAGGAGCTGGACCAGGCTCTGGGAGAAGAAGATGATAAAGATGAAGCCGATGGCCAGCACCAGGGAGCCGATCATGGTCTTGCGGTAGCCGATGCGCTCGGCAATAATGCCGTTGAGGAACAGACCGATGATCTCTCCGACGAGGGCGCCGTTGCCGAGCCCGGACTGCCAGGCAGCAGTAAGCTCGTACGTTCCGTCCGGCTGCAGGTCGCCGAACCTCTTGTTGAAGGTATCATATGCGAAGAACTGGCTGAGGAGGACCACGTCGTAGCCCTCCATCACGACGGCAGTCGAGAGCAGGATGGACCAGCCCACAGCCTTGGGGTACAGCCGCAGAGCGGCCCACAGGCCCATCTCACGCTCGGCCTGCGTCGCGGCTGCAGCTTCACGCACGAGGTTCTCAACATCGGTATGCTCGACTTTCATGTTCCGGATGACATCCTGGTCCTGATGGACGAGGGCCGGCTCCTCTTTGGCGGGCGACATGGTGAGAGAACATGAAGTATTAAAACTAAATTCTGAGCAACTAAAGGATAAAGGAATGGGCTCAGTGATGGGGATAAAGAGAAGAAGGGAGGGATGTGACAGTAGGAGTAAGAGCAGGCCAAGAGGCGTGGCCGCAGTGAAGGTCAAAGGGATTTAAGGGATAAAAAACAGAGGAGACAACGAGGAAACTATCAAGACTCAAAGCTGTGACCTGAATCCTGGTGTCGAAGCCGGTTGCAACTTGAAGGCATCATGGGACACCAGCCCCTTCATATATATACTCGCGGCCGACGAGGTATACAGTGAGGAGAGGAGGCACTGATCCCAACAATTCAGGTCCAGAACTCTGTCATCGTCGCAGCAGGATGCCACTATCTTCGGTACCATCCGGCTGGGAAATTGACACGAGGAGGAGGAATCTGGAGAAAAGGAAGACATGGGGTCAGAATCTGGGGACGCCGTGGGGCGATCTAGAATCTAGAATCTGGGGCACACTTCGCGTGGTCCGTCTGAGGCACATAGACTTCATCCTCGGACCGACAAGAAGCCAATCGCAGGTTCTCAACAGTCAGCCTTTTTGAAGAATTCTTCTCAGCCCTCCGTGACCATCTCGTTAGCCTCGTGGGCCCGGCGCCCAATGAGCATCGAGAAAGGCCGCGCTAGCCTCGGTGGGCTGAGTGGCTAATGCGAAAGTGGCTTGATGCGAACGTGGCTTGACCTAAGCTCTAGCACGTGCCTTGATTGATCACCTGATCTTGTCGGACCGACGACTGACCAATGAGGCCGTAGACCATTCGCCGTCTCCGCCAACCAGCTTTCCCACTTCGGGTCCTAACCCCAGGCCTTGGCTGCTGGACGCCCAATGGCCACTGTATTTATGCCGAGCATTTCTTTCGATGGTTCGGGACTAATACTTTGCACAGTATAACCGACATGTTATCGGCTCCTGGGCTGATAAGGACGCTCTCGCGTGATCCGAGTGCGGTTCTCATTGGGCTCTTGTCGGACCGACAATGGCAACAACTCCTTCTTTTCAACGGCTAATTCCCCGCCATAGACTAGGACCCACAACCACCATCGTGAGACTGCGCGAACCTCTGTCGATCCTAGAGAGGGGCAAAGGAAGGTGGGGGTGGCGGTGGAGGAGGGGCAGGAAAATGAGGGAGGGAGAGAGAGAGACAGAGAGGCATTTATTAAGGACACAACGTCGTTCGTGCCATCTCGTGGAAAGAGGACTGAGAGAACCAGAACCATTCCCTTCTTTTTCCCGTCTTCCTTTTTCCCCTTCATTACAGTCGCGAAGAGTCTCGAAGAAAAGTCTGACTTGTTCCCCTCCTCCCTTCCCCTCAGAAATTCTTTCTACTACACGGCATCATGACTGCCGGTGACAAGCCCTGGTGGAAGTCGGCCGTGGTATACCAGATCTACCCGGCCAGCTTCAAGGACTCCAATAGCGACGGCGTCGGTGACCTCCAGGGCATCATCTCCAAGCTGGACTACATCGCGTCCCTCGGCGTCAACGTCATATGGATCTGCCCCATGTACGACAGCCCCCAGGTCGACATGGGCTACGACATCGCCAACTACGAGGACGTCTATGCCCCCTACGGCACCCTCGCCGACATGGAGCAGCTGATCCGCGAGTGCCACGCCCGCGGGCTGCGCATCATGCTGGACCTTGTCATCAACCACTCCTCGAGTGAGCACAGCTGGTTCAGGAGTCCCGCTCCAGCAAGTCCAGCCCCAAGCGCGACTGGTACATCTGGCGCCCTCCCAGGTACGACGACCAGGGTCAGAGGCAGCCGCCCAACAACTGGCGGTCCAACTTTGGCGGCGGCAGCGTGTGGGAGTGGGACCCGGCCACGGAGGAGTACTACCTGCACCTGTTCGCCGTCGAGCAGCCCGATCTAAACTGGGAGAACCCCGAGACGCGCCGCGCCATCTACGAGAGCGCCATGGAGTTCTGGCTTAGGCGCGGCGTCGACGGTTTCCGCATCGACACCGTCAACATGTACAGCAAGCCGCCAGACCTGGCCGATGCGCCCGTGCTGGACCCCAGCATGCCGTACCAGAATGCGTTGGCCCTGTACTGCAACGGCCCTCGCATGCATGAGTACCTGGGCGAGATGAGCGAGATCCTCCGCCGCTACGGCGCCGTCACGGTCGGCGAGCTCCCCTGCACGCCCGAGACGGAGCGCGTGCTGCGGTACGTCAGCGCCGGCGAGGGCCAGCTCAACATGGTCTTCCAGTTCGACGTCGTCGACGTCGGAATGGGCCCCATCCACAAGTACGACGTCGTCCCCCGCAGCTGGCAGCTGCCAGACCTCAAGCGCGCCGTAGACCGCACCCAGGCCCTCATTCGGGAAACCGACGGCTGGAGCACCGTCTTCACGGAAAACCACGACCAGGCCCGCAGCATCAGCCGCTTCGGAAACGACGCGCCCGAGCACCGCGTCGCGTCCGGCAAGCTGCTCGCCATGCTGCAGGCCACGCTCTCGGGCACCATGTACGTCTACCAGGGCCAGGAGATTGGCCAGGTCAACCCCTCGCTCGAGTCCTACCCTGTCACGCAGTACAAGGACATCGACAGCCTGCTGTTCCTCGAGGACCTGCCCAAGACGGCCGACGGGGCCGTCCAGCCAGGGAGGTTCGAGAAGGCTGTCGCGGCGCTGCAGCATCTGGCCCGCGACCACGCGCGCATCCCCATGGCGTGGGATGGCAGCAAGCTCCACGGTGGCTTCTCCGACGGCAAGGAGCCCTGGATGGCGGCGCACCCGCTGGCCAAGGAGATCAACGTCGCCGACCAGCTCGGGAACAAGAGCTCGGTCTTGGCCTACTGGAGATCCATGCTTGCATTCCGCCGCGAATATGTTGACCTGTTCGTCCACGGCCGCTTTGACCTGGTCGACGTCGAGGACACCGACTTTTTCACGTATGTGAAGACCAGCGCGCGCGGCGAGAAGGCCCTGGTCGTGCTTAACTTCACAGCGTTTTCCAAGCCATGGGAAGCCCCAGCAGGTACTATACTTGGTCTAGATGGCGAGCAGGGTGAACAGCCCCCTCTGTCCCTGATCGCATCTACGTTGGGGTCCAAGAATGGCTCCGACTTTGCGCCATACGAGGGCAGGGTTTACCTTATCAAGACATAAGACATAAATAGACAATGCTTTATGATGGATGACGTTAGAATAGGTACTTAAGTAGATTTTAGAAGTAGTTCGTACATATTTGGAGTTCAAAGGGTTGGTTTTGTTGGTTATCTATGACAAAGTTCTGTCTCGTCTGTCACTGCTCAAATGTTTCCCTCTCTGGATCTTGATCAATTGCTGGCTTCTTCATCCCTAGGTTCGGTTCCAATTCGCTTAGTTCTTGCATTAATAGTACAAGCCTCATGGATCTTATCATACAATGAACCTGTTGCTCGACTTCTTTCGGTTCTTCAGCTCGTGGCTTTTCGGTCCCACGGCCACTCCAGTATCACATAATGCGATGTGTCGCTCCCCTTTACACGAGATCATTGGGCCTCATGTCACTCATTGCATACGCATCCGTCGTCGAAATTAAATAATGCTCCTGACTCGGCGTCTTCTTTGGCAATTTCCCGCTTTTTGACGACTTGCCACTGCTTGCATACCCGACGTCCAGGTCCACGGCTTTCAGGACACGGATCTGGTCGTTACTGCCGCCCTGCTGCCGTATGGAGTGACTACCATACCCATCACTCCCTTCCGTGTCGTGGAGCTGGGCTCCCGACCTCGGCTTGAAGGATAGAGAGTAGAAAAAGTTTCGGGTGTTCTGGATGATGGCGGCCAGGGACCACGAGCCGAAAAGTGTGTGCAGGGAGGGCAGACACACGGAAAAGGTACCAGTGCCCATCAGGACCACCACCCAATAAGCTTCCCTAGAAAGGAAGTCTGTAGAGTTATAAAGAAAATATCGTGGTCAGTAAATTATGGGGGTTTACTGGGCACAACAATGTCTTTTTTTTTTTTTTTTTTTGTTATGCGCTGGAGCTTAAGGAGAAAGGAGAAGAGAAAGATATTACTAGGAGCAACGAGAAAACATCAAGAGACTCACAATCCTGGTCCATCTTTGGGTTAAAACCATATTTTACGAGGTCGATCTCTTCGATCATACGAACGAGGGAAGCGATGGCGGTGCTGTTGCGACAAGAAGGTCAGCGGCCTCAGGTATAAAGTGTTGTTGTTGCCACCGATCAAGCGACACCAATTGGAGACTTACACGGATCCAATCGAAAAGACGGCCACGACTGCCAACCTCCGTCCCCTTGACATATTCAGGCGCCAGACCAGTGGAGCTGGTATCAACAGGATGATGACGTCCATGACAAAGTCGGATATACACAACGAGGAGTTGAGGGGAGTCTGGTGTGGGCAGTTGGCCAGGTCCACAGCTGGGATGTCCCATTGGTATGAGATATGAGTGCCGCACTGAAACAGAAAGGCAAAAAAAAGCCCAGCATCCAGGCCAGAACGATAACGACGAAGGCGATCAGCAGGCGGCTGATGACCTGTCTGCGGTCGACGGCGAAGACACGGAGGTAGAAGAAGAGGATGCTGGCCTTGTAGCACCCGACAGTGAGGGGAGTCACAATCTGGTAGGCGAATTGCGTCTTGTTTTTGGGGCAAGGGGACGCAAGGGTTAGCATATGATGGGCGAGATGTCGGTTCCCTTTGTTGCGGGTTCTACTTTCTTACAATTGCGGCCAATCGGGTCTGCGAGGACTCGAATTCCAGCGCGCTTCCTTCAAAGTCGGGTGGGAAGACAATGCGGTATCCTAGCGAATGTTTGGACACGGCGTAAAGGATGAGAATGCCATAGCCGACAGTGAGGAACTGTACAAATGGGCCTGTATTTAGCTTTTACTTGCGGTTTCTTCCATTTCTGGGTGTTTGATATAGATCATGCTTTCCACAAGATCGACCGAACTTACCAAGGCGGCGGCGCTGAACCAGTCATCCGCCTTCAAGTCTGCGCCTTGTTTCCTCCTCGCAGCAAATCTACCGCCGACGGCGAGGATATCGAGTATACACAGGACGACCGTCGCTGCCACTAGGTGGCCGGCAGTTTGATCGTAAGTTTGGGCAAGTATCTCGGACATTGTTCGCGCGGCTAACAAGAAAACAGAAAAGAAAAGAGCAACCAAAACCAAAAGTTGCCGCGGGGGGGCGGGGGCTCCGTTGGCAAGTACGAGACGCTTCGGCGAGTGTTATTCCGCCATTTCGGTTGGCAGGGAGGCTCTCCTTATGAACGGAAAAAAGTATCAAGTGTGGAAAATTCCTCCAGTATAGATCGATGGGGGAAGAAGTCTAGCATGTTGCATGATGCCTTTTGATAGAGGAAGATGGAAGGATTGTGCTTGCATTCGCCAAGGAACTGGAAAACAAGGAAGCATCCTCCCGCAGATCTCACGTTAGAAACTAGCGAGGTACATCTTTGTCGTCATGAGAATGTCGAGCGTGCATACAGGGTGTGGATGTTACGCTGCCATATTTTGTTGCAACCCCGTCCTGTGAGCTTCACCAATCATCCTCCACAAAGATCCCATCCTAGTGACGCTAGGTACTATAATCCCAAAAGAGGAATAATTCACGAGCAGTTCACAAAACTGTTGATCCGAAAGATACTATTTAAGCGACTTTGCATGATACTCCGGTCCATGCTGCAATTAATGCTCCAAAGCTAGACCCTTCGGCGATGTCTCGGACTCTCCTAAACATTTCACCCCCTCACCCCTTCCCCTCTCTTTCAGAGGAAGCTGGAACCTGAAGCTGACCACCCATAGATAAGGCGTATGACGGACTGTTATTCCTAAATGAGTTCAAGATGGATAATACCATTCGCATCGCAGCTTGCAAAGGGTGTTGTCTACGCAGAGGGTCTCACGCATATTATTGCGCAAGCAGAGCTATTTGCAGCATGATTGGCTATAGTGTAGGGAACAGAACAGAGGAAGGAGTTTTATTCATGTTCTTTTGATATACGTAATGACACCTTAGACGCGCTTGACCAAACTTGTAGCAGCATGCTACCAGCTAGGCTATCACGAACGAATGAAAACAACGACAAGCCTCCCCCACCCACAACTTTTGCGGCACAGCTTAGTTACGACTTGCATAGATGACCTCGGCTATCAGTCACCTGTATCCAATACCATTATGACGAGTATTGGCCTCTTTCCACCGGTCCTCGAACGAAGCCACGAAACTGAACACGTTTCAGCCTAGTCATCCTCAGCAGCAGGAATAACAACGATGCCGTAGTCTTTTAGCTCATTCCTGGCGACATGGTTGGAATCTACATAGCGGGTGTCAGTGCTTGTATCTAAATATAAATTTTTATGGCCAGCATTTTTGGTAGACCTCTTGACATACCTTGTGAAACCGGTGCAGCGACGGCGAGACCGGCGGAGAAAGATAGAAATGTCAAGAAGGCTCGGAAGAAATTCATCTTGGTCGATAAATACGTTGGAGTGGCGAGGAGCTTCGAATAGAAAGAGCCGCGAGCAAAGGTGATTAGATGACTAGAGGTTGGGCGGACAAATGAGTTGAGAGAATCTCTTTAGAGAACCGGCTGATAATTGTGACATCCCATTTTTTATATGTGTTTGTGAACGTTTTTCCGACGGATATATTGGCAGATAGCCAAGCAGCCGTGGAGCCCAAGCTCCTCCGACTCCCTTCGAGGGACTGCAACGTTACAGAATCTAGCCTGCTCGTGATCTATCTGCATCATTGGGCTCCAGTAGGGTTCACTTCGGACGCAGTATGGTGCAGTAGTGTAATTTACCCAACGTTGGGGGCCGCATCAATTCAAAAGCAGGGCAAAAGGCCAGAGAATGGGACCAATCCGATAGTGCTTGATATCGACCGCGTAACTCGTGACCTCTTAGTGCTAGCTGAGATCTATGGAGCTCTGCACCGATCTACAAAGGTGTCCCTCGTCTTTTCCACCGTCGCTCGCCCTCCGATGCTCATGCATTCGTCTAGCAGACTTGCCTTCCATCACGCTACATGCACATGCTTCTGGTCACGATGGAGGCTACTACTCGATCTTCATCAAGCACAGAATATGACGAGGAATCTCAGTTCCTCTCTTGTGACAAGGAGAACGGCGCGGACTGGTCCTTGTTGCCGACTGGCGGCAGCAACACTACGAGCACAAGAGCGTTTAAATGGCTCTGGATTTATGTCTTTATTGTCCATGTCGCGCTCATCTGGACTGGAACACTCTCTTGGATACACTCGAGGAAGGACTTGGACGTTATTCCCTGGCGGGTCGCTCGTGGTGTGAGTAGTGGCCCACAAGTAACCTTTCTATCCTTTCACCATATCACCAGTCTAGTCTAACCTTTTGGATTGACAGCACCCGTTCATGCTTTTATCGAGTATGAGGTGAGGGCTGACAACTCGTCCCTGTACAATACGGAATCCGAGTTCGCGGGGCCCCCAGCGAGGAGAGTGACGATGCATGGTGGGAGCTGGTCGAGCGTGAGTTTGACTTTCTAACCAGTCCGCCCAAACAAATTCAAAGCACAAACAGACGAGCACAGAGTTGACGACCAACCGCAATTTCTATGATGCTACGCAGCTGCCCTGTTCAACGCCTCCGCCGAGGAGATTGAGCGAGCGGGAGAGAGCCTCGAAGACGTGGCGGAGGTGACGATGGGCGGGTATCTTGCCGGCCTTGGTATCTATCACGAGCTGCACTGTCTTCAGCGCATACGCACATACGTCCATGAGGACTATTACTTCCCGCAAATGTCAGATACGGAGAGATATATTATGCGCCATCACATCGACCACTGTGTTGAGCTCCTCCGCAGCACCGTCATGTGCCATGGCACCACAGACTTCGAGGTATTCTTCTGGGGAGAGAACTCAGATGAGCTGCCCGAAGCAAGGTCCAGCGCCAAGCGCGTGTGTATCAAGTGGAATTCTCTTCACGACTGGAGCAAGTCACGTTTCGTGAGAGGGGATGAGCCGCCAGTCAAGCCGAGGCCGAAGGGGTGCGCACATCATCTCTCCAGACCCTATGTTTAAAACTGAATACTCACGCAACTATTTTCTAGTAGTACGGCAGATCAAATGGCTAATCACGAGCACGATCACGAGCACGATCACGAGCACGACCATGCCCACGACCATGAGCACGAGTAGAGAACTATACAAAGGAGGGGTGATATAAGAGGGGGAACGCATGAGGGATAGATAGGTTCTGTCATTTCGTTGGAAAGGCTGCTTGGATGAAGGAACACATAGGTATCAGTAAATTGTGCGTAGCATAGTGGCTGCTACGTATCAGTATAGCTGCCCTTGTTATATCATTATTGCATGCACCAGACCAGTTCAACACCGTACTAACTAAAAGGTATTTCTGTAGTTTTCCTTCATATTTTGCCTGGGAGAAAATGTCAAGCAACATATTATCCAATTTATATCGGCTCTTGCAAGCTTCGGATCAAGCATAAATAAACATAGTTAGTAGCTCAAAATGAGTGTATAGTCTATCCAATTGGCTACTCCGACTGACGCATGGCGGTGCCGCTCGTGCAGGACCTTGCGGAAGCGGATACTAGATGTGGGGGCGGGAACTTGTGATAACATCATAACAGACAACTGGTGGATTCTCTTTTGACCGCATCCTGCGTCGGCCTGTGATATCGCGTGATAAATTCTTCTTAGTTGTAACAGCCCTTCCCAAGTACCTTTGACCAGGGTTTAACTCCCCACTGTTGGCCTTGTGGCGGTCGAGGGGGATGCAACCCTCGTGCATGGGTCCAAGCAGGCGTCAAGCTGCTTTTGTTGTCGACTCCCGAGGTCAGGTTTGGGGGCGGTTTGGGGGCTTCCGGATGCATATTCTTTACGCGAGTCCGAGGAGGACTAATCTGATGAGTCTTAAAACCCCGCAATCTTTGATGGACCTTACCTGCGTTGCAAACAACCAGCAACAGTCCTTGAATAGCTGCGGAGAAACAGCACCAATATCAATCAAAAACCAGCGTCCAGGATCCTGCCGTCGTCATTGCTCGCAAGTTGTGACCTGCTCCAGCGTACTCCGAGACCACCATGCCTCTTGGTGGACAGCCGATCCGGATAGCCATTATTGGCGGCGGTCTCGGCGGATGTGCATTGGCGCGAGCCCTCGCGAGAAACCCAAGCCTTGATGTACATGTTTACGAAGGCGATGCGACTTTTTCAGAGCGTGGCGCCAGCATCGGCCTTGCGAACAACGCCCAGCGGGCCTTGGCATACGTCGATCCTGATGATCCAGGACTGCTCAGGCGCGCAGGTGCTGTAGTTCATGACTCCATGCGCGTGGTCATGGTGAGTTTCGTGTTGTTAGAATCCTGTGTCACATTCCTAAGACGAATGGAAATGATCAAGAAACAAATATTGATACTTTGAAACACAGGGCTCGGGCCCTCAAGCCGGCACCGTTGTTTCTGACTTGCACACGGCGCCCGAGGAAGCGGCAAGACTCCCTCGCGTCAGCGTGCACCGCGGTTCCCTGCTCAGAGAGCTGATAGCGCAGCTGCCTGAGGAACGACTGCATCCAAGTAAGAAGCTGGTGTCTCTCAAGGTACTGCCCGAATGTAAATCGGTCGAAGTCAATTTCGAAGACGGCTACTCTGCGACCTATGACGCTGTTATCGGTGCCGATGGCATCTGGGGGCACGGTGAGGCAGCATGTCCTCGGTGATGCTGCCGAAGATCACGCACCTGCGAATGCCGGATGGTGGGATTGCAGAAACATGGTTTCGTTTGACAAGGCGAGGGCGGTGCTTGGTGATGAGTTCTTCAAGACAGATAGGGCGTACGGCTGGGCGGGTGACGGCGCTTTTATCATGCACGTTGTAGGTTACCTCATCTGCCCCCACCCCTTCCCCCCACCCTTTTCTCTGAATAAATGGGTCTCGAATGAATCTCAAACCCGTACAATTTCTCAACAGGTTCTCGAGAATCGGAAACTTGTCATGTGTATCGTATCTGTGCTCGAAGTGGACCCTCCGAAAGACGCCAAAAAGAGGCCGCTGACGAGGGAGATGCTGACGGATGCATTCGGCACGTGGATGGACGGACCGGTTGCCAAGGGCATGATAGAGCTCATATTGGACCAACCGACGCCCCAGCTGCAACGCTACGGCTTGTACGAGCACAGGTCCACACCTACATACGCCAACGGCCCTGTCTGCATCATGGGCGATGCCGCTCACGCCGCGACGCCTTGGCAGGCCTCAGGCGGCGGCCAGGCTTTTGAAGATGCCATGAATCTTGGCGCTCTGTTGGGTTCCGTATGCTCCATCGACCAGGTGCCTGCAGCGTTCAAGGTCTATGATGAGGTTCGCCGGCCGCGGGCCTAAGAGATTATAGAGTCGAGCCGGGCCTCGGGCATGATTCTCTGTGGAGCAGACCAGTCAGTCGGCCTCGATGTGACGAAAATGCGGTCCGAGCTGTCAGCAAGAGCAGCCCTTGTCGAAACGCTGGATTTGGCTAGATTTAAGGAAGAAGCAGTAACCGAGTTGAAAAGGATATTGAAAACGTGAGATATTACCGCGGACTACTGAAAGCTCGGAGAGTAGTAGGCTGTGATGGAGTTCAGGATAGGTAAGAGAGTAATTTGTTATATAAACTATTTGATATACAGCTCATAGCACAGAATCAGAAGCAATGTGATGAACCAAACATGCAGTCAATTTCTGATATTTTAGATTAGATTGAATCCATCAGACCTAGGTTTATAAGCGCTGCGATCAAATTCCACTCGGAGAGACATAGGTTGTTGCACATTTCATTTCATGTCGATGATGATTTCATAGTCAATCTATCTCATGAGCTTTGGGGTGGGAAGAGGAAAAGGGGTATCAGTTGCGCAAAGATAGGCGGGAGATTTCGACTTTGCGTAGTATGTCAAGGCGTGCATATACGAACGATATTGAGTGTGTAGTTGATTGTATTACTTTGTGCTGGAATGTGAAAATGCCCTATATAACAACAGGTCCAAACTATCTTTTTCTGTTTTGCTCTTCTTTTTTTCCTTGCTTTTTTTCCCCCGACATGGAAGCCGATTGCCGAAGCATGAAAATAATCAGAAAGTGGAAGGCCTCTCCACAGTCATTGAGCGCAAACACGTTCTCAAAGATTTTAGGAACACAACTTCCACTGCGAAAAAATAGCAGGATTATACTAAAATACATATATAAAAACAGATTCATAGCTCTCTACATACCTTCTACATGGTATTGCGAAAAAAAAAAAAAAAAAAGGGGGGCCTGCCTGCTTGTAGGCTCAAACCTTGATCACTGTTCGGAACGTGGAAACGGATTTCCGCTCAAACGTACTGCCAGATCTCTGGCTTATTAAGCTATGTCAGTGGCTTTTGTCAAGACTTGGAGCTGTAAGCTTCTATTTAAATGCTACCCGGACCCGCTGTGATGAGAAATACCTGTTGAAATCCCATCTAACACTTAGATACTACTGGTTCTGCTCCTGTTCAGGTCAACTGTACCCCATAAACGGTGTTCCTGATTAAGAGATGTTGCATGCCGCCGATATCAGACCTGGGCTAACATGACTTTGTCTTTACTGAGACGGTCTTGTCTAGTAGCCTGCGTATATCATGCCTATAATAACATTTATGCACACCAAACGCAACTCAAACTCGAGAGGACATAAGATTTAAGATCAACTTGCATGAAAAGCCATCATTTGGGAATGTACACAAAGTCTAAATATTCTATATACTGAACGGTTCTGCAACGAACACGAACACTATTCTATCAATCGCACCATTATTTTGGCCAGGCTCGCCTAAGACAATCGCCACCCTCCTGTCTGTCTGATAAGGACGTTCCCTTTTACGTGGGCGACGTGTCAAGAGCAGTCGTATCCGTCAGATCAACACCCATAGTGATGTAGCCAATCATGCCATTGGCGATATCGTTGCCGTCGGCGGGAACGACGCTCATGATGGGATTGTACCCGCCCTCCTGGGACTCGCCGATAATGGAGTCTTCACTGTTGGTTGTGCGGGTGATCTGAGTGTGCGAGACGTAAGGCTCGAGAGCCATGATCTCCTCGATGACGGTCTCGTTGAAGAAGAGCTGGCCGACGTTGACGATATCGCCAGAGTGGACGGTGCCGTTGTCATGCAGGACCCAGTTCTTGTAGACCTCGGTGTGGATGTGGATGGCGCGCCCCGAGTAGAAGCCCGGGAAGATAGTCTTCATCTCCAGCATGCCGTCGGCGTTTGTGGGCCACATGCCACGCAGGAAAGTCGTGTCATCCGTGTGCAGGTCCGTCTCGCCGATGGTGAAGTCGGTGATGTTGAGCTCGGTGAGAAGCGTGGCAAAGTCGGTGTTGGGGTCCAGGCCGGTGAAGGACGAGTAGCTGCCTGTGCCGTTGCAGTGCCAGAAGGCCACCAGCACGTCCTCGAGCGGCTCGCAGGTGTTAACGTCAAGGATGCCGATGTCAAGCCAGAGAGGGATACCAGACTGGCCTCCGGTCATGTCTTGCCTCAGCGTCTCGGCTTGAGGCCACACATACGGGCCCCGGGTAACGTCAGGAGTCACGATGCAGGTGTCGTTCTGGATGACATCGTAGTACGGCGCCTCTGTGTGGATGGTAAAGGTGGTATTGCCGCCGCCGTCCCAGCGCTTCTTCATCTGGTTGGCATAGCGTTTCTCGTTCATCTTGGCAGCCGCACCTCGCATCGCTTGGAGAGGTTGGCGCGGCGCCTGACCTCATGGTGGCCGACAGGGTCACCATGCCCCAAGGCGGTGCCGGACAGGAGCCCGGAGACCGCCAGGGCGACGGCAGTCGTAATTTTCATGTTGCTAGAATCACCCTGCTGTGAGAGCGGTGGTGAAACGAATGTAGTGATGGCGAGAAGGAGAGGTGGGATGGTATGCTGAGGCCTCAGAACATGTTCGAATGGATGGCCTCGAAGGGAAGTTTTATACCGAATGATGGGTTACTTCTCTGACAGGGACCAATAGGAACCAAGCTGATAACAATCGAATCTGCTGTCCTTGCCTCACGACTACGTAGCAATCACCAAGCCAAGTCGTCCGTGCATCTTGCTATGGTGGATTCCGTACGTAGTATACATTCGCAAGGCCGGGATTTTCTATAGTATAAGATAACCCCTGCAGGTCCACAAACAAAAATAGGGGCGGAAAGCCAATGCTATGGAGCTCGCCATTGTGGGCTCTAGATATCGGCGGCGTGAGTTCCCCCTAAAAACACCGCCTCTTGTTCCTTATTCAGGAAATGAGGACCCCACCATCAAAACAAAACATCCCCACGCGAGGAGCCGAAACTTGAAAAATATTTCTTGATATATGTACATGAACGATAAGCTAGCATCAATGGTCATCGGGGGTTCTGAGCGGCGGGCATTCATACCCGGTCCTGCCGGTCTCCCCTTTCTCCACCGGGGCGGGCCGCGTTGCGCGTTGCCCCCATAATATAGCAACGGACGAACCAGCAGGGGGCCCGAAGAGACGCTATGATGTCAGGGACCGCTTTATCCAAGCAGGTCGAGGGCTGCAGCCGTTGTGTTGTGGATAATGTTTTGCCAGGTTGATCAGATCCTGTAGACTGTGGCGCCCCCTACATAGTAATATGACAATGTTATCATGGGTCACTAAAAGGGCAGGTCGCAGTTACATAAACAGGAAGGACGCGTAATTCCGCCAAGACACATGCGCGTCTGACTCGGGTCTGCAGCCATGCATTGCAAGATCCAATTTGCACTTCACAATCGAAGGATGCTAGTGCAGGTGCATGATCTAAGAGATGTGATATTAGGTGATGCAGCTAGGAGGCGGATAGACTGTGTGCTGATTGCTGCTCTTGGTCGATGGCATTCTGAGTGCGTAATATCTGGAATATAGGGTGCGTGCATATTGTAAGTTGCCTTGCCCTTCATATCTTTAGAAGTTATTGTTGCTTCGCTAGCCTAGGGAAAACAGAATATGCAGCAACACAAGGTAACAGTTGGCTCCCGGAACGTGCACGGATCGGAAGCCTCGATTGATTGCCCTTGGCATTGAAATATCGATCCATATATCCTAAATACTTAAGTAGTCATCCGACCAGGCATCCGAAGGCACTTACTTGGTAATTAGGTAATTATGAAAGAAATCTTGAATGTCTGCCAAATTATCCGAATTGCAACACACCAACTTGCTTCATCAGAAAGGCAAATCAATACCATAGGACGCAAAAATATAGATCAGATAAAAGCGTGTTCGTATGGAGGACACTACCGTGGAGTTCCCTGGCTCATTGCGAAGCATTTGTCAACACTACTGTAGGATCGTTGACGCCCTCCAGCAACCACAGAGTCGGTCTGTGTACTGGATAATGATTCTCCCCGAAAAACGTTGTATGCAAACTCCGTTCCAGAACGCACCCACCACGGAGAAATAGAAATCAGAGACCTCTGTATGGTCAGAATCACTCGACGTGGCGAAGTTGCAACAAGGATATTGAATCATGCATAGATACTCCTTTTCCATCGGATGCCTACTATGTGCAAGTATTATGCACTACTTAATTTCGCTGATACTCCTGAAGCTGGAATACTTGTGGACCTTTGGTCACACAAAGCCTCCACATTGAATGTATGGACAATGCGCTTATATTTAAAAACATATATGACCTTAGTGGACGGAACAAGGCTTCCTGGTCCGCTGGCAGCCTCACCTATTCTCAGCGAAATTACTCCGAAACCTTATCCCAATTGCCGTCCCCCTCAGCCGTCCTCAAGGTGAATAAGGTCTTGGAAGACAGCTTGACCAAATGCTAGCCTGCTGACTTACTATGAACGCCCATTCGTTGTCGTCTTCGTATACTTCTGCACGAGCTTTTCAGCAGTCATTGATGCGAGCTGCTTCAGAGTGCCGGTCCCGAAGATCTCAAAACCTCCATCCTCACGCCGAAAGTGCTCTTGAACCAGCGAGCAAGTTCCACAGATAAGAGAGAATCCAGCCCCATGTCAGCTAGAGTCGACTGAGAGTCGGCTTTCTCGTCCGGTCTGAGGAGATACTCGTTTATTTTGTTTCCAATCTCTATTGCGAACAGCTCGGTTGTTGCCTCGTCCCTGAGCAAATTATCGGCGGTATCGATCGCCAGGGATCCCAGAAACTCTTGCAGTGCATCACGCTTGTCTGCTGCGTGGTTACCTGACGAGAGAGCCTCGCCGTTGTGGTAGAAACCCATGCGCCTGTCCCGCCGCCACATAGTTCTGCACTTGGGATCATCCAAGTCCTGGCCAGTGTGAAGGCCCATGATATGCTGGCAGGCACTGGTCCACGGCTTCAACGGTGAAACACCATTCGTTGTCGCGCCATTGGCCGTTCGGTCGGGCGCAGGAGCTTGACACTGGAGCAGACTCAGCTCCAGGCAGTCGAGAAACTCGCGCTCGTTTGCTCCACGGAGTCCCTGCATCTGGAGGCTCTGTGCAGCACGTTCGTTCTCGGACACAAATCCGACATCATCTACAGGGCAGATGTTGAGAACAGAAGCTGGCAGACCCAGTGTGTTCCGATACCGACAGAAGGCTTCGTTGACAGCATTGGCTGCCAGGTAGTTGGCCTGGCCGGTCGCCTCCACGACGGAGATGATAGAGCTAGCCAGGAAAAAGAAGTCCACGGTCTCTTTCTGTTTTAAAAAGGCAGAATGGAGGTTCCAAGCGCCCTCGACTTTAGGCGTGATGACTTCTTGCCACTGGGACCAGGACATGTCCATCAAAGAAACATCCTATGGATATTCATCAGCCTTGGATCACATAATCGAGTCAGTACGCACCAAGCCCCGAACTTGACTTACTCTTAGGACCATCGCAAGATGGAGTACTCCTTTAACCGGATACGTTGACTGTTCCACAGCGGCTTCTACGTCGTGCATGTTCTCAACGTGGCCGGCCACTGCGGTGATGGTACAGCCCATGGCTTCAAGCTCGACAAATAGTGCTCTGCTGGTATCGCTGACACCCGATGTCCTCGAGAGAAAGGTGAGGTGGCGAGCACCGTGCTCCACCATCCAGGTCGCGATGGCCCTACCCAGTCCCCCCACGCCACCTGTAAGAAGATAGGTTCCCGTGGGGTCGAAACTGATGCGCCTGATGTGTGGAGTGATATTCGGCAAAGACAAGGGTGCCATTTTGAGACCAACTTTGCCAATGTGTGAAGCGTTCTCCAGGAACCTAAAGGCCTGTTCAACCTCATCGGCAGGGAACAATGTTAACGGCTCGATAGGCTGTAGAGCGCCTTTTGCGGCGAGATCCGAGAACATGTCGCAAAGCCTGGCCACGTGTAAGCAAATACATATGCTCCACAATTCAAACACAACCTTGGCAGTCGAACTTACCTTCTAAACACGGCTGGCCTTTGAGTAAATTGAATGCCCTCTACGCCATGGTATGAACGGTTGTGAGCGAATGGCATCATGTCCAATCGACCTGACCCTCGGGAGTCGCGATGAGCCCAGCTCGACCATACATCCAAACTCAGCGACACATCTCCAAGATTCATGCAACAGTTCTCCTGAGAGGGAGTTCAGCACCACATCGACTCCGGCACCCCCAGTCTCTCTCATGATGCCTTCCACAAAGGAGGCATCCCGTGAGCTAAAGATGTGCTCACGAGAGAAGCCAAACTTATCGACAAGATATTGGACTTTCTGCCCATTCCCAACAGTGAGGAACATCTTGGCTCCCAGTAGTTGGCAGACCTGAACAGCCGCAAGACCTACACCACCGCAAGCTGAATGGATCAGCACGGTCTGGCCCGCTTGGACCGCCGCAACATTGATGAGACTATGCAACACAGTTCCGAAGCACACTGGGATTGTCGCTGCTTGCTCATACGCGATTGAATCAGGGATCCTCACGACGAGCTCGCTTGAGACCACAGCATGCGTGGTGAATGCGCCGCCATTCGTGAAGAACATGACCCTGTCCCCCGTCTGGAAACCCGTGACGACAGGGCCGGTCCGGCGAATAACGCCTGACCCCTCGCACCCGAATTTCAGCCTGTCCGGTGCGGTTTGTTGGTGGATTCTTCCTTTTGCAAGTAAGATATCGAAGGTGTTGAGACCGACAGCGCGAACTTCGATTTCGACGTGCCCCTCTGGAATGTGCGCAGAAGAAGGATTTTCCTGCCAGTACAGCTCGTTGAGAAGGCTACGTTTTCTGATCCGCAACTCAGCCATCGTCTCAAGCCCGCTCCCTGCCTCGCCACTCAATTTCTTGACTTCACCCTCAAAGGTGAGCGGCCGGAACCTTGGAATGAGGACCTCGGAATTTCGAACGGCATACTCCATGTCCGGTGCCAATGCTGTGCGAGAATCAATTTCCTCCCGACGTATCTTGTCGAAGACGTCTAAAACTGGTTGTGGTTGGCGAATCACACCATCACTGTCGATTTCCAGAGTGAAAAGCGCCAAGTTGAGTTCCGATCGCAGTGAGCGCGAGAAACCCAGAAACTGCGCGGCGTGGATGTCTTGGATCGATCCTGTTTGTACTGGTGGCATCAGCCATAGCGTCGTTTTCTCGGCCAGCCGGCTCATGAACTCTCGTAGGGCGTTGAACTCTGTTTCGTTGTCAAAGTATTTGGCGGTGAAGGGTCCATCCTCTAGATCTACGCACGAGATCAACAGCGTTGAAGGAGGCAGAGGAGAGGCATTGTTTATCTCGTAAGGCTGCACCGACCAGCCTCTGCCTTCGAAATGTGACCTGAGCAATGCAGCCACCGCTGAGAGCGATGATGAGTTTCGGCAGAGGAGAGTCAACCGTCTGTCTTCCTCGTCCACGCACATGTCTTTTGGCTCAGCATGTGAGACAATAGTCATGATCTGGCGGTACGGATCCTCGGAACCATATACAACCGTGTCTGTGCCAGAGAAGCCCGAAGATCGAAGCTCATCATCCCAGCGCTTGAGGCCTACAAGAGGCCCGTCACACCTACCATCACCCTCGCCTAGCCACCATCCGGAGAAGTGTCCAAAAATGTAACTGACGGTTTTGAGAGTAGGCAGGGGCTCTGTGAGTAAAAGAATTCCACCAGGCTTGAGTAGGGAGCGGATATTTGACAGCGTTTGCCCGATATATGGCGTTGCGTGCACGACGTTGGCAGCAATGATGAGATGGTAGGAATGAAGCTGATCCGCAAAACCCTGGTCAGAAGGAGGTTTCGAGGCGTCAAAGACACGGTACTCCATGTTCGGGGCGTGCCCAGAGAACCTCTCTTTAGCCCTCGCGAAGAAACCGGCAGACACGTCTGTGAAGGTGTACAGCGAGTAAGATGGTAGTCCTCCCCTGTCAGCACCATCAAGGTTCAGGTGGCGCAGGATAAGCTCCGTTGTGCCGCCAGTTCCAGCACCAACCTCCAGCATCCGCAGCTCTGGCTTCGATTGAGACAGCAGGCGCACAAATTCGCCATATTCGAAACTATTGTGGTTGTACACGTCCGTGAGCAGGTCATCTTGTGTGAGAAGGTCGATCGTCTCAACATCTCCTGCGAATATCTCAGAGCTGTTCTTGCAGACGCGCTTGCAGGACTGAGCGAAAGGCGCGTGCGGCCCATTGCTCAATGTTTTCACGTACTGACTGATGAGATGCTGTCGCTGAGCAGCGTCCAATTGTGCGAGTGCCCTTGGGTTGGCGACCAGAGGGAACACGCCAGTCTCGACCGCATTGGATAACTCAGCATCAATCCAGCTGCGCAATTTGGCCAGGTGTGCTTTTGATGGAGAGAGGTCACGTATGTTTTCCATCTCCTCCAGCATGCACAGGAATGTCAAGTGCTGTTCGAGCTCAAGATGCGACTTATCCAGCAGTGGGGCGCGTAGAAACTTGGTGACATCTGTGAAATCGAAACAGGGGTGCCAATCCAGACGAGCAAGGCCGTGTCTGTCAACCGGTGCTGCATCCTCCTCATCCTCGAGCTGTGCCAGATGTATACCCTCGAGGGCGAAGATCTGCTGACCAGAAACACCTCTTCCGTCGATGCGACACCGGCTGTAGTCGCCTTGCTTCACCATGACTTGCACGGAGATCGATTCGCCCGTAGCACTTCGGCCCCCATAAATGTCCAGATGTTCGACAAGTGTAGGGACACAAAGTTGATGGAAACGCCGACAAAGTCCTTGCGTTGCCGCCACAAACAATAGTTGCAGACAGCCATCAAGCTCGCCCGGGTGCAATGTGAAAGGGATCACTTTAGATGTGTCGTTAGAAGCCACGAGACGTGCTTGTGCAATCTGCTCCGTTGCTGAGGCTCTGATGTTCCGCAAGAGCGCGAATTCCGGGCCGTAGTGGAGGCCGGTGCGAGACATAGCCCGGTAAAACGTCTTGTGAGAAACCTGGCGTGGCAATCTGGCAGGTTTGCTGCTGATCTGAGGCACAGGAGGAGCGACCATGGGCATGATCTCGCCCGTACAGTGCTCCGTCCAGTTCTCGCCATCATGGGACTGGATTCGGAAGTGGTACCACGAAGACTTATCCGAATCCGTCAGTCGCCCTAGGCGGAGTGAGGTCACCAGCTCAACTGGTCTTGATTGATTCAAAAGAAGAGCTGTGCTCGCAACCACATGCCGAAGGTGGTGCCCTGAACCCAAGGCCAGGCTGGCCACTTGTCTGATGGCTTCACCAGCAACGGCGATGTACCCGGCAAAAGGGAACACCGTGTTGGCGCCGACCTTGTGGTCAAGAAGCCATGGGAGCTCTTCCACGTCCAAGATATTGCGCCACACTGGCTCCGTGTCGGGGGAGTCGAGTGATCTCACGCCGAGGAGGCAATGTCGAGGATACTTTCGGAACCTAGATGCCCTGGATATTCGATTCTCGTACCAGAATGATGGTCCAGTGTGATCCCACGGGTACGGCGGCAAACCTGAGAGGGCTTCTCCGTGCGTGAAGAGAGGATGAAAATCAACAGCGACGCCGTGTTGATATAATTGACCCAGTGCTTGCAGCATCGTCAGATACGAGCCTTGTCCCCGTTTTTGTGTTGCAATGTACTTGAGCGGCTCGTTAGATCTGTGAATCTGGCGCAGAGGGCCTGCAAGCGTTGAATGAGGCCCTATCTCCAGCAGGATAGGATCGGGACCACCCATTATCGAATGCATTGCTTCGATGGCTGACATAAAGCGCACCTTCTGTGTGAGGTTACGTACCCAATAGTCAGAGAGCCTCACCTCACTGGCGTTTATCTTGGAGCCTGTGACACTAGAAACAAGGACAGCGCCTTTGCATGCGAAGGTGTCATCACTGGAGGGAACGTGCCTCTCTAGCAGGTCCGTGTACTGAGCGCCAAGGGCGGCCATGTGATGTGAGTGATATGCCACGTCAACTTTGAGCATCCTCGTGAAGACGCCTGGCCTTTCGGTCTTGACTACAGCAAGAACCTGCTCAACCAGATCCCGGTTTCCCGCGATGGTCGTGCTTGAAGGACTGTTCTCGCAGGCAACCACAACTCCCTCAACCAAGTATGGGCAGACATCTTGACTCCCGAGACCAACTGCAGCCATGCCTCCCCTCTGATCTTTGGTGCTTTTCATGATCAGCCCGCGATAGTATGCGGCCTGAATCGCCGCTTGAATGGAAATGTAACCCGCTGTGTAGGCTGCGGCTATCTCGCCGCTTGAATGGCCAACCACCGCCGCTGGTCTCACACCAAGGCGCTGAACGTGGTGCACAAGAGCAATCTGGAGAGCCGTGCACAGTGGCTGCGAGAGCTCAGCGGTATAGAACTTCTGAATATAAGAAGGCTCCGTGCTCTTGTGAGAAGGCAACAGCATATCAGCCAGCGACCAATCCGGCGGATCTTGGAGGTCTTGCAGAGCACAATCCATGGTCCTCAGATCTGCTTGGAGAGCAGGCACCGCAGACAGCAGCTCTTTACCCATACCGGCCCACTGGCTGCCCTGTCCGCTAAACACCATAACGATTCTTGGTGCAGCAGCCCGGCCTGGGGTTTTGACTGTATCCGATGTCGTAATGGTTTGTCCCTCCGCCGTCAAGACGGCAAAGGCACGATGCGGAAGATGCTCACGGTGCAAGGCTCGTGTATAGGCGATGTTGAGAAGATTCTCCGGGCGTTGAGTGGCGAATTCCGTATACAACTCGACTTGCCGCTGAAGAGAGTATTTCGTGTTGGCAGAGAACAAGAAGAGAGATGGATATTTTTCTCCGCGTGCTGACATCCCCTGGCTAGAATGTTTGAACGAGTCGATGACAACCTTTCAATGCATGAGTACATCATCAATAAGAAGCTCCATTGCCTAGACGACTCACATGTGCATTTGAACCACCAATTCCAAACGAGTTTATGCTCACACGCTGCCTCTTATGCGGTGGGAAGGGTATCGGAGCCGTAGGGACCATAAGACGCGGGCCCAATGGAACTGCGATTCACAATTAGTCCAGTCTCAGATTGGTGAACATCTTTCCTATTTCAACGTACTCTTGGGATTTGGCGACCCAAACTTGATATTTGGTGGTATTATGCCGTTCTCAAGCGACAGAACACCTTTTATCAAACTCGCCAGACCAGCTGATCCTTCGCAATGTCCTATGTTGGGCTTGACGCTCTATCCGCAAGTACGCCTGTCAGAAAATGCCTCCAATTGGTAACGGGAACCCTATGACGGTACTTACTCCAATGTAGACACCGTGCTGGCCAAAGACATTATCGACTGCCTTTGTCTCGATCGGATCGCCGACTGCTGTTCCCGTTCCGTGGCACTACAGAGGTATTCAAATTTAGCAAAACTCTCAGAGAGGGTGACCAGGGAATTTACATGCCTCCACAAATGCCGTTTCAGCGGGGCTCAATCCGGCTCGATCGTAGACTTGTCGTATCAGCACCTCTTGTGTGCGGGCCTGCGGTTGCATCAAGCCTGCTCGGCTACCGTCACTGTTGGTCGCGCATCCACGAATGATCGATCTGACAGGATTTCCATCCCTGAGTGCGTCGTCTAGACGCTTGATGTAGATGGCAGTGATGCCTTCGGCCCGTGCAAAGCCATTCGCGTTAACGTCGAAAGATTTGCAACTGCCGTCCGCAGATAAAGTGCCCTCGGCGGCCATCATCTCTGTCAATACCGGGCTGAGTTGGAGGCAGCCACCCCCGACCACCGCACCTTCGATAGACCCATTTTCAAGTGCAGTGCAAGCTTGGTGAAGTGCAACCAGAGATGCAGAGCAAGCGGTGTTCAGGGTCATACTAGATCAAGAGGTTTCTTCGTTACTATGATTGCCAGTGTGAAAGTGATTGCAGAGCGGTTTGGGTTTATTCACCTTGGGCCCGCCAAATCGTATTCATACGATATACGATTGGAAAGCATATAATCTTCGACTCCGGTCATGAGATAGTTTGTAGGGAATTGAGGATCTACAGTCTGCAGTCTCATCCACGTCGACCCGAAAGAACCAATGTAGCAGCCGATGGGCCGTCCACGGTAGTCCACCTCTCCAGCGTCTTCGAGGCATTCCCGCGTGACTTCCAACAGAAGTCTCTGCTGGGGATCACACCTCTCTGCTTCCTTTTGGGTGAGGGAAAAGAATGAAGGATCAAAGAGGCTGAGATCTTGTTTGAGGAAATAGCCGGTCTGGTGACGGATGTTCAGCTTTCCGCCCAGCGAATCATCAAATCCATCAGGATTGAACCGCTCTTTGCCGGCTCGGCCCTTGGCATCACGGCCTTGGACCAGCAACTCCCAGAAATCTTGGGTCGTGCATATGCCTCCTGGCAGGCGTAGGCCGATGCCACAAATGGCAATCTGGATAGGTTCCATGGCTGGCGCGCTCACAGGGTGCTCAGGACTGAAATCCATATCAAGTGCTAAGCTAGCCATGATGATATGTAGCTCGTCAGGTTGAAAGTGACAAAGTTGCTATTCCTCCCCAAGTTGTGTGTAAGAGACTGTTTGATTCACCTTATATAGACGTTTGTGCTCAGAGGAGTCTATATTCCTTATCATTCACGATAGTCATCAATTTCTCTCTGCGGGTGGTTGATTGGTTCAAGCATCCTTCATGTTACTAGTTTCCTCAGACCGAGATGTCTTCGCCTCAGTCGTGCGCAAGCCTCTTGAGAGTTAGGCCCAGCATTGGGTCAGCAAGTGTCAATAGACAAGCAGGGAATAAGCGATAAGTCATAAGAAACAGTCTTTACTTGAATTTTATATATAATAGAATTGGATACTATAGAAAGTTACGCTTCGTGCAAGCTTCGGCTAATATATTATAGAATAAATGTAAAATAATTTTAAATAGTCGAGTTATTATACTAATAATGCAAATTTCTCTTTATATATTCGCTTATATTATATTAATACCAATATAGAGATATATTGTAGAAAATAAATAATTCATAGCACGCAAAGTAGCTATGCCCTAGTGTTTTGTACATAAATAATAGATTATAATTTTTTCTAAAATGCACTTTTTTATACATAGTACTTAGGTAAAGATATTTAATTTTCAAAAGCTATAATCCAAATATATATATTCTAAATATATTCTTATATATATCGAAATATAAAACATAATTGAAAATTTAAGATAATATAATAAATATTTAAATAGAGTATCGAATTATGCTATATGACCTAGTAAGTAACCTAATACTTACTAAAATTATAAATATTGAATTTAACATATATATTATTGAATTCGTGCTCAGTAAGCTATCTATGATTTCGTAACGATAATATAAAACTAGCAATGTGTGCTATGCAGCTACGATATATAATACTGTACCGGAGCAACCACCACGTAAACAACCTGGATCGATATTACATTGCAATGTCATCGATTTTCAGTCCAAGTGTTACCGTTGTATTGGAGCTAAAACACTATCTCCGCTCCAGAGAAGACGCATCTACTCCCGAAGCGACACATCTTTTACCCTGCATTTACCCAACTTGGCAGAAGATTTGCAGGAAGTTGGGCCGATCCATTCCGGTGAGGCAATGACCCGTTCCGTAAGCTGACATGTCTTACTATGGTATATGTATCGGTAGTCTACCTTTGATCCTTGTGTGTGGGATGAAAGTAACAAGGGAAAAAAGATACAGAGATTGTGGGATAATTACCTAGATACCTGTATCTGTGATTCACCCGTGTCCACTGCAGTCCAGGACCCTAAACTTAAGTGAAAGCTCCATCTAGTAAGAACTATCCCGAGAAGAAAGATGTAAGAGTGCATATTGATATACTAACTATATGTACGGAACTTTTGTTCATACTTATCTCAAAATTGTATGTGCGGAACTTTTGTTCGTACTTGACCCTTGTCGAATCGTGATGCGTTGCAGGGTTGCATTTGGGGGCGGTTGTCGTTGGACCCGTACTTCAAAGATTTACAGTACTTGAGGACAGCTGGGCCTAGCGCCCAACGTCCAACATCAGAACAGGAATACTTTTATGGACGACTCAAACAGGTGCTCTCGGACATATCGTGTTTCTGGCTCTACTCGATGCTGAGAGACTCACGATCCATCGCTCGGAGTGTCTATATCGGTTCTCAGACTGCAAATCCTTCATCATGGCGATTAAAGATGAACAAGCTTATGGCCGGAGACTCGTCCCGCAGGTCCTCGATGAGCTGGCAACAACAGAGCCAGAAAGGATCTATGCTGCAATTCCCAAGACAGCAGATGTCAAAGATGGCTTTCGGGACGTCACTGTCGCTGATCTTGCCCGCTGTGCGAACTACACAGCGAGATGGTTGGAAGACAAGTTCGGCAGGAGTGATGTCTTCGAAACCATTACCTATATCGGATTGTCCGATCTCAGGGGAATCACGACTCTTCTGGCCGCTGTCAAAACCGGATACAAGGTGCGAGCTCATTGGGCCTCATCAATATGATTCTCATCATGCTCACAGGAATAGCTGCTTATCACCTCACCTCGAAATCCGGCCTCTGTCAATTTGCACTTGATGAACAAGACAGGCAGTCACAAGGTACTGTATGCCGCGGAGCTTGCACCCCTGATTCAACCTCTGCAAGCTCTTGCGCCATCGATCTGTCTTGACCACGTTCCCTCGTTTCAAGACATGCTTGACAGCAACCCTGCGCCATACCCGTACGAAAAGACCTTCGATGAAGCCAGGAACGATCCCATTGCTGTGCTACACTCGTCGGGTTCCACGGGTGAGACACCTCCTCGGCCGATTGCAGGTGGACCAGAAGTTTTCTAACAGACTCTAGGTTTGCCCAAGCCAATCACCATAACCCATGGCTCTATTGGTGCCCATGACAATGATCACAATCTTCCTGCACCAGACGGTCGTGGGAAGATGGACTCGGCCGTTTTCACACTCAGTGGCAGCGAGCGACGACTCTATCTCTTACTGCCCTTCTTCCACGTAAGCTCGCGCCCTCATTAGGGAGCAGCAATAGCCAAATACTAATTCGTGCTCAGCTCGGGGGATTCATATTCTTCGTGGGTAAGTACTTGTTAAGTAGAGTTAGATGATCAATTCACTGATTAGCCGCAGATCATGCCATTCTACAAAACCTTACACTTGTTCTGGGCCCGCCACACGTAGCTCCAGACGCCACGCTGGTCAAGGAGATAGCGCAGCAACAGAAACTGCGGGCCATGATGGTCGTGCCTGCGCTACTGGAACAGCTGCTGCTTGACCCAAAGGGTCTGGACCTGCTCAAGAGCCTGGACTTCGTCGCCTGCGCCGGAGCACCTCTACCTCGTGCTGTTGGGGAACGCATAGCAGGCAATGTCAAACTCAACATCTTCATCGGGTCTACGGAGACATTCCCCTTCCTGAGCTGGTGAAGCAAGACGAAGACTGGCAGTATCACGAGTTCAACCCAAACTTCAAGCATGAGATGCGTCCTTACGATGGGAACACGGGGACGTTTGAGCTTGTCATCCTGGCTGACGATACTACGCAGAATGCGGCTCCCGTATACCACAACATGCCAGGAGATAATCCGTACTTCACCAAAGATCTGTTCACGCAGCATCCAACGAAGCCGAGTCTCTTCAAATACTATGGGCGCCGAGATGATATCATCGTGCTGGCCAATGGCGAGAAGGTCAATCCGATCCCTCTGGAGCAGCACATCCAGGGAGACCCTTCCCTCAAAGGTGTTCTGCTCATCGGAAACGGCCGAGTTCAATCAGCTCTGATAGTCGAGCCTAGGGAGCCCTTGGATCAGGCAGGGCGTGCACAGCTCTTGGAGACACTCTGGCCACGGATTGAGGAGGCCAACGCGCAGATCTCCGGCCAAGGCCGCGTTGCTCGAGGCATGGTTATCTGTGCATCATCCGACAGCCCTTTTCCTAGGACTGGGAAAGGAACGATCGTGCGCAGATTGGCAGAAGACGCATACAAAGATGACCTTGCACGTCTTTACTCAAGCTCGTCACGGCAGGACAGACTCGTCACGGTGAACTTGAAGGCTAAGACGAAAGAAGTCTACGAGCCAACTGCAGTTGTCCGCTTCTTGAGAGAGGTGCTTGCCGCCTCATTCCCTCCTGCTTCCAATTTCAATGAGAACGACGACTTCTTTTCCTACGGTCTAGATTCGGTCCAAACCTTGGAGATTACTGCCAACTTGAGGCGCAATCTCCAAGGGCTCACCTCAGACTCGGTGACCTGGATCTCGGCACGCACCATATTCCGACACTCGACGCTCAAAGGTCTTTCGGGGGTGCTGACATCATTTCTGAACGAGGGAATCATTCCTGCAGAAGACTCGAAGGAAGATCGGGTAAAGGCTGTAGACGACGCAGTCGCACGATACACCGAGAACCTGCCTCTGAGATCAACCCGTCCCCTGCCGGCAGCAGCTGCAGGTAAATCCGGCACTACTGTCGCAGTCATTGGCTCGACTGGTTATGTTGGTTCTAACCTTGTGTCCGCGCTGCTGAAGAATCCAACCATCTTCGCCGTCTACTGCCTGGACCGCGGCAGTGATGCGTCCGAGAAACAAAAGGCGGCCCTGAGCAAGCTCGACCAGGGTCTGGGTACTCATTTCCACAAGCTCGTCTTCTTCAAGATTGCGCTTGGAGCACCGCATTTCGGATTGGAGCAAGAGCAGTACGAACAGATTATGAACCGGGTCGATGTCATTGTTTACAACTCGTGGAGGCTCGACTTCGGCCTTGCCATTCATTCCTTCGATCCCTTCCTACGTGCTACTCGAGATCTGGTGGAGTTGTCAATGGCAAGTCAGCGAAACACCAGCATTGTCTTTATCAGCTCGATGTCTTCCGTGGATGGTCTTGCGATTACTGGTGCCACCGTCCCCGAGGCCTTAGTCGAGGACCCTTTGGCTGCCATGGATACCGGCTATGCACAGTCTAAACTGGCTGCTGAGCGGATTCTTGTCACAGCCAACAGGCAGTCCGGTGTACCTGTGTCGGTCGTTCGTGTGGGCCAGGTCGGCGGATTCAGTCACGGCCGTGGTGTTTGGGCAGATCAGCCATGGATCTCTGCCATCATCCGTACCTCGAAGACGCTTGGGATCTTCCCCAGCTCTGTCGCACCGGTTGATTGGGTTCCAGTGGACACTCTTGCTACCGTCTTGGAGCGCATTGTTCTTCAACCCGGCCAAGACTCGGAGCAGTTTTTCAATGTTGCTTCCAAGCCACACCCTTGGAGCGTACTTCTCGACTTAGTTCCCGAATCGGTTTCCACAGTCATCTCCAAAGTTGTTCCACTGCTGGACTGGGTCAACACTGTCCGGCAGATACCCAATCCTGGTGCCAGAGATGTCGCAGATCTGCCTGCTCTACGTCTTCTGCACTTTTACGAAGGCCTGGGAAATGGCGAGGACTCTTTGAAATACGCCACTGCGCACACGCAAGTGGTCTGTGGCGAGAGTCTCGGGCCTGTCAAGCCAGAGCTGTTGGCGGCTTGGTTGAAGAGTTGGGATCTGTAGGCGGTCTTGCCTGGATGTCGCCCCTGCAAGGGCCTCTTTTTCACTTCCGGTGAAGCTATCTTACGCAACGTTTATTGTAGCTGAGAATTCGTATTTCATACTTGGTCCTTTGAAAGCTTGATCCTCGGAAAACGGACCCAATGAGTTTGGTGTCAGAACATGAAAACGTGATGATTAAGTTGGCAAAGCATTCCACGCCTTCAGACACATGCTTTCCGCCACTACCATCAAGCAGCTGCAGATCCACTGGCATTTGGGTTCCCGATCAGTCTTCAAACTGACTCTAAGTGTGCCTTTCAACAATCAATTAGTACGAATCTAAGTAACGCTGATCAGCAAGGGTGGAAAAGAAAATCTTATCTAGAGCCACTCTCCGTTTCATCCGATGAGATAGATCGTCTATACAAGTTACCTGAAAGTCCGGACTGATTGGCCCTGATCGCCCCCAACCACGCAACAACCAGTAAGCCCACCCCAACCTCCCGACGGCCCTATCGAAATCTGTCGCATCTCAGCAATATTGGAGCCTAGTGGTAAGCAAAGTTCCGGAGCTCGCTACCTTTACTCAACCATGTAGCCGCAAAGAACATAAGATCATTAACTACTAATGGATAATGCATTGTACGGGTAAAGAACATGGGATCATGCCCAGAAATGGATGACACACTATACCTAGTGGATACGAGTTATACTCATTTGAACCAAGGGAAACGTCAAATTTTAGTTGATCTAGTATTGCTGTGCGAGTACGACCTGCCGCTATAGGCTACCATCATTTCCAGTCACCTGGGAGTGGTCACTCTTTTTAGCTCTTATAATTGATACCAGCATATGCATAAGCCAACTGATTGCAATATGGTAAGTCGTAAGGGGGGTTGTTTCCGGCCACCCTTAGTTTCCGACCACCTCTCTACCCATTTATATTTAAATAATCTACCTTTTTAATAAAGTATAAAATAATTAAGATCTAAATCTTACTATAAAACGATATATAACTATAATTATATCTATAACTGCAAATATTACGAAACTATATTACGTTAGCAATAATCTATAAAATATAAGGTCGAAAGTATTCTATTTCTCTATTCTTCGAATACTAATTGGAGTATATATAGAAATATATACATATCTTTATAGACTTTATATTTTATAGATTAATGCTAATATATTATAACTACGTAATTTTCATAGTTTTAGTTATAATTCAGGGTTATATATAGTTATATTAAAAAACACAATATATGCTGCAAATTATATAAATTTAGGTAGTAACTTATATTCGTTTATTGCATATTTTGCCTTGCTTACAATCCTTGGTACTTGGTATATGGAAAGTGCTCAATACTCCGTACATAACTCTACCAACTCCATCTGTAGTTCTTTTGAAGATCAAAGGATCTGGCCCCCGCGGGTTTGGGAGTCCGTCTGTAGTTCTTTTGAGGATCAAAGGATCTGGCCCCCGCAGGATTGGATGCAACGGAATATGACAGTATTACGTTGATCAATGAGGCCAGATTTGAGCATCTGACAACCCGGGTATCTCTTACTCAGATCCCGTCCACATTCACAAGGATTGGCCTTTGTCGCTTTATTACCATCATTAGTTTCAGTACAGATCTCTATTGTTCTTGCACTTGGGTATCGTGATATGGTCATAGGCTACTTCAGCATTACTTCACGCCTTCTATACGATAATACACCAACCAAAATGGTGGATATTTACAGCACGCCATCCATGGAGGCTCCTAAAGGGAAAACGTCAAACCTCGTCGATCCTTACTCGCTCAAGGACACTCGGATAGGCTTATCGTCCGCTGCCATGGGAGTTGTTCTCGTGTTCGTGGTTGTTCGTATGTATGTGAGACACGCTGTGAAGCGGTTCAATATAGAAGACTGTATGTGAAAGACCCCAGACTTTATCGCGCAGGCTACAAGGCTGACACTTTGAAGGGGTTCTTCTATTCGCAACTGTAAGCCAATCTATTCCTTTTGAAGGTAGGACATGCGAGCTCACATCTGTCAGGCAGCTTTCATAGCCCTTGAGGTAATGCTGATCACCGTTTCTTTGTATGGCGATGGGAAACATTTGGTAAGTAACACTCAGGGCCGACCGTGAGAGTTAGAACTCAGCTGCATCTCGCGGTTGTTCGAAGTTGATTCAGAGATGTAACAAAGAAGCTACGACGCAAATCCAAATATTCAAGAGTATCTATTCGCTAACAAAGACTACTACAGTGGGATGTGTCCCTGGCCGAGTTGTATATGACGCTCTACGTTAGTCATAATAAGAATTCAACATGTTATGTGAATATGCGGCTAATGGCGACGATAGTATGAAAACATTGCAGAGATTATGTACTGCACGACAATGTTCCCGCTCAAATACGTACTGTTGCACCAAATCAAATCCATCTTCTTTTCCCATGATCATCGGAGCCCTTTCCACATGGTCATCACGATCCTGATTGTCGCCAATTTTCTCCTCTACGCTGCACTGGGACTCTCTTTCGTCTTCGCTTGTACGCCCCGGGAGAAGATTTATCATCCGACGATCGAGGGGCACTGCATTTCCACGTCGACTTGCATGGCTGTGGCCGCTGCCCTCAACATCGCGTCTGACCTCTCGATCCTACTGATTCCCATGTGGGGCATTGCAAAGCTCCAGATGCCGCTGAAGAAGAAAGCCATGGCAGCATCAGTGTTTGCAATTGGTATGTTGTGAGCCATTCCACCTCCCGAATATCTCACCCATTCTCCCAAAATGTGTGGCCGAAAGAAGCTGACAGGAAAACAAGTGCCATCGCTGCATCCTGCGTTCGGTTGTATTGCGGCTTGGAGCTATTCTGGGACGATGACTCGACTTGGGTTTTCATGGGCATAGGAAACTGGACGTCAGTAGCAATGGCACGCCGCATAAACTCGTCAAAACTCGCAGACAAAGCTAACGTCTTCACCACCGTCTGTGCAGAACCGTGGAATTCATGATGGGTTTCATTGTTGCGTGTTCTCCCTACGTGCCACGTCTTCTCGAAAAGTTATCCGGGCGCAAGACCCAAGAAAGACCAATCTACCCATCGTACGACATGTCCAAGTACGGCCATCGGAACACAAGCTCCAAGCCTCGGGCTGGCGATTCCAACTGGATCACTCTACCAGAGCATGAGGACATACCATTTAATGGATGAACAAAGTCGCAATTATATTATATAGTGCTTCTACGAGCGGGGCTCTTTGAGTCTTTCACCGTCTAACTCAAAGCAGCTCGTCTGGCAAATCAGGATAATCCTATATGAGCGTTGGAAAAATGTCGATCCGAGGACCTTGTCGGGAGAAAGGGGGAGGATGAATAGATACGGCAGGCCGTAAAGTATAATTGAGATGACGCTCGTTTGTCATTGCTGTGGATATCTCGAGCGATGTAGTATCCTCGGTTGAATATGAACCTCATGTGACAAATTTGAGATCGTGCCCTCTCCCCAACCAATTACAATTCTAACCAACAACTCCCAGCTTTTGCTTCAGGTATGGCAGATACGTGGAACCACCCAGCTCCATCCCCGATGCTGCATCACTACCATAACGAATGTAGACTGATTCAATTTGATTACAGCATCCAGGGCCTCCGATTCGCCGCCGATAATTATTGTGAATACCCACAACATACCAATACATATAATCCGTGACTTATTGCATCGCGCCGTAAATACTGCTCCAGATTGGTGTCATTCTTCGATGCGATCTGCTCTCGCTGACTCCTATTGCGCCTCCCCAATGTCGATGCCGAACCTCCGACCCGTCTGCGCTGTCCCATCAGCCTTGTCCCACCATCCCAGGCTAAACAGCCAGGAACCCCATAGACATTTCTGACAGGACGGATCGTTGCAGGACCTCGAATCTGCCAAGGTCTCGCTGCACATGATGCTGCCAGCCAGCAACGCCGCCATACCGGCGATGCTGGATGGGTTGTGCGGCAAGACCTTGTTGGTGTCCGTAACCAGATAAGCCACGAGGCCGCATGCCGACATTGTACCGAGGATGATCTGTAGCAACAGCTTGGATGGCTTGTTCTGCCGCAAAACTACGCGGTCTGGGTTGATCCAAGTCGCTTCGTACTTCACAGCGCTGGCCTGCTCGGTGGCGTTGAGAGGGACCCGCATCATCGACGAGGCAACCTGCGCCATGTATCGCCTATACACCGTTTGGGCCGCATCGAGGTATCCGCCGCGGTTCTGCGGTCCCCAGAAGTCCTCGGGAGGCGTCCCTCCGCTCAACAACAATGCATAAAAAGCATCAATGGTCCCGTCGGATTTTGGATATTGTGCCATATTAAAGGCGTCCTCCCTCCAAAGCTAAACGTTCCGTCCCAGATAGCCACCTTCATGTTCAACCCCGCCTGTGGGCGCTAGGGAAACGCAATCTGGCCGTCTGGCCCGCTTGGGAGGTACTCGACCGAAGACTCGTCCGGGACAGCTGATATGACTGTGAAGTCTGGGACACTCAGACTAACATTGGCTCGCACTTGCGCCATGAGCTGGAAGCAGGAGATTATCGACAAGTCAGCTGGGGATGTTGTGTAGCGGTAATCACCCGAGTAATTGCCGAATGTGAAGACCAGCGACGGGCAGCCAGGAGGGCTGTTCTCCTGCCCAGGATACTCCATCTCTCCGAAGCTGGGGGTTTCGCCAGGATGCAGATCCAACATCTGTCCGATCCAGGGACTATCATCGATGAGCTCTGCTGCTACGGACCATTCGATGTTGGGAGCACTGACATTGCATGTGGGTGGTATCTGCGTCGAACTGTTGATCCAGATTGTAGTCCCTTCGAAGACGACTGTTGTCTTGTTTGGTTGAACGAATTCGCACTCCAGCTCAGCCCTCAGAGCTGGTAAGACAAGATTGATGGATCGCTGTGATGAGGAGGCTATCTGCTCCAGAGAGCTCGACGAGAGATTAACTTGGGGAAGGGTTAATTCTGTCGTAGTCCAAGCCGGATAAGAAAGATTCAACATTGTGAGGCTGGGCAGGACAGCGGCGGCGCCCCCGTCTTCGGTCAGACTGTTAGACCATGAAGCGTCGAAGCGGTCGGCCCGCAAGACAGACATTGACACAGGTCCCGGGCTGCTAACGGCAACAAAAAGGCCCGAGGCTGCGATGGTGAGAAAGCTCCCAAGAATGGAGGCAAATATGGCCAGTGCCGCTGGCCAGTGGTGATGTCGCAGAGCCGAAACCAGAGACACAAGCGCTACTTGTCCGAGGAGATTCTCATCAATGCTTTCGCTTGCTTTCGCCTTGCCTTTCTTCAATCTCGCGAACGGGGTCCAGAGGACAAGATTGAACTTGAGGGAGTCGTAGAGGAGAGCAACAGATATAAAAACCGCCGAAGGAACAATTCTCGTCCCGAATGTTGCCAGAAGACTATCCGGGGAATTGATGATCGTAATACCAACCGGTCGGCTTGAAAGGTGCTGGAGGGTCTCCAGGACCGCGATGATAGTCAGCGGTAAAACGAAGATGGTGGTTGCGAGCCAGGAACGCAGCGGTAGCGGTGTCCACCATGTGATGTTTCCGACTGTTGACTTTTCTTCCACAGCTTCGAGAGAAATATTGGCAGATGGTGTGATCCAGAATCTTTTGTCATCCAAAGAGCATCCAGATTCGCTTCTGAAATCATAGGACGCGATGGACCCAGCCATGTCATCCACTGTCGCGTGACCGTATTGACCAAGCAGATACTGAACTTCGGGACTCTGAGACAGAATAAATGCAGTTCCTCCGATAGAGCCAAGCCTGCATGGAGAGACATCCTTTGGCCGAACGAATAGCAGACTTATTGCAGCTGTCGCAAGGAGCAAGAAGCCGGCGAACATTGTCCATGACACGAGGGATGACACCAGAAGTCTTGTCGCGGTCGACTTCGCCCTTCCCTCCAGAGGGCCCGAGGTGTTGCTGATGAGGAATGCGTTGGCCATTTGTACACTTATGTAAGTGAAGGCGTCCGATGCAGCTGCTGCCATCCTGGAATAATTCCCCAAGAACTCCTGGTAATCTGAGGCGTTGGCCACAATTGCCATCAGCTTGAAGAAGGTGTCAGGTTCGTCAGTCCCAGCCGAGTTCACGTCACCGAATAAGTCATTTATATCGTCGGCATCAAATATGACACGCTCCGAAAAAACACTTTGTGAAAGGCCATCAAGCAGCCTGTTGGTGCTGCTCTGATTGTCAATAGAATCCACGGTGACCTTGGCGGGCGTTTTTGCAAGGTCGTACGTCACGTTTGTCCTGACCATGGAGTAGGAGATATTGCACACAACTGCAGTAGGCGGCATGATCTGAATCCCCACACTCCAGAAGTACTGTTTTCTTCGGTCCTGATGGCAGCTGTTGGAATATACGACTGATCGTATCGTACGTCGAATAACGCAACGACACCCCATTCAGATGCGCCCACAGGAGGACATGAGACCCCAGAAGGGCTACCGTATAGTTTGCGGCTTGAATTGGTTTTCGGAAAGTAATAAAATGACGCGATCTGGGGAGAAGGACAAGACTGCCACGAGACACTGGTTTTGATCCGAAAATTGTCGTCGTCCGAATCCAAAGTGTTGTTTGCGCCCAACAAAGTCAGATTTGCTACCTCGCATTGATTAAGGGGGTAGGAAGGCATCGACTATAGCTTAGATGGACGACGACGTGCTGTTCAAAGTTGTGTTGGCGGGCAGTCCGAATCGTTGAAAGGCCAGGTTCCGCTGGATGCCATCTGGGAATGGCAGATCCTCCGCAAGAAGTGCGTAAACCTCAAAGTCAATTACAGACTCCGACACAGTGCTCCAGTCACCGTTTCTCAGGTACTTATCCACAACAAACTCTGAACCGAGTTCAAGATAAATGCTGTCGTCCGATACCTGAGAGAGGCCAGGAGTCAAAAGGCCGGTCGAGGCCACCGTGACGATCTTCAACGTCAAGCCGCCTAAAAGTGAGAGGAAAACGGCCAAGTGCCTGAACCGCACTGCGGTCCAAAGATTGTTCGGAAGCATGGGCGATATGTAGTCGAGAAGCAACGTTTTCTGGGCAGCGGCTGGTCCATTCTTCAGCTCTCGCCATGGCTGTAGCACTCTGCACCAGTATTCGACTTGTGTCCATATACTTCCGACCATCATCAAGATGGCTGTCGGTCCATATGTCCAGGCGTAGTGGTTCGTGGTCAGGATGGGAAAGCCATGATCTTTGATAGACAGTTGTTGTAAGGCAACTGTCATGGCGGCTGCAAGCGTCTGCGCGGCACAAAATGAGAGAAGCGAGAATGTTGATAACCAGGATGGGTTCCAGTAGCGTGAGCCCTCGGTATTCATCGACTTTTTGCTCTGAGGACATGTTTCGGGCAGTACATGCTGTTCGTGTTCAGCCAAGACCCGAACGGCTTCCGTATCATCGACGGCATGTGAGGTGCTGCGTCTCGAGGCATCGTAGCCCTCATTGACTTGGCCTGTGGCACGATCGTTCCAGCGTCGTTCAATGATGGGCGTTTCTGGAGGCACTCGGCTCCAAGTAGCTGCAACGCTCTCTCCCTCGTCGGCCTGCTGGCCTGAATATGTGTCGAATGGCCTCGCGTCGTCAAGCCGTTCGAAAGAGGTTCTTGAAAGTAGTCGAGAATAGTCACTCATACAAGATCCTTCGTCTTCCGGTCTCGGGTGATGATTGTAGACTGCTTCGGGAAAATTGCAGGAATTGTGCGAGGGATCGGAATCACGAGGAGACTCTGTGGTCATTGGTGATTGTATTTTTCCCAACATTTTTGTCCAAATTTCGCTGCATGGGGAATGGCCTAATAATAGGCTGCAGATGGGAGCATTAAAGGGAAAATTAGTCGGAACAGAAGGGGATAACTTGAGGGAACCTACTTAAGTAGGTATTTGGGCCATTTAAACTTGGTGATACCAAGTATCCGGACCCTAATGATGCGAGGCATGATGTGCAACTAGGTTTCAGCCGACGCCGCACAGCCCACAGCTGAAAGCAGCATATCATAACATGATTGGCTCCGTAGGGTCTATCACAGCCTCTGGACATCCTCCTATGAACGGCGGAGAGGCATTAAACCTGTTTGGTGGCATGTTGTGTTCGCCCCCACTGAGAACAATGTGTCAAAGTAGCCTGAGACCCCCAACATCACGAGAGTCCTTTTTCCCTCTTCGCTTAAGGCTTCTCGATAAGACTAGCGCGACACAATTTTCTTTGTCACTCGCAAGTGTGCATTGGGGTCTGGGATGATTAGGTGGTCGCCGAAGAAGCCTCGGGGCAGTCTTCCACAGAGTTGCACAGAAAGAAGAGATTTCTCTACTCTGGTCATAAGCTTATTCAACTGCCTGTCAGATGGCCGCATGCTCCATAATTGCTGTGACGGCAGACTTTATCCACTCACATCATACTGGTCTCACAGGAGTCAAACTCTCCAAGTAAACACACAGCCGAGATAATATCCGGAACAAGGGGTATATTCGATTAGATAGCTCGTGTACGGTTGAAGGAGAGATAAAAAAGGTTCCGGCTATATACATCAGGATGTGAATTGGTCATCACCTCCAGACCCAAATACGAAATTCTGTGTACCAACGCTCTGTCTGGCAGAAGCAAGTCCTTGAATTCCGAAGTAGAGGACCTCAGCCGCGAAGGTGCGTGTGGTATTACCAGTCCGGTAGCATTTACCACATCACAGTACCGCTGAACTGCTTGATCTCCTTGACGTTGATGCTCTCCCACATAAAGGTGCTGCCCCAGGTGATAATGTAGAGACAGGTGGCGGTGATGAGCATCAGCTTCTGGGTCTCGCCGTAGGCGGTCATGATGCCGGTACGAGTGTCGCTGCCGATCGGGTACGAGGACTGGACGGTGACGCTGCCGTAGATATCCGTCAAGGACGACTGAGAATCGGCGGGAAGATATTCTGCAAGCTTCTTGGGGAAGATACTCGTCCACATAGCCGCGGCGACAGTAGATCCGATAGCCTGTCCCATGTTGGCAACCATACCCTCCATGGCAATGACAGCGGGGATATCCTGGTGCTTGGAGACGGCCATGACGGTCATCTGCTCGCAGATGACAAGCGTGCCACCGCCGAAGGCGATGAAGATCAGGCACATGACGACGTAACCAACGTTGACATTGGGCTGACGGAAATGAATCATCAGGCCAACACCTAGGATGGTCATGGGCACACCAAAGTAGACGGCAGGCCACTTGAGACGACCGTTGTAGCGGATGAAGAGACCGAAGAGGATGGCCCAGAAAACGCTACCCATGGTGTAAACGTTGCCCATGTAGGTGGCATTGGTGACGCTGAGGTCGAAGACGACAATGCAGAACGAGTAGAAGTAGTTGTCCCACAGATACCAGGCAGTGTAGAGCGAGGCAACCATGGTGTAGGTGAAGAAGACAGTGCGGTTCTTGATCAGGTACCAGGGGACGAAGGTGACAGGGGCAAAGAACCTCTCCCAGAGGACGAAGGCGATGATCAGGAGGCCACCGAAGATGAGGAAGCAGATGATCAAGGGGGAGCGCCACTGATCGGCCTGATACGTGTACAAGCTGAACGACAGCAGGAACAGACCAATTCCAAAGGCAGCGAGGAAGATGCCGACGATATCAAACTCCTTTCCGTAGAAGATGATGTTCTGAAGAATGCCACGGTCGTGAGGCTTGACGTGGACGAGTCCCATCTTGACAGCCTTGCGCTGGTTGAAGTAGAACAGAGCCCAGAGGGGAGCACAGACGAGGGGGACAACGATGGCCAGAACACCGTATCCCCAGCGCCAGCCGATTCCGCCGTCAGCGAGGATCCTGTCACAGGCTCGACCGTATACCCAGGTGGTGATGAGCCACGGGGACGAGACGTAGGCAATCGAAAAGGCTCGGTTTCGCAGCTTGGAGGTATCGGCGATGAAGATGGTGATGGAGAAGTCCATCCAGGAGTACCCGGTGTAGTAAAAGATGGCGGCGGCGCAGTAAGTCTCGACATTGTTGCAGGCGGCGAACATGATCAGGCCGAGGGTCATGGAACCAACGGCAAGCATGAAACCCTGGGGGCGTCCAAAGTTATCGATGAACTTGGCAAAGGCGAGCTTGGTAAGACCAGGAATGAGACCGGCCAAGATACCCGTGGTGGAGACCAACGAGTGCATGGAGAAGTCGCTGACGGCGTAGGCGGTGAGGGTACCGGCAACACCAGACGCGAAGGCATTGATAAAGTTGATCAGCCACATACTGCGCATAAGCAATTAGTTAGTACTCGTCACGGTCTGGGAGAGACGTCGGCTGTAGGCGAACCGACCACTGCAGATGTACATCCAATCATGTCGAGATGCAAAGCGGGCGGTGGCTTACAAAACGTAGGCTGCGATCAAATGCTCCTTGGTCCATACCTGGAGCGTGGCCTCTGCGGCCTGTACACCAAACTGGAGTTCTTTCGTTTCCTCAGCTGAGTGCGTTGAAGAGGCGGCCGCACCAGTCGAGTTCACAGCTGGGTTGAGCTCCTTGTCGAGAGCGTCGTCTTGCTGCTGCTGCTGCTGCTGCTGTTGTTGACTCTCGGCATCGTTCTGTTTCTCCTGAATAACCGGCACATCGCTGCCAGTGTTCTTAGGGCCAATGAGGCCTCCGCGGAACTTGAGACCCATTGTGGGAAGTTGAAGACAAGAAGGCCCGAATGCCTTCAGTTGCGGTCAAGTGTAGGGACTCGACCAAGCAAGGTGAAGGAAAAGAGATGAGCGATCCAAGATACAAGAAGATGGAAAACACGCCGATCAAACTGAGGCACCCCAGCAAGATTATATATCCGTCCCATGCAACTTTTCTGCAGCCTTAGCGCTCAGCTCGAATCCTTTTTCGTCTTTGCTACGATCTGGGGCACGGCCTCCGATTCTACATAACACTACGACAGGGCGCACGGGAGGCCACAACGGGGGGGGGAAAGAATTAGAAAAAAAAAAAGGGTCCACACCCGCCTGCCATGTCTTCGAATTAACCTTGAATGCGAGATCCAAGTTTTTATGGTCTTGTCCAGGCCATTCTGGCCCAGGCTGTCGGGCCAGGTGTGTACAGAGACTTCCAATAACACGCTGCGGGCTCTCATCCCAAGTGGATGTCCCTTCCCACATTCTCGGACTCGCTCCACGACGCGAATTATCTTATCAGATCATCAGATGCTTTTATAGATCCACTTTCGATCCTTTAGTGGACCGTTGGTCATAGCAACCCGGAATAGTGTTAAACGACCTTTATGTTGTCTGTGCAGCCGAGGCTCTCTATGCGCGGCATAATGGATCCTTTTTGAAAATTTTGCTGGTCAGATTATCTTGTATGAGACTCAATAGGCCATTGGTTGCATATACGGGACTGCGAATCGTTTGGCTGAGTGGTAGGGGCCGGAGGCGACAAATCGGGGTAAAGAACCGGATGAAGCCGATGGATATTTTGTAAAACCCCCACCCTCACTTCCAGTTCCCTCCCACTCCCCCGCTCTTCAGCAAGCAATGCAAAAACCCTCTTGCTGTGAAGGACAACATACACTACCGGTCGAGCCCAGCCGCACCTCTGGTTGCTGAACCGTTTAAAAGACTTGATTATACCCTACTCACACTCGGTCAATGAACAGAGGAATACTGAATTTGGTTCATGTCTCTTTCACGGAATCGCCGCTCATAAGGTATTGACGTCTTTCGCTGTGCCACCCTCCAACAATACACGTGTAACTCGACTCTAGGGTGACCATCCTCTCAACATACCTACTCGTGAATCCGATTATGTGTTACTCGCAGACCAGTCGCATGTCAATTCTTGGGATCTCATTCAAGGCATTGAAAGCGATCTCGATGCGATTCCCTGAGCCGAACTACCTTCACTTCACTACGATCACAGTGCATAATGTGCACATTTATGATGTTGACTCTCTACCTAACAGTCTCTTGCACGTATTTTTTAACCGTGCCACGGTCCATTTTCTATAAAATTCCACCTCTGTTTCAATGTCTCGTTTCTCCACTCTGTCAAGTTTATATGCACTCCGTACAAGAAACAAAAGTCCACTTGACTCGTCTCCACTTTGCCGAGCTAAAGTTTACAAAAGGCCAAACCCATCTCGTTGGAACCCTGAGTCATTTACTGGAATAGTCAGTATGGTTCAGTAGACGAGACCCGAGAAAGCAGCTTTGTCTAGCTCGTTCTCAATATACCGTCAACCTCTGTCAGTCTCGGCCTCGGCGGCAGAGGCTGGGGGGGGGGGGTCCGGAGGGTGCTCTCACTCACAGTAGGATTCTCCGATGTTCCAACTCCACCCGAATATAATGTTCAGAGCGAAGGCCAGAGACATGGTGCTTCACAATTTAGCGACCTGCCGGCAGATCCTCAAGTGATAATTACGTGCAGACTTGCCCGTGCAAAGCTTGACCTTTCAATTTCAGGAGGGAAGAAGGCAAGAATAGTTCCTAATCGAAGACCGCTAGACGGATAATATCACTGTGGGTATATTTCCACGTCTAATGGCGGGAATAAAAGCGACGTTTCCTTGTAAATTTGTCGCCGGTCTCATCCGCAAACCGGGCAATGCCACCTGGGCACTCCAGTACTCACCAATCTGCTAAGCCTTCTCCTAAGCGCTTTAGATGCCCAAAGAACCGGCATGGGTTACCTGAATCAGGTCCTGAACTTGGTCTGGAAGCATCCTGTGTGCCTTACTTGTATCCCATCGTGCTGGCGGACCACCCGACCTTTCTCAGGTCCAGTTGACAACCTTGTCCAGAAAGGTAGCTGAGGGATTGATTATGTGGATTGCAATGTACTATCAGCGGGCTGCAGCAGTGGCTTATGACATGGGACTGTTCTCACATCCCCTTATCTGCGGCAGTCTGACAAACAGGATATCTGGGCTGTTGTTGCTTATGTATAGCACCGGCATGCGAGACTAGAGCTCCTCATCGCCTACCTCCTAGCCAGAAGCTTTGTAATTTGAGGGATATCTAGGGGCCCCAGCTCACACGAGCGTAACACCCGGACTGGCTATCAAAGCACTCAGGCTGATACGCTTTATTCAGCTCAGTGCAGAGCCTACTCCACCCCCCTTCTCTCCCCCACCTTCTTATTCTTTTATTCTTTTCTTTTTGTCTCCGAAGCCGCAGAACTGTATCACTCGAAACAATTGGCTATTGTTGGCTTAATTCAGCATGTCAGCATAGGGACTGAGCCAGCAAGATGTTCATTCTCACAAACCTTTGCAAACCTCTAGCGCTTCCCATACTGCGAACTGCAGCCAATTACTCTATGGACATTTCCTGGTACATACTTAGGTATGCTTAAATATTGGCAGTTTATTTGACTGGCATCCTCCTTTCGAAACAACTAAAGGCTGCCCAAGACAGACCTGCGGGTGGTGCTTAGCCAGGGCACTAATTAGCCTCAGAGAACGGGAGGCAGACCGGTCAGTACTTGGGCAGTTAATAAACCCGGGTACTTACACCACCCCCTTCCCCCCTTCTTTACTATATAAGGCCTCCCTTGTTCATTTAAAGGGGCCTACTCACACACAGCTGCCATGGAGGCTGCCTATCAGCAACCATTCATTCTCGGATACGGAATGCTTCATGTTTGCATGTTCAAACCCCGACCTTTCCATTTTCCATTGCGCCAAACATATCGTGTGTCCTGAAAACTTGTACAGCTAAGCTTTTCAGTCCCAGAGGGGCCAATCTTGACTCATGATATTATGCGATATACTATGTGGATAGCTTGTTCATCTTGATCCACTTATCATACTGGCAGGCCTACCTAAGCTTATTCTTGCTCTTATTCTTTTTGCAAGCTCGATTTAGCTTTCACTAACAACACATATTCTTGCTATTTCAGAATATGCGGTCTCTACCTTGGAATGGATTCGGAACCCACTATGCTCTTGTTAAGGTTTTACTTCCTTTCAAGTATTGGTTTTATACTAAACATGGTGGTATATAGCTGCTTGTATCGAGTGCTATTGCAATTATTGCCGCTATCCTCTCGGAAGCCCAGAGTGCTTGGTCAAAGGATGCTGTCAATCACCTTGCCCTAGTTGAAGCGATATATGGACTCATATTGTCAATGATTTCCATATTTTCCTTGTTCGCTGATGATTCACCGGGTGCCTACTTGTTACTACTGCGATAGAGATCCTGCTATTCACACCATCCAGTAATATACTGTAGTATTTCTTCCCTACCATATAATTAGCCTCTCTGCTTAGGGATCTCCTCTATCTACTTTTATATAGCGTGGTGGCGACCGCTAAAGTTCCTTTTCGAGGATGGTTGGGTGTGAAGAACCAGATTCCAATATATTTGGTGAGCCATCAGAGCCGAGGGAGGCTACAGTAAACTGTCTAGAAATATAAGCGGGATATGTCTACGCACTGCCTCGCATGTCGAATGGTGTAAGCTTCTACGTATAATTATGAATTCATACAGCCATAACTCGCTAGGATATGCACAAAGTTATGAAGCCTAACTACTACCTGGCCGCCTTAACCTAGCATCTCTTGCGCAGTGCACCGCTCATCCACACCCAAGGATTGATGCGAAAGGCCCCATTTCATTAGCAGACTTTTGACTCTGTAGGCAGTGGCGATGCTGAGGCCGCGCCGAATGTTGATGAGCAGCTGGATCGGTGCTTTCCTGTCGCTATCACCGGAACAGCACTGGCCCGCCACATACAGGGGCAGAATCGCCCTAAGCTTGACGGCATTACGCTCTACAAACAATCGCTATCACTTTCACCGCGCGGACCTGAAGTTTCTGGTCCGTATCGCGAGGGGTATGCAGCAGGTCAAAGGCCACGCCTGCTCTGCCTAAAGAGGTCACCAGTATGTCTGCGGGGTGGTGAATCAGCATCAGCATGCAAGCTATACGATGGTGCGGCATCGAGGTCGCGAAGAGATCATTGCTGAACCATACCTCTTGGCTGAACAGCCCAATACTGACCCCTGGATCAACCTCTGATGCAACATACACCATCTGGAGACAGCATCCCGAAGCACGTATGTAAAGAATTCCGGAGGTAAGGCAAATGTAGTCTTGTTGCCTGGAGGCCTAGGGCTCGGCTCGCCGCGTCCCGGCATGGTGTTCGGAGGTGACAATGAGGTTGCATAGGCCACCAGCTTGCACATGAGTCGAATCAAGAAGTATGACAAGATCTTTTCCCTCGTATGCTCAGGGGTCGCGGAGAGGCTGTTAGGCCCAGATGTCAGAGTCAAACGCCTGTCATCCTCAACCAGAAGACCCATATTCCGCCAGAGTGCGAAGTCATTTGTGGCGATACGCGTTCTCCGATGAGACACAACTGGTAGCACAGTTAGGCAACCAAACCATAAGGTCTTTGTAGAGTTTATGACAGCTTGGTGACATTTACAGGATTCCTCGGAGTCGTTCACTACGGAATTTTAGTCACCAGAATTGACATCCATAATACCCTTCGCCCAAGGATATACTCTTTCAAGAATTGGATGCTGCTACAGTGACTTTCTGTCCTCGATCAGATCCGATGGTGAGTATACAATTTGCAAGCTTTTGGGCACTTGCATTCTCGTTCAGTGCGAGCATCTTAGTGTGGATCAGGATGCGCGGTCCGGGCACTTGACAGGATCCTCGAAACTGGCTTCTTGGTGACCTTAATGAAGCAGTACCTACCGCGCGATAGTCTGGGTTCTCGAAGGTGGGGAATAACAAGCAAACTGATGAGCATCGGCAGCTGAGATGGCTAGTTTATTTGGTGCCCGAGGTTGTTGGGTGGGAAGCGGCGCGTTGATCAAGGGGGAGGACAAGAGCTCTAGGGACGACCAGTTAGCTTCTTGTCTTGGCTATTCCGTGAAGAGGACTCTGCGGGGTGCTTCACTCGCTTTTGAGGAGTGCCGGACTCACCACACCTGCTCATTGAGATTCCAGCAGACACTTTAAATGTATGGAGCCTGTGGTGTCCTTCAGTCATCTCTTCTCACCTGACGGGCAGATATGTGCCCGACGGTGGCCAACTGCTGGAGGCTCTCGGCCTCAGGTCTCCATGCAGGCGCTGCTGTCTCTCTCCAGCGCATCTCCTCTTGGTCCTCCTAGCCTCTGACATTAATTTCTCTCCCTCGGCTGTCTCCTCTCCATTACCCTATAACAACAACGTTCTTTGCACAGGAACAGCCAATTTTCCCTCCATTCTTGCATCATGCGAGGCCCTGCCCGTCTCCTAACAACACGAGTATCCTGCCACTAATCGTCTGTGGCTACGCTGGTGAGTATAGTAGATACGTCTATATCTCTTGTATAGGTGCCAAGTGAATCGTAGCAGGCATCACAGATCTTTATTTGGTCTCGCGCGTCAAGTCATGTCGTTATCACTACAATCATCAAGTTAGCCTTTATGTCGCGAGAAGCTAGTATGGGAGGATGACGGACACGTGGAGGAGGACACCTGGAACGCGTAACCTATCCTTGGAAAGATAATGAAAGGGGGCGAAGGCTTTGAAGCTATGTTGCCATCGCTATAACCACGTTATTAACTCGCGCTGCGCGGTGCTTTTTATGGGAGAAAGGCGTACGAGCGACAGCATCCTTTGCTGCCTAGCTGCTGGGATCGCATATACTGGTATACGCAGGCTATCCAGCCATTCACGGTCATGGAGCTAGAGACACACGTAAAGTGGACGATCCCTCCTTTGGCGAAGTCGAAGCCAACATACCATCCATAACAGCCACCATGGGCAGCCTCGTCAGCGCCGCGGCGAGCAGAGCGACAACCACCCGAGCCACCATTGTCGTTGGCCATGAGGGGTACAGACTGGACTGGACGCCGACATGAATACGCCGGTTGGATCGGACAGGATCAAATATGGCGTCAGATGCTGGCGTCGAGGTAGAGAAAGAGGAGGCGTCTGTCCTCGTAGCTGGCGAGGTGGTCGAGACTGGTAGGTGTTTTCGTAACAGATGCGTTTGCTGAAGCCGAGGAGGGAGGGGGAGAGACAGAGACATCAGCTTCGTTGAATAAAGAGGCAGTCCCCAGAAAATCTTTAGACATACCGACGTGTTTGATATCATGGTCGAAGGTGGGTGACGATGACAGTGCCTGCAGGGGAAGAACTGCAAAGACAAGAGTGGTCAGGGCGAGGAGCCTTCGGGCACTGTAGATGTAGGTCTGCAGCCTGCCAGAGTAGCATAAACCTCAAAGTAAGATTGCAATCTAGACGGGGATAGTATGCACAAGAGAACACTGCTGTTACCGATCAAGTATCGCTGTGTGCAGCTCGAAAGTTGGAGCCCAAGGGCGTTGTAGAGTTTCCCCTGTTGGCGCATCTCGTCCCCGGTACTTTGCGCTGTATTTCCCCTGGCATCGGCGCCTGGGGGAGGGGAAAGGGGCCTGGGAGGGGGTGGGGGCGGAGGGGGCGGAGGGGTGGAGGGGTCTTGGCACCTACTGTACGGTACAGCCCTACAGAGCTTCGTGCCGGGGCGAACAGGGCAACGTGCCTCGACATCGAGAGCCACAGCAGCCAGAGCAGGATGCGATGATACGCAGGACGGGTGTGTGCGCGGCTCTCTGAAGAGTGCGTATAGAACTTGGCAGGACATATGGACGTGGCGTGTCCCGTCTGGACCAGCAAACCCTCTGCAGTGTCGCTGTCTGGGACCGCTTCTGAAAGTATAAGTGAGATCAGACCTACCAGGAATTCCGCGTTTTGTTTTCTCCGCGTTCCTCCCTCCAATGCCCCCAGCCCTTTCCCCCTCCCCGTTTGATAGAGGACGGAGGGCACCAGAGCTGACGGTTAGAAAGCCACCTCCCTATTCCCAAACCCCAAACAGATACAGGATCGAACCGAGAGCACGACCACCCCCCTTCCTCCTTCAACTAAAGGCCTACAACGTGCACCCCCACAGCGGCCCAACCTCTCCCCGAGATCGAGTATCCCGATAAAAGCGTCGTATGAATTGTACGATGACCCTGAACGACGTCCACACACTGGGCAGAAGGGTAGTAACGCTAGTCTACTTGACACAGCTCCTCGGAAGCGGAATTTCGGAAGAGTTGTCCATATGATGTTGTGACGGAGGCTCAGCCTGCTGGAAAAGGGAGGGATTTTCTATGAGGCATGAGTCGCACAAGTTCATCGGATAGTGATCCCTTACAAGAGCAGCCACTTCTATACTTGGCTCTGGAACAGAACTTCTCCACGCTGCATTGCCATGAACGGGTGAGTCTTGTGTCACTGAAGCCTGGCTTCTTGGGGCAGCTGCTCTCCCTACATCTCCCGGATTGTCGTCTATGTAAATAGCTGGTAAATCCATCAAGAGGCAAGGTCGAGAACCTCCAATCGCCATCTCTTCCGTGAGAATCGGTCTTGTCAGAACTCACCGGAGGTAAGCTGCGTTGGTTGCATCCAAGGCTTTAGCTGGGGCTGTGCACTTGACAAGGAGGAACACGTACTCGTTGACATCTTATTAGGGCACAGACTGTACTCAATCCATCTCTGAGCCTACCAAGAGGTCTCACTGGCTCTACAGATGAGCATGAACAGAAAGTTTGACAATCATCTGCCACACTTCCGTCTGACACAATGGCATTGCTACTATATGCACGCATTACGTACCGGGTTTGTAAAAGGTGGATCGATGTTCAGCAGCCAAACGTCAGCAGTGAAGGCACAATTAATTGGAGTGGGACATTTGCGAGCAGCGGAAACTGTATTTCTAGTATTAAAAAAAAAAAAAAAAAAAAAAAGAAGAACATGACTAATAGTGCGCCGACGGCCGTACACAAAGGCATCAGTCCATCGATGGTGCGCTGTTGATGGTCGTACACAAAGGTATCGGTCCCAACAAAACAAATGGTCTAAAAAAAACTGCAGCAAAACATGACCGATGGTCTAAAAAGCTTCAGCAAAACATGACCGATGGTTGTGCACAAAGGCATCATCCCATCATGACAGTGGTCTAAAAAGCTTCAGCAAAACATGACCAAGTTTGCGCCCATGGTCGTACAAAAAGGTATCAATCCATGTATGGTGCACTGTTAGTGGCCGTACACAAAGGTATCGGTCCACCGTCAACAGATGGTCTACTTTGGACGGCTGTACACAAAGGTAACAGTCCGTTCCTGTAGCCGTGGTCAATTCGTGTGGCCGGGACAACGGTCCAACTGAATCGCCAGATTTGGTGCCAGGCAGCATGTTGTCTGTAGAGACACAGCTCTCATGACTGCTTGCATTGCCCATGGGGGGTTCGACAACCTTAGTTGCGGGCCGTGATACCAAACTCAAGGTTCGGACTTTCAGACTGGCATTCCCGACGTAGCCGACGCCTGGCATCACGTTTTTGCGAAATGCAACGCGCCATTGAACGCCCCAAATACGCTGCCCCGTCCACGATGGCCTGAGTCAAAGCCTTGAGGCACCACCAGATGCCCGGGAAGAATGGCTTGAGAATGTAGGGCCAGAGCAACATAAGACCTGTCCAGAAACCTTTAGCAAGAATGACCAAGATTTTTAGCATGTAAGGAGTCTTGAAAGACAGGAGCAAGATGTTGGCAATACCGAATAGAGCCCTGAAGGTGATTCCACCCGCAAAGTTTACCAAGGACTCGTGGCGTTGGTTGACGAAGAGCATGGCGACGGCTACAGTCAGGAGCGCAATGACAATTGGGATGCTGCTGTTGAGAGACTTAGCTTGGTCCTTTGTCAACTGAGGAAATGGCGCCATATCTTCAGTGGCAGTCTTAGCGAAATGTTTAAACGAAAATATAAAGTAGCTTTCAAAAGGGGTTGAGTGTTCAGAAGCATTCGTTTTTCCGTTCAAAGTTGTGTTGATGGAGGAGGGAGAAGAAGAGAGGAGCCAAGCTTAGATTCGTTCTGGGGCCAAATTGTTTTTCTTTACTTTTCATGTTGACAGTCCGTGCTTGATGGTCACCCTTCGCTCTTTCCAAAGTATCAGATCGCGAGAGGGAAGTGGCCATCTTCGCTCGATCTGGCGTCATCAAGCTCTTGTGCTGAAAGCAAGAGCGGAACGGGGAAGGAGGTAACAAGACTCGACGCCCTACTAAGTACGGAACGCCTTCCAAGAATCCGGACAACATTGCAACCAACAGCTCCTTCCCTCAATGAAAATCAAGTGTGTCCCGTACTGCAGGTACCTGATTCCCGGAGCATTTGCTCCAGATTCAACCTGAGGATTAGGATGGGAAGGAACGCAACAGGGACATTGGCGCAGACCAGCAACAAGGACATAGATGATACTTCAGTTGGGAGAGAGGATGAACATGCAGATCAAAAAGTTTAATTATTGCATCTTTCTCTTGGTATGTTGCTCCCGGATCGAAAACCGTAGACCAGTTCCTTCTGGGCCTATTAGACCTCTCCTCTCAAACATTAAGGCATTGATTCCTTTGATGATAGAGTCTTGGAGTCGGTACAAACACTTTCGGTTTCGCAGTGCCTGTTGAGTGAAAAGTACCTAGTTGATCGTACAGCGGTAGGTGCAATATCAGTTACTTCCCTCCTTAGTCGGAATTGCATGGCATGACACAAAACGCCAACAATCGAAATGTAGGTGCCGTGGACGCTCCTTCCCTCCTTAGTCGGAATTGGCGTCACGCCTCTGTCCTGAGTCTGTCCCACGTTTCTTTCTCTTTCTCTTTCTCTCTCTCTCTCTCTCTCTCTGTCCTCCCTCTCCTTCTCTCTTCCTCCCTCCCCAACCACGCACCCAAGCTCGTATGTAACCTACCGCTGTTAGTTGTGATCGATATTTACTGACTTCGCCCTTGCTGGGACCCAAACCAAACAACACAACAAATTGTAGGTACAATGAAATCGGCGTCCTAAGCGCCTCTCCAGAGTGCATCTATTTGTTCCTTAACTGCGGGGATCTCCGTGGATTCATTATTAGCTAACAACTCCGTTTCAAATCACAGGAATCTTACGAATCACAAGTAAGTAACCACCCAACCATTGACATTCCAGAATGGAGACATCTAACGACTTGTACAGTGGCACCATCCAGTGAGCACCTCTGCGATCAAACCACAAGGGCAGAAGTGGTTTCCAAGACGAGCGCTAACTTGTTAGAAGAGCCCGTCGAGAAGACCAAGGCCAAGAAGGCCACCAGTAAGCCCGGTCTTCCTCTCCTATCATGTCTAGCACATCTCTGACTTGCGTTATTTGACAGACAAGCCGGGGCGAGACCATGCGTGTCCCCACTTCGACTGGTCATTTCTTTGTCATCGCCTTTCACCTCTTTGTCATCGCTCCTCGTCATCTTGTCATCACCTAGAATCATTCTATATAGACCTGTGTGGATCAACACTGACATTTGTTTTCTTGTAGAGAAATATCAAGTCCCCGAGAGTAGGTTTCAAACGCTGGCCCTTATGCCCACGTCAATGTAATTACGTGATAAGGTTTAGCATCGCCACTGACATAATGGGTAATATAGCTGCGGCTGCCACCATCTCCGCCGCCACCATGAGAGTAAGTGACGAACCCTTAAATCTCTGAGAAGCTCTAAGTCTTAACATATATATAGAAAAGCTCCAATTGTGGAGGCCAAGGCCATTCACGTGGCCGATGCTGGTGCCGCCCGCGGGCGGATGGAGACGTAAGTATTTTACGAGAGGGAGCAGATAGGTCGGCTCCCTCTACCCAACCCCTCCCTCTCCCCCTCTGTTTCCCATGTATCTCCAGGATTTTATTGCCCGGGAACAAATCTGCTGACCTCGTGATATATGTGGTCCAGCGTCCTGTCCTTGTCGTAAGTGTTCTAAGCTGATGACCGCGAAGGACAAGACATTAACGAACTTTTCACTGTAGGGAAGTTATGCTGTAAGATCATTATGATTCTCGTCTAACAATTAGTATATACTAACAAGTCTTATCAGTGGCACCAAAACAAGAGAGACGTAAGCCACCACACCCCCTTTCCCGTTCTCTCCACATGAGCGTACAAAGGTACATCTCGCGGCTAACCTACCTACTGACATGAACGATGCAGAATCTCATTGAGAAGGCAGAGGTGAGGCTCAACCACCGTTTCCTGTCGGGCCCCAACAACAGACTGTTTTTATTTCAGTATATATAAGAGTTGCTGACATCCATTTGATTTCGCTATAGAGAATCAATGTTGAGATTGCCGTAAGTACATCCTTCGTCTTGTACTCTGTGCAACGCGACTCCTCGGAACTCGGGCCTTTCCGAGAGAGGCTGCCGATGAATCATGAGGCGAAGTCAATCTCAGCCAGAGTGCAAACTACGAGTAGTACCGGAACAAGCCACCGCCCCCTCTAAGTGAGCAAAGATCAAAGGTCTGCCCCAAGCTACCACAGCATTATCGCCGATGACCCAGTGCGAAAAACTTAGAACTGTCAAGCACTTTTGATATTTTGTCTTTGTGATTTTTTTGGTCTATCCCTATCTAAGTTTGACTTGGAGACTTACTTTTCAGCTCCGTGTTCAAGCGGGGACGTGGCGAAGTATAAGGCGGGCCAACGCTAAACAAATGGGACTTTTGGCATGTGAGGTTCATTATAAAACGACGCAGAAAGCCGACTTTGATGTCAGATTCGCTCCAATCTACTCATGTCATTTTCTCAGAACGGTGCTTGAAAAGGACCTTTTCCGAAGGCTTCAACATCTCGACTCCGGTTTGGATTCCCCGGTCTTTGGCATTCACATACATCAACCATCTTAGCTCGGACACGTTGAAACCGCCACCCGTGCACGTCTCCCGCTGCCTAGCAGGATGGCCTTGTGGCTTGATCGCGCAAACTACGCGCACGAAGTCAACGCTTATGTCAACTCGCGTCGTCCGCGGCCTGCAGTCTCTGTCTTCTCTGAAGAGCACTCCAGTAACGCCTCCATCCATCCGGAGTGGAAGGCAGCTCTGGATCGATACCACGAGGAACTGGATCGCCTGCGGGAGGACTGGGCTCTGGAAGTTCTTGGCCGCCTAATGATTGAAATGGTCTACTTCCACCATTTACGGAACCGCCACGGAGGAGCGAAGCGCTTGAGAAATAAGCCATGGTATATACCAAGAAAATGGTTCAGCAAAGCCGACCAAACGATGGTCCAATTGTGGAAGTACTGGGAATTCAGCGTCAAGAAAGGAGTTTGTCCGCTAAGGTGGAGTCCTCTGCAACAGCATTATACAAGGCGGAAGAATGAAATCGACTCTAGATATTGCTGCCTCCTCGGTACCAAAGTGACTGAGCGGGAATTCTCACGGAAACCAGAGCAAGATGCGGGTCCAAAGTGGTACTGATAAACTCGGACAAATATTGAACGTCCGCTGACTAAAGCTTTCCCCTGCAGGTTCTTTCCGGCCAGCCCGCTCAACATAGTGTACTACTGGCAGCCATTCTATTACGGGCAAAAGAATTTGCTCACGCAGGTGAAATGGGCCTCAACACCCCCTGTTGGTCGATGGGAAACGCACATCAGCATGGTGGCAATGGACGGGACAGTATTCCTGCGTGGTACAACGGATAGATCGACTATTGATCTTTCGTCTGTCGTAGATTTGTGGAAGAGGTCTGGATTCTGTGATAGTCTTCCCAAGAGTCCGCTGGATGGAAGAGAGGAATGCTGCCGGGAGCAAAATAGTACCGCTGGATCCACCGAGCATAAGAGTCTCAGACTCGGTAAGGCATGAAATCATTGGAGACAGGCAGGGCAAGCTGACGGTCAAGGGACGAGTCTGCAGCAAGGACTCATTGCCATCCTACGCGAACGGAGAGGTTTGCGAAATGAGAACACTGCACCGTATTAACCAGTAGGATCCGCAATTGATCTCAGCTTGGTGGCACAGGCTGGGGGTGACTTCAGAGAATTTCACGTATTTAGTAAACGCTTTGAATCAAGCAGAAGCAAGTGACAGGTGATATGTGCGCTGAACGTTGCTTTTGCGAAGAGACGGGTGTTGAGCCTAAACCAATGAGACCATAAAAAATACGAAGCCCATACAAGCAGGACTTATCCTGGACAGCATCTTCACATGATCCTGCTACTATATAACGGTACCCGTAGCAACAGGATTCTCAAATCATGTAGACAAGCTGTCAGTAGACGATACGACCATGCCGGCCGCACTGCTGCCACTTGCGATTGTCGGATATTGTACGACTGTCTGTAGGTAACACCTAGGCACGGAAATGATGGCCCGCCTCTCTGATATAGTAGCAGCGGAACAGATTGGGCCTGCCGTTTTCCTTCGCTCATAGCATAATGTGGATGCCTCATAGTGATCCCATGGGCTTCTCTTGAGAGTCAAGTCGGCATGCATACAGCCGCTAACAGCCAAAGGTCTGCTGTCGACGGCCAGCATAGCTTCAGCCCCGGTTTCTCACAATGGGGTAACGGACTCAGCGATTAGGCTGCAAAAGCGCGCGCATAAAGTGAAGAGAATCAGACGTACATGTGCCGCCGGACCCGACCATGCGTCTGGGGCCCATCGAAGCCAACGATGTGAAGATTTGGCGAGAGTCTAACACGATCAGAGAGACAGAAGCGAACAAAGGAGAAACAAAAATCAAGCCGGGCACTTGTTGTCGGCTGGTTGAATGTTAGATGACAATATGCATTGTTCAAGCCCAGAAGAAGTTCTTGGTTACTAGTGCGGGCAGCTGAAGTTGTCCAACAACACTCCTGCCTTTCAAGCACTCCCACTTATATAAACCTGATAGGGACCACCTTGAAGCACTGTTTCTGATCTCTCATCGCAGCATAAACTCTTCACCAAAAGTTGTCCGTTCTTGTCTAATCAGAACGACGCCGGCAGCTTCTCCCCAACCACGAATAACAACACAAAGTTTGTTCCTGTGATTGGTTTTGCACTCGCCACCACCTCCGCACCGAGCTTCCTCATCCAGCCCCTTCTTCTACAACGCATTCTAAGGAGCAGGCTCCTGCCACCGCGCCAAGACTATGTTCTCCCGATTCTCCCAGCTCCCTCCTGAGCTGCGCTGCATGATCTGGCGAGAGGCCATGCCCTCCTACGGGACCTGCCACGTATCTTGCGAGTTAGACGAGAAAACGAGGGAGGCCAAGCTCTGGTTGGAACCCATTCCCCGCAATGACTGGGATTCTGCATTCAAGCATCGCATCTGCACTATCCGGGCGCTTCTGGCCACCTGCCAGGAATCTCGCCAAGAGGTGAAGAGGTGGTACCCCCACACTCTGCCGATCGCCTCTGGACAGATGCGCATCCATACTGCGAGAGATACCATCTCGATCTGCCGCAGCCCCGAGCTCAAAGCCTGCTTTTCCCAATCTGTTATGCACTTCGACGGAAGAGTTACGTTTGTTGGTAACTGGCACAGGGATCTGCTGAAGGTTGCTTTGCCAGTTCCCTGGGAGGAGCCTTGGGACTTTTTCTGGTTCCAGGGATCACGGACAAAGTTCATCTCTCATTCATGGTTGGATAACATGACAAGATTCGTCATGATCTTCCCCAACCTGCAGAAATTCGTTCTCATTTTGCAGGTTCTCCGTCACGGGCTTACTGATGTCCTGGATATTCAAAGGTCGGGAACTCGGGCTACGACAGCGCAGTCCTTCGAGCGAGCCTGAAGGATATAGTAACACGTCAGTATCCCGCTACTCTCCGACTCTCCCAGATTCCTCCTGCTGATTCTTAAGAAAGCCAACCTAACATCCGCAAGTGCGCCGCTCATCTGGGCGAACCTCTGCGATAGGCCGAAGAGAGAAGAAAGAAGAAAAGGAGACGTCACGCTGCCAAAATGCTAGCACTAGCCACCAGAAACGCCGATGAATTCCAGGATTCCGGCTATGTGGACATGTCCGTCGGGCATGGCAGCCTTCGAGCTCATAAGCTTTCGAAAGGGCTGTCGACCAAACGGACTTGAATAGTCTGCACGAGAAATGAAGGGGCACAAATGCAAAAAAAAAAAAAAAAAGCAATGTGTCAGCAATCATAAGTTTCACAGGGACAGCATTGCGCTCATAGGCACACAGAATAGAAGGTAAAATAGAACACACAACCTATTTCCATGCGAAACATCGAGTGCAAGTGAACAAGCGGCACCAAGTATTAATGAATTCAGGAGGGCTCCAGAGTCTTCTGAATCAGATCTATTTGACTTTGTAATAGCAGCTGTTGGTATGGAATGCGCACTTTCTCAAACTTAATTCAGTAATGTTCAATCCCCATTTCTATAGCTGCTTCTGAAATTCTACACACCCACGCTTGTTCCTGCAGGCGAGTTAGTTTCACCTTTGTGTGAGAGTTCCGAGAACCTCTTAAAATTACTCACCTCAGCTCTAGCCCAAAGAGCGACCTTGGCTCCTGGGCCCAGGGCCTCCAGATAACCTTGCCCGTTGCCAGCAGCCATTGGGTTTTGTTCCTCTGTATGTATTCCGGCTATCCAGTCGACTCGATAATTATGCCACTGGCGATGAGCAGTGACTAGAGAACAGGTTGAGCTCAGCTAAGTAATTGCAAGTGGCAGATATAAATGGGCCAGTGATAATACAGGAGATAAGGTCAGAACCCCAGAACAGGGGGTTCATAATATAATAGCGGAGTCATTGAGTAGAGGGAACAGAAGGTGATCACTTTGCTGCGGTACCGTATGACAACCCAGGTTTACTTACGATTATGATGCACTTTCCAAGTTGACCTCCCGTCTCGCTCAACAATCTCCCATCCTAACTGCTGAAGGTCTTGTCTCGCATCTGTCGGGTTTCGGAATGTCTGGCCAAGCGTATACTGAGGGGCTCATTTGCTGCTGCCTCGGCCTCACGGTCCACAATGGGCCGCAGTATGCTGACTTCGAACCAGGTATGGCTATTGTGATATGTTCCATGGCCTCCATTGTCAGCCCAGCCCTGGTCTGCAGCACGCATCTGGATGGTGATCCACGATACGTGGTGGCAGGTAGCAGGCAGGTTTTGTGTCGCGAGGTAGAGACCCGCGACTGAAGCGTGCGGCCCGGGCTCCCAGAAGTCGTTCGCCTTGTATCTAATCCCCGTGACACGGTGGTCTGTGATGCGGGTCTGGTAGCCTGCGAAAGACAGAATCAAGAGTGCAAGCTCCTCCGGCAGTCGATGGGGAAAGGCGGGTACCATCAGACCCCGGAGGATGGCTTTGGCCGTGAGGACATCTTGGAGTGTTGGATTATAATCCGTCTGTGTCAGCTGCAGGAACATGGTCAAGATCTTTGTTTAGATAAGGTAATGTTCGTCGCTCGCTCTGGCCCTGCGGATGGGGGAGTAGTGAAATGAGAGGCTCGGTTTTATGATTTGATTAGAATCAGCAATTGTGGATTTACCCCGCAAACGTGACGTAGAAGGCTTGCACAGGGTTGTACAGCCGCTGAGCGCGGTTACAGTAATATAGATAGCGTTTATGCGCGGGAACTCTGTTTCACAGTCTTTCAAAGTTGAGAGTGGATAAGGTGACACCTTGATGTTTATTCACCATACAACTCATCTGCGGACAATTGTGAGATGGCAATTAGAAGGCGTCCTCCATTTATTTACCAGAATCGCATCTCGAAACTGTTTTGTACTACCATCATGGTTACCGGATCCTCAGTGCCAGCTCGAGGATCATGTAATAGTGCTTGTCGCTTAGCATCCGATTTGTTTACTCTCTTCAACATGCAAATTCGGGTTTACGAAGCGCCCATACTGGTGCAACTCTCTGCATTTTTCTTCTTCCCAACATTCACTGCCCAGTACCCCAAATCGAACAACGGAACTCTCATGACTACTTAGTCGTCTCTGGCATTGGCAGCGTCAACTAGCCCAGACCACTCATGAAGTCCTTGGCATTAAATGGTCGGGTCCATCACGGAGAGTTGTGAATAACATTGGTGTACAACGATGTGACAACTTCCAACCTTCGAAACAACCTTCGAAAAATAGCAGCGCCCGTTTGATTTGATCTATGGGTTACCGCCTTCAATAGATTTTGACCTCTCTAAGCTCATGATATGCTCTCCAAGGGTTTGGCACCTTCTCGTCAAAAAAACTCAGACCAAACCCACACCTCACAAAGCAGATATCTTGATCATGGGCCCTGGACCCACCCTCCTGCAGTAACAGGCAGGCCACCACAAGTTGTGATGAATCTTTCATCACCTTACCAATGGACATGAGCAGAAGATGGAACACCCGATCTGTGTTGTCAAACTCGCCCGGGATGTCCAAAATGGCGTGAACATCGGGCAGGCCGCTCTCGTGGTGTTGGCCGACCACCGGGACAAGCCTGATATCGGGCTCATTTCCCAGTACGTACTTTGTCGTCTCGGACCACAACTCGACCCCATCTGCAGTAAAAGTTGCCTTCGCCTTTACAATCTCGTCGCCAATTCTCGCTTTGACCAAATAACCTCTGACCGCCAAATGCGCGCCCTCTTCCACAGGGCCGAAGGGGTTCGACGGAACCTGCAGCTTGAATGCAATTTTCTGCACGTCGAACAGGTTCATGTATGGCTCGCGAGCATCCCAGTGAGACAGCACAACAGTCGAGCTTGCCCACGACCATGTAGGCGCATAGTACGTCTCGAAGCGGCCCTTGGGCGGTACCAGCTGCGTATTGAAGGCCATATCCCTTTTCAACCTGCACCAGTGCAGATCTGGAACAATGCTCCCGCCCCATAAGCCAGCGACATAAGCACTGTTGCTCTCTCCTAGCCGCACATGTCGGGCAGCCAGTCCGGCGAGGGCGGGCAGGCGGTCACTTGCAAACGTCAGATCCAGCCTTGAGAAGGCGTGGACGATCGAGCTCCACGATTTCTGCACCTGTTGGCTCTTCTGCAGGGGATGCCTCATGTGCGGCATGCATTCACATATCAAGGACGTCCAACATTCCCAGCCCGTCTCGGAGGTGCCAAAGTGCAGAGAGCGGCGGGACATCATGCGCTCTTGAAACACCCACCCGCGGGTTGAGAGCTTCGAGCGGGTATCTATGTTATTTTTTTGCGTCTCATCAGTCAGTCGTCAAAGACCACAGAGTAGAGAACATATTCATTCTGCAACTGTCTGCCCCTTCTGTACGGACGTCTGCCCGCCCAAGGTAGCCCTCAATTTAGGGGATCGCCCGCCTTCTGATTCCTTCCTGATAAAGAAATAGTGAAACATACTAAGAGTCCACTCATTCATTGGGGGAATGAGACATTCTGGCCCCTGACCATCCGGAAAGGCTTCGTCGAGTGGTCGGAGCGGCGAGATGAGTCGCCCGGTCTCCCAGCCATGCAGGGTGCCGCGATCATATGGAAGGCCTGTCTCACGGAGGAGCAGTTTCCCTGTGTATGTTTTCCCCGAGTCCGAGAATCCATATTCTAGCATCACATATGGCGCGGGTTTGCGTGCAGGTTGCCTTGCGAAGCCGGAGTGGCAGTCGACTGCGGCATCCGCCGAGATGGTAATGTGCGCCCGCTCGTAGATGCCGGCCATCTTGACAGACTCGGCGGCCCAGTCCTCCTTGGAATCCTGAATAATGGACAAGGAGTCAATCCAAACATAGCCCACCTCCAGAGCCCTGGTGGCATGCACCGCATCCCGAAAGGTTTGGGGCAGTCTCTCCCACGGCAGACGGACCAGGTGATCCTGAAAGTTACCCGAGACCGTCGTCAGTGGACACGAGCCTCCCCAGCAATGGCTCAGTGCTACATAGAACAGTTGTTTTTCAGAGCGCTGAAGCGAGGTAGTCTCGATAAGTCGCACCTCGCTGTCCTGCTTCCCGACGGCTATGAGCCGTGTAGGTTCTGGGACTCCAGTAAGGTCAGGAAAGCAGGCCGGATGGGATCGTGGGTTGCAAACTGCCGTCCAGGACCTGATCACGCCGAGGGACTCTAGTGATAAACCGTTGCGAGAGACAAGACGAGCATGGCTGTGTCTGTGGCCGTTATCATCGTCATGAAAGGGATGGGTGCCTGCTCCGAAACATCAGCAAGAGCCTGCAGATGACGAGCTCTGAGAAGAAAAAGTTTAGGTGAGGAGGTCGAGGAAAGGTTCGCATCACAAAAATTATACCTTCTGCGGAGAACTCTAGAGCAATCTTCCTAGCAACTCTGTCAAGGTTGATTAGCTTCTAGCTGCGCAGTGTTCCTCCCGCTGGCAGTTTTGCCAACCAACCTTTGGTGAGAATCCCCCGGCAACAGCGCGCCTCTCCTGACAGGAATAGCGACGCCCCCTCCTAGATCGTTTGCTCCATCCAAGATCAACGACTCATAGAAAACAGATACATGTCTGCCGAGGAGGGCAACCAAGCTCTCCCACAGCAGCGAGCACATGCCACACTGGCTGGATCTCTCCTTGCGGGCGTTTTCTTTCAGGTCAGCAAGGAGGTATTGGAATTGGAACCACGAGGGTTTCTGCCCGCTGCTAAGCTCAACACAAGTCGAGCAAAACATCTTGGCCATATAATCAGAATGATTGCAGGCGTGACTCTTCTAGAAAAAGGTTAATTTTGAGGCTGGGGCAGCTTAACGTGGCGCGGGGTTGTCAAAGTTTCCACTGGTCACACTACTGCAGTGTATGCAAGCGGTCCACTTATGTAGAACACTGAACAGTAAGAATCTCCACGTCTACAAATCAAGCTTTGCATATAGCGCAGAGAATTATCGAAGAAGGGAAAAAAAAGGAGTACTCATTTAACCACGGCTTGAGTTCATTCGAGCACAAATTTGATCATACACTATAGGTTTAAGTACTCTAAATTACTATCTATTGAGCAAGACGAGACGTTAGCCTTGTCGAAACTTGTAACTAGACCAAATTCTGAGTGCTGTCTTTTTTTTTTTTTCCAGCCCTTTTTATTTCGAGCTTTTTTTTTTTTCCTGTTCTACACTTTGAACATTGGCGGGAACTATACAGAACGAATAGAGGGCAAAGTTCGTACGCGTGGTCCGTCGATTAAAACTTTGTAGCTTCGCTTCTAAAATTTGATCCAAATTTATGTGTAGATCATATGAGATCGTCGCTACGTGAACCTCATCATAGGCACAAGCGGCTGAGGCCAATCAAACTAGTCTTTATCCTTCTACCAATGGATCAGGATCCAGCGTTGTTCAACAATGCTGCTGCGGGACCACGGCTAGCCAGAGCTGAAGAACGAGTTCGCAAGGCGTTAGTATCTGAGAACCGGTCCTGGCGGTGGCATCTCCGTCACGAGCACAACTCTTTAGACTATGTTATTAGCAGTTTCGCTATGCCAGGAATAGAAGACCTCGTGACTGGAGGACGCCTCGGAAATGCTTAATTGCCTGCTCCCTACCCTATAAATGCGCAGAGGTAGAGGGCCGGGAGGTTTCTGTTGCTTTGAGGAACTAGAACTTGACTATTAAAGCAAAACCCTCGGGACACGTGAACGATACTTAAGTACTCAAGTAATTAAGAGGGAAAGCTTTCAGGATTTCTACACAAACTGTCACATCAACACAACACAACTGCAGACGACGTCTACGCGCGCACATACATACACACAAGGTAACACAAGATTCACAAACAAACATAGAGAAACACAAACCCAAGTTAACAAAGGAACTAGGACGACGGTCAATATGTCCGAGGACCTAACGGCGGCTCAGATGGGGGCTACATTGATTACGCTCGTGCTGGCGATCGCCAACTTTACTGCCAGCGTCTTTATTATGCTGACGCGGCAACGATGTCGCTGTCGCTGTCGTGCCGCGCACGTGGAGGCTTTGACTTCCCACGCCGACAACATGACCATGGCCGCCAATGCGATGCTCCAGCATGCCGCTTCGACGGCTGCTCCCAACACCGTCCCTCCACCGGGACCGTAGTGGAGCCCGGCACCACCATCCACCTCCCTACCATTAGCAAGAATTGAAGCAACGTCTCCCGAGCCAGGTTAGGTCCGGCAGCCGTCAGAAACGTTAGGAGGGGTCAACAGGAGATTCCCTGTGGGGCCTTGAGTGTCTAGAGGACGAGACTTTGGGGGGGCAAGAGGTGGCGGGATGAAATATTTCTTGGATTGTTGATTCCACAACCAGTTCGCCACTTTCATCGTTGTGGACATTCTAAGCACAATTTTTGGAGCTGTTGAGATGTTATTTGAGCGTCAACTCTTCCTTTACCGATCCAGTCTCACTCAGTAATGCCATATGCTTAAGGACATGAGAGCGCATAGTATGAGAGGATACACCGCATTATGTCATTCGGAGACAGGTTTCGCCTGTCTAGTCACCTTTGATCACAATATACAACAATAAGGGTCTCGATAAACCTACAGTCTAATTAGCAGTGACCAGGTTCAATAAATTGAGCATCTCGTCAAGCGGTCTATACGAAAGGTAGGAAGGTCGAGTTTTGTAGGGATTGGCGATTGCTTTACATGTTATAATAATAAATATATGTAACGAATAGAGAATTCTGTCTGCCTCATCACTTAATATTACACTCATACAAGAAACATAAAACCGTGACCATGAGCTGGCTCGACTCGATGCCCCTTATTGTCCCTTACTCAGCGCGGCAAAGGCGACCGCTATCGCCGACAGTCCAGTACTCACTACCCACGGCAAGCCAAGCATAGAGAAGATGGTCGGGATCGTACTGGTCCTTGATGTCAAGCAGGCGGTCGTAGTTGACACCATACAGCTCGTTCTTCCAGCCCGTCGGTCCCCCTTCCACTGCGCATCGACCTCGTTCAGGTATGTTCCGGCACCCAGCGTGGCGCTTTCAAGCCCCGGCATCAGAGTGTTGGCCATCAGAGTCTTGCGGGCCTGCATCTCAGACCACTCCACATCCCAGTCCCACTGGCTCGCGATGTTGCAGGTGGCCACGGCAGTGCGCCACTGGGGAAGGACCGCATTGTCGTAATGGTCAGCGTCGGCGACGTTCAGGGCGTGGCAGCCGACGACCCAGTACTCGGCATCGGTGTAGGCCTTCATGGCCGCCACAATCTCCTTGTTCTGGGTGGCATTGAGCACTCCTGATCGCGGGATCAGGCGCGAGGCAAGCTGGATGTTCGCAGGGCCAGCCTCGGAGATTCCTGTGCCAAACCACTCGTTGTAGTAGTCGAGGTAGTTGGACGCAGACATTGGGGTGAAGTCGTAGCTGACATTTCTCGCATCGAGAGCGTCGAAGAAAGGCTGCATGAGCTGGACGACCTCGGTCTCGTTCTTGTCTGGAACAGTCAGGGCAATGGTTGAGAATCCCTCGCTGCTGATCTCAAAGTCGAAGGTGTTGGGACCGGCGTCGACAAACTGGGGAAGCCATGCCCAAAGGTCCTCGATGGCCTCCCAGAAGTTCTCCTCGGTCGAGTTGAAGCTCAAGGCACCACTGCCGATCGGGCCGTCCTCGAAGATCTTGGTAGTCATGCTGAGTACAACGCCAAACGTTCCAGCGCCGCCGCCGGTGAGGGCCCAGTACAGGTCAGTATTGTTGTAAGGCGTCGCGACGAGATGTTCGCCATCAGGGGTGACAATCTCCCACTCGAGCACTGCGTCCGCAGCCATTCCATACAGCCCATTGAGCAGGGAATGGCCACCACCCGAGGTGTAACCACCGGCGAGCCCGACTGTCTGGCACTCTCCTCCCATAACGCGGTAGCCAGCGGCAGCGACCGCCGGGTAGACATATGCTCCGATCACACCAGCCCCGAGCTTGACGGCAGGACCGGTGTAGTTGCCATTCGTGTACGAGTCCATGATGTCGGTGGTGTTCAGATTGTGGGTCCAGAGGGCGAGGCCACCCTTTCCAGTCGATTTGCCGGTGAAACTAATCACGCTTCAGGTCAGCCACTGGCCGTTGCTAGTCAGGCAGGCATCATTATGAGGAAAGACATACTCATGGCCGGTGTTTTTGATAACCAACCGAACGTTGTTCTCTTTCGCAAAATTTATGCCAGCCAGCACATCGTCCACGCCAGTAACCTTGATCGAGTAGCTGACGTAGTTGCCCAGCTCGCATGTCGTGGACGACGAGGTGAAAGGATCGCAGCTCTGGTTTTGAAAGTAAGGGTTCATAACCTCAGCTGGATGTTCGATGCTGAGACACAGGAATGCCATATAAGCGGACACGTCCAGAAATAAACAAACGAAAAGGGTTACACGCGCTCGGAAAGAAACTTACAAAACTATATCTTCGAGCCATTCTGCCTGCACTGCCGCACACTCGGTTGTAGAGTAAGTGCCGTTCATTTCAAGGGTGCCAAGATAACTCGCGTGGCACACAGAAGGGAGGGGAACAGTCGCAATGAGACGTCCCTCCACCGTTTCGTTGAGGTTTTGCCATGTTGAGGTCGAAGGCCAATCGGCATCGCCTGGCAGGAGTCTGCAGGAAGCATCGGCAGAGGCCAGGCCGAGGAATAAAGCAGTAAGGAGAGATCTTGTAAGGACTGCCATGGTCAATAAAAATGAACGACTGGCCGAAACGAGAACGCCCAATAAGACAGGATGTGGTCAGATAATCTTTGTTGAGTTAAGCCCACAAGAGAAGACTGTGGTCTAATGATGGTGACATGAATTTGTGAGGCATGTGTATGTATATGATTATTTCGAGAGGCTCTTTGTTTGTGTCGGGGAAATAATAGCAATGATTTCATACCGTGTCTGACGATACCTCAAACTACTGAGTTCCGATGGCAAAGAAAGCCTTGCATGAGCCACAAAGATCTCATGATATGACCAAGAATCCCCAGCGGAGACCACCGGTGCCGTGGAGCCGAGTCAAGCTCGACTTTCAGCTCATGCTATTCTTTGTGTTGAGAAATTAGGCTCCGGTCTGCTTCCTGCAGACTCCTGAAGGATCCTCCCCGCTGGAGTGAGGAGATGAGCTTGCGTCAATCTATCATTTCTGCGCAGGCCGCATGGAAAGTGGCTTTCCGGACCCCTTATGTGGCTCTAGATAAGGCCGAAGGCGGCTTGTGTGCAGGCTGTAAGGATGGCTTTTCGCTTACGATCTACAAGGCTGCATGGAAAACAGGAAAGATACACTCCTTTTGTGGGAACTTATGCTGTAATAATTCACCCAGGCTGCGGCTGCACCCCGGTTCAAATTACAGTGCCACTGAGTCCTGATTCTGTCCAAGGATTTCTCCAAGTAGATTGTTTGCCTCATGGGCTCCAGGGTAATAATGATGCTCGCTATACACGCTTCGATGGGAAAGATTTTGTACATTTTGATTTGATTTTGGATCATTATTTAATATCGAAATGTAGAATGAGAACGTAATCCCTATGTGAATGTATTGTCGATAAAGAATCGTGCTGTTATTGTTTTTCGTTTCCTCCCAACTATGTAGAGCTTAGCATACTGGCCTCGGTTTCAACTCCTTCAAGCAGAGATTCCACCGCAAAACTGAATATTTGCTCGGAAATAATTACAATGTGCAAGATGTGGTACAAAATCCACTTTCCAGTTGTCTCCCTGTGTCTGTATCTTCCAAGGTCCTTTCACCGCTGTGGCGTGGTGATACGATATCAGTGTGCTCCTGCTCAAGTCCTTGCGGTCCTTGAACACGCACAGATCTTGGTTCTTCGTTTTCATACTCTCTTCTGTCCCACCACATAATCGAAGTCGATGTGTCTAAAGAGCTGGCACAATTCGAGCATAATCCTCTGTGTGGCGTTGGAGGGGCCGAAAATTACCGATTGGCTGAACGACCCTAGTCGTAAGATTTATCTTCCTTTTCGGGAATTTTGACCAGCGCCCAGGCACTGAGGTCTGAAATGTGCGCCCGATTGACTGTGTATGGACGACATAGTTGAGGCAGACAGATCCTACTTCAAGACTGACCTGGTCAGACCGAAGATTAATTCCGATGGAGATGGTCGACTGATATCGAACCATCCTCCTCGAACTACGAAAAAGAATATGACCGAAGGAGTTAGTTTCCAGCACTTGAAAGATACATTCGTGTAATATCCGTGGGATCCAAAATGCGATGGCTAGTGTGAGGATTGACCAGGTGCAAAAGTAAAGGTCTTTGGGAAAGAAAACTCATGTTTTAACGAAGAGATGCCTTGTCTCCATGAAATCAATACGGCCGCTTGACCTTCATTCTCTTCTGAGAGCTCAACATTGGTGACCATGGCAAACACAATTCCTATTCCCGAGCCTCCTGGTTGGCCTATTCTGGGGAACATTCTAGACCTTGATTTTCAGCTGCCCCTCAGATCATTGTGTGAACTAGCAGAGAGACATGGTAAGCTAATTACCACAAGATGCAAATTTGGTGAGGCAGAAACACTAACTCTAGTGAAATGGGGAAGGCGAGATATATCGCTTGCGGTTACCGGGTCAAACAATCCTGATTGCGTCGAGCCATGACCTCGTTAATGAACTCTGTGACGAGAAGCGCTTTCCCAAGACCATCCAGGGTTTGAGGGTACGTCTTGTTAGAAAAAAAAAAAAAAGGCTTGCACACATGTTGAAACATATTTCTGACAGTTTTGCCCGTTTAGGAGATGAGATATGGAGTGCATGATGGACTTTTAACGGTAAGCCTTTGTGCTCAAGAGGGAGACGGGGATCCAGCTAAGATGTCACGCAGGCTCAAACAGAGGAGCCCAACTGGGGCATTGCACACCGAGTCCTCATGCCGGCATTTGGACCATCATCTCTTCCAGTCTGGTTTGACGGAATGTTCGATATTGCCAGCCAATTAGCACTGAAGTGGGCGAGACATGGGAAAGACAACCCCATCACAATCACCGAGGATTTCACTAGGTTGACACTCGACACGATCGCGCTCTGTTCCATGGACTTCAGGTTCAACAGCTTTTACAAGGACAACCTCCACCCTTTTATCAAGGCTATGTGCGAATTCCTAGTGGAGACTGGCAATAGAGCTTCAAGGCTGCCACTACCCTCAATATTCTACAAAAAGAAGGACAAGAAGTTCTTCAACAACATCGAGATCCTGAGGAAGACGGCCGACGAGGTCCTTCAGGCACGCAGAAGCGAGGGTGGCCTTGATACCCGCAAAGACCTCCTCTCTGCAATGCTGAACAGTGTCGACTCCAAGACTGGTCAGAGAGTCAGCGACCAGAGCATTCTCGACAATCTCATCACCTTCCTAATTGCCGGACATGAAACGACATCTGGACTACTTTCTTTCACATTCTTTCATCTGATCACCAATCCCGAGGCATACAGAAAAGCCCAAGAGGAAGTAGACAGCGTCTGCGGTCAGGGACCGATCATGTTTGAGCACTTGTCGAAGCTATCCTATATCTCGGCTGTCAGTTTGTGTTGAAAAACTCGAGTATTAGTACAGTAATCACACAGACTAACACTGCCTCTAGGCCTTGAGAGAGTCTCTACGTCTCAACCCGACCATTCCCGTCTTTAATGTTGCAGCCAAGGAAGACGAGATCATCGGTGGTCGATACCATGTCCCAGCTAACGAGCTGATCCTCCTGCTCCTTGCGAGGTCTCATCTCGACCCCAAGGTGTACGGTGAGGACGCTGTGGAATTCAGTCCTGACAGGATGCTCGACAAGAACTTCGACCAGCTGAACAAGGAGTTTCCTAACTGCTGGAAGCCATTCGGAAACGGGGCCCGTGCCTGCATCGGTAGGCCTTTTGCATGGCAGGAGGCCACGCTCGTGGTAGCCATGCTACTACAAAACTTCAACTTCAGTCTCGACAATCCAAGCTATGAGCTGTCTCTGAAGCAGACGTTGACAGTCAAGCCCGACGGTCTTCAAATCCGGGCCGTTCTACGCGATGGGCTGACAGCCATGCAGCTGGAGCGCAAATTGGCGGGCACAGCCGCACCCGAGGGTTCAAAGTCAGCTGCGCCCAGGAATGGAGCCTCGCAGACAACAAGCATCACAGAAAAGGCAACCCATATGAGCATTTACTACGGCTCCAACAGCGGAACCTGCCAGTCCATGGCCGAAACCCTTGCTGCCAATGCCTTCTCGCGCGGTTTCTATGCCAAGGTCGTGGACATTGCTGACAACGCCGTCGGTAAGCTGCCTCCTAACGAGCCGGTGGTCATCATCACGGCTTCGTATGAAGGGCAGCCGCCAGATAACGCGGTTCGGTTCGTGGATTGGCTTGAGACTATGGAAAGTGGAGACCTTTTGAACGTCTCGTACGCCATCTTCGGCTGCGGCCATCACGACTGGGCATCCACGTTTCACCGAATACCAAAGTTGGTGGACGCTACCATGGAGAAGCAGGGCGCTCACAGAATTGTCCCGCTCGGCCTCTCTGATGTTGCAGCGGGTACCATGTTTACCGACTTTGAGACCTGGGAGGACGACGTCTTTTGGCCCGCCATGACGACAAAGTATGGTGCTGCTGTCCCCGAAGAGCCAGCGCTGACAGTCGAGATCTCGAGCCCGCGCAAGTCAATACTGCACTACCAAGACGTCAAGGAGGCGTCTGTGGTAAAAACTAGCATCCTGACTGCCGAGGACGCATCCATAGAGAAGCGGCACGTGGAGGTTCAGTTGCCTTTGGACACGACGTACCGGGCGGGGGATTATCTTGCCGTTCTTCCAGTCAACCCGAGAGACAGTGTCTACCGAGTACTGCGGCATTTCCACCTGCCTTGGGACGCTCACCTGACCATCTCGGCAAACACCCTCACTCCGTTGCCAGGCAATGTGTCAGTGCCGGCTGTCGATATTTTTGGCTCCTATGTTGAGCTGTCACAGCCCGCGACGAAACGCAATATCCTTACCCTTGCGGCCTTTGCACAAGACGATGGCACAAAGGCCAATATTCAGTCCCTCGCCACAGACGATCGCTACACCCCCGAAGTTGTTGCGAAGCGTATCTCCGTCCTTGATCTCCTCGAGGCAAATACCAGCGTCCATCTATCCCTCTCTTCATTCCTGCGTATGCTCCCCCAATGCGTATGAGGCAGTACAGTATCAGTTCTTCCCCGCTCTCTCAGCCACACCGGGCTGTCCTCACCTACTCGGTGCTGGACGAGCCCACAGGCCATGTAGGCGTTGCCACTAGCTACCTGTCCAATCTCAGAGAGGGTGACATGCTGCACATCGCAGTTCGTCCGTCGCATGCGGCTTTCCACTTGCCTGAAAGCGGCGATAAGAGCACACCAATCATCATGGTCGCAGCTGGGACGGGAATTGCTCCCTTCCGAGGCTTCATCGAGGAGCGAGCTGCACTGCAGAGTGCTCAGCCGGATAGGACATTGGCACCGGCACTGTTGTTCTTTGGCTGTCGCGACGCAGGAAAGGATGACCTGTATCGTGCAGAGTTTGATGCATGGGAAGCCAGCAGTGCGGTATCTTCGGTGCACAGAGCCTACAGTCGAAAGGCAGAGGAGAGCGATGGGTGCAGGCATGTTCAAGACCGACTGTGGAGGGAGAGGGAGCAAGTCATGAGCCTTTGGGAACAGGGGGCGAAATTGTATATCTGCGGTGGTCGCGCAGTAGGTGAAGGCGCAAAGAACATGTTCATCGACATGTTTGTTGATGCTGCCAAGAAGGAAGGGCGGGACATGACTTGGGAGAGCGCAAGGGAGTGGTTCGAGGGGCTGAAGAATGACAGGTGGGCAATGGATGTATTTGATTAAACCATAGAGTAGAATGTACCAACATTATCTCACAGGAGTCCGGAGTGAAATATTCCCAGCCTAGACTAGGAATATACCGAGAGATAGTACTTATATGTATCCTGAACCTGCTGTGTGAATGTAACATGCACGTTGCTACAGACAAGTACAAGGAAAGTTATTAATTGACGTATCATTGATCTCGGTTGCGCAAATAACTGACAGAATAAATGGAAGCAGTTGCTATGCTAGGATGATACGAGCTGGCCTGTAAATTTTTAACTTGTAATACCACGGGGCAAGAAATACTTAATGCATTGACTACTTGTTTTTAAACGGCGACTTTTATATTCCAACTTCTAATTGGCGTATCACGATAGTTATACATGTTACTCCCTATCTATAACTTCCTCGTAAAGCATCAAGTGTTTGACATCAACCCTCCTTCAGCTTCTTGTCGATCATGCTCCAGACATTCTCCCGCAGAGCCCCTACAAGCCAATAGTTTCCCGCGGCATCTTTACCCATAATGGGAAGAATATCACGCAGCTGGAACCTTGGCGACCAAGCATTAAACTGGATGTACGAAGGAAAGCCCGGCGGAGTAGGACGTGTGGCGCGAGGGAGCCCCTCCTTGACGATAGCGGCTGACAGGTCGGTCTCGAAGAACTTGCTCTTGGTGTTGTTGGTAAAGTTGATCATGCCCATGGTGACGTCGCCAAAGATGGCCGGGAGGACAAGCCCAGTGGCCTCGGAAGCCTTCCTCTTGATGGCTCCCAGCGCTTCGATCTGCTCCGGTGTGCCTGCCTCCATCATCGAGCGCCGGATCGCATAGGCCGTGTAGCTGAGCGGCTTGTTGAACACGTCGCGCGCCTTGAGAAATGTCCACACCTCGGTCACTGCGTTGGCGACATAGGCTTTCCCGTCGGGAAGATACCTGTTTGCGACAACGCCGAGCAGCCTGAACGCCGTCATGATGCGGATTGTCCTGTTAGAATTCCGAGGCATGTCGGACATGGCAATCTGTGTGAACCAGGCCGTGAGGACGTCGTTGTCGCTGACAAAGGCGTTTGGATCCCCCGTTTCCGCTCGGATCTCTTCAATTGCCTGCTTTCGAAGCTTGGACAAGTAGGCGCCCGGCATGCAGAGGACACGAGACTCGGTCCCGTAACGCACGCTCAGATACATCTGGCGCAACAGGAAGAGCCATTTCTTCCACCCTGTCAAGAGTTTGTCCTCGTAGACGTACGGCTCCGTCGGGTTGGTTCCGAATTCGGCCAGGGGATCGTGGTTGTAGCCGTGGAACTCGGAGATCTCATCAAATCTTTCCTGGAGAGCAAGAGACCAAGCACGGTAGATATGCCCACCTCCCGTGCCGTCGGTAAAAGTGTGCGGGAAACTCAGAGATGCTAGTGTTGCGTCTGTAAAAGACACAATGTGCAGAGCAAGCTGGGGCACATCCCGGGTGATGTAGTCCTCGAAAAACCTTGGTCCGTCCTCGCTCCGCGCCAATGGAAGGAATTCGTTGGGATCTGCAGCCACCGTGGGTTTTTCAGTCGCTCGAGGTATTCTTGAGGCCAATGGATGCTCGTTGATGGAGATATCGTAGGAGGCGTGCGAGTATCCTATGCCTGGCCGCTTTTCGTCATAACGCTCTGGCACATGGTACTCCAACTTTCCCAATTTCTACCAAACTGTCAGTTCGTGGTCTTCAAGGTTTCGTTTTTCTTTTCTTTTCTCTTTCTGCTGCTTACATTCAGCCTAAGCCGAGCGCCCATTTTGCGCCAGCCAGGCATGTCCACCAGCCTCTCGAGAGCATAACGAAGCTTCTCAGGGTCCAGGACATCGTCGTATCTGTGAGTCACAACCAAACAGACACTACGCAGGTATTCGATGTCATCCAACGGGTTCAGCGGGATGATTTCATCAGTAGCAATTGCTGCTGGCTGCTCTGGCTGCTTGCTGCCAAATAGACCCCACATTTTGATCGTCAGAAGAAGAAAGAAGATTGGTTGAGCATTCAGCCGTTTGCGCTGCAGGATACAAGGTTATCCGAGCAGTTCATAAACAAATCGTGACAAGACTCCTACCGCCTTTCTCGAGATGTTTTTACTTCCAAAGCCTTGAGCTCTATTGCGTCACTGTCCAGCCTGTCGGTAGTAATTTAGGCAGGAATATACTAATGATATTGGCCGAGACACGTGCGATAATCCTTCCTGACAAACTTATTTTAGATCATATCGTCCCTTCCTATCGAGAGATTCTTTGTCGACATTGTGATCCTCTCAGTTGCACAGACTTGGTATTGGTTAGGCTATTCTTACTGTGTAGGCGTAGCTGAGGTTCGGGAATATTCTCACGAAATGCTCCGAGAGTGGGTGTTTCTGGGCGTCAGCAGCGTCCACTGCTGTGTTTCCTTCTAGAAGCAGCAGTGCCAAGGCCAAGGATTCTTCCTCGCCACCGCAGGCAGATAATACCGAAACCCTATTCCTCAGATAAGGCCGAGAACTCTTTGATAGGAGGAACTTTCGACGACAGTTGGCAAAGGATTTCGAAAGGGATACTGATCCTTTCTTGAAGCAAAATCTTGTTCGCATCTTCGATAGTACAACAGGCAGAATGACATTTGACCAGATACTATACGCTGTTCCTGCCTGAACCAACGCATGCCAAGCGTGGTTCCTTTAGCATGGAAAATCCCGAATTAAGCGAATGTAACTTTCCATTTAGGGGCAACTCCACTGTAGAAGCGTGACTCCGGATGGTTATGCTTGAATCAATAAACCACTAGACAGACCTCTCTGGCGTCCGGCACAATTCGGTCGGTGCTGGACGGATGAGTATGTCTTTTCTGTGAATGGATGGAAAAAGACTGTAAACATGGCTTCGAAGGATTGATTTGAACAAAAGACGGCTGATAGTGGCATGGTCTGGGCCGAAATTACTAGCTACCTGCTCCTTCTAATTACAGAGCAGAAAGAAGAAAAACAGCCTTACTGTGCGGCGCAGAAAACGTGGTTACCATTTTGTTACATATGTGCGGTCCCGGGTGCTTCTCCATCATAGTACCTTGTTGTCACCTTACATGCATGCCTCTCACGCAAGCAACACTGAGGCAACTGGACTGTTCCCAACCATGGATCCCATTTTATTTTCAAATCTATCGTCAGGCACAATGCTTGAAGCTGCAGAAGCAGCGTCCTATGCGCCAATGATGTGGGCCACAAGCATCGTGGCCGTTGTCTTGGTCTGGGCCGTACGCAGTCGGTCTGGTCTGTCTCAGTTTCCCCTCGCCACAAAGAAGTCGTTCTGGGACTTCAGTGGGGCCAAAGCCAAGGAGAGCTTCACGGTTGATGCCCGCGGGGTCGTTGCACGTGGACTTACGCAGGTGTGTTTTTCCCGTCAAGAAAAAAAACCAAAAAAAACCAACCACCAATTGGCAGCATAACATGATGAGAGTCTGACATGTTATTCAGTTTGGCGCGTCAAGACCATTTCGTGTTGTCTCGGAGCTTGGGGAGATGCTCATCTTTCCCCCGTCCATGGCAAATGAGATCCGGAACGTCGAGGAGTTTAGCTTTGCCGAGTACATGAAAGAGGTAAAATGATACAATACAGCCAGCTTGAAGGAGTAAGAATGCTAATATAATACTATTCATAGTCCACATGCGCTCACATACCTGGGTTCGAGCCTTTCCATGAAGCTACAAGAAGCAGCTTGTTGAATGATATGGTCAAGACCAAACTCACTCAATCTCTGAGTAAGTCAATCCTGAGACCCTGAGTCTGTTTCAACTTTCAACCATTCATCTCTAACACTCCACAGGCAAATTAACGGATCCCTTATCTGAAGAAACGGGTTCAGCATGTAGAGATATATTTCCACCTACCGAAAGTACGTGTTGCGAAAAGTTTCGTACCGCAATTGCATGTGCACTGACGTTTGTAGTAGATTGGCGTGAAATTGGCCTCAAAGATGGACTCCTGGATCTCGTGGCTCGCCTTACTGCGAGAGCCTTCCTGGGCGGCGAAGAAGTCACTCACAATGCTTCATGGCTCCGGATCACCAAGCAATACACAGTGGATTCCTTCCTTGCTTCGCATGAACTCAGAACGTACCCGGGGTTCCTGCAGCTCATCGTTCACTGGTTCCTACCGAGGGCGCAAAAGGTGCGAGCGCAGCTCAAGGAAGCCGAGTCGATCATACGGCCTGTCATGGAAAGAAGACGCGCCGAGAGGGCGTCGTCGACTGAACCGGCTGAAAAGTCTGATACAATCGAATGGACCGAGCAGATTGCGCGGGAAAGGAAGCTTCAATACTACCCGGCTGCCTTCCAGCTCAATTTGGCTGTTTCAGCTATCCACACGACCACAGACTTGTTGGCACACACCATGTACTGCCTGCTGCAGAACCCCGAGTACATTCAGCCTCTGCGGGACGAGATCATCTCCGTAGTGGCAGATGGAGGGTTGAAGCATGCCTCTCTCTACAAGCTCAGGCTGATGGACAGCGTGGTCAAGGAGGCACAGAGATTGAAGCCTCCCATGTCAGGTACGCTATAGTTCCACACCACATGGACACCCACCATACAGTGCTTTCGAGACTAACAAGACCTACAATCTGAATAGTCAACATGAACCGCGTGGCCATGCGCGACACGCGTCTTCCTGACGGAACCCTGATACCAAAAGGCACAAAGGTCGGCGTCTCCTGTCAAGCGATGTGGGATTCAAGTGTGTACCCCGAGCCGGAGAAGTTTGATGGGTACCGATTTGTGCGCCTGCGGGAACAGCCAGGAAATGATAATGTATGGCAGCTGACGACGACTCGCCCTGAGCACATTGCTTTTGGACATGGCAGGCATGCTTGCCCAGGCCGGTTCCTGGCTGCCAACGAGATCAAGATTGCGCTTTGTCACATGCTGCTCAAGTATGATTGGGAGCTGAGTGCCTCCAGTCCGGCTCCTAAGATTTTCACGAATGGGATTATGATGGACTCGGATCCGACGGTCAAGGTCAGCGTGCGAGGACGACAGGCAGAAGTTGAATTGTGAATTAGGAGGAGTTGATTATGGAGTTTATTCGGAAATACAAGCGAGATTAGCTATGTACTGAAAAGTTGATTTAATGGTTATCATCTTAGCATGGCAGGTAGCAAAATACTTCAGTACACCAGAAGAAAATCAGATTTCAAATACTCTGAAAATCTGCAAGATACATGGAAAGGACCATGTTTCGTCTTGAGAAAACTCATATGTTGGCTGTGTGAAGTAGATATGTCCGCCGACTATGCCAAGTTCTCTGTTTATGTTTGCGACTGACACAGAGCTCTCCATCTCCATTCTGGCTTGGCAATGGCTATCTTTTAACGCTTGTATAAATTTTTAAGTATGTATTCTCTGTATTAATGTTTCTCTTTATCAACAGCAATAACACCAAGAGAATATGGATAATTAAGAATCATGTAACCCTCAAAAAGAAAAAAGGAAATTAGGTTGTCTTCATCCATTGTAATATCTATCAGGCTCTGGAGGATTGCACATTTTGAACTTGATATGAAAAATTCGATGGTAATGGAATTTTCTTGGGTGGACAAGAACATTTAACATAATAAGTAATGATTTACAAATAATCCCAACAACGCATGTCTTTAATATACATTTACTCATACTAATCATGTGCGTACATGAAATCTAAGCTCCCTCACGGAGCATCCTGGGGTAGCTTGGCTGACCCGGATCGTCCATAGACTCAATCAAGGCAGCAACACCACGGTTCAGGCCCATCTGCACGGCTCGTGCTGCCCACCCGCTGATGGGAAGCACCTCCACATTGGTGACCCCTGTCCTCTCCTGCACAAACTCCTTCAGGTTGTCCAGGGGAGCTACAATGTCACCAACCTGGTGAACATAGGTTGGGCTTCCGGCAGTCTTGGGCTTGTTGTCGAAGACGCAGCGTAGGATGCTGGTGGACGCGTTCTCGACCGAGACAAAGTCCAGAGCGCCGTGCAGGTTCTTCATGGCGGGCACTGCCTTGGTCTTGAGCATGTACTCGACCAGGGAGTTCATCCAGTCCAGCTGGGCGGCGGAGTTCGTGGCATCTACGCCCTCGCGGATGATGGTGGAGGGGCGGTGGATCCACGTGTTGACGCCGTGGTGCTGCTGGAGCTCCTCGAGCAGGCGCTCGCTGGCCCACTTGGCAGCGATGTAGCCGTGAGAACCGTCTGTGGGTGGGTAGTGCTGGGCAACCGAGACCTCAGGGAAGGAGGTGTAGTCTCCAAAAAGGGCGACACCGACAGTGGAGAGATAGTGGATGGGGATCTTGCGGTCCATGCACAGACTGATGATGTACTTTGTCGAGCCCATGTTGGCATCCCTGATGGCCGGGTAGAACTTGAGATGAGAAGTATCCGCGCCGTTGTGGATCACGGCGTCAGCCTCGTTAAAGATGGCGACAGCGTCTGTCTCGGACAAGCCGAGGCGCGGCTGCTCGAGGTCACCCTGATAGTACACAACACGGTTGTCCTGCGGGAGCTCCCCGGTCTTGAGGCGCTCACCGAGGCGGCGAGTTGCGATGCAGATGACCTTGTCAACAGACGAGGACTTGAGCAGCCGGGACAGCAGCGCGCGACCCAAGAGTCCACTGACACCGGTGAGCACGATAACTCGAGGCTGGGCTACCGCAGGCTTGCTGTTTGTCAGCTTGACTGCTTCCGGCAGAACAATTTCCGTGTCCCAATTGATCTTCACTGGCCCTCCGCGCTCGGTCTCAGGCGCAGGGGTCGTATAGCCCGTCGAACCACCACTGCTAGATGCAGCGGATGTTGTCTCGGAACTGTCATTCTTGGCCGCGGGCACGGGGGCCTTGGGAGCCACCGCCTCCCCGTTGTTCGCAGGGGCATCACCAGTAGCATCTCCAGCAAGCAGGCTTGGCGAGACCTGGGACGCGACGAGCTCTGCAATATCAGCCATGGTGTCATTACCCATGATCTTCAGGACCGGAATGCCGACTTCGAAGTTCTTGAGGAACCACGAGCGAATGTCGACGGAGATCAGCGAATCCAGACCGATGCTGCTGCTCCTTGCAGCCATGAGGTCCTCGTCCGAGGTTGTCATCTGCAGCACGTTGCGCAGCTGGGCGGCGAATGTGCCTGTTTGTTCCCACCCATATTTGTTAGCCATGTTTCCACAGTTGTGATTGTTGGGACGACTTACGCTTAACAACAGCAAGGACGTCGCTCTGGGACTTGCAGCCACTGAGCTGATCCTTAATAGACATGGCTGCCTCGCTGCCCGAGTCTGCTCCAGCCTTCTCGACCTGGTGGGCAATGAAGGAGGAGAAGATGGGGTTGGCATGCCACTTGGGAGCATCGGGGCCACTAGTAGCGGGAATGTCGAGAAGACCAGTGGTCAGCTCGGCCTCGTCGTCCGAGTCAGGGCGGCCAGCATCGATACCCTCGGCAAAGAGCTGGTGGTAGTCCTGCTCCGACAAGTGCATCAGGGCCATCTTGGACACGGTCAAGTCCAAGGCCTTGCTGGACTCTCTCTCCATGTAGCCAGCGCCGATAATAGCACCAACGTTGAGAGCTGTAGCAGCCACACCACGCTTCCTTCGTTGAGCGGCCACTGCGAGGGACAGGATATTAGCATGTATACCACTTTACATCATACCAGAACACGACTAGGCGATTACTTACAACTGCACATGAAGGTGTTGGCCGCTGCGTAGTTGGCCTGACCCAGGTTACCAATGACACAGTTGATAGACGAGAACAGGATGAAAAAGTCCAGCTTCTGTGTGGCAAAAATGCGGTCCAGGTAGATGGATCCGTACACCTTGGGTCTGAACACATCGCTCATGTGGTTGAACGACATGTTCTGGATCGAAATATCTCTCAAAACCATGGCACCGTTCAGAACACCAATGATCGGAGGTAGGGTCTCGCAGATCTTTTGGTGGGCGGCGCGCAGTGCAGGCTCATCAGTGACGTCGCTACAACAAGAGTCAGTCAATACTTTCCTCTGATTGTTCCAACAAGATTTTCTAGCGAGACGGAATTGACTTACCAAGGCATGATGGTGACGTTGACACCATTCAGCTTATGATTCTTGATCCAATCAGGAGAGATGTTGGGGTTTCGGCTGGTCAGCACCAGATACTTGGCCCCTCTCTCAATCATCCAGTCGCAGAGGGAAACACCCAAAGCACCAGAGAGACCACACATCCAGTACGTCTTGTCACTCTTGAAGAAGGCAGCCGAGTCGAGACGGGTCACGTTGACGGCGGGAGACTCTGATACGTTCCAGTCAATGACCGTGGCGGGGCTGACGGGGTTCGATCCTCCACTGAGAAGGTCGTCGATAGTGACGACCTCTTCCATGGCTGTCTGCTGGCTCGCATCCACAGCTCTCTGGAGTAGTCGTCCCAGGTGCACGGCAGAGGAGGCAGTACCCTCCCAGCCGACAGCAGAGTAGAGCGTGTCGGCGGTCTCCCTGCGGCAGTGAGGCGCCAGTGTGGAGAGGACCGTGGACTCATTCTCTGACTTCTCAACCTCGTGGTTAGAGAGCCCAACAAAGCAAGCCGTGTTGGCGGGAATAACGCCAGCCACTTCTGACTTGGGCATGTAGGGAGCCAGCGTAACCCACGAGGGGTCAGAACTCTGGCGCGAGGAATCTGCCACGAACAGGGTCTTCACATCCTTAATAGCGGCTTGGGCAGAGATAGACTTGGCAAGTAGATCGGATGCGTTGTGGACGACGACAGTTTCTCCTCCCAGGAGAGGATCGACCACGGCCAGTGAGACCAGGCTAGCAGCCAGCGTGGTGAGGAGCTGACCGTCCGTCGAGTTCCCCTCGGGGCAGGGGAGCACCGACTCCTTCTTGACGGTGATGACGGACAGGAGCGAGGGCACGAGGGCCAAGAATCGCGCTTGGGCCTTGGGGCAAACTCCCAGAACGAGGAACTTGTGGCCATAAGCCGTGCGGACAGCCGACTTGACGGCATGGCTGACTCGGAGCTTGATGGTTGACTCATCCTCGGCCGCAATTCCCCACTTGGAAATCTCCCTGAGCGACCAAGCTCCATCATCTCTCTGCAGGGCAGCTGGAGACTCGCCAATATCGATCTGGTGGGTGGTGATAGGGCGACGGGCCGAGTTGTACCTGTCATTGCGAGCAGCGATGGGTCGGAGTCGTGGGATGATCTCGTGGCCCTCTGCATCAATGGCAATCTCAGGCTCCTTGGCCCACAGCAGATGGCTGCTCTCGGACTCGGCAACGCTGGTGACGGCCTGAAAGCGGAGCACCGTCTCAACTAGGCGCTGGGGATCCAAGCTGGCAAGGTCTGCGATGTCGATGTTTTGGAAGTGCAGGGCCGGAGTCTCGTGAACAGCAGTACGAGCGAACCCAATGGTCATGTTGGAGAAGGGCTCGTCCTGCAGACGACCGCTGGTGACCCAGAGCAGCTTCGTGGGGGCCAGGAAGATGGTCTTGAAGGCCAGGAACTCTTCAGGCGTCATATCTCTGAACACAGGCTTGTCCAGCTCTGACAAGCTGACCACAGTGCTGTCGGCGCTGATGAGGCTGTGGTCCACCGCCTTCAGCGTCTCGAAAGTGTGTACCTGGACATGCTTGATGGAGTCCTGCAGACACTTGACCAGACGGCGAGTAGGCTCAATGCTGCCACCAACAACCACAAGATTCTTGGTGGGGGCAATAAGGGCGCGCTTGGGCACCTCGGCAGCCAGGGGCTCGCGCAGGAAGGTGACCCTATCATCAATAGCCTGTGCAGCAAAGACAGTCATACCAATAACGTCCTCGAAGCCCTTTGGAGCCGTCGAGTCGATACCGGCAAAGCCGCTCACCTTGAGGAGCCTCTCCCACTCTACAGTCGACACGAATGGCGACAGAGGTCGTCCAGTCTCTGCACCGAGCCACCAACCTGGAAGAGTCCCGAAGATGAAGCCACCAGTGCCATGAGGCTGGCCGTTGTTGCTACCGTCAGCAACGACCAAGTAACCACCTGGCTTCAGCAGCTTGCGAAGGTTTCGCATGGTAACCTCGAGGTCCGGGGTGGCATGGATAACGAGGGACGCCACAACAACATCGTACGTGCCCTCGGTGTATCCCCTGAGTAGTAGGGTCGTTGCCACAGTCGAGCGTCTTGAAGACCATGCGGTCCTTGTAGTCAGACAAGACATCAGCAGCCACCTCGAAGAAACCACTCGATACATCGGTGAATGTGTATGTCAGGAAGTTGGAGCCGAGATGCTTCAGAATCCTCTTGGTCGCACCACCAGTGCCGGCACCAATTTCAAGAATGTTGAGGTGAGGATATCTCTCAGCAAGCTGAGAGATGGTCCTGCTCATCCACAATCCAGACTGCAGGAAACCGAAGCCGCCTGCGTAGTAGTCATCCAGGACATTGTTGACGCGGAACTCCTCGAGCATGGTAGTCTCGTCCTTGAACACACGAGGCATCTGCTCTCCGACAAGGTGCATGACGCGGGCATCAGGCAGGTCTGCAAACCGCTCCGTGGCCTTGAGCATGTCCTCCTTGGTATCGTTCAGCCACTCCTTCTTGGCCCATTTATGGTTGCCGCTCTGGACCAGCTCGGTGATGTGGCGGGCGTACCGCAGATAGTAGTAGTGAGGCGAGCCTTCTTTTCGCAGGGGAGAGTTGTCGGGGACTTCCAGATCGAACTGGCGCAGGTAGTAGGTCGAGATGCGCTCCAGGGCCATCAAGATATCCTCGTGATACTTGCTCACAGATGTGTCACAGGCAGCCAGCTCTCCGTCCAGCTCAGTCTTGACCCAGTGGATCTTGGAGAAGACCTTGCGGTCGTCCTTGGCAGTAGCCGAGCCCATGGGGACCAGCTCGACGCCCTGCAGCTGGATGGCCGCACAGGCCGAGTCGTTCGTATACAGGCTGACGTCGCCCCTGAAGCCCGAGGCCTTGGGCGCTCCAAGCTTGGCATCGACCGTCATGTTGGTCATGGACCCGCACAGCGCAGGGTTGATGCGGATGCTGCTCATGCCTGTGGGCAGGTGCATGGTCAGGATCTGGTCGTCACCTGGATAGCTGAAGGCCAGGATGAGGGACTGGATAGCGCCGTCAAACTCGGCAGGATGCACCAGGACAGGCTCGCCAAAGGCCTCGCGAGGCGCCGAGTGGACTTCGCAGACGCTGGTTCCCAGCTTTCTCCTAAGCTTAGAGAGAGAGCGGAATGGTCCGTCGAAGCCGTAGCCAAGAGTGGCCAGGAGGCTGTAAAAGCGCTCCGAGTCTACAGAGATCATATGGGGCGGTGCAGGCGCACGCTTGGGCAGAGTCGCCTTGGACGGCTCCCCCAGGGTGATCTCAATGTCGGCCTGAGCAACCAGTGTCATGTCTTCGTTGGTGCCGAGACCAGCAGAGTACGTGAACTTGGCGTGGATTCTATCCTCGCTCGGGCTGTGGATATCTGACAGGCAGGTCGAGATCTCGATGCCGGCGTCGTCTTGGTTGAACGTCAGAGCCTGGTGAATTACAAAGTCCTTGAGCTCAAAGAGGCGCACGTCACGCTCGCCTGCGATAACACGCGCACCCTCCAGGGCCGTGCAGACATATCCTGCGGCAGGGAAGACGGTCTGGCTCTGGACCTGATGGCCAGAGAGCCACTCGATCTCGCTGGCCCGCAGCAGGTGTACCCAGCTCAGACGATGCGCTGCACTGTCCGGCTGAAGGGTGCCCAGCAGCGGGTTGAAAGTCTGGTCCGCGATCCGCATCTTCCGCGTCTTGCGCGACTCGTGCCAGTGAGATCCCTCATGGCTCCACTGGTAGCTCGGGAGCCCCTTGAGGACACGAAGGGCAGACTTGTCGTCGTTCACTGCCACATCGTATGCGTGCAGATCGACATGCTTGTCTCCCAGGTGAGACCACAGCGAGCCGAGACACGAGGCAAAGCTGAGGATGGCATCTGATCCTCTAGATAGCACTCCATAGTAGGGGATGCTCTTGCCAAGCACCTCCTGCATGGTCTGGCTTGCTGGGCCCTTCAGCGTAGGGTGGGGACCAACCTCGATGGCGAGGTCGTAGTCGTCTGCTTCCAGGGCCACGCTGAGGGCTTGGTGGAACATGACAGGGCTGATCATGTTGTCAGCCCAGTACTGGTCGCCAATCTGCATGTCAGAAGTGACCTGGCGGCAGTGGACACTCGAGATCCATGAGATCTTCTGTGTGGGCTCAACAGCCCGGGCACCAGAAGCCTTGATGGCTGCGACATAAGGAGGACCGCAGTTCAGCATGTGGTTGGAGTGGTAGGCCTTGTCGACGCGAAGCTTTCGGTTGAACCTCTTCTCGTCGTCCAGGATGACCTTGACCTCATCGATAGCATCCTCATCGCCGGAAATGGTCACGCTCGAGGACGAGTTCACGGCTGCGACACAAACACGACCCGCAAACACCTCATCCGAGCAGATGGCCTGAGCGTCCTCCTCCGACATGCCCGCAGCCAACATAGCACCCATGATACCACCACCGTTGGGGCTCGCAATCTTGTCGATAAAATGACCACGAGAGTAAGCAACGAAAATGGCATCGCGAGCAGAGAGATAGCCCGCAGCATACGCAGCAGCCACCTCTCCAGACGAGTGACCGACGACGCCATCAAACTGGACGCCTGCAAGTCTAAGCAGATCAACAAGCAGGATCTGGATAGCAGTAGACAGCGACGAGAAGGCGCCCTTGGTGACCCGTGAGGCGTCCGCACCAGCGCAGATCTCTTCTTGCAGGGACCAGGTCGGACGGAGATCGTCCTGGGGCAGCTGGTCGAGATGGCCCTGGAGCTCCTGGATGATCTTGCGTGCGGTGGCTGACTTCTCGATCAGCTCGGCACCCATGCGAGCATACTGAGAACCCTGGCCGGTGAAGATGGCCAGGACCTTGGGCCGCTTTCCGCTGGACGGGGTCGAAAACCTTGTGCCCAGCTTCTCGAGCTCGGTTCCCTCGAGCTCCTTTCTGATTCTGGCAGCTAGGTCGTCTGCACTGGTAGCAGAGATGGAGGTCCTGTACTGGAATGCAGACCGGCGCTTCTGCAGAGTGTATGCCAGATCACGTACGTTAACCGAGGGGTCCTTTTCAAGGAAGTTGGCGTACGCAGAAAGGCTGGACTGCAGCGACTTGCGCGTGTGGCCCGAGAACACAAAGGGGCTGTATTGCACCACAGGGTTTCCCGATGAAACGGCTGGCGGGGACGAAGGCTCGTAGCTCTCGAGGATGGCGTGGGCGTTGGCACCGCCGAAGCCAAAGCTGTTCACACTGGCTCGTCTTGGCTGACCAGGGGCAGGTTGTGGCCATGCCTTTGGTGCCTTGACAATTTCCAGGTTCTTCGTAAACGGTGCGACCCGTTCGCTCAGGTTCTCCAGCAGCATGTTGGGTGGGACAGTAGAGTGCTGCAGGGCAAGAGATGCCTTCAGGACGGCTGCGACACCAGCCGTACCCTCGGTGTGGCCGAGAATGGTCTTGATAGAGCCAACGTACAGAGGCTCTCCGGCATTGGCGGCGAAGTCCTGGCCGAAGAAGGCGCTGGAAATGGCCTCGGCCTCGATTGGGTCTCCTGCGGGAGTACCAGTTCCGTGGGCCTCGAAGAATTGCGGTCGATCAGATTGCTTGGTGATATCCAGACCAGCCCTGGAGTATGTCTTGCGGATCAAAGCCTGCTGGGACGTGGCACTGGGCATAGTAATACCAGTGGTTGCTGGATATCTCAAGGTTAGCATCTGTATGATACCTCCAACAATAAGAATGAAGAATTCCCGCTACTCACCTCCATCCTGGTTCAAGGCCGTCTCGCGAATGACACACTCAATGTTGTCTCCATCCGCAATAGCTTGGCTCAGCGTCTTGAGAACGCAAGCTGCCACACCATCACCACGGGCATAGCCATTGGCGTCCCTGTCCCACATCTTACTGCGGCCTAAAGAAAATCAGTTCCGGTTCAGGACAATTATGGGGTGTGTGGAGGGGTGGACAAACCGTCAGGGGACAACATCTTGAGCTTGCTCTCTACAATGAAGTTCTCTGGACCAAGCAGAAGATTGGATCCGCAGGCGAGAGCAACTTTGGACTCGCCCGATCTGAGCGACTGAACCGCCAGATGAACAGCCACAAGACTAGACGAGCAGGCTGTGTCGAGGGTGATGGAAGGGCCGTGCCAGTCAAAAAAGTAAGAAATTCTATTCGACAGAATGCTTCGTCCAATACCAGTAGCGGTATAAGTAGGGGCAGTGTTCACTAAGAAGTTTTTGAAGTCAGTTTTTGGCATAATTGCAGGCTATGTTGTAATATCGCAAGCTGGGATCTTGAAGAATAGCCACTGACAGTCGCGCAACAGGTTGGCCTCGTAGTCGCTACACATGACACCGACGTAGACAGCAGTGTCGCTGCCTCGCAGCTCATCAATCGTCAAACCGGCCGACTCCAGACCCTCGTAGACGGTCTCCATCAATACGCGCTGCTGGGGGTCGATAGCCTTGGCCTCAATGGGCTTGATTCCGAAAAACTCCGTGTCGAAGGCTGTCACGTCCTCTTCGAGCAGGTACGAGTATCGGATGTTGCTGTGTCCATGGTAGGACGAGTCGGGGTGATAGTAGGCATCCGCATTGAAGCGAGTTTTTGGGATCTCGCTGCGGACGTCCCTGGGGTTGTTCAGAAGCTCCCAGAGCTTCGAGGGCGAGGACGCCCCGCCGGCGAAGTGGCAGGCACTTCCCACGATGGCAATCGGCTCGTTTACAGTAGGTTTTTGGGCCATGTTGATGATGATTTTCTGATCCTTGTGTGATGTTGAGGAGTTTGGTTCTTGGAAGGAGGTGCAAGTTGAGCTGACTTTGGCAAAGGGGGAGACCAAGTCTATTGATATTGAAAAGGGACGATAAGGATGTTGATGACCTGGAAAATCTTCGACGACGACGACAAATACTGATGTTGAACAGATGATGACGAGTTGAAATGCCACGACCTTCCATTTCCTCTCAAACCATCATCTGTAGTCTCGGGAGCACCGCAGAAATATACCTCTACAATTTCCTCCTGCGGCTTCGTCTAAACTGCCCTCGAACACGATACATCGCCGCACTCAGCTCTCTGCCAGCACCCACCCGAGATCAGCCTCGACTTCCATGCCACTATCTCCAGCAGCCTCGCCCCGATGCTCACGCCCGGGAATTTGCTACCCAGCATTGTGTTCCTTGCGATAGGATCGTAGGATTGAGCCGATTAGGGGGCAGGGCAAACCGCAGCGTGCCTAGTTCTGCTGTCACCGGGACCCGGTAATATGAAGTAAAAGAAACGGGTCCGGGCTGCAGAAGGATTTGGCAACGTGGCGCACCCCCGACTGGGCAGAAAGAAAAGGATTCTCTATATCTCCCGAACTTCCAACAGGGGGGCTTTACACAGCGTCAGATTGTGAAGGAAGCAATTCACCAAAAGATTGTATCAATCTGTCTGGTTGCAGTCTATGTGAGTGTCTACAAACTCTCCTCGTGGATGACTCTGTGGCTGAGAAGCACTGGCCAGAGGAGGACCATATCTCCGGTCCGCCGATCTGCTGCTCATTATGCACACATGATTGCCTACGAGCCCCAGCAGATCCTAATCAATGTAATGGTGATCTAGGGCTGGGAAACAAGGGTTCGCTTCTTTCAACGTATTGCTGAAGCGCTCGGTCATTGTGCCGTAGGCATCCATTGTGAGGGCTCGCATTTCCTTGCCAAAGTTCTCCATCGAGATTGCGTGTAGATCATCGCTTGGACATTCTTACCAATCTAAGAAAATTGTATGATGTTGACTGCAAGCCTCAACTTTTCGAATGATCTGGCTCTTTTTGAACAAAAATAAAATGAAGAGAAAAAGGAGAAAAGAAGAAAGTCCGAGATTTTCGCCTTACTAAACCAATTCAAATGATAATTATGCCATTGAGACCATCGTCTTCGCTAGGCATATTGATTGTAATAAGTTGTAACTATCTTCTTTCCAAAAGAAAATCCAGCATTGAATAGTAATTCGAGCACAACGAACATGATAGGCGATAAATACCACAGGAATCATTATACAGGAGTCAATAGCCAAATTAATCAACATGTGTAAATACATGCAAGTCTCTCCCCATGATCAAAGACCTGCTAGTTCTGCGGGATTCGTATAACCAATTTTTGGCCACGAACCTCACCCTTTCTGAGCATGTTCAACCCTTCGATAATACTATTCCATCCATCCTCCAGCTCACGGAGGGGATGTGTTTTGAGGCGCCCCGACTCCATCAGAGCGTGCATTTCCACAACCCACTGCATGCCTATCTCCATGAGTTTCATATCAGCGTGCCGCGTGTACACTGAGTTGTTACCCATGGGCAGTTCCATGTCGATGCCGAGGACCTGAAATCCCATCACCTCCTTGACATTTACGGCACGACGAGTACGCCAGGCTTCGGGGCACTCCTCGAGGCAGGCGTAGCGGCCACCGGTGCGAGCCAGGGCGTTGTAGCAAATCTCTACCGACTCTGCATCGGTGATACAGTCCAGAACACGACGTATCGGCTTCTTTGCGAGAGCTTGGACCTCCTTTACACAATCCTTGGATGTGTACGATGCCGTTCCGACTGCTCCGTATTCCATAGCTAAAGCTGCAGATCTAGCTGAAGCAATTGCGATCGGAGTATACCCCATCCTATAGAGAATATTAGCCTTCAATCAATACTTGCACGAGAACTTTGGTTGAATTACATACATGGTCAACAACTGGCAGGCCAGTGTGCCAGACGCGGTGCCACCGCCGTAAACAAGAATAGGCTCCCCAGCTTGGTGCGTGGGCTTTGTTGGCAGACCCTCAAGCCCCAGCGCCTCAGGGTCCGAGAGGGCCAAGCACAGCGTCGACCACCCAACGCCCAGTGACGCAGCCTCCAGATCGCCCCAGCTCTTGGGAACCTCGACCAGCAGGCGTGAGTCGACAACACACCACTGTGCAAAAGCGCCGTTGTCGAGGTCCTTGGGGTTGTAAGGGAACAGCGCACCGCACACCCTGGTTCCGGCTGGGAAGCGGGCCTTCTCTGAGGCCTCTTGGACGATACCGCAGAAATCGCAGCCAGCGATGCTGCCCGGCGTGTTCAAGTATGTGACCATTTTGTGGTCGTTGGGGTTCAACGCCACGGCCAGAACCCTCACGAGGACATGGTGCTTAGTTGGAGGCTTGGGAACCGGTGCTGTTCTACTGACTTCTAGGGGAAGATCTGGCGAGGACGACCCCTTCTTGATCTGCACGATGGCGGTTTGGGTTGTTGGAACTGGCATGTTGAGTAGAGGGTTGAGGCTTGACTGCTTGAGATCTTGTTTGGTTTGAGGTCGGTTAACCGATGATGGCTGTGGGGCATCAATTCGAAGTTTGCCGAGATAAACTATCTCAACTTTGTGGTCATTACATGCAGACTGCAGTCGACATTCCAATAAGAACGTTTATCCTAGGCAATGAAGAGGGTCTAACACTATTTCAAAACCTATCTACTTAACAATATTACTTACGCATGTTGTCAAGTCGGAGAGTTCAATAAGGGAGTACCACCGTGTAATGTCTGAATCGGGAAAGATTTAGGCAAACCAATCGGAACCGCACCGGGAATTATGCACACCGTATCTCACCTACAGAGCTGCATTCTACTGTACTGTAATGGACCGTCGCCTACACCGCATCTTGCTTTTGTCTCGCCACACCTTAAATTCGGCTAGGTACTTAATTAAGTAAGCAGTAAGCAATCCTACCGGCATTTGCAAGTAGGATTCTCGAGTTTGCTTCATCTTTTGCCAGGATCGTCTATGACTCAAGTAAGGCGGACTCAGGGTGGACACTAGAATTGGAAGGGAGGGACAGAGCTTTCAGCTCAGCATTAGGCAATGTGGGACTCTGCTTGCACGTCCTGCATCCTACTTCTGGGCTCGTTGGTCTTGGCAAGATTGAGCTCACAACGCCTGCTAGCATCATTCCTTCTCTTCCCATTTCGTATCTGCAAATTAATCAGGTCTCTGTTTGTCGTACGCAGCAGAGCGTAGAATTGGGCAGCCTTAACAGAGGACGATGATGCAACCTACTTTGAATTGATCGCTTTGATTGCGAAAGTCTAAATTAAGCACAAGGAAGAGTCATGCCTCGATGATTTCAGAATTGATCGGCTGGGCACTAAACGATTGATCATCTTTCAGCGGCGCGCTGGCAGAAGGCGTTCAAAACATGGAAACGCACAGGACAATCCTTCGAAGGGCACTTGCGAGAAGAAAATCCGTGATCATGGTATCTCAAACTGACTTTACGGATACGTCTTCTTGCAGAGAGTGAAATCAACATGAGCCATTCAATTGCTGTAATAACGGCACCAATCATACGCAAGTCGGAGTTAACAATGAGATAACAACGCATAGAATTTGTCGCGTTGGTAGACTATCAAACATGTAAATAGCTATAGACTGCAGGAACGAGCAATTCATCGAGTCTGGCCCCCTTTGCTTTATTTCTTGTCAATGGGGGTAAGATCCTTGACCGCCTCCAGGTTGTCAAGGCGTGCCTGGGACTTCATCTTGATGAGATGAGCAGCTGTTGTAGTCAAAGGCAGCCAGAGAGGGACAGTATCGTTCCGGGTGGCCACAAGGTACAGCACATCGGCCACGGCGGAGGGCGGAGTGCCGCCGCCGGAAGCGGCAGCCTTCTTCACCCAAGCCGCCAGCTGGCGAGCAGGCATGTCGGCCCCATCGTAAGCCTCGTGAACCTTGATGTGCTTCTTGCTGCCGTGCTCGAACTCTGTCTTTACACCGCCCGGCTCGACTACGCAGATGTTGACTACGCAAAGGGGAGGGTTGAAGTCAGCTTGCTGATGACAAGTGGGGAGTCAAGGAGAATCAATAACAATGGTGATAACAATAGGGCTCACTATTCCAGTCTGGGTGCAACTCCCGCGCAAAAGACTCCGACCAGCCTTCCACAGCAAACTTGCTTGCGTGGTAGAAGGCCTGGCCTGGAAAGGCAGCCACGCCGGCGAGCGAGGAGATGTTGAAGATGATTCCGCCGCGGTGGTCCTTAGACTGCCTCATGACTCTGGTTGCGTTGGTAGCCACGCGCACGGTGCCGAAGAAGTTGGTCTCCATCTGGTCGTGCATCTCTTCCTCGGTCGCCCCCTCTGTGTCGCCTGCCAGCTCGTACCCGGCATTGTTGACAAGGATGTCGATGTGGAACTTGTCCCCAAAGTGGTCCGCCGCCGCCTTGAAAGCCTTCTCGACCGAGACAGGAGATGAGACGTCCAGAGTCAGCTTGAGGATGGCGTCGCTATCGGCAAGGTACGACAGGCTGGCCGGGTTCCGAGCTGTCGCGATGAGGCGCTGGCCGGGCTTGCTGGCCACCAGCTCTGCGATGGCACGACCGATGCCGCTGGAGCACCCGGTGACTAACAACAACAACGCCAAGGTCAGCCTTGTGAATTATTTACCATAAGCAAGGGAAGGGAGGGGGGACCCTCCATACTGAACCAGGTAGCATCCGCTGGGAGCTGATACGGCTTAGTGTTGACTGGATTCATTCTGTTCTTCACCGATCAAGAACACAGATGCAAAGGAAATTGTTTTCGTGTCTCAGGTCTGAGAAAGTTATGACCATTGGAAATGATGTCGTGTATAAAACGACTCCTTCATCAAACGGCCATTTGGACCAGAGTACACGTATATTCAAAAACACCCCGCTGCTTCCTCCGAACAGCTCTCAGCCAAGTAGCTCTTTTTCCAGGGGACCAAATGATCCCGGGCGCAAATCACAAGCTACAATTGTGGTCCTGCAGGCAGCAGCACTTCGGGGCCGAGAGAATGCGAGCATGTGGTCGAGTTCTCTGCGCTGCAGCGGAGACAGGTTGGGTCTGGAGATCAACATGTACTATGTACGTTGAAAAGGGAAACACGGTCCGGCTGACGGTTACATTGGTAGTACATGACAAAATTCCCGAATGCCTGCGAGGCACGGAAAGACCGAAGTAGTGGTCAAGCTGTCATGGTAGGGGGATGCTTGAGCGGAGTGGGTCGGGCGGAGATAAAAGGTCAGCCATTAGCTGCTGAGCCGCTGTTAGTAGCGGTTGCCTGTCCTATACGAGGGTGACTGACGTCGTTGTTTCTGATGCGGATTGTCTCTCGCAAAGCAAAGCGAGGCCGAGCGAGCGAATGATAATTGTTTTAAAGAAAGGAATGTAAGATGATGTTAGTGTGGATAAGGTAAGCACATGTGTTCATTCATTGTTCGAGAAACTTTGGAAAAGGAATGTAGGAATGTGGAGATGTTGACGAAGTAATAAAGAACGATCCGAAAGCGTCGCGATCACTTTGTCTTTCCGGCATTCAAGCTCTAAAAAAGGAATGATATTCGTTCCATTTTCCAAAACAAGTAGAGATTTGTAGAAGGCTAATCAGAATTGTTGCCAAATTGATGTATGAAATTGAAAAGCCTTGATTCGATTCTACCGTGTACAGAAATGTGGTTTCTCCATCGCCGGTGCAGCTCGTTTGAACACATCCAGTCTTCTTCAGATTTACCCCTACTACTATGAGGTGTTCTAAATTTTGCCCAACCTCATCGTAGTATAGTGACTGAGCTCCAACTCGTCCTTAACACGCGTGCGAGTGTATGTGTGTGTGTGTGTGTGCGCTGGCACCACAGAGGCTTGCATCTCATGTCAATGGGAATTCCTCCTGCTGCGAACCACTAATCACTGCAAAGATACACCGGCTCCGCCATAAACCGGCGTATATTCACCACCAAATTTTGGTCGCTTGGCGCTGCAAGAGCCGTGGGCAATCGAAGGGTGGATTGAACTTTTGTGGCGCGATGGCCTCAAATCCTACAGAAATCCTGCACAGCACGGGCTGCCGATCAGAGCTCCAGAGCGTGGAACTGCCACAGGCTGATGATTGCGCTTGAGAAACGTGGCAGGTACGTATATCATTCAATCTTTCTTTTGTTTCTATTTGAATTGAATTGAGCTACCAAGAATGAGAGTACTTGTTCTTGCAAACGGACTTTTTTTTTTTTTTTTTTTTCTTGCGGATAAGTGCCCACTAGATGACTTGTCTTGCGCGCCCATATACTATCCCACAGGAGATCTGCGGGGACGTTAGTAGCCGTCTAGCCAGCGCTGCTCATTCGTTATCATCACCAGCATCGTCGGCTCTGGGGATGAACGTCTCAATGTCTGGTGCACAGCAGCGACCCCGAAAGCGAGCAGCCTGCGACCGCTGCCGTGCGCAGAAGCTCAGATGCCACCGTGACGACACACATCCCGACGACTTTTGTACTCGATGTATTCGGTCGCATGTGGAATGCATAACTAGCTCATCAAAACGCCCTGGCCGCCCCACGAAACACTCGGCCAGCTCATCACGGGGCCAAAACGATGCCGACTCAATCATATGTCGCGAGGTTGTTGCCTCAAAGGACCTGGAGAATGTTCCGCATGTAGCTCACGTCGAGGACTGGTTCAGCTTTACGCCGTTAGACATCGACTACGATATGACCTCGGCATACTGGGGCTCGACGGCGGACTCACACGAGATATTACCGGGCAGTTTTGCCCCAAGCGACGCCGGCAACACCTTCACCATGGCGTCTCTGTCCTCCGCCGCCGCAACAACTGCTGCTACAGACACAACATCACTCAGTGGGCTGACGGAAACAATGATACATGGATCCTCATCGGGCCCTGGCTCACAGTCCGACCATGACTTCGACCACACCAGCCTCCTTCCGCCCTCGGCGCAGATGGACGAGCCCGGGCTTCGCATCTCCAATTTAAATCGCGACCTCTCCCAGCAGATCTCCACGCTGCGATCTGTACCGTGGGACACGAACAAGGTCCTGCGGCTGACGTCCGTCCACGACGACACCAGCTGCGAGCTCGCCAGGGGGCGCGAGGGCAGCTCTCCTGCGACGAACCCCTGGCCAGCATATCCAGAAGCTCAGCCGAGTTTGTCGACCTCCTACGCGCTTTCCAGGTCTCTGCAGCGGGCAGTGACGAGACGGGCAGCAGCACTGCGGCGGGAGACTCGAGGTCTCGCCTGTCCACCGACCCGCGCCTGAGCATGTCCGATCTTCTCACGACCATCTCATGTTACATCCTGATCGTGTCCATCTACGACTCAATCTTCGGCCACTGTATTGCGCAGTCCATGCAGAACCCTGCACAGGCCGGTCCGAAGCTCTTCTTGGGAGGCATTGAGGTCCCCACAAGGCCCAACATGCTGGGCCACCTCCTCTTCAGAGTGTTGGACAGCCAGCTCCGGCCAATCGAGGAGCTGCTGGGCCTCCCATCCGAATTTTGTGTCTCGTGGAAGAGGGAATCCTCGAGCTCGGAAAACCAGACGGGGCTGTTCAGCGGTCGCAGCGGCCAGTCGCTATTCATGGCCCTGATGCAGATGGAGATGGAGAGGACAACAGATGGCAGAGGTGGTTTGGGGGTTGTAGAGTCTCTGAAAGAGAACGCTAGACGTGTGCAGAATCTTGACAACATAGAATAAATATTAGAACAAGAGAAGAATAGAATATGGGGCTTGGTTCAGAGCCTGTGTGGGTCTCCCTTTCGGAAATATACTGTAGCTCGAACCATTATGCTCAAAGTTTTCCAGTCCGAATGCGACTCAGAAGGAACCAACCACTCTGATGGCGCGATGAGACGCCAGACTTGGAACAAAACTTTTTTTTCCTTTAAAAAAAGAAAAGGGGGGTTCAAAAGGTTAAAAATTAACCCGTTTATAGCGAGAAGCTATTTTCGCAGAATAAACTGTGAGCAACCCGCGTCGTTGGGACAAGCAGCGGCTGTCAACAACTACCCCGTGGTGGTTAAGTCAGATGTGGTTCGTACAAGAGCAGGAAGTAGTTTGACGGGGAACAGTGGTTCAGGGCTGTGCCACATCTTATATCAACAAAGGGGAAAAAAAAAAATCGGACTGATCCTGCTGCCAAAATCTCCATCTCCCCCATTTTTTATGCCGGTTTTAAACTCTTTTTCTCTTTCTTTTTTCCCTTTTGCTGGTATAGCCGCGGCATCGGGGGATATGCAGCAGCTCTCAAAAAGGTCGTCGGTATCAAACCAACACGCGCAGCTGGTAGCATTGGTTATGGTGTCCATTTCGAGCCGTGAAATTGCGGGTAATCATCTGATTGGGAGCGAATCGGGTATTTTCCCAGCCCGAGCGCTTCAGAGTAGAATTCACCGACTGCACCAAAGTACGTAGTATTTGCCTCGGCAGATGAGAGGGAATGCCTTCACTGTGACATGTCTAGGGAGGGGAGGGCATAAGTTACATACATAGTCTGAAGGTGGAGCACTAGATTTTTTCGTACGAGGGCCCAGGTAATTATCGATGCTTTATCAACTTACAAAATATCTCATGTGAATTGTGAACAGCCGAGGGTTCGTGGAGATACGCCCACATTTGTACCAGATTACACCAAGATGAACACGCCAAAGATCTGCTTCACCCTAGATTGGGATGTCGACGTAGACATGCTGGCGGCAGAGCAATTCAGCGAGGTGTTTCCTGATGCAGGGTGCAAAGCCAACCAGTTCACGCCCATCGAGAAACTGGAGGAAGTGTCGTTCTACTACATCCAGAAGACCCTTTCCGAACTCACTGACGACGATGTCGCGAGACTGGACCCACACCACAAGCTCTTCCACGCTTGGATGCAGCAACAGGCAGACCGTGCTCGTGCAGGCACGCTCAGGCACTGCCAGGCCTCGTGGTTGTCAGCGACACCCGAGCAGAAAGACGCTGCCATTGCAGTTTGCAACAACACTGACGCCGATGGGCAAATACTATGCCGCATGGGTGCCAACCTGACAAGTGTGATGCGCAAAGACGTGGATCCACTAGGCCTGCTGCTCCAGAACGGCCTGCCTCCGCCCCTGAACTGCGATATCCTCTCCGATTATGTGTACACGCTCACACACAAGCACCCCGACCTGAGAATCCTAGAGCTCGGCTCAGGTACCGGCGGTGTCTCACGATCCGTGCTGAAGAAGCTAGGCGGCCACCTCGGAATGACTCCACGCTTTTCTCATTACACCTTCACCGACGCTTCGAATAGGTTGCTCGAGAAGGCTCAGGACAGCTTGAAGGGTTATGGCAGTCTACTCAGTTTCAGAGAGTTGGACATTGAGCAAGATCCAACCATGCAGGGTTTCCAGGAGAGCTCATATGATATGGTCGTGGTCACCATTCATGCTGCTCAAGATATCAGGGCGATCTTGCAGCATATACGGAAAATACTAAAGCCTGGAGGAAAGTTGGCTGTTGTGGACACCTCAAACCACTTGATGAGCCCCACCATCGTCTTTGGCGTTTTGCTGTGTCGGTGGTCGGGCACGGCTGAGGACCGCAGCCAAGATGAGTGGGACGAGTTGCTCAAGGACACCGGATACTCTAGCATCAACATCTACAGCAGCGACTACCCCAATGCTGAGGATCGATCGTGCAGAGTCATCCTAAGTGTGGCAATCGAGGAGAAAAAAGACTCAAAGACAAAACCATCCCAGCCCGCTACACTCTTGGTTATGCCCAAGGAAAACTCAACCGCTGCAGATTTAATCCTGCAAAAGATCACAGAGACCACGACCGGGCAGGTACAGAGTGTTTCTATCGGCTCAATTCCAGATACAACCGGCAAGGTCTGTGTCTTTTTAACCGAGATAGAAAGGCCGATGCTCGACACAATCGACGAGGGACAATTCGAGTCAGTCAAGCAGGCTGTGATCAAGGCCAAGGGCGTGCTCTGGGTTGGAAAAGGTGGCGCTATCGACAGTCCAATCCCAGAGAGCAATCTGGTCACGGGCCTGGGGCGTACAATCCGGAGAGAAAATGCGGTAATCAAGTTCGTCACGCTCGACCTGGACCTCAACAGCCCTCCAGAGCAGGCAGCAGATGTCGTCCAGAGACTTTATTCAAGTACTATGACCGATACCGAATGGAACCGGAACGAAGACTCTGAATATGCCTCACGAAACGGACACGTTCTCATCCCGCGCATTGTGGAAGACAGCCAGACCAACGACTTCATTTCGAAGGACATTACGGTCGACTGCAATTTGGAGCTCAGCAACGATGCCTCTTATCTTCTAGTTGGAGGACTGGGTGGCTTAGGTCGATCTTTGGGCGCCTGGATGGCTTCCCACGGAGCGAGGCATCTGATCTTCCTATCACGAAGCGGAACCGACCGTCCAGACGCCGAGGAAGCGGTCAGCGCATTGAAAGCCATGGGTATTCATGTTGCCGTGTACAAGTGCGATGTCAGTGATCAGTCGAGTGTTTTGAGGACGATTCAACAGTGCAAGCGAGAGATGCCACCAATCAAGGGCGTCATTCATGGTGGTATGGTATTACGTGTAAGCGTTGATGTGTCCCAGAGCTGGTTTACAATCCTGACCATGCTGTCTCTCTCTCTCTCTCTCTCTCTCTCACTCTTCTTCCTGAGGCTTGACCCAATAACTTTTTCTAGAACTCAACCTTCCACAAAATGGACCACAGCAAGTGGGAACAGACGCTGCAGCCCAAAGTCTCCGGCACAAACAATCTCTGCCAAGCTTTCTCGGGTTCCGACACGGCGGGCCTGGATTTCTTCATCATTCTGTCCTCGTCCGTTGGCGTCATCGGCAATTATGGCCAGGCCAACTACGCAGCCTCGTCCACCTTCCAAGACGCCGTCGCCCACCACCATGCCTCCAGCCCCAACGGCCTCCCCATCGTCACCATCGACCTTGGCATGATCCTTGGGGCCGGCTACGTTGCCGAGAATTCTAACGCTGCCGCAATACTGAAGAAACTGGGTATCATGGGCGTCAGCCAGGCGCAGTTCCTCTCCATGATCAAAGCGGCCATCGTGGAGCCGCGGCGTGCTCGGCCCCGCTGTCAGATCATGACTGGGCTCGGGACCAAGGCGATGGTCAGCGAGGCTGGCAGATGGGATGATGGAGAGGAGTACAAGGTGCCGTTCTACTTCCAGGACACGAAGTTCTCTCATCTGCTCCAAATGGACCGGCGAATGACGGCTGCGGTTGGGCATTTCAGCAGTGCATAAGGTCAGAACATTGGAGGATGCTTACACTAGGTGTTTACAAACATCTAAAATACGAATATATACATGCATGATTTTCTCACTGAATGAACAACTTTGAAAGTGTCCTGGACTGAAGAGTGGTAATCGCCAGTCACCACTTGAAATTGCTGATATGTAAGTTGAGTCGCATTCTGAGCTCCAGCACAACTCGAATCTACAGCGCTCTCGCACTCAGGTCTGTCCAAATTTTAACAGGAGGATGAAGTTACTAAGGAAATTCGAATGGCTTCCAGAGGGAAATGGTCCCCAATGCAGCATCTGATAGAAACAGCAGAGCTCCAATGCCGCAAAGAATGAGCTTGGTCGACGCAAGAAATAGTGGAGAATAGGGACGAAATTCCGAAATTCCCGAATAGCACATGTCAGCCGCAGTTTCTATAGATATTTATGCTGAGACTCGGCAGTATTTAAATAGCATGAGCAATCGCAGGATGCAGATCGGGTTTTTACAGTATCATTCAGCTCAGGTTCCGCAGGCATAATTATCGGCATGGCTTCGGGTCTGGATGGCTAGCAATTTGATGCCTCCAGGATGATCAAGTTGTTCTTGATTTATGTCGGCCCAATCCCCCTGACCATAGTGAAGGAGGATCAGTGGATTTCACGGCATCCTGGGAAAGGGCTTCAATGTTGTCTCAATGAGATTTTAGGGCTTCTTTTATATCCGGTTGCACTCGCGAAAATTACATGTAGTATAATGCACATCAAAATCAAAAGAGCGAGAGCCGTCTTCCAAGTGTGGTATATTTATCGATCAGCCCAGAGATCAATCCACCACCGTAGCTTGGGAACCCTGCGCATCATCCTTATGCCCATCGTTGATGACGCATACTCTTCTGTTGTCGCCCCCTCTGACCCTTCAGCAACCCAACCTGTCACCATGACCGCCAAGCTGCAGTGGGAGCCAATCCTGGACGGCATTCCGGCTTCCAAGCTCATGAAACCCAGTCGGGACTCAACTGCCGAACAGCAAATGATGGAGAAGATGTACATCATGTGCGCCGTCGAGATGCTAGACAAGCTCAAGGCGGCGCAGTGTGCTAAGCCGCATTTCGAGCGGTACCGCTCGTGGCTGACGTCCGAGTACGAGCGCTACAAGCAGCCAGGTGGCGTTCCCGTGGTGGCAGACTCGGCTGGCATCGTCGCCATGAACAGCGACGCGCGTCGAAAGAGTATCGAAGAGTGCTACGAGAAGTCCAAAGGTACCCACATGTGGCCTGTTATAGAGGCTGCATGGCGAGTATACATCAACATGATCGACATTGTTGAGGGCCGCGTCAAGCTGCTCAGGATTCTCATGACGGACAATCTGCTCCCACAGTTCTACGACTGGACAAACGAGCTGAGCGACCTCCATCTGCTCTGGCGTGCCTTTGGGGCCAGTAAGCCTCAGCTGCGCGTCCTGGAGATAGGGGCTGGTACAGGAGGCACTACAGCTCGCGTTCTGGAGGGATTCAAGTCTGAGAGCCAGGAGCGTGTGTACGGCAGCTACACCTTCACCGATGTGTCGGCCACCTTCTTCGATGCAGCTCGAAAGCGATTTGAGGACTACGACAGCATTGACTACCGTGCACTCGACATCTCGCGGGATCCGCTGCAGCAGGGCTTCGAGGCCGGTGTTTATGATCTTATTATTGCCTCCAACGTAAGTTCCACTTCACTACCTGCCTGTCCCATTTTACCAGTTCAAAGTTTGCTAATCATGCGGACTTGAAGGTCTTGCATGCGACGCCGTGCCTTGTGGAGACGCTGAAGAACTGCCGCACGATGCTACACCCCCAAGGCTATCTTTTCCTGCAAGAAATGTCCCCGCGTGAGTCACCATGTCCACTCGTCCTAGATAACTCAGAGGGTGCTGACCAAAAGCTTAGCGGGAAAATACCCTGATTTTGTTGTGGTAGGTACATATGGGACCGAGTGTGATGGGGTATCTGCTGACTTTTTATATCTCAGGGTATGTTCCCAGGATGGTGGGCAGGCGACCCAGATGGACGCCCAGACGGACCGACTGTACAGCCCAGGGAATGGGAGAGCCGTCTGCAGCAGGCGGGATTTGAAGGGCTTTATGCCCTGGCTTATGACAACGAGCCACCGCTGTACTACAATGCAAACATGCTTGCGCGTCCTGCTGCAAACACCGAATAAAACAAACATACAGGAGTAACACCGTTTCAGTTGTCGAGACAAGGCCTCCAAAGGAGCAAGGGAGCAAGAGATTACTATGATTAGATCAGCAATTAGATGGTAATTAGTTGGTTGGCTTTGGGGTTATGTGCCAAGGGTTGCTACTCAGTTAATTACTATTTGGCTCAGTGATGGACACCACGCGAAAACACAGCATTCTTGTGACAATGACAAGTGAGTCCGGTGAATCTGAGGTCTAAATTCCAACAATCAACGCAGGCCTGCGGCTAGGAATCAATGAGTTCCTCGGGCCCGAACAATCAGCCTGCGGCCCCAGGATTTGTGAGAACCTCGTGAGCATTTATCTTCCCACCCATTGTTTAGTCTCAAAGCAGATATTCCATGAGTTTTATTGTAAATAGTGGTTTGATACTGTGATCTCTTGTCTATGATGTCCTTGAAATGTCACTAATAGACATGATTCGAGACCACGGCAGTGAGGACATATCTCCATTATTTCAAACGGCGTTTTTCTTTTCGTTGTCTTTTTTCTTTTGCTTTCTGTTTCCCCGTCCACTTCCTCCCCCGAAACAGCCCTCGTCTCCGTTGGTATATAGTTGCATGCCACGATGGCTTGACAAATATGTGATGTCCACTAGAATCGGAAGTACGAGTTGAGTCGCCCAAGGCGAGGTGGTTGCAGGATCGTAGGTAGGATTCGGCAGTGCTCGAGACCAACATTTCTACCAATCGCTTCTCGCTTTTACGCAGACACATCTAGCCGTGACGCAATCTCAGCGACATGAAGCCGAGTTCAGACACAGAAATGTGGAGAGCTGGACAGTCCATGCAGGATCCTAAAGAATCCAGGCAAAAATTGCCGAGGGTGTGTTGCGCTCGGGAATTTCAGCACGCTCGGTAATATTTTGCTCACAAGGTTGTCATAACTTTCACAGCTTTTGCTGGCGCTGGCGGAACTCCAACAGTTCGCACCTCCACGAATGAGCTTGTGCGCAAGAGAAGAAGCCTTACACCAAGAAAGAAACACACTCGAATCTAAGGAATTATGTATCGGGAAATCTTTCCAAGTGCGCCTTTACATATAGCCTTAATAGATATCCGAGTGAATCCTACGACCCGTTGTATCCACCTGGGCATCCGCCTCACTAGGCTTCGGTATTTCTTAGAGATGCGAACTTGGTCACACCTGAACTCTGTTTGATTTGACCACACACCTATGGAAAACATGACGAAAGCCTGTCTCGTAATTATGCTCCTGAGCTGGGGGCGGCTAAGGTTCTCCTGTGGCGGGTTGCAAGCGTTTCGTCGGCTGATCAGCATCACAGCCCCCTTCCGAGAATCCATGGCCCAAAAGGGCTGAAAGGTGGAGGCGATCTGAAAATGTGGGAATTGTGGGGAAAAAAAGACAAGAGACTCCTCGTGGATGTTCTTGAGGTTCCCCCGCCTCTGAATTTCAAGGCTCGAGCAAGTTGAAGGAGAATTTGGCGTCATGAAGGAGGACCGTGAACAGGCCGTGGTCTTCCCTCTTCCCGAGGTTCATCCACGCATTGTGGTCGTAGCCAAAGAATTGTTCCTGATCTAGTAACTACTTACAAGTCTCGGTGCCTGGAGCCTCATGCTGATAGTCTCTGGGTCGTGTATGGGTTGACAAACGCACGAAGGCCCCACTGTGTCTGCAGCGGCGTTTCGTCAGCTCTTATCCCCGTTTGCCTCCATAAAGTAGACTGTATTCTTTTTTCAAAAAAAAAAAAAAAAAAAAAAAAAAACAATTGTTAGAGGCCCAAGTGCTACCTCATACACCGCGAATTTCTCTTATCCATCCATCCTCTTCTCCTTTCCCCTTCCGGAGTCGTGCGCTCTCAACATCCTCGACTGGCCCTTGGCTGACACCCTCATTTATGTTTTTTGTGACAGAGCTCAGAAAGCAACACAAAGTACAATGTCTGAGCAGGCCCGAGATCTCGAGTTCAGGTACTCGATGGTGACCGAGGAGCCAAACGATGTTCTGCACGGCGACGGCGACAGCCAGGAGGTGTCCGCCGGCAATGCGTCTCTCCCGCCCGACAAGACAGAGGAGAACACCGAACACGCCACGGGATTCCGACTCTATGCCATCGTTGGGACTATGACCCTGATGATGTTTACCGTTCTTCTAGACGTCTCCATCTTAGGAACAGTAAGGCTTTCTCTCCCTCGCCATTTGCCTCTCTATCTTGGCAAGCCGAGTCGCGGTGGCCATGCTGACGAGTTTTCCTCAGGCAATCCCAAAGATCACAAGTGAATTCCATTCCGTCGCTGCCACGGGATGGTATGCAGGATGCTATCAGTTGGCGAGGTAATCAAGAGAAGCCTGTTTCCCAGTGTGACCTTTGGCAATCATTATTCTGACGATCTATAAACAAATACTAGTTCGTCCCTCCAGCCACTGACGGGGAAAATATATTCCAATTTCGACTCCAAAGTACGCCGACCATAACCCAAACAAGGACAATTCGAGCTGACAGAACGGTGCAGTGGACACTCCTCATCTTCTTCTTTTTTTTTGAGATTGGGTCGCTACTAAGTGGTGTGGCCAGCTCATCTACCATGCTGATTGCAGGCCGGGTCATCGCCGGTCTAGGGTCTTCAGGCTTGAACAATGGTTCCATGACAATCATCGCTGGCGCAGTGCCACTGAAAAAGAGGCCTGGTGAGTTGACCACTTTCAAACCAAAAAAAAAAAAAAAAAAAAAAAAAAACAGCAAGTTCAATGACAAGACAAGACACTGATGCCATAGTTCACAGTCTATATGGGCTTCATACTCGGAGGTAAGGGGGAAAACGCATACATTCGAGGGGTAATCGGAAACAATGATAATCGCTAAACACAAATGATGCAGTCGGCCAAATCGGAGTCATTTCGGGGCCTCTGATTGGAGGTGAGTTCAACATCGAGCCGGAGGAAAATTGATATCCATCATCGGAAATAGAACTTGTGGCTGATCTTGTACAGGTGCCTTGACTCAGTATACTACCTGGAGGTGGTGTAAGTCGGAAGCCGTACCCCACTGATGACCCTCAAATGACTCTAGAATGTGTTACAAATGCTGACTATTTATGATGCGCCAGGCTTCTATATGAACTTGCCCGTCGGCGCAATCATTGCTGCCTTTCTGGTCTTCCTTGACATTCCCGACCTGACCATCAAGCCACCCTTTACATGGAAGCTCTTCTGCGACACCGTGGCACATGAGCTGGATCTCCTCGGATTCGCGCTCTTCGCCCCAGCCGCTGTCATGTTCCTCCTGGCCCTCGAGTTTGGCGGAAACTCATATGCTTGGAACAGCTCTGTCATAATCGGTCTCTTCTGCGGCGCCGGCGTGACAGCCATCGTCTTCTTCCTGTGGGAGTCCCGCGTGGGCGAGAAGGCCATGCTTCCTCTGCATATCATCCGTGGACGCATCATATGGACAAGTGCTGCCAACATGGCCTGCTTGATGGTGTCCATGGTCGTTGCGTCAGCGTATCTGCCCACATACTTCCAAGCTGTTCGCGGGGACGAGCCGACCATGAGCGGAGTCTCGATGCTGCCCAGTATCCTCTCGCAGTTGATCATGTCCATTGTGGCGGGCGCAGCAAGTAAGTGACTCGAGCAGCCTTGCCTTGCGATTACGCTTTGGCTAATATTGTTTTTTTTTTTTTTCACACCCGTGATACAGCTCCCAAGATAGGGTATTATCTTCCTTGGGTTATCTTCGGCAATGTCCTCATGGCTATTGGTAACGGGTTGCTCTCGACACTCACGCCGACCACTCCTACCGCACACTGGATTGGCTATCAAATTCTCCTGGGTGCTGGTCGTGGCTGTGGACTGCAGATGGTATGTCCACATTGCTCCGCTACTAATCCAGAGGAGAGAGCAAATGTGTGAACAGTCGACTGACTTTGTATCCACAGGGTGTCATTGCCGTGCAAAATGCCGTCAAGCCTTATCAGATTCCAGTAGCCATGGCATTCTTGATCTTCTGCCAGAACTTCTCTGGATCCGTCTTTGTAAGTGCGAAAAGTCCGAGCCTGGTTGTCAGCAGCGAGCCTAGACGGCCAAGGACGCGTATACTGATCCTCGACTACGTACACTCCAGACTGTCGCTGCTACTACAATCTTCACGCAAGGCCTCGCCAAAGAAATCCCCATTTACGCACCGTCCGTGTCACCTGCAGCCGCCGAGGCCGCGGGCAGCAGCGCCAGCGGCGTGAGATCGTTGCTCCCCGCTGGGAGCCCTGAGTTGGCGGGCTTGTTGATGGCATACGCGAAGAGCATCGACAACATATTCTACATGCTGGTTGCGTGTGCGTGTCTCGCATTCTTTGTGGGGATGGGAATGGGTTGGAAGGATACCCGCCTGGAGAAGATTCCGAAAGAAGAGAAGCAGGACGCTTGATCGTTGCTTGCTATCAGGTGAGGCTGAGTTGTGTGATTACAAGGTCTTGGGCGGCTCAGGTGATTGATATATCTGGGACAGTAGATGTATGAGAATGGTAGCACGAGCGTTTGTCGTCGTTTGTATCATAAAGTCTGCAGGGTTAGAATGGCACTTTTGGATGATCTCAAGAAGCTTCCGTAGCATCATGACTGCATTTGCCCGACCACAAAGTATTCATAGATACCTGTATGATGAGCTGTATGATGAGCTGAGAGCTGCGGTGGGATCATATAGGCAAACTTGTACATAACAACTAAAAAGATATTTTCTTTCAATAATATGGGGACCTCGGCGCGACCAAATACGATTTCATGCATGAGGAAAAGCAGCAAAATGCAAAGAGTCAAGCGGATTATGGCAGATGAGATATTAAGACAAGGTTTATTGCCAGGCAAGACTGTCACAACCAGGATTCACCCGCAAGAGCATGAATTTGAGTCAACTCGATTGCATTTTCTCTAGGACTTTTTCTCATGACCCTGAAAAATTCATCTTCAGGCAACCCAACAGCCTCGTACGAGATACCTGTGCAATGCAAGCTAATAGCGGCCTCCCAATAACAGCCCTCAGTTTTAACTGCCCAGCCTATATTTATTACTAGACCGAGAATTTCTTGAAGAGGAGTTCTTTTGTCACGTCTGGAACTGACTATATTCACATTGCTATCAGCTTTCGTCAAAACTTAACCCACCTCTCATTTTGAGAAGCTAGTGAAGGGGAGAAAAGGGGGAGGAATAACAAGTAGAAAAAGGAAAAGAACACGACAAGGACCTACACTTGAGCCGTGTACGATGTTCGGGTAACGCTCTTTAGACCCGTGCATGGTCTTCATGTCGTAATTGAGCAGGAAGGTAGCAATGATCATCTTGATCTCATTGATAGCGAAAAATCGTCCCGGGCATGCGTGACGACCGTACCCAAACGGAAGGTGGCTCGGCGTAACGCTGACCATCTGATGACGAGCAGCGCCATCTATCCCGTCTTCCTTTTCTTGCCCCTGGAGCTTAGAGAAGCGCCAAGGGTCGAAGCGTGCGGCGTCCGGAAACACCTCGTCGTCTTGATTGTGGGATGTAGAGCATTCCAGAATGACACCCGCTGGAATGACCTGACCGTTGGATAGGGTAATGGTGCGCATGACTTTGCGCTCGAAGCTGTCTGCATAAGGGCATTGTCAGTAGTTGCTCTGAGATGGATATGGGTATCGTTCAAGGCTGTCACGATTCGTGGTGACTTACGACTGGCAAAGGGGTAATAACGCATTGTCTCCTTGATAAAGCTGTCAACCTTCTTCATTGACTGCAGTGCAGAGCTGGTGAATTCTCCGCCATTTTCTCGCAGTACAGCGCGAATCTCGTCGCGTAGTTCCTCGATGACATCGTTAGGCATGACTGCTAGATTATAGAACCTAGAGATTCTATCAGATTACAATTCTTGGCCATGAGATATTAGGGACGTTTCCCTATTCAACATACACATTTGTAGATACAACGGTCGAAGTATCTGCATCATTTGGGGGTCAGAAATTGTTGTTCCCCCTGGCCAAAATCCCGAGTGGGCCGAACAAGCACTGGAAAGGGATGGGAGGCCAATACTCCCCATCACTTACGAATGGCCGCAAAGCTCAGTGCAAGTTGCGTTCTAGCGAGCCTCCAGGTGCTCATGTCACCAAGATTGCCCTCGTTGTCGATCAACCACTGCAGCAGGTCATCCGGCTTCTGTTCCAGGTCCTTTCTGGATTCCACCACGGGCTGCATGAACTTGATGGCATGTTTTCTCCTCTCGTGGAGCCTTTGGACCTCGGGCAGTTTGGAGGCTTTGAATGGCCGCAGCCATGGCGACACGTTCGACACCGCGTTGGCAGCCCCGATAACTTCAACCGTGTATTTGATGGCTGCGTCAAGGTAGTCTTCCGAGCGGCAGAGCTCAGGGCCGACGAAGATGCGCCCAGAAGCCTTGGCGACGATTCGAAGCAGAACAGAGTTAATCTTAACGGCTGTCCAGTCCTCGCAAGCTGGCATCTCCTCCCGAAAGGCAGACCGGACCTCGTCGGCAAGGTTCAAATTGACACGGTCTGAGTGCACAGGTCAGTCCAATTCATGTGGATGGTTGAGATTTACCGTCTTCTAAAAAGAGCTGATGATACGTACTCAGAGCCGGAGTCAGACGAGCTTTGAGCACCCAAGACATGGCCATTTCTCCAGGACTGATTCCGGTATACTTCGAGTGTAGCGTCTGCTCTGTTGGTCAGTAAACCCTATCATAATCGGTTTTGTTTGGAAAACTCAACACTACATGCCTGTACAATAGCGTCATCGCGACTCAAAATGCTGTCTGGAAGTTTGCGTAACTCGGGGAGGAATCGAGTCGACACTACGACGACCTTGGTACCTTGAATTTCGACGTGTCAGCCGCCAGCGATGCATTTGAAGAGAAAGAGAAATATCATGTAATTGAACATACTTGTAGGGGTAACAATGCGGTATACACCATTTTTGAACTGCAGGGAAAGCAAAAAAGTCAATTCCTACGTATTCCTGGATATTGTTGGAAGCAGGGCCTTACACGCTTGTATCCTTCCATGTATACTCTCTTGGCTCCCTTGAGATACACTTCTCTTCTCTTCTCGTCACTACCCAGCTCGGCACCGATCAGGGGATCTGATTCCAGGTGCTGCGCCTCGTCACCGTCGTTTGCGCAAACAGCACCGCAAGAGACACCACAACAAATGTTGCGATGACGGGCCATTTCTCGTGGGCGATTTCGGCCAAGGACTCTAGTTTGTCCATGTTTCTGGGCCCTCCAAGCATTGAGTAGGCAGAGTTATTATTGCGTGAACTCGGGTCAATCGATGGACTCTTCTCGTGGCGAAAGACTGGCCCAACTAAAGAGCTGAAGACATCTTATAGCACTCGGTCCATGTGAGATCCTACGCGCTGTGAGCCCCGAATTGTGGGTCAATAGTAGGCTTTAACTTCCGAGTGCAGTAAGAATACAGTGAAATTGCCGAGTAGAGAATGACTACCTGTCGGCTTCCTTCAAGAAAGATTGTACGATTTCTTTCAACGAAGAATCCTACAGCTGTGTAATAGGCTATAAAGTCTTGAAGATGATTTATTTCTTATGGGCTGGCCTTGCATGCTAGCCCTCAACCTGCTTCAACCACTTCCCAGGTTCACCCTACACTGCAGGTTGCAGTGCTTTTCGCTGTTATTTATCTTTATTTTTATTCAAAAGCTCCGACTCTATTAGGGATGTTTGATATACTCTGTAAGAATTTTCGTGTAAATATAACAATCAATCTATCAACAAAATTACCGAATGGACATGCTGCTGCAAGTTTTTAGTGTTATATGTGCGAGGGCCAGCTAGTGGCCCTTGCGCGGTTGCTAAGCAACCTGCCCAGCTTTTCTAGATAGCTTCAGCCTTCTGGCTGGCTTTCGCTCTCTTGCCTTCTTTTCTTTCCTTCTGTAGAGTCTATCCATTCAGTTTTCCCTCCCAGATTATATTTCAAGCTGCGGCATCTATGGGAAGACATGCGGTGATCACGACCGACACCTCAGGGGCTGTAAGCGCGCCCGAATGGAAGAAAAGTGTTGTCTTTAGGAAAGCGGGCAGTCGGGGAGCTCCGCCAACACGCAGCATTATGGCACGATGAGAGCGAGAAATCACACTACTGATTGTTATAAGCAACGCAGAATAAACTTATAAGACATTGAAGGCTGAAAAGCACAGAGTCAACTGCGGCTGCTTTTTCCCTTACAGCGCTACCTATACAAGGTTTCGGAAGCAACTCACGCTCCTTCGCGTTATTTACATACCTTGGACATGACAACATACCTTTTTAACTTCAAAAACTTATCTACAACTCAACTCTTGGGTCACTGGACTCATCCTCCGGGGAATGCAACCCTCTGCGAGATGAACAAGCCGGCTTACAGCTGGGCAAGTGCTTCACAGTTACAGGTACCGTGAGCAATTTGATCTCGGAGCTTTCCAGGATCAACTTGGCCTTAGAAAATGTATGTTGCCTGAGAATACTCTCGTAGACTGATGCAGATTGAAAGCATGGTATTTTAAAGATCTGGATGGCGGGAGAATGAACGCGGCTCGACTTCCTCGCCACGGGTCAGCTGTTAGTTAGTTCAGAATCCTGAAGAAGATGTGAGTACACAGAAATCATACTGAGCGGTTATGGGTTCTCTGAAAAGCAGGCTGTTCAGAGCCAACAGTTGACTACAGGGAGAACCCATTGTTTTTCATCTCCTAACCGAAGAGTCCTTTCCTTTGATCAGCCTAGCCCAGCTCATGTTGGCACAAGCTATTAATAACCAACGGGCGGGCGACCCGGGCATATTATCCGACATGGTTCGGCGGCCAAAAACAGGACCTAATCCTAGCGAATAACTGGTGAAATAATACACTAGGAAATTTAACAAGAGAGAACACGATGTGTTCGAATGCTGGACATCCAACCAGATCTGAAAGATGGCTGACTTTAACCTCCTTATCATATCCCATAAGCTATCTCGTATGTTTTGCAGGGTCCTGGTTTAACAATCGTGATATTGATACCTCCTTTTGCGCTTCACGCCATCGAACGGGCTGGAGATTCCCTGCACACGCCCTGCCGTGTTTATAATCAGCTGCTACTCCCTTCTTATTTTACAGGTCATCGATCAGGTGACCTTACAAAGTCACCGCTGTGTTGTTTAAAGTCGACTTTCATTGCTTCGCTTCGCAAGGCGAGGCGATCGGCGAGACCGGATGGAGCACATTTCCATGGAGCAAGGACGAGGGACTTCTGAGCCCTGAAGGATATCTCGGTAAACCAGTCGTAGCGACTTCAGAAAACCGGAGAGGCATGGATGAGTAGAAGCCAAGTCATGGATGTCTACTAGTTCAGGAGATTCTGCCAGCTGAAGGTGGCAGTAAGACATTGCTTAGGGGATAAACTCGAGGCCGCAGGCTGGCCTCTGCACGCGTGCTGATCGATCCTCAACCCCTGAGATGCGACCCGTTAAAATGAAAGAACTGTGCGTGGCGCAGCATTACGCAACCGCACGCGGCCCATAGAAGGTCTCCAATGAAACCCGTCAACACACACACACACACACACACACAAGCTTTTAGCTTAGGTGATCGGTGCAGATTTTTGCAATTCGACCCGCGCACCAAAAGGGCCGAGGGTGACTCGACCTCGACCCTTCTGGTGAAGCGGCTCGGATGAAGGTGGCCGGCTCTTCAAAGAAGTGTGTTCGCCGCCAAGCTGACGGGCCGCGCCCCTCCTAAAGGTTTGACATCGGCTTGCGCGTCGCACACCTGGGCGGTTGGGCCAGTGAAGGGGGTCTTGACCGTTGTGGAAGCCGGTCTTCGAGAAGCCCAGATTTAGCGACAAGATACCCACATCAATCAAATTGAACCCCAGTATTCTGCCAGGTATGGACGAGGCCGCCCCCTTTGTGCGGTCCACTTACAGCCAGTCATTCCGCTTCCAGTTGCAGTGGCACTGTAGCAATTCAGGGCAATACGAGATCGAAGCGCTTCGGGAGATCAACAGCCTTCCGTCGTCATGGGGTGTGGGACTGCGGCCAGACCTTGGTCGATTTTTGTTTGATGGCGTAAAACAAATGGCCTTTATAAGTGGCCTTGGGGACGGCCTCTTTCCTACCAGCCCAAAGAGACCTTCTTTTTCTCCACGCCCACAATCTTCGTCACTCTTTGGGAAGAAATAATTTCTAGGGGACACACACACTCTTTTTGTTTGTTGCTTGCTAATATATAGACATTATTTGTCTCTTAATACCAACTTCCGACACTCGTTCAGTCGCAACCTCTTTTTGTCTTTTCGACCCTCGCCAATTTTCCTCGACACGCCCCTTTTTCCCCCTCCCCCACCGTCAAAATGGTCTGCGTCAAGAAGACCGCCTCAGCAGTCGCTGCTGTGGCCACTGCAGGATACCAGGCCTCCACCGGCTCCTCCACCGGCTCCTCCACAGCCACAGCCTCGAACTCCTCGTCGACCTACGCCAACACGACATCTGCGATTGCGACGACGTCGAGCGTGACCGCGGCCAACTCGGGCATCAAGGGCTTTAACTACGCCGCCTTCTTCCTGGACTACACCGCCAAGGCGCAGTCCGACTTCGAGTATGAGTTCCAGCGTGCGCAGGAGCTCACCAACACCTCGGGCTGGACCAGTGCCCGCCTGTACACCATGAGTAAGTACTTACATGAATATATTCTTGCCCCTGCTTCATCGATGCAGGGGGCAAGGTTTCATTGATCATCCGTCCCCTCAAATCTGACTTCGATCTGCAGTCCAGTACGGCACCACCAGCGATGTGATCGAGGCCATCCCGGCGGCGATCGCCACCAACACCAGCCTGCTGCTGGGTCTGTGGGTGTCTGGCAGCGACTCTGCCATCACCAACGAGATCACAGCCCTGCAGGCCGCCATCACCACCTACGGCACCGACTTCACCAGCCTGGTCCAGGGTATCTCTGTGGGCAGCGAGGACCTGTACCGTGACGCCGAGGGCGATGCCAGCGACCCCGGCAACACCGTCGACAACCTCATCGACTACATCGCCCAGGTGCGCTCCGCCATCTCTGGCACCGGCCTGGCCAATGTCCCCGTCGGCCACGTGGACACGTACGACTCCTTCGAGAATGCCACCAACACCGAGATCATCGAGCACATCGACTGGATCGGCTTCGACGGCTACCCCTACTGGGAGAGCTCCAACGGCAACGCCATCGAGAACGCCCACGACCTCTTCTACAGCGGCCTGAACAAGACCAACAACATCGCCCAGGGCAAGCCCGTCTGGGTCAGCGAGACCGGCTGGCCTGCGACCGGCGACGACTACGGTTCCGCCGTCGCCAGCCCCGAGAACGCCCGCATCTACTGGAAGGAGATTGCCTGCGAGCTCATCTCGTCCAACATCAACCTGTGGTGGTACGACCTGCAGGAGTCCCAGAACGGAGACGCCAACCCCGACTTTGGTGTCTTCCCTGCCGGCGACCTGATGACTGTCGAGCAGAGATGGGATCTCTCTTGCGTAAGCTTTCCCTCGGCCCATGCAATCAATCCTGATGCGATTGGATGAATTACATGCTAACTGTGGACTAGTAAATGTTGACGGATCGATAACCACCTTTTTTACACTTCATTGAGGAGATAGATTTCCGTGTTTGTAGATTTGAACCTTCTGAGGTTCTCTAATGGAAGTTTAACCTGCTCGCGAATCGGTCGACCCCTTCTAGGACTCCACACTGGTGATTGTGACTTCTAATTGCCCACCTCGACTCATGTGCCTAAGCCTGGTATTATGATTCAATTCCAAGCCTCTCCTGGTCTGACAATCCAGTGGCGGTGTCAGTATTACCCAGGCGCACCTGGGCACACGTGGACACTGCCCTGCCTCATCAAGTGCCCGGCACCCAGAGGTGTATTCGTAGCTAAGGGTTCAAACCTCGACCGTATTATTCACGGACTAGTATCTACTAATACCGGTGACACGGATGTTTATCAGAAAAAGAAAAAAACTGAAGCCGTACAAATAAATAATGACCGTCGACGACATTTACACACGAACACTTGCATTCTCATGCGCAAACATAGTTATAGTTTTCCGACTTAGGAAATAAAACAGAGTATTGCTCCGACAGCCAGGCCAGCGAGACAACTCTCCCTATCACTGGGCTGAGATCACCTCGCCCCTCTTTTGCCGGAGCCGAGAAATCATGCCCCGTGCCAATACTTCTTGGCAGCAAATAGATAAGGCAGACTTCTATTCCCTACTTCAATGCGGGGGTGGATTACATATGTCAAACTGAATGCAAATGATAGAGTTGCATGACATAGCACGAGGGCGGTGAGCACTGATGTAATCTACTAAGCAAAATGATCTGAAACGTTAGGGCTGTGCACATATAAGAAAGAAGACGCCCGACTACAATGACGATGGCGCTTTGGTGGAATTAGGAGCATGTAGATCTCCTCTTTCCGGCATTGACTATTTAGCCGGATCTGATACACATGTAATCTATCTCAGAGCCCTTGGTTCGTGTTTTTCTACTTACTATGTACAGGCACGACGTGGTTCCTCACGGTCTCGCTCTAAACCCATATATATATATATATATATATCTATATAGGACTGTGTATTTATTGGCTCCATTTGATACGCAATGGCAGTACGTAGTAATTTTGGGGGGAGAAGGGGGGAGGGTTGTTCGCTCCTCTCACGTTACATTCTCGAGCATTCACCACCCCTAGGTACTACTGCACAGCTGTAAATTGGCCCAGGGATCTCCCTCCTTTCAGGCGGACACCCCTTGTACTAATCACAGGGTACTTCAGTCCGAAATTCCAGCCTGGCCATGCTGCCCGTCCGCTTTTTTTTTTTTTTTTTTTTCTGCGGCAAGATCGGTGAAATGGTACTTGTTGGACTGTTTCTATCGCAAGAATTTTCAACTTCCCTTGTCCTTGGCAGGACTTTGGCAGAAACATCCATCTAGATTGGTTTCAATTACATACTATGTAGTAATACTTCGTTACTCATGGCGTGGTTTCCTGGGCGGTGGGGTCTGGGGAGGGGGCAAGAAGTACTAAGTAATACGCCGAGAGATCGTCCAGGTACCATAGTACATGGCGCGCATCATTGTGGGTCGCCCCAGGCTCTTTATCGACTGATGGCGGGCACAGATGCGCTGCGGGCAGTGCGTGTAGATGGCCTGAGGGCTTATGGGGATCAGGATTTTGTAGACAAAGGCACAGGCAGACCGGTGTTTACTATACTTCTCCATTGAGGCTTCCATGTCTCAACACTTCTTTACTTGTGCGTCGATCTCAAGTGTCTTCACAGAGCTTTGGGGGAAAATAACGCCATACCGAACCTTCATGGAGGATTGGCATCCCTTCCCAGGAGAGAGGTGGCCAACAGTACTATGTCGCAGCAGGGCCTGCCACCAATTAATATACGGCTAGCGGGACAAGGAGCAGCGCCCCTCCACTGCGTTGCCCAGCAGTGCCCAGCTGCCCTCCACTGCCAAGTAATGTTGCTGCCAGCCGACGGGCCGGGGGGCACAGCCTGGGGCAAAGGGCAGTGAGCCCCGAGGCTCTCGGTGGTTTAAGCGAATCAGCACATTCAGCTTGCTGATCTCTTATCGAGACTAGCCAGGTCCAGGGCATCTTGTACAGTACCGCACCGCAATCGACACGCCGAGTGTGTGTACATGGACTGACGAAAGCGGAGCTACTGTTGTACTTGGTAAGACATGTTGTGAACTCACCCAGTAGATATGTAAATCCTTTCTGCCCCCAAGCTCAGCCAGAATCCCATGGTCTCGTGCGCCTTTTTTTTCTTGTCCTCTCGTGCCTGTTCTTCTCTCCCGTCTCTGACTTTCGAAGCGGCCTCGATTTGCGACCTTGTCCATCGGTCGATCCTCTCGTGCGAACAGAGAACATTGAGGCTCGTTCATCCGACTAACTATCTATCTCTTGCACCCCGTCGCCCCCCCGCCCCCAAAAAACCATATTGTGGGCCCTTATGCCGCCGCCGCCACCACCACCATGAGCGACCTCAACGAGAAACCAAAGTATGGCGACAGCGACGTCGAGGCCATACGCGCTGGCGACGTCACCACTGGAGCAATCACCGAGAACATTGACGGTCTACAGCGCCGCCTCGCCAACCGACAGATCCAGCTCCTGGCCATTGGCGGGTCAATCGGCACTGCCCTCTTCGTCAGCATCGGAAATGGACTCTACGAAGGCGGCCCGGGCAGCCTTTTCATCGCCTATCTCCTCTACAGCTGCGTCCTTGGCCTCGTGAACAACTGCATGGCAGAGATGGGCACCCTCCACCCCGTCTCTGGCGGCTTCGTTCGGATGGCCGGCAAATGGTGTGACGATGCCCTCGGTTTCACGGCCGGCTGGAACTTCTTCCTCTACGAGGCACTGCTGATCCCCTTCGAGATCACTGCTCTGAATGAGGTCCTGAGCTTCTGGAGCGGCGACATCCCCGCAGGAGCCATCTGTGCAGCGTGTATTGTCCTCTATGCGTGAGAACTTACCCTCCTCTTGGTCGAAGCCACCGAGTCGTGCGGGTGACGAATTCGCATGCGTGGCCCGATTTCCCCTGCTGTCCTTGTTATCTTTGCTATCCCAACCCCCTCCTCATATTGCCGGACCCCCTTTTCTCTCTCTCTTTTTCCTCGATTTGGGATCCTTTGACTAAATTCTGCTCTGTGAAAACCTTAGTGCTTTGAATGGCCTGGCTGTAAAGGCCTATGGAGAGGCAGAGTTCTGGCTCTCCGGCGGGAAGGTGATTCTCATCTTCATGCTGTTCTCCTTCACCCTGGTGACCATGTGCGGCGGCAATCCCAAGCACGATGCGTATGGCTTTCGCTACTGGAGCGATCCGGGTGCTTTTAGAGAATACCACACGACGGGCAACCTGGGCCGATTCGAGGGCTTCCTGGCTGCCCTGTGGTCTGCATCCTTCACCGTCGTCGGCCCTGAGTACATTGCCATGGCGGCTGCCGAGGCTAAACGCCCTTCTGCATACATCAGGACCGCTTTCAAGACAGTCTATTGGCGCTTTGGCATCTTCTTCATCCTGGGCGCGCTCTGTGTTGGCATTGTGATTCCATACGATGATCCGACCCTCGATGCAATTGAGAAGGGCAAAACTCCCGGAAGCGGTACTGCTGCTGCATCGCCCTATGTCATTGCCATGTACGTTTGTGTGTGTGACTGAGCTTGCCTCTCTCTCTCTCTCTCAAAACCAGATCTATTGATGTGATTATTGGTGGCAGATGAGATGGTGATGATGTCTGATTCGTTTCAGTCGAGTCCGTCCTCCAGTCCTGCTGCGTACTTGAGTTAGCTGACCAATGGTATTATAGGAACAACCTTGGCATTGGGGTCTTGCCGCATATCACCAATGCCCTCATGCTGACCAGCATCTTTTCTGCTGGCAACACCTACACGTACGCGGCGACGCGCAGCCTTTACGGCCTTGCCCTGGACGGTCGTGCCCCCAGGTTCCTCCGCAAGACGACCAGGAACGGTGTGCCCATCTGGGCCTTCGCCGTCGTCATGTGCTTCCCCTTCCTCTCGTTCCTACAGCTGTCCAGCAGCTCCAACACGGTCCTGACGTGGCTCATCAATCTTATCACCGCCGGCGGCATCATCAACTACATCATCATGTGTCTCACCTATCTGTTCTTCTACCGAGCCTGCGTCGCCCAAAACGTCAACCGGAAGGAGTTCCCCTACTGCGGAAGATTCCAGCCCTACTGCGCCTGGATTGCGCTGGTTGCCGAGACGCTGGTCGTTTTCTTCTACGGCTACTCCAGCTTCACGCCCTGGGACGTCTCCACCTTCTTCACATACTACACCATGGTCATCCTCGCGCCGATCCTGTTCTTTGGGTGGAAGCTGTACCACAAGACCAAGACAATCAAGGCTGAGGATGCTGATATTGTCTGGGAGAGGCCTGTGGTGGCAGCCTACGAGGCCACCTTCATCAACCCGCCAATCGGTTTCTGGACGGAGATGGTACAGTTGGTCGGTTTCAAGAGGCACGTCAAGGAAGAGCAGATGTTGGAATAAGCCTTTTGGCTTGACTTGAAGCCCCAATATTACTTTAGTCTTCATTTAGCAAACAGGTCCACTACTGGACCTCTTGAGCTGCTTGCTGCTGTTGAATGGGAAGACCTGAGCCTGCGAATAGTGAGGGCCCATCCACCTCATTGTGTACCATACATAATACTCAATCAGAAATGTCTCGTAAGTAATATTCAAAAGACTGTGCAGGGTACTAATATCCACAATCAGATGGACGTAGAAGGCTACTGCCTGTAATAAGAATGAAGAAAACATGAAACATCTGCTATGCCATCTTGTCTCTGCCAAATTGGCTTTCCACACTTATGCTCGGATTGCCTTTGCCTGTGGACCCATGTCCATCTCATCGACGTCCCCCATCCTGATCTCCATCCATGCCTTCTCATCGAGCTTGTTCCGAATCCCATTCCAGTCTGCAAGACTGTATGGAAGAGCGTGGCCAGCTCTCCAATGACTGGAAATCGGTGGGATGTCCTTGGCCGCTCTGTCTGGCTCAGACCACACCTTGGCCAGATCAGGCGAGTTCTGGGTCTGCGATGCTGCTGCCTTGAGATCCTCAAGCCTCGACTTCAGGCTCTCAAAGTCAGGCAACTTCGTCAGGCCTCTCCCGGCCGCTGCCACCTCCTCCTTCACAAGACCGTAGCCCCACTTTCCCGAGCGGTTCTCAGGCGAGTCGTAGAACTCGTATGCTATTCCGCCAGAAAAGATGGCTGTCATTGCCGACGAGTAGATCGCCGAGGTCTCTTGGAATATACGCTTCCCACATGCACCGAGATTGCAGCCGTACTGGGAGAAGAAGATTGGGATTCCCGATTTGGCGAACGTCTTCAGCTGTCTCATTTTAGCATCCTTTGCAGATTATTGCCCAGGACTCGGGAGAAGCACTCACCTCAGCATCATAACCAGCCAGACGCATCGTGGACTCGCCGCACCAGTTGAAGTTGGCATACTGCTTCATAGTCAATACTCCGCCACAATCAAGCCGAATAAACAGTTACGACTTCATACTCCGGTCCACTTACACAGAAGAAATCCACTGTTTCGTCCTGCTCACCAGCTGTGAAATAGTCGAAGGAAGTTTTGAGGATCAGCCTGCCATTCGAGGCGCTGTAGCCAACTACGATTTGTGCGGGTCAGTACGAAACAGATGAGAGAGAATGAGAGTGGTAGAAGGATAGTCCACTGCAAGGAGAATTGTCCTGGATGATACAAAGACTTACTCGGTAGCTGGCGTTGGTCGAGAGTCCTGGCGGCAGAGGACATGTACCTCTTGATGTCCCTGATCACCGTCTTGATCATCGGAGCAGCTGCTGTGGAATAGACGGTGCTCAGGGCGCCGTTGGCAACAATGAGCCCCAGTGTGTTTGAGTATTGAGACATGCAGTCCACCGTGGCAAAGCAGTCCTCAAGCAATTGCTGACTGTATGGTCGGAAGGTCGTTGTGGTTCCGGCACCACTATCTGTCTCGCTTGCCGAGGTGGGCAGGCCCTGCTCTGAGTTAGCATACTAGCAACTGCTCCCCAGACTATCTTTGTTTGAGGAACTCACCACGACGACGTAGATGCCGGCTTCTGCAAGAAGCTTCATAGCCTTGTCATGGTCTTGAGTACTATCGATGAAGTCTGATTCTCGTATTAGCTGTTGAAATTGTCCATCAGACAATAGAGAAGGCCAGATGGATAACGCATACCAACGAAGAGAACGTTGAGGCCCAACTCCTTGAACAGAGAGATATCTCGCCCGAGGTCGTCCAACCGATCTTCAACAAGTGGATCGCGAGCGTTATGGCTATGGAGGCGGTAGACGACTCCCTTGATGAGGAACTAGAAAAAGCAATTGTTGCATTAGTATTATGAGCCCTCCTATTGTGGTAGGTTGCCTTTGTTCTTACCCTCGCATCATCCTTCCAGAAGAATCTTCCCCGAGCAGTGATCAAAGGGGTTGTGGTGTTGGCGGTCATCTTGGCTACAGTCTCTATAGGAAGTCTCAGGGGCTTGGCTTGGATGGTGGATGTTGTTGAGTGGAGCATGGTTAGAGAAGAGACAGAAATCAAGCCAGGAAGGTGGCTCAATTTATATTATGGATGCTGCGCCCACCAACAGCTCTCGTCCGGCTTGAACTATGTGAACAGCCATGCATCATGTGAGTGCGTTTGTCAAAGAGTGTCGAATTCCGCAATATCGTGATGGAGTGCGTGACCGGTAAGATTTACGTAAAAAGGACGCACGTTGCTTCGTTTGTCCCGAGCTTTCATCTGTTCTTTATTCGTTCTTGAGGCCTACAAGATAGTTTCCATTCGTACACCTCAGCTGCCGCAAGGTCCTGGCTCTCGGGTCCCATTACGTACTAGGCGAGTCTGAGGACGTTTCTCGGGGGTAATTTTGGGGTAATTCTGGGGTAATGGCTGATTCCGCCTGCTGTGGCCACAAAATCCACTTCAGCGCTGTTCCACCTCCCCAGACTTTTGAATTTTTTAGTCTTTCTGTCCAGGGGCTTTACTGCTCAGACGGCTCACCGTATTATTATCTCACCAACAGACTCAACGTGCTCACACACACCCCCGTGATTGGTTCACCGCCAGAGGTAGCCAGAGCGGCACGGGGTCTGCATGCTGAACCATGAGACTATGTAATGATAATGTTAGCAACCACTTCTTTGGTAAACTCTTTAGGGAGCTGGCATTCCATTATTCAAAGCATGTTACATGAATCCTTGACGGCGATGCTGTCGCTCGAGTCGGTGGACGTCAAGGCTGATGGAAATGACGCCGTTCGTGTTGATGCTTGCAACGTCCTCGCCTATGCGCAGAAGCTTGCTACTTAAGTAATTACTTAAGTAAGTCGTTAAGGTGGTGGCAAGAGTAGGGCAATATTGCTAATCTGACTGATCAAAAATGAAAGCTGAAGTGTACCAGGTGAATATATCACTCGAACTGTTCAGGTAGGCACTGGCTATTTTGGACCTGGTCGGATGATTCGCAAATATGGCCTAATTATTACGTTATCTTTCATTGACGCCGTCAAGATGATCGGAACAGTACTTTCTTCCTAGAGGCAATCAAGGATCAATATTTGTGAGTCTAACTTTATATCTAGGAATGAGAAATGGCGGAGGACCAAAAAGGAGCTTTTAATTTTGTCTTATAGGAAAACAGCATGTAAATAATAGCACGTACAGCTTCTACCCAGCTCAGTGGTATTTTGAGCAGGAGCTTTCTGTATTCAGCCTCGATATGTATTCTGACGGCAATTAATACAGTTGTGCGGCTTTTCCCAAAGATCCTATCCCCGGCTTCCAAAGCATGCTTTTGAACTATAAGCATCTATTTTTTATTTTTTGGGATAATATCTAAAAAATTAAGCAGAAACTAAATACAATAGGGGTTTTGGCGGAGTTGCTCGATACACCAATGAAGGGCGTTTGTCTATATGTGACGATGTATTTGTGTTCGTTGAAGGCGGCCTCCAAGAAACAGCCAGCTTCGGCACGCCGGTGTTTTTTGGCTGACAGAGCTCCTCTGTTGTGTCTCCTCCCGCGCAAGTTCCTGAATATCAAAGAATGTCTTCTTTTTGATGTTGTCATGGTGTCCGAAGACTGTCGCCTGCTCCGCCGCATTGTGGTTGATAGAGCAGTACCTGTGGAGCTCGAGTACTGCGCCCGCAATTCTCTTGCATTGTTCATCCCATCCAATATACCGTTTTCTGGTCATTTTCAGAGGGGTTCGGGTGCACTGTCCTCACATACTTCTTTTAGTTGCTCTGGGCCAAGTTCAAATTTAGGAAGAACTCCCATGTTTGCTCGTAGGTGACTGCCAGGGAGATGGTGTGTGGGTGTGTGTGTGCAGGTGTGTGTGGGTGTTGAACTCCTTACATCCATGGATCTTAGCCCTCCTGAGAGATGATATACGTCAGATCTGCCCGCACTGGACCTTAAAAATATCAATGGACCACCTGGGGCGCCATTGCACGGGAGGACGAACGCCTCAGCGACGTGTAATCCCTAATTATAGATCTAAGCGTACTTATATAGAGAAGACAGTGGCAAAAGGATATCGATAAGGCACGGGATCAAGTGAAAAAGCCGGTCCTAGACCTACCTAGGGGACTCAGGAGTAAAGGGAAGAAGGCAGGCATCCATTATTATTATCTATCTAAAAAGAAAATGATAGGTAGATAGGTAGTCCCCTTATACTGTGTTACCTCAAGCCCTGAGCATCCTGTACTGACCGCCACAACGCCCTCTGCCAGCGAAACTATCTACTTAAGTACCTTGGATAGGAAATGCAAAAAATACTACCAACCTGATTACTGTCAGATTGTCTAGCCAAGCTTATCAAGCCTTGGGATGTACCTCGGCCTATCACAGATTCACCGGTAGACATGTGGTGAGTTGATGGTGAATTCATGGTGAATCCTGCCATGCTCTCCCGGTGGCACAATCCTGTATATATTATACGACGATTATATCCTTACATGCCACAAGAATTAGAGAACTCCGCTCCAAAAAATATACTGCAATATACTATATAGCAGAGGATATTATATTAAACAGTAACTACGATTACAAGAAGTATTAGGCAACTAGATTGTTTATTCACTAAGAATTAAGCTGTGCCTGCTCCTCTCATAGCAATCGAATGAAATGTCGCAAAGGGCCTAATAAACTAAGTCTTATTATGCAAGCGTCTTGACTGTTCTATATCTGCTCCCAGAAAGCATCCTATGCAGCCTTTGAATGTTACCAACATTCAATATGAATTAGCCCGGCGTCTCCTGCGCTATAGCAGCCTACCACGCTTTTTGGCCTCCTGACCTATCATTTATAGCCCTGTGTCGACAGCTAAGAATACAGACTTTAGTGTCTGGGTAAGTCAACTCGGCGAGGTTGCATAGATGTATCTGAAAACTTCAAGCAGATCAGGACACCGGCTCGGCCCGCAGTGATGTGTTGCGAAAGTGCTCTTTTGGACTTGGCGGGCGGCGGCATTTTCCGAGCAAATGAGCCGGAAGGATTGCGTTTCTTGTTGCGCCTACACAGGACTTGCCCGTCCCGCCCAATCTTGGATTTCTCAAGGTGTAAATGACTGCTGCAAGCAGTGCTGATTAGAGTTGGGCCTTGGAAATAGCCATGTTGGCTTTGATCTATCGCACAAGCGTACGAATACACAGCTATCTGGCGAGACCCATTGCCCGTATACTGTTTGGCATAATTATACTTTGGCCCGCACAAGTGGAAGCTCTGCTGCAAACCCCTCCGCCGCGGAGCACGAGCCAAGCCGCTTCCTTGACCTCTCTAAGATAGCGATCAGCAATCCTACTGTTTTCTACAAGCACGCTTCGCTCGTGTCGAGGAAAACCAATTGGCCGGCCTAAGGCCGTCCGTTGGTCTAGAAGCTCTATAGCAGCAATTGGTTGTGTTGTCCCTCTCTGCTGCGTTCCTTACTTCAGGTAGCCTCAGATAGCTGGAACCCTTTCTTCCCTTCTTTGCTGCCTCTGAATAACACCTGTTGACACGATCCCGCCACTGCCGTCGCACAATAGGGGAGTTCTACTGATCCGAACAACCCGAACAGTTCGGCGCCTTGGGCGGCTGTAAGCAGAATACAGAGTATCTCTCTGCTCGTCTTCCTTTATGTTTCTTGTTTATCTCCCAACATTTCACCGGTCTCATGCATGTACATGCAGCGGAATGGTCACGAACTCTTTTTACCCCGGGTCGTATCCGCACATGGTGGCTGGGCAGATAGCGTCAATGGTCAATAGGTGGTCAATAACCCCGTGACGCCCCCTTCAGGCATGTGGTGGGCCTCAAGTCCAAAGCAGCATCCTCCTCCGGGGGCCCGTTCCACCATGCCATTTTATCAGCGGGTAAAATGGCCTGCCATGTCAAGTCGAGCTTGCATTAAAAGCGTTGGGCTGCAATCCCCGACAGCGTTTCCACGAGGATCTGAGCAACAAAGCAAAAACGCCTCTGTGAAGTTAGGCCTTGCCGTATGCCCGCCGAGCCAGGATGCCGGTGCAATTGAGAAGGTAAGCTACGGCTTTTTTTCCACTCAGCAGCAGCAGCTACTAGACGGTATGCTACACAACCAGGGATCACGGGAGCTGACTCGGAGATATGCGAGCAAGGACGAGGGCAGCGGCATCGGCAACTACTACGAGTGTACACAAACCACGCCCGTCGAGGACAACCCACCAGGACACAGCTGCCGGCCAAGCTCGAAAAAGGACAACAAGAAGCCTCCAGGCTCTGGTGCACCGGCCACAGGTCGCCGCAAGACCAGAGCGGCCTCAGGCAAGGTGGTGGAGGCTGAACTGGATCCTGAGAAGATCCTCCGCAAACGTGGACGAGCAGGGACACAAAAGACCAGAACAGAGCAGCCTACTCAAGCGATTGCTCCACCGGCCACGGTCGAGGCTGGCCAGGCATCAGCGGTCACAAGTTCGCAGCCTCGCTCAGACACCAAGAGTGTCGAGAACGCCGCCTACGAGAACACTGCCTACCCTACGATCGGGTACACCATCGAGAACACCATCGAGAGCAGCATTGGACCGGGCAGCATTAGACAAGGCACATCGTCAGAAGAGTCTGGCTCCCGATACGAAGATCCTCTGCACGTCTTTTACAGGCGTGTCGGGTATCTGCCGCCGCTGAGCGACGCGGCACTCGACCTTCTGGAGTCCACCCTGCTAGACCCTGCGGTCATCGCCAGGATGGCTCGCTTCTCTGCCTCTAAAAACATCAAAGAGTTCAACCGAGGACTCGTTTATCGGAACGTTTCCCTGAATCCCTCACGGACCATAGATGCACGCCTCGGGGAAATTCAGTCGCTGCCAGTCAAAATCGACAAGGAGAACCCAGACGAGAAGGCCTACAACGACAAGCTCTGGAACCTGGACATTGGCAAGTGTACAGAATTGTCCCAGGAACCTATCTTCCAGCGGACGGTGCTGATCTCCATGATCGACCGCTACCGGCTGATATATAGAAAAGGAGAACCCGCCACGACGACGATGCTGGACTTTGCTGTCGAGGGCATCTGGGTATGCCCACCGATGCCCACAATGGCCTCACGAAAAGGGGTAGATTTCCTTACGCAGCCGAAACCCGACCTCGCTGTGGCCTTTCAGCGGGAGAGCCTGTTCCCCGAGGGCACGAATTGGCCGATGTTTCCCGACGCGACGCAGAGGCTGGTATGCTATGAGGGTACCGACCCGCTCTGTGGCGACCGAGCTTTCCACTTTCTGACAGTCGAGGCAAAGAGGAGCCAAGAGAGCGTCTTTGACCCTGTTGCGCGCGCTCAGAGCCTCAATAATGCGAGCCAGGCTCTGCACAACATGTACGAATTCTTCAGAGAAGCCGACGATGGGAAAGGGGAAAAGTTTGTGAACATCTTCTTCGACAAAGTCCGATTCTTCTCTGTGGTCGCCACATCCGTGGGCATCAGCATCCGATGTCACCGAGCTTGTCGCATCGGCTCCGATCAGGGCCAACGGGACATATGCCATCCCATCCGAGAAGGTTACCCGCTGAAATTTGTACACAACGACTATTGGACAGCCTTTAGCCCACTCAAGCGGCAAGAGGTCGTGGACGTCTTCGCACAGATCCTATATGGCTACGGAGTTGGAGAGCTGGCCGGTTATCTGCGGGAAGCAATCCGGGAGGTCGATCAGAAGTTCCAGAACTACGAAAAACACACGGGTTTCACCTTTCCGAGGGATGATGGCTATTACAGCCACGGGCAGATGCCGCCGCCACTCTCGCGCTCAGCCAGCCAGCGCCTTCGGAGTCAATCTCAGGCAGCAACAAGCGCCATCACCAATTTCAGCCAGGTCAACAACGGACGGTCGGAGGCATCCAGTTTCGCCTACAACAATGTGTCGTTACAGCAGCCCGAGAGTGTGTGGCATGACTACCCAAAGGGACTTCATCAGCCAGGTCCCAGCAGAAAGAGACCACGGAATCATTAATACTGTTAGTATAAAAGATATCTTGGAGCTGTAAAAGTTATTTTATGTAGGAGAACTGGTATAATAAGTAGAGCAGTAAATATAGCGGAACAAGTCGAGTTTGACGACTCGTATTCATATAAAGGTTCAAGAGCTTCGTCATCTCGAGATCCTATAGGCGCTTGTTTAAGATTGCCACTATTCTCCAACGATTTTGTCATCCACTATCTGCGAAATCTATATGACTTCGAAGACCTTTTCCCCAAGAGAATCCAGCCTGCAGGTGCCGCTCCTGCCCGAGCTTTACCCAAAGGACTTAAGTATCTAGACGTGCTGCCAACGACACCAGCCAAGAACAGTCTGCCTCGAGCGGAACGAGTTCGAGCGATAAGCTAGGCCGCTTACACGCGAGGGCGCTGTTTTAAAGTTGAGTGGAAGTTTTCCACCTGTACTCACCATTTCTCGCAGATACATGAAGTGTGAAACACAAGGAAGAATGTGTATAGACTTAGCCAAATGCAAAAGTCTTACACAGGACGATCTAGACCAGATAATTACCGTATTCAAACAGGCCCCCTTTAATTGTTGCTAGTTATAAGCCCTATATAAGGTTTCCTATTGCGATATTAGTCGAGAAGCTGTCAAGAGAAACCCACACGTTGCGGAAATGCTCCAGACAGGACTTGCCAGCGCGAACATCGAGGTGGGAACGTTGAGTGTCCCATCCACTAGGAGACGCCAGGTGACTTATGCACGAACTCGGGAGGAAAGAATCTATTGAATATAAGAGGCTGGGTCAGGGTCTTCATACTGGATTCAGATCTTCAAGGGCGATGAGTACAGTGTATTCTAGGGCTTACCCGACCTTATAGAAAAGAAGGAGGCAACACTTCTGTGCGTGTTGATCGGTCAGGTGAAGAAACAAGGCAAGTCTAGCGAGGAGCTGCTACGCTGTATTCTAATTGTTTCTCCCAGTAGCCCAAGCGATTGTATGGGCTTGCACATCTATCGAAGAGCTCGTAACCGGAAATTTTGTCAATCTGGAGACTGCAGAGAAATTGATCCGTCTTGATTAAAGATCTGAACATAGCAAGGAGTATTTCTAAAATTGGCATTGATTTTCTACACTTGTCATGAAAGTCGCTGTGATACTAAGTGATCAATACTACCGGCATCTGCGTGATCAACCCGATCGGACGCCCAGCACTGGTAAGGTAAGTATCTTCGACTGGTATCTCATTATCCTGGAATGCTAGTGATTATGAAAGATTACAATACAGATCATGAGTTTGATACTACAAGCCACACCCTAATTAATCTGCACACATCAGCACAAGTAGTTTCCTATGCAACAACGGCTGCAGCGATGTAGTGGGCGGCTCAAAGATGGGGAAATATCAGAAGTAAAGTGAGTAGGGGCGAGGAGAAATGCAATCGGTTTCATGAAAGATTCAGTAGGATTGTAGGGTGATCATTGTGATATTTCACATCAGTCTCAGTCACATGAGGAGTACAGCTTATATAAATCAGGTTTTGGTCAACCATTCACTGCGAAGACCAAATCAAGTATGTTAATTCTCACCTTGGTGACGCTGCACCTAACTACCACTCCACATTTGCTTCGCAGGTTTCCCACGCCCCATAGTAACTCACCTGATTATACCCCACACATCTCAACACTTCCTCCACAGAAAAGACGCCGATCTTTGTGCTTAAGCCCCTTAGCAGCCGGGTGCTATTCGCGGTCAGGTCATTGCGGTGTCTATCTTTCGCACCTCGATCACCCGAGCGCGGCGGGGCTTATACAGGCAAAGGAGGGTGATAAAAGGTACTCATAAAGTCATTCTCAAGAGGACTACAGTCGAGAGCGTGCAGCTGTACTGGTGCTCAAATCTGGTACGAGAGACTTCGATCTCCTAAGTAGAGGCCCGTGAGATGAGCTTATCCAAACGAAACTGTGTGGACCAGGTCAGAAGGCTGCTGAATCACATTATTAGGCCACAATTCTCCCCACTCTCGTTCTCACTCGTATCCCCAGGTTCCGGGGATGGGACGCATGTGTCCGGCCAAAACCGCACGGTCCGGTGCTCGAGCGGGCTTGATAGCCTGCCGTGAAATCCCGAGGGACACTGTGCGGTCAGGACAATTGGGTGAAGAGAGGTCCGAAGCACAAGCCGAATCCCCACAATCAGCTAAAAGCACTGATCAGTGGATAAACGGTCCAACATTCAGGGATTTTAGGGAGTTCATCCGAGACCAGAATGCTCTGAGAGACTGACCGACTGGTCGACTGCTGTTGTATTCTCCAAGAGAAAAGAACAAATGCATCTTGCAATGGCTACGCCTTTGAATGATGATAGTACCCAAACTGCGGCACGGTCAGAGGTGATTTGGTCTTGGGAGTGTTATGAATGTGTACCATGTCTTGCACAGAGACAACTTGTGAGTAGCAGAAAAAGGGACGAGCAGAGGACACCAAACTTGCAGCGACTTTCTGATTACCAAGGCAATGCCGATGATAACCATCTCACACGAACACCTGCATTTGAAAGGCGTTCATGCCTGCACTTCCAAATTGCAATGTACGAAGTACATGTACTATAATACTTTAGGAAAACACTGGATCATCGCGACATGACTACTGGGGAGCGCCACTTATTTGTACTATGGTGCGTAGTCATTGAGGGATGGCCACAGAAAAGGGCATTCAAGATCAATCATGAGAACGCATGCTTTTTATCTTCTTCTACCATGTTCTACATAGCTCTTCTTATGTCTTGATTTGATCTTTACGCGTGTAGTCAACAGCGCTTCATAGTATGATACGGTATCAGATATTCGCGCCAGGTCGGACTTTTGGATGAATCTTGATTCACAGTATCTCAGGAGGATCCTCGCCCGAAAGGGTCGGTCAGAGAGGCCCAAGGGGATGGATGGAATGCGTAAAAAGTGGCCCTTGCCTGCAGAGGATTGCGCAGGCAGCGAAGGCCACACGGACTTCTGAGCGGGTAACGTGCAGAGGAGGTACCATAGTACATCGCAATCAGCTGGCCATGTTGTGCTCGAGGAAGGAGTTGAGATACTGTGGTAGAAGAGTGGATCGCAGGATGGGCGGAGCCTCTGCAGTGAAGAGGAGCGGGTTATAGTGGGCTCGGTGGATTCCAGAGGCACACATTTAAACCCTGGCCTACGCATGCCAAGGCGACCTGTGACGCAATTGCGGCTACAAGACCCTAGGACGACAGTCAAGTGTTTTTCAGCCTCTTCAAAGGGCCTCCTTTCCATCCCTTACAGAAGTACGGACGTACTCACTGGCTCGGGTGTGCTTTTGTTCCTTTCTGCAGGATCAGGCTGCAATCACACATACTACAGTAGAGGTACATAAGCAATATGTACGTGCTACGTAGTATGTACAGACGTACTATCCACCTGATGCAGGGCGGCCTGCAGCTCACGCATGCGGTACAACGCAGGGAGACAAGGAACACCCGCCGAGTATTTCCACGAGGGTTTTCCTGCCCTGTCAATCATTTCCTATTCACTTATCTCGGCATGTTGCAGCGAGAAAGAACCAAGGAATTCTTTTCAAAAAGGAAAGGAAGAAAAAAATAAAAAGTCTAATATGGTACAGCTCTAGTTCCCGCGCCTTATCCCGCCTCTCAAACTGAGTAAGTATGGTACGCGCTCCCGTGACGGCGTTTTTGAAAATTACGTCGACGTAAGCAGCGGCAAACGTTTTTGCTGTCTGAGTCTGAAGTGAGATCAGCCAAGTATCAAGTATGCTCTTGACTCGTGCCGTTACTTGTGTTTGGACCCTGCAACCACAACATGGCCAAATCATCGTCATTGTTATTTTGTAGTACATAGTAGTAGTAATCGCTGCGAGACAAGGGCCCTGAGACGATCCTTTTTGCCGTTTCCTGTCACTGCCGACATCATCTTAAACCTACTTTGTTAAGCTAGGCGTTGACACATGCCTCCCCTCGAACCAAAAAGGGGGAAACAGAATCACCAGCCAATCATTCACACACCATTCTTACTAAGGTCCTTTCTTCCCCTTCTCTCTTGGCCCTCCTCCCCTCACACCATGCCTTCCCGTCTCGAGCACTTCTCAAGTATCATTCAAGAGACTCTTCAGCATCACCACTGATCAGCCATCTGTGTACCTGACCAACAGAACAGGGTATTTTTAAAAACAGCGCATCCTCAAGTAATCGGACCGAGCAACTGACCGGCAGGCCTCAGTTCGACGCATCCCTCGCTCACCCTCGACATCGGGATGATCTGCACTCCCGACCCACCCGGTCCGCAATTCTGAACCCACACGGGTCCGCAGACGGGCACCGTCCGGATGTCTTGCGGCCGTGCTATACAGTTTTTTTTTTTTTTTCCCCTCTGGGCGGCAGACCAACTAACACGGTAGGTGTTAGTAACACCTGCGAGAAAATGTATCCCACCCCTCCACCCCCGAGCCGTGCAGGCCGTGCTTGAAAAGGTTTCTTCTCACAGTGGCAATGACCCATTTCTGCCCTTTTTTTTTCTCTCCCTTGAGGGTTGGTTCGGTTCTTACTACTTTGGTACGTACATGACGGACCCTGGCGGTCAGCAGAAAGTCTTTGCCCAACTTCCAACATCCCACCTCATCTTATCATTCTCTCCGCGTTTGCCCCAGTGAGAACTCCAGTCTTCACTCCACGACACTACACTTGCACTCCGCGATAGTGGGCCAGAATGACGTCCTGGTTGAAATCTTTTTTCTTCGTCTGCCCGATAGCGACCCACACTCCTCCTCACGTCTGGGGTTGCGACGATATGATGACATTGCTTTCGAATGCTCCAAGTTACTCACCCTGCGTGGCAAGGCAGGGTAAGTATAAGTATTTAAGGGACAACCTCCACGAATTGGGGCCTTCATTCTCTTTCTCCGGATCCTGGGGTTTTCTTTAAACCATTCATCTTTTATCCTCTCCCCTTTTCTCACCTCCTGTGTTGTCTTCTTCTCTTTACCCACTGGGAATCGTATGCCTAGTTGAGAAAGATCTACCAACGCAGAGCATACCAGACACAATGGTTGTTCAAACGATAAGGAAACACGCCCCCTCCACGGGGCACAAGGACAACCACCATGGTGTCCCTACCTACTGGAGCAAGTCTGGCCACACCCTCCAGAAGTACATCACGGCCCTGGCTACGTGTGACTTTCTGCTCTTTGGTTTTGACGTGAGTAAAATTCGATCCATCTATACGTCAGTTGGTATCAGGGGGTGCGGGTGCTGACAAGGAGTTCTCTCTACCACAGCAAGGTGTGATGGCTGGTATTATTTCTTCTGCGGCGTTCGTGGCCGACTTCCCCGAGGTTGATGGAGACGACACCTGGCAAGGTTTTGTGACGGCCATCTACGCTGTGGGCTGCTTTCTCGGCGCCCTGTTCATTCTCACTTTCGGAGACAGTCTCGGGCGCCGCAAGTCCATCTTCCTCGGGGCTTCCATTATGATCATTGGTGTCATTATCCAGATCTCTAGTGTTCCCCCAAGCAGTGGCGCCACCGCCCAGTTTATCATCGGCCGGTGCATCACTGGTATCGGCAACGGTATCAACACATCTACTGTACCGACGTACCAGGCCGAGTGCTGTCCCGCCCACAACCGTGGCAAGCTGATCTGCATTGAGGGTGGCAACGTCGCCGTCGGTTCCATGTTGGCCTACTGGATCGACTATGGATGCACCTATGGTCCCGCCGCGTTCTCCTGGAGGTTCCCTATTGCCTTCCAGTGCGTCTTCGCCATCATCATCCTCGTCATGATGCTCCGTCTTCCCGAGTCGCCCCGCTGGCTGCTCTCGCATGGCGCAACCGATGATGCTGTCACGGTCTTAGCCGCGCTGCACGACAAGACCCGCGATCACGATGACGTGCAGGGCCAGATGAACTTCATCCTCGACGCGATTCGCGCCTCAGGCCAGGACGGCGGCAACGTGCCAATGCGGGAAATCTTCACCAACGGCAAGACGCAGCACCTGCGCCGGATGCTGCTGGGCGCTGGCAGTCAGTGCATGCAGCAGCTGTCTGGCTGCAACGCCGTCATCTACTATTTCCCCATCCTCTTCAAGACGTCTATCGGCACCTCGGACAACCTGGCCCTGCTGCTCGGCGGTGTCAACATGATCGTCTATGCCATTTTTGCCATGACCTCCTTCCTGGTCGTCGAGAGGGTCGGGCGCCGCAAGCTCTTCTTCATTGGTACTATCGGCCAGTGCCTGTCCATGGTGCTCGTCTTCGCCTGTCTCATCCCTGGCACGAACAATGATGCCAAGGGTGCTGGTGTGGGCCTGTTCACCTATATTGCCTTCTTTGGCGCAACCTGGCTCCCACTGCCCTGGCTGTACCCCGCCGAGATTAACCCTCTCAAGACTCGTGCCCGTGCCAACGCCCTCTCCACCACCCAGAACTGGCTGTGGAACTTCTTCATTGTTATGATCACCCCTGTGCTCATCGGCAGCATCGGATGGGGCACCTACCTGTGAGTTATACATTTTGGTTCGCCTTTCGATTTCCCAAAGACACAGTTATGCTGATCGGAAATTCTATCATAATAGCTTCTTTGCCGTCCTCAATGCCATCTTCCTTCCAATCCTGTACTTCCTGTACCCTGAAACTTCAGGCCGGTCGCTGGAGGAGATTGATCTTATCTTCGCCAAGGGCCACGACGAGAACATCAGCTACGTACACGCCGCCAAGAACATGCCCAAGCTCAGCGATGCCGAGGTGCACGCCATGGCCCGCGAGTACGGCTTCACGAGCTCGGACGACGAGGCCAGCAACGGGAAGGCCAAGCGCAGACACAGCGAGCGCGAGGGCCGCGACAGCGAGAAGGAGTCGGAGATGGCGGCGCTGGACAACCAGAATGCCTTGATGGCATGAAGAAAGAAGGAAGGAAAAAACAAAAGAGTCATATTATACCCCCCAACAGAGTTTTTGTCTTTTTTTTCCTATGGTCGCATTACTGGCCTGCCAGTCAGGCTTCAACCATGGAAATGGCAATACAACAACAACGCGATGACTATGATGATATACCCTAGATTAGAATGAGATGAGGAGGTGGTGGTGGTGGCGGTGGAGGTGACAAAGAGACTATGAGAGAAAGGATGAAGAATAAACCGAACTTTCATGTTATGTTCCAATGTTACAGCTGCTATTTGCAACATCGTTCCCATTTTGCAACGCCGTTTCCATTCTGCTCCTGAGAAATGCCATTACTCTCAACAAAGAGCATCGTATCTTTTGTGGATTGTGTGCTGATCAGGGAGAAATGTGTGATGACGAGGCCAGTCATTTACAGCTTAGCCCTGAAGAGGAATGATACCTGTAGTGGATGTATCGCTGATTGACGTCACTACGGAGAAAGGTCTCATGGCCTGCCTCGAGCGACGACGACTTACAAGGCAAGCCACGTATACAACTCGTTTCTGTCATCTCGGCAGGGTAACATTGGTTATCAGGTTTCCCTCTGATGGTCAAACTCAAATTGATTACCCTGCATTGTTGTTGAACTATATATACTGCATTGTTGGGTTCCTCCTCAACTGCGCGCCGGGATCATCATGCCCGCATTTTTCCAAGACTCTGCGGGCCGCACGCTGTTCCTCAGAGGCGTCAACCTTGCAGATGGGAAATTCCCAGCAGGCCAACCAACCCATCTCCTGTCCTCGCTCAGCACAGACCTCGAGACCTGTTCACGGATCTCCTATGTCAATGTTCCCTTCAGCCTGCAGGACGCACCAGCCCACCTGGCCAGGCTACGCTCGCTGGGCTTCAGCGCGCTTCGCATCCCCGTCGTCTGGGAGGCCCTCGAGCACCGGGGTCCAGGAATCTACGACGATGAATACATCGCCTACATCAAATCGTTTGTACAGCTCTGCAACGACCACGGGTTTAGGGTGATCATCAACCCTCACCAGGATCTCTGGTCCCGCTTCACTGGTGGCAGTGGTGCGCCGCTGTGGACGCTGCATGCGTGCGGCCTCAACCCAGACCACTTTGCCGACACACATGCCTCTATCCGCTACGCAGAGTGGCCCAGGGATGGGGATCCCAGCAGGTCTGGAGGGAGGAGAAAGGAGAAAGACCCCAAGTCGATGCCGCCCATGATGTGGACAAGCAACCACAACCGCCTCGCGCCGTCGACACTGTTCGCCCTGTTCTGGGCAGGAAGGGATCTCGCGCCTAAGTGCATTCTTGATGGCATCAACATCCAGGACTATCTGCAAGGTCACTATTTCGCCGCATTTGGACGTCTGGCCGCAGCCCTAGGTGATCTTGCGTATGGCTACGACAGCATGAATGAGCCCGAGTCGGGCTTGCTTGGATGGCAGGATCTCGACAGGAACGAGAGAGAAGCCAGTGCCATGATGGGCACGGCACCTACGCCGGTCCAAGGAATGAGGCTGGGGATGGGGATGGACCAGACTGTGGATCTGTACAGGCTGGGCAAGACTGGTCCCCACAAGGAGGGCACCACTACCGTCCAGCCAGGCCGCAAATGCTGGTTGGAGAAGGAAGACGACGACAGGTGTGTCTGGGCTCTGCACGGCGTGTGGGACGACAAGATGGGAGAGCTGAAGCAGCGTGATTATTTTACAAGACGAGATCCTGCTAACAATGCTGCTGCAGCCCAAGGTATCGCGTCCGAGTGCTCTGGAGACGACAACGCTATTGATTGGAAATCGACCTCATGGAAAAGCTTCTTTGACCAATGGGTCGCAACCATCCGCAAGCACTCCCAGAGATCCACCATATTCTTGCAGCCGCCTGCCTTTGAGGCGCCGCCTGCCGCTTTGATGTCGCCCAGCACTGACCTTAGCCTGCTGGGCTACAGCCCTCACTTCTACGATGGCCTGACCATCATGAAAGGGCACTGGCACAAATACTGGAATGTCGACGTCCTCAGGCTGCTCCGAGGCCAGCAAGACATCACTACCAAGCTGAAGGCTTTCAAGGTCGGGCCCTCGAACGTGCGCCAGGTCATCTCTGACCAGCTTGGCGCAATGGGAAACGACATGGTACCGAGAGGCAAGAACACCTCAGCGTCCAAAGAGGAAAGACTCGTGCCCGTTCTGATCGGGGAGACCGGCATCCCATTTAACCTGGATGATAGCAAGGCGTACGCAGACGGTGACTACACCAGTCATGTCGCAGCTCTGGACGCAATCCTCAGCGGCTGCGATGAGCACCTCCTCAACTACACGCTCTGGGATTACAGTGCAATCAACAGCCACGAGTGGGGGATCACTGGAACGGGGAGGATCTGTCCATCCACTGCAGCGAGACGGGATCTTTCCCAGGCCACCCATACCTATCCGGCTTTCGAGCGCCAGCTGCCTGGTGCCGACCGTCTGTCCAATCTCTCAAGGGCACAGTCCTGAGGATGTCATTTGATCTCAAGACAAGCAAATTTGAGCTACAGATCGAGTCGTGTGCCAATGGAGATGCAGCCATCTATATCCCATGGCTTCACTACAGGAAGATGAACGGCGCGGACGAGCTGGACTTGAGAGTCGCGATCACAGGAGGTCGCTGGTGCCTTGGAGATGGCACAGGGCTCCTCCATTGGACATATGAAAGCGTTGGCAAAATTACAATGAATCTAGAGAGAGGGGCAGGTCCTCTGGAGCCCAGAGACCTGGGAACGATTATTTCTGTCAAATAATAAAATATGACTTAAGAGGGTCACAACACTCACTTGTCATATGGAGTTCAACTGTGCAAGTCTCCACTGCAACGAGAGTTGTAAAGCTGCAATGGACGGCTCCTCAAAACAACCGGCATCATGGTCCGGCAGCTTGTATTGCCTGCTGTGCAGACCAGTATCCTGTTCGACGCCCGGCTCGGGCTGTAAAACGATGTGTTTGAGATCCAACGACAGGATTGCCGCGAATATAAAGGGCCTATCGAAGCAGTCATGCCAAGACGTATTGTCCGAGTACCAGAACCTCTAGAGAACGTTCTTGGCCAGCAGGGAGCGGCGCAAACGATCCAATCTATCGGCTCATCTCGACCAGCTTTGTCGTGGAGAAACTGCGCGTCGCTGTGCTACAGCCAGTGGCCAGAGCATACTGTCCCTGATGACTGAGGATGAGAGTGCGCTGCGGAGAAGCTGCTGGGGGGACTGCGCGCGGGTGGCCCAAAGAACATCCAGGGAAGGGGAATGTTCTAGGAATTCCACGCTCCGTCAGAACTGATCGAGATCACGTCAGTTCTTAGGGACTGTTGGGAGGCTGGCAGAATTTTGAGACTTGGTCTGGGTCTCGTATCTTCAATATTGTTGGGAAATCGTTTCGAGCTGCGCTGATCTCAATGGGGAGGTTAGAAATGGTAGAAGTGCTGAAGAGAAGGAGGAGCAAGACATCATGCGCGTGGATATCGGAGCCCTGAGGCCAAGGCGCTGTGCCATTCACTACAGTAGCGTGGCAGGGGTGTCCCCTCAATCTCAGGTCGACCCCGCCATGCACTACTAGTGACACCCAATTGATTATCTTCTTCGTCGTCCATTTTCTGGCGTGTTGTTCCCAGACATTGCCTCGCCCTGTACACGCCTCTCACCTCCACACGGACTTCATTGTGCTCTCTCGCTTTCTCAATACCATTCTCTGCGGGATAAGATGGCAGAAAACAAAGTGTACCGCGCGAGCACCACTGCTCCGGTCAACATCGCTGTTGTCAAGTAAGCCTTATCATCCTCGAGCTCACCGCCCTGACCTCTTACTCCCCCTACTCCTCGTGTTTCCTTACATGCTTTTACTAACTGTATGTCTCAACGCAACCTAGGTACTGGGGCAAGCGTGATGCCAAGCTCAACCTGCCGACCAACTCGTCCCTCTCGGTAACCCTGTCGCAGGCCGACCTCCGCACCCTCACCACCGCCTCCTGCAGCGCCTCCTACCCAGCTGGCGAGGACTCCCTCCTCCTCAACGGCTCGCCCTCCGATGTGACCGGCGCACGCACCCAGGCTTGCTTCCGTGCGCTTCGAGCCCGCCGCGCCGCCCTCGAGGCAGCCGACCCATCCCTGCCAAAATTGTCTGCCATGCCCCTCCGCCTCGTCTCCGAGAACAACTTCCCCACCGCCGCCGGTCTCGCCTCGTCCGCCGCCGGCTTTGCCGCCTTTGTCCGGAGCCATTGCCGACCTGTACGAGCTTCCCGACTCGCCAGCCGAGCTCAGCCTGATCGCCCGCCAGGGGTCCGGCTCCGCCTGCCGCAGCCTGTTCGGCGGGTACGTGGCGTGGAGGGTAGGGTCTCTGGAGGACGGCTCAGACTCTCTGGCCGATCTGGTCGCCGAGGCGTCGCACTGGCCAGAGATGCGCGCCCTGATCCTGGTGGCCTCTGCCGCCAAGAAGGGCGTCAGCTCGACCAGCGGCATGCAGCAGACCGTGGCCACCTCGGGCCTGTTCAAGCAGCGCGTCGCCGAGGTCGTGCCCAGGAACATGAGCCTGATGGAGGAGGCCATCGGGGACAGGAATTTCGCGCAGTTTGCCGAGGTGACAATGCGCGACTCCAACTCGTTCCACGCCAGCTGCGCCGACACGTACCCGCCCATCTTCTACATGAACGACGTGTCGAGGGCGGCCGTCCGGGCGGTCGAGAAGATCAACGAGACTGCCGGGCGGACCGTGGCCGCATACACCTTTGATGCCGGCCCCAACTGCGTGGTGTACTACCTCGACCAGGACGAGGCGGCCGTGGTCGGGCCATTCTACAAGCTGCTGGGAACGGATGTGGGCGGCTGGAAGGCAAGCGCCTCTGGTCACTCGACGGATCTTGTCCTCGAGGAGCCAGTCTCCGCCGCGCTCAAGACGGGCATCTCGCGGGTCATCATGACTGGCGTCGGAGAGGGCCCTCAGAAGACGGACGAGTATCTGGTCACGGAGAACGGAGAGCCGGTCAAGCGGTGACCGCGGCGAGATCAGAACATACCGTCCTAGAAGGTTATGGATTAGAGGGTAAAGCACCGTATCCAATACTTTTCCAGCTCCCTCTACACAACACTTCAAAAGCATTTTCAGTAATCTAGGTAATTTAAAGGGAGAACCAAATAGACCTAAATCATCATAATATCACTCTTGCATCTTAATGTGGTAGTGGTGGTGATGATGGTGTCTTGAAATCAGTGCAGTGTTGTAGCAATGCTTGCGTGATATTCAGGGTCCAGGCTTCAGGGGACCAGAGCTCTGTGGCTAGTGGCCCTTACCCCTGGAACATGTTTGGTGGTTTGCCGCGCCTTGGTACTGACACCCTTAGCACCTAAGCAGTGCTGTACAGGTGCCAGTGCTTAGCAGGCTAGGTGCTAAGCAAGGAGCCAGCAGGGTTGACAGCACAAGACGCGCACCCTGCAGGGGTCAACGTCACTGGGGAGAGACAGGCTAGTACCCAGGTACCTTGTCATCATCACCCTCGGCTACTTTCTTGTCTTCTTGTCTGACACTGTGAAGGCTTCAATAAGTGACAGCAATCACCCACAGCCTTTTTCTGCAGATTTGTTTGTTTGTTTATCAATCCCAGTCTTGCCTGTCCCTCCCGACATCTCTCTTCCCTCTCCTTCCTCACTGGAATCCATCAAGCGATGCAGGAACCCTGATCATTGTCTGGTTGGACTGCTTTCTCATCTCCCAAACCAGTCAGTAGAGATTGTCCAAACGACAACATTGGATACTTAGCTTACATCTGCTTTTTACAGTTGGGAGCACACAAACCTCATCTCTGTACCCATCGTCGAGGGCCAGGAAAGAGCACCCCTCTGGTCTCCTCAACTCATCTTCAGTCTACGGAGTCGAGATGAACGCCGCCATCTATGACATTGATGAGTCCGGTGATGTCCTTGTGACATACACCAACTCGGAGAAGGGTGGCCTGAAAGCAGTATGTTCTCACTTTGTCATCATTGCCGTCATTATTATCATCATCATAGATATGGAATGTTCTACTGACACACTGTCTGCAGGAGAAGACCAAGACTCCCCTGCCCAAGGCTATCCTGTACGCGTTTCTCCCTGCAGGCTTTCCCCACACTGTCACCAGTGACTACCTGGCCTACCAGACCTTCGACTCCCTGCAGGCCTTCTCCTCCTCCATCACCAACCTGCTGGCCAACCGCGCTATCCTGGAGGGGCTGGGCGTGGGCAACTCGTCGCAGACGCCGACGACGGCGCTCCTGCTGCAGATCATCCAGGACACCTTCTCCCGGCTGGCCACAATCCTGTTCGCCCACCGCATGGGGCAGGCCATCGAGCCCGAGTGCAAGTACTACCGCTTCCTCGCTGATATCTTCAACGACTGCAGTCAGTTCCTCGACCTCCTGCTCCCGGCCCTGCCCCTGCTGCCCAAGGTCTCGGTCATGGTGTCGGCCTCGGTGCTGCGCTCCCTGTGCGGCGTCGCCGCCAACGCCTCCAAGGCCACCCTGAGCGCCCACTTTGCGCGGTCCGGCAACCTGGCCGAGCTCAACGCCAAGGAGGCCAGCCAGGAGACCGTCGTCAGCCTTATGGGGATGCTGGCGGGTACCCTGCTGGTGAGGCTGGTCGAGGGCAAGGCCGCCGTCTGGTGCTGGATGGTCGCCCTGGTCGCCGTCCACCTCGTGACCAACTACTGCGGCGTGCGCAGCGTCAAGATGCGCACCCTCAACCGCCAGCGCGCCACCATTGTCTTCCGCGAGTGGCTCGAGTCCGGCACCGTCCTGGGCCCCGACGAGGTCGCCCGCCGCGAGTCCATCCTGTTCAGCGGCCGCGGCAACATGTCCTCCCGCACCGGCGAGTACCGCGGCACCGCCGACTTCGGCGGCTACGGCGACGTTGTCAACTTCAGGTCCTGGGGCTCCCACAGCTACGTCTTCGACACCGAGGACTACTACATGGGCATCTGGCAGTGGGGCCCCAGCTTCACCATCCGCATCGCCGTCAAGGCCGGCTGCCGCTCCGTCAACGACCCCCTGCTGGCCTGGTTTGACGCCGTCGCCCACGCCTACCACTTCGACACCGCCGTCCTCAGGGATGGCCTCGGCGGCGCCGGCCACTACGAGAACGAGGTTCCCGACGACCACCGCGTGGGCTCCGGCATTGTCGACCGCGACACCAAGATGGCCGTCTTCGAGGCCCTGAGGGCCAAGGGCTGGGACCTTGGAAACACGGCCCTGGAGACATGCACCCCCGTGCGCGTGCGTGTGGGCGATGTCAAAACCTGCAAGGGCATGTAGTCCTTCTTTTCTTTTCAGCTCGTCGTCCTTGTTTCTTTACTTTTTTTCCCTTGGGCAATCTAGCCAGATGGAGACTCTTGACCTGCTGCGGCAAAAGATATTCTTCTCTTTCACGCCCTCCTTTTTCTTTTTTCTCTCCACTCTGTTCGGGTTCGTTTCTATCCACACCTTGGGAAGGTTATTTGTCGTGCTGACGCTTCAAACACAAAGCAGTATCACCACCCACACATGAGAAGGATACAGGCTCTCTTTTGCATCCACGACCGCCTCCTCAACAGGACGCAAAGAAGGATTGACACACCATGGCGATTGAACTTGTTTTTTTTTTTTTTCCCCTCGGCGTTTCGGAAAGGGGAGGGGGCTGTTAGGAGAGAAGGTCTAGACAAAGATCTCAGGGACGGATCAGGGCAGCGGCGTTAGGAGTCGGCGTGACTGGTTGGGCTGAACTCATGACGACGGTAAGGGATCGTCAATCCAGGGTGGTCTTGAGAGGGTCACGGGACAGCTATCTCATAGCAAGCAAGTGCGTTCAGGACATGGAAAGTTTCTTTGATGCGAGATCTGGGAGATTTTTCTTCTTTTTCGTCATGGGTATCGTACAAGGTGGAAGATTGGTAGAGGAACTATGATTCTCGATACCATAAAGATGAAATGAAAGCCTTCTGAAATCGCGATTCAACGATATACAGTGCCTTTTCTTTTCTTGTTTTCTTTTTTTCTTTTTTTCTTTTTGTTTTTTGGTTTCTTTTCCAGCACACTGCAGTTTTCAATCTTGCAAAGTTGAATGCCCGCCTGTCCGTCTTGCTGTGCGCGGAGGCCTACCTTATTGTGGTCCAACAATCTCCTGCCACGGTCTTGTCTCTTACTCGGGAGCTCTTCTTTTTACTCGTTCTTCATGCCGTGCCCACAAGTCCTTCATACCAAGCCCAGGGCCCTTGTCGCCCTCATCTTGACAGCCTCCCAGCTGTTCAGCTTAGGCCTAACGTCGAGGTAGAAGCTAGGCCGGCCTGCCTTGTCGTTCTTGCCGGCGTAAAAGTCGATCACGTACTCGACCTTGGTGCCGCAGCGGTCGATGATCCAGTCGTGTCTGTCGAAGGGGGCAGTGTAGCCGAGAAGGGTGTTGAGCCTGGCCTTGGGAGACATCTTGCTGGACAGGCCGGTGAAGGAGTAGAGCCTCGGGCCACCGGGGCAGCTGTTGTCGGCAGGAACACGCGTCAGCACATGATCGGGCTTTTGCTGTTCTTTTGCTCTTTCTCGGCCCCAAAGGCACTCTCTTCTTTTGGTGGTGGGAAGGAGGGGATGGAAGCATTGAGAAACACCTACCTCGCAGCCTCGTAAGGCTTCTCCCACTCCTTGATCTCGATCCAGGCCCTCTCGTTGACGGCGTTGTGTATAGGGACGACGGTCTTCATGTCTGCGGCGCGGGTATCATGGCCCTTGCGCTTCATGGCGTCGAAGAACATCTTCTCGGAGGGGTAGACCCAGTTGCCCGTCTTGGGGTCGGCGCCGGTTTCCGTCTCGTTGTTGACGGGGCAGGCGGACGTGGTCGCGCCAGACGAGGTGGAGCGAGGGATCGTGGAGATGACACGGTCAGTGCCGAGGCCTGGGCCGTGATGGGGAGGCTGGTTCTGTGATACTGCCTGCTGCCTGGAGGCGGTCGAGTCTGTGGAGGAGGAGGAGCTGAAGAAGGGGATTCGCCAGCCCCAGCCTGATGGGGAGGCAGAGGTCGTCGACTCGAGTGGTGGTGCGGAGGAGGAGGCGGACTGGGCCTGCTGTTGTGGTGCCGAGGGTGATTGTGCCTCTCGGGCTGCTTTTGCCTGTGCCAGCCATGCTTCTCTGCTCTTGTGATCAACAGGGCACTTGTCGGCGCCCTCTGCGCCCCCAGCAGCGGCTGCTGCGTCCTTCATCGTCGTCGTCGTCGTCGTCGTCGTCGTCGTCGTCGTCGAGTTCGCGTTCTGATTCTGGCCCGTCTCAGCAGTCGTTCCTCCGACGTCCGCCAGGGCCTTCCTGTTCAAAAAGAGCGTATCTAGTAGATCCTGCTGCAACATGTTGAAGGTGCCATCATTGTAAATGTTTCGGTTTGTCTGGTGAGTAAGTCTCTAGAGAGGGGGATGTGGTCTGCTTAAGTGGTGTGCGCAGTGGTCATCAAATAAGGTGATTCTTCTTTCTCCAGACGCAATTGATTGAATTCATTTCGCGCTAAAAATAATTGACCGGGGGGATGTGCTGCGGCCGGCAAGGGGAGGAACCACCTGAAAGTCTTTTTATGGGGGCGGCCAACTAGCCACTATTGGGGCCGGCAAGGCTGCTGGGCTCGCTGGGAGGACAATTGCCGTTTCAGCCCGGTTCGAACTGATCCTGATATTGTCATCGTCCATCATCCTCACAACCCATGCAGTCAATCTGATACTAATATTGAGCCGTACGTCTGTACATGAGATCGTCGCCAGGAAAGGTGAGACGCATTTAGACGAACTGCTGGCCGTTGCAATCCCGGGCTGCGACAGTATAGTTGGTCCGTGCCAAGCGAGGACTACAGTACTGCTCAAGCAAATCGCAGCCCGAGATTGCAACAAGCAGGTTATGATTTCTATTTCTCAATCAAATCAATCAGAATTAGTATCAAAAAGTATACCTAGCTTCAAGTATCTCAGTAATGTAAAGTTTATTTGATTTATTAAGTGTTGGTGCTGGCAGACTCGACTGAGGTCCACGCCCAGCAGATTTTGACCAACTCGCAGCCCGAGATTGCATCGGACCGAGGAAATACTGCATTCTTTGGATTTGACAACGGAGGGAGTGGTTCCAGGTCAATAATATACCAAATCATCTCATAGAAGGGTTATTCACAAGTCGTTTTTCTTAACCCGAGTCTAGGCGCTGTGTAGATCTCAGACAGGCACTGCCACGCTGGACGGACGAGGACAACGGCAGCCTTTGACGCGAAAGCATAAGTTGACATTTTGGGTATAAACAAGCTACTTAAAATAGAGTTATCATTCAAAGAGTGCCTCTGACAGCCTCTCGTCCATCTCTGTCACCAGCCCTAGAGGTATTATCACCCAAAGAGCGAAGGGTGTCGAATAATCTCCCAAGGCCACATTACTCAAGTGATCCATAAAGTCGTCTCAAGTCACTCTCGATCCTTATGTCCTCTAGACATCGTCTTCATTATTCTCTTTCTCTCTTTTCTCTCTAACCACCCCTCTGACTGCCTTTTCAGGCCTTCTCCTCGCTAGCCACAGCACCTGGGGCGGCGGGGTGATCGATGTGCTCGTTGCTGGGGTGGTCCAGCTTGGCCTCAAAGTCACCTTGCTCCAGCCTGACGACGTTGGCGCGGAGATTCTTGGTCTTCCAGGCGGGCTGTCCGATAAACTTGACAGCACCGGGCTTGGTGTCGTCAAAGATGTCGACGACCTCCTCGAGGGTCTTGTTGGCCGTCTCGGGGAACATGAAGAAGACGTGGACGAACATGGCGAAGCAGAAGACTGCGAACAGGACATAGGTCTTCCAGGTGATGTTGGCAAAGGCGGGCGGCACAAAGTAGGCCAGGGCAAAGTTGAAGGCCCAGTTGCCCGAGGTCGCCAGCGCCACGGCCTTGCCGCGGACACGGAGGGGGTACAGCTCTGGGGGGTAGGTCCAGGAGACTGGGCCCCAGGTGGGAGCGTACGAGGCGACAAACAGGTAGGTCGAGGCGATGACGGCTTTGGCGGCACTGCCCTTGATGGACATGGACTCGGCGTCCGAGTCGAACTCGCCCGGATAGGCAGGGGGTGGAATAGACGGCGAAGAGACCAGCGTTGACAGACATCCACAGACACATGAACAGGGCACCGACGAGGAGCGTGGGACGGCGGCCCCAGGTGTCAAGCCAGATCAGGGCCGGAATGGTCATGAGCACGTTGATGATGTAGTCGATTCCGGAAGAAAGAAGCGTGGCGCTGCCGATGCCAGCCATATTGAAGATGTAGACAATATAATACACTATAAAATGTAATCGGATGGGTCAGCATGCGGTTCTTATTCATAATAAAGCAGAGAGGGAAGGAGTGATGGTGGGGGGCTGGTGGTGGTGGTGGTGATCTTGGGGGGGACGAAAATCTCTTTTCTGGACCACAACAGGTCCACAACAACCACAAAAACAACTAGAACATACTCATCACGTTCATGCCTGTTAATTGGCTCCAAATCTGCGTAAAAAGACCAATCATGGTCCTGTTAATCATGTGTGGTTTGAAGAGCTCGATATAGGTGACATCGGAGTTCTGCCGCTCGAACTCGACCACCTCGCGGATCTCCTCCATTTCCTGGTGCACGAATGGGGAGTTAGGGTCACCACGGCCGTGCACAAGCACCAGGCACTCAAGGGCCTCTTCCCAGCGGTCCTGTTTGGCAAGCCAACGTGGCGACTCTGGGAGGAAGAACAGAGCGAGGCCGAGCAGGATAGCAGGGACCATCTGCACACCCCAGGGGATACGGAACGATGCCTCGCTGTTGATGAAGGAGCAGCCGTAGCAGATGAAGTACATTATGAGAATTCCCCAAGTGATTGCCTTTTTAAAAAAATATTGTCAATAATAGAGGGTTGATTGGGGGGGTCTTTGCAACTTCTCATTCACACTCACCCATTGTTGCATACTCACGAGACGACCACGCTTAGAGGGAGGCGAGATCTCGGAGATGTAGACGGGAACCTGAGCAGAGCAGATACCAACGCAGAAACCGTTGATGATACGGCCGACAATCAGCATGGGGATGTTCTGAGCGGCACAGCTAAGGATAGAGCCGACCACCCTGTTTCAAGTAATTGCACCCCCTTTATGTCAGCAAGCCTGTGCAAACGAGGTGAACGACCATCAATAGTAATATGGTTGATCGACCTACCAGATAACACATCCGATCTGGATCGAGGTCTTACGACCAAACTTGTCCGAGAGGAAACCAGAGGCCAGAGAGCCCAGCCACGAGCCACCGGGCATAGAGGCGGTGATGCCACCCTGGACATCAGAACTCGGGCCCTTGCAGGTCCCATCGGTGTTCAAGCCCTCCGTGTTAAACTTGCATGCATAGGGCTGCTCGCCGATGAAGGCGCTCATGGACGAGATGTCGAAACCAAACAGCCCACCGCCCACCACGGCGGTGGCAGCAATAAAGTAGATATTGCCGACCTTGGGCGCCATCTTGTTCTGTGACCCAGGAGGCTAGAGGGTGATGTGAAGCTTGGATAAGGGGTAGAGTAATATATAGAGTATACTCATATAGGATGGTCCTCAAAATGAGGGTTGACAACTCCAGAAGCGTTGGGCGTCAAGAGAAAAAGGGAGACTTGGGGGAGAGAAAACAAAAAGGAACCCTCCATGCCAGATGAAAAGTGAGGGGAGAAGGGTATGCCTTCCACTTTATACCTAACCTGCAGAGTGACCTGCCACCCTAGACAACACACACACACACCACACACGCACACAACAGCCTTGTCCCTAGCCAAGGACAAAAAGACTCAGATCACCCCATGGGATAATCGCATGGGTACCGGGTTGGTTCGTCTTTTCGGGCCCCACACGGTGCAACCGCATGAGAGGGCAACGGAACACAAGAGTCGTTGTTGGGTGAAGGGGTAATCCTTAAAAGGAATGGACGGGTGCAATCAAAGATGCAACATAACGTTACTATGTACGTGGGCTGGGCCTTGGGCTTACCGAACAGATGAGGATCACGAGGAGGGGTGTGATTGAGAGGATGCAGATCTCTTGTGCAGAACCCGGCTAGGGTACTTGGAACATGTAACCCCGTACATAGTATTAAGTCCATCCCTTGACGAGTCAAAGGCCATGCTGGATGGGGTCCGATTCGAAAGATCAGGCGAGGGGGGAGGAGGGACCAGTCAGTGGTTGTCGACCAGGGAACGCATAGCTGGGAGCAGTGCTGATCCGCTCCATGTACGGAGTACTATGGTACTTATGAGTGTGCCACGTTGTTCTCGACAGAAAAAGAAGAAGAAAAGAAAGAAATGAAAAGGGTGCCGTAAGCATGTGACGACCAGATGACCTACCGACTCGGGCAGGGATTCCTGACAGCTCGGTCTTGGATTGGCTCTTTGATGGAAGAAGCTGCTGGCGAAGGATTCGAACAGCTGACGGCCAAACAGGAGACATACTTGGTAATACGAGAGGGACTCGACGGACAAACCTGGGAAACATTTTGGAACAGCACGGCCAGCAGATTTTCGCGGTGGGTCTCTGGATTTTCATGGGCCTCGGCAGCCTTGCCTCGAAAGAAGGAAAGAGGAAGGAAAAGAAATTGAGAGGAGGTGCTGGCTGGTGGAGAAACACACGGGCGAGATTTTCAAGACGGGACGGGACCCAGCTGAGAAAGTTTTGTGGCCATGGATGGAGGAGGATGTCTCGCGTGTGGCCACCAACAGCGTTGCAGAAGGATCCAGCAGCACACGACACACGCATGACAGTAAAATGGTGCAGTAGAGAACTCGAGGACCTACACAAGGTTTTCTGCGCGTCGATGAGAGTGGGGAAAGTACCATGAGAAGCTTTCTCTCGGCGCTGCTCGCCCGCAAGCCACACCCTAAAAACGCCTACGAAACCCATGTACTGTGCCTGTACTATGACTGTCCTTAGGTACAAGGCTCCGGCAGTCGTTCCCACAATCCTTCCCGGGGCCTTCTCTATGCTGTATGGGTGTTTGTTTCCGTGCCTTGTCGATATGGTGACGTAGTGGCGGGTTTTCGCTGTATTCTTCTTCTTCTTTCTGTCCGAGCGGGAGTGAAATGAAGATGCACAGACGAGGAGACACAAGAACACGAAACGTGGTGGAAAGTCTTTCTCCATGCCATCCACCCTCTCCAAGATTCAGGCTATCCTGCCCCGTGGAGAGACAAACACTGGAGTCTGGAGAAGGAGGGTGATGGGGTCTGGAGATGGTGGGCCGGGGAGGAGGGGGAGAGGGGAAAACGGCCGAGTCGGGCCAGTCGAGCCAGGCAGGCCAGGGTCGGGTGGAGATGGGCCAGTGGGCAGATGGGGGTGGTATCATCTTCTCCTCGTCCTGGTTTTTTGGTGGTTTTTTTTGTTATTGTCTCACCCACACACTCTCCACAGAAACTCCCCAGAGACGCCGAGCCAATTGCGATGTCTCTCTGGCGACTTTTTGACCGCCGATCACTGCTGACTCCGTTTCTGCCCGCTCTTCTGAGTTCTGGAAATCCCCCAGAGACCTACCATGTAGAACCTGGGGCAGAGAGATAGAGACGCGGCTGACCCACCCCGTCTCCATTCCAAAGCGGTGGACGGACGGACATTGTCTTTTTTTTTTTTTTTTTTTGCCCCTTTCTCTTGCTTCTCCCTGGTAACACCCGCTGCCTGATGATGATAACATGATGACGACAATGCGCTCTTTCTTTTTATCTCTTTACACCCCATTTTTTCACAAGAAGGATAGAGGGAGAAATGATTTCGTAGGTGGCTTCGTGCGGCTTATTTAGCACAGCATCAAAAGGCCCCTCCTACATTAGCTTGCCGCAATGTCAAGACTTTTGTGTCAACGGCCGATGTGCGCCTCTCCGGTGATTGACCAGGGGCAGGATTATTGGCGCCTGGGGAAAGAAATGGCTGTCATCTAATTAATGACGGACCGATTCAGAGACTTGTGCCCAAACCAGTGTAGACTGCGCTTCTGTCTCGTCATGTCACTGGGGCGTGGTGGTTTGCAAGGTCATCCTCTGATTTCACGGCCCGTCTCGGCTTGGGATACTTTACCCAGTGCATACAGTACGAGGACCTTTTGTATGCTGATGAGCAGGTGGCGCCTGGAAGAAGAAGATGACGAAGGATAGGGGCAAAAGGAAGGAAGAAACAATAAAGACAAGTACGCAAGGCGATTGCATTGGTCGGGTGTGTTGCAGTCTCACAAGCGTCCGGCCTTGTAGGGCGCATTCTGTTACCTAACGTATCATCGTCTCGCAACAGCTGAGCTTATGAGGTTGCTGTCGGACTCTGAGAAACTTTGTGATGCTGTATACAATACTCCCGAAAGTTTTCAGCTGGAAAAAAAAGAAGAAAAAAAAAAGAAAAGAAGAGAAGAGAAGAGAAAACGATTACTAGGTATATCGTCTTGCGATGCCCCGAGCGATCATCCATCTTACACGGCCGTAATTAATATGTGAACACACTCAAGCAAAGGTGGCGAACCCCTCCCGGATCTGCAATAAAATAAAAACCCCTCCTCGCTCTTCTCAAAGACCTACAGCACAGTAGAATAGGGCTAACCACCTACAGTGCTTTACTATACTATGTAGTACACGGTCCAGCACTATGGACGATACGTTTTATGGCCATCCTCGAGGTGCATTAGCCCCCAAGCCGTCCTGACCCGGGCGATCCTAGAGGTTGCCCCCTCTTCTGCAGCTCGCCACCTGCTGACTGCTGCTTTTACTGCTCAGTTCCCCAAGACAGCGGATTCTACGGATGGATGTCGGTTCCGAGACGCTCTGCCTTGGTGTTGCATAGATGACTAGCAAAGGGGTGCTCGCCAGTGCTCGCCTCAGGCCCTGATGCGCTGCCTGACTGGCCCCGTCCCCTGAGCACAGCATTGTGCTTCGTCTGACAGAACATATTCGGGATAGAGACAGTGTCCATCACCAGCAGGGCGCAGATCGCCCATTGGCATGGCGTTATCGTACATGGGTCTCTTCCTTCCCGCCTGCCCTCGTGCCATGGAAAGCAGGGCAGTGGACCAACCAAAGGGGAAGTCTCACCACCACCACCAACGCCACCACCACACCATAATTTCGCACTTAACACGTACACACATATACACAGTGTGCATGAAACCCATCATATTACCGTACTATGTCGATACAGTAGTAGTACATCGCCAACCTGGTATCGAGCACTGTATTAGAAAAAAGAAGAAAAATATCGACGGAAGTGACAGTTTTGGCATATTCCGATAACAGAGAAAGAAAAAAAACTTTTGAAATACCCTGGACTGCTGTCTCGGCCAAGTCAGTACTTACATAAAGGCAGTAGAATAAGTGCCTTGCAGCTAGTAGTAATTATAGAATAAGATTGGTAGAAATATATAATAGTATTATACCAAAGAATTTTGTTTGCTTCGAAAAGTTTTACAAATATAAATATTTGACAAATAAATATAAACATTCAAGAAATAAAAATAAAAGTTTAGGAAATAAATATAAAAGTTTAAGCAATACAGATAATATTGCCAGACTTGTGGAGTATTATAGATTACTTGCGCAGTACTGTGTCTTTAGAGGAACTGATATATTTGGCCAGCTCAGCTAGGACTGAGCTGTCACAATTTACCTCGAGTGCATCTTCCAGGCCTGCATCCGACAGATGGTCATCGACAGAGCCGAGACCCCGTGTCCAGGGAGAAGACCATTCTCCAAGTCGAATATGCCGGATTTCTGAGCCTCAAGTGCCAAATTAAACTCAAGGAGATACTGCTTGATGTTGATATCCCCTTGGACATGGCAAATCCCGACATGGTGCTACAACCTTTCGATGAGCGGTTCGAGAACAAGGGCGATGTGATCTGCTATGCAGATGTCGATTCAGATGATGACAACGAGCTTGATTTGGAAGAATCTGTGATGGATGATGAGGGACTTGGGACGGATGAGGAGGGACTTGAGACGGATGATGAAGACATTTTGGAAGAGGAGTGATAAATGATATACTGGCTCTAAATAACATAAGTTCATATTCTTATCAAATGACAGAGGGATCCTGATTACATATAGAAAATCCTCTAAGCATGAACGTTATGAGTGTGTTTAGGCTGTTGTTGTTGTTGTTGTGGCCTGTTGCTGTCTCAGGGAAAGCCTGCCTATGCAAAGTGTGGCGCGCTAGCTACCTGCGGGCCTCTGCATCTTCGGTTTCCTAGTATTTGTTGCAAAGGCTTCTCGTGCGTATGAGTCGTTCGTACATGAGTTCAGCACACCGTGCCCAGGACCAGTCCGACGGTAGAGTATCACCGTAAGCGAAATAAAGACAGCCTCGATGCCTAGGGAGGTTGACACCAGTCATTCCTCGATCTCCTCGACAACCTGAAGCACACGGGCGCTTTCGTTTTTAGACCAGACTGTGCCCTTCACTTTCGTGGCGCTATCATGGCTTCGGTCGAACTTCAGCGGGCTGCCTGGATGGGGCTGACCGGAGAAATTAATGTGGAAACTGGGCCCATCTCTCTTTTGGTAGGTGATATATCTGCCCGGTTCAAATATCTCTGAATTGGAAACATAATTTAGGCTTGAGGGGGAAATAAACACTAGAAAGTCCTCGGTACTGTAAAAAACGGCTTTCGGGGGGCTTACTCGGCAGCCTACTTTAGCGCGCACACTTTGCGTCGGCTTGACCCGCTGGCGGGTCTGCTGGGGTCCGTGCATTCCCTGATACCCTCATATCTTTTATCAAAACGCGTCGCGTTGCCCAGCCTCGCCAGTTTCCTTCTTCCCTTCTTCAAGAACTTACTCCTTGCGCGAATCGTCACTGCTCCACAGCGACGACCTTCCCTTGGTTCCCAAGTTCCCTTGGCGACGATAGACTTCAGTTCTATCATTTATCTTTCTTTTGAGTAGGTAGTGAGCTGTTCGGAGGCTCCACCGTGGCTGCCAACTTCGCACCAATCAGTGCGACCACCAAACCTCTACCATCGGGTACCCTATTGGGACCTGTACTTTTAGCTTCGGCTATCGGGGGCGAGGTGTAGTGCTGTTTGGTGTGGACGAGGCTGCTTCAGTGGGCGCTGAAGGCAGTGCGACGCACGACTTTGGGTTACCCACTGCTGGCACTCCTGATTGCACTGGAGGACTATGTCAAGGAGAAATTCGCCGGCATCAGGGCTTCCCCGGCTGGAAAGGCCCTGCCGGTCTTCATCCATTGCTCGGGCTCTCGTGTGTTTGTCGACGAGCTCACCAAATCCAAGAAGAGCCCTGACCAGGTGAAGATCGCCCTAGATTTCATCCTCGGCTTCATCCAGAGCAAGAACGTCGACCCTTCCCGTCTTATCATGCTCGCCCCCTACGCTGCCAATGTCGACCTCATCCAGCGCATGCGCAAAGACCCCGAGTATGCCGAGCTGGCCGGGATGCAGCCGGCCACTACAGTCGACTCCTTCCAGGGCCAGGAGGGCGATATTGCCGTCGTCGTGATGAGCACCGCCTATCCCCGTCCTGGACCTGGTTTTACTTCTGACGAGAACCGCTTGACCGTTTCGATCTCTCGACAGAAGTGCGGGCTTGTGGTGGTTGGTGACATCAATGTCACTGGTGTGCTCGTGGAAGAGGAGGAGGAGGGCCAGGGCCAGGGCCAGGGCCAGGGCCAGGGCAAGAACAAGCGCAAGCGCAAGCGCAATGTCAAGGTTCCGGAAGGCCGGTTCATGATTGAGGGGCCCCATGGTGAGATTCACATCACCAAGGCCACCGTGCTGCGCAACTTCCACGCTCAATGCCACGAGTCTGGCCGGGTTGTGACCATCCCTGTTGCTTAGATTTTCTCTTTTTAAATTTCTGTTTGAGAGAAAATGAATCCTGTAATGACTGTTGCATATTAACTACCAATCTTGCGTCGTGACTACTGCTGGTTGCAAGGCACTCAATCCGCTACCTTTATGTGAGTACTGACTTGTCCGAGAAAGCAGTCCAAGGGATCTCAAAAGTATTCCTTTCCGCCCTGTCATAATCAAAGAAATGCCAACACGCCCCCCTCCCCGCCCCCTTTTTTTTCTGTATCCAGTACTCGTTACCTGACTGGCAATATATATTTGTATATTCTGGATAGCCTAAATCTGCCTTACTTGGCTTGAGTCTCATCGTCTCAGATAGAAAGTAACAGGTACAGTCGTTACCACTAGATTGATGACGGTGAGCTCGATGTCTCTGCTGGACTGGCCATCCTACGAAGTATTCGATCGTATTATTAAGAAGTATTGAATTCTTCTGCTTATTAGTTATAGTTGAGAAGCAGGCATCGCTAAGTGTGATGCTCGAGCTGAGAAGGCCTCCGTTCGATCTTCGTTAAGATTCTAGGTAATAACCTGTATGACCCTTTGGGTCATGAGGCACTCCATCTCAGTCGAGCAGCCATTCCAAGCACAAGTTTGAACCACTTGTCCGCCGCTCCATGCCTCTCCTCAGTCAAAAAGATACCCTGTGACCAACACCTTGGCTGACTCGAACGGGTTCAAGACTTGCCTAGAGAGGAATTGTCGACTTGGTTTGGGGTTCGCTGTTGAGTGGTGACAATGAGTTGGCCCAGCCGTCCACAGACGACGACTCTCACTCTGACAGACCAGCTTTCATGGACAGCCTCATCGTGTGGTATCAGGGAACGGGCTTTGAATAGGGCAGTCTTGATAAGCCATAGCCCTCGCCTTTCAAACGCGAGGAAGGTCGTACAAGGTGGAGTCGAGAGTAAGAAGATATCACACAAGGCTGTGGTTGTTGACTTGAGCTGAAGGGAAGGAAGTGTTTCAATTCTGATGCTCTCAAAGCGGCCGACCATGAAAAATAAAATAAAAATGATACATGCCACGAGGCGACGTCCTTTCCCACAAGCTGAGTAGGACCACCTGGGCCGACTGATGGTCGAAACAAAACGTGTAGCCTCTCTCGAAGCAGCCTTAACACGTTCCTATCGTCCATCACATTTTGATGCCACCAAAGCACCTCATAATGAAGAGAAGGGGGAGAGGACTGTGCGCGTTGGAAATCCATAGCAACGCTTCCTCCCTGTGCCGACCCGATCGAGATCCCAGGTCACTTGGTTCGGGCCCTGCTCGGCTTTCCCATGGCTGGCTCGTTGGCCCACGCCCAACCTTCGCGTGCTTATTCATGGTCAAAGCGTCGAGGTAGCCCATCTTACCCTCCTCCATGGCAAACCCCTCCACAACCCCCGGCCCCCATTCTTCTGCCCAGGCTGTATCCAAAAATGTTTTTTTCTAAAATAAAATCAAAACCTGATGTAGGCTTGAGACCCTCATGCCGCGATAGAGGCGCCTCCGCTCTCGATAGCCTCGATCTCCTCGGCGGACCAGACACTCCGTCTGAAGCGGGCGGGAAGCTCATCGCGGTCGAAGAAGATGCCCTTGGCCGGGTTGATGGAGGGCAGGGCAGCTGCAGGGGCGGCTCCTATGCCGGACTCTGCGGAGCGGGTCCACGTCTTGCGGAGGGGGCCATACTGCTGGGAGCGCTGGCGGTATTCGGAGAAGGAGGCGTGCGAGGTCTGGCTGAAGTCCTCTGGGAGGGAGTTGGAAGGTGAGGCAGGGTGAGGCTGGGGGTGTGGTCAACCGACGCTAGAGGTATACATCGTCAGCATGTGTGGTGGTCCAAGGCACAGAACGCTTTGAAGGGACAACCTACAAGGAATTGTGCGCTTTCCGAGGAACCTGATAGAAGGGACACGCTCGGCGTGCGCAGCAGCCTGGCGCAGTGCTCTGGTTGCAAACATCTTGATCTTGGTATTGTGGAGAAGAAAGGAAGGCCGGTTCTGGCTGTGTTGTGCTCTGCTGTTTCTTGTGTGTGCACTGAGGTTGGCTTGCTGGCGGTGGTGGAAACCTTCGGCGGTAGGTACTGATAACAGAAAAGTAAGAGATTTAGAGTGATTTAGAGACAAAAAAGGTGCAGAGACTGGTATAGCGAGAGGAGCAAGTGGTGGTAAATGGTCCGAGGGCTGGAGCAACAGGAAGATGAAGAGGAGACGGAGTGTTCAAGAGTGAGGAGAGGTGGGAGAGGAGAGAGAGAAGGAAGACCTGGGAGGAGGAGGATAATCGCCGAGGGTCCTTTTGGTGGAGGATTGAAAATCACAAGCTTGCCGGTGGTCCGTGTTTAAACCGACTGGGCACTTCCCCAAATTTGAAAAACAGCCAGTGCAAGGTTTCTCCAGGCTGCTGGGGGGAGGAGGGGGCGGGCGAGCGGCTTTCGGGGGAAGTTTGTGCTTTCAGGGCTGCTGGAACCGGAGCAGTCCAGGCATTGTTCAGGGGGTGCCACAGCGGGGGATGGGCAGGATTTCCCACGGAGTTAGTGAGAGTTAGTGAGGCATGGCTGCCCAAGCTCCGGAGTTCGGAGCTGCCTAGGCCTGTAGAGGCGGCACGAGAATGCAACCAGTGCCTCAAACACGCCATTTTCAGTCTCCGTCGACCCACATATACCGGTCCTCCCCGCACTGCTGCTGGATGTCGCAACCAGCAGTTTTTCTCTGATAAGGCAAGGTCTAACCCCAAGACGTCATTTCATGCTGTAATTCCCTGAACGCCTGGCACAAACTCAAAACCACACACACACTCATGCATTAAAGTCATGTGTGCTTACACCGGTTGTATAGGGCATTCCTGTTTCCCGAGGAATGAGCAGATGGGATCACTTTGGTCGTGTTCCGAATCTCACCACCACACACGGCAGGTCTTGTCGTTCCTCTGGCCCGTACCATGAATCCCCCGATGTGGCGCAGATTCAGCCCTACCTCGGACACCTGTCACCCACCCATCAGCACCTTGTAGTTTCTGGCAACAGTGGCAAGACACGACATTCCTAGACATCTAATACCGATATAGCATGACCTGGCGCGCCTGGGTATGACAATGAATACGAGCTGGCACGGCACGTACTATGGTATATGATCAGCAAAGTGGCTTAGAATATCGAGCCATACGCCCCGAAAGGCCTCCTGCTTATGCCATGAGTATCTGATCCCTTGGTGTATCCCTTCCAGGTCTGGTAGGTCTCTGTAAAATACTATGTACATTCTTCCCTCTTATGTACGAGTAGCTAAGGCGTTAAGACAATCTGGGAAAGAGATACGCGCATTTTTTGGGCAGGTCCTGCCGGGTCTGCCATTTGATCGTCTCTCTCTTGTTTTCTTCTCTTCTTACTTGGCTTCATCCAACTTTGCCCTAGCCTGTTCTAAAATATTCGATGTAGCAAAGCCTTGAGGACCTTTGTGGTGTTGATGCCTCCTCAAGTCTTTCGTGTGCTTATGTTTGGGCCCAGGCTCGGCATCAGCAGCTGTTAGACAGCTGGCAGCCAGCTGGCCCGAGCTTGTGCAGGGATATCCATACCTCAGCACCAGGATGCTGCTAGGTACGCTGGGGTAAGTGCCCTGCAACATGTGAATGCAACCCGCGTCTGTAAACGCGACTCCAACACGATTTCCCTCCTGATGCGTTCACCAGGTCTTCCCTCCTGCTTGGCAGCCTCCATACGTCCAGGCAGTCCTCTCTTGACCCTGCCTTCTATCATCGTCACTCATAGAGTAACATATCACTGTAAAATCAGGCTCCGGCCCTGCCAGTCTCGAGTTCGATCCCATTCCCAACAAGCCGTCAAAATGCCTGCAACCAAACGGCGTGCAGAAGACAAGAACGACCCCTCCATCTCGCCCCCACCTGTCAAACGAAAGGCACAGGTCCAGAGCAACGTTACAAGTCTGTGCTGACACCATCTTCTTCACCCTGCTTCTGTCGGGCTGACCTGACCTCTTCTCCATAGAGAGTGCTGTCGCCAACTTCTTCACGCCGACCTCCCAGAAGGACAATATCGATGCCCGAGTCTGCTGGAACGAGTTACACACGGACGGCAAGCCACCATCCGCGCTCTGTGGTCAGTACAAGACATCCAACAAGTACGGTGCCGAAGCTGCATCCGCAGAGAGACGCAAGATCGCGGCCTTCGACCTCGACGGCACCATCATCACCACTGCCTCCGGCAAGACCTTTGCGGACGATCCCGCCGATTGGAAATGGTGGGACCACTCCGTCCCCGCCAAGTTACGGTCGCTCTATGAGGATGGTTACAGGATTGTCATCTTCTCCAACCAAGGCGGCATCACTCTCGGCCCTCCCGTCCGCGATCCCAAGGCCAAGGGCCCAAAAGGCCCCAAGAACCCCAAGCGCCTGCCCGCGTGGAAGCAGAAGGTCACCGCCGTCCTCACAGAGCTCGACGTCCCGGTATCGATCTACGCAGCTACCGTGAAAGACGTGTTTCGAAAGCCAGGGCTGGGCATGTGGCACGCCATGTGCAAGGACTACAGCGTGGCCCACGACGACGTTGACAAGGAGGCGAGCATCTTTGTTGGAGATGCCGGTGGCCGCATAGCGAAGCCTGCATGTGGCGGGAAGAAGGCCGTTGTCAAGGACTTCAGCTGCTCTGATCGTAATTTTGCCTACAACATCGGCATCCGGTACGCCACCCCGGAGGAGTTCTTCCTCGGCCAAGAGCCCAGGGACTTCCGCAGAGACTTTGAGCCGTCATCATATACATTCTCAGAGACGTCCGATGTCGTGTTCGAGAAGAAAAAAGACCTCGAGATTGTCATATTCAGCGGGCCCCGGGGGGCGGGCAAGTCGACCTTTTACTGGACCTACCTGAAACCCTTGGGCTACAAGAGGGTGAACCAGGACATCCTCAGGAGCAGGGACAACTGCGTCAAGGCCGCCAGGGAGCATCTCACGCGCGGGGAGTCCGTCGTGGTCGATAACACCAACCCAGACCCAGAGACGCGCAAGATATGGGTCAACCTGGCAGAGACCATCCAGAAATCATCAAAGACGCGGCCATTCGTCCGGTGTGTCTGGTTCCGGACACCACTGCTCGTCGCTGAGCACAACAACGTCGTCCGGTCCTTAAACGAGGGACTCAATCCGGAAGCGAGGGCGCTGGTCCCGAAGCTAGCTTTCAATAGCTTCTTCAGCAGGTTCAAGGAGCCCGACGCCGACAAGGAGCCTCTGGATGAAGTCTTGCCGGTCGACTTCAAGTTTCGAGGCACCCAGGATGACTACACCCGATGGAATCGATACTGTGTTTGAGCGCAGCATGACCTGACTCATTCGCGCTCATGGCTGGAATACGAGAAATGATGCCTTACTTCCATGGACAGGAGGCACGGCACGACATCGGACCACCTCTCTTCCATATACTGATCCCGAGCCTTGTTCCCCTTCGACTCTCGTCCTTGACGACCTCGCCAAAAATGACAACGCCAAAGCTTGTTGCTACGATGTCAATCCGTAAAAGGTTCATGCAGTGAAGTGAAGCCCTCAGAGATAGGAGCAATCCAATAGAGTTGGATGCTGGTACATGTGACCTCATGATACTTGTCGCGTCTGTGTCGCCTTCTCGAGCCATCATCGTTCATTGCTTGGAATCATGCTTCACACTCACTACAGAGTTAAGGTGGGGGGCACACTCAAGGGCCTAGTAGTCCATCTACCGGCCTACCTCAGGGCGAGCCAAACAAAGCCCCTCCCCTTAGCATTCAAACGCGTGAACGCAAGCCAGACTGTATATGGTTGATAGAAATGAGCCGCCTTTTCTTGAAAGATCGGACCAACATTGGATCTGCTCGTTTTGAATGAGATGCGCTGACATCACATTTAGGTGGCCTTTTTGGAAGACGGAACTCGAGATCAAGCTTGGTTTCTTCTCATTCTATAATCAACATTTACCTATGATGTTCTTCCTACATCACAACGGCGTGGTGCCTGTGTAGTTTCCCGTCTGCGTGGTGAAGTCTCCCTGCTCAGTGAGACTGTCGATGCGGCCCAGCAGGAACTCCAGGTGCCTGTACCCGGCGCCTGGGACATACTGGGGAATCTCGTGCCCGGCAAGGTCAACCGTGACAAAGGTCAGACCACGCTCAGTATGGGTTGTTCCAAAATAGCCTCCACCGGCGACCAGGCCCACAGAGATGGCAGGGATCTCGGACTGGTAAAAGGTTTCATCAATAGCAGGGCCGATGGTCGGGTTGTATGGCACAAAGAACTTGTCCTCGAAGGGCGAGGAAGAGAAGCCCTGGGCGCCGTTCCAGGTCATGTTGTTCAGGGTGGCCAGCGTGCCATTGGTCATGATGAGGAAGTCCAGGTTGCCGCTTCCGACGATGACATTATTGGTGCGCTCGACGACGCCAGCCAGGACCGTGAAGCTGGACGGCTGCGAGCCCTCGAGGCCCAGCGTGTCGTCACCGCAGATGGCATAATCGACATGCGGGTGTACGTTCAGAGCCTCCTGGACATCGGTCCGGTTGAAATAGTTGTTGGGCCCGTCACCAAGAGAGGGGAACCCAAGCTCGTCCCAGAGGAAGGGGCAGAAGTCGGTGATGTGGTAGAAGTTGAAGCACGGGTTGACGTACAGCGCCGCGAGGTAGATGTCGTCCAGGACGTCACACTCGGACCTCGAGATGTTGCCCGTGGCCAGGGAGGTCGGGCTGGGGAACTTGCCCGCCGGAGGGAACGTGAGGGCGAGGTCCATGAAGGCATTGTACCCACAGATCTCGGCGCGCTCGTTGATGGCCTCCACAAAGGAGTCGTTGAGGTTCAGAAGGTTGTTCCACTTGTTCAGGAACTGCACCGCAGGCGCCTCCTCGAGCACGCTGCCCGACCCGATGCTGGGGTCGTTGATCTGGATCCCCTTGACATTGTAGTAAGTCGTGTCATTCTGGTCCAAGAAATAACTGGCAATATATGGTATATCTGGACGATTGCAAAGGTCAGCAAAATCTGTCTATCCCATCTCATATGGCGCGTGACCTCTTCAAGTACTGGTCATCCCCGCAGAGACACCAGACTGGAACAAGGCGGCCGCTGTGCCGGAAGTCCCGAGACCTAACTCCTGATGGCGCTTGATGGTATGAAGTTTTCTCAGTTTGGGGTTTTGACTTACACATGCCCGCATACGACTCGCCTGTAAAGTAGACATCAAAGCCCTGCATGTCAAAGGTCTCGATAAAGTTCTTCCAGAACCCGGCAAAGTCGATAGCAACATCTGTCTCATTCTTGATCGTGGCCGGCACCCCAGGGGCCGCCAGAGACAGGCCCGTCCCGACAGGCTGATCGATCCAGATCATGTTGGTCAGGTTGGTCCAGGAGAACGGGTTGGGCTGCGGCTCATAGGTGCCAGACTGCCACTGGAAAGGCCCGTTCTCTTGGAACAGGCCGTCCATGGAGCTGCACCCCGGGCCCCCGTTGAGCCAGATGACGATCTCGTTGCTGGCGGCAGGGTTCTCGGACGGGAAGAACCAGAAGAACAGCTCGTTGGCCGTGGCATTGGTCGCATTCAGACTGCTGATGGGCAGGCGCCCGGCGTAGGACTCGCCCAGGTCGAAATGCACCTCTGGCACACCGGTTCCATTGACGGCAAACGCTATATATTTTATTTTTTTATTTTTTGTGTAAGTCAAAAATGACCTTGAAACTCAAGGTTGGGTGGTATATCCTAACCTTCTGTCTTGGGGGTCAAGAAGCTCGGGCTGTCGCTCGACGCACGCTTCTGAGGAGCTGCTGCTGCCCTGGGAGCACTCTTGGGAGCTCTGCTCTTCAGTGTGGCGGCGCGTTTATGGGGGTTCTCCGCGGCAAGCACGCCCGCAGCACCGAGCAGCGCCGGAAACAGTAGGAGGGCGGGAATATGCATCTCGACGTCAGGTCAGGGAAAAGACGAAGGAGGGGGGAGGAGGAGAAGGAAAAGGAGGAGGAGGAAAGCCCACGAGCAACTCAACAACGAACGACGGAAGGTGAGAGCAGCTACATCGTAAGAAACCACAAGCTCAAAACTTGTTGAACTGCTGCTGCCTGTCGCATTTTATATGTACATCCCCTGCGACTTTTGATGATCGCACTCATTGCCCAGAAAAGGCAATACATGGTACTTTCTATGGTCCACCACTTGACTCAGGTTATACGGTAGGCACTCCTACAGTAAAAACCCCTCAGTAAGATTTCTGTGGCCCCCTGAGGATCAGCAGATACGGAGGAAGACGGCTTGCAATGCCCGCTCTATCTAGTCTATGACGACATTCCAAATCAGGAAGGTAGATAAAATTGTACGGTTGCAGTCTGGCAAATGTTACTTAAGAGTAGGATCATGGCAGTGCATGGTATTCTCAAAAGGCCAAAAGAAGGCGAAAAAAGGGTGGATGGGTCAGTGTTACTACTGTCGCCTACTCAGTAAGTCTCCTTGGCGCCGTATTGTATCCTGTAAGACGGACAGACTCTAAAGGTTGTTTTCCTAATCTCCTCGGCAGGAATGGCATTTTGCATCACTAATGAAGCTTGCAATTACGGGGAGATGCCTGCAATGTGTGGCACCAGCACACTGTTTTCGCCTCTCTCTCCCCCCCTCGCAGCTTGGAGATGGAGGGTCAAGGTCCCTACATAAGTTTTTGGGGATTTCTCCGTGATCAGCGGGCTTGGGAGGGGTGGCCCTGATGGTGTGTGGGCACAGACAGGACCTTATTTAAGGCAAGTGTGATTCGGGTTGATTAATGTCGTATTATTTAATCACATCAACCAAAAGCCCGCTGCTGCTGCTGCTACTGTACCATCAGTGAGTGCAACACATGGATCGACTGCTGATGAGGGTTTGAAGATGCAGGGAGAGAGGGCGTCCGTGGCGTCAAACCAGACCGCCTTGATATAAACACGAAACACTAATTAGCCCGTTGACATTGCCCTCCAGGAGCATATAAACCAAATCTCAGAAAATGAATTCACTTTGATTCGTCAAGTCTCACCCATCACCTCGTTTCAGTGATTGACTCGCTGAGATGTTGTCAGTGTCAGCTTGAAGTAGGCCAGTGACCACCGAATACGAATAACGCTACATAATATATATAAGGTTACCATCCAAGAGGCTACAGCACCAGATAGCCTGGCCCATTCTATTCTCCTTTTCTCGTGTTCACATAACATGGCGAGCAGGAGAAAGGCTTGATATAAATTCTATGTAATTAAAGTAATGACATCTCGAAAGCCAAGCAACTGGGACCACATCGCTCCCGAACCTTAATTGATTAAACATCAGCTCATGACTCAAGTATAGAGGAGTAGCAAAGCATGGCACGCATGGGTAGGCATGTTGCAGCCTCGCAGTCATGGCAAAGTGATGTATAAATCAAGCTATCAGACTTGGGATCCAGAGACACTGTAATCACTACCAAGTTAATTACTTTATGCAGTGCTGGCAGGTATGGTACCATCCTTTTCCTTCACGGTCACGTGCGGATTCTACTATGGAGAAACTTCTTCCTCGCCCCGCTGTCTCTGCTCGTAAAACACAATATCCGTTCAGCCCCAAGATGTATAAAATTTAGCTACGCTGGCACGCTCTTCTGTTCGTCCACAAGCTCCACCGCCCACCATTTGGTTTTATGGAGGAAAATGAACTATACGAAGCATACTACTTTACAGAGCATTTAGTCCGTTCCATCTACACAACTTTTCCGCTTTCGTGACAGGGCTTTGATCTGCAGCCATGGCTTGAGTCCGTTCACCGTGAATCGGTTGTTTTCTTCCTTCACAAAAGACTGAGCCAAGCCCTATCCCACTTATTTCACAATGAGTGAGCTAACGAGTGAACACTATGCTCGACAGGCACTGTATATATCGCAGCCCCTGGCAAAACATCTATATGCAGATCGAAAGACCAAAGGGGTCGTTTGACAAACATAACCATCTCCCCACTACTTAAGTAGCGGTTGCTGACATTGACAATAGTTCCGAGGATAAAATATCAAGCTTTGAAAAGGCTCCAATAGTCAACTTTATCTGTCAGTGAGGACAGTGCTTGCTTGGCCTTCTGTATCCCGATCCCGAGCATCGGTGAATTGATGTTCCGGCAGTCTTTTCTCCTCACCGAGCGAGGGGGCATTGACTTGCGTCCTGATCCATTGCCGGAATATTCTTGAGAGATACATGGCAAGGTCAAGACTCATCAACTCAAACTTTTTGGGGGCCAAGCATCAGTGGTCAAGTTCTCACAGGTATTAATCTGTCTTCAGGAGCGCCTAGGTATTAATAAATTATACCATAGGATTTACTATCCTCCAAGGTGCAATCACAATCTTCTTGAGACTGGAGACAAACATGGGAGTTGGTTTGAATGCACAGTGTATTGACTCGGCATACATGGTTTCAGAGTTATGTTCGGACTGATTACACTGCCTGAGGAATGTAGTTACCTGACAGATGATCACTTTCTGTCTGGAAAATTTTGACTGCCTGATTCGGCCATATCGCGTCATTCTGGCCGGACATTCAGATAATTTCTAAACATTACTACTGAATATCATGTTTACACTGCAGCTGCAACAAAGCAGATAATAAACTTGTGTATCAACTTGGTGAATCGAGAAGAGAAGTACTTAATCACAGCTCGCTAGAATGTCACTATATGTCAGTCAGTAAGTATGCGCGTGGTATACTTGACCAAAGTCATCACACATACAAACAAAGCATGTCTTTTCAACAACGCAGAACTGCCAGCATCACAATTGTGCGCGCTGTTCAAAATAACCGACAAGCGAGCGAATGCAGTCACAAGGTCGGATCTCGCATGTGGTCTGCGGCCTGCGACAAGCAACTTGATATCTTTTGCGGGGCCCTCGTTGTGTGTTTTGGCGAAACGGGAGGAGAGGTTTATAATCTCATAAGCACGTCAACGTTGCGCCATTTGCGATGCAATCACGCAAAACAGCCGCCTTGTCGACTAATAGGTCAAGATGCCCGACATCCGGGGGCCAAAGTGGACATTGAGCACGGATCCGGATCTTTGTTTTGATGGTGTGTGAGCCGGCCCGGGTCGTGAGGGGTTACGAGCAAACAGATGATCAATCAGCCTGGCGATCGTTGCTGCTTAGATACTCAAGTATATAGCCAGCGTATCTCGATCAAGAACTGCCTGCTGAGAGAGTTGACAACAATTCTTCCGTCCAGGTCTCTCTTCTTTTCCCAACAAAGAAGTTTCCCTCAAGAAACACTCACAATAGTAAATCGACAAGATCATACAATCATACCGACACCACAATGCCTCACTCTACAGAGATCTTCCAGTACTCGTATGTGCCCGAGACAAAGGAGGATCTTGATTGGGCCGAACGTCAGTGTGTCCGAAATGAAGAAATGGGTTGAACACAAAAAAAAAAAAAAAAAAAAGCTTGAATGCAGCCCTCTCTGACATTTCTAGCAGTTCCCAACATTGATCTCTCCAAATATGGCACTCCCGAGGGCACAGCAGAGCTGGCGGAGCAGCTCATCGAGGCTATCCGGACCAAGGGATTCTTCTACGTGACCAACTTTGGCATTCCCCAGGAGAAGGTCGACAGGCAGTTCGCCCTGGGCAATGCCTTCTACAACCTTCCTCTTGAGGAGAAGAAGAAGTATCAGCCTGACCTCGACTCTGGCGACTACAACGGCTACAGGCCTGGAGGCCGACGCCTGCTGAGCGGTGGTGTCTATGACAAGACGGAGGTGTGGAATATGGCCAGTGAGTGATATTCTCTTGCATCAGAACACATTTATCATTGTCTTATTACATGTCCAAACACAAGTTACTGAAAGGTATAACATCCGCACCCAACTACAGCCAAGGATGGCCACATCACCCAGCCGATTCCTCAGATCCTCAAGGACAACCAGGAGGAGATTGAGGCCTTCGCAAAGGAGCTCCACGACAAGGTCCTGGACCCTCTCAACACCCTGATCGCGCTGGCGCTGGAGCTGCCGCCCGACTTCTTCACCAAGGTGCACCGGTGGGATGTGCACGACGAGTCGCACCTGCGGTACATGAAGTACGGCAAGTTCTCCGAGGAGGAGATCGCCAAGCTCTCGGACGGCCTGTGGTCGCCGGGCCACACCGACCTGGGGACCATCACGCTGCTGTTCCGGCAGCCCGTGGCCGCCCTGCAGATCAAGGACCACAAGACGGGCCAGTGGAAGTGGGCCAAGCCCCTCGACGGCAGCCTCACCGTGAACACGTGTGACGCCCTGAGCTTCCTCACGGGCGGCTACATCAAGTCGACCATCCACCGCGTGTCGCTGCCGCCCAAGGACCAGCGGCACGTCGACCGCCTGGGCCTGCTCTACTTTGCCAGGCCCCAGAACGACCTGGTGCTCAGCACAATCGACTCTCCGCTGTTGAAGAGGGAGGGTTTCACGCAGAACGAGTTCGAGAGGGGCGGACACAGAGTGCCCACCATGGGAGGTAAGAAAAGTTCCCTTCTTTGTCAGAACAGTTTGCTGTTGCTGTTGTTGCGAGGAGAAATAAGGGTGACTGACTAACTTGAGTATATATAGAATTTACGACTCTCAAGCAGAAATGGCAGCAGGGCAAGATCAAGAGCTATGCTGAGACGGATGGGCAGGAGATTCTTCCTGGCTTCACTGGACGTCGTTACAATTAAAGAGCAAAGAGAGAGAGAGAGAGAGAGAGAGAGAGAGAGAGAGAGACAAAGGGACAGAGTGTGTATCCTCAGCGCTCGCTTGCATCAATATGTTTTACGCCACATTCCTCGATATCCTCAATTTCAATCCCATGGTTTTTGCCATATTAATTTTTACTGCCGTTTGAATTCACGCTTTCTCTCTCTCTCCCACTGAAGAAAGGTCAGGGGAAACCCACATCAGCTGGCCCTACTCCTGTGTGGAAGTTGCCGATGCTAGGATGTTATAAATAATGCGAAGACCCTCCTTTTTTCATCATCATCAATTATCGGGATACCCCATCCCCGTGGAGCTCGTGTTCCATACTTTCTAAGCCTTTAGAACCAAATGCCGGCCCCCTTTGTGTGTCGCCGAAACGTGGCGTAACCACCTGGTCCTGTCCTGTCGGGCTCTCCGTCGAGACGCTAGAAATTCCAGCTTGTTTCTGAGCTCGGGAGATCAGTAGTAAAAGAGGGGAGGGGGACTTCATGTTCACCAGATAAATACGGATCCGTTCCGGCCCCGTTGACAAGTTTTTGTCACCTTTGTGTGTGCGTCCCGGCCTTGGACTTCATACAATATAATTGGATTATACAGTTTATAGAAGGTATATCATATATAGGTAATTCAGATGGACACACGAGCTCGTTATATCAAGTAAGATTTGCTCTGAGAGGATATCCATAATTTTTTTTATTCATTTAAAAGATACCCGCGCTGAAGGACGACCTCTCTCATACCAAGTACAGACAACGACCCATAAGTTATTTAAGCACCGTCATCCTTGACATTGCATGAAAAACAGAAAGGCAAGAAAAAAGGCCGGAGCAAGTCTAGGTTCGCGCCACTGCTGTCTGCAACGAATTACGGTACCCGCAAGTAGAGAGGGTGTCAGCGGGGCCTTCCAATGCAAGATAACAAGCCTGCCAGAGCTGCGGAACAAGCCGAATCGCGATAAAGTACAACCCGGGCTTTGGGGGGCGGTGTGGGGGTCGAAATACACACAAGCTGATGACGACTACGGACGGACGGGTAAGTTTAACAGATGATACCTCGGGAAGAGGGAGGAGGAGGAGGAGAGGCAGAAGAGAAGAGAGCCTTGGTTGTCGTGCGAGCACGTGCATAAAGACCTGCCCCAGATGGTGACAGAACAATACTCTTTAAGGCAGGTGAGGCGCCCCCCTTGTTCGATTTATGCTCAGCCCGGAGCCGGCCAGATATTGCCCTGGCCAAAAAGATGGTACTTTGCCGCCGCCAGGCAATATAATCCGGGCATATTAAGAAGTAGGAAGCAGAGACGGGGAAAGACAGTGAGAGGAGGAGAGAGAGAGGGAGACGCCAGGAAACCCCTGATACCCACGAGCTCCCTTCCTTGAATCCCCTTGGATGTTGCCACGAGCGCGCACGATGGGCCGTGGGGTGTCTTGACCCCGTTGGTTGCCCGCGCTCCGCCATCGAATTTGTGCACAGCGCCGCTATTTAAGAGCGAGATTTCGCGGATCCACCTTGTGCTACGAATCCTTCAATGCCTTTTTTTTTTCCTTCTCTCTCTCTCTCTCTCTCGGAAACCCCCGCGCTCTCTCGACGAGACCGAGTGTTGTCCTTTTTTGGGGGGATTGCTTTTTCTCTTTATTTTTCCTTTTTTTTTTTCTTCTTCTCTTCCCCCTGTGAAAATCCTATCGATAGAGTAATTCTTTTTCTTTTTTTACATCCCACCCATGTATCAATCCTTCTTGATGCGAGCATCTCTCTTCGATTCCGGTCTCTGGTGATGACCGTCGCAGTCGTCGTCGCGACAACCCGCCACGACGAAGGTGGCCGTGGTGTCCGGGCCCATGGCTCAGCTGCCCGAGGGTGCAAAAGGCGCCGTTGTGGCCATCTTGATTTACTCCCTCATATGTCTTCTCTGCAATATTCTCATGCTCTGGTTGCTCAGGACAAGTCGGCAGACCTTGAGTCGTATGTAAAACAACAAACACTTTCCCCCTTCTCTCACATACATGTCTCTTTCACTCTCTGTCTCACTCTCGCACATAAATTCTGGGTACTTTTACAAACCCACACCCACCTCTGATGCAACAACAACAGAGAGAGCACACAGAGAGTTTCCCCCCTCCCTCCCCGTTAATTCCCAGATCTGGACAAATGACCCGTATTTTGCTAATTGATTATTCATTCTTTAACACGAAAAGACATTGGCCTGATATGTATAGCCACACTGTTCTGTGTCACCTCCAATATAGCACAACAGATCAATGATCATCTGTCAGTATTAGACTGAGAAAAGATATGTTGGTACACATATTGATTTGAGACACAACGCGCGCAGATACTGGAGGGATGTGATGACCGCCAGGTTCTTCAACATCAAAGCGAACGAGGGCAACCCCATGCTTGTCGCCAGCAACGGGTACACAGGGCTGGATCTTTACCTGTGGTCTATCAGTCAGTTCTATTATCTGTCTTTGGGGGCTCAGCAAGGGACGACAGGCTTGCTCACCGCGTCTGTAGGATATTGCAGCGAGACTATCGCGGCCGGACTGGGTTGTTTGTGGTACGTTGTCCATTATGAGAAATAGTCATCCGTGTTGTTTTGACTATGATCAGTGCAACTTGTCTGACCACTTTCTTCTTTCTAGGGCTCTGTCTTTGACGCAAGCCGTCTATGACTTTTCCAGCCAGGCGAACTGGGTCATGGTCAATCGCTGTGGCAAGGTGTTATCAAGTGAGCCTTTCTCAATTTCCACCTCGGGGCTGTGATGGCTGATGAACCTGATCCCTACCAGTCATTCTTCCAATCTTCTTCATGATCCTATGCCATCTTGATGTGGTGCAGCAATCAGAAGCTCTGTTCTTTTTCCTACTGGACGTTCTATGTAAGAGCTATTGTTACTACCCAACTCATACCATGGCATCTTCCTTGATCAAGGAAACCTCTCCTGCCTCCCAAGTTCATGGGAGAAAAAGCGTCTCTAACCTGTTGAGTATTTTATATTGATACAGTCTTCGGGTTCGTCGCAGGCGGCGCAGCTGGTCTCCTGGCGATACTGGTCAAGTATATCCAGACGCGGAGGGAACTCAAGTCATGGGAGGTCGCAACCTACATCGACGGGCGCACGACGTGGCGGAGCTTCAGGCTCGAGGATGATGTGCCTGTCGGGGCAATGCCTCCACTACCACACACCACAGGCATATACGACAACTGGCTCCTGACGCGGTTCTCGGTTGCCTTTGTCTTTATGTGGTGAGTTTTCCTCTTCTTTATGGGACGACGATATCAACTCCTTCAGACAGCAACACCTAGTCATTCTTACTCTCACTTTCTGGGCTTAACTTAATATACGGCTCACTATTACTAACACCAAACCATGTCTACAGCATCTTTGAACTAGACACTGTGGTTATTCAGATCACAGGTCAAAAGAGCATAGACAGAGAGGCTGCCCGTCTGCTCCCAGACCTAAGCGTCTCACACGCAAAGTCCACCTTTGCGCTCTTCATCCCAAGCGCTTTTGCGAGCCTGCTCGCCCTCTTTACGTTCGGCACGACCAAACACTTCCGCGACACAATATACCGCACCTTTGTGCCGAGGAGATGGCAGCGGAGACCAGTCGACCGAGAGTCCATGACCGCGCCGCCCCCGCCCCCTGCCCGCGTCGGCGCAGGACAACTGGAGCGCGAGCACGGCGGATCTGGGACGGCGGTCTGGCGATAGAGGGAGCTGGGCGGACGGGATCAGACATGTGAGCGGTGGGATTGCACTGCAGGAGCTCCGAAATCCCCGTGAGCCTGGGACAGCCCGCAACAGAGGCAGCAGCCGCAACAGTGCTTTGCGTGACAGCGGCATCCTCCAGGGACAGTATACTGCTGCTGCTGCTGGTAGTGCTGCTGGGAAAAAGGAGAGTCCCAGCACTGTGCTACAGGGGGCTCGCAGTCCAGCACCTCTGCTAGACGAGACCACATACCCAATATAGCGTTGACAATCTTAAGCCAAAGCTGAACCATGAACACCTGTCTCACTAATGACTCTGGCATAGTGGAACTTGCTCTCAGAAGTCTCAAGATGCCGAGTTGATTGCTCCCTTCATGTCTACGTGTTCGCTTAACTGCAAGGCTAAAGAGCTTCCTTCCCAGATCTTTTCTGTTTTCAAAAGACATGCTATTAGCACACAACTACCTGGACAATCAGTTGCTTCGATCACTGCTGCTATGGGAAACAGGGCAATGGACAATGAAAACGTTGAAAATGTATCTGCACTGCTAAGTGATGAATACGGCCGACGCTGCAAGTGAACAATACCAAACAATGTCTTTCCAGTGGCCTGACGCCTTTCATCGGCGACAACCCCTGAAGCCATCATGACACATCTTGTGTCGGTCCATTCGTCTTCAACTAACACATCTCTACAGACGACCTCTGCGAATCCACCGACCGAGCCACGTTGCAAGGCTAATATGCACACAGCTCATTTCGGAAGACAGGGCACAGCGGCTCAGGCCCACAGATCTAAACAGGGCGGCAAGCTCTGGCCATTCATAGCGAGACTCACAACGAGACCATCACCAGATACGCGTAGAGACGTGATTGGATGGCTCTGAGGCAACAAGCCAAGCCTCGCTCTCCATTAATTATACAGCAAACCACTCGAGCCACGTAGCTGGCCTTCTTGATGGGCACACACGCACGCACGCGCAATGCAGCCTGAATGTGGTGGGCCTCTCCTCCAATTGTATTCGGCTTATTAAGTCCTTGACAATCATTGCTACTACAAGATAATATTCCATGGTAAGTAGTATTCGACTCTGGCGGCAAGGAGACTAGAACTAATTACTTATGCAGGGCAGCACATTCAGGATGGCTGCTGCTTGCCCACACACGTCTCTCAGCTCTGCACGGTCATAAAAACCAGACAGACAGGGTTGTTGAAGCGCAGATTAATGTTGGGGATGAGACCAACTTTTGCCTTTTTTTTTTTTTTTTTTTTTTTTTTTTGGCTGAAGGCAACCGCAGAATCGATTCCCCAAATGGCCAGGGCAATGATGATGATTTGGACAAGCAAGCCAAGCAAAAAAAACTCCCCGATTCGACACCCAAACAGAAACCACCCACGGAATACTGACCAGTTGTCAGCTCTCTCTCCCTTGTATTTGGAGGAGCCAGCACCTGGAATTGGGCACCCACCTTGAAAATTATTAGGTGTTATGCAGCTCTCAGGGACACCCAAGAACATGGGAACCCGTGGCACACCGAGAGAGGGGGCTATTACTGTTGCCCATGCATACGACGCTGAGCTGGCTTCTTCATCATCTTGGCTTCATCATCATCATCACCAACACGTCGCAGACGCTGGGCCCAGCGCCTGGCAAGAAGGGTCGCGCGCAGTACACACACACACACACACACACACACACACACATTTATGCATGCATACTTAAAGAGACATAGATACACACCGGTCGTGAAGTGGCTGCTACTAATTACTACATTCTATGGACTGCTTATCAGGCCCTCCAAGTCAGCACACCACGGCCCCGACTGGACCAAAACGCAGGTTCCCGTAGAATGAGGGTGTGTGGGAGTGTGTGTGTGTCTGTGTTGGTGAGGGTGAAGGTGCGTGCCTGGCCCCTATCCCGCCTGCGAGCCATTGCGCATCCCGAGCTTCTTCCAAGCTTTTCTCTTAACCCCCCCACAAGCTCAATTAGGGCTCTCCCTTTTCTCTGCGGCCAAGAACGATGACACCGAATCACGTTGGACGTCAACCCTCCATCACAACCAGGGGCCGCCCCGGGCTAATGCAAGGAACAACACAGTCCTCCCAGGAACCGTCTAATAAATCATCATTTCTTGTTGTAGGCTCGCTGCTTACTCCTTGGGAGTGGGGCAGGTCCAGCGCTTCTTGGCCTTATGTGCAGTTGACAAATATCGAGCGCGAGGAGTAACCGAGGGAGAGAGAAAGGGACAGAGATGGGGGTAGAGGGGGGATAGAAAGGGACGCTGCTGATGCGCAGGCATAACGCCTCAAAAGGAGGAGAAGGGGTAGTATTCTGTAGGTAAGCCCAGTGGGCGACTCGGCTTTAAAAAAAAAAAAAAGGCATCCACTACTGGGGCGCAGAGGGTTCCCCCTCCCCTTCCTCTCTTTCTTCCTCAATGCCCCTTGACGCTTGCGTGCTGCTGGGTCTTACTGCAGCAGGTTATGTTGCTGCTGCTACTGTTGTGTGTTGTATGGTGGTGGTGGTGGTGGTGTGTATGGCCCAGAGTTGGGTTGGACGCTCACCTCTGACCGATGACACGCCCTTCCTAACCCGAGCTTGTACTACTGTTGTGTGTAGAGGCAGGGGATTGGGTCTGCAGATCCGAGAATCCCGGCTCCAATGGGTATGGTAGGCCGTTGCAATTATTGTAGACAAGGGGGGTGTGGGACGGACGGACTATTCGGTTGGTAGTTGAGCTCCGTTTCTTGGAGTGTGGTTGTATGACAAAGGCTGCAGAGGAGAGGTGTCGAGGTTTTGTTGAAGAGGCTATCCTACATCTAGAACCTTGAGGGTTACAGGTGGCAATCCCAAAAGGCTATTACTGCAGCCTTTGCGTAGTTTTGCTCAACCCTCCATCGACGAGCACGAATGAATTTTTCTTCTTATTTTCTCGTTCTAATCCAGAAGTATCAAGCCAGCCTCTGCTGAGGACGGGCCTGCTGAGGGAGGAGGCCTAGACCACAGTTCATCTCGGGGAGGAAATCTGTGTGGCAAGAGAGGATGGATACGATAGTAGGACAGGGAGGGGAGAGAATACACAGTAGCTACTGCCGAAGCTCGTTCTGGGTTGAGCCATACGAGTTCTACTGGAATCACATAGTACATATGGCATAAAGATGGGAAAATGGGTGGACGGACGGTCCTACCGTGTGTTTACGATATGTATAACAAAAAGATGTGTCGAGCTTATGTCGTCAACAGACGAGACGGGCGAACGGAGCCATCTGTTTGCCTGGGGTCTTCACTGGTCTTCTCTCTGGGCGGAAATAGAATATTGGTCAGACGGACGGGGCGGGCCATCGGTACCGGAACGGGATCAGCATGGAGCAAGAATTGATGATGATATCAGACCTTGGTCGGCAGTAAGACACACTATGGAATAACAATGTGTTTGTTATTAACCGCGGCAGAGCAAGACGAGATGGTGTGGCCTAGGAGGGGGAGAGAAATCTTCCATCATCTTCCATCTTGGCGTTTATACCAGAGTGGTACAGTAGTTCTTCAAAGCAAGATCGTGATGGATGGGGAAAGGAAAGAAAATTCTTTCCCTGGCTCTTCTCCTGCGTCCTGCAGCTAAAGAGGGAAAAAAAAAAAAAGCACATAGACAAAGTAAAAGTGGTGACGGGGAGCTATTCCGGGTCAAAAGCATCATGTCATCGGCTGCTATCCTCGGAGCGAGACCTTTTTGGAACACAGTGGGAAGCAGCGAGAGAATTTTTTTTTCATTCTTTTTGTCATCTTTCCTTTCTTTTTTTTTTTTTTTTTTTTTTATAAACTTGTGACAACCAAAATAGAGCGGAACCTTGCACCTGGGCCTGGAAGTGATGCCCACCCCCCCACACCCACAACAGCCCTGGGAGTTGTTGGCCCATGGACTCGAGCGCTGCCCCGGCGATGCGATGACGACAGGCAAGGTTGAACCCGCCCAGGTCCCGCCCTGACGATCTTTTGGCACACTTATGTGACTATGTACCGTTGCAGTATGGTAGGTCAGAGCCTCAGAGCTCTGTTACTTGGTACTGCAATGTACTATAACACCATAACACAGTGGTAATGAACAGTTCTCATGACTGGCTTGATATGACATCTCTGGGCTGCGTGGCTGCCAGAAGAGACGCCTGGGCTGGTCAAAGCGACAAGATCCTTCATCTACAGCTCGGCCATAAGAAGTGGTCGCTATGCTCACGACCCCAGCTACATAGTACATAGCAAAAGGGGGGGGAGGAGGAGGAGGACTGAACGCCTCTTCATTTACCATATACAGTAAAAAGAGATCAAAGGACCTGCGTCAGCTCAGCACGTCTGACCGTCGTCAAAAGTTTATTGCTCAGGGGGATTTCTGAAAAGCCTGAGCGATGTCGCGAAAAGACGACGAGACAATGAGAAGAAGACTCGGTCAGTCTCTCTTTCGAGCAAGAGAGGCTAGCAGCACCTTTGGGCTCCTCCCCTCTCGGGGTGATGTTGGCCCCTGGTTTGCCGGACCAAGGCGCTCGTCACACATGAGGCAGGCAATCAATCAAACCCCGAGTAATGCGAATGGAAAGTGATCTGGTCGGTAGAAGATGGTAGAAAGTCAAAACAGCCGGTCTTGAAGGACCGTGCCAGAATGCCAACGCCAACTAGGAACCCCGCGGGGGGAGTAAAGAGGAAAAACCAATGGGGCTGAAAAAGAGTCAAGCGAGAGAGACAGACACAAAGGAAAAAAAGAGAGAGAGAGAGAGAATGAGAGAGCGATTAGGGCCCTGTGGGTCGAACAAGGAGCAAGGTCAGGAGAGGTCCGGCGCCTGGTCGGAGTCCAGACCAAGAAGATCTCTCCCAAAGGAGCCCACAGCTGATCCACCTCCCGCTGCCCTCTTCTGGGCCCCATGTCACCGTGTCAGTAGCAGGAGGAGGAAGAGGGCTGGCCTGCAGCGGGCACCCGTTCGCTCGGGTACACAGTATCAGCGAGCCTCTCTCTCTCTCTGTGCCCGCTTTCTCTCTTTCTGTCACCTTTTTCCTCCTCCAGGGGTCGCAAGCCCGATACAGGCATCTTTGAGTGAGGGGGAGGGGGAAGGGGAGGGTTCAGCTTTGAGCCCGAACCCCAGCCACCTGGGTTATCCCGCCGAGCAGGGCAGGGCAGGGCAGGGAGCACCTTTCTTTTTCTTCTTCTTTTTTTTTTTTTCTGTGGATCGCGATCGCGCCCCAGCTTGTTATGCGATGACTGGATGCGAGGTTGCGAGTGAGGTGAGGAGGAGAATACGACAGTGACTGTTTGACTGGCTCCGTGACTTGACAAAGAACCGTGACAGACACATACTGCTCTGAGTGAATGCTTGACTGGCTTGACTTGACTTGGGCTGAAGTTGATTTTCACCTGACTGGGAACCCTGTGAGGCATTTTTTTCCCTCGGTCCTGTCGCTGCCAATTGTGTGCTTTTTTTTTTTTTTTTTTTTTTTTTTTCTGCCGTCAGCCAAGAGCATTTTTGTACTGTAGTAAAGCGCTAAACTGGCGCGAATTGAAGGCGCCCACGACACGTACTAAGTTGTGGACTCAGGCACCCGAGGCAAAACGTGTCGCGGCCCGTCGGCGGCCGTTGATGGATGAACATGAACAGCAGAAGGACAGAAAGACAGACAGGCAGACTGATAAGCCAGAACAAAACAGGGCAAGGACAGGACAGGACAGGGCAGGGCACGCCGAGGCGCCGGATTTGGTTTCTTCTCCTCGCTCCTCCTGCTGGACCTCTCCTGTTGCAGATGGTCTCCGACTTAAGCCCGCGGGTGGCCTAGAGGTTGCTGCAGCAGTAGCGTCCACGGCCATAATACCAGTGGGAATAAAGGGACTACCCCTGAGTAAGTAGGTTTGAGGTACCATAGTAGAACAGGAAGAAGAAAATTGTCCGTGTTGGGCTTGTGTTCCAGAATCGCTCTGTCCTACGTGCCTAGAGACCTTGGCCGGGTCTACTGCGCACTTGGGAGAATACGGCTAGGGCGATCCTGTGTTAGCCTTTTTTGCTGGGTAGCGAGGGAAAAATGACCAGCCCTGCCGACCAAAGCACGACATCACCAACCCATTCCATCCACTAAGACAAGAAGACCCATCTCTCTCTCTCTCTCTCTCTCTCCCCTGTCTGACTGCGTTTGACCTACGCGAGCCTACACAGTACACAACAATGGTCACAAACACACACGGGTGTCCTCCTCCTGCTCTACCATAGCTTTTGGACGCGAGACGGGTTCCCTTTCATCTTTGTGGATGGGTGACATCGGCTGCCATGACTGCGATACAACCAATGACTACTGACCATGGTATGTACAATGTATTATTGGTACCGGGTATTGGGTGGGCAGTCCAACAGCCAACTGTCGCGTGCCACCTATTTCTGCCCATCCTACACCATATGTAGGTATGTACTACATAGTATGCCACATGCATGCATGCAACTCTCTTGAATCCACACCCAGGACCCTCCACCGACGGCCAATCGCCCACCCCTTGGGCTCCATATTGGGTTCCCATGCTTCTGTGCAGGTTCCCATTCGGGAGACCTCACGTGGCATCGGTCGCAGCCGAGGTTGGTTGCAAGGGGAGGGATCAGCATCAGGCATGGAAAGAGGTGGAGGACCGTTCATTCGGAAAACAGAGCTGCTGGCACATGCACGCATGCACACACATGCACACACACACGCTGCTGCCCCAGTGGTTGGTTGGCTGCCAGATGCCCAAGGTAGTGCTGTGCTGTACCATGTAGTATTGGCACGGGCGCATTATCGTCCTCGTGGCCCCAATGGATCGATCGTTCAGGCCCCGTTCGACACAAAAACAACAGCGACATGTTGCTCGCACGTGTGTGGGTGCTGTCCACCTGTCAACCTGTCAGCGGTGTTCAACGTCGACCCGCCTGCCGTGTCTGGTCATCCGGGCCGCCATTACGACATCTCCATAGGCTGACAAGAGTTTCTCTGGAAGAGGGAAAAGGTGGGCAACCGGTGGTGAGGTGTCGCTAGCCCTGATCTGGAGCTTTCTCCCGTGATCCGACTCATTTTTCCAAGACTATGGTAGAACACCACCATAGCACAGTACGGAGTACTATGTAAGTATGTCAAGTAGAATTCGATGGATTACTGCACTGGTCCTCCTCCCTTCTCAGGTGCGATAACGGTAATGAACACACACACGAATTATTGGCCTGAGCTGTGGTGGGAGGGCTGACGAGCAGAGTATCCGAAGTTGACTCTGGCGCCATGTAACCCATCCTGAAGTTGAAGGATATTGGTTCTGTGCACGATGTAGATGTAGGAGCAGCTCATAGTAGCAGCCATAGTATGTAATAGTACCCAGGTAGTGGGTGGAAGAGGGAGAGACACATGAGAGAGAGACACACACACACACAGAGAGAGAGAGAGAGAGAAAGAGAGAGGTCGGCACTTGACAGCGCGCCCTGCCCTTGCATCGACCGCGATACTATGATACATAATACTTAGTACATAGCACGGGAGGAATCACTACGTCTGTACTAAGCAGTGAAATCCTATGCTGTTCCAAGCTCCGTCGAGCGCGTCATGATCCAGTGCAGCACGGCATGCATTTGTCTTTTCCCCCTTGTTTTAGAACCCAAACTAATGGTATTAAGTAGTGCTCATGGTAGTAATAGAAACAGTAACACTAAGTAGCAGAAAGAAGGAGAGGAAGCGAGAGGGAGGGGGGGAGGGGAGGGGAGGGGGCGGCAGCGACGAGAAGAAGCAACAGGTACGTACCGTGATCGTATTTCTCACGATATCGTCATCACAATTAATCCTTGTCGTCCTGCACAAGCCCCGGAAGACAGAAAGGCCACTGATCACAGCGGCTTGCGGCCTTGCATAGTACACACACAGTACGTGCGGAACCGGGCCCGCTTGGCTTCTCTGCCGACCCTTACAGGGCTTGCACACTGTACACGGTAGCGCCCAATCCACTAAGTAAGTACTTAGGCTTTGCAGGCCCTGAAGCACACGGGCTCTTCTTTTTGCAGCACAGGCTCTTGCAGGGTTTAGAGGGGCCTCAGCGCGTCGCCCTTCTGTTTCTCCTGCTACTTAGTACGTGCGGAAGAGAATTCCCTGCTTTTTTTTTCTTCTTTTTTTTCCTTTCTTTTTCTTCCCTTGTCACAGCGGCTGCAGGCCTGTACGACCCGGACCTATCGCAGTGGTGCAGCTGGCGCAGCACAACCACCAGCGGTGCACTAACCCACTAACCCACCAACCGCTACACTGCACCACCACACGCACACAGCGGTACCCTGAGCCACCGCTTCTCCCCCCGCCCTTCTCCCACAGGGCCCGTCCGTCCCTTGTATTCTAAGCCGGCTCATCGCAGTGGTGCGCTCACACACTCACACACACCCCCACGACCCCAGCCATCGCATGGCGCTGACCGCCCACTACTAACCAACCAACCAACCAGGCCAGGACCCCAAGACCAGCCCCAGAATTCCAGTTACATACCTACTACTCCAAGCGCACACAGCCAGAACGGTCCTCTGTCTTCTTTCCTGCCGCCCACTTCCCAGTTTCCCAGCTGGCTTCCAAAGTAACCTAGGGACCCTGGACGCCTTCACAAGTCACTCCGTACCCGCGTACTATGTACGGATGTACCAGCGTACCTAACCTATCCCTGCCCACCCCTCCCCACAACCTCTTGTCGGCCAACCAGAAGAAGCGAAGAAACCTGCCTGGTCCCTGTAACATTTTTCTGCCAGGACGGACCACCACTCGTGTCTCTGCTTGACCATTCAACCGGGCGCCCATACATTTTACATAGTACTGTTCCTACGCTTCCCCCCTCCTCCTCCACCACCACCACCACATTGATCCAGAGCAGCAACAAAACCCAAAAGCAGCCCACCACGCGACAGACCTCGTCGATGACACTACTAGGAGTCACCAGCACCCCCCTTCGTCACCTTACTACTACCTGCTACTGATCACTGCCTTCTACCAACAACAACAAGAGAAACAACACGACGGCGCCAGACCATACACACACCCACCACCCACCACCCAGACTACACGATCCCTTCGGCATCCTACAGCGGACGACTTGTGGACGCTGCCGTTCGTCCCTATCCTACCTCCCCTCGCGCGAGAGAGAGAGAGAGAGCGTGGCGCGCGAGAGAGGGGAAGACAAGAGAGGGTTGTTGTAATTGAGAGACGGACATCACACACACACACACACACACACGACACACACACACACACACGACACACACACACACACACGACACACACACACACACACGACACGATGTCTTCCACCGCGAGGATACGACCCCACGAACTGTCGCTCTCGACAGCAGAGGCGGCAGCGGCAGCGATAGTACCTAGAGAAGGTGGACTATGGATCGCACAGCCGCATCAGCTCCAATACCACCACCAGCAGCACCACCCTCACCAGCCCCAGGGCCAAGATCATGATCAGCAGCGTCAACATGGCCCTGTCCATACCCCAGCCTATACTCCCACTCCTGCCGCCCCCCAAGACGATCTCCGTGATCAGCACTGCCAACACCGTCCACAACATACGCCCACCAACAGCGCCGCCAGCGACGCCTTCGTCTTCGTCGACCCCGTCTTGAATTCGTCCTCCTCCGACCTGGCCACCCCCTCACCCCCACATTCTCCCACCACGGCGGCTCCCACCTGCGATATGCCAGCTCGGCCTCCTCCCTCGACCTCCAGCAGTCCTTCTCAGCCTGTTCCGACAGCCCCATCTCGCCTGCTACCCAGCAACAACCACAGAGCGCGGTGACGGCCAGCCCCGTCACCACCACCACCACCACCACCACCGGCGGCGGCGGCGGCAACAACACCAAGCGCCAGCTGCCCGACGTCCAGGAGGAGGAGCCCCTCGAGCGGGATGACGATGACGAGTCGGCAGTGTCCAGGTTGACAGACCGAGAGCTGGAGAGGCTATACGACTGTTTGTGTATGCCCCCTCTTACTCCCCAAGTACACCACACACACACTCTCTCTCTTTCTCTCTCCCTCTTCTCTGCCTTCCAAAAATTGATCGTCTGACTGACCTTCGCAAACAGGTGACTCGCCGTGCGTGCACCAGAGCGCAGACATGATGGTGCACAGCGCAGACTGGACGCGCTCGGCCGACAACGATCTGCGCCTTGATGACTACGACATGGGCTTCATGAGCGACGGCGACGCAGACGCCGCCCTCTACCTGTCCAAGCAGCGCAGCGGTGTCGACTCCCCGCTGAACGGTCTCACCACGCGGATCGGCACGCGCTTCCCAACCCTGAGCCGCTGGCGGTCCGTCAAGCGCAGGAACCGGGCATTCACCGCCGTCTCTGAGCCGTCCCTCGACCTGCCTCCTGCCCTGTCCCGCGCCACCTCCACGAGCCGGTCCTCGTCCCTGTCAGCCCCCAGCCGCAAGTTCTACGAGCGTGCCAACGAGCCCCCGCTGCCGCCCACGCCAGCACTGTCCTCGTACGACTACCAGAGCACCGACAGCATCGCCAGTGCCGTGGCCATCGACATCAGCCGCCCTGATATCCGCGAGAGCATTGAGCGGGAGCGCGGCCTCGCCACCACGCCCCTGCTGCCTCCGCTGCTCACCGAGCTTGCCGAGCCGTCCTCCACCTCCTCGGCCAACCACTCGCAGCAGCCGTCCCCGCTCCAGTCCCCGACCGTCGCCCCAGCGCAGCTCAGCCCTGATCACCAGCCCTCCCCCGCGTATGCGACGCCCCCGCTTAGCTCTAAGCCCTCCATATCCTCCTTCCGGCCCCCGCTCATGACAAGCCTGTCCACGCCAGTCGTGGCCACGAGCGAGATCGTGGTCACCATCCCCAACCTGCTGGAGCAGCACGATGCCTGGTCGGACCGCCTCGGACATGCCAACTACACCATCCTGCCCAGGCCGTACCAGCCTGATGCTACTGACCTGGATACCCTGCGCACCCTGCGCGCCGACTGGGACCTGGCCCGCGTCAACTACACCAAGCACATCGTCCGCACCGGTGAGCACTACGGGACCACCTCCAAGACGTATGCCCTCACCGAGGCCAAGTGGGCAGAGACGGAGCGGGACTGGAAGACCGCCCACGACGTACTTGTCGGGCGCGTCGCAGCCCTGAACCTCGGCACCCCAGAACAGCTCAGGTGGGACAGGCTCCAGGATGACGCCCCCGCCACAGTGACCATCCCCAGCATGCTCGACACCGAGGGCAAGTTTCCCGACCTAGGCGATGAGGACATTGTAGGGCCCATGGTCCGCGACACCGTCATGGCTAGGGACTCTGGCTCTGATAGCGAGACCAGCGCCAAGAAGTTCTGGAAGAACCTGGCTGGAAAGGTTGGCTTGAGGAAGTGAGAGAAGGATTCCTCAAGCCAGTCTTATAAAAAAAAAAAAAAAAAAGCAGCGCGACTCATCAGCAAAAACTTCACGACACGTAACGACGGACACGACTTTTGCATCCTTGGCGTTTTACCCTTCTTGTGTACGCCTGGCGTCCATTTTCTCGCTTCTCGTTTTTATTTCAACGCGAGTGTCGACCGCCTCAATACGCGATTATACCCCAACAAATCTTCTCACGACACTCATTTATGATTCTATCTTCCATCCCGCACGGCAAGCCGAGCGTCGTCTCTTTTATCTGCTTCTTTTTTTTTTTTTTTCTTGAAGGCCGCCCTGGCCTGGTCTCCGGCTGGTCATACAGCAGGAGCAGCCAAGTCACACAAGGACGGTCATTCTTTTCTTTTCTTTTCTTTTCTCATCTAATTCATAACTGTCTATTTCTTAGACCCTACTTTTTCAATGTCTACAATTAAAATATCTATGTATCTATCTACTTGCTCTAAGGCATATGGACAGCGTTATTTTCCCATCGTCCTGCACAATTTTTTTTTTTTAATCTTTTTCTTCTTCCCAAGTCTTTGGTCAGGCGTGGCGTTTCACCCCGGCACGCTGGAGAGAGAGAAAAGGATCGTGCTAGGACTTAGGATGGAGGATCCACACACACACGCACACCACACTTACATAGCATAGCAATGGAGTAACAGGAAAAAGCTGGGAAGAGCGCACATCTCGGGTGAGCGCGGGGAAAAGTCAAATCTGATGTGGACGGGTTCACGAGCAAGCGGGGTAGGAGGAGCCGTCATGGCTTGGAGCTGGGCGGTGTCAGGCTTGGTATCACAGGACCTAGGCGAGAGACATTGCTAAACACGCCGAGGCCGCCTCGAGCGCCGAAGAATTAAGAGAAAAGAAAAGAAATGAAAATGAAAATGAAAAAGAGAGAAAAAAAAAAAAAGGCGCATAGTCCCATGACCGCTTTTCACATCACCCATCCCACGTGCAACCGCCGGATTCACAGAAACGGAGAAGTCACAATTCCCGCGTTCTCAAACTCTGCATCTATGCTATCATCTTCGTTTAGTTTCTCCTTTAAATTGACTAAGTACCTAGGTACTTGGTAAATAAAATGCGCTGCAGGGGTACGTAATGTATTTTTGTTCTGTGGAGGAGGCTGCGCTGCAGATTCAAACAGGGTGGTGAGACACGCATAGTATGTGTGAGTCCTGACGAAGCACGGAAGCCCTTATGAGAGAAACCGGCACAGCAGGAGGACGGGGACGAGGACGAGGGAAAGGTGAGTTTGAGGGGAGATGGTGCATCCTTCTTCCTCTCCCCTTTCCCACTCAATTACTCCTCCTCTCTCCGTGTGTGTGTCTCTCTCTCACTCCCACTCTTACACAAGAGACCGTTCATTATGTAGACGGGGATTAGGTACATATAGCACACACATTGTGCAGCAGCAGATGCTTGGATGCATGCCAGCTCTCTTTCTCTCTCTGCTAATTACAACTCGCCTTGTAATTGGAGGCTAGCCCATCGCTTCCTTTTTCATTCATTCTTATGGATAATATGCCTAGCCTCATCCCAGCAAAGTGACAGTAGTTCTTTGCCATTCGCATTCACCGCTACTCTCTCTCTCTCTCTCTCTCTCTCTCTCTCTCTCTCTGACCCCTCAATCACCCTTTCTCCTCGTTCAGGTCGTGCAGACAAAAGCCACGGCAGACACCGATCAAGGCCAGGGCCCGAGAACAAACACACACACACACACGCCTGCTTCCATGCGTAGTTCGCTTTTTGACTTGGGAGGAGGGGTTCAGTCACCCAAAACTCGCCGGTTGCCCGATTTGTTGGCAGTGCACCTAATGCCAACCCAACTTGGTAGCCTGGTTGTTGAAACATGTGGCGCTGGGAGAGGCTTGGGGGTGGTGGCATGAGAGGAGCAGAGAAGAGAAGCCATGGAGAGATGTGTGTGTGTGTGTGTGTGTGCGTGTGGACTCGGGTGTCTACAGGAAGCAGAGATGGTTTAAGCGAGTAGGTATGTTTCTGGAGCGGTGTCTGGTTCTCTCTGTCTCTCCCTGCATGCACGATAGTCGGCCATGCGGTGGTGTGCTGCAGGCAAGTCTGTGAATCCTGCAGACGGACAGAGCGGAGATGGCACCATTCGCAAGGCTGCAGGACGAGCCACGCAAGCCGGAAAAAAAAAAAAAAAAAAAAAGGCAGTGTCTTGTATGCATGTGTGTATGTGTGTAATGTACGCCTAGTATGGCATCATCATTGGTCCGAGTCGAGGCCGTACGTGCCTTTTCTTTTGGGCCCCCAATGATCCTAAGGTGGTTCGATGGAGTTGTGGACATGATGAGGAGGAGGAGACCTTGTGAGAGGCGCCATGTCTCTCTGCACCTGGCCGTTGTTTCATGATTCACGTAGTGACAAGTGCGGAAGAGAAACGACAAGGAGGGAGGAGGAAGGAGGCGGAGCAGCAGCAGCAGCAGCAGCAGCAGCAGCAGCAGGATGAGGACTAACAAGGCCTGGCAGATAGTTCTTCTCCGCTGGCGAATCACGCTTCCTTCTTTTTGCTTTCTTCTCCTTCTTGCCTGCAAGCCAATGAAGCCCGAGAGGCGTTTTTATTCTTCCCTTTTCTTCTTCTATCACGTCCCATTGGCTTGGAAGAGAGAGCACGTGGGCTCGTTGGCCCGCTGATGTTTTCCCGGAAGGATGCACCGGGCGCGACGCTATACTAGGCCTCAAACAAGGAACTATCTTAGAATATTTCGAGGCGGGCGGCAGGAGGAGGAGGAAAAGAAGAAGAATAAGGCCGGGAAAGGATCAGCACTGAGTCGTCCCTCGTCCCGTGACGGAGTGAAAAAAAAAAAAAGAAAGAAAGAAAGAAAAGAGAGGAGGGGTCAGAGAGGAGGGGCACAAGAGGCTTGTCTCTCTGGCGTCTGGCCTGCATGGCTCTGCTTTGGCTTGCTTGGTTAGCAGGATGGCTGGATGGCTGCAGCAAGCCGCTGTGGCGGTCTCATCACGAGTTTCTTTTCCCCACCAACACCACCAACACCATTCCCAATTAAATGATACAGCCAATTGATAGAGGTTGTCTGTTCCGCAGTGCCGCAGAGATTCCCGTCGTCGATCGACACTGTCCGTACCCGCTGGGTTATGGTTGATGGGAATATTGTTAATATATGGAGACTTTTTCTCCGGTCTCCATGCCGTGTCCCGTCATTGACCGACCACGACTAGGAGATCCCGTGGACCACGGTAGCTCAGAGAAAGAAGACGGACAGAAGGGAGAGAGGGAATGTTTGTGTGTGGGCGTGTTGGACCATGCAAGTATCAGACCACAATACTCTTATTAGGTGGACGAAGTAATAAGGCTAGGGCTCCGTATGCAGGTATCCGCCCAGTTACGCCCCTGAAAGGATGGCGACAGTCTGTGGCTTAAGACACCAAGGCGGGTATCCGCTTCTAGGACGGTGAGGGAAGAGGACAGACAAGGCAACCGGAATGGTCTAGAAGGAGGGTACAAGGAGAGAGGAAGGTGACAGGACAGGGGTGGTGGTCCAAAAAGAAAAGAAAAAAAGAACAAGGAAAAGACGGACACTGTGTCTGTTGTAACTCTGATTCCCTGTTGCATAACTCGAGGCGAGGTGGCGCGGTGGCGCGGTGAGTGGCCGCACCTCCTTCTTCTTCTCGTCCTCTTCGTCCTAGTTCTCCCCCTCACTAGTATCGTCTCTCCAAGGCTATGGATAGGTGGACAGAATGGCCCGACGCACGCTGACAGCGGCACAGCGGCAGCACGAGGCCCAAGTCCCGAGGCGCACACACGAGCAGGAAGATGGGCAGCTCACCATCCATCTCACCCAATGGCGAGTGCAGCTCGCACCCAACCACAACACAGAACCCTTACTTATTCTTTGGTTCTATATTTGGAATTATGAATGTGCGGGAAGAAACAAGCGCCCGCGCACACACACCACCATATCGATACGAACGTGACAAGAAAATAGAGCGAGCCCAACCCAAGCCCTCGGGTCTGGCTGCCGGTATTAATAGTAGGTCGGAGCAATTTGGCAAAGCGCGTTGCCGAAACACGAGGGCCCCCAGCATGCGCCTCCTTCGTGTACGTCTGGCAGCAATACCAGCCTTCGGATGATATCGTCGCGGGATTATTTCCGACCAGTATTATTAATTAAAGAAGAAGGGAACCTACCGGCCGCTGACAAGATCGGAGGGAAACCAGGTTGGCCATGTGTGGGAATGGGAGAAGGGCGGAAAAAACTAGGAAAAAAGAGCTACCAGAAGAGGGGGAGAGGAAGAGGACCACAACACAACCGAACCATGATGGAGGGACCGTGTAACAACTCCCCACAGGACCCAACAGGTATAGTACATTGAGTGGTGGCTGTATGACTTTTGCCCTAGACCGGCCGGTCATACGCAGCAGATCCTAGCCTTCAGGGCCCACTACGACTAGGTCCTGAACGGGGGGACTGAGACATGACATTCGACATCGGGGAGAAGAGACTACCCTTGTTTGTGTCCTTTGTAAGACGCGAGGAGGAGGTAGAGGGCGGAGCAGGCGATCTGGAGACCATCGAAGCCTAGAAGGCGATCGGCAGCTCACTCATCTACATGCACTAATCACGTGCGTAGGTGCTCTCTGGTTCAGGCTTGCGTAGGCTGGTAGCAATAGCATAGGGGGTCGATTCTGGTGCGTGAAGCAGAGTAGAAAAGATGGGGAAAATGAAATGAATTATTCACACTTGATGAGACGAGTCTTGTATGTTTACTGCTGGAATATTACCAAGTAGAGTATGTTTCGCCGGCCGTGGGCGATAAAGGTAATCAACTCTGCAAATTGGATACAGTTTTCATATTTTGTTGACGGTCTAGAAGCAATGCTGCTGCACCTGGGCCTTTCTCCCCCTAACTAGAATAGTCTTTACTCTTCAGAAACCTCAAGAGAAAGGATGTAGCAATACATAATGGTGTTATGATTTTTCTTTTGATATTTTTCATGTCTGTTCTAGTTGGCTTGGGCTGGTATTAACATGGTATCATTCGTTCCATAAAACCTCGTCTCCTTGTCCTCCTTGTCCTCCTTCTCCTCCTCCTTCTGGTCATACTCCTCCCTCCTCCAGAGGAGACACACACATACACAGTATTCTACATAGAAGATGTCTTGAGATCTCAGATCTCAAAAAGACGGCAGTTATCTCAAAAATTATTTCCCGCCAGACATGGCCTCAGCCAGGCGTGCAGCCTCGGCGGCGAACCTGGTCTTGCTGCGGATGATGTGGCCCCACTTGTAGAAAGCAAGCAGGGCGGGGACGAAGACGACGGACATGAAGCCCGGCACGGAGCTGGCCCAGTGGATGCCGAGCTGGTCGTACATGGTGCTGGTGAAGAGGGGAAAGACGGCAGCGGCACCAGACCGGACGACCGTGGTGGCGGCCAGCGCGGAGGCGGCATAGCCCAGGTAGGCGTCGACAATGTAGTTGGTCAGGCTCATGTACAGCAGCACCATGCCGAAGCCGATAAAGACACCCGCGCTGACGGAGATGAGCCAGAAGGTGGAGGGGCTGTTGGTCCAGGCGAACCAGAAGAGGCCGACGGGCAGGCAGACGGCGCCCAGCATGGCGGGGGGAGGCGGGCCTCGGGAGGAGCCCTGCCCTGGTTCTTCTCCACTACCTTTGCGTAGCGCTTCTGGTCAAAGAGGGCAGAGTAGAAGAGGGCAAAGACGATGCCCAGGGCCACAGCCAGGAAGGGCAGAGAGGCCACGCCCTGGTGCCAGCCTCGTGTCTGCTGGAAGACGATGGGATACGCAGCGAACAGGAGGAACATGGTCCCCTGCACCACAGAGAGGAACAGGGTGAGGAGGGCGACGATGGGCTCCAGGAAGAGCAGGAGGAAGGGCCGGATGGCGCCGACCTTGAGCTGGCTGGCGACCGTCTTCTCCTCGCCGACACCTTCGACCAGGTGGGGCTTGCCCAGGATGGCCTCCATCTTGGCCGCCCTCTGGCGGAGGAGGGCCGGCGCATATGTCTCGGGGAAGGTGCACATCATGGCGACCCAGGTCGGAGCGGCCAGGCAGGCAATAAAGACAGCAAGAGAGCGCCAGCCAAAGGCGGCGTCGAGGAAGCCGCAGAAGATGGGGCCGAGCATCTGGCCCATCAGACCAGCCAGCGTGAAGAAGGCCAGCACGAAACCTCGCTCGTTGGTTGCGAACATGTCGGCGATAACGGCTGGCGCGACAGCTTGGGTAAAAGAGCCGGCGAGGCCGCCGAGGAAACGAAGGAAGATGACCAGCTCGATGGAGTGCACGAGGCCAATGACGCCTGAGAGCACCACAAATGCGGCATATGTGTACAGGTAGAGACTCTTGCGACCAAATACTTCACTCATGGGTGACAAAACCAAGGCGCCAGCAGCAAAACCAAGAACAAAGGCCGATGTGACCATGAGGGCAACAGTGCCATCAACGTCAAACTCTGTCTCAATGTCCGTATTTCCTGGAAATCAAAAAAAAAAAAAAAGTTAGATATATGTTGGCCCAGGCTTGGTGACGGATGAGTGTCAAGAACGAACCTTGCGAGAATCCAGACGAGGCAATCGAGACAGTCCAGACGGCAATGGCCAGGATCATGGCGTTCAACCACTTTCTACCCTGGGTGAAACAAAGCGGGTTGGCCGGGTCGTTGTCCATCCACGAGACTAGATAGGGATCGTCCTGGGTCCCGTCGCCAGGGAAAGGGTGGCTCAAGACATCGGCCGTGACCAGGCCACCAGCGGGGTCGGCCTTTGCGAGCTGCTCCTCAGTAAGAGGATCCCTGATCTTGGGCACGGCATACTTCTCATCCTCGTCCAGGCTGTCCTGGTACCACGAGCGATTCGAGGCACCAGAGGCGCGCGAGACAAAGGACTGCCGCTTCTCGACGTCAAAGTTGCCCTCCCAGATGGGCACCGTGTCCTCATCGCCGTCCCTGACGATACCACGCATCCAAGTCTGCCGCGCCTGGTATCTCGACCTGCGGTTGTAGGCCCCGCCTCCCTGCTGACCAGCCCACTGGTCTGGCACGGTAGGCGGCTGGGGGAGAAGGGAGTTGCCGACGTAGAAGCTCATGCGGGAGGCCCGGGCCTCGGAGTCGAAGGTGCTGGTCCATCGGTTGGGATTTCGCTGCTGCTGCTGGCCGGGCCAGGAAGGGGCGGAGAGCTCTTCTTCTTCTTCTTGCTGGAAGGGAGATGGCCACATGGTGATGCGTTTGTTGGAAGGCATCCTGGACTGCCTTCGAGCAGCGTAGGGGTGCTCGGCAGCTGAGGGATGGAGAGACATGATGATTGCTTCAAGTCTTGTTGTGACGAGTAGAGGAAAGGGAGAGGGACAAGTGCGTATTCAGCAGTAACCGTTGGGGGGCGAAAGAACCACCAATTTTATTGTAGTGGCGAAAATTCCTGACGAGTGAAAATAATGAGGGTACTTGCGAGTTGCCACAAAAGAAAAAGATCTTCTCAAAGGGTTTGTTGCAAAGAGCAGGTGGCAAAAAAAAGGTACAACTTTGACTAAAAGGCAAGTATGTAGGAATATGAATATGCCAGCATACAGCAAGAACGAAAGGCGAATGAAAAGGGAATGAAAAGGGGATGAAAGAGAACAAGAAAAAAAAACAGCCCAACTTACGCATGCAACTCTCAAGAGTTGCAGGCCAAGAGGGAATTGTATAAAAGGAAATACAAAAAAGAAAACTGGTGAAGAGAATGCTGGGGGAAATGAGGAAAAAAAAAAAAGAAGAGGAAGAGGGAAAAAAGGGATTAGCCGCTATGATGTTTGGCAAGGCCACAGCAGATTGCTAGCGGATATATCCAAATCTTCTTCTTTTCAATAAGTAAACACGCGGCCGTCCTCGCGGCGCGGGTCCCCTCTTGTGCGTGGCAGAGTGATTGTGGTGGATACAATTCCCACACAATGACGAGCCTCCGGTGGATCAAGTCTGCTACCAGGCCTTGCGTCCTCCTCCTCCTCCTGCCCCGACCCACAGGGCCCGAGACTCTGTGCCATAGTACCATAATACAACGCACAGTAACCCTTTAAAAAAAGAAGGAAAAAAAGAGGAAGGGGGAGGTGAAAAAAAGACAGGATCGCCCCATGCCACCCGCCCACTTACCACGGGAGTGGAGTGGAGTCCCATGAGGCTCTCTCTGTGGACCAGGTATTATCACAAGCAGGGCCAGAAAAGGCCCCACACGGGACAGAGAATCCATGTTGTGTCATTGGTCGGGGAAGGGGACCATATTCGGCCCTCGTCTCTTGTTTTGGGTGTCATTGCGGCTCAACCTGGGTTAAAAACGTAGCAGTCTAGATGGTAAATCGTGCAGATCCCACGGGCCAAACACTGACTCAAAACCCGGCCTGGTTCATGTTATACCTCGAGGGTTCTCGTCTGATAGCCGTCATTCATAAAGGGATGACAGAATGCGGAAGGTCTGGCCGCACACGCTGGCGTCACCCGTTGAAACGAATCCTCAGCCACGAAAGACCAAAAAAAAAAAAAAAAAAAAAAAAAGGTATCTGTTGATAAGAGATTCCTTTTTCTTGCTGGCTGGTGGGACTGTAAAAGGCAAGAAGAGAAAGAGAGATAGAGAGAGGCCAGGATGAATGTATGCGTGTGTACTCCGTACTTACATAGTACTATGCTCTTAGGGGAGAGGTCGAGGGGTTTCAAGTCCCACACTGGCGTCTCAATAAAAGTGGGCATCTTGCAAAGTGACAGCCACGGCAATCGAGCCTCTGCTGGAGCTAATTACTACATAGTGTCAATGTATGGTATCTGGTCAGCCCTGTCCATAGTGTCCTGGTAAGTTTAAGTTGCAGAAATCTCCGGTCAAGGCATGAAGATGCGATGAGCAAGAGAGGAGCAAGGTCCGGTGCGGCGATGCCCATGAACAGCAACGACCCTTGGAGGGTTGACGACTCTTGGGGGGCTTGGACCTTTGACAGTTGATCAAAGTGATACGAGTGTGGGTCCGCGAAACGCTGAGGGCTGGTCTTGGAACCTACCATGGGGTCTTGTGTGCGTGTACATACCATAGTATGTGTGTGTGCTATTAGGCGCGTGCAGGGTCTAGAGAGGGTACGTTTCTGTGTGTTGAACAAATTTTAATGCATGCAATTCGATCTGTTGAGTGGGCCGCGGGAGCCAATCTTTGATCCACACTCATCCCACCCTGCTGCGGGTCTGACGTTTGGGATTGACTCCCTCCCCTTGATGGGACTGTTTCCAAGCGAAGGGTCTGGACAACACGTACTTAGTATGGAAGCTGCGCATTGATAAAACCCTCCGTCGCCCGCCCGTCTAAAAATTGTCTGTCTTTTGACTTGCCCGATGTTTCCGCGTCTGTTTCTTCCGACCTCATCTCTCGGCGGCACAGCTTGGGTACTTCGAAACAGGAGCCGAATGGGCAAGGCCCCCATGGAGCACTTTTCTCTGTCTCTCTCTCTCTTTCTCTCGTTTTTCAGACCAGACTGGCCCTGAAGGGATAGGGAAAGTCCCTCCACTCAAATGTGTTATGTACAGAGAGAAACGAGACGCACTGGATCCCTCGAACTCCTGTTTCCAACCGAACGAGGGACGACGGGGGATCGGTCTCCAATCATCTCGCCCGATACCGTTTGAGATGACGACGACTACAGATCCTTAGGCGCCAAGCCCGACCTTGCATGCAACGAGGAAGATCGCCAAGCCCGCTTCCCACTCCTTTATATGGAACAAAGAAAAAGAAAAGAAGAGCATGGGTGGCTGGTGGATACGTCAGGTAATAAACCGATCAGGTACAGTATTTACAGCCTATGTGTATTTGCCGTAATTGGAAGACAACGGGAATTCGTTATGATGGCTCACAAATACGTAATTACAATTATGCCGTGGCTAGACTAACCATTAGGGAACGTTCTTCTTTGCCTTTTACGGTTGTATCTGGTAACTATGATGTCAACTCACCGTGTCTCATGCACTCATGAAGATGGCCGAAGGGATCGACGCACGAGGTGACATTGCCTTTTCTCTTGCTTAATTTGTACACAACCGTCGCTTGATATCTACAGTCGCAACGGCTTGATGAGAGTATTAATTGTTTGTGTTTGCGTCATGCAGATCGTTGCCTTGCCTTCCAGCTCAATGACACCTCCCAATTACTGCTCGGCACCTAGGTAACCGTAACGATCAAAGATTACGCAAAAATTGCGGAAGAAATTGACATTTTTCCAACTTTGGCAGCAGGTCTCAGTCATTACGCAGTGCATCAATCCCCGGGCATAATCTGATAGGAAATTGCTGCGCGTTTCGCCGATGGTGTTTCTTCAAGGGAGAGACAGACCCGGTGAGTGTTTTGTGTGGGAAAAAAAAGCCGCGCAGGGTAGTTTATGTGAAGCAAATGACGGTTTGAGGGCACTTGCATTGTTTCAATCACCGTCGCCAGTTGTCAGAGGGTGACCTTAATCTTACCCACAGCCGCGAATATTTCTCCTGTCGTCTTTCCACTCAACACCCCGAGCTGAGTGATCGAGATGCGTGGTCAATTAGTGTGATTCATTGTACTGCACAGGCCGGCCTCGCATAATCAGAGACGCTTATTGCAAAGAAAAGTCCTTTCTTCTTATCGGTGTCCTCTAGGTTCCTCTTCACGGACGGCCTTGGAATCTGTAGCTCCTGCTGGCCGTACCCTGTTTCCGAGCACTCTCTTGTCAGGCACGTCTGCTTCCTTGCTAGGATCATGGGCTATTCCTTTTGGATATCTCTACAATCTGAAATGGTCCTAGCTGACCTGATGGTTTTTCTTGATGACCTCTTTAGATCTTTTCATACCAACGACATGGTCGAAGGCGAGGACACGCTCATTCTTTCACTATTCATTGAGCAATCTTACGCGACAATATAATATGCAGACGGCGAATAATCTAATTGACATGTAAATCTGAATTCCTCTAGGCGATAGCATCTGTATTTGATCCTTTTCAGGCCAAACTTGGATCTTGTTGTCGACAAATCAATCACTCTCTCCCACTTGTTAGCATCAGGCGGAAGAGGACGACAGCCAGATCCCCCTTTGGTGGTAATGTTACCCCCACGGGAGTTCCGGTGGTAGAGATGAGGCCAGACCTACTCAGGGCTGTCATTGTTTCTAAGGACTCATTCTTCCTGCACGGCACGGTCACCTCTGAACGAGACCGCTTCGCCGCTGAAGCCGCATTGCATTTCCTGACGTCGCGCGCAACTCTGAGCCTGTCCAGAACGCCATGTTCTTCACATCACGGCATATCTGTCCTGAAGGAGAGCCGAATGCCTTATCTCACATCAATTACAATCAGTCATGCGGTTTTCAAGTCACTTCATACCTGCTGGCGCCCGACTTCATGCGAAAACAACGTGCATGTCATCGTGCTTCCCTTTCATCTGGTGTTCTGTCCCTTTGATGAGTTGACGGCTCCCCGCTCCTACTCCTCCTCCTCTTCATCTCTGTACCAATTCTCATATCTTTTCAAGTCGAAGTTGTTGATGCAAATGCACTTTTGGTGGCCTTTTCTGCGCCTCGTCATGACCTTGAAGCTCGCAGCCACCGCATAAACTTGGGAGAGCGTAGAATCGGCGGGTCGAACTGTCAATAACCTGTAGAAGGATATCGCTCTCTGAATCATCTACTGCATTAAATATCATCCATCCTCTCGTAGTGTTCTCGTAGTGTTTTCTTAGATATGTCAACGCCAATGGACAAACTCCCTGCAAGTCCGGTCGTTGATGCTCCATTTCACAGTATCTATATAATACTTCCTTGAATTCATGTGAACAAATCAAATCCCTTGATAGCTCAGTTGGAAGAGTGATGGACTGTAATTGTATTTCAAGTGTCATCCACAGGTCGCTGGTTCGATCCCGGCTCGAGGGACATTTCTTTTTGTTTTTAAGACATTTTTCACCATCGATTATTCTGGACATCCCTTTCTCCTTTTTTTTTTTTTTTTTTCTTCCTTTTTATCATTCTTGTCATTCCAGTTTGATTGCGTTGGTGGGCATGTCTGATTTCGACCAAAGTCTGCCTGTTGCTGTCAAAGCGCGCTGCGCTAATTGGACCTCGGCCCAAAACCATCGCAAGTCCACATCGAATGAATCATCTTTTCCCCTCTTGTCACTGTCGATTAATTGATGCCTGATAACTCACATCTTGGCCAAGGATGCCGCACCCTCCTCTCCCGTCCTGTTTCCCCCGTCCTTTTCCTCTTTTTGCTTACCGTGCAAAACACATGCAGCAGCAACACTGCCCCGTGACGTCGTGCCTCGACTGCACCGCCGACCTTCGATGAACCTGAGCAATAAGGCTGCGGCCCCAGCAGCAAACCCTCACTTGTGCTCACCGAGAACAGCAAGAATCAATTATTGTGCCCCACGAACTCCCCTCCCAAGATCAGCCAGGTCCAGAGGACAAGCAAGCATCAATTTCCAATAGTTCCGGGACTCGCCGATGGTCATAAGGAGAGTCTGCAGTGGAGTTTCATCTCCGGATTCGCGATAAGCTCAAACCAACAGAGAGAGCCGGATAGACGTGATGTCTTCGAGGCGAGCACGTGCAGGCTGGCGCCCCCTGTAGATGGATTGATTGATTGATGTCGTGTAGATACGATCCCCCTATTGTAGAGAAACTTACCAATTCCTCCTCTCCGCAGGCGAGCAAGAGACTGGACCGACCCATGGATTCCTCCCCATCATCAGAGAGCGTCAACTGCAGGGACTCAGGTCCAGTAGGTACCATAACAGGGCGCAACGTCTCAGGGTCTGCTCGAGGAAAAAAAAAAAAAAAAAAACGCACAATGAGGCTTTCGCTATACTATTCGGGACGCCTCGGCCGGGGAGGTGTGCTCCACATCTACGTTGTCTTTTCTATCTTGTTGCTGGTGTTTGGTGGTTGTTGTCGTTCTCACAGCGAATCAATGCTACATCTCCTCAGGCCATAGCCTCCGGACTCGGCCCCGCCCCCGGTACGAAACAGCGCATCAGCACCACACACACAGCCCTGGGCAACTCTGCAGCTCGTCGGGGCGCAATCAATCGCGCACCCTCTCTTTGGTTGCCTGCCTCGCCTGATCCCAGCCAATTTTCGAGAAGGTGCTAGTCACCAAAAGAAAAATAACATCAAATACGGACTTCCCCAATAGTAGAATGCGTACCAGGTCCAGGCCATGGAGGAAGAGAGAGAGGGGCGGGGGGTGGTTGGGTTCGGGGGCGACCCCCTGGCAGCCGTCAAAAAAGAAGAATGGGAAAAAATGGGTAGGATGAGATGGTCTTTGTGTTTCCCCACTGCCGCGGTGGATGATTTTTTTCTTTTTTTTTTCTGCAGGTTGGTTCAGCTCTGGGCCGGGGTCACTCAGTAGTGCTATTGCAGGTGGGCGGCGGAGCCACGGCGTCTGCTTACTATTGGGTTCAGGACTCGAACAGCCACCACAAGAGCCGATCTTCTCTCTCAGGTCAGAAGTGTGTCACCCGGCACATACACACACACACACACACAGAGAGAGAGAGAGAGACGCAGATCATCGTTGATCTTCTAAGGGACGGCTCAGCTTCTGACGGCGTCATTATCGAATCCTTCAGAGGGCTTATTTTCGGTCAACATAGACCGTCTCGACAAAGCATTGCCACTGCGGCACGTACATAGTAACTGATGCAGCAGTCAAGCAAGGAAATAAGATAAGTGGCTGATGGGATTTGGAGGACAAGAGTACTATACTACGTCTCTTTAGAGAGTTGAGGCTCAGCTGAAATACAACCCCTGCAGCTGCATCTCCTGGACCTGCTGCTGCAGCGCCCACACGCCTCAACATTGCTGGTCCTAGTGCTGACCACACGTGGAGCTAGCATTCCACATCCCACAGTCCTACGTGCAGGCCCTCCTCCCTCACAACGTTGCTCAAGATCCATCTTCACGTCATGGCTCTTTTCTCTTCCTCTCCTTCTTTTATCTTCTCTCCCTCATCCCACCCTCTCCTCCTCCTCCTCCTCCTCCTCCTCCTCACTTCCTGCTTGACCTTCAACCTCGTGGGGGCAACCTGCATACACCTCAGCACCCAACGTGAACGCTCACGATAACAACAAGCTGCTCCAGCCTCAAAAGAAGAGGGGAAGAAAAAAAAAAAATTATATAGCAGAGGAGGACACAACCTGCCGAGACATCGCGGACTCTTAGCCGCAGCAGCCAGCACAGCGACAAGGCGGGGCGCCGTGGCCACCGTCCAGCACAAAAGCTGCCTTTCTCCAAGCAGCAGCAGCAGCAGCAACAACAACAACAACTACTACACCGACGACAACAACAACAACAAAAAGATGCCGCCATGTATGGACCGTCGTCAGCGGCGCCGACACATACGCCACCACCGCATGCCCACATTCGGAGTCCACAAGAGCAGCCTAGCCGGCGGGCCACTATACACGACCATCACGCGGTTCGGCACCTCGCACGTCCTGCGGAAGGGCCACACGCTGGACAAGTGCAGGTCGCCGGCTGGCCTCCACCCCCTCGTGGACAGCGTGACGGGCTACCTGCGCCAGCTGTACGAGGAGCTCAGTGGGCCCGGCGAGAAGGGCCTGTCGAGGGACAGGTTCCTGAGCTTCATCCGGGACACACAGCGGGACGCCAAGCTGCCGTCGTGGGCCTTCTCTGAGGAGTGTGAGCCCTTCACGTTCGCGCAGTTCGAGCACCTGTGGTGGGCCGAGTACAGCGCCGCCAAGCGGCCTATCCACGTCGAGGACAAGGACCTGAGCCAGCCCATCTCGAACTACTTCATCAGCAGCAGTCACAACACGTACATTGAGGACGGCAACCAGATCACCGGGGAGGCCAAGCCCCTCCAGTACAAAAAGGTTCTCGAGAGCGGGTGCAGGTGTGTCGAGATCGACGTGTGGAACGGGCTCGAGGCAGATGACGACACGGACAGCCTGGCACCGGCCATGACCGGGTCGACCCACAGCCGAGAGAAGAAGAAGAAGAAGAAGAAACAGAAGAAGCAGAAGAAGCAGCAGCAGCAGCAGCAGACCAACACGCACTGGTCCTTCTCTTCCATGGTCTCCTGGATGAAGGACACGTGCCAGGCGACGACCCGCAGCATGACCTTCCCCCGCAGCCTCAAGTCCAAGAAGAGCGAGGCGTCGTTCAAGGCGAGACCCCCAGTGAGGGCGGCGGAGCTGGCCAGGATGATGGACGACTCCGAGTCGGCCATCGCCTCGATGCTGAAGCGGGAGCCCAGGGTCTGCCATGCCTACGAGACCTACGCCGGCGACGTCAGCCTTCATGCGGCCATCCCCTTCAGGACCGTGTGCCGGACCATCAAGGACTCGGCCTTCACCAACGGCAACGACCTGCCCATCATCATCAGCCTCGAGGTCCACACCAACGCCTCCCAGCAGGAGAAGATGGTCGACATCATGAGAGAGGAGTGGGGGACCTCCTGCTGGACGAGGTCCTGCCGCAGTGCGACCCGGGCGAGAGGCAGCCCACGCTGGGGGACCTGAGAAACAAGATCCTCATCAAGGTCAAGACGGGCTCACAGACCACTGGCCATCCTGTAGCAGCAGCAGCAGCAGCAGCAGCAGCAGCAGCAGCAGGGGTTCCTCAGCAGCAGACCAGCGACCACTGCGACGACTCTGGGAGCAGCACCCTCAAGGGCTGTGAGAAGTCCGACTGCAGTGGCTTCTCCACCTCCTCCTCCTCCTCACAAAAGTACGGCAGGGCAGCGCACCGAGAGGCGAAGCAGGGCCACCAGCAGCAGCAGCAGCAGCAGCAGCAGCAGCAGCACAAGGAGGCGCCCCCAAGAAGTTCATCTGCGACGCCCTCAAGAAGCTTGCCGTCTACACGTACAGCCCGGGCCACTTCACCTCGTTCGGCCTCGATGACGCCAAGAAGCCCGCCCACGTCTACTCGTTCGGCGAGGAGAAGCTCAAGGCGCTGCACCGCACCGAGCACAACGACCTGTTCAAGCACAACCGGGGCTTCCTGGCGCGCTCCTTTCCAGAGGGCCTGTTGTCCTTCTCATCGTCCAACCCAAACTATCCTACCTTGTTCTGGCGGAAGGGGGTGCAGATGGTGGCCCTGAACTGGCAGTTCTGGGACACGGCCATGGAGCTCAACGACGCCATGTTTGACCACGAGCAGGGCTGGGTGCTCAAGCCCGCCGGCTACCGGAGCACCGAGACCAGGGCTGACTGCCAGGCCGACGTCGTGGGCAAGAAGAAGATGGACCTGAGCATCACCGTCCTGGCCGGGCAGTACATACCATGGGACGACCACAGTTCCGAGTCCAGCGGGGGCACCACGAGGGTTAACCCTGCCGCCGTCAACGCCCCTCACCTCCGCCCCAGGGTCACCTGCTTCCTGCATGTCGAGAGCGCTGCAGAGAGGAACCCCAAGAAGAGCATCTCCAAGGATGACATCTCGCGCAAGACGAGGAGGGCGAGGAACGAACATCCCACCTGGGGCCCCGGCGGCTCAAAGCTTCACTTCCCCGCGGTCCGCCATGTGGTAGAGGAGCTGAGCTTTGTCAGGTGAGCATAGATTCTCTCCCCCTTCCTCTCTCCCCCTTCCTCTCTCCCCCCTTCCCTTTTCTTCAACGTATTCTCACTAACACATCATCTTCTGCTTTTCAGGTTCTACGTCGAACACTGTGGCCGCCGCGGCTGGCCCGACCGAACCGCCTGGGCCTGCATCAGACTGGACCGTCTACAAGAAGGCTATAGGCTGATCAAGCTCAGGACTGACGATGGGTACAGGAGCGACGGCCTGCTGCTGGTCAAGATCGAGAAGAAGCTCTGTGACGAGGCCCCGAGGTCTCTGTCGCTGCGGCGCAAGACCTGGAACATCTGCAGGGACGAGGTCTCGCAGCTGAAGTCCAAGTGGTCATGCATGGGATAATGATGCGTATATCGTCCCTGACGGCTTGAATAGATGGGGAGAGAGACGGAAGGGGTCTTCTTTTCGCGGCGTACCCACAGTGCTGTTTAACCGGTTGGGACAAGGTTGTCCCGGCGTTGGATAGTTCGTCGTCTTCAGTCTTGCACTTTAGTCAGTCCGCACAATAAAAGACGAGGTCAAACAAAACTCCCGTCCACTGCCTCGGCCACAACCAAATACTGTTTGCATCTGGGTGCATCTTTGAAATGAATCCTTGTGGCTTGTCTCGGAGAAAACGCCTCGGGGTTGAGCAGGAACGAGTTCACGACGTTGCAACAAGTATTTGCTTGGAAGAGCGAAACTCGCATACCTACCATAGTGCTGGCGATCGATCTGCCGTGGAGCTCCCACTACTGCATTCGGCTTACAATAGTGGAGTAGCAACTGTGCAGATGGATGGACTTCCAGCTTAAATCCGCTGGCGGACCATTTCGATGCGGGCCCATGCGGGCGATGCGGCCGCACCACCTGCACACACACACACAGAGCCTATGGACCCACCCTCTCTCGTTATGTGACGGCTGTGAATAAGCCGGGAGAAGAGAGAGTACCGTATATACTATTATGGTACATTCTCTCCCTTTGGGTTTGGAGATGGCCTTATCCCCCTTTTTTTTTTTTTTGTTTTTTTGAGGGGGTATAAATGGCTAACGTTATCACCTCTCAGTTGGAAAGAAAGTATTTATTGCAAGATGGTTCCTCATCTGCTCAAGACTTCGCTTACTTGTAATTTCAAGTCTTGAACTCACACCTCTCATTATTTAAAAAGATCAACCCTTCTCTCAGTATCCTACCAACATTCAGTCTCGTTCATTTATCATCATCAACATAATTATCATCATCATGGCGCCCCCGTCTCCCTTCCTACCAGAAAGCTGGGCCGCAATGGTCCCGAAGTGACCGCCCTGGGCTTGGGCCTGATGGGGTTAAGCAACGCATATGGCGAGGCTGGGTATGTAAAGCCATTATTGAGAATAGGAATCCTGCCTGATCCTTGTCCCCTTCTTGGTAGCCTCTCAAGTCTGTTACCATCATCATCATCATCATCATCAATATTAACATATTTTTTTTAAAACATCTACACAGCACCGACGAGGAGCGGTTCCCCTTGCTCGACCGGGCCTGGGAGCTCGGCTGCACGTTCTGGGACTCGTCCGACATGTACGGCGACAGCGAGGTGCTCCTGGGCAAGTGGTTCAGGCTGCACCCAGAGCGGCGGGCCGACATCTTCCTGGCCACCAAGTTCGGCATCACCATCGGCCCGGGCGGGGTCGGCATGGACAGCTCGCCCGAGTACTGCCGCGCGGCGTGCGAGAAGAGCCTGCAGAGGCTGGGTGTGGACTGTATCGACCTGTACTACATCCACCGGCTCGACGAGAAGACGCCTATCGAGAAGACGGTCGAGGTTATGGCCGAGCTGAAGAAGTAAGAAAGTGTTTCTTGTTTATCATCGGGAGGGGGAGACCAAGTTAACAAGTTGACTGACCTCTGATGATTTTCTTTTTACTTAAAATTAGGGAGGGCAAAATCAAGTATCTCGGCATCTCCGAGTGCAGCTCGACCTCGCTCCGGCGCGCCCACGCCGTCCACCCCATCGCGGCCGTGCAGAACGAGTACAACCCCTGGGACCTGGACATTGAGAACGAGATGGGCACCCACCTCCTCCCGGCCTGCAGGGAGCTCGGCGTGGCCACTGTGGCCTACTCGCCCCTGGGGCGCGGCATCCTGACGGGCCAGATCCGGTCCCGGGCCGACATTGGCAGGGACGACTTCCGCCTGAAGCTGGGCCGGTGGAGCGAGGAGAATTTCCCCGGAACCTGGTTGTCGTCGACAAGATTGCCTCCCTCGCGGCGCGCAAGGGCGTCACCACCAGCCAGCTGGGCCTGGCCTGGGTCCTGAAGCAGGGCGACGACATCATCCCCATCCCCGGCACCAAGAAGATCAAGTACCTGGAGGAGAACGTGGGCGCCCTCAGGGTCGACCTGTCCGAGGGGGAGGAAAAGGAGATCCGCAAGGTGGTGGACGAGGCCACTGTCATCGGGACGAGAGACATCCCCGGCATGCTCAACGTCTTTGCCGACACTCCTCCACTGCGGTGAGAGCATCTCTGATGGAGAGAAAAAGTGCCCATGTGACCCGATATAAGCAACACCACCACAGCTGAAAATAAAAGTGCATATCCTCTCTGCAACGTCTCACACACAATACAGTGACCCATGTTGTGTAGAGATTGATTAGATCATTATCATGAATGCTCTTCCGAGCCGTCAGGAAGAAAGGCAAAAGGACATGTATAGAGATATTGTATGCCGCCACCCGCATCACTCGTGATCCTCGGCGTAGCCCTCTTCCTCAACGCCGTCCTCGTCGTAGCCTTCAGCCTCGTCGCTCTCGTCGCCCTCCTCACCCTCCTCGCCGTCCTCGTCCTCCTCCTCGCTTGTCGAGACCTCGCCCTCGCTCTCGCCCTCGCTGCCAGGGTCGTAGTCCTCCTCGTCCTCGTCCTCTTCGTCCTCCTCGAGAACCTGCTCCGCCCGCTCCAGTTCTGCCATGTTCTCATCCTCGCCACCGCCGACTTGCTGCACCGCACCATTTGTTGTTGTGCCTCCTGCTCCTGCTGCTGCTGCTGCTGCTGCTGCTGCTGATGCTCCAGCGCCCTTGGCGTTTTCTCTCAGCTGCATCTTGGCCCTCCTGCCGGCAGCCATGCTCCTGTTGTTCAGGCCGTGTCTTCGCACATATGTCTCATCGATGGCCTGGTAATCTTCCTGGTCGATCATGCCGAACTCGATCTCCTCTGACTTGGACCCACCGGTGGTGTCGTCACCGCTAGGCGCGCCCGTCTTCTGCTGCTGGTGGCCATCTCCCTGCGCTGCTGGCGCATGTGACACGTCCACCTCGACGAGGATGTTGAATGTCCTCTGCAGCACGTTCGTATAGGACACGGCGTTGATCCGGTCGAGCGGGATGAAGAGCACTGGTTTCTTGTAGCCCCACAGGATCCCGTTGGGCAGAAAGAACAGATACCCGTCCTTGCTGCCCCGGAAGGCCTTGACATGGACGGCCTTCTCGTTGAGGCGGAAGGGCTGCTTGGCGTTGCTGCAGAAGACGCGGGGGTCGGTGCTCGTGATGGTCACGGCCGAGTTGCCCACGGACTGCAGCTGCGACTTGATGGCCCAGTGCATGAGGTCGGTATACGAGTCGGAGACCTGGGCGGCGGTCTCGGCTGCGTAGCCGGCAACGACGCCTGCCTTTGGGGCGCTGCTGGGTACGGTGAAGAGGAGGGGTTCGAAGTCGACGGGGCCCCAGGCCTTGGTGGAGGCGAGGGCGGTGTCGGGTGGGAAGAGGATATAGTTGTACATCAGCTGCTGTTTGTCGGGGACCGGAGCGCAGAAGACGTATTCTTTTTGTCAAGAAAAATCATAAATTAGCCATCTCGGTCAGTCAGTTACCACCACCACCACCACCACCACCACCCAGCCACGTGGAGAGGGAAGACTGCGTACCAATCTTGCTCCACTCGTAGACCATTCCCTGCACCGGCGCGTCCGTGCCGACCTGCTTTGTGTAGAGGTAGTTTTTGTAAACACCAGGTCGTACTTCTTCCTCTGGGGTATGGACACGCTGATCTCCTTGATCTCGAGCAAGACGACCTCCTTGGCGGCAGCGTTGGCCAGGTTTATGAGTATCGAGTCGTTGACGGGCGCCGGCGAGGCGGACTGTCCGACCTTGAAAGCCGGCGTGCCTCGTCCGGGCGGTATCATCATCATCTGGCCCGGGTCGGTGGCCCCGGTGGCGATCGTCGAGAAGCCATTCTGGCCCTGCACATCGATGCGTCGTCTTTTCGCGCTGGGCTCGTTGGAGAGGAACTCGTCGAACACGAAACTGGTGATCGAGTTGAAGAGGATCACGCGCTCAGGAGTATCTGGGAGAGGAAGAACAAGGAGTTTAGTCTTCAGATCTATTTTATCCTAGAGCCCGTTACTCGAGCGGCTCCTCTCTCTGGTTATCACCGTACCAGCAGCTTGTTTGATCCCCTCGATGAGGTCTGGGCGGCCCGCAAAGACCTGGCTCACTTTCTCGTGCGCGAGGCCACTCATTTTGTAGGCACTTTCTTTTTTTTTTTTTTTTTGAATACAGACAAGAGCTTTGTCTTGTATAAAGTATGAAGAGGCAAATACACTCAGGGCATTTGAGGCCCAGTATTCGACGATACTCTTCGTGGGGCGAGGGTTTGTGTGTGCAGTTGGTGTGTTGGTGTGTGTTTAATGGCACAAGCAGGGCGTGTGTTCTCCTCGAGACGCGAAAAAGATTCGACGTCACTCTTTGGAGCTGCTATCATACTTAGCAGGTGAGTGCCCAAGTGCCCCAGCGCGTGTGCTTGGCGTCTACAGTGCACAGTACCCGCCGTCAGAACCCTTCATAACCCTTACGTAAGATTTCTAGGCTTCAACAGGGCTCTCGCTCCTTTGGTCAGTACTGACTTACTCAGTATTCCGTACTGTGCACGTGCTATGGTACATACATGCTGCAGACAATGTCACGCCAGACTGCTCAATTATCTCTCCCTCTATAGTATCTGCTTCTTTTTGTTTTCCCTACCCCAGCATCCTTCTTGGATCAAGCCACACAGCCTTTACCTCGTCAGATAGACAAGACTCACGCAATCATGCCGTTCAGCACCTTGACCTGCTCCAACACACACGCCCTGCTGGTGCCTCCCTTGGCCGACCGCATCTCCACGCTCTTCTCGTAGTCAAAGGTCTCCTTGATGTCCTCCTCGAACCTCTCGTCCACGCCCTTCATCTGCTCGTACGTCAGCTCGTTCATGGGCGTGCCTGTCTTCTCCGACAGGGCGACCACCCGGCCCGAGATGTGATGTGTCTCCCGGAAGGGCACGCCCTTGCGGACCAGGTAGTCTGCCACGTCGGTCGCCAGCATGAAGGGGTCGAGAGCGGCCTTCATCTTGTCGGGCTGGGCGGCCAGCGTGGACAGCACGCCCTCGGCGATCTGGATGCTGTCGCCGACCGTCTTGACGTGGTCCAGCATGGGCTCGACCGACTCCTGCAGGTCCTTGTTGTAGGTGCTGGGCAGGCCCTTGAGGGTCATCATGAAGCCGGCCATGTGGCCAAAGGCGCGGCCGCTCTTGCCGCGCAGGAGCTCGAGGCTGTCCGGGTTCTTCTTCTGCGGCATGAGCGAGCTGCCGGTCGAGTAGGCGTCGGCCAGCCGCACGAAGCCGAACTCGGCGCTCGAGTAGATGATCAGGTCCTCGGCCCACCGGCTGATGTGCTGCATGAGGAAGCTGCCCCACTGCAGGGTCTCGAGCACAAAGTCGCGGTCGGCGACGGCGCCCATCGAGTTCCACAGCAGCTGGTCGAAGCCCAGCTCCGCCGACATCATCTCCCTGTCGATGCCGAACGGGTTGCCCGCCAGGGCGCCGCAGCCCAGCGGGCTCCTGTTGACGCGCCTCCGGATCTCGCGCAGCCTCTCGAGGTCGTTGGCAAAGGCGAACCCGTAGCTCAGCATCCAGTGGCTCCAGCGGATCGGCTGCGCCCGCTGCAGGTGCGTGTACCCGGGCATGACGTATTCAACCTCCAGCTCGGCCCTCCTCGCGATGACCCTGAGGAAGCTGACCAGGTGGGCCTCCAGCCTGTCCAGCTCGTCCCGCAGCCACAGGCGCATGTCGGTGGCGATCTGCTCGTTGCGGCTGCGGCCCGTGTGCAGCTTACCCGCGGTGTCCTTGCCGATGATCTCGCCCAGCCGGCGCTCGTTGGCGGTGTGGATGTCCTCGTCGGCGCCGGGGATGCTCTTGAAGGTGCCGTCCTCCCACTCCTGCTCGACCTGCAGCAGGCCGGCCTCGATCTTCTCGAACTCGGCCTGGGTCAGGCGGCCGGCTTTCGTGTTGGCGCGGGCAAAGGCTATGGAGCCCAGGATATCTTGCTTGTGGAGGACATTGTCGAAGGACAGAGACTCGTTGTACTGCTCCATGAGAGGGTCGAGGCCGCCTAGACGAGCACAAAAGAAAGACAAGATATAGGTCAGCCGCGGCAGCTGCGAGAGGCCTGGATTGTTTGGACAGAGGAGCAAGACTTGGTCTCGGAAGGGCCAATTGCATTGGGCACGCCCATAGGGTGTCCCAAGGCGGTCGTGCTCGTGCTCGTCCTCACGCGTCTGATGTGGAATGGAACAGGAATGAACTGACCAGTGAATCGGCCTCCCCAGAGCATGTTATCCTTCTTGCCGGTTGAAGCCATCGCCTCGTTACTGGTTACTGTTCTTCTCGCGCTGTACAGAACCTCCCGTCAGAAAGCAATTGGTAGATGATCACACGTCCTGGCGAATTGGATAGCAGTCGATTGATTTATAGAGATCCAGTCACAGAAGAGCACTCTCTCTTGGCAGCTCGGTCACGATCCAAGGAGGAAAGCTTGACTCATAGTTTTGGTCGTGCGAGGGGTGAAAAAACGAAGAATTTCTGAGCATCCCTGCTCGCAGCTAGACGATAAGGCGATAAGCGTCGCTGTACGGAGCTACCCCTGCTGCCCTGCACCGCACAGTACAGAGCTCTACTGTGTACTGTGTACTGTGTAGTAGAACATTGCGCCAAAGTACGATCCGCACAAGCATCGGGACATCTCTTCACATTAATCACGGTAGTCAGGGGGCAATCAGGTTGTGCGAGTACGAGGACTTACCCTCTCGATCCAGGTCCCAGTCTTTGGTTTTGTCTTGCTCAGAGGTGAGAGAATAGATTCCTTACTCAATCCCGAAAAGGTTCTCTCTACTGAGAATAGGACGTGATATACGCTCACCACTCCACATTCAATCTGACACGACGATACTGATTTATCCTACAGCAGTGCCATCCCTCACACGCCGTCTCTTGTACAGTAATTGAGGTTCCGTTGCTTTGGTTCTTCCTCGTTACTGCGGCATGAGATGAGCCGTTGAACGAAGCGCGGAGCAGGGCCCTATTCGAATAGTAATATTCACTATTAATACTACCTGAGATATTATAAGATTTTACTTTCCTCTGTACATGAACACGAGAGGGCTCTTATAGCTGTTCTCCTCAGCAACCACCAAGACTAATTACTGCGCGCAATATAGGTCAATATAGCCACCTGGGAATGAAAGCAAGACTCCAGTGCGAAACTCATGTGTTGTTGATGCAGTGATTTACATGCTCTGCCCCCTTTACTCTACAGACCAGAAATCAACATGCTATTCAAGCCTCTGGTGATGATGACTGCTTTCGTAGAGTAGACAGTCGCGGCTCAAGGAAAATCGCCTAAGAGAAATATGCCAAATGTTTTTTTTTTTCATTTTTTAATAAAAAAGAGAGAGAAAAAGAAGGAAAACAAAGGGAAAGAAAACAGGCTGACAAGGATTGTAATACAGGGCCCCTAGGCGACAGCATCACCGAGATTACCTGCTCGTGGGCCAAACTGTGGCATCTCCTCGCCGACGCCAACGTCACCTCGAAGATCCAGTTGGTCGGCTCCATGACCGACAACACGCAGAAATGCAGTGCCGTCCACACGGACGGGGACCACCACTCGGGCTATCTGGCCATCGACATCGCAAACTCGGACCTCACGGGCTGGCTCGCCGCCGCGGAGCCGGATGTGGTCATATTCATGTTGGGCACGAACGACGTCTTCCAGGGCGATGCCACGACGGATATCATCGCGGCGTATACGAAGATGGTCGGGGAAATGAGGACGAGCAACCCTGATATGAAGATCATTGTGGGTCTCCTGCCAAGCAAGACTCTTCTTCCTCTTCTGACTGTGAGATTTTATTCTTCATGCAGGCTGATACGGTCATCTCATCCCCTTACGAGCAGTCTGGAATTACTGCCCTCAACAATGCAAAATCCTTCTTGGGCGCAGGAGGAAAACATGGCGGCTCCTCCCATCTACGTTGCTGGTATTGCGGCTGTTTTCTCGGCCGGCAGCGCAGATCTGAGGGATGGTGTCCATCCTAATAACGCAGGCGACAGAGTAATCGCGGACGCACTGGCGCCTCTGTTGACGTGGGTCATCCAGCCCAGTACTGCAAGCTGATAATCACTGTGAAGCCAATGAAGGATGATAGAGGGCAAGAAAAGACAGCAATATACTTTTCCCCACAGACCTTATGGTTATTATAGCAATCCTCGAGACACCCTTTCTCTAGAATGTGCTGTGCTGGTGACTCGCTCGGCTCGCAGAGTGTCTCACGAAAAGAAGAAGAAATTAACAAGAAAAACCAAGAAAAATCAAGAGAAAAGAGACAGGGAGGATATCAAGTCGCTCCGTGTCCGACTTCTGGCCAAGGATATCTTGGGTTGCCAGTCAGCCATGAATTCGAGACGTGCACTGCCACCGGAAAGGCGCCAACGTTATCCTGTCGGTGCATTATCTTTAGGAAAGCGATCTTTGATGCGGCTTTTTCAAAACCGAATAATTAGATTGGGAAAGGTCGACGATCTCTGCGATAATAACGTAGCATTGCAAAGATTCTAGCTGACACGCCAAGAACTCTCCATGTGTGCAGGTCAGTCATGATTAATGGAAGTTCTTTTCTCGGTCCGATTGTTGTCCAGAAGGCAGAAGAGTTCAGAGCACAGGTTGTTTCTGGGTATCAATTATTATTCTAGAACCCTGTGTTATGGCCCAGGCCCAGCTGGAAATCGAAGATAATTCTTTGGCGACATCCGACAACCCCATAATTATACTCCCATTCATTCATCCCGTTCGTCTTGTCTTTTTCGAACCCCATCTGACCAGAGACGACATGCATTGAGAGAGAGCCCGTGTTTGCCATACTGTAAAGAATATGGGGACTTGGCGAAGCTTGGCAAATCGCAGGTTCTCAAACAGGAGGCTCACGGATGTTGGCAATCACTCGTCACAAGCCGCCCTCCCGAGTCTGTCGCGACGCTGGGTGGCCCTCGTCTGCTGATCTCACGGCGTCCAAAACACCCTAACAGCACATCGCATTGCGTTGGAGAAAGTCCCTCCTCCCCATCACAATGTCAGATAAGAAGGAATGGCTCGGCCAGTCCTTCTCTCGGGCCACGGCGGCTCGTGTCTAGTTTGAAACAGTTCAAGTGGGATCGTCTGCTGGGAAAGCCGGCCAGAGCACGTCGGTCCAGACAAAAGTGCCAGTAAGTTTACTATTCAACCCATAAAGTCGGGTTGACAGACCCACAAAATTAACTTGGAAGATCTTCTGTCTCTCTTTTATCTCATACTGTAAACTTTTCACGCTCAGCTTGGCGGGGTCCATGGCCCAGCCACATGGAGGGTGGGATGAGCCCATGGGGAGGAATATGGGTCTCCTGAAAAACAGGCTTGGGATGAATATATTTAACTGTTAAATAACAACGGTCCCAGGACCAGTGCTATTCAGCGCGAGGGAGCCTTGGACCGTCTTCTCAGTCATCAAAACCGTACGCCTCCTCAGCCGGCCTGAACAGATTCAATCTTTTTTTCAGTTATACACTCTTTTTTTCAAGCAGCTGCAACACCTGTTGTCTATCAAGATGCGTTTCTCCTACGCCATCGTTGCCCTCGTTAGCTTGGCCACTGCCTTGGTAAGATATCTCAAATAGAAACCCTTCCTCTCTCTCAGGTTCTGCGCCAGAGAGGATCTTCCTATGACTGACTTTATTTTCCCGTCTCGGGAAAAAAAAAAAAAACAGCCCACACAAGGTCCCATCGAGGACAGAAGCCCTTGCTCCTCGGATGATTGTTCCCAGGCCGTTCGTACAGTTGTCGTCGAGGAGCGCATCAACAAGCGCAACCAGACTGTGAGAGCAGTGGTCGCCAGTGGCGGTGGCCCTAGGCGGTCTGTCAACCTGGTCGAGTTCGACGCCCGGCATGTCGAGGATGAAAATGTCGAGAAGCGGGATGACTCGTTTCCTCAGGTCGATGTCCAGGTTCGTGGGGAGCCCCGCGGTCTGAAATACGAGCAGCGCAGCAACGCAAGCGCAAGGGCCGTCGCGGCTACGACGGAGAGCAACTCGAAGAGGTCCAAGAGCTTGTTCAGGACCGAACGTCTCAAGGAGCGCGGCGATGATCTTCAGGTCGAGGAGAGCAAGAAGAACTAGACTCAAAGGCGGCAAAGGAAAGGCTAGACGACGTCGAGAAGCGCGGTCGCCTGTGTGCCTGCATTCGGGATGAAGACGTGTCTCGGACACCGGATTAGCAACGACGGAGTATGATCAGAAGACAGGTCCACGGGATTCGAGAACGCAATTCTGGCTAGCCACTTTTTATTGTGTACTATTAGTAGACGGTCCTCCAAGGTGTTGAGCACTTTCGAGAAGGACTCTGTTCCTTGGGCTACTGAATGGGAAGGGTGCTGTCAGGCAAACGTCGTCAGGTTGACCCAAGAATTAATTGATTTTGACCAAACCACGTGCTATAGAATTTTTGGACCTCTGTCTATCCAGTTCACAATGATCCAAAGGAACAACCTATAGCGGGACGCACTACGCTCTTGGAGACCGCGATGTGCTATCCAGGTCTGCTGATATCTAACTTTCCTCTGCTATGTAAGTTAGTCAGATTAAGATGATTGCAGTGAATAAGAACGAGAGAAGCCCAGACTCGGCATCTATGGTTTTACTTTGCACTAGACGAGATGAAACCGTTTCCAGACTACGTACCGCGACTTGAAAAACTTGGCAACGGCCTATTACACAAAAGAGCAACGGCGGCGGGGGGTTCGATTCTCAAGGCCTTTATTATCTGTCCTTGTCAAAGTGCACTCGGTCGTATTCTTCGAGCTACTCGACCTATCGACTATGGCATGAGAGCGAGCCCAAGCATGTTCGATTCTTCTGGTTGAGCCGATAGAGGTCAGCGGTAATGTAATAAATTGATCAGCAGGGGACACACAAAGCGAATGTCAAAGTCAGCACAAATGCGGAAATTTACAGAGGAGCTGAGGTCACTTAGTTGACCAGGAGCCAAAAACTAGGTGAGGACATGTAAGTCCAAAGATACATACTTTTGTAACGGTCTGGTCTCAGTGTGTAAGGTGCCAAAACGCAGGTTCTTTGGCCTCGGGTTTTTGAGAAACAAATCCGCACGTGGACTTGTCCCTTCAGTGCTTGCAATGCTTTCCTGCAGTAGCACATGTTTTTGGAGATTGTAGCCATGGCAAGCTTGCAGAGAAAGGCTGATGGCCAGCATTTCGAGACCGCTGATTAAGAGATGAAAAACAGAACCATGCACAAAATCACACTTTTCATATAGGATATTTTTCGAAGAGGTGTGTGATATTGGCGGCATCCTCGGACAAGATTTGAATCTTAGCAAGGTCGCCAACAGTGTCATCTTTGAGAGTCTGGATATATATATATATATATATATATATATATATATATATATATGGAGTTGGATATCTGTGATTAGGGAGGTTGGCCCTTCCTGACTCCTCTCACCTCGAGGGACCTGGGGATAGAGACCTGTGTCTGCCCGTGCCTATGTTGCTTGTGTGAGCGTTTATAGCAGGAGCATGGAAAGGACCATCACTGGCTGGGCTTGAGGTGACCATTGTGAATTCCTGGTAGTGTCAGTTGGAAATGCAGCAATGCTGTTTGAGTTGGTCCAAAAACAAAAAAAACTCCAGCAGAGGCTATTCGCAAGCCACTGTCTGCCAGGGTTCGAGAACCTCGACTCTGTGCAGACTATTTTCGGGACTATCTACTGCCTTTTCAGCATGACAATTCCCTTGCTACAATACCCTCGGAAAGCGTTTTGTCGTAATTATCTCTAAATTATCCTGTGGCTGAAAATATTCTTTCAGTTATCAACTTGTGATGATTCTAACGCTGCAGAGGATGGCATTGAAGTACCATCTTGTTATCAAGTGTGGTGGTCTCACAGATTTCTATTCATCCACAAGGGTAGGCTGGAGCAGATATTAATCAAGTCAATGACCTATCATAAACAAGATATAAAGTTATGTATAGCACTGTTGATTGCTGTGTCTGTGTATGCACTTCAGGGTCACCTCTCTCTTTCTCATACTGAACTGCAGTCCCTTTTCTAGGCTCAAGTGAATCCAGCACCATCATGTGCTGCCCAGGCCATGTGACAGGTCACAACCACTATCCAGGGGCTCAGTAAGTTTGGGCTGGCTTTCTTGCCCCTTCGCATAGGTAAGATGCCCATGTGTAATCTTTACTCGACTGCCAACACAACAACCCTGAAACCCTCTTGCCCATAAAAGAATATTCCTTCCGGATAACGTCTTCCCCCACCGGAACACGTAGACGACATCGGTCCGCACAAGCCATGCCTCATCCATTCATCGCAGCACCGAGAACCGCAGGGCAAGGGGGGAAGGGAGGCCTGCTGCTGGCTGACCCTTCACCCAACACCAAGAATGCACCTTGCATCCGGGCAACACCCTAGGCAAAAAGGGAAAAGGGAGAGGGGGGGGGGCTGGAGGGGACAGGTGTCATTCCAGAAAATGCCTTGCTGGCCGCATGAGCCACTGATTAGGTAGTCTTGATTTCAAATACACCTTTGCTCTGGAGGTCTGTCCCTGTGTCCCGCTCTCTCTTTCCTATTATTCTAGGTGTAGCATGCGCGTGCTGGGATGCGGCAAGCATATGCTTATGTTGTTGGTCATGCAGCGGATGCGTTGTCGGGCACATCCGGTGTACACAAAAACAAAGCCTTAGCAGGGGATGGAAGAGGCTTGACCCGAGGCGTGGGAGGGACCAAGGGGTGCGATGAGGACAAGACAGGGGCCTAATTGTATTTACTTACTTTCTTTACTCGCTAGGACAGAAAGGACCCAGCTGGTTGCACCGCTGAAACCACCCCCAAGATCACACAAGCAACAAGTCAAAAAGGCCATAAAAAGACTTCTCAGGAATATGTCCGAGGGATTTTCTTACTCAGACGGCGTTAATGCGCCTCGTACACACAGCTAGTCGGGGGCATTCCCCAGAGACTCGACTGTTGTTTTTCTCTTTCTTTTTCCTTTTTCTTCTTCTTTTCTTTTTTGCCTTCTTTCTTTTTTTTCTCTTGCTGTTGACAAATCCTTCGCTTGACGGTGAAGGGGAAGAAGGATGCCATACAGACAATCTGATGTCACTGGAGAGGTCCAAGCTTTGGCTTCGCATTGAGACACCTCACTGCCCCCGTCCAGTGGACCGGCTCCTAGGCTTAAGGTTCAGGCTTCTGGGGAGACACAGAGAAGTGGAAATCTGGAGGAAATCATCCCAGTCCCCTTGTTCGGTCCTCGGGAGGGATGAATAAGGATTCCCAAAGTACCTGTACCTCTCCTCGTTGTACTCATCCCTCAAAGGGGCGGGCCGAGCTTCTTGAGAATTGGGGGCCCAAGGATGAGCGGGCAGATCGATCCACGCAGGATAACCACCCTGTGCAACGTGTGGGATTGCAAGTCGCTAGCAGGAGGTACCTCTAACCCACACACCTTGTCCTCGTCCCAATCTACATTGCCCCCCGCCTTCCTCTCTCCCTTCTCCTCTTTCCCCTCCTCCAACCCGTCCCACTCCCTGGGTCCGAGGAAAAGCGAGGCGGGAAGCGCGAACCAGTGGCCCATGCTGGGGTCTCTCTCTCTCTCTCTCTCTTTCTCAACCCTCTCTAGGAGAGGAGGGGCCCCCAAAAACAACACACACAGACGAGTGTCGCTGCTGCCGCCCCCACCGCCTCCGCCTGCAGCAGCCCCCCCAAATGGCCCATGGGTTTATATCAGGGCGCAGACATACGACACGCTGTATGCACACACTGGTGACCACGTGGATGGTACCGTTCGCTCCAGCCGCAGACCGCCTGACCGCCTCGTCCTTTGCTCCTTTGCTCCTGGCATATATTGGTTTCTTGTGGTGGGCAGATACCTTGTACTCCCAAAGGGGAAAATCGACGAGAGAAACTGGTACGGACGCAGTAGTGACTTGGCGCAGCTTCCCTGTTCCCCGGTCATGATGCTGGCGTGCTTGATAAGCAGCAGCGAAACGGAGAGTACTCCGTACATGGCCTTCCTCCCACAAGGGGCCTGGGTGGATCAAGCGAGCGTCAGTCGGTTCTCCAAAAAAGAATAGAGGCACTATAGAAGAATAAGAAAAGAAACACGGATCGTGATTCTTCTGTAGGGAGAAATGAGCCCACACAATCCAGCAAGTCGGGTCCTAAAGTCATTCATCTATGGGGTTAATAATCTCGACGACAGGCGCAAAGAGGACAAGGGCCGTCGGCACATGTCCCCCTTTACAGAAGAACCTCGCAAAGGAACCACTAAGAAGGCCAGGTTCAAGAGTGGGGATTGTGACAGCTCTACCGTGTGGGAAGGAAACGCCTTTCTGTTTCTATAATACCGTTTCTTGGGTGGAGTCGGTATCTCCTTGCTGAACGCAGTGTAATTACGGAGTGTAGAATAAACGCCTTGTATCGAGAAGAAAGAGAGGAAGGGAACCAAAAAAAAAAAAAAAAAAGGGGGCTCGAACCGTGGATTGATTATCATGGCTGGAACGGGTTTCACCAGCGAAGAAACCGAAGCATCTGTCTTCGACAGTGTGAGATTGAGAGAAGGCCGCTTGATCAACGGCCAGCAACAAAGATAGGTTCGTGATGGACCTTGTAGCGTGCAGACGTGTGCGGCACAGGTGGCGTAGTTACCAACTGACGGTAGCACCATGAGTAGTATGTGTTGTAGAAAACCAAGTGTTAGCAGCTGGGTTTGGCTGTAGTAGGCTATCAGCAGAGCTCGTTTGTTTTCAGCACAGGTCCAGTAACAGACAGCTCAAGGTTGCAATATACATACAATGGGATTGACGGTAATGAGACAACCTCGAGCGTCACCGAGAGGAGCCTGGAGGATCCGCCGACTTCCTGTAAAGGTAGTGATTTGTGTAGACAGGATAGGATCCCTTCGGCCTAGCTCTTTGCTCCCCCCCGAGAACGATCCTCGGTGCTCTCTGTTCAAACAACATGGAGAGCCAGCGAGATGCAACCCCAGCCCACACATAACAGTCATCCCTCTCCCGCAGATTGTGTGAGGGGAAAATAGGGTAATACTCACGATGATGACCGCCAAAAGGCCCCCGCCCGTGGGATTCCTATCGGTGAGTTGTTAAGATTGACATGCACGAGTGCGGCACAGAAAACTGATCACCGGGATTGTCTTGCAAAGGTGCCCCATAAATGTCATCCGTCTGGCAACCTGCCGAGGCAGTGGAGGTAAATTGAATCATAACAGGAAAGTCATCTCTATCGCAAAAAGAAGAGAGAGAAAGAAGAAGTGATAAAAACAAATCCAAAGCGTGCTTGCTTGTAATGGGACTCATGGGTGGTCCTGAAGATACGACGAGTGGTGGTGGTGGTTGTGAGCACCCCATGGGCGGTTTGTGTGGAGAATTCAAGTTTTTTTTTTGGTGGTTTTTTTTGTGATTATAGGTTCTGTTTCCCAGGCGGCATCCTGATACCCATGGCTGCTGCCCTGGAAGCGCGAGTTCCGCCTCCTCCCGCTCCTCCCGCTCCTCCTCCTGCTGGGCTGGCGATGACCTCGTCCACCTTGCTGGCACCCAGGGAGAAGGCAGGGCACACCCACTCGCCGCAGCTGCACTTGAACCCTTGCCAGGCGTACCGGCCTATGCTCGATCCACACTTAGGATTCGGGCACACGAGCCTCCCGTCCAGCGCCCCCTCCTCGAGGACGGGTCTCATCCAGGACAAGGGCTCGATGAAATGATGCGGACATGGGCTTCTATCAGCTGCTGCCTTGTCTGCCTTTTGATGAGGGACGATGAACTGATGCGTCGCGAGGACCCTCCTGCACTTCTTACAGCGGAGGTCCTTTGGCGGGCCCTCGCCTTCGGCCTGCTGCTGGCCCTTGTCCTTGTTCCTGGGGGCCTCGGTCTCGTCCTCGAATATAATCCAGTCGGGCTTCTTGCCGATCTTAGCGCTCTCCTCGACCTCCCGCTCCCAGAGCCAGCGCTGGTACGTGCCGTGGTGCTCTACCGCGTCGTCGCTGCCTGCGGGCATGCCCATCTGGACCCACAGCTCCAGCTGCCTCATGAAGCCGGGGTTGGGCTCTGCGAGCTCGCGCGTCCTGCGGACCCAGTCCAGTGCTGCCTGGACTGCCCTCCGCGCCGTCTCCTTGTCGGGACGCTTGATGTTGCTTGGAGTAAGACCGTAGCGGTGGGGGTATTTCCAGAGCAGGTAGGCCACGACGGCGGTGACGGATCGAGATTTGCCCATGGCGCAGTGGACAAACACACCCCCTGGCCGGGCTGGGCCGGTCTTGTTCGCCTGGTCCTCGAGCGAGAGGTCCTTCATCTCGGTCCCGAGCATTGAGGAGGAATCCTTCTCCTCCTGGCCATCTCCACCACCGCCACCGGGAGCGACACCTCTTTGGTCCTTGTCTGCCCCTGACTTTGATGATCTTGTGCCTGGCTGGACCGTGCCGCGCGGCCATGCACCACCCGGTCCCCCGCTCAGGCCCCTCTGGATGAACCTGACGGCGCGGGGCAGGTGGACCAGGATGTCCTCGTCGTCGACATCGTCGACGTCCACGCTCAGGTGGACGTAGCGGTCTTCGAAGCCCTGCCAGTCCACGAAGCTGTACTTGATCATGCTGAGGACACAGGCGATGCCCTTGTCCTCCATCGACCCGGGCCGTCGCAGGGCGAAGACGCCGCCGACGTACAGCTCGTCCGGGCCTTCGACACGGTTGAGCGCCATGGCCTTCTGCTCGGCGAGCTGGAGCTGTTCGTGGTCCGGGCCTCCTTGGAATGCCGAGCGCCCGTGGCAGCGGTCTGTCAGAGGGGTCGGAGGCGACGGCTGGGGGTGCCGCCCTCGTGATCAGGCGTGATCTTGGCTGCCTTGAGCTCCCGGCTGATGTCCTGGACGCTGAGGCCTGTGAGGGCTTCAAATCTTGAGCAGCACGCCGGGGAGAGGCAGGTCACGTTGTCGCTGTGGTTGCTGTGGTGGTTGCCGGCGGCGCCTCGGTCCCTGTCGGTGCTGCTGCTGCTGCTGCCGCTGCTGCCGCTGCCTTCGCCCTGTGTCTCCAGGTCGCTGTCACTTGCTGTGGCGTTATCTTCTATGCCTATGCTCGTGTCCGACAGGGGCTCTGATGTTGTAGTCGATGCTGATATGGATGCTGAGGCTGCTCGGGCGTTGATGCGACGGTCTGACTCATCCGTAGAGGGCATAATAGTCTTGTCCTGGCCTGGCGCTGGGCTCGAAAAGATGGATAAACGCTCTAGCCCCTTGACCTGATAACAAAAAAGATTAAAAAGGTTATCCCATCAGAGAGAGACGGAGAACCTGATTCGTCAGCTTCAGCTGCTGGACCAGTCTGCTGTCCAGTGGTAGGCCCGCAGAGGTGGAGGAGGATCCTTGATGCATGTGAGATGGGTCCAGAGAGGAGTCAGTTTGGGTGGAGAGCGACCTTGTTTCTGTGTGTGTTTGTGTGCAGAGTTTTTTTTTTTCTTCTTCTTTTTTTGGTCTACAAAAACCTCGCCTTGTTTGGTTCGATGTGTCTAGGATCCCCTGTCCCTGCCCCTTGAACCTTCCCAGGCGTTCCAGTTACTTGTACTGATAGAAAGTGCTATGTTTCACTTTTCACCTGGGAAAAGGAAATAGAATGAAAAACAAACAGGAGGGCGGAAGGGGAAAGAAAAAAAAAAAAAGAAAGGATGAAGAAAGAAAAAAAAAGGAAGGCACTTGGAAGGCACGTGGAAGGATCGAAACCGGTTGCACAAGGCGTGCCCCGCACTTTTGGCCCCCACAAAAAGGATCCACTGCGGGGTAAATTCTGTAGGGCTACTACTATGTAAGTATCTTCTCTTCCCCTCTTAAGTATAATATTTCTTAAGAGTATGGGCATACTTTGCTTAGCATCAGCCGATATTCTATAGTGTCATGTATGGTAAGGGAACCTGTTCTGAAAAGGGGGGTCCTCTCAAATCATCACATCGATGGCCAGATCTGATTTGGGGGCCAAGCAAGTGCTTCTTGTTCAGCCCAGCCCAGCCCACCTGCCCACAGCCCTACCAGAGGGCTGATAAGACCCAAGGCAGATAGATGCATGGATGGACCAGGTCCAGGGATGAACAGATGAGTTGGGATGGGATGGGATGGGATGGGGTGGATGCCCAGGTGATGGAGGGGGCCGGAGGGCCTAGAAGTAAGTCTGCTGCAGTCAAGTCTTGTTAGTAGGGCTGAGAAGAAGTCACAAGGAGAATTGACTTTGAAGTGGATTAATTAGTCTTTTTCTTTTCTTTTTCTGTGGATTGTGTGGGAACCCGTTTCCAAGCATAATCAAGCCCCCACCAACTACAGTACCTACTTACACAAGTACCTGGGCAGATGATTTATGCAAGGGCTTACTTTGAATTGTCTACTTGGTTGTATGATGGCCCTCTGAGCTGAACTTTATACACCTCTTGCTATTGTCAGCACAGGGCCAATTGTGGGCAGCTTGTCACCTCAAGCTGGTCCATCATATGCAGACTATGTAAGGCTGAACAAGCTATTTTAAGATCCTAATTAGACATAATAACACAGTGAAACTGAAAAAATCGTTATGCAGAATAAAAAAGAGTATCCACCTGTAGAGACTCTGTCTGTTCCAGTGTACAAGTAACAGCATGTCAGATGCTACCCAACCTCAGGCTGGCATTGTGCTATCTCCCCTCAACTGGACAAAAAGAATGGGTGGACACTGGTACCTGACCTCTGCATGATACAAGTGAAGCACCCGAACTATGGTACATGGTGCTATGCAATTTCAGCTCCGACCACAGCTTCACACATGTCAATGCCTCAGTGGCTGCTCTCAGCTGCCGAGGTGGCTCGATTCAGCCTAGCAGCTGAAGGATTCCTCAGGAATGAAGAGACTTGCCCCCCTCAGATCTGATGTGTCTCTACAGACCATGACAAGATAACAAGACTGGGCCACATGAGAGAAATCTGAGAGAGATCAGACCAGAAGACAGCCACAAGTGGACTCAGTCCCATTGAAAACACAACCTAAGAGTTTGTGTGGGGGGGGGGGATATATTGTGCAGCAGATGTAAAAGCCAAGGAAATATCTTTGCAGTGCATGGAAAAAAAAAGAAGAAAAAAAAAAAGAAACAAAACAAGCCGCTAATGCTCTCCGCGATAAAAACCTCTGAAGTATACCTGAACACCGAACACCATTTCAAAGGATGCGGCAGCGGGCATGAGAGAAAAGACTTCGGGAACGAGAACGAAAAACCAGAACCGAGTCCACACACGATCACCCCCCCGCCGTCCTTCTTTCAACATCGTGGCTCTCATTTCCTTGGTATTCCCTAGTCCTGCTTAAAAGTTCCGTGCACTGGGACCGAAGGGACCAGCCAATCGGTCTGAGATGGAACGAATCCTTCATCTCCACGACGAGAATCCTCCCGTCTGTCTGGGCCAATCCGCTGGAAAACCCAGTCCCAGATTCCCCCTCCCCCTTCTTCCACGGCCAGTACGCACGCACACACACACGATCTCACGAAGTCGGTTCGATACTCCGTTGTTGCAGGCAGCATTCATCTCCCGTCGGTTCGCGGGCTCGTCCCAGAGAGCCGACAACCGTGGAGGCATAGCCACAGGGGCGGTGCCCAGTAGCCTAGAGACTGTTCTCATCTCGTCATCTGCCCCCCAACCCCTTCCCCCAGACCGGTGAGCCAGGCAGACGGTAAGACGAGAAGGATGTATAGATAGAAAATAATTAGTGTGCTCCTCCGCTGTACATAGCGTTGGAAGCACAGATGCACCCAAGTCCTGGCCGGGCTAGAGAATGGGATGCACATGGTTGCTGTTGGACTTGCCAGGGCCCATCTGTGGGAAGAGGGCAAATCGGAGTCACCGAGCCACGCGCATGAAGCCATATGCGCTGGCAATCGTCACAACGCATGGTTGCTGGAGTCATAACGTGATATCATATCCCAGGTCGAGGCGTGATGTTTTCCCAACTTGGAAGTACCGGTATCGTCGACAAAAATACAGCGGAGCTGGGCAACGTATACCATGGGTTGGTGCAAGCCGTCTTTCCAGCCTGTAATTTCGTTGAAGGATTTCTCTTGGTACCAGCCCTATGAGGAGGATCATAGTGCAGACCCAAAGAGACCTGCAGGAGTTTGCGAGGCGCCCTTTTGGCAGCCATCACCGGCCCGGCTAGCCCTATAGAGGCCAATGGCTATTTCGAGTGACCGACGAGACAAGAGTCGCACAAGCCAGATCCAAGCACACCAGGTGGAGTCAACCCTGGAGACTGTTTCACCAGTTGAAAGAAAGTGTAAAAATAACACTCCGTGAGAAACGGTCGAGACTTCGTCATTTTCTTCTTTTCATTCTTTTTCTTTATGAATTTTTATTGAAAAAAATAAAATAAAAAATAAGCAGGTGTCCGGTCCGGTACTGCAGCTCTTTGTCCTCCCCGAACACTTCACGAGTCCGTCATGATTGGAGCTGGCAGTAAGCGAGGCTTGAAATCCCCCTGCTGTAGAACAAGAAAGAAAAAGAATATGGCGCCCAAGAAGATCCCACGACATATGCCAACGGAAATCTGCACGACAAGCCGAGGGCGATTGTGGAGATCGGGACAGGCTGAGGGATTTCAATGGGCACAACGTTGCTTTCACGCCAGCAGACCAAGGCCAAGCAGAGCCCTGCACCACCTGCGTCTTGACCCCACCCAGCGGATCGAACTTTGTCATATCACACAGAGACCGAGAGGCCCACCACACCGAGCCGCAGCAAGGCGATTCGCGCTCATAGGGTCAAGAGTCTTGCAGCCAGCCAGCCTGTGGGCTTGCTTCGCCTGTGAGCTTGTGAGCTTGATGCGCTCGACTCCGTCTGTGAGCCTAGCCTAGCCCCAAGTACACCACCACGTGTGAGGACCAAAGTGGGGGTTTGTGAAAGCATACCATAGTCTCCCATGAGGCCGTACGGTATGGTAAGTACATAGTACTATGGTATCTTTAGGAACACAGGGCCTGCTTCGTTAACCTCCGAAGTTTGTTCAGGGGGTCCCCTCAGCCCACGTTGACCCTGGAGGAGGGGGAAGTCCAGGCAAGACACAGCGGGCGGAGCTTCCAGCCAGCTTCGTCATGATTTGTCGAGCCGGCAGGAGGAGCTTTGTACACAGTATGTGAGCGGTAGGGCTACCGACCCACCCCCTCGGCAGATGCGTAGGATGGATGGCAGGTGGATACGGCGTCTCTCTGCAGCATCACTTTGGATCCTCAGGGCTGCGACGTTAGACAAGAAGACCCATCCCATGTGTTTCTGGGCTGCTTTTTGCTACCATAGTAGGCAACGGACGGACGGCTCACAACCTTCAACGTCCTCGCTTGACGATACCGATGGTGGAACTTGATCCGCAAGCGAAATCGCTAAGCGTCGACGGCTGAATCCTTGCCGAGTTGCAGCCTTCCGCAGGCCGGGGGGGTGATTTACTCATAGTACAACTCATTTCGCCGAAGGAGAAGCCTCTGACGTCTATATTGGTCCACCAGAGCATTGACTCCACCATGAGTTGTCGACCTCGGCCCTGGATGCTCCCTCCTGGTTGGAGCGGCCTTGCAGGGGACCGTTCGTCTCGAACGTCTTGTGCAGGCCCTCGAATCCTTCAAAGCTGGCAAGTACTCCAAAGAGGGGGTGGGGGAGGTTTCTTTGTCGCTGCGGGTCTTTTGTGAACTTTTTTTTCTTCTCTCATTTCTCAATTTCTTTTTGTTCTTTCTTTTGAGGATTGGTGAGACATGCTGTCCATGATCGGCCATGTGAACCTCGGTGATGATCGTAAGCCTGAAAAAGATGTGACTCCGTTCCTCATAGTCGGCTTTTGTCCTGAAGATTTGCGGACCGACAGTACATTACATCTCTTGAGGATCGTGGCGAGACCGCTCGCTGTGATGGCATCGCCTTCCACTTCCCAAAAACTGCGCTGTCTGCAGCCAGCAGGGATTTTTGGATCATCTGGCCTGCCTATCGTAACGTGGATGAGCTCCTCGGCCAGAGGCCGCCGGTGGCTTCTTGCAGTGGCATGAGCATGAAACGTATTTGGGCCGGCGTGTCTGTGTGTGCGCGCGCGCGTGGATGTGGAGATTGAGTCCTTGGCCCTCTTTTTTCTGTCTCCAGGCGTCGCCTGGGTCTCTTTCACTTTCTTGATTGACAGGCCCTGGAGCCTAGGTCGTTGCGATTATTGTATTGGCCAGACTGTCGACAGCCCGGCGCGGCTTCAATTTGCATCAGACCAGGCTCGCTGACCTGAGCCCTATATCCCCACTTCCACTCCTTTGGATGTGTTCGGGAGGGGTACATCTGCTTGCTTCGACAATTGACTCAGCTGTTGAATGTAGGCATCTCTGTGTGTGACACCGGGGGCCAAGCTACAACCCCACAACAGAACCGGTTTCCTCTGTTTGTGCCACGAATGGGCATCTTTCAGCGTGAAGATCAAAACCTTTTTTCCCCCTCATGATGTTAATAATGACGATGACGACAATTATGTAAGATCCCTTCTCCTATGGCCTCGACTTCACCTACCCAGGAGCGGCTGTGGCAGCTCCTCCTCCATCATACACGCATTCTCCAACATGTTGGTCCATTTCCCGCTGGTGCCGGAGTGGCTGTGCTTGAGATGTTGACGGAAGTGGTCTGCCCTAAAGAACTTCTTGGAACTGTTGCACTCCCTGAACTTGTGGTGTTCCTGTAGATGCCGGATGCGATCGTCCCAGTCCGGGTCCGTCACCATCCTCCCGAGACCAGCGGAGTTGGGTCCTGTCCGTATGAACTCCTCTCCACAGTACCCACAAGTGTCAGCCTCCCCGGGCCTTGTTGTAGACTCGTGAAAGGCCCTGTCGTAGCTGCTGAGCGCCGAACAAGACCAAGAGTGCCGTCTCACGTGTAGCGAGTTCTGGTGTCGTTCTGCCTCGTTCTTGTTCTTAAAACGGTTGCCGCAGTAAGTACATTCATACTGTTTTTCTGCTTCGTGGGCCCTAGAGAAATGGAGGCATGGTCAGCACGTCGTGTCTCAAGAGACAATTTTAGAAGAAGATGGAATAAAAGAACGTCCACCCTGCTGGAGAATATGGCAGTGTGACTCACGCCAATTCCTCGTAGGTGTCGAACTTCTTGGGCTTTTTGGGGCAGCAATCGCACATGTGAAAGCCTTGCATCTTGCTTATCGCAACACCGGTCCGCATCGCTGGTTCTGGCACCTTTCTGGGGCTGGCTATTATGTTTCTGATATCGCTTGGTGCTCGCTGGTGCATACCAGTCCGGGGCATGGTCGTGGACCTGGGGCTCAGGTTGATAGTGTTTGGTGGCGGCGGCGCGGCAAAAGGGGACCCTGCTACTACTTCTGTGGGTGAGAGGCCTGAGGGCGACAGGCCGATTGGCGATCTCCTGTCAAAGGAGAGGGAGGACGTCATGCTCGTCGCGGTGCTCAGACAGCCGAAACTGCCACTCCGGTCTCCTGACGAGACAGAAGATATGCTGCCGTGGGGTGGGTGTACGGACAGCCGGGGCCCTGGGCTATTCTTGGAGGCGTTGTCGCGGCGCCGTCGAAGGTCGCCCTGGCTCGACATCTGACGTACGGCGGAGTCATCGCTGAGCAGGCTGGAGGCTCGTCGCTTGAGGCTCGGTTGCTGGTTCTCGTAGCTCAGACTGTTCACACGTGAGTGGCGACCATCATCGATGTGCATGTGGCGCAGACGGCTCTCCTCCTCCATGGAGAAGTCCATATCGTGATCGTAGCTATCGGCCTGAGCGAGCTCGTCGGGGGAGGAAAGCTCCCGAGTTCTGCCTCTTGCTCCTGGAATAGGGACTTGGGTCAAAATCTACAGCCGACATGGGCTCGATCGGCGACCTGTACTCGTGCGGTCGAGTGATCTGTGCAAAGTTGGTGTTTCGAGGAGAGACGGCAGTGTTCAGCGGCGTGTCGGCAAGCCTTGACGGCTCCAGGAACAGGTTCGGTTTTGTCCTCGAGGGAAGCGAGAGCTCGAGCTGCGGCAGACGAGGGAGCTGCTGTGTAGGGCCTTCCTGCATGGACCGCATCGAGGCGCTCAGGGCTGACCCACGAGGCGGGGATCTGTTGTCCAGGGTCCGTTTTGCGTCGAGCTTCTTCAGCTGCTGGCTGTCGTAGGACTCACTCGAGCCCAGCTGATAGTGTTCGTGTATACGGCCGAAGCCCCTGCTGCTGTACCTGTCCCGGGCCCTACCCTCCCTGAGGTCAGCAACACGAACCCTTCACACACACACACACACACACACAAAGCTGCCTATCAATATGGATCGAGCATACCCAGAAGAGGCATAGCTCGACATGCTCGAGTAGCCCTCGTCTCTTGTCGTCGGAGTTGCCGCATTGTCCCTGCGCATATAGTCGGGTATGTCCTCCTGCGCAGCTCTTGACCTCCAGCTCTGGTTCAGGCTGCCATAGTTGCTGTCACTCCTCCCACCGAAGAATTTCTGATTCTCCCTGTAGGATTCTTTATTGAGGCGGTCATAATAGTCGGAGAGGTCTGCCTCAGGGCCGGAGACTGGGACAATTCTTGGCGGGGGAGCGCAGGAGGAGGGGCGTCAAAAGAAGGCGCATTTGGGATGCCCATAGGCCCCGACATGGACCGGTCGAAGCCAGAACTGAAGGGACCATGGGCCCCAAAGGGCCTGTGGCCGTCATCGTCGTGTATAGATATTCTAGGAGGGCCAGCATCCCGCGGCACTGGTCGAGCACCGCGGATATCCATAGCGGGAGGGCGGACGGGAGGCGGCAGCGGCGGCGGCGGCGGCGGCGGCGGCGGGCGGCGGAGGAGGGTCAGGTTAGGTTGTCGTATCCTTGAGACTGTTGAAACTGATTGTTACAAGTCAGGTCAGCACCGGGAAAACAATGTTCAACCAGGCCAGGCCAGGCCAGGCCAGGCCAGCCAGCCAGGCTACACTGCACTGAGCCTATCGTGCTGGGCCGGAGCGTTGCAACCCACAGCATTAAGAAGAAGTTGAGATATCCTCGAAAATAGAAAGTAAAGGACTCGAAAGAAAGAAAAATCAGGATGAGGCGATCAAGGCCTGTCTGCTGCAGCGAATCTGGTGCCTTGGCCCTGCTGTGGAAGATGGGGACTGAGATGGGTTCATTCGTATGTCCAGTGCTGTCTCTTGAGAGTGCCCTATGGTTGTTTCCTCGACACTGCTGACACGGGTGCTGTGATGCGTCGTGGGGCGAGCAGGCTGACCGACTCGAGACCTCTGGGGCGCACCGGGAGGAGAGGGAAACAATGTAATTATACAAGAGCAGAGGCAGAGGTTAAGAGGACATGGAGGCTCACACGGACATCCAAGGCTGGCCTAAGCGAAAGAGACGGACAAGGAGGGGGAAGACTCCAAGGTCACAACGATCAATGTCGAAAGTGAGGAGGCAGGAAGGACTGTTTATGTCGAATCGAGTCTTTTTCTCGTCTGAGTACCAGGTTAAGTGCAGCAGCGCTCTTCCAGTGCAGGTGCGGTGCAGTTGCGGTACGGTCTAGTGGCAGGCGGCCCCGAGTCTACTGAGGGGGACAGGCTCCATAGTACACTGACCTCTGTACTATGTAGTCCGTACATAATACTGTACTAGGGTACTTCCCATAGTGGTTAGAACTGAACGTGCAAGGCACCCCTCCAACACCCCTGCCCCCAGACACCGATATCCCCATAAGGCGTGTGTTGTGGATGCTGCTACTTGTACATAGGGCTAGTCTTCCTTTTTTTTTTTTTTGATTTTCTTTTTTTCTCACCCGGCATCTTTGCCAGGAGGAAGATGGGGTCTCCAGGACCATGTGGGGCTAAGGGCTAGTGTATAGCCCTGAAGCCTGTCATGCTTACCTTGCTGCTGTTTAGACTGTATTTGTTGAAGCGGGAAGCAGGGATAAGACGATTCGAAGGAGACATGTGGGTCAGGTAGGATGAGAGAGGGGCCATAGACCCTGGTCGAAAACCGACTGTTCCACCACGACATGGCAGTCAGTACCCAAGTATATGTAGCAAAGTACCTGTGATGATGTATCGGTACGCAGACGCCGCGGGGACATGTTCAACTGAACCCATTGTTGGTCCACTCGCCTCAACATCCACACTGCGTGACTAATTACTATGGTACCTGCCTTCGCCCTCACCCTCACTCTCACCACCACCGTCTCCTCCTCCTTCGTCCCCCCTCTGGCTGAAGCCTAGGTAATGAACGAGACTCGCTACCACATGTCCTTCCGTCGAGCTGACAGACCACCGAGCATAGAATACCCGGTGAGGTGTAGGTGGTTAGCTGTCTTAGGGTTTGGGAAGGAGAAGGTTCCGTCCCGAGGATCACAGTCTGGTGGTCCCTTAAGCCCCTTGGAAGAACTTGTGGCTGCCTCCTCTTTTCTCGCTCCTTTCCTGTTCTTCACACATCTCGTCTCGGTCCAGGACTGCCCAGGTGGCTAACTCCGTTTGTCCGGACCCCGAAGCCCAGCTGACGACATGCAGGACCGCCTGGGCTATTACTAGGGAAGAGGTACCTGGGCAGGCAGCATGAGGAGAAGAATCACATAGACTAAATGCTTTCTGACGCATGCATTACTAGAGGTCGCAGAAGGGCACGCTTGCATGGTTGTCCGCTGTGGTGACTCTTCTGTTGAGACCCTGTTGGGAAGAGGTTGAGCCAGAGTGTGCGTGTGTGCAGCAGAATGCTCATCATCATCCACGATGCCTATACGCGGGCCAGCCGAGCCCAGGTAAGGTACATGACATGCAGAGCACGACACAAGAAAGTCGAGATACTTTGCACGTCCTGGCAGCCACAGCACTCTGTACATAGTACTGCGGTACAGCCTGCTTGTCTTACCTAAGAAAGACATCAACGCCTGTAGCCTCTCAGGGCTGATCTCCTCCGTTATCCCTGTACCTGTAGGGCAGAAACGGTTCCAAGCCCACGCCTTGAGGGGGGGGGGGGAGGAGAGAGGGAGGAGTCCGTTCCGCCCTGGAAGTCCCTTTGTGGCGGGGTGGATAGGGTAAGTACGTACCGCGGTGCTAACAGTACACAGTACTATGTACCGCGCTGTAGTGTATTTCCCCCTGTAGGAACCCTGCAGGCCACGGTACTTGGGGCGATACATAGCAAGTACATAGTATTTAGTATGCTGTAGCACTATGGCGGATGGGCAGTGTCACGCCGCAGCAGGACAGCTTCTGAATCCTCATTTTTTCCAATGTCAGAGCCCTCGTTCTGTGTTCTCCCCCTCTCCTCCCACCCTCCTTCTTTCCCTCCCCCCTTCTCTCTCTTCTTCCTCTTTTCCTTTGCGAGTCATCAGACAAATATGGACGTATCCACAACCACTCCAACATCGTTTCTTGTCCCTTCTGTTGTCGTACGAACACACACACACCACCACCTGAATGCCACACACCACTCCCCACTGACCAATTATAGGACCATCTCTCTCTCGCGATTTGTTTCCAGTCAGCCAGTGTTCTTTTTTGGGGGACGTCACACAGGTGGCGATGCAGTCATAATTAGCCCGCTGCACACCTATTCCGGCCGTCTGGGAACTGCGCTGCTTTCTTTACACCAGGTGGTGGTCGTCATTTCTCACCTTTCCCCTCTCTTTTCTCTCTCTTTGCCCCGCCTCCTCTACCCACGACCATTGGTCCCAGGTATGCATGACTCTGTGTACTCGAGTATAGTAGGTGCATGGCAAGAAGAAGAAGAAGAAGGAAAAAGACACTACGCCGTCCGAACCTCGCCATCTGCTTCTGTCTTCTCTGCTCTCTTTCTTTTCTTCTTCCACCCTCAGCAACACCGGCCACCTGTGAGCCCCACCGTTCGCGCTAGGTTCGATTCAAGGTGATTAGCACCTGCCGTGCTGTCGGTGCTGTCCTACAGGGGGAAGAAGAAGAAGAAGAGAGAAGGAGACACCAGCAACGGGAAATCTCTCATCCGGAAAGTAGTGCCTTACTATGTACATAGTACGTCTCAACATTACTTAAATCACAGCCGCCGCCGTATTGCTCGCCAAGTCAGCCCTACAAGAAAAGGTAGAAGTACTCACTCTCACACAGAGTAGTAAGGCCTGACCAACACAGGTCCTCAGCCTGTAACTGACTGACTCCGACCTTTTTGAGTTTCCAGGATATTCATCCATCTACAACCTTGGTGCTGGAGAGACTTTGGACTATGAATTCCATTCGTCAGTCAGTTCGTGGACCGTAATCCTCTTGAGAGTCAGAGTCTCAAGTGGAAAGAGTGTTCATCGATCAGCATTATAGGGCATCTTGGCAACAGGTCCGTCGCTGCACATGGCGAAACGCCCACGAGGCCCAAGAGCGCGGCCGCCAGTGTGTCGTGTCTAAGCCATGAAGACACGCACGCACACGCACGCACACGCACACACACACACACACCGTTTTTACACCCAAGACGCTGTCGTGCTCACCGCGGCTTTCTGCCCTACAAACTAGTGCTGCCATCTGTGGGTGACGGTGACCTTCAAAAGCAGTATTCTTCTATCTGCCTACTGTTGTACCTTTTACCAGGGTGTGCGAAATCCGAATCATGCACCCAAGCGCTTGGACTGCAGCAAGGACCTGCAGCATGTGGCTGCCCCTCGCTGACCCTTTTTGACCTTTGGACTCGAAATGGGCGATACGCCTACCCTGAATGGCCCCCAACAACGGGACTGGCGGAGGGCCCGACGGCTTCCTTCGGGTTTTTTCCATGACAGGACTCCTCACACCTGGGGGTCGTCTATGTACACCAACCAGTGTCTCGAAAAATGGCCAGATACATTGCTTTCCTTTTTTTTTTTTTTTTTTTTTTTTTTTTTTTGCGTATGTGTTCTATCCGTCACGCTGCCGACCAACGAGAATGAACTCCACAACAGCGGAGGTGGTACCACAAGCGCTGGAGTGGGAGCCTCACATGCTGATGTCCTGGCCTCCATGGTTGTCACCTGACCGCCAGTCTGGCGCGAGGCTAGCTACCTGCGGTGGAAAAGAAAAGAAACAGAAGAAGAAGAAAAAAAAGAAGAAAAAAAAAGACTTCTACGCAAGCGGTGCGCATAAAAGTTCTCGGACCAGAACAGGAATGAGGTGAGCCTGCCCTGCTGGTTTATGGGCCGGTCATAGGTTGGGATGGTATGATGACGCGAGCCTCGATCCGAGAAATCGTCTTACGCTGGGTTAGGTTTTCCACGAGAACCCTTGACACGGCTCGATCAACCCACCACACCCCTTTCATCTCTCTCTCTCTCTCTCTGTCTATTCTCATCTCTTGATCGTCCATCCCATTGTTCGCACCTGGGGGCCCCAAAACCTCCGATCCCGCCCGTTTCGGCCCTTCCACTTGGGATTGTCCGTTTGTTTGTTCTTGTGCGACCACACGACGGCTTTTAGGCTGCCTCTTGCGCACGCCAACAGCACAAGAAGCGATTTCAGGGGCGAACGAAACGGGGCCTCGTCGTCATGTACCTGGGCTGTCAAACCGCCACATTGCCGACTGTCAACTAACAATACCTGGCACAGAGAGAGTGAGAGAGAGCCAGGAGAACGTTCCATCCCTAACAAAACGGAAAAGTGACAGGATGCCGAGGCGGCAAGAGGGGAGGGGGTCCTGTTCTCCGAAACACGGCTCGGCGCTGCTCCGTCCCATGCTGTCTTGCTGTCTTGCTGTCGCAGGTGCAGTACGGAATATGCGGGTGTGTATAAGTATGGTATAAGATGTACATTACTATTACCTACTATAGTACTTGCAGTAGATGCTGTTTCCCCAGATAGCCCCTGTAGCCGCGATTGTCTAAACCTGTCGTCTATCATCAACGGCACACGCACACGCGCACACACACACACACAAACCCCCACACACCCCTAATAGTACACACCTTGAGCGCACAGTGATGAGAATGCAACTAGAGGAGGAGGCGCCATTGTTCTCCTTTTTCATACTAGCTCTTAAAATCCCGGAGCTGATGATGAGGCTCCCACGCTCAATCCACTACGAGCCAGACATTTCTTAGACTGCCTGCTAGTCACTGCACATAGTAAGGTTTTAGCTGGTCGCCCCAGCCAGGCCACGTCAACCAAGGGCCCGGGGCCCAGCTGGGTGTGCATTTCCTCTCCACCCCACCTCCCCCCAAAGAGCAATGGATATGCCCTTTAAGAAAAAAAAAAAAAAAAAAAAAACACAAATAACGCTCAACTCTTTTACCGGGCCGCCGGATCTCTCTGGAGAAGGTGAAGGGGCTAAGGGGCAGCTGAGCTAACTTCTTACTCACCTAGCCTTACGTGGTCATCCTCTCCGCTGTTGGGGGACCACACACAGAGAGAGCTTCGGAATAGGGGAACCCGCCCCAGAAATGGAGAAAATCAGCCAATGTGGGAATACTGGCAGCCTGGTATTTAGCCTGTACTCGGTAGTACATTGTACCACTACTATCATGCTGGAATAGTACTGCTACTGCGGGATAGGCCAGCAAGCCTGGCGGGCCACAGAGGGCAGCCAGCTCAGCAGGTTTGACTTGGGGGAAAGCCCCGCTGGGGGCATGGCGGGGACAACAAGTTCTGATTTTCTTGGTCTCTTCCACGTCTGGACATATTTGACGAGCGCGTTCCTCTGTCTGTCTTGCCAGTCCTTTTGTGTTGCATTCATAGTATGTTTAAACTCCATATTTTGTTGTCATGGGTGCTCCTTGGAACCAACAGCGCTCTTGAGAGTTCTGATGCTATCTGACACTGCCGAGGACGTCCAACTCGTTCCCACAACTTAAGTAAGTGTACTTAGTAGTATCTACTGCCTTGGTTGGTATAGTCAGTAAAATTACACTTCAAACGTGCTTACATTATGTAAAAATTCTACTTGCAAAATAAAAGTTAAAACCAGGACTATCGTCAATCAATAACCTACATGCATACAGTATTTTTGACCCGGCCGGCAGAAGTGGTGGACCGCAGGATTTTGGTGTGTGGACCTTGAGGGAAGAACGTGGCCAAAGGAACTAAAATCTGAAGAATTGCCTGCGTGGCTGGGAACCTTGGAACCCGTTGGTCAATACTGTGGCACACTCTCTCGCTCGCTCTTACATAGTACATGGTAGCAAGCAGCCCTAAGAGGTCATCTGATCAGTAGTACGTTGTAGGCCTTTTTTAGAAGAGCCAACGCTGTTGAATAAAGTTACGGACGAAAGACTTAAGTACTTAGGTGGAGTGGGTATGCGACAACAGCCAATGAATGGGTGGGGAGTTTTTTTTTTTTTTTCAACGACGGACCTCTTGTTTTTCTTTCTTTCTGTTCCTTTTTTTTTTTCCCCTTTCCTTTCCCTACTATTATGTACGACATTCCCTCTTCCTCCTTGTTTGTGTCTCTCGGTGCTGTGTGCGTGCGTGCGTGTGTGTGTGTGCGCGTGTCGTGTGTCTCCCGCGCTCCCAGGGAACGAGCCCCTATGATTGGTCGATCCCAAACCAGGCGGCAGTGCAGAGTACCAGCCCCAGCGCCAGCCCAACCAAGCCTTTGATAGCTTCTTGTTACATAGTAGACTATGACATTATATCGCAAGGACCAGGATCGGTTTCACTCTCAGCCCTACGGCGCGAGGAGGGGGTGCGTCCAAAGCCCGGCCCTAGTGGATATCGACGCCCATCAGGCGTCTAGAATGGGATCCCCTGTCTTACTGGCCCACGATCCCTGATTCTTAATCACAGCACTTATCTTGTTCTTCATCTCCTCATCAGTCATCATCTTCATCATCATCTCCTCTTGCCAGCCCACATAGCGCGGGCGGGGCCCGAGTGGCTCTTTCCTCTTACTTGTAGTACTTAGTAGCTCTCTCCTCTGAGCGAAAGCCCCCTCCTCAGCCCTGACAGCGCACATGGCTCCCAGGGGGAATGAAATGTACATGACTCGCCTGGAGCTGGGACCTCGGAAGAAGAGGAAGAAGAGTGGCAGCCGCGAAGGCGTCGTCAGGATCATCGCCATCATCAAAAAGGGAGGACTGGCTGCCGGTGCTACATGGTACGTGGTATGTAAGCACAATGGTGGGTCAGCTACTCTGCTGCACTGTACTTTTTGACCAAAGGTCTCTCAAAAGCCCCCTCCACCGACTTTTTGTCCCGGGCCCCATCTCAACCTCTCGACTCGAGCGGCTCGACCGTGGGAGCAGGAGCTGAAGGACTACTGTAGGTTAATCTTCAGGAGAAGAGAGACGACGCGCCGTGCTTGATCCACACAAAGACCCAGAAACAACAAGTTCACTACATAGCGCCTGACATAAGCGCCCACATCATGTGCCACTCCTCTACCTCTTGGTTGGGTCCTTCTTGCAGAGTCCATCACTCACACACACACTCACACACACACACACACTCTCTCTCTCTCTCTCTCTCTCTACCCTCCTCCGGAAGGCTGCATGCGAGTGACAGTAAAGAGGGCCTGACCATCCTTCTAGCCGAGGCCATCGCCTACTAAGTACGCTACTGATACAGAATACATACTAAGTACTAAATTGCAGATGCTGTCGATCTGGGCTGTCCAAGAATAGGCCCTATTGCCCAACCAAGCCTAAGTGATCTTCACGGAGGGGTCACGTTTTGATTCATCTCGAGGCCCCCAAACCTTGTTGAAGATTGGAAAGATGCAGAGGGGTCGAGGGGAAAAGAAGCTTATTCCCGGCACCCATATCTACCATTGTACCATAGTATTCGTGCTTCTCCTCGGAGAAAGCCAAAACATCCCCTTCGTGCCCTTGTACAGGGGCACAGGCATATCCGAAGGCGATGGTATCATCATTACAATACCACCCTGGGCGACTCAGGTCGGCGATCTCCCCTCGGCACGTAGGCGGACCGACCGACCCAGCGCGATTCTAGGCTACCGTATGTACAACACACAAACACCATCGTTCTGATTCTGTGTAGATCTGTGTGTGTGTGTGTGTGTGTGTGTGTGTGTGTGTGTGTGTGTCCATATGTCGTATCAAGGGAGTGTGGTGGCGACAACAGCTCACACCTGGGACCTAGGGCTGAAGATCTCTCACCTCCTGCGCCACAGGCCGGGGGACGCCCTCTCATCCAGTCGATGCACCTGCAGGAGACGGCCCCTGCCAGATCCGCAAAATCTTCTACCCCAGGTCTTCTCTCTTTGCATGTCACAAAGAATTACATCTCTCAAACCAAGGTACGGCCGGTACGGTACGGCAAGACTCTGCACGTACGCACGCACACATACATACTACGGATACATGGGTCTGATGCACAGCACTGACGGTTCACACACAACATGGGGTGTGCCCGAGTGGCCAATGGGCGCCCGTGTCGACCCCAAGAGGGCGGGACCCCCGGGGTACGGGACAGTGGAAAGGGGGAGGGGCCCTCAAACGTGGCTCGCACGGATGGCAAATGCCGCCACGGCGTCTCGTTTTTTTTTTTTTTCCCTTGCCTTTTTTTTTTTCCCCATCCTCCATCTTTTTATCCTTTTGTCCCTTGTTGATCATGCAGCTCAGCCACGCTCGGGGAGCTGTAAGAACTGCAAACCAGTCCAGGACCGGAAACACGAACTTTTTAGCTCGTCCAATCTCTGCGTTTCTAATTACGGCAAAATCTCCAACGTCAACAAGGCCGAGCGAGCCGACATGGGGGCACAAAAAGATACAAGTACAATTGTTATTGATGATAGAGAGAGGGGGGCGACCAGTATTGACCCAAGACACGGCTTGCGACGGCGGAAGAAGGAGACAAAGAGGCCACCCAGGGGGTCTAATTTTGCCATCCTGTCTTCTTTATTCTTCCTTTTTCCTCCTTGGTCAATATCAGTTTGTTGTAATTCCCATACTGTATAGTACAAGAAGTAAAGTAGAGCCGCCAACCTAGACCCTGCCAGCCCAGCCCGCTGGGGCCGAGAAGGCTATGGCCACGCACAATCGTCCAGGACGGTACCAGTTCCGCGGGCTGCGACGTCCCAGCGTCCCGGCTACAGTGGCACGAGTGGTTAGCAGCGGGGGCGGGCCCGGCACCAGGCCACTACTATGTCCTTTCACTTAGCATAGTGACTAAACTACTGTATGGTTCCCCCCTCCCTTCTTCATCTTGGGTCTTCCCCCTTAGCGATGATCGATTTCTGTATGCAGCATGGCTGTTTTGACATAGTGAAATGCCGGCTAGACGATGCAATCTCTCTCTCTCTCTCTCTCTCTCTCTCTCTACTCTATCTCTTTACTATGTATCTCTATCTTTATCTCTATCCAAACCCACGCCCCCACTGACACAGATTCTCCCCGAACATGTTCGGAACGCCCTACTAACATAGTGTATGTGTATGTGATTGCGTGTACCACCCCCACTCCCTGCCCTCTCCTTCTCGCAGCTTTCCTCTCGATGAGGGAAAATACTCGGGGGGACCACGTGGGAGCCCAAGAGGAGAGCGGCAAGATCATCATGGACTGGGCGAGGACATCTCCGGTGCTTGCTCAGGGGGTAGGGCGGTGTCAGTCATTGTACGTACACACTTGATTCCTGTTATGTACCAAACTCTACAATACTGTACCCTTCTTCCGAGGGGCATCTTCGGAGATGAAATGCTGACTGCGTGGTGGTGGCACTAACAACGATACTGTACCCTCAAACTGTGTAGTACATGCTGTATCCTGTCACCTTAATTGTCTCTCGTCTCTTCGTCTTGGTCGCTTGTCACTCAATCATGAATGTTCAATGGTAATAACAGGGCGGAGGGCGAAGGGCGGATTCCTCTCGGCTGCTTGCCCTGCCCTGCCCTATCGAATATCCATAGACCGTCACAGTCGGGTACCACATACACAAAAGTAATTTCTGCTCTAGGCTCCACAGTATCAAGGCATCCGAGGCTCCGGGCGGACGTAAGAGGACGGCCGGGGAGTGGACGAGAGGTAGTACAAGGCGTTGATGGGGCGAGCGGCTTTGGGCGACCACCACCACCGTCCGTCCCACCTACCACAGGACAAACCAACCCTTCTCCCTCTCTCTCTCCCTCTCTCTCTCTCTCTCTCTCATCTTCCTCACCCCAGCCTCCTGTCTGTCCACACAAGAATAGCCAGCCTCCAGCCCGCCATGTATGGGTATCAGAAACAACCCTCCAAGATAATATTTCGCCAGAAGCAACAAAACCAAAAAGATACCAATCTCACAGCCCGGGCCGTCGCAAATGAAGCCGCTGTCTAAACGCTCCCGTGGGGGAAAAAAAAAGGCTCTCCAGGGAGGGGGAGGCGGGGGTCGTCCTGCATGAGATTATTATTACTTGTTAAGTACCCTTAACACCATACTTATAGTATGTAAATACAAACTGCAACGTTGTACTACGTAAGAAAGCTGTGAGGGGGAAGGTCCATCCGGCAATGGCCCGTCTTTTTTTTTTTTCTTCCCACTCTCTTCTCTCTGCCACAAAAAAAAAAAAAAAAAGACTAAACGCAGAGCCAACAACGTCGTGCGCGCAGAGGGCAGTCAGGCCTTGAGATAACATGTACTACCATAGCTGAGGCCAAGAGGGGAGAGGCAACGCAGAAGCGCCGACCACACAGCCGGCCGGCGGTAAATGCGCTGCAACGTGCGTGCATGGTACTGACCAAGTACTGCCATCAAACACATGGTCGCTGCGACGCTCCTTGCCGCCTAGGGAGGCTTTCTCACGGCGTTCTCGTCTCTTGACAGCTCGACAATCTGATCGTCTCCCTCTGACTGACGGAAGAACGGACTAAAGGCAGGCAAAGCGGTAGCGGTGTGCGTGCGTGCGTCTCGTCATCTATGTTGGATCCTCCAACTGTCTCGCTCGCAAGGTTACCACCCCGGAGGTAAGGTGCAGAAGCCACGTCGAAGCGGCCGCCGACCAAAGTGGTATCCAACTCCTCTTCTGCATGTACCAAGAAACTAATGTACGTCCGTACTTTTCCCAACAATGTTTCTACATGGTACTCGTAACTTTAAAAACAAAAAAAAACCCCTCCCAAAAAAAAAGTACCCTGTCTTTCTCTCTTGTCTTCGGCATGAAACCACACGCGCACCCACACCCACACTACTCAGGTAACTCTCTTTTCCCTCTGGGTTTGGCGGTCTCCGCCTTCAGTGCCACCCTCCCCTGCCACCTGAACATCCCATTCTCCCGTCCCGTCTTGCCCTGTCAGGCGAGATTTTCGCCCTTTGGATGAGATGATGGGAAGAGAGAGAGAGAGAGAGAGAGAGAGAGAGAGAGAGAAAGAGTATCCGCACTATGTAGTACTCTGTGCCTAACCAGCGAGGCGCCAAGCAATGTTGAGCATACCCAGTACCATGCATGTAAAACTGTATGTACTATGTACTATGTACTATGTACCGACTACCCCCAGCTTCGGCACTTGCTTCTGATAAGGGTGTAAAACCCCGTTAGTGCACCTCTCGTACAGTAACAGCTCAAGATGTGTTTGTTGAGGTGTTGTACTATGTGTGTGTGTGTGTGTGTGTGTGTGTGTGTGGTCGAGGGGGTGCGTGAGATGAGAGAGGTGCTGTGATTCGGGCGCATCTGGGCCCGCAGCCTACGGAATCTGTGCCGAGGCGTTACCTGTCTTCTTGTTCTCCTTGCCTCCTCTCTCTTTTTGATCCAGGGTTCTTAGTACATGCAGGTCGAAGGGGGTTCCAAGGCACTCCGTAAGAGTCATGCGAGAATGGCGCATATCTTGCAACGCAACGCACATGCACCGCTCCTGAATTTTGTCTCCGGCCCGCGCCGGGTGCAGCAGATTGATTTCAGCGGACAGGCAGACTTGCTTTGTTTGACACACACCCACACATACACTCACTCACTCATTGCTACCATAGTACATAAATAGCGAGGCGAGAGTCATACAGCAGCCTGGAGGAGCATTGGTGAAAGGAGGGGTCAGAGCGGAAGGGAGGGGCCACAAGGTAACGTTGGCGATGGCTCAACTGGTACGGTAGGGTAGCAGCAAGAAAAGAAGGCATGTAGACCTTTTGGAAATAGGGCGTCGCACCCAACCACAGACCCACTGCTAACCCAGCCTGCCAGGAGAAGGGGATGGTCAGACCCACGGGCTGTGCCCACCCTTCTTCAGTGCGACCCTGCCTTTCTCTTTTCTTTTTGCCCCACCTGTCTCAACGTCATTGACTGAAGAGCCACTCACACACACACACACACACACACACAGGGCTGTTGTCACAAGGACGACGTGACATTCGGCGCAGTCAGTGTGTCTCAAACCAGGGGAGGGGGGGGGAGAAAAGAAAAAGAGAGCGAAAGAACAGGCACAAATCCCACACTCCACTCCTGCATCTGACTGAGAAAGTGGGGAAAGGTAATATATTTACTACAAGGTAAGAACAGGTATGTGCGCTCAGGTGCTGGTATAATTAATCATGATTGGGTTTTCCTTTCCTATTGATTCCGAGGCAGTGTATTCCGTACTCCCGTACCCAACCATTGCCGACACGAGGGTTTGACATGAGGAGGGGCGCCCCCAGAGATGTCACAGCTACACCATCATATGTACAGACGGAGCCGAGGGAGAATGACGATCGGCATCTGCACGTCGAAAGCAAGCATGTACTATGTATTGTCGTAGCAGTCGCCACAGTCTTCTTTTGTTCCGTTTTGTAACCTTTTTCTTTTTTTTTTTTTAAAAAAAAAAACAGAAAAGACCACACCGTCTCTCTCTTCTCTATCCATCTCTCACTCTCATACCAGGCATTGACTACAACAAGATGGGATCTATTCCTTCAGCCTTATCACGGGAGGAACCGAAATCAAAAGTTCGTCTGGTTCGGGGGTGGCCTGGTCAGAAACCATGCCGCCATGACAAGGCGTGGTCATAGTACTTTTGTCTTCGCCCCCCCAAAAAACCACCTCCCCGCCTTCTTTCAGGGTTTCCAGAGCCTTACAGGTGTTATCGCCAAGGGCCGCGTCATTGAATACTCTCGTGGTTATTTGGGGGCTGAAAAGCCGGACTGCTATCCGAGAGGCCCAAAGGAAAAACACTCGCTGCAAAACGAGGCTCAAAAGGGCTGAACCCTCGTGTTCGTGTCATGGAATCCTGTGCCACCGTGTGCTGATCTCAGATTGTAGACCTTCCTATACTATGATACCTTGGGGGCCAGTGCTTAGATCTTGGTAGCCTTGCGTGCGTGCGGCGGCTCGAGTGGTCGAGCCATTCCTGTCGGAAACCCGACGCCCGATGTCGAAGCTGGCCACTCGGTGCAGATAATTGCCCACAAGTGCTGACTTGTGTGTTGGGCCGAAGGACAAAGGTCATTTAAGCGAGACAGGTCACTCCCAGAGAACTACTCGCCCAGGAACTGTAAACAGAAGTCAGTAATGCTTCCGCTTTCGGCCAGAGTGATGTATCAGACATCTGCTTGGGGGCCCTTCTGACCTGACCGTCCGTCATCATCATCATCATCATCATCACCAAAGGACCGCCCCTTTCCTTAATTACCACGACGCTGACACCCGAGGCAGCACACAATTAACACGAGTCACCGGCTCAGCGGTCAGGCTTCTTGAGCGTTTGGGCAAGGGGGCAACAGCCAATCGTATCACCTCGACATAAGGCAACACAGAAGGATCGATCTCTCCCCCCAAACACCTACTGCAAGGAACTGCTTTATGTTGCAGTTGTCATGAAAAGTAGCTAGAGCCGTCTGGAGCTGCGTACGGCCTGGCCCCGTGTGACACTCGCCCCCATTTACTTACTCACCACGATGCAATCTCCGATAAGTTGTACGGTTATGCGCCGCAGGAAAGTCTAACTCCTAGTCATATACTGCTGGCTTGGACCATTATAACTGTCAACCTGCGATCAATGGAGGCTCAAGGAAGGAAGCAAAGTCCTGTATCTTCGCCGCAACCAGATTCTGGACAACAAGTCCTGCCTTGGTCGCCCAATATCTCAAGACGTCTTGCCCACACAGAGACTCCCATGTTCTTTTCACCGTATGAGTGAACCATGGCTTACAAATACGCAAACATAGACTGACACGCTATTCGACGCCACCAACTCAGCCGATCATCCAGAGCCGAAACTCACACAACTAGACTGAGTAATACTTGGGGCCATCACCTTTACTAGGAAGCAAAGGAGGAGGAGGAGGAGGAGGAGGAGGCTTTCACTCCTGCTGTGAATGTTGGACTAATAGAGTCTTCGAGAAGAAAAGATTCAGCTTAGCCTGTTGAGTAAGTTTCTCTCACATTTGCGAAGCCGCAATCACCAAACAGGGAAAAGTTACCAGCTGACTGGAGGATCATGCGGCTTTAAACTAGCTTCGTACACCTTAGTTGGGTATGAACGAGTTCAAAGCAACTCTCTCTTTTTTTCCCCCTGAGGATGCTGAGAGAGAGAAAGTGATTGTCGCCGACGCCCCCCCTTCTGTTTGTATTAGTACAGCCCTGGGCCCACTTCCTCGAACCTGAAAAGCCAGTAAAGATACATGTTCTAGATCCCTTTGTAGATCAGGTCGAAACTGATGTCCTGGCGCGTGATTACTAGTTAGTAGGGAAGGAAACGATGGGACCTGAGTACGGTACTGTGGAAAAAGAGAGAAAGAAGGAGGGGGGTTGAAAAAAAAAGAAAAGAAAAGAAAAGGCCCCCAGCGGGGTTTCGATAGAGTGCTAGGCGAAGCATACGCTGGTCCTGCTGTCACCCACCCTCTTCGACAGATATGTCCCAGTGTCTGAGTAAGGGGGGAGGGACCCCCAAAAATAAAAACCTCTCTCGCCTGTTCAGACACTAATTTACTTGCTGCAGAACCATCATCAGTCAGGGCACCGAGTACGGTGTGTGAACGGACCTATCTCTCGCGTCACGAGTCATCCCGACTCGGGATTGGATTGGGGGAGCGGCGGTATGTCCTATGACAAGTAACACTTATCAGACGTCTTGATATACCTCGGGCATCCATGGCTTGACGCCACTCAGCACCCTCCCAGGTTTTTGACTGGCATGGCGTACACGAGGCGGGAGGAGGGGGGATACGCCACGGTCGATCACGTTGGGAATCGCGTTATGCACGTATTGCAGCTGAAGATATGCAGGCCAGATCTAGGGTGTCTGGGTGTGTGCCACCCCCTGCTCTCCTGGAGTCATTTTTTTCTCCCTCTCTCTCTTTCCCTGCTGGATCAAGGCACAGGGAGAGAGACAGAGAATGTGTAGGGGTTTGTGTGTGTGTGGCAGCATATATTGTACTATGTACTTATTTGGTACAAGAATTGTCATCATCTTGCTCGTGTTCAATTCCTCCTCAAGGATAAGTGGGCACGCTGCTGCGATTCATGGTGGCCCTGGCATGGACCTGCTCCGATAAAATGATTCCTAATACATAGAGGAGAGGAGCGTTCCTCAGGGCTTCCCGCAAGCAAAGCTGCACGCGATGTAACTCAGATATCAAATAGCCATTTTGGCGGTGGTGTACCGCACGCTTTTGCGCACAGATCCGCTAATGTTGTCGCAGCTTTCCTGCATTAAACAGGGCTTTGGAGATTGAACGACGGGCAAATTACCCGGTCATCCCCCTCATTTGCAAGTTTTGCGCGGTTCCGGCTGCGGCGCCAGTGCAGCGCCCCCCGAAAAAGTGAAGAATAAAATTACGTTGGGGACTTCTTTCCCCTCTCCCCCTCCCCTCCCCGGTTTTTTGGTGGCGCTCCGGAATGCGGTTTCTCTTTTTGTGACGGAGGGGTTCATGGACAGGGCAGGGCCGGAAAATAGAACCCAGATGGTTATGCCTCCCGAGTTAGATCCGCAAAGGTGCCGAGCCCCTCGTCTCCCCACAGGGCTGAAGAAGGGACCCAGGCGTGCCAGGGCAGAGGACCTCCTTGTTTGGCCCAGGAGCCCTGCAGCGGCTATTGCCCATGATCTACGTCCGGCACATGGTGGGTGGGTGTACGGACGTACTTATACTATAGTACGGACTGTACATGAGTAAAAGTAGATTGCTTGCTTCGGCATTTGTTGGCCAGGTACATCGCAATGAACTGATACCACAAGGCTTGTGCCACTGAGGAAAACAAGGTCCGAGGACCTCCTCCTCATCAATGATTCAAAGTCAGCATCCGTACATCGAGAGAGAGGCTGCAGTGGACTCTTGTTTGTCTCCCAAGGTTGATCTTGATACCTTGTGGTTGATTCGCCAGCAGTCCAGAGGCTATCAATGCGATCTTCAAAGGGCGACACCCAATCTGATGGCGTCTTGGTGCCAAGGCAGAGCAAGCTGAACTTCTGCCTGGACAGTGTCTTACGTCAACACAATATTTTTTAGAGTCTTGGTCGGTGCGACTTTGTCCAAAGCACGCAAAATTTATGGCCCTAGGACATAGCTTACGACGACATTTAAGGTTGACTCGCATCTGACAACACCGACCAGGCAGCGCGGATATAGTCTCACAAGAGTGGAGTTCGTATGACTTGCACTTCACCGCACAGAAGGCGAAAGAGAAGAAGGAAAAACCCCTTTCCATACGATTCACCGTCACGGTGGCGGAAAAAGGGGGCTGCGCATCCTGGCCCTGAATCGCCAATTATGAAAACTTTTTGAGTTTCCCCGTGTCAGCCCCCGATCTGGTGTTTTCAGAGGTTGATGGTGTTGCATGGTAATTAATGATTCGTAAAGGTAATTACACCGCGGCCTTGATTACCTTGTTGGGTTCGCTGGTCAGGCCAGAGGCTTCCCTTCCTCCGTACGGAGCACGTTTGCACAGACTGCTGCTAGTCATGAATGTCCAGGCCGAGATGTGACTGTCTTGGTCACCTGCAGTATTCTGGGGACCAGAGGGCCGGGGACCGAACACAAATGTATCTGTCTGTAGAGATTAGTAGACATTGTAACAACCAGCCAGCTTCAACTTTGAAGTAGCGATATGTGCACTTGAGACCAAGTGCAAGGCTCAGGACATCCTCGCCAGCATCGAGTCTAATAGAGAGAATACAATACATACGTTCCGCAGAGCCGAATGAACAGGGCTTTGGCATCATAATAGTGGTCCAGCTGACAATGTCAATACATCGTCAGCAACTCTACATAAAAGAATGCTCGTGCTGTCTAGAAATGTGCATACGTCTCTGCATTATAACAACAACACATCTCTCGATAAGTCAGTCGGGCGCTTGTTGGCAGAATGAAGGCCCAATCTATCCCATAGGGCTTTCAGGTCGTCCACAAGCCTCTCTTCCCTGACTGGACTGAAGACAACGAGGTATGAAGACTACTTCAAACACATGAGTAACAATCAAAGAACGTGGTATGCTGTAATTATCTTTCAAGGTGTAGTCGGATATGGCTGCCTAGAGTGCTAGGTAACAGTCAGTGTTCTGGTATCTTAAGGCTAAAGTAAGAATGACAAGCAGATACTAATAACGAAGGTGCACCGAACATGCTTCACCTTACAGAAACTTGTTCATATAATAGTGGATCTCCTAGATTACTGCATCGCTCAGGACTGCTTGTATAACGGTTCAACTCAAATATCCTCTCATCAATATGGCACGCGGGAGCATCAGGGAGGAAGATCATTACAGCTGATTGTCCATGGTTAAATCCTGCTTGTGGGCGTCAACAATCAGTATCAATGCTTAGCTGGTCAAGGAGGGCAGAATTACTGCAGAGAAACACCTCAGCAGCTCTCTCTGCCATACCTAAGTAGTGAGCGCAAGTTTACTGATAACCTCTGGCAATAATAAGCAGGCACTCAAGGGGCAAAGAGTCCCACATGTAATTAGTATAGACTGCACCTCGAAGCATAACCTGCTGCTATGAGTATTTCTTCAAGCGTAAATGATGTCCCTTGGCTTATTCGCAGGCTGTGATGAATCGGAGAAGAAGAAGAAACCGACAAACAGTGTGTGTCATAGAAAAATAATAATCTCCAGCCCCATAGGCTGTCATTGATTCTATCTCTGCTCAGTATATGGAAATCTAGCTGAGTGGAATGCCACAAAAAATGAGTTGCCTAGATAGGTGCTTGGCAGACCAGGCGCTGGAGCCGGGATTTGCCGTGCAACTGAGTCTACCCATCACATCCTTTTCTTTTTTCTTTTCTTCAATGACTCTGAGGAATAGCACCTCCCTCCGCCTATGTACTAATTAAAAATAATTAGTCTAGGTATATCTGACTATCATCGGACCCGCGCAGGGCGGCGGCCTGCCTGATCGGCAAACCTGAACGGACGTGCTGCGCCTGTTGGAAAAAGAAAACCCGATATTCTGACAAGTCAGCTTAAGCAAAAGCACAGACACAGACACACACACACACACAAACACCCCGCCTAGAGCAGAGACTCGGCGCCGGCTGTGAAGGCCGGGCCTTGTTGGGAAAAGTAATCTTCGGCCCCCAATGCCACTCTCACACACTAAAAGTCTATCAATCCTGCCGCCGTACGAGCGCCGCCCGGCCCGTCTGAATGCGAACTGCCGCGTTGGGGCTAGTAAGCAGGTTTGATGACCCTCTGCTTGCCTGGTTGGATGATGGTGTGAGCTTGGGGGGGGCTGGGCTGGGCTGGGCTGGGCCGTGTGTAACCATCCTGCTGGTGGATTTTTTCTTCTTTCTTTTTCTTTTCCAGGGAAATCTCAAAAGGGACATTGGTCCGATCGTACGGCAAAGTGCAGATTTTATTATCCACACCCACATCCACCATTCCGGATAGACAGCGAGAGTGTGATCCTCACCGTTTGTGAGTCGTCGCCCTCTATGAAATGATTGGCGATTTTTGTTTTGCACCACTGCAGTCTTATCGAAAGCAGTCTGCCTTGTTGAGCTTTTGCATAAGCAAGATTTGTTGTCCCTTTTGCCGGCCGTCTCAAATTATGCCCCTAACCTGGGTACGTATGTGCTTATTTGTACTGTTGCAATATTATTTGCTAGCGGCAGCTCGCACTCCGTGGTCTGATCGAGAAGGGACCGAGATAGTCTTCAACCATTTTCCATATTCTGTCTCTGCTCTTGAAATATTGGTACATGGGCTGACTGTTTCATAGCCGCCGATGAAGTTGTTAGTTGACAGCCGCCCTGGCACATCACGCTATGGTGATGACGACTGCACCACTAAGTACTTAGTAGTCTGTCGATGTGGGAGGGAGTAATATGACGATGATACGATCCCAGGTGGCCTCGCACATGGCCACAGGCTTCGCTTGAGCGGAAGCCACGTTTCCAACGCCGCACTTCTCTCTCTCTCTCTCTCTCTCTCTCTCTGTCTGTCTGTCTGTCTGTCTGTCTGTCTGTCCGTTCCTCCCAAGAATCCCCCTCCTGACAATGCCAAGCAAATGTATCTGCAGGTCCTGCGTGATCACAGAATGATTGAACATCAATCAGCACACCAACTTGCAGAGGTAAGCACTAAGTGGCCCCTCAGCACAGCATGTGCTGGTACCACAAACGACATCGAGACATCAAAGCGAGATGGTGATTAGAAGCCACCGTGTCTGGGAAGTCCCAAGTCTTACCGTTAACGGTCATTATCATCCCACTTTACCTGTGAAAAAGAAAAGAAAAAAAAAAAAAAAAAAAAAGGGAATGCTACCGGAATACAGATTACAAAGTGGGACGGCCCAATGTAATCACCACAAAAGCCCGCTCGGCCTTTAGCAACTTTACGCGAACGTCATGTGATGAAACCTCACGTTGGCGGGTTATGTTGGCCTGCAAAAGAGAGGGGTAAGAGAAAGGAAAAAGAGAAAAAAAAAAAAACAAATTCCCAAAGTCTCACTGCCTGTGCCTGCTATGCAGAAGAAAGAGTCAGATTTCCCAGTAGAGCGCCACAATGTTGGTTCAGAACAAGTGTGGATCACAGAAACCAACGTGTCAGCGCTGGGCTCACCTGGGTTAGCGAATGTGGAATCAGCTTGCGACTAGACCTTGGCGATGCTCTCTCTTGGTGTGTGTGTGTGTGTGTGTGTAAAAGAGAGAGAGAGAGAGAGAGAGAGAGAGAGAGAGAGAGAGGTCTCGCAAAAACCAGTGTGTCGTGATCCCTCACGTGTTCATTGTATTTCTGGGAAAGGGTGTTATCAAGGTCAGGATGACCTATAGTCGTTGCGCTGACCTCGCAAGCTCTTCCCGACTCATGCTGATATGGGACTTTTCTTTTTGGCTCACTGCCCACATGCCGCAGATCCACGTCGTTTCCAACGAAAAGAGAAATTAAAAGGGCCACACACTTCCTGGTCAGCGGGAATCCTACAAGCCGCCAATCCTTCCGATCATCAAAGTGCCAGATCTCTCTCATCCCGTAGTGAAAAGGCGGGGAAACCTAGCACATCCTTCTCTCTCTCTCTCTCTCTTGTACACTGGTACATTCGGAATACTCTTTCTTTGCCCTTGTCCAGGTACACTGGACCCGAGTGGTTAGGGAATTTGGAAAACCCGGGAGAATTGCCAACCACCGGCGTCGTAGCCTTACAAACTTGGACCCAGCGTAGGCTGCAGAGTCATCACACCTACTCGATACGGTTCACCGTTCCAAGCAGCCTGCTTACACCTAAAGCCCACATGACATCTCCAGGCGACGGAGCCAGACACCCTCGAGAATGGTCAAAGGGCGGACAGGGAGAAAAAAGCCGACATCGGACCTTGTGCCCACCCTCTAATGATGTGCTGACTGCGTTTTTTTTTTTCCTTTCTTTTTTCGGTAATTATTCCCATCTGTAGTGGGTTCTTAAGGCAGCCCCTTGGGTACAGAAGGGAAGAAGGACGGATTGGAGAAGCGCTCGCGATTTCGCTTGTCCGCCTCAGCCTGCCGCTTCATCGCCAGTCGGTTCTGATAGAATGATCTACACACACACACATACACACACACACACACCTCTAGTGGTCAGCTAATTGCTTGTCCAGTTGATCGCCGGCTAGGAAAAGAGGGACGAGAGGGGGGGAAGGGGCGTCAGACCTGTGAAGTTGAAAGACGCGCGGCTCTTGATCCGATTTCGCCTGCTCCTGATCCTGTATTCAATAGTTTGTGTGGTGAGCAAGATGCAAGAAACAAAACAAGAGTCTCCATCAGAACCGGGAGTGGTCCCCCCACCTTTCCGTCGGGGGCGGAGTCTTTGTTCTCATCGCCCCCGTCCTCTGTCTTCTTGTCTTCTTTCTTCTTGTCCTCATCCTTCTCCTTGGTCTTGTCGGCCTGTTCCTTCTCCTTCTTCTTGCGCTGCTTCTCCTCGTACTCCTTCTTCACCCTCTCGACCTCGTCCTCGAGCACCTTCTTCTTCTTCGCCTCTGCGGCGGCCTGGTCAACGATCGGGGTGCAGAATCCGCGGTCCTTGAGATGTGAAGGGCACACATAAAAGAAGTCCTGCCAAACCACCAAGATGTGAGCCATTTTCTTGCAGTGAGAGAGCATCCCAGGCTAAGAAGGGCCAGAGAGAAGATGATCACAGCATGTGGAGAGTGAGATGCAGGGATAGAAAAAAGAAAATAGTGAAATGTCACGGCAGAGGAAACTCACCTGTTTGCCATCTGTTATGAGAACACTGGTGCTGAGCTTAAAGCATACCGCGCACGACTTTGCAGCGGTATCCGCTACCTTGCGGTGAATGTACACGTTGGGGAACGTCGACATGGCGGAGGAGCTGTGGCGGCGGCAGCTGTTGTCTGAAGGAGGAGGCGTGCGGTTGGAAGCCCGCAGCGCAGATTGAGGATGAGATAGATGTCGTTGAGCCTGGGTCAAGTCGAGGGCAGAGGAAGGAAGCATGTGGGGAAAATGGGCTGGCGCACAGTCCAGGTTCTGATATCTGGGAATGGAGACACTGTGCTTTAGTCAGCAGCCCACGTGATGTCCCTCGTCGCCATCACTTGGATTTCCAGCCACGTAGCGCGGTGCTTGTGGCCCGAATTATGCCTGAAACTGATCTGCTGAGTGAATTGAAGAGGACTCGATTTGTTAGGATGAACTGCTCAGTGATTGTAGCGTGCATGTGGCATCTGAGGCGGCGGACGGGCTCTGGCTTTCTCAGTCTGCTCCACTGTCGCACTGATGTGAGACCTGATCATGAGTTGCAACTCGTAAAAATTGTGTTAAAAAATCCTGTGTTGATATCTTTTTATCTCTATAATACGTGCTTCCAATGGCAGGAGGTATCATGACAACAATGCAATTCTTTCCCGCCAAGAACAATCCCGTGCCAAAAACTCCCGACTCGCACAGCGAGTGATTATGCGATATTTAGATCGTATCTTTGATTGTTGACCCAGAACTTGTGGCCGCGGCCGGTATTATCCGCACTTCATGTTGTGAGCCGTTGAGATTCAAGTAGACTGTGGGAGCGTCTGTCTGCGATCGCCAAGTCGAAGCCCACAGGCCCTCGGAGGTGCCGTGATGCCCTTCGATGTGTATTTTATCCCGGTATGTTCTGCTCGATTGGATGTGTTCTGATGGCCTATTTGCTCTGTACTTTGATTGCGTAGTACATGTAGCCGCCGACGCCGAAAATAATTGTCGCGACTGTGACTCCAGGTCAGCATTGTTGAGCAGAGAGCAGCAACCCCAGTCCGCCACGATGTTGATAGAAAGGCTGCTCACCCACGGCAAGCGTCTCTAGCACAGTATGGCTCACACTCCTCTTCATCAAAACATTGCTGTGCACCTCCGCCACCAGCTCGCTGAGTATCCGTGGGTCGAGAACAGGCATGGTGTCACCGAATATTCATACTCTGAGGTTGTATGTAAGGATTGAAAAAAAAAAAAATATTAATAATAATGATAATAATAACAACAACAACAATTGTACTTGATGGAGAAGAAGATCATCAATCGTTGGGAAATATCCCGAGATTGCGACCCTTGAACGATCAGCCGTCGTTTAAATAGGTTTCCTGCGCATTGGAGGGCTACTTGATGCGCCGCAATCGCCTGCCCGATCTCAGGTCTTGGGAATGGGCTCATTATCGCCTGATGGCATGGCATTTCGTGTCTGAAAATGTTTCCGAGGGGGCTGCTGCGGCGCTCTGGCGGATCAGTTGGGAGCTCTGCAGAGTTTCATTGCCCGCGTATGAACGTTTCAGGTTACGGCCACTTCCAACGAATTGGCACCAGGACTAGGGATTAGCCGATCCTCAGGATTGACAATTAGGAAATGCCCTTGTCATGCCCCTGGTACTTATGAAACCCGGAGAACTATACGTCTGTACTCTGGGCTCACAATCGTGCGTCGCGTCGCAGACAACATTCAATTGTGCTGGTGCTGCCGTCGTCGTCGTCGTCGTCGTCGTCGTCGTCGTCTGTTGTCGCAGACGCCTCATATGGTCTTCAGCCCCCTGCACTCCAAGGGGTATTAGAGAAGGAAAGGTATTGTTCTTAAGGCCCAGGTATGCAATAATGCAGAGGCTGGTGGTACCCTGAAAATTGAACCCTAGACGCGATGCCAAGTTGCGTCACCTGCGACCGTAACCTTGACAAGAACGCCGAGAGCGCCAGATTTCTTCCTGGCGAGGCGCGGAAAGCAAGGTGATCCTGGACGATGCCTCCTGAACTCGAGGGACAAGATTATTGATGGAACCTCAAAACAGTCTCTCTCGTCTCAAGGCAGACACAAGCTTTTGTCTCTCGAGCACCTTGTCTGTTCCCAACAATCCTGGAAATGTGAAGACGTGCCACCTCTTAAAAATGACACGAGAACCCCTCTCGCGATCAACATAGTTTGTTCAATAACATGCGACAGATACGTTGAAACGAAGTGCTGCTATGCACTGCTTATGAGTGATAGACCGCAACGAATTTCAACATTCGGCCTGAGACCACAAAAGCGCCCCACCACCAACGTGAACCAAAACCCAAATCTAGACCATCTTGCCAGGGTCCCCTTCACCATGCGACGCCTTGACTCTCATAATCGTTCTGATGCCCGGAAGAGAAGACTGCACAAGCAGCGCCTGGCTCTGTTCACTGCGCTGCGTGTCCATACTACGGCCGTCTACATTATATAAAGAGCTCTCCCTCGTCCTGCCCGCCGCGACCATGATAGCCAAATGTCTTTGGTACGTGGCGTCGTCATCGTACACGTCCAATATGTCCCCATCACCACCACCACCACCACCAACACGCATCTCAAGCGCGATGCCGTCTGGACCCGGCCCGAACTGGCCATAGCCTCCCTGGGGGCCCTTATATGGCATTGAGCCTATTATGGGCGGCGACTGGGGCATCTTTGAGCCGCCGCTTATCCGCACGCGTGAACTGTTCTTGTTCTCATAGATTATTTCGTCGATGAGCCTGGGTGCGACGTGGTGGAGGAACCTGCGCATCGTGGGCAGCATGTCGCATATGATGATGAGGTTTGATTCGATGACGCTGTACATAGGTTATCGTTAATATAGCTTTGAAATAATAGATGGAGGACGGAGGCTTACATAAGAAGACTCGCGTCGGCCACGTTCCAGGTATAATCGGGACTCTGCATTAGAGTTGAAAGAATGACGGCTCGCAAGACCGAGGTGACCATCGTCCTGTGAAATTCCGTCAGAAAACGCCGACGTCCAAAGCATGGAAAGACTGGCGGAGAGACATGACTTACACGGAGCCGATCCCGAAGACCACGAGCAGACCCAGCCTCTGCTTCAGCGGCATGTGCTTGAGGATTAACACCATCGGTATAGGAAAGAAGAACAGGATGAAATCCGACACGATATTAAAGACAGCGGTAGCAATGTACAGCGCTGGAGGGCTGATGCAGGACCCGCTCGTGATGTAGATGTTGAAGCTCTTTTGCACGTGGTTGCAGGCAAAGATGAGGCTGAAGAAGATGCTGATCGAGTAGGAGACGACGAAGATGATGGTACCGAAGATGACCCAGCGCACCCAGGTCGAAGGCGATAGCCTCAGGTAGAAGACCAACAGTGCCAACTTTGTGCATGAGCCTGCGACGATGCAGATGGGCGAGGCGACCCACAGGTCCTAGCAGCGACACAAGAATTGTTAGCATACCTCTGACTCTCTTTGACAAAGGAAAGGTTTGATATGATTTGTCGACAGGACGTACAAGCAGATACAGGTTGAAATGGTCAACTGACATTTCCCACGCATGTGCCCCGATGAGTCCATTTGCAAACCCATCTCTCAAGCTGTCAGTGCCTTCACCCAACAAAAGTACGGCTGCAGGGACAATATAGACTTACAGACGACACAGATCTGCGATGCAAGGGCAGCCACCTTTACGTCCTTTGTCAGTTTTCCAATAATTCAAGACGTTGAGAAGGGGGACGCATCATGCCGCACTTACCCACGACACTGTAAGAAGCCCTGTCAAGACGCAATATCAGCAATAGCCTCTGGGACGGGGGAAAGGTGAGTAGGCTTACAATCATCAAGCTGGAAGCTGATGCCGATCACCACTTTTACATAGACCCGCTGAGCTGTGAACAGCAGCGCCAGCACAATGCCTACACCGAAGCACCAGTATGTTGCAACGTCGGCACGTCGTTGCGGATGATCAAAGTCCACGACGTAACCGCTTGGAGCAGGTATGATAGTAGCTACATTGCTCATTGTCGCGTTCCCTTTGAAGTCGGCCATTGTAAGAAAAAAAGAAGAAAAAGTTAGAAGCAAAAGTGTAAAAAATGAAAATAAATAGTAAAACAAAAAAAAAAAAAGAAGAAGAAGAAGAAGAAAAAAAGAGAGACGAAGAAGAAAGCCCGCACAAGAGATTTAAGCGTAGGGCAACACCATGCAGCTATAAAAGAGGACTCTTGCTTGATATCCACTTGAGGAGGTCCAAGATGATGCATAGCTTTTCAACCTCTGTGAAAGAAGGGAGCCACAACCCTTTTTCTGACCCTGAAAAACCTTCATAGGAGAAGATAACACGGTGCCCAAGGGCAACTTGCCTTCAATGGAAGGATTCCTCCAGTTGATACTATCAACGGCATATCACCAAGAAAAACAACTCTGTCCTAGGCGCGGGGGCCGGGTCTGCCTTCCCCGGAACATAGTCTGAGATAATTCCGGGAATATATCTCTAGAAAGATTACTTCACAGGCTTGCCATTGGATCGCTTCCGTTGAGTAGGGTATGGCGAGGAAGCCAATGCTCAAGGGGTGGACCTGATTCGTCAGTTTCCAGAACTGTATTTACTTGGAGTGTTCAGGTGTGTATCACAAACTTATAAAGGGATTATACCATTCATAGTAGCTCCACAACACACAAGACTCTTGGCCAACCTGGTCACTTGGCCCGGTGACCATCTCAGCTCATGTCGGAGAGTTCATCTCAGTCGGGCCGGATTGAGGGTATTGTCATGGCCTGTGGTGGAGGACCGGTGTGCTTGCATAAGTGGATGAAATACCACTGTGACACGGGGGCGAGAAGGATACTTTGAGTCAATATGATTAGCGTATTGATATTTTTCTTTACTCTTTTCAATTTTATCGACTATCATCTTGACAGCCGTGGATCATAGGCGTTTGAAGACCAGCGAGCCATGATCATCGCATGAGCCCAGAAGGCCACAGAGGCCCGAGCTCACGAAATTGATTCAAGAGCACCGCAGGGTTGGTTCAACATTTCCCACGCCACTCACACACACTTACTGCGCATGGCCTCGAGAAAGCTATCCAGAATGGTTTCACATTTGTATGCATATTCGTGTTAAGGGCAATAGTTTAAACCCCCCGTCCAACCGCTGTCGTTATTCGCGCCCGGCCCATTCAAGCCTTGCAGCTGAAAAAGAGTTATTGACGCCTAGCTGGGGCCGGTGAGCTTCCGCTGGTTTTAAGTACTCCACTGATCTACAGGGACCTGCACAGGGCCGGGCAGGACTTGTGTTCGGGTCCGAGATGAAAAGAGATGGCACATAATCGTAATATCTAGTTACCTGAAGGCTACAGTATGGCCAGGGATTAGGAATGAAGGGTTTTACATTCCGGTCAAGACAGCTTCTTTCCTCGAGGAACTAAGCTGTGTCAGGTTCCTGCATAAGCGTGGCGGATACGGTAGACTTGAGGTCTGTATCATCGAAGTACTTACAAGCAATCTCGAGCACCCACCCACATTGAGCGACGCGGTTAGATGGACCGCTGCAAAAACAAAGAGTCAACCTTGCATCACTGGGAGATCAAGTTTCGGCCGAGAAGCCTGGGAGCCAAGTTGATAGAATGAGATCGGCGCAGGCATGTTGACAGGGGCGCATCAACGTCTGGCGATGACGCCTTAAAGCGGATCGGATCCATTTAATCATGTTTTACTTTAAAAACCCTCCGACCACCATGGAGCGTCGCATTGCTCTCTGCTGAATTTCACTGGAGGAGAGCTGGTGCACACCCCTTTTGTCCTTGGTTTTAAAGCATGTCCTGGTTAGTTCTCGTTGATAATCTGCAGTCATCAATAGTCCTGAGGCCTTGAATAGATCCCCCAGGCGATTCTCCCCAGGGCAGCACAACGGTGTCAGCCAGTAATCCTGCTGGACTGGCCTTCGGCGAATTGGGTTACGTGGAATCTTGAAGAAGGAGAGCAGGCATCCCAGTCGTGTGTATCCTTCGTATCTTGCCTGAGTTTCCTTGTTTGGCATTTTGTTTGCCACGCTGAACACTTGGTGGTGCGGCCGCGAAACTCGTCACCTGCAATGCATGATCTTTTGAGCCTCACCGCGCAGGTACACGGAATCTGCCCGAGGAGTCTGTTGGTCACCTGTGTGAGCTTTGTCGCCTCCTCCCCACGCTTTCCCCCTACCTTTCCGTGACTGTTTCAGCTGATTCTATACCTTGCGAATCTGCGATGCTGATCGAGCCCTTGACTTAGTGTTCAGCTCTCACATCGACGTCTGGCCTGGCTAACAAGGTATACTTTCCTAATACGATAGAGTATGCAAACCGCATGGACTTGTACTAGTCCGCCAGTGCAGCACTGGACCCCTGGTGCATTGCGCAGTCACACGGGGCTCAAGACGTCTCGGAAATCATGACAGTCTTGGTCGACAAGAGCTGCCCTTCGGAGTCTGTGCAGGCGCTCATGGGTCGTGGAAAGGATCCAACAGTGTATCGCAAGGCGTGACCATCGATTTTGGTGTGTCCCTTGACCCACGTGAGCACTGAGTACGCAGTAGAGCCGGTCGACTAACAAACTCCATTGGAGAGCACGACGACCTATTGACTCCACGAGCAACATCGCATCAGTCTCACCGGGTGCTCACTAGCAGAGCGTGTACGATGCCTTGTCACCGCTTGGCGTGACTGTAGCTGGCGCCCGGGCCGGCACCGTCGGAGTCGGTGGCTTCATCTCAGGTGGTGGCAATTCCTTCTACTCAGCCTCGCACGGCATGAGCTGCGACATGGTACGAAATTTTGAGGTCGTACTTGCCAACGGATCGATGGTGAACGTGAATGCAGATAACAACTCGCATCTGTGGGTGGCGCTCAAGGCGCGGTCGGCGAACTTTGGGCTCATCACCCGCCTCGACATGTACGCCATCGAGTTCCAAAAGGCCTCTGACCCGGCCATCTGGTGCGGCCTGCTCGAGTACGAGGTCTCAGCTGGCGACGACGTGCTGGATGCGATGGTCACGTTTAATGAGAATGTCCCCAACGACCAGAACACCTTCGTCGATCGTCTACTGGGCACAGCTCTCGACTCCTGGCGGCGGCATGATCCTCAATGTCGCACTGGAGAACACGCTCGCCATGGAAAATTCTGCAGCAGCTGACGTGTACCTCAACACCAGCGGGATCACATCCAACACGCTGCGCCAGGCCGACCTGACGACCATCCCCCTTGAGCTTGGCGCCGGCGAACCGCCTGGGTACCGCAATATCTGGTTCACGCTTCTGCTGCCAAACAGCGCAGACGTGATGAAGTAGGCGACGACGGCGCACGAGTACGCCGTCAACGAGCTGAACACGGCCATGACGGCCGCCAGCCAGTCCCACACGCTCTGCATGTTCCAGCCTCTGAACAACCTGATCGTGCCCGACGCCGCGCTCGACGAAGCGAACGGAGTTCCGGTCTTGGCAGCGCTGGCTGTCAGGAGAGCGGGCAACGAGGCCGACGCGCTGCCCATGAAAGCAGAACTGGACAGACTCGATGGCTGCGTACGCGGAGACATCGCAATCAAACCAGGACCCGCTGCGCTTGGCTGGACCCGAGGCCATCGCGAAGATGTGGACTGCGTCTGCCAGATACGACCCAGGCGGCGTGGTTCAGAACCTGAGGGCCACAGGCTTCAAGATTCCAGCCATGGCATGCACCAGCGACAGCGCACTGGCCTGATGTGTTGTGTTCATGGTTTTGTGCTGAGCAGTTGGTAGGTCAAGGTCGTTGATTAATTGCTGACTTGAGGTCAAAATTGGGGGCTGTGGAGCAAGTGACGTGCCTGTACACACTACTGTAAACACTAGGCAGGAACTGCCCCAGGCCCCTGTACCATACCTGTAATGGACGAAAATACAGGGGGCGGGCGCCCAAATGACGTCAAGCCTAGACACGTCCCAGCAGCCTGGGAACAAAACCTCCGGTCTCCAGCACAACACGCGACCACTGCTCAGGTTTCTTGTACGATGGCCCTCTCTGAACAATCTCTACCTCTTCTAAAGGGATCTGGACCATGCATGAGCTTCCAGGCTGACCAGGCTGACGAGGCTGTTCGACTGTGGCCACTGAAGCCGAGATGAGCTGCGCGTTCCGTCGCCTCCCGTGCCGCCGTTTGGCAGGGCTTGCGGGACCCGTCGTCTCAACTACGACGCCTATAGGCACCTCGCCCAGGACGACAACGAGACCTAGATATGTACCGGCAGCCGTGAGCTTGGCGGCTGCTGTAGTACGGGCAATCAGCTCTTCCCAGCCGTGGCGAAAAGATGATTACGGCAAGAAGGCACGGCAGCTGAACCAGGAGGGCCTAGACCAGGAAGAGCAGGAAGTGAGGGCCAAGCAGAACCAGGTCAAGAGACCATGGCTCCGTGAAGACGCAGATAAGCCACCAGCCGAGCAGCCTTTGTCACCCCATACAGATACAAAAGGTGAGTCCCTCGCGAGGAGTAGCCGTATTTCCTGTGCTGACCTGTGCTGACTCTGGTCTGATCTGATCTGATCTCTTGTGCAGGCAGACTCCTGACGACGCCGACAAGACTCCTCAAGCTCATCCTCCCCCTTCCCATGCGCGTGGAGAAAGACAAGGACAACAACAACTCCAATGACTACGCCCGCGCCAGATCCCCCAACGATGCCATCCAACCCCTGGCCCTGCTTGTCCACCCCCAACAGCCGCTGTCCTACGTCGAGCGCCTCGTGCAGGCCGAGCTCCCACCCGTGGTCGAGGATGGCAAGGAGAAAATTCCCAACATATATTTCCGCGCTGAGGACTCTGCGGCATCCGGGAACAGCCCCACCACTCGCGATGAGGCGCGGGCGAAGGATGCCTCAGACCACAAGAAGCCTCAAGGACAACAGAAGGAATCTTCTGTGGACGACGGCGGTAACCCCCACGTAGCCGCCTACTCAGGCCTTGGGCACGAGGCAGAAGGACAGGATGCCACGCCCGAGTCAGATAAGAAATGGGTCCGCTGGAGCAGCTCTACCGAGATGGGCGACTTCATCCGGGACGCGGCGCGGGGCAGGGAGTTCGCCATCGAGGTGGAGGGCTACAACCTCGAGATGCGCGTGAGCGTGCCCTCGTTCAGGGACCGGACCTACTACATGCGCATGCGTCTGCGGCGGATGAGCAGGCAGATTGAGCACCTCGCCAAGATCAAAAAGGAGTGCGACGAGCTGGCGCACAGGTCGGCGCACCGCCTGGCCCAGGGCGGTTTCGCCGCGCTCGCGACCTGGTGGGGCGTGGTGTACTACGTCACCTTCCAGACCGAGTGGGGCTGGGACCTGGTCGAGCCGGTGACCTACCTCGTCGGCCTCACGACGATCATGGGGGGTTACCTCTGGTTCCTCTACATCAGCCGGGACCTGAGCTACAAGGCAGCGATGAATGTCACGGTCAGCAGGCGGCAGAATGCGCTCTACGAGACCAAGGGCTTCGACATGCACAGGTGGGAGCAGCTCGTCCAGGAGGCCAACGCGATGCGGCGGGAGATCAAGACGGCGGCCGCCGAGTACGACGTCGACTGGGACGAGATGAGGGATCTGTCTTACTCCAAGCAGGTCAAGAAGGCGCTTGAGAAGGAGAGGAACAAGAGGGGCCAAAGGGACGACGATGAGGAGGAAGAGGATGAAGGCGACGAGGCCGAGGCAATGGAGCAAGAGAAGAAGGTCAAGGATGAAATGGTACGGGGTAATAAGAAGGAACAGTGATGGGGGTACAGTGATGATATGGTAGATGCATGCCTGTGTTGTCAACATCCCGCTGCTCGCCCTGTTGATTTCCTATGAAACTTCCTTTTGATAGAAACGTCTATAGAAAGCGTTCATTGCATCCTAGCATGAGAATACCAGAATTTCAACGCACTTTAAGGAACTCAGAATTATTTGAATCCGGCACACCTCATTTTGTTATTTGAGCCACAAAAAAACTACATTCAATTCGCCTGCTCCAAAACAATTTGATGTGCGTACATAGCAATGGTATAACCCGCCGACAGTCCTTGTCATATTGCGGGTGTTCCCACATGCGCATTTCTGACGAGGTGACATCCGTTGGGCTCCGCCAGCATATCCCTCGAGAGATACACAAGAGGACAAGAGCAGATCCATACACCGAAAGAGAAGCCAATAAATAAAATTGAAATTAGAAAGTGTTCTTGGCTTCATCACACCTCAGAAGTTCAAAAAAACAGGGCTCAATCGGGAATCGAACCCGAGACCTCAAGCATTCTGCGTCAAGTGGACCCGAAGCTTGAATCATACCTCTAGACCATTGAGCCGTGTTATTGTTATAACCGAGCAAATTCAATAGCTTATAATCGTTTTGTGTAGTTGCTAGCTCATTTTGGACTTGAGGCTCGCGATTTATTCCAATACTTCATCTCTATTGGGATAAAAAGAGTATCCTTAATCGGCAAAATGCCGAAAAGAAAAAAGAAGCATGATAGGAAGTCATCTTGCTTAATACACCCAATGAGGCCCGGCCTAGAGTTGTGGATTGTTTTGCTACACAAGGCAGAGCCTAATATTGATATCTCTGCTCAGCTGCCGTCCATTCGCGCATCGCCTGAACGATGATCAGGAGGGTCTCATTGCCAGACGGTGGCGCAGACACCCTCTGCTTGTAGTAAACAGGCTGATCAGACGGGGGCAATGCGGCCATAAAAGAGACAGACAGAAAATGAGCAATGCCACACTCCATCTCTGTGCTTACTTAAGTACTTAGACAATCCACATCATCAGCTGGAGGCGCATTTGTGTTTGCATTTGCGAGTGCCTCAAGACCAACAACATGAGAAGTCAACAATTGATCGATAGTACATTTGAGTATACTGTGGAGATCTGGTCCCAAGGTCCTTGGTTCAGTTAAGTGGTTTAATATATTTGCCAACTTCTTGGTAGTTGATTATGTGCACTTTGCCCCTAGGTGTTGGCTGTGATACTTCTTCCTCTTTGCTTTTCAATGTGTTTGAGCTTATGCAGGAGGCCTGCTCCACTGCTTTTCTTTGTGAAAAAACATTGGAAGGGCCACTAAAAAAAGATAGGATGAAGTTGCGGAGCAGCTGGTAATAAATAAGTGCTCGATCTCTGCTTCGCCAGCCCCAGTTTCTCCTCTAATTACATTTTGCCTGAACAACAAACGAAATCAAGACCAGTCAACCACATCAACACATAAGCGCTGAGAAGCCATGGACGCGTTGCAACAACACCTCGAGATGGGCGGCGGTAACGACAAGCTTGAGGAGAAACCTTCTGCGAGCCTCGACAACCCCGGAAAACGCAATGTGTTCAAAGCTGCCACTTTTCACATCAAGCAATATCTGATGGAGCATTCGCCCACCTTCGTCAGACTGGACGCGATCAGGAAAAAGGTACTGTTATCCATCGGCTATCGAGCCACTCTTTGGACATTCTAACATTAATGTTCGTGCCTTTCTGACATGTTTCTTTAGGGCTGGGCGAGCAAGGAGGGAGACCGATACTTCGAGAAACAAAAGAGACAGGCCGATGAGAGCAATGACGAGACGGAGAGGTTCTTCATCAACGTGATGGAACGTATTGCCGACGAGATGCAGCAGGAGACGCGAGCATTCACAATCCACAAGACGGCAGACACCGACACCCCTTCCCACAAGGACAGACAGCGGAGGATTCTCGACTGTTGCATGGCCCCAGGCACATATCTACAGGCCGCGCTCAAGCACAACCCTGGCGCCAGTGCCCTGGCCTTCACCCTGCCACCCTCTCTCGGCGGGCACAAGCTGCTGTTTGAGGAAGACGACGGCAACCAGGACCTGGTCATCAAGCTGCTCGACGTGACGATGCTCGCGGCCGACATGGGCATCACCCCCGACCAGATCCCTCCCGACCACCCAGACGCAGCGGCCTTCCTCCCACGGCAGGTCGAGCCAGGCCGACACTTCGACCTGGCCCTCTGTGACGGGCAGGTCTTGCGCACTCACGAGCCCCACAGGGCGGCATACCGTGAAGTGCGCGAGGCACGCAGGCTGACCCTGTCACAGCTCATCCTGGGACTGGAGCACCTGCGGCCTGGCGGCAAGATGATCGTCCTGCTGCACAAGATCGAGGACTGGAACACGGCCTGCCTCGTGCGCACATTCCAAGCCTTCTCTACCGTGCGGCTCTTCAAGCCTCGACGGGGCCACGCCAAGCGCAGCTCCTTCTACATGGTCGCGAGGGACATCTGTGCTGACGGTCCGGCGGCAGTGTCGGCGGTCGAAGAGTGGAAGGCGGCGTGGAAGTTTGCGACGTTTGCAAGCGCGGAGGAGTACGAGGCTGCTCACAAGGGTTTGGATGTTGATGAGCTGCTGGAGAACTTCGGATCTGAGCTGACACGTCTGGGACAAAACATCTGGGCAATCCAGGCCAATGCCCTGGAGAAGGCTCCCTTCAACCGGTGGTAAACTCGGATACTGTAGACAGTCCCAGCCACGGGCTCGACATGATACGGTACTGTGAGGTCTTTTCTTTTAAGTCACCCAGCGTCATCTTTACCCCACCTTAGATTCTCCCTCATTACCACCGTGGGTCCCTCTGAGGTCGGTGTGTTTGATAGTTGTATTTTTTTTTTTCTCTCTTTAAAGGAGCACGATGTGACCAGACAGCCAATAGCGTGTTGTGCAATGACCATTACGCCTCCTATGTAAAAAAGTGTGGTGGGGGATGGCAGACTTACAGGGAAAGGAGGCCTAAAGCAATGCTGTGATAGTGGGCTGCTGACCATTACAGCCGCTGTGGTTCGCAAGCTTTCCAGGGCTGCGCAGGCGCTGAGGCCCGCGGGTTTCAGGCGGGTGGCCCCGCTAGAACAGGCTGGGCAGGCGCGGCAAGCTACTGATGGGTGCTGGTTATTTCCTTACGTAGGTGACTGCCCGCTATCGAACGATAACGGCGATGCCCCGCCTGTCCAGCGCTGCCCAACCCACCAACCCCTCTTCTCGACCTTCACACACAGAGGAGGGGCAGGTTCCAAGCCCAAGACAATAAATTCAGCTGTCATGTAGGACTTTTTTTTTTTTTTTTTCTTTTCCTTCTCACGGATGTTATCTCTGTCGCCCAGACTTTCGACTGTTTCGAAGCAGTCAGAAGACCATGTTGGCCAGGTCTGCTCAGCTGAGCCTCGACTGAGGAGAGAGATGACATCCTGGGACGGCCACAGCACCTGACGACGAACCCTCACTGCATCACCCCACCCACCACCACCGCCTGCAGCATCGCCACCACCATACAATACAGGCAGCAGGATTACTCTTCTTTTTGGTCTTTTCTTGAGCAAGCACCCTATCTTGTCGTTGGAGAGAGAGGCACTGCCTCGACTCGACCATCATCACCATGAACCCATCCACCATCTACCTGCCAGACGGGCAGACCTTCACCGTCCAGCCCGTCTTCGCAGGCCTGTTCTTCAAGAGTCACGAGCTCAACAAGCACCACCAGTCGCCGTTTCCCGTGGGCTGGACCATCGTCATACACACAGAGGACGACGGCAGTGATCCTGCTGCTATGGCCGTTGACCAGCCCGGACAGTCCAGCACCACCAACAACAACAACGGCCTCGAGGCGTCCGCCATCAGCCGGCCTCACGTCCACTCCTTCAAGAAGCCGACCCTCCAGAACGACACCCTCTACATATCTTCCATATCCAACCCTTCCTCTCAAGACTTCAAGGCCCCCGCCTCCCCACGCGCCAGATCGCCATGATGTTGTGGATCAGCCTCTACTGGTACTTCCACCAGCCCGCCCCCGTCAAAGATCCTCCCGCCCACCGACAACTCGAAGCTCACGGCTGTGGAGGGGAGACCCCGTGGAGGGTGGCGCATAAAGATCAGGAGGGACGGCGTGTTGAGGGGGCGCAACCTGATACCCAAGCTGGAGCGCATGGGCCTGATCGCCAGCCTGGACTCGGCGGTGGGCTCGTCCCTCGACGACACGGGGGTACGAGTGGGCCAATATGTTTGTCTCGCAGCAGATGTTCTGGCAGATCCCCGGCCGCCTCTTCCTCTTCACCCTCCAGCCGACGTCCAAGGGGGCGTGAGCTCACGCCCTGGGTCCCCCGTGTCCTCGAGGCCAGGCAGCCCGGCCCGGGACCACGGGAGCAGCCCTGCGTCTCAGCAGCAGCAGCAGCAGCAGCCCAACTCACCGGCCTTCCACCTGACTGCTGACGTCCCCGGCGCGCCACCGCCGCAGACGCTGATGGCCAGCCCGACGTTCCCTATCGGACCATACTTCTCCTCCTCCCACCTACCGACCTACTACCCGCCTGCGCCCCTGCAGTACACCTTCAGCAACAACACTCGCCACCCGGTGCGGCCCAAGCCCCCGCGCATGGGCGAGGTCTTCTACACGCGCTACATACCCAGCGCTGGGCAGTACCTGTCGTTCCGCGTGGCGTCGTCCAGCTCGAGGCCTGTGCCATACCTGGGCCCTGTGTCGCCCGCCACGGCTGAGAACAAGAGCGGTCCCCACAGCCACCTGACCACGCTGTGCGACATGGTACTTGTGCAGATGTGGCTGTCGAACCCGCGTGTGGCAAAGTTCTGGGGCGGGTATGTGACCAACTTCCTGACCAATGCGCTGGCGAGCAGACATTCCTTCCCGGTCATAGGAATGTGGGACGGCGTGCCGTTTGGTTATTTCGAGGTCTACTGGGTCAAGGAGGATGTCCTGGGCCGGTACATCAGCGCGGACGACTTCGACCGTGGTATACACGTCTTTGTCGGCGAGGAGTGGGCGCGCGGCAAGGTCTCGAGCTGGATGAGCGCGCTGGTGCACTGGATCTTTTGTGTTGACTACAGGACCACAAGCGTGTGCATGGAGCCGAGGGTGGATAACGAGAGGTGAGTGAAGCAGAGGTATGGCCGGGTTCTGCTTTCGTTCAAAACTAACCAATGTGTCTCAAACAGGTTCATTCAGCATCTACAACACGATGGTTTTGTCGGCGAGAAGCAAATCTCCTTTCCACATAAGCAATCCTGGTTCGGGCGTCTTCGCAGGGAGAACTGGGAAGGGCCCTCTCTATGAGGCCAACGACAGGTCAACGACGACGAAAGGAAGACATGAACGATATACGACAATATTGTTTTGCATCGATAATAGAAAGCAGCCAGCACCCCGACGTGCTTGCTAAGGGTTGACGTCGCAATTTTTTAATCAATATAGTGCCAATGCTGAACACATCTGTTCCAGTTCTCACTTCACATCTTTATCTCCAGTATCACGTCTCCCATTTTATATGCAAGTAGCGTACTTGTTATCTTTGAGTTAATTCCGCTTTTTGTTCAAATCTTTCTTTCGCTCGAGACTCGTTACCATCATCCTCCCTCGCCCCAACAGCAATCCTCTCTGGTCCTCCCTTCATTGTTCCTCTCAGCAAGCGCCGGCGCCGCAACAGCCTCTGGAGACTGCTCATGCCAGGTCAGCGCCGGTATTCGGCGAGCTGAAGTTCCTAACCTGTCCAGAATTTTTCCGCACAAATACAGACCATCAAGCCCGGGTAGTTGTAGGAGAGCAGGCCTGTTGCGGTCTGGGCCGACCATACCAGCATCAGCTGCTGTGGACCGCCGAAGGCAGGTGGTCATCGTGTTGGACCTGCTGCGGCGGGGGACGAGTCCAAGCGGCTCTTGCGCGGGTGAGCCGGCCAGACAAGATGAAATAGATGCAATGTCAAGATGGACGTTTTTCTGGGCAATGTCTGAAGGTAAATATTGTTCGAGATGTGAAGAGATATTGAAGGATGCTGATACAATTACATGAGATACATGGTGGGCGATTTGGGATATTTATATTCGTTGTGGATGGGTTCCAGACCAGCCTGGCCCGAACTACAGAAGATGCCATGGTTTATGAGAGGACCCCAAGACCTTGATTAATGTTCATGACATCCTCGATTCATCACATCATCGACCTACAAAAGGAGAAGTTTGCGCATCATCAGAGGCTCTCCCGAGGTTTGGAGCTTGCCTAGCATGAATCTTTGAGGCATACCTAGGACACTTAGCGGCACAAGAGAGATGGCTCGCGAGCGCGTCAAAGATGCGGTAGGAAGATGGCGAGTTGAAGAATGAAAAAGAACAAAAACGAGCATATTTCTTCTTTCCTTTTCCTGTTGGTCAAGTCAGGTTGCCGTGGTGAGTTCATGGTGGCCCTTTTTTGACTTTCAAGTTAAACTTTACAAGAAGAAGGGCGGTTTAACGCACAACAGCAAGTGTAGTCGTGCGGGTGTCAGTGAGAAAACCATGTGGGAAAGTGTCATGTCTTTTTTTTTTTTTTTCCCCTATGTATATTGTTGTGCTCATTCCTGGCTAAACTTACTCACTGTCTGCCTGTGCTGATGAGGAGCTTTGTGATTCGTGAGTCCATTTCTCTCTAAGTCCAGCCAGTCCAAATCCCGCAAATCATTATCAGTTCCGGTAGAGTCGGCCATCCCTTCTCTCCTTCTCAATACCAAAAGACCTTCCAGCCCTCCAGCCTCTCCTGTTTCGCATCTCCCTTACAGCAGGAGGGATGTCTTCCATGTGCACTGTTCAGGTGAAAGGGTCGTCGAGAGGCTTGTTGCAGATGTGGCCATCAGAGACCTTGAACTTGCCGCTCTTGACACGACGGAAGACCTGGGGCACACCGTCATCGTCGCCACCAACACCCCTACCAGCCATGGTAGCCGCCTGAGCAGCAGCAGCAGTCAGAGTATCAACAGAGAAATAACCGCAGTCCTTGTGCATGTTGTTATCCATCTCGTCCTGCTGCTGCATCCTGGATGATCCTCGTCCAGGCTGGGACGCAGTAGCAGTCTTTGCCGCCGCCTGCGTACCAGCCGCCACGCCCTTGGCCAGGGCCTCGAGGGCATGTGCCTCCTTGGCGGCCGTCCACACGCGCAGCTGGAACTCCTTGATGCCCTCGCTGCGCTCCAGGCTCGCCAGGTTGTTGCGACCACCTGGGGTAAGGCCGGCGTTGGCAGTGGGGGGCCGCTCTCGTCCCTGCTGGGTGGCGGCTGCTGCGGCGTGGGAGCCATAGCTGTCCAATGTCTTGAAGGGGTATTTGTCCCATGTTCCGTCGGCGAGCTTGCCAGGGGGCGTGCTGGTACGCCAGGGGCGGTTGGGGCGCTTGAACTCGGGAGAGGGGGAGTCACCCTCAATAGGATGATGAGCGGCGGCGGCAGTCGCGGTTGTGGTGGTGGTGGTTGCAGGAGCAGCGTGATGAGGGGCAGGAACCTGGATGCCAAAGTTGGGCATCATGGTGGTGGGAATGTTGTGGATGGCGTAGTTGGGATAGGTGCCAAAGCCGTGGTGGTGGTGGTGATCCTTGCAGGTCTTGCTCTTCTTGTGCTCCTTCTGCTCCTTCTCAGCAGGAGCAGAAGTAGCATCAGTGGCAACTGCAGTGGACATGAAGGGCTGGAAGGTGATGTTCTTCCAAAAGGGGTCGTTCTCAGGGCTCACCTCTGGGTTGCGAGGGCCGTGGAGAGACTGCCACTCGATCAGGCCCATGCCATCACCTTTCTGGGGTGGCATTCGGCGGAGGAGGGTTCCAGGAGAGGGTGAGGAGTCCTTGTTGGGCGTGGATTTCTTCAGGTGAGGAGCGATGTTATCGATCATGCCGCGCCCCTGCTGCTGTTCCTGCTGCTGCTGTTGCTCGTGGACGGTGGCGCCGTGCTGCTCATATGAACGGGAAATGGGCAGATGGTGCTGCTTGTTGTCGTTGTTGTTGTCATTGTTGTGGTGGTGGTCCTTGTTCTGAGTAGTGAGGATCGGGGAGACAGCGGTGGCCTTCTTGTCAGCAGCCATGTCAGCTCCTCCTGCTCCCTGCTGATGATGAGGACCTGCAGCCGTGGGGCCAAGCAGGAAGTCCTTGATGCGGTCCTCGACCATGATCTCGGCCCGACCGCCCTCGCTGCCGCCCTCAGAAGACAAGTCGTCGCCGCGGCGGCCACGGCGACCACCACTATCATCCTCACCCACAACGCCAAGCTTGGAGGCAGAGCGCGGCTTGAGGGCGACGGTGGGCGAGCGCGGCATGCTGGGGACGCGCGAGTTGAGAGCCTGCACGTTCTTTGTGCCGCCAAGACCACCAGCAGCCTTGCCGCCGACGACAAAGTTCACATGAGCCGCAGCAGTGGCAATGCCAGCGTCGATCTCGCTGCCGTACGTGCCGCTGGCGACACGACCAGCAGGGCCGTCCTGGTCCTTGGGGTCCAGGATGCCCTCGAGCCGGCCCAGCTCGTCCTCCAGCATGCACAGATCGCCCTCGGCACACACGACGATCTCGCGCAGCGCGTTGCCTGCCATGCGCAGGATCTGGTTGGGGCTGGTGGCCCAGTCCTGGCGGTGGCGCAGCGACTTGTCGTTGAAGTCGTCGAGGTCGGCGCGCGTGCGGGCGATGCGCGCCTGGATCAGCGCCTTCTTCTCGGCGAGCGGGTCGCACACGCGCGAGGCCAGGGCCGCCGCGTAGCCCTGGATCTGCTCGTCGCGGGCGGCTGGGTTGGTCGGAGCGCCGCTGCGGGTCGAGAAGTCATCGTGGGTCGCAAAGTGCGCGTAGAGGTACTCGAGGCGGTCGCGGTCGTACTGGGCGCGCTTGTGGGGGTTGGTCAGGACGCCGTAGGCTGCGTTGATCTGAAGAGAGAGAGAAAAAAAAAAAAAGGATGGGCGAGGCGAGTGTCAGTCAGTCTTGCTCTACACAGGGCTAGAGATGGAAGCCATTTCGATGGGTTTTTGGGGGGAGGGATCAGCCTACAGCATTGCTGGGAAGAGAAGGCTGAAGCTTCTTGATGATGCCCTCGTAGGCATCGCGGATGCCAGCCTGATCGACATTGGGAGAAACACCAAGCAGACCGTAGAGATCATAGATCATTACGTGCTGGCGAGTCACCGCCGTCGCCTGCGAGGTATTGTATCCGTGTAGACCGGAAGCCATGGTTTGAGATTGATCACCAGGTATTCAGCTGCGCTGCAATGAGTTGGTTCCTTCGCGAAGTAGAGAGGAAAAGAGAGGAAGAGCACGTAAACGCGTTTTGAGTGACTGTTTCTTTCCTTTCAGGCTGTCCCAGCTGGTCTTTGACTGCAATAGGGAACTGAGCTGGGGATTCCGATGCCCAAAGAAGCCACAATGGCCTTTGCAGATGAATGGATGGAACAAAAGAAGAGAAGAAAGCTGCTGAGGCTTGGAGTGCTGCCCTTCAGCTAGATGTTGTGATGCTTCTTCAGAGCCAAGCTTGAAAGGTGTGTTATGGGATCCAAAGAGGGCAGGCAGTGATGAGGGCCAGAGGAGTTTGTTTGTCAGCTCAAGCGACATCATAATTAGTGAGAGGTTAATGGGATGTGAAAGCAAACTTTGGCTGGATCTGCCTGCTGAGTGATCAAGCAGATTAAGCGGGGCATGGCGACGATGTCGATGATGTTCTCACATGAGCACTGCCAAGAGTCGTCATGTTGCAAAGTTGTGGTGTTGAGTGAGGAAGGTAGCTGGACATGACTGTGGACTTTCGACTTTACCACTGTGAAGAAAGGCTGTGACCTCACAGGTACACTGTGATTCTCACCCAATTGTTACACTGGCAGCTCTTTTGATGTCCATTATATGATTTGAGAAGACCTCAGTGGGCATTGCTTTGGCATAATACAATGAACAGCCTGTAATCTCAAGACCGGGGTTGCCTCAGAGGTCAAAGCAGATACTGTCAAGGGGGCAATTAGATTGTAAGTTCTAAGTGCGGTGCTTATGTGATACTTTGTTGTATTCCAAGGTTGTTTGGAGCCAGTGCTCAGGATAAAAGTTGAAATCTCACCAGAGACACCCAATCATTAAAAATAATTCCTAACTGGGTCAGCCTGTGTCCCATCCATTGCCTCTTTCACTCAGGCACTTGGTAAAAGAGAATTCTGTCTAGATACACTCAAGAGTTCGTTGTTGATGGAAATGGGACGGGTGGAAGGCAAAGCCTTGTGTACATCAGTCTTCAAGCGGGCCTCCACCATTTGGGCCTCCACCGTTCGGGTCGTCACAATAAAACGCAATACAGTGCTAAGTAATTTATGCAGCGATCAAGTAGTGATGTGAAGAGTTTGAAGTTATCAATCCATTATGTTGTAACTAAATGGTAAATGTTGAACAGCTGTCAACGCCCATGCCCACTGTTTGGCGTGTTTTATTCCAGTGTGCCACGGGGATTAAAATGATTTATCCTTTTTCAAAATGGGCTTCAGCCACTCTTGTCGAGTGTGTTTATCCCTGGTGTAGGTCCCACCCCAACGCCCAAGCATGCAATGAGGCGGATATATCCTATAAATGGCAATGCATGAATCCGGATGTGTGATATTCCTCCCAAAGCTTTCTTTCCATCATGTGCACATGTCTCTCTCTCTCTCTCTCGCTCCTTTGACTTTTAAAGAGAAGGCTTCTTCAGCCTCTCTCTTAGAAGAGGGCAACGGCGGCACCGACACCCAGGACGAGCGACAGGCCGCCCATCATGGAGTTGGAGGAGGCGCCGGAGCCGGAGCTGGTGCTGGAGGAGGCGCTGGCGGTGGAGGTGCCGGTGGAGCTCTCGTCGCTGCTGTCGGTGGAGGTGGCGGTCTTGGTAGACTTGGAGGAGGAGGCGGTGGTGGTGGAGTTGGAGACACCGCTGACGCCGGCGCTGCCAGTGGCAGCAGAGCCGCTGGAGGTGACAAAGGTGGTGGCACCAGAGCCGGCGCCGGTGGCCGACATGGCGGGGACCACGGTGGACAGGGCCGTGGTGGCGGCACCGGAGGCGGCAGAGCCCTGGGCCATGGCAGAGGTAGCCAGGAGGGCGGCGACGGCGAGCTGCTTGAAGGCCATTTTTGTTTTTGTGTTGTTGTTGGGGAACAGAAAAAAAAAGGGGGGTGGCGGACACAAAGTTTCGTTTGAGGGTGAGCGAGAGTGTCGAAGAAGGTTGTCTTGAGCGAATGTAGCTGAGGGACACAAGGAAACTTGGTATTAGATTGATAGAAGAGCCGCGAGAGGGATGAAGAGAGAAAAGGGAAGAGGTCAAGAACAGGAGCCCGGAGAAAAGTGTTCTGATGTCGATATTAATATAAGCCGCGTACGTGTACGTGTGTACTCACACTACTACTCAACCTGACTTTGACTGGATACACAGGGAGGACCTTTCCGACCCTGGCGTCTGTAGGGCTCGTGTTGGGCTTGCGTTCCCCTGCCTCTCCGATCAAGGTCGTAGGTGGACCCTCCCTTTCCGACCCTCTCTCGCTCTCTCTCTCCCTCGGCCGTTGCGAGATCCCTTCCATCAGGAACCACAGCCCCATGCCCACCCATCTGAGCCTGGGGGAGGACAACGTTGCCCGGCCTTGGTCCTGGAAGGTTGAAGCGACCCGGCTCCTCACGGCCAATGATGGAGGCCCCTGCAGCGCTCTCTCTGGGGCTTCTCTCACTCTTCCTGCGCTCAGCCTTCCTCTCAGCTGGGCCCACATCAGCATGAATGTGGGACCCCTTTTCTTTGGTGGGGCCGGGATCGACGTCTTGAACTCTGTCGTCGTCATCTGTTGCCTGTGTACCAGACATAGTAATGCAAATATGTACTATAGTACATAGTATGGAATACTGTGTATTATGATTTATTTATTAAGGGGCTGAAGCAGAGCCTGGCAGTGTCTGGGGGGGAGAGAGGCCTGCCCAGAACAGTGTCAACTGTCCCAGCTTTTCCTTCCTTGTCAGCTTGGTTGCCTGCAGGAATCCCCAAGCCACTCCTTTTATTTTTGGTGGCGTGAGACAAGTTTTCTTACGTTACTAGTAGTTGTATTACTGTAGTTGTGTGTAGCACACAGACAGTAATAGCAACTATTGACGTGTCTCTGATTCCCAGCCTTCCCGATTCCCAGCGGCCAATTGCCACTGTCGTGGCAGTGCATCTGTCTCTCCTGCTGACCACACAACCTGACTGACAACAACCTGACCAGCGAGACAGAAAGTGGACGGCGGTCCACTATGATCCAAAAGTCAGGCGCTCTGTGGTCGGGTCCATCGAAAGGCCGCCCCAGTGCGAGAGTGCTGGAGTCAGTGAACACATACTAAGTCACCAGGTTCCCCAGCTTGCCGTAGGGACATCAATTTCCGCTGATCGAGATCCCTACAGCGTAATCTCCGGGAGTCCGTGTGGCCTCTCATTGTCAAGCAAGCACTGTTTAAAATGCTGCTGCTATGTATTCTTCCATGCTGTGATCAGGCGGCCAAGGCAAGGAAAATAGAAAAGAAAAAAGGAAAAAGAAGGAGTCCAATCTTCACACTGCATTGCCTCGAAAAAGCAGAAGAGGGAACCCAGGGTCGTCCACCAGCCACCAGCAGTCTCCGTAGTTAGTTCAGTGCCAGCCAGCGCATTTTGGGATCGTTCCACTAAACTGCAGCCCAAAGCAAAGGTCGTTGGTTGTTTCCAAAAATAGGGACGGCAGCCAGCGTGGCAGTGGCTAGATTTGAATTGACTCTCTGCCAGGTGGCGGGCCGACACCTAAGCATTCGCCTGGCGATCAGAAGATCAATCACGCGCAGCAGAATTATTCCGTTTCTCTAAATACTACATAGTATGTACCACACAGTGCAGTCAGTGTCTCTTTTTCTCGAGTGCCTGGCCTTCTGCAGGACAAGGACCCGCAATCACGATCCAGATCCCACCTCGAAATCCAGAGAAAAGAGGACAAAACATGCTGTCGGGGTGCTTCTTGCCTTCCTTTTCTTGATGTCACAAGCTTGTTTTTGCCATCATGTTGCTTCCAAGTTTTTTTTTTTCCTCTCCGGGGGCCATTTCTTCTTCGTATCCCACAAGAGTCAATAGAATACGATTTTTTTTTTTAAACGTCAGGATAGGCTTAAAACCTCAAAATGGAAACTCGCATCCGCACGGCTTCTTTTGTTGTTGGGGGTCCTTGCGTTTTTTTTTTTTTTTCTTTTCCTTCTTGTTTTTCTTCTGCCGGTTTTCGACATAAGACAGTGCAATGAATAACACGACCAAGCAAGAATGAACGGCGACACCGGGAAACAACAGGGCATTGACTGACTGGCTGGGTCGGCTGGGTGAGACGAGGACCACAGCTATCCCTCGCCCAATTCAAGGTTTCGCCTCCAGAAGAAATGATAAATATTCGGTGAGACAAGACACACAGACACAGAAAAGAGCATCTGCTTGTCCGCCCACAATTGTGTGTTTTTCTGATGAGTCGGTCAACCTCTAGGCTATTGTAATCATGGTAGCAACAATACTGGCGTGATGGAGACTCTGAGAAAAAGGGGTTGCGCTCGTTGGTGGCTCGCCAGAGACACTTGGGCCAACGTGTTCCCCTGAATTTCCTCCCTCTTGTTTTGCGCCCCTTGTCCTACCCCGTCTCAGCCTTGAATTCAGGCCCAGCAATATGCCCACTGCAGCAAGAAGAAAAAGCAGACGACGGCTCAAGTTTCCCCTTCCTGATGACCAAACCTTGATTTGGTCCCCCTCTTCCCCGTCTCCAAGGACAGCCCTGACCAATGGTCGAGACCATTTGATGTCCACAAAGTAGAGCAGAGCCGGAATGATCTCCACGGGAACGGGTACGATGAAATATAGATCGTCAATGTCCCACCTACGGTATAGTAGCTGCTATCTGCTATTTACTTTGGTACCAGACTTGGTGCTTGCCATAATTACCATACACTCCATAGTATGTGGTTTTACCCCGGACCTCACCGCCGGCATTGATCTAGACCACACCGGTCGCCTCGCCTCGCCCTGCTGTGCTCATCCTACCCCACAACCGGCAATCTTGGGGAGGAGATCGACCGGCCAGCTACAGTACTATCCTGTAAGCAAATTCTTGGTAGAATGGATGAAGGATCTGTGTGTAAAGAGCTGCTCGGGCCCTCGTAAGGCTCAACCCTCCTTCCCCAGCCAGCAGAAAGCCGCCCTTGTATCCAGCCGGGATGGCTAGGCCGGGGAGCCCGTGGCCTGTGATTTGTTTATTTGTCTTTTTTTTTTTTTTCCCTGTTATACTTTTCTTTCACAGTCATGTCAGCCAGCCAGCGAACGCCTGCCTGCTTGAGAAGGGCCAATTTTGAGATGAGCCATAATTATGTCGACTTGACTTTACAGTCCACGGGTGCCCTTAAAAATACATAGGGGGTTAGGGTCTTTGGTGGGAGCTTCAGAGTATCAATTCGATAATTTCTTTGGTCAGGACTCAGAGCCCAGCCTGGGAGTATCTCGCTGGCTTAGTACAGAAAGGGAACGGGAGTGGATGCAGTGTCACTGTCTGATTATCGAGCCTCCTCTCTAGTCTTTCAATTGGCTTATTCAGACCCAGACTCTTTGAAAGTCTTGACCGTACGAAGCAGTCTAGTCATCTTGTCTGGCAGTGTTTGAGCCTTCTGTTGACGGGGCTCGAAACGTTTCGGATTGTAAAACATCCGGTGACAATGTTGGTGAACAAATTTTTTCTCTCTGGCAGGAAAATGCCCTCCCGTCATTTCTTCCTGCAAGTTCACCTACAGCTGAACAGATAGTGAAGCACTTGTCTCTTTGAACATGCCTTCAAAATCAGTTCTCATCACGGGCTGCAGCCAAGGAGGCATCGGCGACGCCCTGGCCCGGGAATTCCAAACCCGCGGCCTCGTCGTCTTCGCCACCGCGCGCGATCCCGCCAAAGTGAAATCCCTCAAGGAGATAGGCATCCACACCCTCGAGATGGACGTCACGGACCCAGCCTCCATCAAGCAGGCGGCAGAAACAGTGCGCCAGGCCACAGGCGACCAGGGCCTCGACCTGCTCATCAACAACGCCGGCATGACGCAAATCCTACCGTTCGCAGACTGTCGGGCCGAAGACATGCGGTGCATGATGGAGACCAACGTGCTGGGCGCCTTCGCCGTCACGCAGGCGTTCCTGTCGATGCTGATGCGCGCCAGGGGCACAGTGGCCAACATCGGGTCCGTCAACGAGGTGTTCGCGCCCGCCTTCAACGCCGTCTACAACGCCAGCAAGGCCGCGCTGACGGCCTTCTCCAGGACCCTGCGGGCGGAGCTGGCGCCGTTTGGGGTCCGCGTGGTGGTCATCAGGACGGGCGGGATCAAGACCAACATGACGCGCGCCGAAGGAGACAGGCTTCCCAAGGACAGCATGTACCAGCCCGTGCGGGAGACGATCGAGCGGCGGACCTGGATCAAGTACGACAAGTTCCCCACGCCCGAGGAGTATGCGAACAAGGTGGCCAGCGACTTGCTTGGTGGTGGTGCCCGTCTTGGTCCCATCCTGTGGCGAGGAGGCATGTCAACAGCCGCCCGGCTTGCGAATACTTTTGTCTCGCTAGGTTTGTTGGTAAGTTAATCACAAGACTTGAGAGGGCCTGGATCTTTCGATTGCTGACATGGTTACCTATTGCTTCAAGGAGCACATCATGGAATGGAATATAAGTTTGAAGAAGCTCAAGACGCCGCAGCAAAAGGAGGTGAAGGGTTACTAAGCTTTTGCACATTAAGGGAAAAGTAACAAGCCCTATCTAGGAATCTAAAATCCAGAGTTCCTAACCTGGCTGTCATTTACTCAGTCAACTAATGCGATCAGAGAGTCATAGATAGAGGCACAGATTACAGCAGCATCTTGGGATGACGAGGGAGAAGAGGCCCGCTCGTCTACACAAATTCAGAACCATCACTTGAGTAGTTGATAGTATATTAAATAAAGTGTTCTAGTCGTCTTGTGCACTCTATGGTCACATGTTTTCGCATTGCCATGTCCAGTGCACCAAGAAATACCTACGAAGTCACATAGCAGGTATCCAAAATCGGCAAACAAACCGCCGCCCCCGCGCTGCAATACGAGTTCACGATACAGGCCTGTCCCAGCCCGCAGTCCCCATCCTTGGCACAAGTCTGGCCCGTCCCACACTTGCCACACGAGTCGCAGACTGCCGTCCCGTTGACGTCCGTGTGGCACGCGCTGTAGCCCGTCCTGCTGTCTGTGTTGCACCCCATGTATGTGCTCGGCAGCGCGTAGGAGCTGTAGTTGTACGGTGTGAGTCCCGCGCCGCAACCTCCAGCGACGGCTGTGGCGGTGGCGGATACGCTGGCAGATGTGGACGTGGACGGGCTGCTGGAAGAGGAGGAGGTGGAGGAGGAGGCCAGAACGGTAGGCGAGATGCTGCTGCTGCTCAGGATGGCTGAGACCAGGGAGCTGATGCTGGAGATCTCTGCCGAGTTGGTGAGGGTGGTGACGGGCACGAAGGAAGAGCTCACGAGGGAGATGCTGGACAGGACAGAGGCAGAGGCTGCTGCTGAGCTGGTGATGGCCGATGACGATGGCGAAGCCGGGATGCTCGACACGATGCTCAGGCTTGTCGCTGGTGGTGCAGCAGAAGATGATAATGATGTTTTGGTGCTTGTACCTGCTCCCTTGCTGGTGACGGTGCTGTTTTGGCCCGTATTAGACCAGATGCAAGATGCCTTAGAGCGGGAGACAAAAACGCAACTCACACTGTGACGCCCTTGACGGTGGTCGTGACCACTGAAGTGGCCTTGACAACCGCCACTGTGGTGGTCGTCTTGACCAGCAAAGTGGTTGTAGCAGTTGGCGCTGTGTAGCTGGCCACAAAGCAGGAGCACGCGGACGACATGGAGGACGAGGCCAGGTTGAGTCCAGCTATCGCTGCGAGGGCTGCGAAGTCGAGCACAGCTCGGCCCTCGAGGTCTGAAGGAACCTCAGACGAGACGACGGCCTCATCACGCTTGGCGTTGACCACTACTGTCGTCGTGCCAGCCAGATTGGTTACCGTCTTGGTGGATACCAAGGTTGTTCCAACAGTCCTGCACGTATTTTAATATTGTCAGCCTCACAAGCTAGAATTATGGTAACAATGCACTTGAGACCTGGTTTATTTGTGTTTTCTTTGTTGAATCCCTCGGGCTGACTGAAAAGCCTGCCATACTTACACGGTCGGCGAGACAGTGACGGTGACCGTCGGCGTGGTCGCTGCCAGTGTGAACGCTGTGGCACAGAACGGAGCAGCATACGCTGGTAGGGCAGTCATGAGTTTTGCCAGGGCATTGTTGGCGCATGTCGTGGCTCGGTCTTCGATTATTGCTGCGGTACTGGCCAGTCCTATAAGACCAGAGAGTGCGACGGCCAAGGGAACGTTGGAGAGCATTTTGTTTTGGTTTGTTATCAAGTGCCAAGGTTGTCAAGAGAGTGTGAATAACAAAGGAGTAATTAAGCCCACTGCTTAGGCTGGATGAAAATGAGTGACCAGGTAAATACCAAATGATTGCTCTGGGACAAAAGACAGATTAAGAAAGAAAAGAAATGAATGAGCGTGAAGCAATGTTACTTGCAACGAGTTGGGATAATTGTCTCGCAAAGATTCGTGGTCCCAACCCGTTTTATATCGATACCTTGACTCCCTCCCAAAGCCCGTTCGTTCCCCTATTTCTATGATTTGACGAAAAATATTTGGATAGCAGCATAGCCTATCCCTCTTTGACTTCCTACGTGGAGCACGTCCGAGAATACCGCACTCATGGGTCATTATTAGTGAAAAACCTAGCAGAGGACGGCGCCGAACGAACTGACAGCGTATTGGGTGCATCTAAGATGCCTAGGTACACTGCTTCTCGTATTCCCCCCTCCCCGGCACCAACCAGCTTTGTGGGTCGAAGCGAGCGAGCTGCTGAGTGTTCTAGAGAAAAGTAGGCTGCTTGGCCCGCGCCGGCTTGTACACCACGACGGTTTGGTGCTGGGAACGGGCCCCCTGGGGCTAAAGGGGTCACTTGAAACGACGGGAAGGCGATGTGCTCAGGCCACTAACCGTGATTTACGAGGAGCCACAGGGTGGGTGGGTGCTTTCTCGATAAAACTCAACCAAGTGAGAAGGCATGTGGACTGCAATGGCATAATTGTAGTTGGCAAGGGATGATTTCCAAAAGTGAGAAACAAGTGTGGTTACCCAACTCTAGATTGGCCTTCTATTAACCATCTTTCTGACCTCTCTTTCTCTTTCTCCTTCTCTTTCTATTTCTATTCTCCCCTTGGACCAAAAGGCCAGAGAATCTTGGAAATAATCCACATAAAACCATGCGTAATGCTGTAAACCAACGCCACAAAGACCAGGACGAGGTTATGCACCGGCGAGCCCCCGGCCGCGCGCACCTCGTCCCATGCCCTAAACGGGTCGCCCCTTCGTCCCCTCTGGACGATGCCCAGGGCCCAGTTGAAATCGGCAATCGCGTCGTTTGCCCACTCCGCGAGGATGGAGGCCTTCTTGGGCGGCTGGCGGACTTTGGGCCAGGAGCCGGGGAAACTTGCAGGCCCGCTCTGCTTGCCCTCGAAGTCCTTGAGCGTGAGGGTGTGGTCCTCGTGCTGCCGCTGCTGGACGCTCTCCCTGGTGAGCCTGGCGCGGATACCGTCTTTCCCCTCGGGCGGGTGGGCGTTCCACCACCTCTCGACGGCGTCAAACATGTACTGCTGTATGGGTGTCTTGTCGGGCGGGAAGACTGGGTGGTGCAGGACGGTGAGGATCTCGTCAATGCAGCGGTCCGCGTCCAGCTTGGGGTCGTCCCAGCACCTGACGACCTGCTGCACGGTCCAGTTCGTGGTGATGGTGGCGACGAGGCCGGCGGGCTGGTTGAGGACGTTGCTGAAGTGGTCCTTGGACAGGTCCGAGTGGCTCGGGTCGGACGCCGTGCCGTCCAGGTAGACCTGTGCCGAGTCGGCCTTGGCAGCTTCTTCGTCGACGCGGTCTCGTGCGGCCTTGACGGCGTTGCGCAGCTCCCGCACAGAGGACTCGATCATGATGGCGAGGTATTTAAACACGAGCTGGTTGGTGTACTCCCCGAGCTGGCCGTGAGAATAGTCCTGTGTCGACTCCTCCGTGTCCTCCAGACCCTCGTATAGATACTTGGAGACCCTGTCGTGGAGGTAGAGGACGGGCTCTATCGCCTGCCACAGCACATTCGCATCGGTGATGGCGACCTCAGCCGCCGGAGGAGTCTCGTTGCCGTTGTTGTCGTCGTTGTTGCGAGGTGCATATTTCTTGAAGATCTCGCCGACGGCCTGCAGCTGGGTGAGAAGCGGGTCGAGGTCGGGCTGGATCTTGCTCAGATGTTCAATGCTGCCCTTAATAAGATGGAAGAGCTGGTCGAAGGCCATGCCCCCGTAATTCAGCTTCTTGACCACCGCTCTTGTCAGCTATTTCATCACCAAACCGTGCTCTTGTGTGTGGGAAGGGGTTTTTAGTCAGCCACTCACGCTCTCAAGCTCTCCGAGGGAGCCCTTGGACTGCAGGACGGCCTTGTCGTCGGCCTCGCCGAGCAGCGAGTGGAAGATGTCCAGCATACCAAAGGTGCCCGTCACGACGGGCGCGACCTTTGCCCCTGTTGGGCCCGCGCGGGACCTCGACCCGACATGCGTCGCCAACAAAGGCGAAGACGTCTTCCTCGCCCAGCTCGCGCAGGCACAGCTCGGTGAAGTTGCTGTGCGCGGCAAAGTCCTCCAGGGTGTGCAGCGCAGCCCCGAGGTGGCGGAACGCGTCCTTCTTTGCGGCGCTCTGGTGCTTCCGCCGGCCTCTGCGCCCCAGGGCGATGCACCTGGACAGCTGGTCCCTGATGTAGTCGGCAGCCGTGTCCCAACCCTGGCCTGTGTTGGCGATATAGTTCTTCATGCCCGTCTGCGGGTCGATCTCCAGCTCTCTCGGGTCCACAGGCCCCCTCAGCCTCCCGTCAACGTCCTGGGCGTTGTCGGGATACCCGCGCGGGTTGTCGATGTGCTCTACGTGCGTGTAGCAGCCCAGCCTCTCCCGTGTGACGTCGAACTCGTCGGTGGCAAAGCCAAACTCCATAAAGGCCAGCACCGAGACGATGGCGCGGAGGATGGCCTCGGGGACGTTCTCGAGGCATGTCGTGTCGATGACCTGCGAGAAGTCGCGCAGCCAGTTCCCAAAGTAGACCTGCTTGCGCTGCAGCTTCGTGAAGCGGTATCCGGTGAGAAACGACGTCGGGAGGTACTTGAGGGTCTCGGCGAGGTCACCGTGGCGCCACACCATGCCCTTGAACTCGCTGCTGGCGGGAACCTCGCCCGCGCCAAAGGCGGCAGCAGGGTGCACGAGGAGGAGACATAGGATGAGGAGGAGGAGGAGGGAGGTGGTAGAAGAGGGCATTTCGTATTGTTGCTTGTCAGGCCATCATGATGATGTTGGAATAAAGTGTCAAGTTTCGCGGGGTTTCTTTTTCTTCTTTTTCTTTCCTGCCTCGAGTTTTTTTCCCTCTCCTCATCGTACCTGCCTTTGCTTCACTGTAACTTAGGTGACGTCGACGAACGGGTGGAGCAAAACACCGGAAGCCCGGATGTGGCCCGAGCGCTTTATCGGCGCGGGTAAAGGCGGGTCTAAATGGACAGTACTGAAGTATTGAAGTACTTACCGCTCACATCGGCGTTGTCGTGTATTTGTTGCCATGTAATACAAAGTATTTTGAAAGTATGTATGAGCTCGGTAATACAAAAAGGCCTGCTCAATATTAAATGGTTATCAAGTTGATATGCAAAGATAAGAAACAAACTGATAGATTCCAGACAGACAAGACTGGGGAATCAGGGCGCAGGTATTTACTGTCTGTATCTTGTGTTGTGTCAGCGAGCAGCGCCCGTAGACCAAACCACCACTCACAGCAGGCGATGACCTTCCACAAAGAACCTTACGCTCTGTAGTCCATCATGGGTCTTAGTTACCGCCAGGTAGGACTTCAGACTGCCAAATCACATTTAATATCGATCTGAGCTGACAGACAGCACAAGCAGGCCTAATTATTCCGGGTTTGGCAGGGTTCTTGCAGATGCTCGGTCCTGAGACATGCATGAGTTTCCTGCCACATCATAGTATTCGGTAACAAGTACATTGACACGTAAGGCATCGGACAGCTTCCATACTGGAGCTGAGATGATTCCGTCAAGGAAAAGAACAAGGGAAAAAACAGAGTCATAGAACCCTCCCAGTGCTGTCATGATGTCTTGAGTGGCCTTGGTATGAGACAGATCAAGTCCTGTCATGTCCAGGCCGTCCTCTTCCCTGCCCACTTCTGCCGCCTTTTCTGGCCCTTTAATTTCCTCAGTCTCAAGTTGGAACCTTCATATTCTTTCCCCTCTGGCTCTGACTCCCAAACATTAATTACACTTTTGCCTCCAGTGACGTTATTGTTCACTGGGAAGCATCTCTCTCCCTTGAGACTGAATCAGTTGGAACCTTGGATGCCGCGTCATCTTGTTTGTCGATCAAAGCCTCTTCGAGGTGGAACATTCCTCTTTGGAAAAAGGACTTGGCGAAAGTATAGAAAAACACGGGAGCGTCGGTCAAACATTTGTGGATGGCAAAACGTATACCTCAGCCATGTGGTCTCAGCTCCAATGCTCGAGTCGAACACCTGGCGCAAGATAGTACTAGGCCTGCGATACTCCGTACATGAGAAAAAAATAAACTGTTTTTGAGAGAATGAATCTGCACATTAGAATTTTCAAATAAACTTTCTGATTATGCTTGTGAATCTTCGATCAATCTGTAACTAAACTTTTGACCAGACATTCTGGATCCTTTACTTCGTGCCATATCATCGTAACCATTACTGTATATTACCCTTTTGGCTAGCTGATCCCACATCCACGATTCATTCATCCTGACAACTTCAATTTCTACCCCATCAAGCAATAAAACCTGTCATGCTCCTAAGGCAGAGCCTGAGGGGTGTAGCTCTGGTCGGGTGTCACAACAGTGCCGTTCGTGACCTGCTTGTCGGTCTGCTCGAGTGTTAGAAACCTGTTGTAGTAGACCAAAGAAAGCCCTGTTTCGGAGCCAAGGAGGACTAGGTAGGTACTCACATAAGCCGGGTATATGATGAGGTTGGCAGCATAGTTGACCACAGCAAAGGTCGTCTGTAGTAAAGAGAAATGAGTTAGTCAGGTTTGTTGTTCTTTTCTTGGAACGCCTCCTCGGTGAGACTCATGACAAGAAAAGGGTAATAGATGTTCAGGAAAAGGTGATTAGAGCAAGTGACGTACAAAGCCGTTTCCAGCGCCAAACTGGCCGCTCCAGCCAGAGGTCACAGTGTACACCTATATGTAAATCCTGTTAGCAAAACCATTGATTTTATTATCCTCGCATTATGCTCGACAAGGGGTCTCTCTTACGCCGCAGGTCACAGGTCCTCCGGTGGTCTCAGAGGCCGGTGAGCCAGTCACAGTCTCGACACAAGGCGTGATGCCAGTGCCGTTGTTGATGCCGAACGACCAGCTGCAGGTGGTGTCTGCCGCATCGCAAATGCGGACCATGGAGGTGATGGTCCATGTCTCTGCGTCGGCCATCATGGAGATGGCATCGGCCCTGGGCTGCGCCGGGGCTGCCACGGCGAGGGCGGACAGAAGGGAGGGGATGAGGAGCTTGATGGAAAGCATTTTCTGGAACTTTGAGATGATATATGATCAAAATATGGTCTTGGTCTTGGGAGCGTTTGATGTTGTGATATTGAAGGATGGATGGATGGATGGCAGGTACTGAAGGCCATTCACTCAATTCACAGGCTGGGTGAGCCTGCTTTTATATACATTCGACCTCACACCACGACGGCCTAGACGACGCAGAAAAATCGACCTACTACGTACAATGCGCCCAGACTTGTCTTACCCTTTTTTTTTTTTTTTTTGCCTTTCTCGTCCCGTGCATGTCGAGCAATATGCGGACAAGACTTGAGGGCAGCTCGGTCAAATCCACCCCCTTGCCTTAGGTACTAAGACGTCATGAGGATTCCTCTGCAGGAGCAAAAAGCTCGTACCGACGCGCCGAGCCAAGTGAGCACTGCAACATCACTGATTTGTTGACCCCCGGTGCGAGCTTCGCCTACCAATTCTTGGCTAATTCTGACGGTCAGCTGGCCTGCATAGCGAGTGTTCAACATGCCATTCTACACAGAGAAATCAGCAAATTCTCATGTTTGTGTATCCCCCAAGGGGGCCAGAGGGCAGTGAGGGGGTACCATCGAGCCTGTGGATCGGCAGCTTGGCCTCGTATTCAACCCTGTTCTGTGGGGAAACTGGCCAGCCGCTAGACAAAAGAGCCCGCCCGATCCTGCGAGGCGGTCATCGCAGTCCGCACATCTGGGTGAAGTATACATTAAGCTTAAACAGGCGGGGGAGGGGCGGTCTGATGGCTGGGTAGCCTCGTAACCATGCGAAGAGGAGAGGGGAGGGGGCTTTGATCGTGGTTCAGTGGGTTCGTGTGAGACTTTGACCTTAAACGTTGAGGCTGATTTGTCTGGGTCAAAGGTTCCACGCTGGTTGTTCTGGAACCAAACGGTCTACGGATATTTCCGGCGGTGGTGGAGTGAGAGTGACTGGCCCATTGACAGTCTGCTCCCGCAGTCCCGAGCCAGCTCCTCATGTCAGGTGGTACTTTTGTCCATGGAACGTTCCATTTGGGTACGAGGTGTGGACAGGTCGCAGGCAGAGAGAATTCTTTCCCTTTTTCGTTTATTTTCTTTTATCCCTTAATTATCTTTTGGTCAACTTGTAGCAGCGACAACTTAATTCGGGAAACGCCTTCAGAGGCGCGTCTCACTGCTAGGAATTCTCACATACTTACTATGGTAAAACTCCGCTGGCCGTAAGCCGGACAGCTCAAGATTACACAATGTGATTAAGATATAGAACACTCCTAACCTTGTTAACCTTGTCTCAAGAGTGTTGAGGACCACCTTTTCGGAGGAAGGTGTGTGGCTTCAATCGCCAAACCACAATCATTTTTCTTCTTCTTCTTCTTTTTTTTTTTTTTTTTTTTTTTTTCATTTCACCCCTATTTTTTGGTGTCTTTTTCTTTACGGTTTGATATTTTCTTTTTCCTTCCACCTGATTTCTATGATCTGCTGCTCCCTGGCCCTTGTCTCGGCTCATCCGCTTTCCAAGTATAATCTAGGTATGGTCACTTGATGATCGTGGCATCGCGCAGACCTCGAATGAATCGAATTTACTGAGGTTGCTGTGTCAAATCCGAGCCATAGGGATCGACTCGGACCGCTTGCGGCTTCAGGCATGTGATTTCTGTTTTACCCATGAATCTGATTCAACATAAACTGACACTGCTCAACACATAGATGCATGTTGGCGCCTCTATTGCCAAACACCGTATATACAGAGGCGCCTGTGATGCGTTGACTCTCAGCCGTGCAGGTGTCTCAAGTTAGCATTGTATGTGGGCGAATAAAAACTGAGGTTTCTGGAAGCGCCAAGCACCGAGAGTAAGCCACTTCCAAGAACTATCGATATCTCGGCTTCCACACGAGTTGAGCCCGAGCAGCCTCTCACAACCGATCACCTCAAACCCCTCATGAGGCCCGGTGACCCGACCTAAGTGCTGACACGTGTGTCACACTCTGTACGAGGTCATTCTTGCAAGGGCTGCTTTCTGGGTTTTGGTATGGTATGGCGGCGTTGTTCGGCCTCGCAGACCTACGAAGCTCGGACGTCGAACCCACAAGGCCGTCATCGATCGTCTGAGTGCCTCACCTTTGTTGATCACCTTGACAGCAGATCTCGTTATGCTAACAACCACGCCCACTGGTCAAATTTGATGGCAGTGGAGACACAGCCCTTGTGATGCCTCTACGAAGGCTGATCAAGAGGGGTAAGCCTGCATATTTAAGTGCTCTTGGAGTTGTATGTAACCCTCTCTCCCTCCACCTTGGCATGGCGACACCCCCTCCCCATGAGATTCGGGGCCTCCCCAATCGCTGATCATGGCCGTCCACCGTCGCAATGCGTGGCCTGCCACACACACACACACACCAGAGGTTATCAACCTCGGATAACGCACTTACCGGATTGCTTAAACAGGAATGAGCTATGCCGTGGACTAGTTGTATGACGATACCCCGCGTTGTGGGAGGACGTAATAACCAAGGGCTATTTAAATAGGTTTGTATGCTTGACGGAAACTTTTCCCCGCCCGACCAGAATTACCATCCCTCCCCCTCCCTCCTTCTTCTCTGAGATCATCTGAAAAGTGAGATCTGATACAATGGGTGGCACGGGCAGCGCCGAAACCTTCGAGATACCCGCAGAGTGTATTGCGGGTGTCGTCAAGAACGAAGGGCCAAACTTCGAGGTGGAGGTGAAGAAGGTTCCTGTGCCGGAGATTGGTAGGTCAGACCTTTCTCCGAGGGACAACCTACAGCAGCGACAAAGAGGAAGCCTGCAGTTCTTGTCATATTGCCCATAATGACTTACAAGCCAGAGTGCTAACTAAACTAAACCAAATCTTCCGACACAAAGGTCCCGAGGATGTCCTCATCAAGCTCAACGCCACGGGTCTGTGCATGTCGGACGTCCATTTCATGATGAACGACTTGGGAATGCCGCAGATGTCCACGTTCGGCACCATCTGCGCCGGCCACGAGGGCTCAGGAGTGATCGTCAAAGTGGGCGACCGCGTGAAAAACCTCAAGGTCGGCCAGCGGGCGGGCATCAAGCCTCTGTCCGACACGTGCGGTGTCTGTGACCAGTGCAGACACGGCCGGGATAATTACTGCCCAAAGGCAGTCTACACTGGGCTGCAGGTGGATGGTGAGGCTTCTTCTTCTTCTTCTTCTTCTCTTTTTTTATTTCTAGGTCAATCAATAACAAAACCCACACCATTTCTTTTTAAAAAGACTCCAAAATTAAAATAAAAATAACGGTGCTATACTACAGGTTCCTACAGACAATACGTCAGGTCGCCTGAGCGGTACACGACTGTCATCCCTGAGGGCGTTGATGACTATGTTGCAGGGCCGGTGATGTGTTCCGCCTCGACAATGTACACTGCTCTGAAGGCCTCTGGCATCAAACCGGGCCAGTGGGCTTGTTTCCCCGGCGGAGGTGGAGGCGTAGGTATCCAGGGTGTCCAGCTTGCATCCGCGATGGGTATCCGACCCATTGTCATCGACACGGGGGCGGAAAGAAAAGCCCTGGCCGAGGAGATGGGGGCAGAAGCATTTGTGGACTTCAAGGAGGTCTCGGCCCCGGCTGCCGAGGTGTTGGGCATCACCGGTGGTGGTGCGCATGTAGTCTTCGTGACAGGTAATTTGCGCCTTGGACCTTTATCAAGGAGACAAGATGTAACATGGTGCTGACAATAACTCGGCAGCTATCCAAGCCTATCCCAGCTGCATGGATTACATCGGTACGAGACCTGGTGGAACAATCATGTGGTAAGTCTCCCAGCTCTTTTTTTTTTTTTTTTTTTTTTTTTTTTCTTTCCCGGATAAGCGTCATGGCTCAGATATTAACGAGTACCTGCAGCATTGGCCTCCCGCCTGACGGCAAATTCCACTTCAGCATCGATCCCAAGCGTGTCTCGTTCCTGAACCAGGGCGTCCGAGGCACTCTTGTCAGCCCTCTGGCTGACATTGAGGAAGCTCTGGGTTTTGCAAAGCGAGGTAAAATTCGGAATCATATGTGTATTGTGAGGACCAAAGCCCGCTGATGACAATGCTTAGGAAAACTCCACCTGAAGCCTACCGTGGTGGGCGTTTCCAAGTGGAATGAATCAATCCAGAAGCTGAGGGCCGGACAAGTCGCAGGGTAAGAGTCCCTTTCAAACCCACTGAGAATAATTTAGCTAAGCTGACTGAGTCGTCCTTCTTCAATAGACGCATCGTCGTCGATTTCAACTTGCCATGAAAATATCTCCATCCTCCAGGCTGCCTTGTAAACTCACTTTTGGAAGAAGTCTATATCACTCGTTCGTTGCTTCCAAGCCTATTTAAGCGAGAGGCTGCTGACAAGGCCGCTTGGTTTCTTGTCTCATAATTGGTCAAGGAAACATTGGGAAGAGACCCCAAGTGACCCGTCGTCTATCATCAAATCTCAAGAGCGAAATGGCGAGTGTTGGACGGTGGATCTTCATCCCCTTATATGGGGCCCACTCATTTGGCGGTGAGCTTTTTGTCTTTGGGTGGCATCATGTTCATACATCTATGCTCGATGGCAAGCCGTACGTGATTTATTCATCTTCTACTCTCGAGTTGGAAAAGAGCTGTTGTCTCGTGTGTGAAACCGTCACTCTCCGAACTGTTACCCGAGCCAACTTGTCCGGCGACGCCTTCTCCCTCCGACCCAGCAATAGCAAGCAGATCGTGAATCCAGGCCATACCGCACACACCAGGAGACGGTGGAAGACAGACTGATCATCTACATCTCAAAAGAGAAGAGAGAAAGAAAAAGAATGACTCTTCAACGCCGCCGTATCCGGGTCGCCATGCTGAATGCCGACACTTCCATCCCGAACACATACGCTAATATGGGCACGTTTGGCGACATTCTGCATCATGTCTTGGCTGCGGCTGCAACTAGGACGTCGACCAATTTATCGATCGAGCATGAGGTCTTCGACGTAGTCCGCGGCGAGTATCCTGCGTCGCTCTCCGCTTTTGACGCCGTTATGATCACTGCGTCATCTGCATCGTCGTATGATGACCAACCTTGGATCCGGACACTCGAGGAGTACCTGATATCGCTGTATGAAGACCATCCGCAGACCAAGATGTTTGGCAGCTGTTTTGGACACCACCTTATATGCCAGGCCTTGCTGAGAGGCTGTGGTGCTCGGGTCGAAAAGCATCCAAACGGCTGGGAGGTCGGGGTCAGCGACGTGGAGTTCACCAGCGGCTTTATGCAAGCTTTCAGCCAGTCTCAGAAGAGTGCCGCGAACGGCTTCAAGCAACGTTCTGACAGGCTGCCAAGCCCAGAAGCTGAACACTCCGATCCTGGCCATCTCGATCAGTCCTCCCTTGATAAGGTTTCGTCCGTGCCACGAAAGATGCGTCTACAGTTCGTCCATGCTGATCAGGTGGTCCTGGCACCATCAGCTATCACCTCACTGCCCAGCCCCTGGACCCTGGTGGGATCTACGGAGCACTGCTTCGTGCAAGGGATCTACCATCCAGGACGCGTGCTCACACTCCAAGGCCATTTCGAATTTGACAAGTTCGAAGGCCGAGAAACGATGAGAATGTTTGGTGCGGAGGCTGAGCTTGAAGCAGGTTCGCTTTGTGGTCAGGCTCCAGTGGCTAGAGCGGACGAATGCAAGGACGACGGCGACCTGATGGCTGAGATGGTAGTGCGGTTTCTTGCGGGCGAGCAGGCAGTTGGTCACGAACGAGGACAGACGGGACCTGGAGAGGAACCGCTCACACCAAGAGCATCGGTAGAGTTAGAATGAGGGCCTTTGAACCCAACTGGATGTATTCTCAGTGACAGAGGTTGGCATTATGCCAGGTCTCCATGTTGATAAGCAATTATCAGCTCTTTTCGAGCAAATTATAATATATAAGGACCAGCTCAATGCCCAGGTGCTTCCAGACGTCACATTCTAGACACTGCAGCTAGGTACTTAGTTGTAGCACACTTGATTTATTTCTGACACTGTGTTTTCTGACACCGCATGATTGGGGCTAAGTAAGGTATCTGCCAAGGGATGCCGACATCCAAATTTAACCAAGCCCTGTGCATGCACACAAAATAATAACGTACTGTATCGCCTATGTAAATGAATGCACAACAGAATGCAATCACGGAACGCCAGAGACGATGTCATGACGACTGAAAACCGTGAATTGCATGCATGCCCTTTTACGGCTGGCCGGGCCGGTCGCCTATGCAGACCGAAAAATCACGGTGGAGTGCTTCCGAATAACCTCCGTAGTACTTTATCAAGGGCGTCATCTCCACGCAGCAGCCGGGGGACAACAAGGTTATTAAATTACCCGCCAATGGTCACATGGAACCACAAAGCGCTCCCTCGACGGTGGCTTTTTTTTCTTTCTCTTTCCCCCCAGTGTGTGGTCATCGGGGAACCTGCAGTTCTACATCATACCCCGAGCCTTTTGGCACGAGACCGGCACGTCATAATATAATTGACATCACATTAATGCTGGGGATATAATGGGAATCGTCTCGTCACAATAGTCTCGCCACAAAGACAACTCACAGGTCGTCCCTCTACCGAAGCTCGGTAGGGAAATCCAAAATGGCGAACAAGCACCTCTCCCTGGCCGCCTTGCTGAGTGTGGTGGCCTCGGCAGATCAGTCACTGTACGGGCAATGTGGTGGAGTAGGCTTTACCGGCTCGACAGTCTGTACTGCAGGAGCCACGTGCACGTCTGATAATGCATACTACTGTAAGTGTCTTTCCATAGAGAGATCTTAAGACTCAAACGATGCATGCTGAATAGGGCATCCATTCAATCACTCTAGACCAGTGTGTACCAGCAACAGGAACGGTGGCAAGCAGTTCCACCTACACCACCGCAGTAGCTACTACGACGTCGGCCACAAGCAATTCTTCTTCTTCTTCGATAGTCTCGACGTCCGTGACATCGTCTGTTGCGACGAGCACGTCCTGGGCGGCATCCAGCTCGGCAACGCAGTACTTGATTACATTGTGAGCCAGACAAGCGTCAAGATGAAGAAGAAAAAAAAACCCCTGTTGTAATACCCACTAATAACCCTTCAAATCAGTGGAGATTCATACTCGCAGACTGGATTCAACATCACCACTGGGCCTCTACCGGATGCTTCGAACCCGCTGGGCAACCCAACATTCCCCGGCTACACCACGAGCGGCGGCAACAACTGGATCGACAACCTCATCACAGAGTACAACCTGACGCTCATGCTGAACTACAACTTTGCCTATGGGGGCGCGACGACAGATTCAGACATTGTTGCGCCCTACGAGGCCGGCATCCTCAGCTTCGTCGACGAAACCACCGAGTTCAGCAACAGCATTGCTTCTCATCCCTCCACGACGCCGTGGACATCGAACAACACCCTGTTTGGCATCTGGATGGGGGTCAACGACGTCGGGAACTCGTATTATGAGAGCAACAAGACCGACATCCTGGACGCGATCATGGTCGTGTATTTTGACCAGCTCCAGATCATGTATGATGCAGGAGCCCGCTACTTTGTGCTCCTGAGTGTTCCGCGTAAGATTTTTCTCTCCATCGCCTGGTGGTAGATAACCCTGGCTAATTGTTACGAAATGCAGCAATTCAAGAGTCACCATATATGCTCTCTTATGGAGCGGATGTCGACGCAGCTGAGGCAGTTGTCATAGACGAGTACAACGACCTTCTGGCCAGCAACCTCGCAAACTTCACCTCGGCAAATTCTGGCGTGACAGCCAAGATTGTGAACACGACGATCCCTTTCCAGACTGCGATTGACGACCCGCAGGCGTACGGCGCGGACAACGCAACCTGCTACGATGATGACGGAACTACTTGTCTCTGGTGGAATAACTATCACCCTGCACTAGCCAGTAAGTCATGTTCTCTCTCTCTCTCTCTCTTCTCTCTCTCTCTCTATACTCTTGAGACTGCGTACTGGAAATCAGACTCAAAAGGCTGACCAGCTTCTTTGCCCCAAGTCCATGAGCTCGTTGCGCAGGCAGTTGCTGCGGCATTCGAGGGAACTTTCTTCACCTGAAGCTAGATGAGCAAATACAGCCTGGGGCCCTGGCTTCTGGACGTTCTCCTCTGGGAAACTGAGTCCTGCAGCGTTGATGTTGAGATACTTTACATACCTCAGCAATATACTCGATTACATGTGTGGTAGGCCTGTGGTGATTATGAAGGCGATTAATTGTTACGTACCCAATGACTCCATGTGATGAAACTCAGCCTATTCTCTGCTTCCTTCTCACCCAGACCTCCTGACCTTCCTCCTCCCCGTCTATTACGGCATCACTGCCCGATCCCGCCACAGGCCGCAGCTCGATCTCCCATATCTGAAGCTTGTAGTTCCCACGGTCGGCCCGGCCGCTGCTCAGATCGAAGGACCACCCGTGCTTGGGACATGTGATGCCCGAGCTCCAGACGATGCCGAAATCCTCAATGTCGAAAGGTGCGCCGTTTGACAGCGGGTATGACGAGTGAGGGCACTCCTGTTTTTATGTGTTAGCGACACACACACACACACACACACGTTGTTCTCTCTTGTCTTCGAGAAAAAGATAAAATCATTGCACCACTGACATGATTGATAGAATGGAATTTGCCCTTGTACTGAAACACCATAACCTGGTCCTGTAGACCTCCGGCTTCTTCTGGCGGTGATTTCGGGTCGCCGAGAAGCACCTCAGTGGCCTTGGAGCTGTCCTCTTTGGGGACGTGAAAGATCCTGCAGGAAGACCGCTGCTCGTCGTCATGAGCACATGGGCGCACGTCTCTTATCAGCGCGCCGTCGTCGCCTGTGATGTCTGGAAAAGAGGACGCCAGGCCGACTCGAAACCACGCATTCCCAGCACGAGACCGCGAGAATGGGCTGAAGAGTGATGTCATCTCTTCCTTGGGGAAGTAGTATTGGATGGAAAGTTGAGACTGAAGCAGAGTCTCTTAACCTTGGCTCTCACGAGTGTCGAGACGGAATCAAGCACAACAAACTGCCTCGGCCCTGGGTTTGGACGGCTGGGATCGGTTGGCTTTTCATGCCATGACTGGGCCCAGTTCCAGGATTCAAATAAGGTGTAAAAGGGCTCAAAAGAACTAGTTTCTCTGGTAGCAGGTCTGGCTGGGGTAAGATAGGAAGAGTATCTGGTTGGTGGGTTGTATGTTTGAGGATAATTGTGAAAAGCCAAAAATTTCACGATGGCGGTATGAGAAATCAAAGGGTTAGGGTCTTGACTGACTCTCTTGCGCCTCTTTCTCCTTTCATTTATGTTCACTATTACTTAGTGATTAGAACTGACATCGCCTAGCACCTAGGCATTTTCAATTATTGTCTTACTTGGCAAGATTCATTTGCTTTGAGTATGCTAATTGTGAGGATGCATTAAATATGTACGTGGTATGCTTTGGAATATTAGCAAAGCGCATAAAAATGGGAGGACCACGGGGACCAGACAAGATACGTGTATTAATTACCCATAGTCAGTCCATTTATATTCCAGGTCTATCATCCATCGAGTAACCAGTATTCACTGCTCTCCATAATTCGCGCCGGCTTCTTACACGTCGGGTGAAAGTAATCCTCCTTGGTGCCCAGGGGAAACATGGGAATCGAGCAGATCTCGTCGTGCGGACAGGGCCCACACTCCTTCCAGGTGCTCCAGCTGAGCGTCGAGGTGAGCTGCCGTATGATGGCCCGCGCCTCTTCCAGAGGGGATGTTAACTCGGCATCTGCACTCGTGGTCGTCTCGTTGGAGCGGAGGACATTTCGGGCAGAGAACAGCGAGCCACATATCCTCTTTGATACTGTCTCGAGGGCCACCGCGATGACTTCGTCCTCGGGCGTCTGCGAGCCTCTGTGGAGCAGTTGTTGGTCGTCGAGGTAGTGCTGTGCACACCGGTTGAAGGCGCGCAGCTCGGCCATGGGCTCGTGGTCGAGATAGTCGGTGAAAGGATCGAGGACGGTGCCGATGGAGGCGAGAAAATCATCCTCGGTCAGGTTTCCATTGTGCATGATCCACAGGCGCTGGCTGAAGCGTGTCACGATCTTGTCTGTCACGCTCTGCCAGTTGACCACGGTCTTCTCGCTGGAATTTCTCCCGCCGCGCTCGAGCACCACGTCTCTCAGCCTGGACCGGACATTGTTCACGTCGTCCCTGGAGGCGCTGAGGAGCCTGGGCAGATCTGGCCTTGTTGGGTCGGGGTTGGAGAGGTCTACGTCGTAGGCAAAGGCCGAGACCATGCTGCTCCAGTCGATGTCGAGACGGCCGGCCGGGTGGCCGTGGAACCGGGCCGCAGAAGCACGCAGCCACTCCGAGTATGTCTGGTTGAAGAGTCGGTCAAATCTCCAGTCTTCCGTCTCCTCCTTGATGCCGGTCTCGTTCCTGAACGGGCTGGCCTGCACAGACTCCAGGTCCAGCCCGCCCGTGGGGAAAAGTCGCAGTAGATAATCTCGAAGCCCGCCTCCATGCGGACGAAGCCGTCGATCTTGCCTCCCGCGGTGGTGTTAAAAGCCCACTCCTTGGCCAGGGAGCACATGTCTTCTGCGCGCTCCCTCTCTTTATAGGGGCTCCGTTCTGGGTCATACTTGTTGTCGTCCCAGCCCAGCAGGATCAGGTCTTGGCTGTCCATGGGCCCCAGCGCGCATTTTGCTGCACTTTCGCCGTCGATGTAGAGCAGGTTGAGGGGACGGTTGGCACGGTAGACCTGATAATAACCGCGAACATACTTGTCAAATTCCGGAAAATGGGGTTCTGGCCGCTCCTCATCGTCGTCTCCCCCGTCATTGTCGCCGTTGTCATCACCGTAATCATCTTTTGTTGGGTCTGCGCTTGCTTGTACTGCGTAGACTGGGCTCTGTGGCAAGGATGAAAGGTCTGGATACCCTCCCTCCTGCGTCGGGGCATCTGCCGACGTGATATGAGGAGAGGTCTGGTACCTAGACAAGACCTTGTCGAGGAATCTGGAGTGGACATTTGGCTCGTCGAGGGGCTCCCACGACATAGCAAAGCCGGCTGCATGCTCGAACTCGAAGGCAAGCCATTCATAGCTCCACGGCCGTTCTGGGCTGTGTCCGCCATGGTAAAAGACGCTGCCCTGTGGCGCCTGGGCCAGGTAAAAGGAAACGCCATTGTGGTGGACAGAAGAGCCCCACTGTCGCAGCGCTGAATGGATGGAGTTGAAGAGGGAGAAAGCGCGGTCTTCGGCTGCCTGAACATCTGGTAGATGGTCCCTACATTGGGGAACGGGGGACGCTGTTGTCCCGGCCATGCAGCTGGTCGCTGCCAAAGCCCGAAGCATTGTGGTGATAGGAGGCATGGTGACCAACCGCGCCAAGTCGGCAATGGCTGCGCTGGTAGGGTTGTGGTCGTCTTAAGCTAAGTCGCCAGCCCCTTTGTTTTGCGATCTTCAAGAGCCCTGTGTGCCTTGTTGTCGATGAGTTCGTGGGACATGATCCCTTGTGGTTGAGCTCGCGATGCACGGTTGATAAGGCTTTCAAGCAGACAACAAGGCGGGAGGATTAACCTGCCGTGCTTACTTTGGGCCCAAAAGTCTCATCCGCCGCTGGAACCTCATCAGGAGACTCTGTACCCGTGAGTTCTTTTCAGACAGATACGACCGATTCTGAATATATCAAACATGACCGTCAAAAATCAGTAAAAGGAAGCATGTGAAAAAGGAATCAGGATACACATGTTTCTTAGTCATAATCTAGTACAGCATGCAGATGTTACGACACGGAAGGTTTGTCCAGGGCGAGAAGACGTACTACTGATCGATCGGCATGCAGTGAGCACTGACAGGCTTGTAAATCTGCTGCACCATACTACTTACTGTACCTTCACATCCACTTAAGTACAGCACTGTGTACAGTCCGTACCGCCGTAGAAGCCCCGACAAAAGTCTCTACATTCAACTTTTGTAATTCGACACTCGGAGCCGCGGGCAAGCTGGCATAGATCTGCACTCGACACGGCTGCGTAAATCTTCGTAAGGCGTCCTTACGTGGATAGGAATGGCCACGGACAAGTCATGGACTTTGGAGGACCGTCTCAAACCATAGAGGAGGTGGCTCAACGTTGTGGGGTCTCGGACGGAAGCACAGTCACCGCAGGCCGTTGATCCCGTTTCGCTCATTGTTCAAGAACCCCGTACAGACTTATATAAGTATGCTGTCGCCTGCGAAGGAATGAGAAAAGAAAAGGGGAAATGGGCGGTATTATGTATAAAGTAGCTTTGGAAATGATAAAACAACTGGGGAACAGAGTCAATATAAGCCCACAATACACTTTTCATCTCAATTATGTGTCTCATATTCATTTTACTTTCCTTTTTCTGTTCTTATTTCTCAGAACAAAATACGACAGGGAAGTGGGTCCCAGACATACTTTTTCAGCTTGGCAGCATGAGGCCGGAGTTGACTCAAAGTCCGCGGCTGGGCCACACACAACGCGACCCCTCCTGGGACTCACCACACCTTGTCAGGCTATCGGTATTTAGGTATTCACCATAGCCGAGGAGCTGGCTGTGGGGCTGTACATAAGTCGCGACCAGACCTGCAGCGAAAGGAAAAACCTTTGTGAGAACTGCACTGTACCACCAAGTCACGGCGACAACAAGTTTAACAGAGATCAATATAACAAAAGCTTTACAATGTCGGTCCTGTCCCGCGAAACAAGAGAAAAATGGCTTTACGGCTCAACCTTGCCGTATGCTGAGGCACCCTGGGCGAGAGGTTGTCCTAGCCCTTACTACCGCGACAGCCACCGCCGGCTCCGAGATGCCATGCGGAAATGGGTCGAGACAGTACGCAACCAACAGCACAATGAGGGACTTCTTCAAGCATTGAGTACATGCAGTCAACTGACAGAGACGCAGAATCTAGCCCCTTTCGTCCATGACTGGGAGCAGACTGGCAGTCTGCCCGCCGAACTATGGCACAAAGCAGCTGAAGACGGCATCCTCATGCCGGTGGGCGCTGGATCCAAAATCCCTGAAGACTGGAGGGGAGCTTATCCAATCATTGGGGATGTGCCTCCGGAGGAGTGGGACGGCTTTCATGATTTCGTCCTTCACGATGAGTTTGGTCGCGTGGGTGGCCTCGGGTTTGTACCACGACTTCTCCAGACATGTGAAAAGGAGAGCCTCCATGACTGACTAGATTTGGTAGTGTTGAGGTTGGCTTGGTTGGAGGAGTTGTGAGTCGTCGGCACAACCTCTTTTCTCTAGCAGTGCGTGCTGTATAACTGACACCTGCCTTCGGCTTAGGCACTGGCCATCCCGGCAATCCAGCGCTTTGGAAGCCAACAGTTGAGGCAGCGGTGGGTTATTATGGCGTGATCTTCTGCCCACAAGAGAGGCCTAGAAACACGCTGACTTATTGTTGCTCAAAAAAGAGTAATTCCGGATGTGCTTCGTGGCAAGTCTCGGATAGCCTTGGCCGTTACCGAGCCCGATGCTGGCTCAGATGTCGCGGGCCTACAGACGGAGGCCAAGATGACAGCAGATGGGCGGCACTTCATCATCAACGGACAGAAGAAGGTAACATTATGATGGTATCCCATTGCCCGTCGAGGACTGATTAGGCTGACTGACTTTATGGTACGAAGTGGATCTCGTCTGGTACATACGCCGACTACTTCCTCACACTCGTCAAAGAGTCAGACGGGAACTTCACGCTGCTTGTGGTCCCGCGACAGGAAGGACTCACCACCAGACACATCACCATCTCTGGCTCAACATCGGCCGGGACAGCCTTTGTGGACTTTGACGACGTCAAGGTCCCAGTCGAGATGGTCGTGGGAGAGCGAGGCAAGGGCTTTAAATACGTCGTCTCCAATTTCAACCATGAGCGGTTGTTCATCAGCATGGAAGCACTTCGCTGTTCAAGGGTGTGCCTCGAGGACTCGATTCAGTTTGTCAACTCTATTACATTCCATGGTGTGCTGCTCCTTTGTTAACGCTTCATTTAGGTACGCTCTGTCGAGACAGACATTTGGAAAAGTATTGGTAGACCACGGTAGGTGCTTCGAGAACAGTGGCATAATTAGCGGTCCATGCTGATGCATGGTGTTAGCTGTCATTCGGTACAAGTTTGCGAACATGAGCAGGGAGGTTGAGGCGCTACAGTCATGGCTCGAAGTAAGTTTTGCTGATTTTCTGTTTCTATTTCTTAAGTAATTGTACGTCTCCAACCCTCAAACTCATCTGGCTAATCATAATTACTCAACAGAGCTTAATCTATCAACTCCAAAACATGTCTCCCGCCGAGGCCGAATTTCTTCTGGCTGGCACGACGGCGCAGATCAAGGCTCACGCCGGCATAGTCTTGCAGCGTGTGGCAGGCGATGCCATCCAGATCATGGGCGGGATCGGCTTGACGCGGGGCGGCCGTGGAGAACGGGTGGAGAGGATCTGGCGGGATGTGAAAGCTGTCACTGTGCCTGGTGGCAGCGAGGAGATCATGCTGGACCTTGCGGTACGACGAGCCGTCAAGGCGCACACAGAGCTCGAGAGGCTCAAGGCCCCCAAGGAGCGCCTCTGAGCTTCATGTACGAGTATTCTTGATAGTTTGTCTTCATCGTGGGAATCAATTGGAAAATGTCCAAGGGTATCCAAATATGAGACTCTGCTTAAGTAGTTTAAGTGTGTCATGAATATATACCATAAAGAAGAAGAAGAATCTATCAAGAATTGGGCGTGGCGGTCTATAATACAAAGTGCCCGAAAAACAAATGATTAATTACATGAGAATCTAGTCTTGCGCCTGATCTAGCCCCCCAAAAAAAACCAAACCATTTTTCAAACTCCTTCTAGTCTCTAATCAAGTCCAAGTCACCGTCCTCACTCTTTGTGAGAGGTTATCAACCACAGAATACACAACCTCGACAGTCTTGCCTGTCGAGTCGTAGTTGGGAATGGCGAATGGTGCGTAGGTGCCTCCCCGCTCGAAATCAGTGAACAACAGAGTACCATTGCTGAAAGGCCCCTGCGGCTGGTCGGCGACATAGGCATAGATGCCAGAAAAGCCAAAGCCCTCAGAGAGCCAGACATATTTCTGGAGGTAACTGCTGTAAGAGATGGACCCGGCGAGGGTGTCCAAGATGCCCACGGACTCGGCCTCGTCCGCCACAAAGTCGTTGCCGTTCCAGTACGTGTAGGACGACAGATCAGTGGCGTCGTCCACGTTGAAGGGAACACGCGCGAGGTACATGACGCTGTCCTGGGTGGCGTAGACGTACATGTACCCATCGACGGCGGTGAGTGACCCTCCGTTTCCGTATGTGGCATGGTTGGCGTCTGCGGTCCAGAAGTTGACAGCACCGTTGATGCGAGTGCACGCGGGCGTGGTCTGAGACACGTCCATGATAATTGGGGAGGTGCCCTGGGTGATCTCCTCGCCGGTGGCAGGAATGTGCGTGATGTTGAGGAAGTAGCCGACCCCGTGGGTTTCGTTGACGCCCCACACATTAGTGACCCACCCGAGCTGGTCGTCGGTGTTGCATAGGTTGAGGGCCTCGGGGGGTCAGAGACCACGGCGGCCACAGACGTGATGTCGGTAAATGAGTTGCTGCCGATGAAGGTGCAGTTGGTCGTCTCGTCCTCGTTGCAGAGGCTCGTGTCGAAGTTCATGACAAATACCCTCGACCCAATTGTGCCCAGCCAGCCTGCGTCGCGGTCGTACTGCTGGCCTGACGGCGCAGTATTAGAAGTAACATTGACGGGGCCCGAGATGGTGCCTGCACCGGGTGCTTCTGGGACCGCCATTTCTGCAGCTGCGAGCCCAAAAATGGCTGATAATATTGCCGTGGCTCGCGCCATTGTAATGTGCTGTAATGAATGTTTTTTTTCTTCTTCTTCTGGTGGTTGTAGTAGTAGGAATTGTTGTTCTTGTACCAAGGGATGGTGTGCGTGTTTCATATTGCGACTTGTGGGTGGGTGGTATTCCATTGTTAATGCACTTCTCCTAAGTATCTCTCTCCTGTGGGTTGCGCGTACCTTGTTTCATGCACGGCGTTACAAGCACCAGCTATAGGGGATACTTATTTTTAGCCCCGCCACAGCGTGTAGGTTGGCGAATGTCCAATCATGCTTAAATCAGCCTTATGGGAACTCGAGTTTGGTCTATCTTGAGGTGATCCTGTTTCCTCCCCTCGCCTTGCCATCCTTCAGCTCCTGAGCGCACCCCCTTTACATCAAATTGAGCTGTAGCCCCTGGATGGCAGCACCACGTGTCGTGGCGGTCCTGAGGGCTGCCAGAAAAAAAAATTAATTTTGAAGCTGTTCAAGCTGCGATTTGTTTTCAGCTTCAAGTCATAAACAAATGATGCGTATCATCCAATCGGGGTCTTGTGGAGCAGAATTCTTAGTATGCACATTGCATACTTACTCAAGTACTTAGTATGTACGTACGATTTCGAAACTAATAATGAAAGATGTGAAGAGGTGAATCTCGGATCAAGACGTAGAGTTGAAATTGAGACAAGATACTCAAGTCTGAGCCCAAACATTAAAGCCATCGGAGTAAAAAATGCCGTAGCACAAGGCAGATCATATAGCAAATAAGTTATACTTAACTGAATCGGCGGCTGACTCAATTTGTAAATGGGTTCCGTAAACCCCACAGTTTTGCACGAGAATGGAACTTTGTAACACTTTGCCAGAGATGAAACCATCCAGACAGCACACATACGGATGAGAAATCTGAAGATCAAACTTTCGAGAAATGACAAAACATCAAATGACAATCACCAAAAAGACCAACCAACATGTAGTCGAGCAAAGATGTACTCATCCCAGCCTTGCCAGCTCAGCTCAGCTCAGCTCATCTGAATGTTGGCGGCAGCTCCGGCGGTCGAAGCGTCCTCTGTTGCGCCCGTTTTTTGTTTTAGCGACGGCGCAGGATGTGTAAAGTGTTGGTTGATCTTTCTCTGTCTGGTGTTTCGATTGGTCGGGGCTGATTCGCTTTCAATGGGGAAGAGTCTCATCAGGGGAAGCACCCCCAATTATTGGGCTTTCGGAAAACATGCTTGCTTTAGTAATTTCACTGTATTAGATACATGACTGACTGTTCAAAGCATTCAACAAGTTGCTTCCATCCTGTCCAACAAGACAACAATTAATGTCCTATCGTACAGTTGATGCAGTGATCAGCTCGCCCCCAGCGGGTGTGGCGCCCCCTTCTGACCCGCCAACGGCCTCCCCCCGTCTCTCCGGCACTGCTTGTCCGTATATTCCATGGTAAACACTCCGTTTCCCCCTCCAAGCATCCTCGCCGGCACCTCCGTCCTTATCCATCACACCTCGTCCTCTACTCGACGCTCGTCTCCTCTGGCAACGAGTCGTCATCCTCCTCGGCCCATGCTTGCCACATCTCAATGAGCTCATCCACGAGCTCATCCGTGAGCTGGTCCTCTTCATCCGCCTCCTGGGACTCGAGCGAGGGCTCAGGAGTGGCGGTGGGGGCGGCACTGGGGGAGCCGCGCTGAACCACTTGGGGAGCTTGTACGTGTCGCTGTGGCACGCAGAGGGCAGGGGATCGCGGGGATCACCACAGCAGGAGAAGAAACTGTCACACATGTCGCAACAATTCTGGGTCTCGCCAGCCATGGACCATATCTCACGACATTTCTCCATGCACCGCTATGAGAGAGTGAGTCCTGTTAGTACTGGATGACAGAAGGTAGTCAGATCAAGAAACGAGAAGGGGCATCCGTACGTCGAACACGATAAGGTTTTCTGGCCCTGTGGCCAGTTCCTCGAGGGGGAGGACGACGGCGTGGTCCGCGAGCCACACGCACTGTGACGTGCGGTTGCAGTATTCACCGATTTCCGGTCCGCCAGTGATGCTGTTGGCGGCACCAGTTGGCACGGCAGTGCTCCTGGTGACGGTGCTGAAACCGGTGTTGGCCCCGGCAGCGGAGCCAAAAGCAGCCGTGACGGCCAGGATCGTCATGAAAGTATACATCTTGTGTATGCAATTTGAGGATGCGGGATCTGAGAGGTGGGCAGCAAATCGTTTGTCAGGAGATTGGCAAATTCTTGCAGAGAGAACGAAACCTTTGAGGGGGTTTAGTGGAATTGAGAGCAAAAATGGATGGGGGGAGACGTGTGTATTTGATATGAAAAGTGCCAGAGGGCAGACACGCCGGATCGTGCAGCTTAGTCGTGGCTAGGCGGACACTATGCTTGGTCCATTTCATACCGGTCTGAGGCCAGACCAGCCTCATGATGTATGTGACGCTGTAATTTTGCTCAATATCATCTGTGGGTCACCTTCAACTGCGCGCCAAAGAGCATTAGCATCTTTCGACTGTCATGTGCAGCCACTGTGTGGTCACAGCCTCTCTGGCAATAGGAACTCCAAGTGAAAAGTTTTGAACGACTGGTATTCCTTGGCTCGGTATCTGACTGCTGCACAGGACTTTTGTCTGTAGATCTTGCTCGCTAATTAACATCACCTAGGCCTCGTCTCCATGTCATCGATCAGGCCTGGAAGACGACGGCGGCCCCGCTTGGACGACTCGACTCGATTCTTGCACTCCCTCCTCTTTTATGCCGTAAACCGCTTGGAAACATTCTTCCAGTTGATGACGTTCCAGATGGCGCTAAAGTACTCGGCCTTTCGGTTCTGGTACTGCAGGTAGTACGCGTGCTCCCAGGCGTCGATGCCCATCAGAGGAACCAGGCTGCCCGAGACAGGGTCTTGGTTGGCGCGGGTGACGAGGGACAGAGTCCCGCTCTCCTTATCCTGGGCCAGCCACGCCCATCCGCTGCCCTGGATGCCAGCAAGGGCCGCATTTGTCTGCTTCTGGAACGTGGAGAAGGAGCCGAAGTCACGGTCGATGGCTTTCTATGTTTGTGTACAAAGAGAGAAGGTCAGAGTCAGCCATCGTTTGTCCATGGTGCTGGGCTTTGGGTAACAGGCTCTGGGTAATAGGCTCTCGAGATCTTACCTTCAGCTCTCCCTCGGGCTCACCACCGCCGTCCTTGTTCGCAGGTGCCAGGTTCTCCCAGAACAGGCTGTGGTTCAGGTGGCCGCCGCCGTGGAAGTTGAGGAGGGGCGCAATGCTGGCGGCCTTGGTGAAGTCGCCCTTGGCCTCCGCGTCGCCGATGGTCTCGAGTGCGCTGTTGAGGCCGTTCACGTAGGTCTGGTGGTGCTTGGAGTGGTGGAGCTCCATGATCTGGCCCGAAATGTGAGGCTCGAGAGCGCCGTAATCGTCTGCACACGGGGACGCGCCGTGTCAGTCAGCGATCTTTGTCATCACTATTGCCGCGGGAGGGACGAGGAGAGACGGGGTGGGTGGGAGCGGTATCAAGCGCTCAGTGTACTCTGGCCTCCTAAGTCATCACCACCTACAGGAGAGATCCGGCAGAGTAGCCTTGTTACGGACGAACTGGGCGCTGCTGGCCATAGTCATGCCCACGACAGGCCTCGAAGCCCCGGCGCGCAGGGCACCACGCAGGGCAGGAGTCGATCGCAGGAGGGCGGACGACATTCTGACGAGCTTCCTGGGATGATAGCAAGGTCAATTGAGGATTGAGAAAGTCGAGGTACACTCGAGGGGTTGTGGAATTCTTGATCCTGCAGCTGCAGGAGAGGAGAGGGAAAGTTGATTACCAAGGGTGATGTCAACCAATTCGGATGGCCGGGAGGCAGTTTAGATAGAGCTTCAACCAAACAGCTTCCACAGACACTAAAGGCCTCCCCGCCTGAAAGTGCCGGGCTTGTATCATGGCAACGTCATGATCCCGCCCCGCCAATAGGCTTTGGAGGCCCTAGCCACAGAGCTCACCAGCCAATGGCAAGCCACAAATTACAGGGGTCTCCTCTGCTGTGAGCCCCAATTCGCGTCTCCCAAGAGCCTTCCAAGTCGCGTCGGAGAGAAGAGGAAGTTTTGACCAGACAGGCGTCTTCTGTCTTCAGTCTACTTTACCTACGAGCAAACTTTCTTCCATACACACTCTGCCCGCTTGAAGCTAGTTCTGCTTGTTCGATTGTCTTTGTCGCCATCGCCCTTTTCGTCAGAAATGTCATACTACGACATTGACGCAATCCTCACGGATGCTGAGGTGGGTAAACAAATCGTCTCTCCTCCGCACTGGCCCTCCTCCTGCCAAAGCAGCACTGCATCCTCGTCCTTTTGACCCTGCGAGCCTCTCTAACATTAGCCTGTCTCCCATTCTTCAGAAGATCCCATGCGAATTGAATGTCACTGTGCTCAACCTCGGCCACCTCAACAACAACCCAGGCGAGGACCTCAAGGCAGGCACCAAACTGTCCCTCCCCCTCTGGCTCGGGGAGATGCTCGCCCTCGCCAGTACCTCTGCCGGCAGCACCAATGACGACGACGCAAAATCCTTTGCGAACCTGTCCCTTCCCGACGCCCTGTCCAGGGAGTGTATACAAGCCCTCAAGGCCGACCCCCGCGCCGTACAGCTTCGCCAGCGGAGCATCAACTTCTACGGGCTGGCCACGCGTCTGATGGATCTCTTCGAGGAGAGGGAGCTCGACAGCGTGCTGAGGAAGACGTTCGTCATGCGCGCTGCAGAGATTGCCCTTCATGCGAGGAAGATGGGCGACTCGGCTGGGAAGGAGGGTGCCAGTAATATTGGCATAGCAGCAGCGCAGGACGAGTTCACCCGCGGTCTGGATCAGTGGGAGAGAGACCTGTTTACCAAGGCGCACAGCGGATTGAAAGGCGGCAAGGAATGGATGGACAACGTCAAGAAGCACTGATGTCCGATCACCTTGCTTTCTTCTTCTTCATTCCCGGTTGGATCTACGCTTGCCACCTACTCCAACTGCTCCGCATTCCAAGACAAATAGGACACTGGTCTCAGCAGACCAAGGGCTCGAGCAACGGCCCGCAACGACCCAGTCCTCTCTCCCACCAAATGCATCGCCTGGTGTCCTCGGTTGTCGGCCACCTCGATCAGCGCTCCTGTCGACCTCCAAGGCCTCCTCACCTCGGCAAGGTGGAACAGGATTTCTATTTACGTTGCCATTCGGGGCAACAATACCGGAGTCATGTCAAGTGTCAAACAACATATGCCGGAACGTCTCGCTTGAAGCGCGTTCAGCCTAAAAGACCCAGGTTTCCGACAGCTTGGTCTTTGGTCCATGGCTTCTCCAGAGAGGGCTGCGGTACCAAGCCGTCGCCGGCTTCCCCTCTTTGGTCATCCCGTTGCCTGGCTCTTGATTTCCCGCCTTGCATGCTGATCGTTCCGGCGAGATTGGCTTCAAAGATGGGTCTCAGAACTCCAAGTTTACGCTTCCAGGAAGATCTGCTGCACGCGACGTCGCTCACCCTGGTTTTGGGTGAGGGGAACCCTCTGCTTCCCCACGGGGGTAATACGGCATGCATAACTAGTGCCGCCGGTAAGCTCTTGGGCTCACGAGAAAGATTCGATATCGTCACTGTTGTTCCTGTGCTTCTGGTTTCTATGGACGTCATGTGGGGACAGCGCAGGGGACGACAATACATCCATCTGTCCCACGGCTTTGGTCACGTTTAAATCTCCTGGTATACCACCTCGCGATCTTGGTCTCGGGTTTGCCCACAGCCACTTACGAGAGACGCTGCTGCAGGATCTCACTACAAAGTACTGGAGAAGTTGATTCATTTCCTTCAGTCTGACAGCGACGACGACAACTTCTCAGCACTACGCTCACCAGCCAGCAGTTTTGGATCATCCACCTCCCCATGGGCAGACGCTACCTAGGTGGCTCAGGCGAGCGCCTGACCGTGTGGATATCCCTCGCAGCATCTACGGTTCTTATATTCTACGGCTACGACCAGGGCGTGTTTGGCAATGTGCTCGTCTCAGAAGACTTTCTGCGCACGATGGGATATCCCAGCACGACAGCTCAAGGAACCATGACCTCTGTCTACAATCTGGGCTGTTTCGCAGGCGCGCTCTCGACGCTGTACACTGGTGACAAGCTGGGCCGGCCGCGGGTGCTGATGCTCGGCAGCCTGATCATCGCGATTGCTGCCATCATCCAGGCCGCCTCGTTCAGCGCTGCGCAGATGTATATCGGCCGAGTCGTCGCTGGTCTGGGCACGGGGATGAATACGGCAACTGCTGGTGTGTGGCAATCTGAGACGTCCAAGATGCGAAGCCGGGGCAAGTTGATCATCATTCAGATGGCGAACTGTATCACTGGGTTCGCCATCTCGAATTGGTTGACGCTTGGGTTCTCCTTTGCGCCGGGCAGTGTTTCATGGCGATTCCCGCTTGCCTTCCAGATGTGTAAGCTGTTGTCCCACATCCTCGTCCTGTAGCGGACAAAAGTCCCTGACATTGGCTATGTTGCAGTCTTCTCCGGTCTGGTCTGGCTCATGTGTCCCTACCTGCCAGACTCACCTCGTCTCCTCATCCGCAAGGGCCGCTACGAGCAGGCAACCGAGGTCCTCGCCGCCCTCGAAGGCCACGGTGCGACGCCCTCCTCCCCGTCCGTCCGCACGCAGTTCTCCATCATCAAGGACGTCCTCGACCGCGAGCACGCAGTCGACTACACTTGGTGGCAACTCCTCGCGGGCCGAGGCCCCCAGGGGCGCTGCGCCGCATGCTCCTCGGCGCGTGGATGCAGGCTATGAACCAGGTCTCGGGCATCAACGTGACTTCGTACTACATGACATATGTTTTCATCAACGCGCTCGGCTTCAGTGAGCTCCGCGCGCGCATCCTCGCAGCCGCGGGGTCGATGGACTATCTGTTCTTCTCCTTCATGGCATATTTCGTCATTGAGCGGTACGGCCGGCGGAGGGTCATGATGGTCTCCGCCACCGCGTGCTCGACGTGCTGGACCATCATCGCTATCTCTGTGGGCCTGACAGAGACGGGCAAGGGCGACAGTGTCAAGCTGGGCATTGCGGCCGTGTCCTTCTTCTTTGTCTTCTTCGCCTCCTTCGCCATGGGCGTCCTCGGCGTCCCCTGGCTCTACCCCACCGAGATCAACGCCCTCGCCTTCCGCGCCAAGGGCTCCTCGCTGGCCATGGCCACCAACTGGATCTGCAACTACATGGTCGCCGAGGTCACGCCGGTCGGCATCGCCAACCTCGGGTTCCGGTTCTGGATCATCTGGGCGGTCATCTGTGCCGCGTTTGTCCCCATCACCTACCTGTTCTACCCGGAGACGGCGAACCGCTCTCTCGAGGACATTGATCGGTTCTTCGAGGACAACAGGGGCGCGTTTGTGTTCCGGAACAGACTGGCCACCCAGCTGCAGCGGCCTGCCGTCTACGAGGAGGCAGATCAGAGGATTGCGGCGGCGAATGAGAAGAGCGAGGCGGGTGTGGAGCAGGTCGAGGAGGTGACGGTGGCCACAGTGGAGTGAGGCGGGTCTGGAATCGTCGAAGGGCTCAAATCATAGTATAATAGACTTGTTTAGTGCTCCGAGCTTGCATATTCACCCTTCATACATTTGGCTTCTCATGGTGCTTGTTGAGATTGCGGATAGTGCCTCTGTTAGACAAGGCGGATGATAATGTCCATGCACGCCGTTCCCGTTCCTAAGATTCCGAGCTATGATGGGATGACTCAGGAGCTACGAAGGGGGCCCGGAAGATCTTTATTGCTCCAGTAGCAGGCGGACCTGGGTGGCATGGCTCGATTTCATCAGCTGCGTGTGCCGTCTGTGGGCGTCTCAAGGCGAGACAGACGCGGGAAAATTATGCTGGCGTGAAAGGTTATTGCAGGACGCAGTGATAGTTGTGTAAGTGATTAAGTACTTGTTTGGACACGCTAGTTCTACATGCAAGGAGTTTAATTTATATCAGATAATACACGACCCATGTTGTGGATGAATTTATGAAAAATCGCGAGACTGGCATTGCACCGTGTTGAAGTGGTGAGGCTTCAATGGCCAACTCTCGCTACTACCTACTATACCTACTACTGAACTACTTGGGCATGCTACAGTAGGAGGATTTAATACAGTATGCACAGGCTTTCGGCAAATAGTTGTGAAACCCTCTTGTATGGAGGCTGGTCCCACCCAAGTCATGCATCACCACACAAGTCGATAGGGTCCAAACACACAATTTACGACATTTTTTTTCAACCCCATCATTTTGGATGCTATATACAAAACCAGCAAATATATATACATACAAAGAGAAGGGGGTCCCACGCCGTCAGAAAGTTAAACATTACGTTTACCATTTAGGTGCAGCTAGAGCTGCCGGCGACAAAGGTCCCGTCCGAGTCCTCGCAGCCACACTCCCCAGAAGAAGGATCCTTGATGCAGTCCGTGCCAACACCGCTGGACTCGCCAGCATCACTATGAGTAATTTGTCAGCCATCGCTCTGGTCGGCCAGAGGCAGAACGGTTGGGTTTCGGGGCAAAACGACGTCGTAGTCTAGAAGAGGCAAGCGAGGGAACAGTGTGAATAACCAGGGATACAACAATGAGGTAGCGGTGAAAGGGGGGTGGGTTACAAAGTCTTATTAGCAGAAAAGAGAGGGGAAAAAAAAAAAAAAAAAAAAAGGAGGGGGCTCCTCTTACCTCCAGAAGAAGGTCCAGTAGTCTGAGTCGGACTCCATCTCAGAGTCGCTGGGCGCCGTGCACGAGTAGGCGCTGCAGGTTCCGTAGGGCGCGCCCTCGACGTCGTCGTACTGGTGGTCCGTCTCGAAGACGGCAAAGGTCTGGTCCGAGGTGCGGGTGTTGTAGGCGCACTCGGCGGCCTGAATCGAGGTGGATACCTTGGAGGCGTCGCAGTTGTAGGAGGACGGGTACTTGCCCTCGGTGTTGGAGGTGGCAGGGTCGGCGGTAGCGAGGACCATGACCGGAGCGGCCAGGATGGCAAAGAGGCCGGTGAATTGCATTTTGTATATATATATATATATATAAATAAAAGAGAAGTGTTGAATGAGTGTGGGGTTTTTTCTTCTTCTTTTCAGTGTGCTCGGAGGCAGTCGACTTGCGTTGGTTTATCTATTTTTTTTTTTTCTCGACGAGGAGGTAGTCAAAGGCTGCTCACTTTATAGCAGTCAGGAGTCTTGTCTTTGAGGGCATTGGCTGCAAGTGGTTCCAGGACAGGGGACAAAAGGCAATATGGTGATGTTTCTCAGTTAAATAGAGTCCACGCAAGGCTGCCCCCTTCTCCAGCCCCTTGCGAACTACGGCTATCCAAGCATTCTAGATTTCCAGCAGCGAAACACGCGCCACTAGTGCATCCGTGCCGCGGGTGATCTGCAATGTGCCGGTGATTGCCGCTAGGGGGCGAAGCCACAATGAATAAAGATCCAGGAGGCCAAGCGAAGGCCGCTTATGAAGGAACATGCGGAGGCAGAGCGTCCAGTGTCATGGAAAACGAAATTGTGGGTCCGGAGATTTTCATCTTCTGCAGGGCAGTGAGCCGTGGCTCGCCTCGTCCAGGGGTTACGCCAGCTGCAGTTGGTTGCGGAGCGCGCGTCGAGATTGAGGCGGACAGGGTGGAGCCGAATGCGAATATCGGCTGCATGTTTCGAAGACTGTATATCCAAGACACATGGCCGCCAGCCCATTTTATTAGTACCTTGAGTACTTGGGATACAAAGATCACTTCACCACAGGACTAGGTGTGATTGTGGGAAGAACTTTGTGCCTTAGAAAGAAACATATAATATATCCTAATTTTATCGAGACGTGGCTTGTCTGACAGTCTGACACAAGTTGAGTTGATCAACGCCAAGCGTCTACTTAGTATTTATAAAGGCATACATGAATTTCTACTTAGATTTATGTCATATGTAATCAAGTATCGAAATTCGGATCACATACTTAAGTAGTTAAGTGCTCTGCCGAGCTGGCTTCATCACACTATCAAGACGAGAGAACAGTGGACTGGTAAGTGTGAAATCGATATTGAATTATCAAATCAATTGTTAAATTCAGCCAGTGAACTCGAATCCCAATATGCCAGTACGCCGTTGGTTCCCAGCACCATTCCTAATCTTTCTCCTTAGTCGAACGCCAGGTCGCCTACTTAAGTACAAAAATAAAAGAACAAGCATATAGCTTTCTCGTTCAGCTGGTTCATCTTCTCGCAAGTCTTCCTAGTGACAGTGGCCGACAAAGCTTACAGTGTTTTAACCCAGCTATGCCCTCTTAACACTTCTTGCCCTTTGCACACGTAGTCTTGGCCTTCGCAGACGTCGTCGTCTTAGCCTTTGAAGTAGTAGTCTTCACGACCTTTGAAGTTGTAGTTGGTGCAGCCTTCGAAGTAGTAGCTGTCAAGGCCGAGGACGCGGACGAGGAAGAGATCGTGCTAGTGCTCAGAGTAGTGGGTGCGCTCGTGGAAGCCGAGCTTGTGGCCGAGCCTGTGGCCGAGCCTGTCGCGGACGTGGAGGACCCAAGCGCGCACGCAGCAGCGTCGGTGGAGCTCGCCGACCCCCTCTTGCACTTGTCGGGATTCTTGGCCTTCCAGTCCTCCTTGAGCTGATCGATCTTGGCCTTGGTCATGGTGTTGGCGTTGACATTGTACGCGGCCTTGCTACCCTGGGGAGAACGGCTCCTCACCCACGACCCGGCCTCCGTCTTGTCAATCGCAAAGGTGTCCGAGTTGACAGTGTAGATGGCGGTGATGGCCGTGTTGGCCTGCAGGGTGGCGAACTCAAAGTCAGACCAGACGTTGTGCGCGCCTCGCCAGCCCCAGTCCAGATCACCGGCGTCGTAAGGTGTGGTGTAGATGTTGGTAGGCGGCTTGGCCAGGAGGTAGACGTCGCCCGTGGATGCCTTGGCCAGTGCCTGGGACGACCGAGCGACCCAGGCCTGCTGGCCCGAGCCCTTGGACTGCTCGGTCAGCTCGGAGAACTTGCCCAGGGCCTGGAACCAGGAGCTCGGCATGACATCGTTAATGTTCTTGCCGTTGAGATCCTTGTTCTTGGTGGCAAACTCCCTGGCCGCAGGCGATCCTGCGCCAAAGGAATAAAAGATCACCGTGACATCAGAGGCGGTGACGATGCCGCACAGGCGGAGGTCGGCCTCAATCACCTCGACGGTGGGCAGAGATGTGGACTTGTACACGCCCCATCCCTCCTTGGTCGTGGGCGCATTCTTGTTGGGGCATGTGACGCTGGCATATTCGTACGGCTTGATGGTCACTGCGCCTGGTGCATCGGTGTTGTCCGTGTCAGTAAAGCAGTTCAGGGAGCTGCAGAGGTTGCCAGCGCTTGCGCCGGGAGTCAGCTGCAGGAGGAGAAGACCGTATGCGAGGATCTGGCCTAGGGACATAGGTCCTGTGGTGCGCTTGGTGGACCAGAATGCAGCCATGGCGAAGATGTCTCTTTGACAGGACAGGCCAGTGAACTAAACCGGAAGAGAGGAAGAGAAAATAGAAAAGAAAGAAGAAAAAAAAGCAGAAACAACAGATCGACTTGAAGCCTGCAAGAAAACCCTGCCTGGGGTTGCGATCGAACGGAGATGTCCTGTAACAGAATCAACAGAGAATTGAGTTGCGTGTGCTTGTAGCCAAAGAGGAATTCTGAATCTGCAAAGGCTGAAAAGGACAAAGCTTCTTATACAGTGAATTTCTGGCCAAGCATCTACAGCATATCAAGTACTTGATGTGGACTTTTGCACTCGACCCAAGAGCTCGCCGCCAAGATTGCATGAAACCGGCCATCTGCCATCATCAGTTGTAGGAGGCCCTGTGGTTACGAGAGAGAGAGGCCAAAATTCTGGGGGGGGCAGTTATTGGTGATGGATGGTACTTAGTAATGATGAAGTTTGAAAGGGGATCAAGACTGTTGCAGATGGCAATTTGTGGAGAAACAGATCATCTTTCTATCGTGAGAATGATGAATCAATCGAGGTATTGTTGAGCTTGAATCTATTTTTACACAACAGGAGAGTGTCAGAAGGAAACAAGATTTCTCAGACTTTCCACTAAGGTCAAGACCAAACAGCAGTCAAAGTGTAGCATGATGTTCTCCATGTCATAGATCACTGCTTCAGGAAGATTGTCAGATTCATCAGCCTGCCAGGAAGCCTGCCAAGACAGTCGCAGCAAGGCCTTTGCCGTTCCCCTGGATCCAGCAGCCATCTCTCTCTGAATTCTGAGATGAGCTGTCAATGGTTATAAGGTTATTTTTTTTAAAATTTTTTTGACACAATTCTCCGATGGCCGATTACTTTTATGTTTGGCCTCGATGAAACAGCCGTCGGACGAATTTAGGTGCAGGTCTGTCTTGTTGATGGCCGACCTGATGGGATGGGGGCGGGTAGGGATGGTCCGCTGACTGCAGGAATCAATCAACCCACCCACACACAGCCGATGCTGATGGGCCGCCATGGCAAGGCCGCAGCGGATCAGGCGACGTTTCGCCTTTGTGGTTAAAGGCCTTAAGGCGCTTACATGGAGCTCAGCCCTGAGGCAACCTGTCTTGCCAAAAGTATATAAAATAATCAGTAGCTGACGACAGCCCCCGCCATAAGTGCTCCTCTTTTCGTTCTGTTGCTTATCTGCCGACGTGTTTTGCCAAGTCTTCTCCCCCAAAAGTTCAGAGTCATCAACAGTTAAGTACAGGTTTGGAAACCAGAGGAACTCTCAACTTTCATCGCACAAAACCAGACAACCCCTCTGCCTCTTCTTAGGCATACTCCAAAGGCAACTCTCCATCATGTCAGATCTGAAACAGCAAAACGAGAAGATTCTCGCCGCCTGCAGGGCTGGTGATCAACAGACTCTGGAGGCTCTGTTCCAAGAACTCAGCATCGGCCCCGACCAGCCCAGAAATGGGTGGGACTTTGACCCGTCTCTCGACAAGGACCAGCACACGCCGGCAGTGAGCGACATGCTCCGCGCCGCGATCAAGGGCGAGCAGGTCGACACGGTCCAGTTCCTATGCTCTACATTTCCCAGCCTCAGCATGGACCGCGGCCCCCTCGTCTGGGCCATCGACACGGGCAACGTCCAGCTCGTCGAGGCGCTCTGCAAGGCCGACCCGGCCGCGGCCAACGGCACGGACAACCACATGAACACCCTCGCCCACGCGTGCTTCGAGCCCAAGAATGCAGAGATTGTGGGCGTGCTGCTCAAACACGGTGCTGACCCCAACAAGCCGGCGGAGCACACGCCGCCCTTCTCGAATGTCAGCTATGCTGTGGCCGGGGGATGCCGGTGTCGACGTTTGAGCAGTTCTTTGACCACGGGTACCAGTTTGATGACGGCTGGGCTGTGAGGCGTGCTGTAGAGCATAAGCGTGCGGATGTGCTCGAGCTCTTGTTTGCGAGAGGGAGAGACCTTCCTACGGCGAGGCTTGACTCGAAAGAGGAGCTGATCAAGCTGGCACTGGAACAAGACAAGGAGGGCTCGGAATTGGTCGAGGTGATTGAACGCGGATACCCTGCACCTCCCCTCAGAAGAAAGGTCTTGTGGGTAGCATAGTGGATAAGTTGCGCTCCTAGGTCCTTCATGGCAGGAAAAACAGCAGTAGACTCGATGATGGATTGTGACGAAGTATTCTTTTCTCTCCAATTATCCTGTAGCAGAAAATATGAATGGTACTTGCTTATATTAAGTGTCCTATGTTCAACACTAAATGGTTGACAAGACTTAGAACTCCACAGATGAGTACATGTCTATTCCGACTTTGATTCCAGTCTTGAATAAATGACATGAAGAACCTTAGCGTCTAGAGGTCGAGGAATAGGTAGTCCTGGTCGCCCGTCACCACACCGTCGACGAGCGCTTGGCATTCTGGGGCGAACTCGGTGGCGTTGACGGTAATTATAGTCTAGAATCTCTGGCTCAGGAGAGTGCGTCCACCGAAGAGACGCGGCTAGAGAACCGAGAACCGAATGCCTTGAAACAAATTCACGCCTTCGACGTAGTCAGAGAGGTGCCTCGAGCGCTGCCGTGGTTGTGAGAGACGACTGGAGACGAGTCAGCCGCCATCAAAGGCGACAACGTCGTCAGACCGAGCCTGAGCACAGTGAGGGTGTGGAAGACGACCATCTCGACAATTTTATGAATAGTTGATGCAGGTGGTTAATAGAACTATTTTGCTTCAGTAAGAGAGAATCATACTAATTTGGATATACATACAATTCTTTTCTGGGAATCTCGTAGACATCCCAGCATGTCTGGAGCATTTATATTATCACTGTAGTGACTGTTGTTGTGATACACTTCCATTCTTCCTGAAATAGGCTGTTCTCAACATCCCGGTTGGCTGCCTTTCTTGACCTCTCCTCACGTCTTCGGTGATGCGCTTCGCAGTCACCAATCAAGGCAAGACTACAATTTGGTTCTTCGGGCCCCAAACTAATACTAATCACAGAGAAGCCAGAACAGCTTCGATCTTCTGCTTGCTCTTGTTCTCAGCCTCAGTAAAGGTCTCAAGAGCAGCAGCCAGACGAGTCTTGGTGATCGGGTCAGACTCAAACGTCTTGTGCAGCGCAGCTCCTCCGTCGGCAAGGTAGTCCGCCTTCGTGCTGGCCAACTGCCCGTCCCACTCCGCCGCGGCGAGCGGGTCAATAGTAGCGAGCTTCCTGCAGCCGCACTGGTGTTGGTCCTGCAGACTGGTAATACTCGACGCTGGAGTCAGGCTTGGGCACGATGCCGGCCGCGTGGTGCGCCGCCGTGCCGTCGTACTTGAGCGCCGCGAGCTCGTCCAGGATCTTGGGCGAGACAGTTGCCGAGTGGCAGCCGAACTCGGCGGCGGCCATGACCTCCTTGGCCGAGATGAAGCTCGCGAGTTTCATCTTTGGCTGAGGCCTGCCCGTCTCCTTGTATAAGTCCTTGTACGTCTGGATCATCTGGACCACGCGCGCCGACATGGGGTGCTGTGTCGCAGGATCTTCGACATTGGGCCAGATGCTGAGGTCGTTGTGGGCGCGGATCTCTGGGTTCCAAGTCAGCCTTGACATGATTATGGGAAAAGAGGATAAAGAAACACAGCAACAGGAACATTAACCCACCATTGAAATAAGGGCTGATGTACAGCATGTTCGCCTGGCTAGATGCGATGGCCTGAGGAAGACCAAAGATGGCCGTGCCCAGGGTTGCAATCGGGAGACCCTCTTCGTCAAGGTCCTGGGACAACACCTTGGCGGCGTTCAGGGCAGGTCCGGTGGCGGGGATTTTGATGCAGTATCTGCTGCGCGTGATGCCAACACGCTTGAACTCTTGGTCGTACAGCCGAGCGTGGGCGATCGTCGCCTGCTCGTCGTAGGCTTGGGACGGGAGGGTCTGCAAGAGCGCTCGACCTCGGATGTTGTCGATATTCTTCTTGCACAACAAGACGGACTAGTTATATGCAAGATTTTTTTCATTAGCAAAAAGAGAGACTCCTGTGTAGATATCTTCATTACGCACAGCACGAGTGTAGATGTGCAGCCAGCCCTTGTCCTTGAGCTCCAGCACCGTCTGTCTGAGGAGCTCGGCGTTGGCCTCGTTGTGCAGCTCGACATCCACCCACATCTGGTTACTCGTCTGATCATGAGGAACCAGTCCGAGCCGCTGCGGCATGCTCTTGATGTACTCTGTATCCATCCAGTCCACGTCAATATTGACTGTTGCGGCCATTTGTTAGCCAGATTGCGTTCGATTTTCGTGCTGGGGAAACACCCAGACAACACTTGCGTTGCTCTTCAAGCTTCTCGAGCCACGAGGGAGCCTTGTTCTCTGCCATGATTCGGTCTGTATCTTGGTTTTGTCTGAGTGTCTGTGTGGCCCCTTTGCTGCTTCTGACTCATAAGTAATTATGCACAATGGCTGGAAGTCGATAATAAATCTGTACAAGAGAGAGAGAGAAGGAAGGTTGTGAGGATTTGACGAGCCGTGTCTTAGATCTCCGCGCCTCACCCCTCACCTAGTTCCACGTTTGAGCCCCTCACGATTTTCAGGTGACAATGGAGAAACGGCGTGGAGTCGCCTGCTTCGGGCCACTGTCCCCCTCACTGTACTTGCTTTGTTGTCCCACGGGGCCAGATTCCCACCTTTCCCAAGCCGCACCGGCGCCAAAACCGGACCTCTTTGGGTGCGACTTTGCTATGTATCTATGAATAAGCAGAGCGAGCTATGACAGACAGCTCATTGATTCGACGACGATCGTCCTCTTGATGCGTGGGGTCGAAGGTTGCCCGCTCTGAGCAACCGGTTTCCAGTGTCTCACAGTAAGGCGAGACATTGCCATGCTGACTCGAATCTAACTTTTCAAGAAACCCAAAATATTTGTCGCTGCTTGCGGACATGATTTCACCGAGATCCCGAGCAATTAGTTACTGCAGAGCTGCTGTCGCCACGCTATGGCGCGTCGAGTGTACTTTTGATCATTTTTTTAATGAATCAATTTCACCGGTAAGTTCATTTGACTTGGCCTCATAACTACCACGTAATGAATTAATTGATAACCGGTGGGAGTGCTATGATCCGGCGCAAGGGGCTATGGCTATGATAGCCATCCAATCTCTTAGCAGCGACGACTATTAATTCAATATTGACTATTACAAAAGGTCCATGGATAGGCTGACTCCAGCAACGTAATGGACATGCAGGATGGCTGTTTTCGAGTGATGTACGTTGACAGGGAGGCGACGAGGCGTTGCTTATAATTACCACACTCTTGCACGGTCAGATCTCAGCCAACGGGGTCTTATTACTTCCCAAATAATTAATTAAAGTTGGAAATTAAAATAACTCCCTTTGACATGGCAGAATCACTTGACGTAGCCCGGAATTGTCTGTAGCTGACGTATCAGAGCGCACCTCCTCAGCCTTTTGCAACATCCAGGCCTGCCTCACCGACCCATGAATTATGTAGGTTTCTATCACAACTAACAGAGAAAAGGGGCATAATCTACATGTTTACTGGTGCAAATGACCATCACAATGACAAGCCACCTGACACATCGAGGATAGTGAGCCTCACCTTTGAACAAGCGACAGGTCATTTCAAGACCTGTTCAGTGCGCCACACCGGTCAAGAAAGGTAAACGCACTCATATCACATGCATTTAATTGCAGCCCAACACCACAATATATGAGATAGCAAGTAAACCAAGATAGGGGGCGCAAGCGCTGGCGCAGTAGCAACAGGAGATGACCAGGGACGCCATGAACTCCTGACACTCCAAGGCTGTGCAGAAACTCATTGGGATCACCTGCCAAGTTCAAATGAGCAAGAGCTTGGTCTTTAGATATATAATAAATTGTTAATCTAGAACCAACAGGAGAGGTTGACGAGCATTGCACAGCCTCGCTGGTCTGAGCAGCCACGCTTGAGTCTGGTGCCCCCTTTTCCGGTTTTCTTTTGTTGGCTTGATTCATGCGAAAATTTAATATGCAGAGAAAATCGCTAATGACAAACACGTTTAAATATTGTAGACGGAGAGGTCGTGTTGGGTGGCATGCAAGCCATAGTATGTAGTAATAGAGGGCTTGCCCCGTCTATTGCATAATTCACGACATTTATCCTCCCGTAGCAAGACCACATCCCAGTTCCGCGGAGAAGTACACGCCGCGAAAACAGACCGGGACACAAGATGCGGAAAGGCGACCTGATTTCTCCTTGCTTGATGGAAACATACGAGAGCATCGGTCCACCCGATGTCAACTTGACAAATCAAACGCAAGAAATTATTCCACACCTCGTCAGTGGTCACACAACCCAGCAGGAATTTCTTTCCTCAAATGCAGGTTTATTTGATTTGATGTGGGGGCCGGGTTTGGGCGGAGAACCTTCATTACATCGCTTACACGGCGCGCCGCGTCTCTTGGGTAAGTATTAATATGAATAATGATGGAAGCTCACAGGTCACCCGACGAGGGTTTGCTGCGGCGCCTAAAATCATCGTATGACGTTTTTTTTTGTCTTGTGGACCAAAGGTTGGCCTTCTCCTCGGACTGCCCTTGTCTGTGAAGAGCATTTCCGTGGAATATTGAATTTGTCTTCGAAGCCATGCAAGAGGAAAGAGGATAAAGGGGCCGCCGTGCCCAAATGCGTCGTGTCAAGTAGGTACTATGGTAGGTCGGACTTCATGCACATCATTGAGCGAAAAGATTCACTCGACCCGAGAAAGCCTGATACGTCGCTGCTTGTTGCATATTTTACATCTTGTATTTCTAGCCACATCCATTCCCACTCGAAACACAATCACACGATGGCGGTCCAGTCAACCCCAGCATCGGAGCCCGAGCCAGGCTCAGTAGGGCACAACGCCCTGCCCAAGGCGGCACACATCTCATCGTCCCAGCTGGCCATCATCAAGGCCTCAGTTCCCGTCCTCCAGGCCCACGGCGAGTCCATCACGACGACCATGTACGACAACATGATCAGGTCTCACCCAGCCCTCAAGAATATCTTCAGCCACACCTCCCAGGTCACAGGCGCCCAGCCACGCGCCCTCGCCCGGGCTATCCTAGCGTATGCCGCGTACATGGACGACCTGCCAAAACTAACCCACGCCATCGAGCGCATAGCCCAGAAGCACGCCAGCCTCTTCATCCGGCCAGAGCAGTACGACATTGTGGGAGGGCACCTCATCGCCGCCATCAGAGAGGTCTTGGGCGACGCCGTCGCCACGCCAGAGATCATCGACGCCTGGACTGCAGCGTACGGCGTCCTGGCGCAGGTTTTCATCGGGCGCGAGCAGCAGCTGTACGAGGCCGACGGGAGCTGGACGGGGGTGGCGCAAGTTCCGCATCTCGAGAAAGGTTGTCGAGGCAGAGGACATTACGAGTTTTATCCTCGAGCCGGCCGACGGCGTGGTGCCTCTGCCCGACTTCCTGCCGGGCCAGTACGTCAGCCTGCAGGTGCCCGTGCCTCGTCTGGGCCATCTGCAGAGCAGACAGTACAGCCTGAGCCACTGGGCTGCCGCGGGCAGCGGAGGACGTCAGTACTACCGGGTGACTGTGAAGAGGGAGCAGAAGAAGGCGGAGCGTGGTGATGGTCGTGGTAATGACGACGGGTCGGCGGCGGTGGACAGCGACGACGGGCTGGTGTCGAGTCTGCTGCACGAGAGCTACGCCGAGGGGGACACGGTGGACCTGTCACACCCGCATGGGGAGTTCTTCCTCGACCCGTCCGACAGCTCCAAGGCGGGCGCCCCAGTCGTCCTCGTCTCGGCGGGTGTCGGCGCCACCCCCTTGCTGGCCATGCTGCACGCCCTGGCAGCGGTCGAGAGGCGCCCGGTCTCGTGGGTCCACACGTCCCGGTCCTCAGCTGCACAGCCGTTTGCAGACGAGGTCGCCTCTGTGGCACAGAAGATGAAGAAGGGGCGAGCCGTGACCCACGTGCACCTCAGACAGGGGCTGCTAGGCGCTGACGGGCCTCATCTGGCCAGGCTCGACGTGTCTGCGTTGGACAGGGACGCCACGTTGTTCGTGCAGGATCGCAGGGCGGAATACTACATCTGCGGGCCGGAAGGGTTCATGTTGGACACGCGGAAGAAGCTGGTGGACATGGGGGTGGACAAGGAGAGGGTGTTTCTCGAGTTGTTCGCCACAGGTGATGTGGAAGACGAATAATCATCTGCCTAAAAAGTGAGTGGAGAGAGTGTGCAAGTATACTAACAGCGAGACATTAACAACCTGACAGAAGATAGACGGAAATTATCGGCGATATTATCTTGGTTCAGATAAAAAAGGGAAAAAGTAAAAGTCTCAACTCGAATCGTTTCAAATTCGGGAGGGCCTCGACTCCCCGAAACATCCTGCCGTGACGAGTGTGTGTGTATGTGTGTGTGTGTGTCAGTCTCGAACCAAACACAGTATCTATGGTCTAGAAGACGTAACCCCCTCCTAGATTGTGCCACGCATGAAATTTGCATGATCTTTGTCAGACAATACACACACCGTCATCGCAGTGGACCATTTAACGCCACTCAGCAATTGTGACAAGAGATAAAAAAAAAAAAAAAAAAAAAAAACGACGCTTGCGTTGACGGCCGCCCTCGCGTATTCCTCTCAGATAACTAGATAAAACGTGCTTTTCAGGTTACAAGATTATCGTGGTAAGCTCCAAGAAGCAACTTTCTTACATGCAACCCGCCTATTGGCGATACACAATTGATCCTAGACATTCGGGCTGCCGCCATGTGCGTACGACATACACTGGATGCCGCCGTCTCAACGACCTTGCCTTTCAAAGTGTGTCTCTCTTTTCCCTCGTGGTTCGTGAGGATGGCAAGGATGGCGACGCCTGTGGGGCCAGCTAGAGAAGGGAGAAAAATAAACCCTTTTATTGTTCTTCACTTCTCTCGTCTATCGTCGAACGAGCCGCTCCCCTGTATAAGGCCTAGTGCTGGAGTCTATAATTATGGATCAAAGATGATAACACACACACACACACACACCAGCTGAAGAGGACGGAGGGGCCTGGGTGTGTGGGTATTCATGTGTGATGTGACTGCACAACATAGCCTGCTCAGAAGCTCATTGGACAATTCGGTCGCACGGCACAACTTCGTCTTGTTCTGCTGTTGCTCTCAGATGCTAGATTGGGCGGGGGAAGTTGATTATTAGACGTGAAAAGTGGTATTGCTTTTTTTTTTTTTTTTTTTTTCATTCGGTATTTCCTTCCTTTTGTCTCTTTCTCTTATACAAGACATGGTTTCGGCTTCCCGTAGTTATGTCCTTGGGCAGCCACCGCGTAACAATGCACCAGGCCGATCATCGGGTGCCTGTTGAATCTCAGAGGAGGACTTGCACAGAGATGACTTTCGGAAGAGAGTCTTGTGCGGAGATGACGTGTTTACATCGCCGTAACTACTAGAGGAGACTTGATTCCTGATTCTGCTGCTTTCGATTAGAAAGGGAAAGGGACTTGAAGGGACTTGGCCGGAGTTTGCCATAATCTATCTGTGAGATATCAGAAGAAGTGGAGTATTAAGTGGAGGGACCGTGGGAAGCCGAGGGTCGAACCAACTTTGCAAGTTTGGGAGCGAGACAAGGGGTCAAAATCATGGTGTCTCAGTGTCATGTCCTCCTCTTTCTCCTCGGCATAAAATAATAAGTGTCGTCATATAGGCAACAGCATTATTCAGAGATTATCAAGGCATACTTATCGAACTATAGATTTGAAGGCTTGGAGAGGCTCACTGGCTAGCCAACTAGACTGCACCAGGCTGAGAAGGCTTACTTTTAAAAATTGCCTCGGATGTTGGGTGGCAGTACCACACCTCCTTTATTTTTTTATATATATATTTTCTTTGGCGCGTCTATATCGACGACTGCTGCTGTTTTCTCAGCCGACGCTGGTCACACAATAGGACAAGCTCAGCGGCAGTAGCATGTGATACATGAAATATTATGATTCCGAATGGATCGGATCAGCTCATTTCGGAAGGGGGCTAAGGCAGAATTCTTCAGGCTGAAAGAAGAAAAATCAAAAAGTACGGCGGCTCTTTTTGATCTGTCACAAATCGGTAACCCGCGTGTCAGCCTAGAGTCTATCGGCATCGGCATACCACATGATCTAATTGAGAGAAAGGGGGGGGGGAACCGGTGGGGCTAGGATGCCTCTAGGAAGATCATACTATAAGAGGGGAGACAGGAAAAGGGTGGAGTGGTTGGTTCGGTAGGAAGCTATGAAGCAGGCCAATCAGGAGCACTTTATTGACTGATATTGGAGGCTCAGCCTCAGCTGACCTTTGCCAACCACACAAATAGGTTAGCTTTCCTTAGTACCAGGACCTGACGGCCGTATGGATGATGTCCTTCTGGTTTATATCAAATGGTACTTTGGAGGCCTTGAAATTAAGGTCGCAAACATTTTGAAAACACAAAGACGAAGGGGAAGAAAAAAAAAAGATACCCTGTAGTGAGGACTGCACACTGTACGGATAAAGATTATAGGGGGCTGTCAATGCTGTACAGACCTGCTGCCCTCAATATCTTGCTTCTTCTCTGACATGGTACCAAAAATTGTATTTGAGTTGTGCATTTTCAAGGGTCATTTGACTCCTTTGGGTAGTAGGTGAGCACTGTTGGGTTCATTGCCTACTTGGTCCTTAGTATACAAGCTGAACTGATGATGTGAGTCTGTCGGCCTTTTACCAACATCCAATTGACCTGCATGGGTCTCAGATCACTTGATGCAAGGGCTCAGAGATGGGATAGACAGTGACTGAGATTCGAGACTCGTACCCGCAGCTCCACTTGCCTGTGTGCCGCGAGGAGAGATTCACTTTATAGTGTATTCTATGATTTATGACATGGCCTTGTTCATGTTTTGCACCCCTGTCTGCCATTTTTGATCCAGGAACATGCCCTAAATAGTGAATTCTTGTCGAAAACATGGAGGCTTGGTTGGATACTAGCTAAATAAGGTATGACATAAATATACTTTTTGATAGAATGCGGTGCTACAGAGCACACACACACACACACTCTCTCTCTCTCTCTCTCTCTCTCTCTCCCCTGCTCAGCCACCCATGCCAACTTCTTGGGCAGGGAATGAACAAAGTGGACTTGGTTTTTCTTTGTTGCAATTCCAGTTTGACACAAGATCCCCTTATCATGTAGCTGAGTACTTCACTAGGTATGAAATCCATGCAGGGATAATATTTTTTTTTTTTTTTAATCATCAGGTAAACCGCAACAAGTGACCATGATCCCTCCCCCTCCCCTTCCTGTCTTTTCGTTTCAGCTTGTTGTGTGATTCCCATGACAGCTGAGCCCTTTACTGGCAAAATACCCAAATGAAGTTTTTTTGTTCGTATAGACTTTCACACCATTGGACCCAACATGTGTCAATTAGGACAGGCTAAGCCAACAGTGACATTGGAGGTCCAGTGGGCTGGGTTGACTGTGCCTGACCTACATGGCTGGATCTGTAATTCTTGACAAGCTATGGGGATAATCACCAGAAAGTGACTCAGCTTCCAGTGGACTCGGGAGCTGTGGCCTGGGTTCAGCTTGAGTAGGACAGTAAATCTTCCCCCATTGACTGTGCTGTGTGAGGGATCCTTCAAGGGCCTCTCTCTCGTCACATCTCCCCTTCACTTTGTTCAGGCAGGTTATTTCGCCAATATATAAATTGCTGCCACATCGTCCGTGTCACACTGTTGTCTCTTTCCTTTCTCCCCACCCACTTCTACAACCATCAAGCAAGGGTAAACACTGGTGCAAAGACACAGGTGTTTTCTCTATCAAACCAAGTGATTTGGGCTTCTCTTTGTCTAGACAAGAGACCTCTCCACAGAGGCATCCCTTAATATCACTTTCCCAACAGCCATCACTCACAGCAAGTACGCCTCCTCGGAAATTGTCATCCCTATAGTGGCATTGCCACTGCTTTTGCAGTTATTAGGATATATCATATCTGGTATGTTCTTTTCAATATCTTGGTCAAACACCTGCAGGTTTGCCCCAGAGTGTTCCCTTCCGTTTTGGCATACATATTATTGTCATTTAGCTCTGTTCAGCAACCATTTTCTAGTAACTGTGGGCACTGACAACTCTCTACATTAGCAAAAACTGCAAAGAAACCTCAAGATGCCCTATCCACAGCCGCCACTGGAGCCCATTGCGCTCGTAGGTAGCAGTTGTCGGTTTGCAGGAGACATCAAGTCCCCCACGAGCTCTGGAAGCAGCACGCCAAGCCTGAAGACCTCTCCCGCCCGGCTCCTGAGAACAGGTTCTCCAGCACAGCCTTCTACCATGAAGACGGCGAATACCATGGCACTACGAACTCGATCAAGGCCTACTGGCTGGAGCAGGACCACCGCCTGTTCGATGCCCAATTCTTCAACATCACTCCCAAGGAGGCTGAGGCTATCGACCCACAGCAGCGCCTGCTCCTGGAAGCAGTATACGAGTCGCTCGAGTCGGCCGGATACACTCTTCAACAATACGCAGGACAACAGGTTGCTGTGTTTGCTGGAGTCATGACGGACGACTACCACACGCTGTCTTCCAGGGACGACCTCAACGCCTCCCAGTACGCCGCCACAGGCAATGCCAGGTCCAACATTGCCAACCGTGTCTCGTACTTCTTTGACTTCCACGGACCATCCATGACCATCGACACTGCCTGCTCGGCCAGCCTCGTTGCTCTACACCAGGCTGTGCAGTCTCTTCGGTCTGGCGAGACCACAATGGCTTGCGTTGCTGGAGTCAACCTGATGCTCACCCCGGAGCAGTTCATTGCGGAAGCAAACCTGCACATGCTCAGCCCGACTGGTCATTCTCGCATGTGGGACGCAAAGGCTGACGGTAAGTTCTTCCTCTTTGCCTTTTTTTTTTCCCTTTCCTTCTCTTTTCCTTTCACCATTCCGGATATGACGTCCATGTGACCACTCTTTATAACTACAGACAACTGACGATTTGATCTCTTTCTATATTATTATTATAATAGGATACGCTCGTGGAGAGGGTGTGGCGTCCGTCCTGATCAAGACCTTGAGCCAAGCCCTAGCCGACGGCGACAACATCCAGGCCATCATCCGCGAGACGGGCGTCAATTCGGATGGAAGAACCAAAGGCATCACCATGCCGAACCCTCACGCCCAGACTGCTCTGATCAAAGAAACCTACCGCAGGTCCGCTCTAGAAACCACCGATCCCGAGCACAGGCCGCAGTTCTTCGAGGCTCACGGCACCGGAACGCCTGTTGGAGATCCGCTTGAAGCCCGCGCCATCCACGATGCTTTCTTTGGCGGCAATACCTCTACCGACTCCTGTGGGCAGAAACTGTTGGTTGGCTCTGTGAAGACCATCATCGGTCATACCGAGGGTGCTGCTGGCCTGGCAGGCCTGCTCAAGGTGGTGCAGTGCCTGAAGGGCGGCTTTGTTCTTCCCAACCTGCACCTGGACTCGCTGAGTCCAGCGGTGACGCCGTTTTGTGACCGCCTTCAGATCCCAACCGCACCTACAGAATGGCCGTGCCCGGCGCCAGGTCATCCTCGCAGAGCCTCTGTCAACTCCTTCGGGTTTGGAGGCACGAACGCACATGCAATTATCGAGGTTTACAGCCCCGAGATTCACGACAATGTTGCACACCTGCTCAGACCCAAGCTATCCAAGCAGCTTCCTGATCCCATGTCTTATACGGCCTCTACCGGCGAGAAGACAGCGGCTGAGTTGGCCTCGGACATTGCACTGCCCTTGCTCTTCTCTGCTGCGAGCGAGAAATCGCTTCGTGGGGTTCTGCGCGATTACAGAGCTTTCATCCTCGGAAATGACAGCCTTGGCCACAAGGAGCTCGCTTGGCACCTCTACCGCCACCGCACTGCACACAACTACCGTGTGGCCATCACAGCAGATGATCTTGCCCAGGCAGCTGCCGCCATGGACTCTGTTGCCGTCCTCCCCAAGCAGCTGCATGCCCGACCCAAGATGCTTGGCATCTTCACGGGTCAAGGAGCCCAGTATCCTGGCATGTCCAAGGGATTGTACGCAATCAGCTCAGTCTACCGCAACACCATTCAGTGTCTGGATACCATCCTTCAGAACTGCGCCGATCCGCCTGACTGGTCCATAGAGGCACAACTCATGATGAGCCACCAAGAGTCCCAGGTCCACACGGCCGCCATCTCGCAGCCACTCTGCACTGCCCTTCAGATCGGTTTCACCGACTTGCTCAAGAGTCTCGGCATCTCCTTTGCCTGTGTGGTTGGCCACTCTTCGGGCGAGATCGCAGCGGCGTATGCAGCTGGCCGGATCACGCAGCGACAGGCGATGCTGATTTCATACTACCGTGGACGGTACACGCACCTGGCAGAGGGCAAAGATGGTCAGAAAGGTGGCATGCTCGCCTGCGGACTCTCTCGCCAGCAGGCAGAGGAGTTTTGCTCCCAGCCTGCCTACAAGGACAGGATCTGTGTTGCGGCCAGCAACTCACAGACACTGACCACGCTGGCGGGCGATTCCGAGGCAATCCTTGCCGCGTGCGACGACCTGAAGGAACAGAACGTCTTTGCGAGAAAGCTGAACGTCGACACTGCATACCACTCGTTCCACATGAAGAAGCCTGTGGAGGAATACTGCAAGGCTCTTGGTGATTGCGACTTCGAGATCGCTCCCTTGAACTGCCCTACAGACAACCAGACCCAGTGGATCTCCAGTGTCTATGGTACTTCCCAGCAAGTGAGCGATGAGGAGCTGGCGGTCACATACTGGGGCGACAACATGATCTGCCCGGTGCTGTTCCAGGATGCCTTGACAGCAGCACTCCGAGACTGCGGCTCCTTCAACGCCGCCATTGAGATTGGTCCTCACCCAGCACTCAGACTGCCAGCCACTGAGATCATGAAAGAGGTCCTGGGAACATCGGTGCCCTACGTGGCTGGGCTCAACCGAGCCAAGGAAGACCGGCTGGCCATGGCTGAGTTCATCGGCCAGATGTGGACCCAGTTTGGGCCCTCGTCCATAGACATGGGCCAATTTGTTTCGGACTCGCCCTGCTCATCGCTATCTGAGTCTCGTGTGTTGGATGCGCCGTCCTACTCGTGGGACTACTCTCAGGTCTACTGGAGAGAATCTCGGCCCTCCGAACAGTACCACTTCCGCAAGGATCCACCGCATGAGCTCCTGGGCGTGCGAACCATGGATGACACCCACTTGGACCTGCGATGGCGCAACATCTTGAAGACGGACAAGCTCCCCTGGCTCGAGGGCCACAAGTTTCAGGGACAGATCCTCCTCCCCGCATCAGCGTACTGCGTCATGGCACTTGATGCTGCTCGATCTGTTCTCGAAGGCTCCAGGGCAGCCATTGTCGAGCTTCATGACTTGGAGTTCCTGAACGGAATTACTCTAGAGCCCGAATCCCTGGGCGTAGAGACCCTCTTCGGTCTCTCCATGCTGCCATCTGAGAAAGTGGCACCCGGTCAGCCCCAGACACTTGAGGGACGCTTCAAGCTGACATCTACTCCGGTCAAGTCGTTCGGTATGAAGCCGATGAAGCTGAATTTCCAGGGAAAGCTGCATGTGATCCTGCTTGACGGGACGACGCCTGTCCACTGGCTGCCCTGTCGTCAGCAGGGACCTGAGGCAGAGACGCTGCCTGTCAGGGCTGATGGTTTTTACCAGATGATGCAAGGTCTCGGCCTGGAGTATACTGGCCCCTTCAAAGCCTTGAGATCCATCCAGAGACGGCTCAACTACGCCGCTGCCACGCTGGACAGCCGCCACCCAACTGACAGCACAAGCCTGTCCGTCAGCCCTGCGACTCTGGACGCCTGTTTCCACACGTCGTTTGCAACCTTTTCATCTCCTGGAGATCGGGCACTCTGGACATCTTTTCTCCCGACCAACATTGAGAAGATTCGGTTCGGCCTTGACAGCGGGGCCTTGGCCGTGACAGGAGCCACGGACTCACTACACGTCGACTCGCACCTGACAAGCTTCAAGCCATACTCGACAGAGTCCCCTGCAACCATCACTGCTGACATGTCCATCTTCAGCCAGCACGGTGAGATGCAGATCCAGGTCGAGGGCCTGGTTGTGTCCTCGTTTGCATCCACCAAGCCTGAGGACGACTACGAGCTGTATCTCCACACCGTCCTGGAGCTGGACCCAGAGGACGAGATTGTTGCTCCGACGACTGGCGGCGACATTGGTAGTATCGACCCGTCCCTTGCAGAGAGCTGTCTGCGAGTCGCCCAGCACTATACGCACAAGCCTCAGTTCGCCGCATCGCTGGCTACGCCGCCTGATTCCCCGAAGCTATCAGCGTTGCTTCACCCAAGTGCCATCGGATCATCAGAGATGATCTCCACGACAAGCCAGTCATCTTCTCCAAAGGATGAGCAAGAGATGCAGAGTTTTATTCGTACATCACCATACTTTCTCACCTTGGACTTCATCCGCAACATCAGCATGAGCCGTCCCGAGCTGGTGGTTGCCAACAGCATGCAAAAGGTGATGGAGGAAGCCCAAGAGGCGCTGCGTTTCCAGCGCCACCTCGAGAATGTTGTTCGGCAGATTGCTCATCGCTATCCGAGGATGAACGTCCTGGGCATCACAGATCCCAAGCTCAGCTTCACGGAGCCCGTTCTCAAGGGACTCGGAGACGCCTACAGCACATACACAATCGGCGGCCAGGTCGAGGACAACTTGTACGACCGCATGCCTCTCCTCAAGGGCAGCAGGAAGGTTCGGCAGGAGCTCATCGACTTGGCTCCTGATGAGCGCCCGGGTGAAACAACAGCGTCGTCTGAGCGCTACGACATGATCATTCTGTCCATGTCAGCCTCGGGGACCAATGGCTATGATCCCAGGTCCTCGTCTTGGGACACGGTCCGAGGGATGATCAAGGAGCGCGGCTTCCTACTCTTGATCGACCTGCCTCTCGAGTTTGCTAGTCACAAGCTCGAGACCTGCACGGCCGGGCCTGACGAGGACTCGCTGGGTCTCCCAGCAACACCTCCAGACCGGTCGAGCGCAGAGGAAGCGAGCAGGTTCTTTGTTCGCCCCCGCAATGCTGAGTTCTCTACTCGACTTGGCATGTCGCTCAGCGTTCTCCAGGCTGGCGGCTCTTACAACAACAATAACGACGACAAGGAGAACGCGTTGACTGGGAAGGAGGCCGACCTGGTAACCCAGCGCTTGTTGATCATCGGGGGCGAAACCCAGGCAGTCCAGACCATCTCAACAGAATTGGAGCAGCGTCTTGGTGGTCACTGCAACTTGATCTCATCAGTGGCCAGACTCGAAGACGTTACGCCCGAGCTAGCAGCCGACTGCACAAGTGTGATCCTCTTGAGTGACCTCGAAGACACCGTCTGCTCCTCAATGACAGGGGCACGGCTGGAGTCGTTGAGATCGCTGGTGCGTCCAGAGATGATCATGTTGTGGGTCACCAGAGATGCACGCCAGGACCCAGAGCGAGCTGCGTCCTTGGGGCTGACCCGGACTCTGAAGGCAGAGACGCCGAATCTCTTGCTGCAGGTGCTCGACCTGGACACTCTGGATGATTCTGTGCGGCTTGTCTCTGAGACGTTCTGTCGGCTGGATCTCTGGGCTCAGTCTTGGCACCGCATGGACCAAGCAGACTCGATCCTCTGGTCCAGCGAGCCTGAGATACACATGCAGAACGGCAGGCGTCTCATACCACGGGTACTTCCATTCAGACCAGCCATCAATCGCCTCAATGCATACCGCAGATCAGTCACGACGACGGTCAACACACTCGAGTCTTGCATTCTCATGGAGGCCAGCCAGGATGAAACAGGCTCATCAGTACGGTTCAAGGGATTGTTAAACGTCGGCCACACTGACGAGAGACAGACTGGCACAATCCCTGCACGCGCCGAGTACAGCTCCATTCGTGCCTTTGCCATTGGTGAGCGCCAGCCCATGTACCTCTGCGTCGGGAGAAGTATCGAGTCCGGCAACCTCGTCATGGGCCTTGCCAGCAACCTCGCCTCCATCGTCGACATAGACACCTCGCTGTGCAGGGATATTGCCACGTTCAACATCGATCCATCACGCATGGCCGCTGTCCTTTCCACTGCCCTGGCTGCTCTCCAGATCGTCACGGATGCCACCAATCCCTGCATTGTCTTGGTCGAGCCGCCATTGCTTCTTCAGCAGGCCGTGCGCATCTTGACATCCGAGATATACAGCAGCAAGGGCATGCACATGCATGTGTGGTATAGACAGCAGCAGCACGAGTCAACACCAACGCTCGAGGCTTCAGAGGAGAAGGACCCCTCTCTGGTGCCTACTCTTGTGCATCCGCTGGCTAGTCTCAAGGGGGTCCGTCGTGCACTGCCCAGGTGTGACTGTGGGCGAGCATCTGGCTGCAATGTCTTCGACTTCGTGCCGCAGCAAGACCAACTCTCGAGGGCGTTGACGAGCCTAGGCGGCCAAGTTGAATACCGCCATGCTACTGGCTCAGCAGCAGCCACCCGACACTTGAACACTTCCTCTCACCACACAGTCAACGTCACAGAGGACAAGTCGCTGGCCGCCCACTGGGACATGGCTACGAATCTTGCTTTCCGGCTCATATCGGAACACTCTGGCGAAATTCCATCCTCGTCCTCGCTCATCATCACACCGGCTCAGCTGCTGCGCGAGACTGTCACACCCACGCCGCGGCCCATGCTGGTCGACTGGAAGTCACGCCGCAACATCGAGCTGCCTGTGGCGCCTCTTGTGCAGTCCAAGCCGCTCCGCAGCGACCGAACCTACATCCTGTTTGGACTCACTCGAGACCTCGGCCAAAGCATCTGCAGGCTCTTGATCGAGCACGGCGCCAGCCACATCATCGTCGCCAGCCGGAATCCCGACATGAACCCTGGCTGGGCCACTGAGCTGAACGAAGAAGAGGGCGCCCACATCCGCATTGCGCGCTGCGACATTACCGTTCTGGAGGACGTCATTGCTCTGGCGGCGACCACAGGAGGAGCCAACGAGGTGCCCTCGGTCGGTGGCATCGTCAACGGAGCCATGGTGCTGGACGACCGGGTCTTTGCGCAGATGGACGTCGACACCTGGAACCGGGTCATGCGGCCCAAGACAGTCGGGTCCAAGAACCTGGACCTCGTCTTTGGCTCCCAGGACCTCGAGTTCTTCATCATGACGTCGTCCTTTGCGGCGATCGGCGGCCACGCGGGCCAGTCCAACTACGCCGCGGCCAACATGTTCATGAACGGCCTCGCGGTCAACCGGCGCCGCAGAAACCTGGCTGCCTCGGTGCTGAACATTGGCGTCATCTACGGCCTTGGCCTGCTCGCCCGTGAGAGACAGCAGATCTACGGCGGCCTGGAGCGGGACGGGTACCCGCCCATCTCGGAGCGTGACATCCACCACATGTTCATGGAGGCCATCGAGGCTGGCCGTCCTGCTGCAAGACGCAGCGCCGAGGAGCAAGAAGACGTCGTCGACCTGACCACTGGTCTGGCGCGCTACCGTGTCAACGACGCGAACCCTCAGCACTGGCACCGAGACCTGCGCTTCAGCCACTACACTCTCCCTGGCGACGAGGACGATGACGAGGGTGGCGATGGTCTCGCTGCTCGCCCAGGCGGCGGCCAGCAGAAGAAGCAGATCAAGGACCTGATCAGGGACGCAGAGACCGTCCAGGCCGCCACGGATCACCTTGTCCACTCGTTCTGCCGCCGGACGGAGATTACCCTTCAGCTCCCTGCCGACAGCGTGCGTGCGGAAAACAGCATCGCCGAGATGGGTGTCGATTCTCTCGCCGCGGTGGAGATTCGGAACTGGTTCTATAAGTCTGTCGGGACAGACGTTCCCGTGATGAAGATTCTGAGCGCGTCGAGCATTCTCAGCTGTAAGTTGTCTTCCCCCACCACTCCGGCTGATACCTGATCGGTTCCTGTCTTGATGCTGACTTTGTTGTGTGTTTTCAGTATGCCATGAGATTGCCCAGAAGATTAAGTCTTGAGAGTACTTGTAAAGGATATTTGTCTTGATCGATAGCTGAAAGGGTGGACTGGAAATGCACAAATGGTCTGAGATAGCTGTCGGAAATGCCAGTCTCTCCATAGATCCACATAATTACTTTGTTTAGCTTTAGAGAATCTCACTACTGTTGAGCTGAAGTTACCACCGTAAGAACACATTCAAATAAAAGAAATGCAGCGTCGAGATTAGCTCACAGTGTGGGCCAAAAACGTCATGAGGCTGAACACCACTGAACGGGAATAATTTGTTCCCCAACTGCCGAGTCAAAAGTTGGGTGGCCCAACTGTTTTAAAAAATTCCTCAAGATACGGAGACTGGAGTACAATGGATCCATCAGCCTGCCCAAGCCTTCCGGAGCCAGCCGCAGCAAAGTGACCGCCGTTTCCATCCGAGACCTCAAAAGAGGTTGCGGCTCTTCAGGTGGTCGCCCTTTTTTTTTTTTTTTTTTTTTTTTTTTCTTCTCAAAAGCAACTAGTCTCTGCGGGCAACTTGCATGTAGATCTCAGAGTCCAGAACAAAAACAACAAGACTTCTGTCGATTTTCTTCTTGGTGAGAGAAAGTCATGTCGACATCAGACTTTCCATCGTGCCGGATTTACAATGTACGGCGGGCTTTGCGAGGCGTCCATCCCGCGGGATGGGTCCACCCTGACTGCAATAGTGGCGAGATTCCGAGCCCGAAGGAGGTCCAGAATTGTGGAACCAACACGATTCTCAAGAGGGCTGAGAAAGGGCGAGGGACTTGCCTTATTTATTTTACTTTTATTCTCTTATAAACATGCTTCCGCGTGCATGTGTTTTCTCTTCTTCCCCCCCTCTTGTGAGGTTTTGGAAAGGGTGACTGCAGGTTTTTTGTTGGAAATACCGTGTACGACAGATGATATTTTTTCCTGAAATGATTATGCATCACGAGGACGAGCTGACAAGGCAGAAGACGGAAGAGGACCAGCAGCGAACATGTCCTGCTGGAATCGACGAAGAGGACGATGTTCCGTCTACAGACTCGAGCTCCGGCAGTGATGGCCGAATGTCCGTGAACGACGTGATCCTCGTGGATTTCCAGCCCAAGGATCCAGGCAACCCTCACAACTGGTCACAGGTGAGTTATTTTAGGGAGGATAAATAGTGGTACTGTTTTATCCAGGACCGTTGCTTATTAGTTACTGACAGCGGGTTATTCTGCCAGGCCAAGAAGAATTATGTTGTCGTCGTCGGAACCCTGTTGTCAATCAATGCGACCATGGGCTCCTCCTTAGCATCCAACGAGATCCCCGCCCTGCAGCGAGTATTCCACGTACCCGATGGGTCAGAGACGATCCTTCCGGCCACCATGTACCTCATCGGCTTCGTGCTGGGCCCGCTCGTCTTCGCGCCCCTGAGCGAGCAGTACGGCCGCCGGCCCATCCTCGTGTCGACCCTCTGCCTCTACATCGTCTTCACCATGGGCTGCGCCCTCGCCCCGAACTGGGCTGCCTTCCTCGTCTTCAGGGTCCTGTCCGGCATATTTGCCTCGCCCCCATGAGCGTGACGGGAGGGTCCATCGCAGATGTGAACCAGGATAAGGTGGCGAGAGGCCAGGCCAATGTGATCTGGTCGTCAGCCACGCTCGCCGGTCCCCTGGCCGGTCCTGTCATCGCCGGGTACACGTATCAGTATTCGTGGAAGTGGGGGTTCTGGGCTGCTATGATGTTGTCGGGAATCTGTCTCGTGGCTCTTCTCCTGCAGCCAGAAACCCTGGCCACCAAGATCTTGAGAGACAGGGCGGCCAAGCTGAATAAGGAGAAGGGCAGTGATAGATACATGGCTCCTGCAGATCAAGACAGGCCGAGTCTCCTTGAAACTCTGGTAAGTAATTTTCTCTCTCTCTCTCTCTCTCTCTGTCTTTCTTGTTTTATTTATTATTGTTATTATTGTTATCTCGCCGTCTAACAATCCCAAGAAAATCACAACCACACGACCAATCCATCTCATGTTTACCGAGATGCTTGTTGCCCTGACGTGTCTTTATATGGCCTTTGTATACGCTGTGTTTTACATGTAAGGAAATAGACAACACCTCCATCACCATTCAAGTCGTTACTACCAAAGCATTAGCTGACAACCGAAACATCAGGCTACTAGAGATCTTCCCTGACATCTTTCAAGGCATCTACGGCTTCACGGCAGGCGAGTCTGGCCTCGCCTTCGTCATCATGTTTGCAGGCTCCGTCGTCACCGTATTAGCTTCCTACCTGTACGACCGATACGCACAGGGGCTTGTTCGGAGACACCCACACAAGCAGCCCGAGTACCTGCGGCTGCCCCTAGCATGCATCGGTGGCCCGCTCTTTGTCTTTGCCCTCCTGTGGCTGGGCTGGTCCTCGAAACCGTCCATCCACTGGGTCGTCCCTCTGCTCTCCATGATCCCTTATGGAATTGCCTACCAGATGATCTTTATGGTCATGATCAATTGTTAGTTAAGGCCCTTGTCCCACCCACAACCTTATGCTAACTTTACCAAACCCACATTCAGATATCGCAGACGCGTACGGTATCTTTGCCTCGTCCGCCCTGGCAGCCTGTGCTGCTGCTCGAAGTGTGGCGGGTGCTGTGATTCCCCTGGCTGTGAACGATATGGTCGACGCTTTGGGCATTGCCTGGTCGTGCTCCCTGCTGGCCTTTATCAGCTGTGGGCTCAGTCTTGTGCCGTTTGGTTTCATATTCTGGGGGAGAAGATCAGGGCTCGGAGCAACTTCAGCAAGAAGCTACAGGAAACTCCTCACCCGGAACTAGAGCTGACGAGGAGTTTGTCGCTTGTCTAAGAATTTTGGCGCATAGTAGAATTTTGGCAAAAGGGGGAAAAAAAGAAATAAGACGAAAAGAAAAAAAAAATAGACAGGAAAAACAATTCCGAGGCTTTCCTTACTGGTGATTTTTCAAACCACTCCTGGTGTGTTGTATTATGGCTGCCGAGGACCTAGAATGGCAAGACTCGGATCCGCCGCGGGAGGATCTCACCCAATACAGCTGGTTGTTCCGGGGCTTAACCAAGATTAAACAGTCCCCTCCCCCACTGCGAGTTGTCTTTGGCCTCGTTGTACTTGTGTCAACAACGCAGAGATTGGCCACAGCCTTCACACTTTGAATCCGATGGCGAACAGACTTTCTCAATGGGTACAGCGCCCTGACAGTCTGAAACGCGACGAGCAAGGTCGAATCATCCCGCCTCTCCCCGCGTTGCCGGCCAGACGTGCTCCTCGAAGCAGGCGAGCAGAGGCTGTTCTCAAAGATGACTCCAGGGCGACATCCAACGGCCCATTCTTCCAGCTGCTGCCCCCAGACGTCCGACGTATGATCCTCATCGAGGCATTTGGTGGCCGCATCATGCATGCTGGGCTGTGCCTGCGCCCTGGTGGCAGACCTGGTGGTCAGATTCGTGATGGCCGGGGCCGCCGTGCGACGCAGCGTCATCACGACAAGGCTCCCGAGTTGGAGTGGCAATGAATGGTATGGCTGTGTATGCCACAGGGATCCGGAGTGGCGAGTGAGGAATAAGAAATTCGCCAAGGCATCTACCTCGCCGCCCAGCAAAGATCTATGTGTCAGGCATCCCGAGAACCTGCACGCGGACGCTCATGCTTTTGATGACTGGTGTGGGGAGAAGCCACTCAAGTGTCGTGTGGGAGCCATGGGATGGATGAGGACTTGCCGCCAAGCGTTGAGTTGGTCAAGTTCAGTCCTTACCTCCACGGACACAAGTATCTACTCTAGGCTTGCGCTGACTATACACAGATATGTCGAAGGCATCCAGGTGCCCTACGCAACCAATTGTCTCAATTTCTCGGGCATGGATCTCATCAAGAATCTGGATCAGCTGCTCAGGACAGAACACCTCCCCTTGTTGAGCTCAGCAGAAATGAGCTGGGGTCTAGGCCGTGTTGTCCAGCCGCCAGATTCCGAGCAGGACCTCTCGGCCGATGCACGCTTTTCCGGCTGGTTTACCTTTTTAGGTCTACTGCAGTCCATCCCTACAGCCTTGTCCCACCTCCGCTTTCTACACATCACACTAGACGGCAATTGGTACTCAGAAGAGGATATCTATAAAGTTCCGCGCGCCGAAGTGTTCAATCATGCAGAAGTGGCCATCCTGCAGCCCCTGGACGACATGGTTCGGACTTATTTCCTGACGAACCGCTTGCTGGAGCAAGTTATCGTGGGCCTGCCCTGGAGTCTTTCACAAAGATTGACATGTCTGACTTGTGGCCTGGCCACCAGAGAGACTTCCACTTCGGTCTAAAGGAGCCTGGCGAGGAGGGTTACTCTGTTCGACTATGGCGCCCTGTCGAATGGGGCATACCCGAGAGCTCTGATCGCCAAAATCGAAACCCTTGGCTACTGGTGTGCAGAGGGAACATTTGACATGAACCTGCGTTCCAATTGCTTTTGGGCCAAGTCCTTATATAGGTGCCATATAAATTAGGATGATGCTAGCGTAAAATAGCGATGCAAATCGAAATGCTAAAAAAGTAAAAGAGAAAAAAAAAAAAAAGAAAAAGAAATCCTGTCTCAGACCCGAGCGATTGGTTCCCTACAAATACAAGCTTTTTGTGCTTTCTTCCTACCATAAAGACCCGCAGACTGGCGTCTTTTACTGGTTCTCAGCCACGGCCCGTGCCAGAAGACTAAAAATCAAAGTGCAGACAGTTCGGACGACTGGTTTGAGCCCAACATCAAATGCACAGACAAAGGAGCAGAGACCGAAACACCACACACTTCTGAAACAGGCTATACATCACGACCAGGCGCTGCTGCTTGAGGCTATGACCTGTCCTTTTCCCAACCTCTCGAGATTTTTGCTCACCCGTGGGAGCTCAAATAGACTGCTTCTGCCCTCAGGAATTATTGTCTGCTCAGTGTCGCCTCCCACACAAAATTGAATCAATCCATATTAACACAGGGCCGACCTCATACGCAATACAGAGACCACTTTCAACTCATCAATGCCGACCAGACGCCACAATATCATCATTGTCGCCATACTATGGCTGACCTGGGCCGTCATCTTCAAGATCTTCTCCGACGAGGGTCTTCCGCCAATCAGGTCCACCTCTTTCTCCGAACCACTGCCAGTAAAAGAGTTGTCCTGTACAGACACACTGTGGGCGCCAGACAAGTGTGGCATGGACGGCGCAAAGTGCGAACCCTTCAACAATCACCACATCGCTTTCCGGTGCCCATCTAACTGCGTCCGCGACGGCATCGTCACCGGCAAACCTCACCTGGCCGGCGACCAAGAGATCCTGGACAGGCCTCTGGTCATTGGCGGGCCCATCTACAGGGGCGACTCATACATCTGTCCTGCAGCCGTCCACGCCGGGATCATAGACGACGCCACCGGTGGATGCGGCGCCGCCAAGCTTTTGGGCACCACCAACTCGTTCTCGGCCTCGTACATGTACGGCATCGACTCGATCGACGTGCAGACGTACTTCCCCAAGTCGTTCAAGTTCACGCTTGACTCGGACGAGATGAGCTGTCCGGCGGAGAGGAAGACAAAATGGGTGCTGCCCTATGTGTCGGTCGCGTACACGGGCCTGATCTGGAGGGCGAGCAGCTCCAGCACCGTCAGGGCTGTGTGGTCTCTCGCAGTCGTGTATGCGCATGTCACCAGCTCGCAGAGGTTCAGTGCTGGCGGTCTATGGTCGCCGGGGTCTTCCACCACTTCGGCGCCGGTCCACGATGCGGGCGGCGAGGTTATTCGCACTCCGGAAATGCTCGAGCCGGTCATCTACATGGGCACGATTTCGAACATCACTCTGAATTGGGCAGCGCCCATCCCGGAAGACGTCGACGGGATCAGCATGCTTCTGAACGATGTGGAGAGGGCAAGACGCTTCCGGGATGGCACCAAGAATGAGCTCAAGGACGGGGAGAGGGAAGACTCGTTCTTCTGGCAGAGGACGCCACAGGCTTTTGTTGACTACATCCGGTTTGGATATATCAAGGACGGCAAAGTTCTAGCATACTCGAGACCAGGGATCTGGTTTACGAATGGAACTTGGACAGGAATTCCGGCTGGGATATAGAATTAGTTTGGCGGCGGACTGCTTCTTTGAAATACTTATCTTACATCTCACCTGCAGAAGTAAGCTCCACGTGGCGTGAAGAGCAACAGTAATATCCAATACACCTCGAAGACCACGAGAAGCCTGCATCTGCGATCGCATAGAGACCTTCCTAGCTCGGTAGGTAGGCCAGACGTGGCTGACTCTCCTCGAGCCTCTAGCGTCCTTCAATCTCAGCCCGCAGAGCGGTTTGCGGGACGGTTTGAGTAGTTCTGGGAGGTTTTCAGCCCCCAAGACGGATGCAGTCATACGGAATATGCGCTCCAAGTGCAAATGAAGGCACCACCACCAACCATCTGCTGCGAGAACCCCGCACTCTCGAGTATTATATGGAAAGGGCCAAGAAAATAATCTGCCTGCGCTTCCACGAGACTAGGTACCATGTAGCAGGTATTCACTGCGACCGGCGGTTCTAAATATAGTAGGGACGTTTAGCGTTTTTCCATTTTCTTGTTTTCTCTACTTCCTGCCCGTTATCTTCAATAATATTAAACGCTGGTCCTACTCTACGACCTTCAGTCTATGCGAGTCCCTTCTCTTGTTTTCTGGTTCTGAAATCAATAATAAACCACCAAAATTCTGTGTATTGTCAATGTTTCCTCCATTTTCAGAGACGGCCCCATTCGAGGACCCAGGAAATGGGAGATGAAGCAGAGACATCACCTGCATACATTGGCTACCGGCTTGAAATCTTCATAGCCGTTTTCACGCCTGTCTGTTTCATCTTTGTTGCCCTTAGGTTCTACGCACGGAGACTGGTTGTCAGTACATACGACGCAGGTGACTGGCTCATCGTTGCTGCTCTGATTGGGCAGATCGTAGCTGGAGGTCTAGCTATAGGTAAACATGCGCAGCCCCCACAGGAGGAGTAGTATGAGCGAGGCATGATGTCCGAATATTCTGGCTGACCTTGTGTGGCAGGAGCTGTAAAGCAAGGCGGAGTGGGCAAACATGCTGCCTACCTGGCAGAGACGAGCCCCAAGACGCTCACAACCTTCTCCAAATACCAGGTCGCCATATCGACATGGTACGCTGCCACCCAATGCCCCGCCAAGATGGCCGTGTGTCTGTTGTACAGACGAATCTTCCCGCAGCGGCCGATGCAGATTGTCATCCACGTCACCATGGGGATTTTGGTCTGCACGTCTCTTGGGGTGACCCTGGCCGAGCTGTTTGGGTGCATGCCGTTCTCTACGCACTGGGGCACAGTGGAGGAGCAGATTGCACACTGCATCAAGACCGAAATTCTGTACACCTGGGGCAGTTTTCCGAATATCGTCACGGATGTTATACTGCTTGTTCTTCCGATACCGGTTCTGTGGAAACTCAAGGCATCTGCTGGAATGAGGATTGGTGTGATCATTACCTTCCTTTTTGGCAGCACGTCAGTGTTCCTCTGATGCATCATGAACCCCATCCCCTCCCTGAACATTGTTGCAGCGAGCTGACTGTTTTTGTAGCGGGACCATAACATCCATTCTGCGCTTTGTAGCCTTCTTCAATAAGAGCCCATTCCTCGACCCGACGTGGCATGCGGTTACGATGATCATCTGGACGGTGTGCGAGCCAGGCGTCTACCTGCTTGCAGCCTGTCTGCTGGTGCTCAGACCTTTGTTCGAGAAGCTGGGCATTCCAATGATCAGCAGTCATTCGACACGGGCAGGCAGGGAGCGCAGGCGGGCCAGGACACCGGCCCAGAAGGAGGGGCGAGAACAATAACATCGAGCTGAGGACTATTGGTGGCTCTTCTTACTGTGGGCGTGGCTATGCCGGTGGCAAGTTCTCGCAGCTCGAGGACAGCGATGAGCGACCGCTGAAACACAGGGCGTCATGTGAGCTGGCACAATCGGCGTAGAATTGGTGTATGTAAAGAAGGGGGATATTGACATGTGTCAGCATGACATCAAGAATGGGTAATTGTACTTAACACTAGTTAAAGGTAGCACATAGGTTGATAGCTGAATCATGCAAAGATAACTACTTCATTGTGCCCTCTGGTTGGTTGCCAATGCCATTCGAGCGCCCAAGCAGCATGCTCCTGGGTGCTTCACGCTGTAAGTTTTCCACTAATGTTCACTACTCCGACGACTTTGTGGGCGCCACACTGTCCATGCTCCGTTCGTTGTTGGGCTGTCTAAAAGCTGAGAAGCGAAGCATATACAGTCAATGAGAGAAAAGCAAACATGAAAAGAAAAGAGAAAGAAAAGAGAGAGAGGTTGTGGGAGAGAAGAGTCTGAGTGCCGAAGCTGATAAAGGAGAACAGGCAGAAAAGAGCGTCTCCTGCTTGTGACATCCACCTGCAGCCTAACAGAAAAGGTACAATTTCTGCCCGAGCAATGTTACATGTCGTAGAAAGGACCTGCTATGGGTTCAGAAACATACTACATAGCAAAGAAAAACAACAAAATCTTCTGATTTTTGCTTGCTAGAGGAAGAAGCATTGTTGCAGCTCTTTCAACCCTGATAAAGCCATGCCTCTTCGGCTGCAGGCTGGTAAGATCCAGGTCAACGTTCCAGAACCCCTGACTGTCTTAGTACAGTAGCATAAACGGTGGCTTGCAGGGTCGCTTGCTCACGTCGCTGCTGAAGGCTCCACCAGCCGATCTTGGCGACCCTTGCACTTCTCATAGTATACTCACTCACCTGGATTTTATGTTACTTTCTCAGATATTGTACGTTAGATGGTAACACTTCAGGGTCTCGTCGCTAGGCTCGTGACCACCTTGTTATGCACGTTGCTTGCGATCTCGAGGGTTACAGCACTCTCTCGCTCCACTCTTATCGTCCCGGCACCACGCCGAGATCCGGGAGCCGACGAGCCCTGGCTGGTGTTGTGCTGCTGTGCTATTACAGTAGTACTGGACTATAGTGCTATTAATGCGCTCTTGGCGCAGTACGGGACGTACTATGCTAAGGTACTTGGTATTAGTGGGCGCCCATGATCGACCGAGTTTATCAGAACGGGCAATTTGGTCGGCTGATCCTTCAGCAGAGCACAGGCACAGGCACACACTACTGGGTGCCACAGTATGTACCTACCGCTGACGTGGTACGGAGTACTGCGCTATCGTCTCGCCATAGTAATGAATGAGGAGGATCCTTCGCCACCTTTTCCTTATCGCTGTTTGGGTTAACGCACCATGGGAAGAATTCTGACGACTGTTGATCTGCCTGTGAATTATGGACCGACTATTATGGATTCAAAGAATAGATCAGATAGAATATCTATCCTGTTTCACTCTCTCGCTCTCTCTCTCTCTCTCTCTCTCTCTTTAAGTCTGCTGCTGCCGGGCATAGAATGCAACAACAGCCAAAAAAAAAAAAAAAAAAAAAAAAAAGAGAGAGAGACCCACGCGACGATAAGCTTGGTGAATACCCCTGCGGATATAACGTGACATCCAATCGAACCGGGGGCGACCCCGTTCACTAAACCCCATGGCAGTGTCTATCAGGGGCTGGGTGAATCCCACGTTTCCCTATCACTTGGTTGGCTGTCCCCTTTCCCCTTCGGACGGCATACGCGACCGTTCCACTCCTGTCCGTCTGTCTGTCGGTCGGTCGGTCTGTTTGTCGGTCAAGATTCAAATAAAAAGGGTTTGCGAAGGCTGAGTCTTGGTCCTTGACACCAAGCTTTTGACCCTTTTTATCCTTTGGGATCAATTTTCTTCTCCTTTCTTTTTCTTTTTTTCTTCTTCTCTTGCTCCTGGGGTGTACAGTACTGTCATCGCTCTGCCCAGTGACAAAGCTTAAAGTCCCGATCCAGTTCGATCTCGTGCTGCAGCCTGGAACCAAGATGCCTCTCAATCTGGCAGCGGCCAAGATTGGCCCTGTGCGATGTACGTGATGAGAGATTCGTGGTTCTCAACACTCTGGTGGCCGCCTTTTCTAACCTCCTTTGAATCACACAGATAACTCGCCATGGACTCAGGTCGCCATCCTTGGTTTTGTGACCTTCTGCTCGGTGGGCATGTTCTCGGCTGTCAGCGGTCTGGGTGCCGGGTATGGACATTTTCCCCCTCCTCCCATCTTGAGAAGGCATCATCGATTCTGTATCAATCATGATCGGTTCCGAATGAAGGACTAATTGACTTTCTGTGCAGTGGAACACAGGATACGACACTCTCTGACACGGCAAATGGAGTTCTCTACGGCTGCTTCGCCATTGGCGGTTTCTTTGCAGGCTCAGTCAACGTAGGTTTTGTTCTCTTTTGTGATTTGTCATGATAAAAAGAGGGCTTTCTTTCTGCTAACACTCCCTGGGCCAATACAGAACGTGCTCGGCCCCAGGCTGACCCTCTCGATCGGCACCATGGGCTATTCTGTGTACATTGGCGGCCTCTGGGCGTTCCAGGTTCACGGCACGCGCTGGTTCCTCATCCTGGCGGGAGCGATCCTGGGCTTCACCGCAGCCCTGCTCTGGGCAGCCCAGGGCGCCATCATGATGGCCTACCCCCTCGAGAAGGACAAGGGCCGCTCTTTTACCCTCTTCTGGGCAATCTTCCAGCTCGGCACCATCGTCGGCTCGTCCATCGCCCTGGGCATCGAGGCGCACTCTGAGCTGCCCGGCGTGTCGACGGGCGTCTACCTCGCCTTCATGATCATCATGCTCACCTCCATCTTCTCCTCGTGGCTGCTGCTCCCGCCCCACAGCGTCATCCGCGGCGACGGCACCGTGGTCGAGCTCGAGGACGCCATCTCCCCCGCCGCGAGGCCAAGGAGCTGTGGGCCCTGTGCAAGGACTGGCGCATGATCGCCCTCTTCCCCATGTTCTTCTCCTCAAACTACTTCTACGCCTACCAGGGCGCCATCGTCACCGTCCTCTTCAACGGCCGCACCCGGGCCCTCGTCGCCCTGCTCGAGGGTGTCGGCCAGGTCGTCGGCTCCCTCATCATCGGCCAGCTCACAGACAACCTGCCCTTTGGCCGCCGGAAGCGCGCCCTGGCCGCCGCCGTCTTCGTCATTGTCTTCAACTGCTTCGTCTGGGCGGCCGGCCTGGGCTTCCAGGTCCAGTTCAAGCGCGGCGACACCGTGGTCCGCGGCGAGACCATCCCCTGGGACTGGACCGTTGGTGTTGCCACCGGTCCCATCATCCTCCTCATGGCGTATTACATGGCCGATGCGACGTTCCAGGGTCTGGCGTACTACACCATGTCGTCTCTGACCAACGAGCCCTTCAAGCTGGCGCGTATGGCCGGTTACTACAAGGGCGTGCAGAGTGCTGGTGCCGCTGTCTCGTTTGGCATGGATGCTGTCAAGGTGAGTCTATATAAACTCTTAGGCTTAAAACCTCCTTAAGATCAAGACCAGGAGCTGACTTGACTTTTTTAGACTGCATATCTCGGCGAACACCTCGTCTCGTGGATCATGCTCCTCATCTCCCTCCCGCTCTGCCTCTGGGTCCTCTGGGGCGTCCGCGATACCAACTACGACGTCGAGCACATTACCAAGGTCGAGGACCTCTCCGATGGCGCCATCGAGGGCGTGGCGCTGCCGCCTGGTCATGTGGCCGGTGAGCACCTTCGCGAGGACAACACCAAGACCGCTCCTGAGGTCGTGACGGACGTCTAGAGATTTGGTCTAGCCGGTGTGTGTGTGTGTGTGTGTGAGCGAGAGAGAGAGAGAGAGAGAGATGTGTAAACTAGTCATAATTATGGAGTTCGGCTGCCTCGGAGGTGAGGCGGTGGGAGGAGGATATTTTTGATACCCGTAGAGAATTGTCGTTAGACTGGATGGCTTGCGGAGACTCTCCAGACTAAATGAAACAAAGCGTCATTGTTAGGAACTCGCATGATTTGAAGAATGAGCGAGCGTCGTCGTATCGGGAAAGCCGCAGGATCAGCAGCTCCAAGGCACTACCACGCCTTGGTCAAGACCGGGGTAAATGTGAAATGAGGCGATCCACCTTCTCAGCTCAGCCGCACCTCCTCCCTCGTAATGATCGGCACCTACGCGCTCTCGTGTCGAAATTCGCTACAGTAAACCTTGCTGTAGCGAGAACTTGGCTTTTACTGCTGAACTTACGCGAAAAGAGAGAGAGAGAGAAAAACATTCAAAGAAAAGGTCTCAACATGAACAGAACCGGCCTTTGCAGCGCAGAGCTGTTCCTGCTGGTGAGTAATGAAAAATTAGGAGACAGTCCAACGTTCATCTCTAGCAGACAGAGCGGCTCATCATCAGTACTGTGTTTGGCAGGAAAAATGGGATCATTCATCGTCATCAGCAGAAGAAGACCAGAGGGCCGACATATTCACATCCTTCATGAAGCTGCCGCTCTCTGAGCGCTACGTGAGTATCAGTATCGAACTGGGTTGAGGACTGAGATGTCATGTACTTATTATTTTACATAGGCCTACCTGCAGCATGCAGAGGACAAGGGCATCCAGCGCCCCACAGATCTCTCCCAGGAGGACCAAGCCCTGCTATCCCGCCTCCGCACACCACAGGAGCGACAGAGGACCGAGGTGGCCTGGCTACGCACAGGCTACGAGGACGGCAGCGACGCAGCCTTCTTGGCCTTTATGAACGCGACGCCTACCCCGACTGACTGGCCAGTGCTTCAGGACGCGAGGCGGTATGATTACAGCGAGGACAATGACGACGGCGACGGCGACGACGGCTGGGCGCGCATCTTCACGCGCATGCCACAGCTCCTTGGCCCCCATGTGAATCCGCAGCAGTACGAGGAGAAGAAGCGAGCGGCACTGGAGGCGTGCATGGAGAGGGAGCGGGACGATATACAGGACTGCCTCGAGTCGGGATTAGATCCAGAGGAGGACGGCACGTACTGGGCCGAACTATATGCGCCGTACCACAGCCGGACCAAGGTCGGCGTCCTCTTCGTCGTGGATCGTGAGACGCTAAGAGATGCGGCATCGGATGCGGGCAGGGCCAAGGCGCTCGTGGTCTGGTTCGACCCCATGGGGAGGACTGTCAGGTCGGCGAGGGTGACGCGTCAGGAGGCTGCTGATATCGAGACCCGGGAGGAGATGGGCGGGGCCTTGGGTGATCTTCACAGCTTGGGGGCTGTAGGGGAGGATTATGACTGGGACGGGTCGTTGGGGCCGCCATACTTGGATGTAGACGGCTGAGGAAACAAGTGATGATCAGTTCAAATGACTTATGTGCGTAGAGCAGTAGTGAAGCAATAGAATATATGGCAATGGGAGGATGGAACAAACAAGAAGAAGGCAAAGAAAGGGAAAAAAAAAAAAAAAAAAAAGGTCCTACAGCTACAATTTGCACTTTATCCAGGTCGTATACATCATAAAATCAGACTCCAGTAGACGGTTTCGACAGGATGCACCTCGGCTTAAGTATTCGGCACATCCCCTACCGCTTTTGATCTCGCGGGGGAAAATGTTTCACTTCACCACCTTCTTCGACCGTTGGTCTAAATCCCCGCGTCTCCCACTCAGACGGGACCAGCCTTATCTAGTGCAACCTTCCCCTTGAAGCACGTTGTAGATTGTGGCGCTACGGAGCCGAGCAATGCGGGAAGAAAAGAGGAACCAGAGTACAGAGTAACCTAAAGCGACGCCATGTCTGTTCGATGACACAATGCTTTGCCCAATGGACGGCGGACAACTTATCGTCGTCCCGAAGCAGTTGTTCTTTAAAACAAGAAGGAGATTACATACTCGATTACTATAACATCGTCATAATGAATGGCAGATTACACCCGACAAGACTTGTCCTCGCTTGCAGACAGGTCCAACAACTGATTGCGAGCAGAGGTGCCTCAGCAGCTTACGCCCGGTGCTTTGTTCGAAACTATGAAGTTGCATCACCCCGAGAGAGAACGGCGGAGGTCTTTTGGGATTGGCGGAGCTGGAAACATTCGTGAGAACCTCTTGAAGCCCTCCCGAGACGCATGTCAGCTGCGCTGGCCCCAATATCACTGTACACAAATCTGATGATTTACATGGCGCCATTTCAGGTACAGAAGCTGAGGCAGTCGTCCCGTATCCACTGCCGTCGGAGCAAGGCGGACGGCGTCGAAGCAGCGTGTGGAGCTCAATATCAGCCTCGAGCTCTCCGCGTAAGTCGAGCATCTGGGGAGATGTCAAGAGTTTGTTCAGGAGCAAGTCGACCGAGTCCAAGAACTGCAAACCTGAGCAATTGAAGAACCAAGATCAAAATGAAAGCAAACAGGAAGAAGCGAAGGATGAAGGGGTATCATGATCTTCCAAGCACCATTTCCATGTCATTTACACATATTGCAAGCGCGTCACCATAACCAAAGCATGTTGAATTGTGCCTTTGTGGCCGTGGCAAATATCAGCAACAGCAAGTCAAGTTTGAATAGCTATGAGATTGCTTGTGTATTCTCCTTCAAAGACCCCAAACAATCCATCTAATAATACTCATAATTGTATCAAACTGGTGATAGCTGCCAAATAAAATCATTTTGCCCTGAGAAAACAGGTGTGAGACAGAAACCCAGTTGATGACTAAGTCTGATATTCACAGGCAAGAAAGAACAGTCACCTTTCCAGTGCAACCTTTCACAACACAACATCGAACCATTTCCAGCCCTTTCCTGCTGAACCGACCCAAACTTGCCAATCAAGTTTTCATCCAAACAACCCTTACCCCCTCAGTTCACACAGCAAACATTCTGGCTCCCTTGTTTCCCCTCCTGCAAGCTTTGTTGTCCTGGCAGTCTGCCATTCATCAAGAAGCGCTGCCCACCACTGCATCCATCAGATTCAAGGACGGAAACTGCCGGCCACAATGTCATACATACCTCCTGCCCTCCGCGAGGACCAGCAGCAGCAGCAGCGGGCTGCCAGTGGCGAAGACGCTGCTCTGTCTACCAAAGAAGCGTCAGACCAGGTGGGAGTTCACCCGATGCCCCTCGAGGAGGAGCGTCTCTACCGCCACACGGATATTCATGATTACTATGCAGCCCTGCCAGACGCGTCTGGTGCTCCTGGCGACAACGCGTCTCCTCTGCGTAGCGATTCCACGTCTCACAGCACCCTCAACGCGTCATCTGCCGAGCCTGGCAGGCTCAAGTACGTCGTGCTGTTCAAGAACGCGAACCCTCGGTGGCAGAGCGACGGCATCATCTTCGTCAAGTCGAATATCTTCCTGCTCCCAGGGGGCGAGCAGTTCAAGACGGAAACGCTTCCCGCCACGAAGTCTACGACGGCCGACAACAATGAGGAGGGAAAGGAGACTGCGCAAGCTGAAGCAGCAGTGACACCAACGGGCACGACCGAGGCCACATCTGAGGACAAAGACAAGGATGAGGAGATCAAAACGAAGGATGCTGGTTGCGACAACAAGGCGACGACGACTGAGACCGAGACGCCGGCCAACAAGGAAGAGTCAACCGAGAACAGATCAGTCAACAAGGACGATACCTGCGAGCCACAGCCATCAGACGATACGAATCCTGCTGGCAATGAGCATCAGCCCGAGCCCACACCCAGCGAGCCCTCAAGCTACAGCCCAGACCTCTCCACCTACGACCTCGCCCCAATTGCCATCTTCGAAGAGGCCAGCTCGCACAAGGGCCGTTTCCGTTTCGCAGGCTACTACAAGATCACCCGTCTCCAATTCCTCGCGCCCCAGAGCCAAGAGACGTACCGAATGTTAGAGCAGAAGTTCAGCACCGTCGACCGGTACGGGCGTGTCAAGACGCACAAGCGAAGCCCAACTGCGTGGGAGACGAGCATGAGCCACCGGTGGGCGGTCGTGAAGTTTGAGAAGGACGAGGAGGCTGATGCTCAGATGGCCCCGCCTGATATCAGCATCCAGGCTGGTGGGGATGGCGAGAAGGCTCCTCGGAAGAGTGTCAATGAGCTTCTGAAGGAGATGAGACTGGAGGGATAAGTTGTTATCACATGAAGTGGAGGATCTCTCAGAAGGCGTTATGCTCGACAGGTGTCTGGAGCTTTGTGTCTGATACGATGGCACAGTGACGCCTGCACAAGTTAGCCAGAAAAAGAAAGTCAGGACAGTTTCCTTACTCATTGCATCCTACAGTTCTATTAATTACCCGCTGGCTCAATCTTGACAGGGCCAACTGACAACGACCCAGCCGCGACGACCAGGCCGACGCCCCCTCCGCAGTATTGATCATCCTCGGCAGCCAGGTCGACTCCAGTGCCAACGACAGTGCCCACGATCTGCGATCCGATCGCCTGCACCGTAAGCTCATACTTCTCATCCAGTGCCCACGACAAGTCTGCTGAAGCCAGTTCGATCCTCTTGTCGTCCCGAGCTTTCACCAGAGAAACCTTGTTTCCGCTCCCAGAAAACACCAAAGCATAATATCTGTTGAGGCCTCTGACGCGGATGGCGACCCCAGCGGATTCTCCCAGCTTAACAGTGAACTCAGAGACGGTGACGCGGTAGTCTGTCCAGTCTCGCGTACCGTGGATCAGGATACCCTCTCCGCGGTTCTGCACGATGCAGAAGAGAGGGCCCATCCAGGGATGCACTGCGTCCACCGCCTTCACCCATGCCTTGAGCCAGAACTGTCCAGGGCGCTCACCAACCGATGGCTTCTTCAAGACAGTTCTTGGAATGCCTTTCCAGCCCAATTTGTCCAAAACCACCTTGCCCGTGAAGCTGTCGTCCCTCGCGCGCACCACAACACCGACTGCCTGGATCGGCTGGCTGTCAAAGTCGTCCGGGAGGGTCCACTCGAGGGTTTGTTCCTGGCCAGGCTCGAGGATTACAGACTCACCGTCTTTGGTCTGAAGCTTATCTCGAGGGCCGTAGGCTTTGACTCGGAGGGCCGCGCTGGCTGCTGAGGTGCTGTTGCTCGGCAGGCGGACTCTTGCCTTCAGCGTCTGTCCTGGGTAGACCAGAGGCGACGCCATCAGGGTGTACGAGGGCATCTTCAGGACGTCCTTGCCCATGAAGGTGTCAGTTAGGACCTCGACGGACTCAGGCGACTGTTTCAGGTCTATGACAAGACCGCCGTTCCCATCCTCGTCATACTCCTGAGTGAGGGCAGCGGCAGCATCGGAGGCCCTGAAGCCCTGCACACTGCCAGGAAGGCTGAAGTGGAACTGGGCCCCATCTTTAGGTGGTGGTAGAGGATCTTGGCCTGCGATGCGCCGTCCCAGGCTGGCGACTTCGATGGCAAGGCCCGCCGCATTGGCAACGGAAAAGCCCCCATCTGCGCTTGATATCAAGGCCCTGTCGGCCACCGGGCCTCGCCAGTCCGTGCTGCCCCTAAACGCATCCAAGCCATGCATCAAGGCAAGCAGACAGCCCACGTTGCCCGAGTTGCAGTCCGTGTCCCAGCCGCAGGTGTTGATGATGTGCATCGCTTCCGTGAAATCATGTCCGCCGTAGAGCAGGGCCAGGATCATGATGCCGTGGTTTGGCATGACATGGCACACGCCGCAGTACTTGTCATAACCATACTTGTCCTCGATCCTCTGCCTCGTCGCCAGCCAGCTGCTGCTGCTGCTGCCGCCGCCCTTGTCCTCCACATGCCACCCACGAACATCCGCCACCAGCCCTGCAATCGCCGAGTCGCTGGGTATAAACTTCAGTCCCGTGTCGAGCAGGTGGTCGACGTCCTTGGACACAAACGCCTCCGCCTCCATCGCAGCCCACAGCACCGCGGCATGCACCGACTCGCCGTCGTGGCTGACGCTGCTGGCCTCCCTGGCCAGACGCGCAGCCAGCTTCGGGTTTCCCGGCGCGACCATGGCCCACCCGTCGATAAAGATCTGGGCCCCGATCTGCTCAGCCACCGTGCGGCCGTTGGTGGCGGCGGCGCCGCTCCGAGGGGCAGGGATGCCGTTCTTGAGGTTCAGATACGCCGTGTGCTCCGTCGACACGCCCTTGCCTCCCCACCAGAGGATCGTCTGGCCCTCGATGATCTGGTTCAGCCACGTCCTGCCGACCTGCTCGCTCGTGATCTCGGGCGTGAGGCCGTGCTCCTCCAGCGCGCGCACAAAAGTGAAGGTCCCCGAGACGTCGTCGTCTGTCACGACAAGCGGGAGGCCGTGGTCCAGGGCCGAGCCGAGGGTCGGGTCGAAGGGGGAGGCTGGCATCTTGGGGTGGTCGTGCACGTAGAAGCGGATCTCTCCGAGGGTGTCCATGATCTTTTGGTGTGTCCAGCCCTCGAAGGGCCGGCCCAGGTAGACCCCTATGAGCTTCCCGAGCACGCCGGCGTAGACGCGCTCGAGATAGTCGTCTGGGAGAGAAGCCATGGGGCGTGCCAGGAGATTTGGGGGCTGATGACAGTTCTCTGGCTGGTAAATTGGAATTTGTAGATGGATCGAGTTGGCCTCTGGAAGATTGTGTTAATGATATTGATTTATGGATGCCCTTATCCGTCCCCGCCTCGACGGCAGCAGAGTGCATAATTATGCGGGGTGGCTGCCGGCTCTGACGTCGGCTTTACGGATTGTAGGCCGCCTATAATACTAAGTTGCCGATGAGGTGCGTACCCAAGATTGCTGGGTATCTGAGGTTGATATGGAAGTTGTTAACCTTGGAACAAATTATGTAAATCAGGTACTCTCTTCAGTGATTATGACCAGCCTAAGGGCCGCTTTTGTATTGAGCTAGATTCATTTACAGAAAAAGAAAAGATAATGAGCAGTCATGTAATTGATCATGGCATCAGAACACTTTATCAGGTGTCCTGCTTGTGCAGTTGACCGCCGCGAGGTAAATAAGTCTTGCATTATGAAATCAACAGATAACTATTACTGTACTAAGGAGATGTAGGAGAACTGAGGTTGGACTGAAAGCATGAACAATCACATCCTTGGAGACGCTGCTGAGAAGAGACCCTCACTGGCAGCATCAATATACGAACTCAACATAATTAGTCTGATCCTCTTCAAGATACTCTTGGTGTCAATCCTGCCATCCCTATTCATGCCAATCGATCCCATTATTATAGATTGATCTTCCCCGGAATGAAGCTAAGGAAAGTATTACCCTATCGTATCCTCAGGCAGCGCCGGAAGCACTTCAGTCTTCAGCAGCTTCGCCAGAAAGAGGTGATGTTGACTTCCGATACATGTACCTCCTCAACATCGTCCTCTTCAACTACTCCCTGGACATGATCTCTCAGGTTCAAACCCCTCACGCTCTTCCTCATCCGCTCAGTCTCCGGAGCCAGAATGCCGTCGAGCGTGAGTGGTTGCTCAGGCTCAGCAGGGTAGTTCCAGGAACTCATCGACCGCTTCTTAGCCTTCTTCAATCTTCGAGCGATAAGCAGCGCCGTGGCGTGGGGAATCATTATGCCGCAGCAGCAGGTTGGAGTCGTGAGGTTGCTGATGCGATCAGCTATGTACGTGAAACTCAAGCCGGGCGGCGGTGCGTCGGGTCGAGTCCAGGGGATTTTCGAGTCTGACAATTGTCGGATCAGAGAACCGAGCAGCATACATCTATGCTCCAAGGTATACAGGTCGTTGTCTCCATTTAGAGTGTCAATAAAGTCGTATAACACGCTGAGAAGCTGCTGGATTGCCTCGGCCCTCGCGCGGTTGAGACCTTTTAAGCGACTTGATGATTAGCGCAGACTCGATATCACCGAATATAACCTGCAATATGCATTATTCCTTCAGAAAGAAAACACACATCTTACCGTCCACAGTGGCAGGTATGGGGAGACCTAAGAAGTTGGTCGGGTCCTTCCTGTGCAGGATTGCCGCGCGCGTGACCTTTTGGAACAACCGGATGTTCCCAAACACGGTAGAGATCAGAATCCAGCTCTTGACATCAGAGTTCATACGCGTCTCGTTGTCTTCTACTAAGTCCGTAAAGGCTGAACCTTCCAAGTTCTAAATCCACAGGTCCGACCAGATCTGCACTGCTTCCTGGCACCCAAAGTCATCGACCAGCACAGCTAGCTTGGCCAGCATGTGGAGGTTAGGGTCCCTCGGGACACTGCGCGTCTTGCCGTGAAGAATATTTAGCAGGATCCGGAGTGCCTCGGGATCAAAGTCTGCTTCGAGGTCGACGTGCCGGCATCCGTCAGGGTGAACCTGCTTAGCTTCCGTCCAGTCTCCCGACAGCATCTTGTCGAACCGGGGGCACGACACCGTAAGGTGCTTGGACGAGACTTTGAACCTGGCTGCGGGCTGCTGTGGCGTGTGGCTGTTCTCGTCCTCGCCCGATGCAGGAGGTTCGCCGGTGGTCGTGTCGGTAGTATGTTCTGGTGGGTCCTGAGTGTCTTCAGCCGCTGAAGAACCTGTTGTGCCGACTGCAGAGCTTGCATCTTGGTCGTCTTCCTCGACCAAGTTCTTCTCAAGAGTCTTTGTAGGAATGGTGAGACTGATCAGGAGGTCTCCTCCTGGGACCACTTCCACCACCTCACACATCTTGGTGGCGTGACTAGATGGAGGGGCTTGCTTGCTATATGTACCGTGGTGGTTGTTTATAATAAAAATTGAGAAATTAAGAAACGAAGCCGGTCACTTAACGTGGTGAGCTCTGGCACAAATCCAGTAGGAAGCATTACAATGAACGGCCTCTTACTACTAATAAATGCTGCTCTGCAAAGCGTGCGTACTGATCAGTGATGAGACAGCTTTATGGGATTCGAGATGGCGGGGGAAAGGCTGTGATTAAGTCCTCAAGTCCCAGGTGATCAACGGGCTGCATGCAGGAGGCCTACCGACCGGCCAGCAAACCTGCATGAAAAGGTGCGCCCGTCCGACCAACGTGCAGCAGGGTAGACCGATCGTAAAGGAACGCGGGAAACACTGCAGGATCGTTCAGGCCGAGACCACGCTGGCGTCTCGCCCGCCCAACCAACAACATGACGCTATACCGTATTCCTGTGCATCAAAACGGCCCCCAACGTTGTGAAGTAACGCAAAGGAGGGGGAGGATGACATTTTGATTTGCGCCGTGCTTCAGGTTCTGGCGAGTGAGGGGTGGGGCAGCGCGGGCGGTAGCGCTCAATAGGCAATCAGTGGCTGAGGTATTGGGCGAGATTCTTGGTGTAGGATAGACTGAAGTCGAGATTCAGCGTTGGGGATCGTGATCAGAATTCAAAATCATCCCAGGGCTCGTAGCAAGTTTGCCCAACAGTATCATTGAAATAAGTATGCGACGAGATTTGCAAGCTGATATGAGAAAGACAGTGAGGCCTGTGAACCATGCACAAATACGCATACCTAAGTTGATCTTGATTGTTTTTTTTTTTTTTTTTTTTTTTTTTTAAAAAAAAAAAAGAAACGGTGCTTCTCTGCACAGCAAAGATGTGCGTGAAAAATAACGCCAGAGGATTTGCTTAAAGGAAAGATGAACTGACATTTACCGCAGTGCAAGTTTGGACAGGCCCACAGATCATGTCTCTGAGACTCACGTGTATAATCTTTTGCTTCTTGGGAAAGGAAAACGGAAATTGTCGCTGAGGCACCGAGGGCAGCTACCGCCGCCTACAGTACAGTACTTACGGTGCTGATGATTTACAGGCGGCTGCTACAGTGCGTTGGGATAGTGAGGTTTCAGGGCCTGCCTTGCCCCACCCTTGCAGAGCTCGCCTGTGGTACACTGCTAAAACTGACCGTGGGCCCCTGAAGCTTTGTACTACGGTCCAGTAATTACTCTCGTAACAGCGGGTAAGAGAGGAGCTATGCCTGCAATCTGCACTTTTTAGGCCTCCCGAACTGCCCTGCCCCCTCAGACCCGGCACTTTCAACCAAGCATCGAACAACAACATCAACATCACCAATAACAACACCACACCCATCTTAGCCAGCGTCCCCATATTCATTCTTTTGTTTCTTGATAGTACTTTGACATATCAACTACCCACCGAAATTCTTGGCCATCTCCTTACTTCCCTTCCTTTCTGGGTTGAGCAGCCCCGCATCACAACCACACGCCATGCTCACGCCGCCGGTTCTCAATCCCACCTTCAACCCACTGGGAGACACGCCTGCGGTGGATCTTACGCGATGTCTGCCTCTCGTAGACGACTTCGAGTCTGCAGATGCAAGCACAGACATCCTGCTCCTGGGCTGTCGGGACTTGAGGCACATCCTGCACACATGCTACACAGCAAATGGTTCCCGTGAGCTGTCATGCGTTCCTAGCATGCAAACGGCGCCTACGTACTAAACCTTTTGACCTGACAGGATCGAACCCGGCAGCATGCAGAAAGCTGGACATTACCTGCTGTGATGACGACGATGCAATAATTGGTATGTCTGAGTTCCCTTGATACGCCCTTCCTCTTCTGTTGACCTTTCAAGTATAGCCCGCAATGTGCTCTTCCTGACGCTCCTTATTGCTGAGGGGCCGATGGCTCCCAGTAGCGTCCTCCGGAATCTGTACTATCATCTGTACATCGACGACGAATCAGCGCGAGTCTTGGAGCAACACCTCCAGAAGCTTAAAAGCATATCCGATACACTCGTCCAGTGGGAAAATGGAGGGTTCAGCAACAAGATCCGTTTCGCGGACGCAGACACCCTCACGTCTGTCCGCCGCATCTGGTTTGAGTACCTTGAGTTCCTGTCGGGCAAGGATGCACACAACCGCCATGCCAAATTTGCGGAATCTCTGGACAGGACCAGGCAGCTCAAAGCTCACGCGAATTGCGAAGAGGCGCTGAGGTATCAGGGCGCCAGGGCAGCCGCACCACTTGGCTTCAAGTCCTTGGGAGACAACGGCCTGGCAGCTGCCTTGAATTCCTGGCTGGAGACAGGGACGCTCGGCATTTCTGGCGCAGAGAATAAGATCCCAAACCCCCTGTTTATGGTCCCAGTGATTGGTCATCCCTCTCAGGGAGCAAACATGCTGTTACCCCCACCATCTTGTCACCCGTCTGTAACCCTCTTCTGAGTTTTCACCTGGCTGTTGCCAAGGCGCCGCTCACCGAGACCTCGCCTCTGCGACCTGCCAGTTCTGACGGCGAGGCTCTAACACCCGGATCCAAGCTCATCTCAGCCGCCCGGCTCCAGTTCTCGGAATGGACCAAAGCCCTGTACGACTTGTCATCACAGCACATCGGCGTGCGGTTCATATCGGCAGACTGTCTCGCATTCTGCCACACACTCCAGCATCTGGTGCAGACAGGAAAAGCAACATCCAACCTCTACAGGCGACAATTCAGTCCGTCTCCGCTCGATCTGGAGAAAAGCGAATACTTCACACGAGAGGCTCCAGCACGATTCGATGTGATCGAGACAGGCAACCTCTCCGACTCTTCAGAGACACTGAACGTCCTCGTCTCGGCTGGACCGCTGCTCAAGGACAGGGCATGGGCCACTTTATACACAGAGACCACGATAGACGATACTGGTCCACAGGTGGACAAGCTGCTTGGCGGACCCTTAAGGACATTGTCGACACTCTTAGGGTTCAGTCCCGTGGAGTACTGGAACAATGCTTCGGCAGTGTCACACGTCAACGAGTACATGCTTGCTGCTTCGGCCGCCCAGTCTGCCACACATGTACCTAGCGTTCGCCATCGCTTATCTTGGAAAGAGATCCGCCATGCAAGTGGCCAACCGCCTTGGGCACGGCTCACGGTGGACACACCTAGCCTGAGTGGCCTCATTCTGCTCGTTTACGAAAATATGGTAAGGCAGCACACCACTCCTCAAGTATATCACCATGGGAGCTTTGCTGCATTTGTCAAGAGGCTGCTGCAGTGCGTCGACACGAATCGGCAGACCGTCTGCAGGCGAGTCCTTGACAGCATCGCCCAGCCGCAACTATCACTTGCACTGTCGATCCAGGGACTTTACAGTCCGATCCGGTCCGAGGCTGAGTGCATCGGAAGAAACACGCTCTCGGAGTGGACTAGCACCCCTGTAGGAGTCTACATCACCATGCTGGTCCCGGCATATCAGTTGAAACGTCCACAGCAGGTTGACAGCTGGAAAGATGTTCCCCTTTCGGTTCAGGGATGCATTTCTGTCCAAGACGGCGACCAGCAGCCCTCGGAAAGCCTCTTTGACGATGTTCAGATCGCCTTTGGCAAGCTCGAAGCCTATAGTCAGGGCGGCGACTCAAAATTCGTGGTCAGTATCTGGCCAGCCAGGCCACGTGAAGGTACAGACATGATCGTGTCGTTCTGTGTGCCTGCAGCAGCAGTGCAGCATGATCCCAGTCGTACCAAGGTGTCTCTGCGTGTGCAGAACAACGACGGCAATCGAAAATTATTTGGGCTCGCGTCAGACATGGGCGGCGTGCTGGAGATCCGCAGTGCCAGCTTGGGAGACACAGGCTCTGTATACATCACCGACACGCCAATACGCCAGCTTGGCCACCCCGTGTACAGCAGCCTGGAACGGAACTCTCGCCCCCTTTCCGATGCGCAAGACAGTGAACCGCGTTTTCTGTGTGGACTAGACTCATCGGGTTCCATCACATCCATCACTGGCCACCTACCGATAACGTCCACCAAAGGCAAGCAGTTACTGGCTGAAAGGGCGGCCGTCGAGACCTGCTACACGTCTCCATGCACATTCCACGTCTTCTTGGGAGGCGCCGGCGTTGTCTTTGAGCTCAGATTCCCAGCGCCAGTCGTCAAGGAAGGGAGCAAAACACGCGTTGCTCGAGCATCAGGGTACATCGAGATCATTGCGCCACTCGCTAGCCCCGCCAACTCGCAGGAGCTGGACGATTTCCTCTTCCCGGCCATCTTTGCACAATTCTCTGGGGTGTCTCTGCCCGTTACGCTCGGCCTCCCCTATTTGAACTTGGACACCCTCCCTGTCCTCGATCTAAACAGCAAGCACCGGCTCAGCTTCCTCCCCACCCTTACCTCGTTGATGTTCTCTGTCCGCGAGGACAAATTGCGCGAACAAATGGAGCCCGCAGACACCGCAAGCCTTGCCCCGCCGGCGCGCTTGAACTTCAAAGAGTCTTTGTTGACAATGTTTATGGTCTCCTCCGGCCTACAGGGCGAGCAGACAAAGCTCTTCTCCCTCCAACAGCCCGGCAGCGGCAACCACATCCTCATCTTCGTGTCCGCCATCCGTCTCGATGCCGCCAACGCTAACGTCGTTATCGACGCGGCTGTCATGCCACTCACAAGGGACCTGATCCAGTCCGGCTTCCTGAATACGTTCTTCCGCATTCTGCGCGGCCGCCAGTGCTGCAGCCTCACCGTCGACGATGCCGAGCTTGTGCTGTGGAAGAAGGCACTCCCCGCCCTGGCGGAACGGTGCAGGACCTGGAGCCACAAACATTCAACAGGGTGTGAGTACGCGCAGCCCGGCGCCAAGATCCCGCTGAGCACCGCCTCTGCCCAGCAGGTGATCTGCAGCTGTGGCGCCGGGAAGCTGCCTGGCAACTTCATCAGCCTGCCTGAGTGGGACACAGCCTCGCAGTTTGCGACGCGCGTTGCCATCAGCCCTTTTTACCCCTCGCCGCTGGCAGAGGAGGTTGTCGACCCAAATTCCCTCAAGGATGCCGTTGCAGCTGTCACTGAACATGGAAGACAGGGCGCCGTGGTCCCCCGGTGTTGCAGTTGCGGCGCAACCAGAGACCACGACAAGGTGGCACTTAAGAAGTGCATGCGGTGCCTCAAGATCGAGTATTGCTCGGCGTATTGTCAGAAAAAGGATTGGAAGAAGCACCGTATGGAGTGTGAGGACGTGAAAGATCGTATGTAACTTGTACATCGCGTGCTTGGACTGTGGATGAAAAGTATTTCAAGCGGGTGCCTGTATGGGTTTCGGGGCGTCTGCGGAAGGGAGCGGCGTCTTGTGCAAAGAGGTCTGGGCTCTATACGGGCTCGTCTGGTCTCCGAGGGGGCACAGGGCCCATTTCATGTCTGCTCTTGTTCTTAGCGGTTGGTCTTATTGGTAGCGGTTCTGCTAGCGGGCTTTAACGCATGTAATGAGTATCCGCCGTAACGGCGATGAAGTATACAAGGCCAACACCCTAATTTGTCTCTCTCGTTCTTCCCACCAGTATGCAAAATATGCCTCGAGAAACTAAACACTCAGTTTACTCCACACAGCGGTATGGGTGGTTCCTATACGCCTTACAGTGTGGTAGTCATTCGTTCTTACCCGTTTTTCAGAGGCCAATGGCGGGTTTCGGTTGCGATAGATAATAAATACACTGCGTAATGAATGAGCTTATGTAATTTGCTCTAATCCCTCAAGCAAGTCCAAATTAAAGGCAATGAATGAATGGGTTTATAATTCTACATTCATTGATAAGCAAAACAAGAAATGCTTGATTTCCATAATTAAGAAACAAGTAAATAATATTAAAAGATCAAACAGCTTGCTGTTTGTTGTTCACGGTTGGAGGTGAAAAGTGCAAAAATCGATCGGGACGAGACTCGAACTCGCAACCCTAACATTCCCAAATGAATCCCATTTAGGTTAGGAGTGTTAAGCGCTACCTTTGCGCCACCCGACCGTTTGTTGACCTTGTTGGAACTCCCGAGGAAACTGGGCATTATATAGAAAATGTCTGGAAGGCCACTAGGCAAAAAGACAGTTCCACTATATTCTTTCTAGGGTTATACGCCCTCCTCCTACCGTGCTTTCCCACGAAACTTCATGATTATCTGTACGCAGATTTATGGCGATGCACCTATGGGAGGGAGTCCTCTTCGAGCTCAGGCGGCTGCTGCGCAAGAACAAGGCTAAACAGGCTGAAGATACTTGGTCGGATTATTCGAGCTGCTCGTCAAAGCCAGTGCCTTCCTCTAGTCCGAGAATTGAATCATAAAAGTGCCAAATTGGTAAGCCAAGGATCAGTTGTAGGTTCTCCGGGGGGGACATGCGGAAGACGATCAGCGACCCTCCTAGACGGTCGAAAAGATGGGGGTCACTTGCGAAATTGCGAGGGTGCGGCTACTAGGTACTCTCACAGCCCAAGTTCATAAGGCTGCCTGCTCTGGCTAGCAAGACTGCTCAAGCGGCATAGCTTTCCAGGACAGTTGACGGCAGGGTGTTTTTCTTGGAGGAGGTTGGTATATGGCAAGCATTCTTGAGGAAGGAGATGGGTGAAGAGTCTGGCCGCTGCGAAGTGTTAATAACTGCGAAGGGGCAAGGTTTGCTGTTGCTTAATATTCATTGAAGCATAAACGGCAATTAGGCTCTCACGTATTCTCCGAGGGACAAGGAGTCATGCTCAGCGTCAGCTTCATTTCGGCATCGAACTGGATAAAATGAGAGAATAAGTGTTGAAGTGCGCTGCTATCAAGGAGCCAGGTAAATATGACAGCATGCCTTCAGTTGAAGCTCGTATCCGTTTAATGAGCTAACCATTTCTCAAGCCCATTTTTCCATAATTACTCTTCAATATCTACTCGATGTGATTGATCCGATGCGACCGGTGAACTAGCAAAGACACTACGAACCACGCCCATCCGTGTCTCCTTTTGCTTTCCTCAATCCTTGAAATTTGTTGTTCAGCATCAGACGATCCGATTCCGACAAACGGGCCCCCATTCTGGCTTATAGCATGGGTCGGTGCCATATCCGATCCATAAATTGCTCAGTAATTTTCTCAGAGCCTTTATAGATGGCTCTGTCTGCCGCTTGTTGGAGAAGAAAGGCCAGAGCACTGGTGTGTGATGTTGCACGGTCAGCAATCGTCGTTTGCAGCAAGAGGAGAGGAGGGTTAGGACAACAATCTGGAGCGCACTCACTCTTCACTGTACCGTCCTCCCCTTCTATTGTCTGAACAGGTTCGGAGTCGAGCCCGTGCGGAATCGCCCACCTTATGAGGGTCTCGTCCGACCTGAGAATTTCTCGGATAGCCCCTTCGTTGACATCCTTGAATGCTTCCCTAGTCCCCCGCAGCTCCATCACGCGTGAATTCAGGTTACCGGACTCTACTTGGTGCTTGAATTTGATACTTTCGTCGATTGTGACAAAGGGTGCTTTGCCTTTGATACGGAAGACGTTGTCGCGCGCAGCTAAATATAGCCGATACGCAGCATCAGCTGGAGAATACCTGGTCAGTAAACACGATTACTTGATGTGTGGAGCAGAATCGAGGATGCACGGGAGAACAGAAAAACCAAATATCAAATAAAAACACAGTAAAATGCCAGAATGCTTACTACTATGGAACTGGACAGTCGCAGCAGCAGTTTCTTGCGCATCCCCTTCTGACCGGTCTTTTCTTCTAACGTCCAAGACCCGCCCGACTGGCGCCGTCTGGGCGATGGCCTGCGTGATGTCGCAGAGAGTCACAGAAGGGTCCAGGTTGAGGAGCAGCACTACTCTAGAGTATATTGCCTGGCCGGGCTGCTGCGTTCGCTTCTGGGGTCGAGGATGTGCCACGGACTTGGCACGCCGGTGTTTGGATCCTCGCTTCTTGGGGCCCTGGGTCGTCTGGTCTGGCGAGAAAACATTGCGGCCGCTGTCATCAGCAGATGAAGTTGCAGACGAAGATTCTGGTGTCTCCAAGGCGGCGGTGCCTGGGCTGGGCGTGGATCCAGAGTGCGTCGTTGTTTTCTCTTCAACCACAGCCTGCGAAAATTTTCTGCTGGTCGTAGCCCATGCGAACCTGCCTGCGCGTGCGAACCGTGGGGCTGCACACCGCAGGGTCCCTGTAACTCTGAGAAATAATGACATGTCGATGGAATGTCGGTCTGTGGAATGAACTAACCGGTGTGAAATGAAGACAAAATGAGAAGGTGTATGTGGCGGAGTCGATAGAAGACTATGAAGAAACATCGCTGCTGCTTGACAAAACCCCTAACCCTCTTGTGTTGAGCTCAATACGGGTCAATTCTCAAACGGTCATGCCGAACCACATCTGCGTCATTCACGAGCAAACTGGCTAAATAAAAGGCCCAAGTGATTTTATGATGCCTGGTGAGACCTATATTCGACATGGGAGGGCATCTGTAAAAGCATGGCGGGCCAATCTGGCGTGAGGGTTGCCCATGGTATGGGGCGATCGAATTTTTTCTATCTTTGCACCTTTACACAAGTTGTACATGAATTGTGGAGCATGTGTGCTATCATCCCCCATATCCTGATCTATATGCTGGCCAACGAAATGTGCATGAGCCCCGTGGATCATGGTCTCCGTAGCTGACCTCGAGAACTAAGCCCTGGTTGCCACTATTGTTCCGGTGCTCATGAATCCCGGCTCGTGGTCGCATGCTCGTACCTTCGTTGATGCTAGATGGCGGGCCCATTCGCGAGCCTTGGTCGATGAAAGCCTCGAGGAGGGAACACTATTTAGTCCCTCTCACTGTGTTCCAACCACACAAATCCCATCGTTGTACCGCAAGCAAGGAGGCTACGGGAAGCACCCCAGCGAGAATCGTCCGGCAGGCTGCAGAGTAGTGCTTTGTTTCCTATTTCTTGCTGTTTCCCTCAAGATACTTCTGGAATCTTGACAGGTGGAAGTTGATGTTGTTCTTCTTCTTGGGTGGTGGTTTCGGCCCGTCCATGCATTCACGCAGTGCCTGCTCCACGCCGGAGCATGCGGATGAGGCGTATCCCGTTGAGGCCCAGCATGCTGCGAGAGATGAGTTAGCGAGTTCGGATATGCTAGCATTGATCATGAATTCCTTGCTCCGTGACACTTGTCGGGGCAGAATGGCTCGTTTGCTCGCTCGACTCCAGAGGGGCGTCTTGTGTTCGAAATGTTGCCTGTCAGGGTGGACCCTTCCAGTAGATTAATATTGGCCGCAGCCTCTTTCCCATCATCAAGATGTTGCATGCATCGTGCGCAGAGCCATTACTCCGTTGTCCAGTCCACCTTGCCGTCGTGGCCGCGCATATCTCTGCTATCTTTTCCGAGCTTGTCCTTGGGAGGGAGAGAGACTTGCACAGTCCAATCTTGCAGGTGCTTGCTTCTTTTGCTTGGGTGTTTTCAATCCTATCCGTCCGTGTTGGCAGTCGGGCAATTCCAAATCCCACAAGCCTGCCTCTCCGTTCACCAAAGGGCTAGAAATCTTTCCCGCGGAGTTTGTATTCCTTCCTCGTGTGTGAATGGTGCGATGCGCCTCTCTTCAACCCTCGACAGGCTCCCTCGAATTTTCCCGCCTGAGCCGAGCGGAGCAAGCGCCACAGAGTAACCATCTCATACCCACGACTTACCCAGTACTGAGGACATGACTGTGATACAAGGATTGCCCTCTGTTTTGTTCGGGTTGCGCACTCGCAGCACGCGCAGTGGCGGCAGGCGCATGGGCTTCTTCGCCATGGTGGGGAGGTAGGATCGCCTTTGACGTCGCCCGGCGCGGGCCTCAATCCGGTCCGTGAGTGCTTCTCGAGTCTCGTATGTAGTCGCTGACGTGGGCTCTCAGTCAGTCAGGAGATGTAGATCGTGGGCGGGGTCGTCGGGCAGCTGTCGTCGTCGAGGTTGGTTGACGTTGAGGGCACTTCAGAAGGCGCGCGTGCATGCGCATCGATGCAAGAGAAAGGGCCCTGCAAGAAAGTTTTGGGGTTGGTCCGTGCACATTGGTGTTTGGACGACGGAGCTCGAGCCGGGGTCCGGACGCTAGGCCGATCTCGGGCAGCTCGAAGAATCCCGGATATGATTGGCTGCAGCGTCTGAAAGTCAACAATCGTCTTTTTGTGACGCCGTTGCCGCGACCACAGCGGGCACAGCTCCACCGAACCACGCTCCTCGGGAACCTTTGGGAGAATCGCATCTGAGACAACACATAGACAACGCGTCCCCCCAACTCGGGCAGGAGATCTGGGCAAGAGGAATTGACTCACTCGAATATGCGCTCCTTTTTCTTTTGACTTATCAATTCCTCCCTCCTCAATTGGAATTGCTTCGTGTCGCGTGACGGTCGATTCACGGCCCACCAGCGGTTTGTTTACTTTGGTTCAGAGCCCAGTGTTCGCACTCATTCACCTCGTCGCATAACGCGACACCGCAAACATGGAAGGCACCAAGCCCTGCCAGTCGATCGGTTTAGGTCAAAGTGCCTGGGAGGAGGCGACTAGACAAGGCGATATTTCATGGCTCGATGACACGTGAGTCCTTGCTTCTCTCTTTGTTGCATTCTATGCAGGACCGTTCGTCGCGTGCGACGCTGACGCTGACCCTCAATATTGCGACATCAGCTCCTATATACCCGCGAGTTGCTTCAAGCCGCCGATAACCACGTCGCGACCCCGAGCCTGGGACCGTATTGCTGTACCTTCAGCGCTCTTGCGCCACAGCGATGACAGAATCTACAAGCGTGTCACCACAAGACCCCACGAGGACAAGCAGTACCGCCTTGCCGTTGCCGAGCTGGACAGCCAGGCGTTCGGGGCGAGGAAGCGTGCCAGGACATTAGCATTTATTCCTCCATATGGTTCACTGTTGTTTGAGGAAGTGACGGTATCTGCGATATCGGGCGAAGAGGAGTTGGCCACGGCTAGGGGTACGTTCTCATATCCATGATAGTCTTGTCTACATAGTTCTACAGTGACATTGCTAACGAATTTCTGCAGGACAAATCAAGGACGCCCTCAATTCCATCTGGCAGGACAATGTGTGCCTCCGCCACCAACCTTGCTATCACAAGAGGTCTACCTTCGACCCGTCCCACCTCACCTGGGTCCCTCGGAAAAGACACAACACTCGCTGGCCTATCAATCCGCCCAATGAGCACTCGGAACAGATCGCACCTCTACAGCCTTTTATCAAATTCGAGCTGCACCCCAGCCAGATAGACGAGACCGTGGTTGTGGATCTTGATGAGAAGGAGCTACACCAGTCGCCACTACGTGTGTCAGGACCGCTGGACCTCACAAACCAAGTACAGAACCAAAAGTCAGCGCGTCGCCGACGCACGATTCGCCCATCCCTAAGTATCATATCGGAGGAGGTCAAGGAGTCATCCTTCCTGACCTTGACTCCGGGCACCCGAAAATATGCTGCCTACGCATCTCCGACAAAGCGTTACTCTGCCGTGGCAGACAGGTACAAGACGCCTACGAAAGTTGCCGAGTCGCCATTGAAGAACTTCACGATGAGCGCCACACCCAGGTCTGCGATGGTTCAGGTTGAAAATGCGAGCGTTGGCCTGCCAGCATCGCCTGCTGGCAACCAGATTTCTGCATCTCCTGTTTCGCCGACCGCAACAAGCGAGCGCCCAAAGACACATGACAACGAAAGTACATCTGCTATTGTCAGAGTCCCTGAGACTGCTGATGCGCCCGCGACGACCGTTGCAGTCTTCGACCAGCCACTCCCCGACGTACGAGAAGAGCCAGAGCATGAGGCTCAAAGGCGCATGTCCTTCGACAGTGCACGCCGCAGTGGCAGGCAATCTGATGCCAGAATCATCAAGAGAGTCTTTGACTGGAGAAGCGACAACCGAGCGGGCAACAAGCGCCGCCACAGCGACGTCTCCCGGCTCTATGAGCACCGTGATGCGCATGTCAATCGTCGTCGTACCCTCGATATCGATGTGGGCAGAAACCTCGACATTTTCGGTCAGCCCGCCCCGCTGAGCGCTGGGTGCATGGAAGCACAGGACACAAGCAGGGGCAGCACATGGAACACTAAGCTCGACCACGCCAAAGAAAATCGAGAGGACGAGGACTCGAAGCACGACGATTCCGGGTTAGACGAAGCGCATGCGCGGGCAAGCATGAAGATCTCTGATCAAACTGAATACCAGAGCGTGAACCTGCAGCAGTCAGCCTCACCGGGCTCCATCGAAGCAAACCCGCTTGAGACTGCAGAGGATAATCTTGACGGCCTTAAAATATCCACCAGCCCTGTTATCAAGGAGATTGCGCAAGGATCTGCCCAGGAGATTGCCGCTCTTCATGAGAACAAAGAAGATGTTGCGGTAGCTGAGGAGGATGCAATTACCCCAAATACGCCTGACAGCATTGATGGAGATTCGGAACTAGCAGATCTGCACAAGTTTGTGCAACGCGCTAAGAGCATCAAAGGACGAAGGGTTGTGCCAAACCCTCTGAGCGTGCTGTCTGCAATGAAGAAGCGCCGGTCAAGTTCCATGGGCTCAGCAACATCAGACGCAGGCTCGCCCATGGCAAAACAACCAGAGACAGCAACTTCAACAACAGCGGCAAGCGCCCGCGTGCCACTGGGAGCAAAGGATGCAAACAAGAGCCCGAGTCCGAGCAAGAAGCGCAAGCTCAAGGACGCCGCAGCTGCTACCGTCATGCAGGGTCCAATGCCGTCTCCCAAGAAGAAGTCAGGCTCTCGTCTCGCCATTCCCGACCTTGACGACAACGAGCCGGCGGCCAAGCCTCGAAAGCGGCGCCGAGGGATGGAATCTGACACCGATGACGTCTTCAATCCTGAGATGGGAGCGGGCCAGGACCTGACGCAGCGGGGGCTCGGCGAACGCGCCTTCGGGAGCGCGCCGCTCGAACCGAATCGCTACCAGCAAGAAGACTCGCCCAGCCGCAAACGCCATCTCCGTACGCGTCCCCGGCTCAGGCTCGCTTGACCTAGACATGCCGGCCATCTCGACGGCCGGCGTCACCAATGCAGCTCGAGATCGAAAATTGGAAAAGGATTTAGCCGCAGAGACCCGCAAAAGTGAGACAAGTTTTTTCTTTTTCTCCTCGGCTGCTCCTTACCCTTGAATATAAACTTGGTTTACAGCAATGCTGACTTCAACGCTACAAGATACATCCAAAAACAAAGGCGGCGCAATGCCGGTACCCGTGGCCCTGGCCATAATGACACAGGTGCCGCCGGCTGAGGAAGACGGTGATGACAATGAGCTCACCAAGTCTCTGTCAACAATCACACGTACCACCAGCGCGAAGAACGTCCGCTGGGCTGAAACCTTGATGCGGTTCCAGGGAGAGGATGACGGCACCACAAGTCTTGTTGCTGTTGTGGCTGCTCCGACAGAAGATGTTCAACCAGCAAACGACGAGGAGGACGCCGGACTGCCCTCTCCACCACAGCTACGCCATGTAGCATTTGGGAGCCCCGCCCCTCCAAGTAAATTCATCGCGGGTGAAACCTCCCAGCCTGAGAGGGACAGCCATGACGATGAAGAGGAGAAGATCGAGCCTGAACCCAAACCCGAATCCGGCCACAAGTCCAGCAAGGTATCCGAGGAGAAGGCCCAGGGGAAGAAGCAGCAGCCCCGCCGGCTCACTCGCTCTGGCTCGGCGGCATCGCGACTGCCGACACGTGCGAGCGGTACGCCTGCTAAGAAGAATGCCCTGCCTGTCCCTTCGCGGGTTAGTAATAAGACTCCTGCTACTGGGGCCGGGACCGGGCCAGGTCGCGGTAATGTGTCGGCGGCGACTATTGCGAGGCTGGGGATGGCAGGGCCTGGCACACCGGGGCCGAGGAGACGGGGACGGGCCGTTGGATAAGAGTGACGGGCAGAGACAACATGAGAAAGATGTTGGGGTCAATTTGTGATGGCAAGTTATTGGTTCTGCTGTTCTGCTGTTTTGCCTTGCCATGATGAGGTCGGTAATTATTTTGACCGTCTTTACGGTGTTGGATGTTTCAAGATCTCTCTATTGGATCAGATACCCTTGCTTGGCGTTGAGGAATACAAATGTACGATGCATTTCAGGTCTGACCTTCGTATGTTTATAATGACTTGATTGGCGCGAGGTGTTTACAATATGTGGTTGAAGCCGGCGGGTCCACGTGGGAGCTCAATGAGCCCCTCGACGCATGACCGACTAAATGGTGTGGAATCATCGGGTTGGTTTTGGTGGGTTTTTTTTCCCCTCCACAGGCAGCAATCAGCCCAGAATCAGTTAACATCATCGAGTATTTGTGGATGTTACTTAAAAAGCTTACAAATTTATGCAGTCACACGCCAATCATGTAGCCCTCGACGGCTTAAGTCTCTCATTCGTCCCTCATCAACTTCGACAAGTCTTCTACTGTCCACAGACATATTAACAACCCGCGCAGTCACCATTCAGAATTGCGAGGCGCGAGACGAGAGGCGGGATCGTGCCTGTCCTGGAGAGGCTGAGCGTAGCGGAACATGCTGATTGACGTCAAGATGAGGTTGCTGTCCTGGAAGGGGCTGCATGGGAGCGGGAAGGGCCTTGGGGACTGGGAGAGCGAGGCTGGAGGTTGCGCTGGAGGCTAGGATCTTCTCGAGCGAGGCTGCTGTGAGGAGTATGGTGGATTGTATGAAGGCTGTTGGGGGGTGAGTATGTGTTTGTCAATTGCTCTGGAGTTGTACGCTTCTGTCTGGTCTGCGCTGCGTCCACCTAAGATTTCTTGCTTGAGAGCTGACAAGGAACTCATTTTTCACAGAACATCTTATTCCAGAGACCAGCCGTTCTCCAAGCTGTTGGCTGAGGCCTCAATCCTGCCTCTGCTTGACGGTGGCAACGTTGGCGTGCGCAGGCGCCAGCTCGAGGGGATCTTTCAGGACCCAGGTTATCAGCCCTGGGCAGGGACCTACGGGTAGGGCTACCATTTGACGAAGAGCCTGTGCTCAGGTTGGTTTGCAGATGGGAACGTTACTACTATTATTCCTAGGAGTAAAACTTGATCACGGCTCAGCTCTCAAGATGATACGATCTCTAGGGTCATGGATTATCAAAGTCTCTGGCAGGGTATCTCCACACAAGCCGAAGGAGAGATCTGACGTGAAAAGGCGAAGGCCACTGAGCGGGGAACTACAGCATGCTTCGGACCAATCGGGGCGGGGTCAACATAGGAAATGCCCGCGGTTGCATCCGAAGGCATTTATATGCCGGGACAGTGCTGAAGTCTGAGAATACCAACATCCATACCTTCCTACACCGGCCCAGCACCACTACAATATTCGCACTTCCTCAGAACAACAAAGTACCTCCCGAATCATGACTCCCACCAAGGAAGAGCTTCTTCGACTCGGTGAAGCCGACTCGAACTTGGCCAAACTGCTCCGAGAATATCCTCTACCGGTAGATGATTCAAGCCTCGAAGCGAGAAAGGCCATGTCGGCCACTTTGCTAGAGATACTTCGAAAACAGCTTGGAGAACCGGGACCTGGAATCAGGAGAACTGAAGTGCCATGGCAACGAACATCAGACGGCACTGCCATGCGGGCAATGCTCTTCCAACCTGACCCGCTGCCGAGAGACGGCGCACCCGTGGCGGTGCTCATCCACGGCGGCGAGTTCGCTGTAGGCGCCCCCGAAACGGAAGAGATGACTACGCGGCAGCTGGTCAGGGACTGCGGTTTCGTCTGCTACACCATCTCCTACCGCCTGACCCCGGAGCACAAGTTCCCTCGGCGCCTGACGACGCCTGGGATGCGCTGCAGTTCGTAGCCGCGAGCGCAACAACGTGGGGTGGTGATCTGTCCAGGAGCTTCATCGTCGGGGGGCACGTCTGCCGGTGCCAACCTGGCGGCAGGGCTGGCGCACACGGCGAGGGACAACAAGCTGAGCCCGCCGCTGACGGGCAGTGGCTGTGCTGTCCCTGGCTGTGCTACGAAGGCGGGCTGCCCGAGCCGTACGCCAGCATCACTTGCTCCTACGAGCAGAGCCGGTCTGCCCCTTGTCTGAGCAAAGCGTCTGTGGAGATGTACACGGAGGCCCTGCAGCCTGATCGCAGCGATGGCCGCTTCCGTGTGTTTTGTCATATTAGGAGCCATTACGTAAGGCATTACGTAAGCATGGTCAGGGCATACACAGACCACCCGTTCCTCAGTGGTCAGGAATAGCCTTTCCTCTTCTTTTTCTCTCTTCATCCCTTTTTCACCCCGAACAAGACTGATCATTCACATACGTTTTGCTCAGTGTTTGTGGTGGCTTCTCTTCGTCCGTGATATGTCACCCCAACGGCCATGAGGGCCTGCCGCCTCTGTACATTCAGATAACCGGCATGGATCCGTTCCGGGACAAGGGCATCTTCTACGAGCAAGAGCTGAGGATGGCCTGTGGTGTGAAGACGAGGAGGGATCTCTACCCTGGGCTGCCACATGCGTTTTGGGCCTTCTTTCTGGCTCTTGTTGCTGAGGCCCAGGGATTTCGACAAGACGTCAGGGCGGGCTTCGAATGGCTTCTGCAGCAGGAAAGCCGAGGGGAACCTTGAGACAGTTATAATGGAGGGGTCCTATTTTGATCAAACGACAGGAGAGTATTGACTCAGACAGTAATAACTATTGCAATCGAATTGCTTCCTCACACCTTGTTCACACTTTCCCTGCATGAGTGGTCTCCGAAGACTTGCTTGCAAAGGCCCCCGAGACTGTTTGAAGATCATTTCCTTATTGATTTCACTTGTCCTCACTTCTATTCTAACACATGATGCACCTGTTACTTGCTGGTCTCAGAAGATGAAAAGAAGAAGAAAAGCAAGAACAAGGCCACCCAGCACGGTTCGATGGAGTTCCATAACCCACGGAACAAGACGGGGGAAAAGTGTTAGGTCTGGACTACACAGGGACTTTTTCCCCCTTATTTACTCGGGCATGAGCGTCACAAATTCTCCTCACATGATTCGGCTTGCTGTGTTATGCCGAGAAAGAGAGAGGGAGATTCGACAAAAGCTGCCCTCAAAAGAGAAAAGGCTCCCTCCATTCTCATCATCATGTTACTTGCACAAGGAAAACAGACGATTGGAATGTTTTCCTTGCGCCCTTGCTATGCAACACTGCTGCAACGGCCTCGGCAGGCACTCTTTTTTTCCTGTTCGGCGACAAGGCAAAGTTTGTCTTCGTTTGCCGCCCGGTGATGATGATGAGACTGGACCTGGAAGGGCTGTGGAAGGAAATCTTGATCACCTGTCTTTTGCTGACCACTGCTTCACCCCCGGGGCCCTCTCCGAAACCATGAAGCCATTGACACTGCCTGCCACGCTTGGTATCAGGGAGTGTGTGAGTGTGTGTGCCCTGTGAAATGAAGTCATTCGACTCTGGGCTCCCTGCCATTTACACAGCCCCCTTGAGACAATTTTCAAGCAGGGGAGGAATGTCGAAGCGGTGCGCAAGACATCCTCCCGTATTGGGAAGGTCCTGTTTGGTAATAGCGCAAGCTTTGTTTTGAACTTGTTGCCAATTGCACCCTTGCCTGTCTCTCCTGTAGTCTGGCACACACATTCTTTTTTTTTTTTCAAATGCAGGTCTATCAGTTTTTTGATGGAAGAGCCAGGCACAAAGGCTTCAGCGTTGATAGAATGAGCCTTGCGTGCGTTGGTTGATCTCGAAGATCCTCCGATATAAAGCGTCGAATCTAATAACTTCAAAACACAAAGACGAGGTCGCAATAATTGAATGATTGGTGATTAGAGAATAACCATTTCCTTTCAGGAGAAGCAAACGATGAGAGAGAAAGAACAGGAGGGAAAAAAAAGACGGAAAATACGGAAGGGAAAAAAAGCAAAAAATCAATCATCGAAGTAGAGAGATTTATACCCTGCCTTGGTGTTCATTGCAAAATTTCTGTCTGTGCCTCCTCGCCTACGACGATCTACTCTCTCGTTCACCACACTAGCAGACCAATAAACCGAGAGCAAGGCACTTCTTGACCTGTCAGTCTTTGGCTGACCACAGGGACAACCAGCCACCAAGTGCACACATTCTTGACGTCCCTTGGTTAGGATTCGGCCCGAGACTTTTTACAGCTGAGGTTTTATCCCTCTCATCCCTTCGACCACCCCATATACATCATCTTACCATCCTGTGGGCGAGACAATTCGATCGGTCGACATCGAAACATGGTCATATGAGAGAGAAAGAGTGAAAAGGGTGGGGGAGGGAGTTTCTCCTCCTGTTCCTCCTCCGCCCTCGCCGCTTACTATGATCCGCCATGTTTGACCTGATGAGACATCAAGGTGAAAGGGATGTTGTGCTCTGCTCTAGACCTTGGTCGCCTTGTTTTAAAGGGACGACATCGTAACGGCCCTTGAATGGGTATAAATAGAGCCATGATTCCCTCCAACTCAAAGGTCTTTTTCGAGGTCGGTCTTTTGCTGGGCATCCTCCTGTTCACACATCACGGAGTCGATACCTTCCCCTCTCTTTCTCTCTCCCAAGTTCTCTTCTGCTTGCATTCCTTTTCTTCATCTTTCCATTGTACCACTGTTGTTATAGATTTGAAACAAGAATAATAACAACAACAACAGTAGCAGCAGCAGCAGCAACACAACGTTCTCTTCATCATGCGTTCGATCAGTCTGTTCGCGATGGTCACGTTCTGTGCGCTGGCCGCAGCCATTGCCCTGCCAGAGATCGACGAGGCTCTCGGGTTCCTCCAGGACCGCCAGATCATCACTGGTCTGCAGTGTGTGCTTGCTGGCCTCAACACCCTGGCTGCTGACCTGCTGCTGCAGCCTGGTGCTCCTGCGTACTGCCAAGCGTATGTTTTTTGTGTTGTGCATATTCTGTTTCTTTTTGAAAATATTTGCTAATCGTATTCCTTGAATAGTCTTCTTGACTACACACCAGTCGTGATCCTCTCGACCACGTCCACAACATCCATCAGCACCGTCACCACGTACGTCGCAGCCGGGACCAACAGCGCCCAGACCGTCGTCACCGCCTCGCCCGTCACCGGCTCACCCGTCACGGGTTCCACGACCACGACAACGGTGACAGACAGCACGGTGTACACGACGACCTGCACCAACGCGCCACCTGGTCTGGTCGGCAAGCGCCAGGTCGCAAGCACAGCCCTGACGGTGCCTGCCATCCTCTCTGGGGACAGCGCGGCGCTCCAGACGGAGATCTGCCAGTGTGCGGGTGTTGGGACCCCGACCATCACGAGCACGACCACGCAGACGACGGTCCGGACGAGTACCTCGACTGTTTCTGTGACCGCAACCAACACAGGCACTGTTTCTGTCACCCCAACTGTGACGCCTACTGTGACACCTGTAAGTCTTGTTGATTGTCTCTTTTTTTTTAAGTAAAGGCCAAAAGGAAGATGAGAGAAAAGAGACCTGAATAATTATTATAGACCGATACGGTGACTTTTACGCCCACGTCGACCATCACGTTCTGCGCCACGCCCACCGTGGCAGACAACTCGTGCAACAACGCAGGCCTCCAGTGGGCCTACTGGATCAACGACTCGCCTTCGCCCAACTACGCCGCCAACAACCCAGAGTTCCTCAAGACCATTCAGCCTAACGTCAACGGCACCGAGAGCCCAGCGTCCCAGGCAGGCGGGTTCTCGGGCTCCTGCAACGGCAACTCGGACACGTACAACCAGGCCGGCACGCAGGTGCCCTGCAACTTCTTCATGATTCAGTGGCGCGGGTTTGTCTACTGCCCGGCCGCGGGCGCCTACACCTTCTCCTTTAACACCCCCACCGACGACCTGGCCTACATGTGGGTCGGCAACGAGCAGATCGAGCTGAGAGGCTACACGGGCACCAACGCCGACGTGGTGTCGCAGACCGGCAACACGGTGGCCGTCAACGCCGGCCTGGGCCAGTACATTCCGCTGCGGTTTGCCTTTGCCCAAGCCACGGGGCCGTATTCGTTTGGCGTCACCATCCAGGCGCCGGACGGGTCTGTGATACTCGATTCGAGCGGCAATACGGCCAATCTGATCCAGTTCTCTTGTGACGGCGTTGCTCCCGACTGGCTGCCTTGGGGCAATGAGTCGTAAGAAGCACATGAAAGAAAGGTTGATTTTATGCATACGGAGCTTGCATGTTTCATGGCCAGACCACTCTACTAGGAGTTTTTGAAACAGAGAGACGAGAGAGGAGGACTTACAACAACAACAACAACAACAACAACAACAAGGGCCATGAGACGGGATCAGTTGGAATTCTTTCAGATCTTTTTGCGCGAATTTGCAATCATCAAATAGTCAAAACAAGTCTGGGGGAAAAATACTAGCCATCACGATTTTTTTTTTTCCCCCAAACTTTTCGAATGTGTGTGAAGTAATCATGATAGGTTGTGGTGAAGGATGGAGTAAAGATGAACTATTGACCTCAAGCGGGTGAAACTGGTTCTCCCAAATATTTGACACAGGCAAATACAGTAATTAACGTAGCTATTGCGTTCATGTATGCTAAGTATGCAGGTGATGATCTCAAAGCATTTCACTGACGAGTGTCTCCCTCATCTTCATCATCCTCCCTAGACTTGAATCCCAGCTCACAAAAGGGTCAAGGACCACGCTGTGTTTGCTGGACTTTCAGACTCCAACGTAATTGAATAAAATCCATCACGCCTGTCAGTCATCATGGGCATTCCTGACGAGGGACGACCCCTTCAGAAAGGCCAAGCTGAAGATCTCCACCGACTACGTGACAAGCCGCATCATCCCTGCCTTCCACCGCTTCCTGCAGCACACGCCCGACAAGCCCTACACCCTGGACGAGGCGAGGCAGGAGTTCCTGCAGACCCTCATCACCTGGATCAAGGACGCGGACGCCGACCCGACGGGCCCCTTTTTGCAGGCGAGGAGCTGAGCCTGCCGGATATCATGCTCGCGCCCTGGGCTGTGAGGTTCTGGGTGTTGGACTACTTCAAGGAGGGCGGGCTTGGTATGCCGCCGCCCACCGGAGAGGAGGAGGAGGCTGTGGGCGAGGTGGAGGGTGTGGAGCAGGGCTGTGTCGGGGAGGGAGAGTGTGCAGGCGACCATGAGTGATCGGGAGCACTACCTGCCTATCTATGAGCGGTATGCTACGGACGAGGCCATGGGTGAGCTGGCCAAGGCTACAAGGGCAGGGAGGGGTGTGCCTTGAGGGGGCCTTGGGTGCTACTAGGTTTTTATATATCTTGCGGAAGAATGACATTAGTAAATGGTCCTTACTAAGAACCTTGAGTGGACAGTAAACCTACGACATCCCACTGTAGTCATTAAGAGAAGTGTCAGCATCAGCCTTATGATCACCTTGATAATTGTTGTGGTCCTCTTGACTTTGATGTCTATGAATCGTCGTCCAATCCAGGGCTCTTAGGGACCCGCATGTCGGCGACATGGAACTTTCCTTGCCCTTAGCAATATTTATTGGATCGCTCAGGCTTGCATCATCGCAGAGAAAAGACTCCATGCTTCCCCGGGCAGCTCCTGCGGGAGATCCGGCTTCCCTTACAGAGGTCATATCTCTTGTCGCTCTCTCGGGCCCAAATCGACTTCTCTTGGACGCAAGAAGGGCACTGTACTACAGTCACACGAAGTAGACAACGTGCAACCATGGTCGCGGATCATTCACCCGAGTGATGTGCCTCGGGAGTTTGGGAAAAAGGTTCCGGATAACCCGGCCTTGCCCAGCCTGACCCTCACCCCGGAATTTCCGCCTCCCTCCCCTACAACTACTGTTTGCATGTACGGACGCACTTATGCACCTCTGTGTGTGTATGCAGGTCCATTATCACATGCGGCATGCATGTACATATGTGCATGCGTCCATCTGTATGTAATTGTGTATTAGGTACACCCGACTCCACAAAGAGTCTTCTTTGCTTTCCTGGATGAGCTGAACTTCCTTCATAAGATCTGACATGTCAGCCTCTTGGTTCGTTTTCCAGGGCCAATCTCTGCAGTGTGGGATCTTCACTTGTCCTGTTTCCATCAGTCTACCCTTCAATTTCTCCACAAGCCCAGAAAACCCCGCCTTTCTTTTTCTTTTTTCCCCGTCAGAATGTTGGCCTTTCTTCAAAGGACTTGGCAGTCCCTGCCGTTCAACCACGATACTTCTTCCCCAGCCATGGCGCACACGAAGGAGACGGCAGCCAGCGGCCGACCAGCTGAGAACAATGGCGACCACCACATCCAACAGCAAGCAGCAGTCAGGCTGGATATCATTGTTGTTGGGGCCGGGATAAGCGGGCTCGCAACAGCAATCTCGTCGGCTCTGTCGGGACACAGCGTCACGGTTTTCGAGTCCGCCAAGGAACTCCTCGAGGTAAATGAATTCTACCATTGTCGCAATGAATGCACAAGTTGCTTTTTGTGTTGTTGCTTTCCGCCCCCCAAACTCACATGAAACTCTACAACAAAATCAGGTCGGCGCAGGCCTCCAAGTAACGCCCAACTCGACGCGCATCCTACAGAAATGGGGCCTGGCAGACCGACTCTGGAGCTCGGCCGCGGAGCCGACCTCGCTGACGGTCCACCGGTACTCTGGCAAGGTGCTCGCCCACGAGGACGGCTTTGACCAGAACATGCGCGCCAGGTACGACGCCCCCTTTCTCGACATGCACCGCGTCGACATGCAGCGCGCCCTCGTCAGCCGCGCCGAGGAGCTGGGCGTGCAGTTCCGGCTCGGCGAGCAGGTCAGCGCGGTGGACTTTGGGGCGGCCGAGGTGACGACCAGGAGCGGGACGAGGGCGCGCGGTGACGTCGTCGTCGCCGCGGACGGGGTCTGGTCGAGGTGCCAGGCGTGCTTCCTGGGGGGCGAGGCGGACGACCGCAGACCCCTGCCGACGGGCGACCTGGCGTACCGGCTGGTGCTGAGCGTGGACGATGCCGAGGGCGACGAGGAGCTGCGGCGCTGGATCCGCGAGCCCACTGTGCACTTCTGGATCGGGCCTGGGGCGCACGCCGTGGGCTACTCGATGAGGGCGGGCCAGCTGTATAACCTTGTGCTGCTGGTGCCGGATGACCTGCCCGGGGGGTGAGCAAGCAGGAGGGCAGCCTGGACGAGATGAAGGCGCTGTTCAGAGAGTGGGATCCGATCCTGAGGAGGTTTTTGGAGAAGGTCGACACGGTGGAGAAGTGGCGGTTGATGCACAGTGAGTTTGATCAGATAATGACTATTATTGCTAACAATTTCTCTGATGCTCAAGCTGACGTGTAATGTTCCGATAATTCTAGGAGAGGAGCTTCCGTCGTGGGTCAACGACAAGGGAAACTTTGTCTTTGTGTAAGCTACTACTTGTTCTCGTCTCTATATTCATCTTGTTGGAGGAAATGATGGATTTATGTACTAATCTATAGCTACTTATAGGGGCGATTCTTGTCACCCAATGCTGCCTTACCTAGCACAAGGAGCCAACTCTGCAGTTGAAGACGGCGCAGTCCTGGGCCAATTACTGGGTCACATCAGGTCCAAGGAGCAGATACCAAAGGCCCTGAAGATGTATGAGAAGCTCAGAAAAGTACGAGGCGAGGCTATCGTGCGGGAGACATTCAAACAGGTACTTTTCCTTTGTCTACACGACAACTGTTCCTGGGTGGAATCCGCTCTTGCTGACGTTTCTATTCTCCCCAAAAGCGACATGACTTTCACATGCCTGATGGTCCAGAACAGGAGGCACGAGATGCGTTGTTCCTGTCCATGCTGGGCAAGGAACTCGAGGGTCCGTTTCCTAGCAGGTGGACGTGCCCAGAGGTCCAGCCGTGGCTGTATGGCTATGACGCGTTCAAGGAGGTGGACGAGGCAGTGCGGAGTGATCCCTTCTGATGACAATGAAATCATAGACCAAAGAATTAGAAGCTGTAATAAAAGTGAAAAAAAAAAATGTCTCACCATTGATCTATTATAATCGAATACCTACATCCTTGATAGATGCGTCTACACTTATTTCGTTTTCTCTTTTATTTAGGCATTTTATATTGTATACTTGAATAAATACACTTGGTATCATATTGTAGATTTATATGTGTTTGTAATTGTCTACAGCACCACGAGAGGCAAGCCCTTTCTCTCAGTCATCTCAGGTCAGTCAATCATGATAAATTCTTGTCATCCTAGATAGATCCTCTCACACACAACAACCACTACAGATCCTCCAAGGTCACGTCGGCCTCGGAAAACGCCTCCTGCAGCCTCGCAGCATCAACGACAGCCGCCTCGTCCGGCAGCACCATGCCGGCAGAGTCTGCCCCAGCCAGTCTCACAACCTCCTCCAGACCCCTGCCGTTCGTGAACGTGATGGCGCGCACATAGCGGCTCCCAAAGTCCAGAACAAACGCCTGGCCCGCAGGCACCAGCAGGGTCTGGCCCTCCCTGACCTCGGCCCACGCGCCCTCCTTGTCGCCCCTCAGGCGGACCTTGAGGATGCCCTCCTGCACACAGAAGCAGTGGTCCACGCGCTGGAACGTCATCCACCTCTCGGCCAGCGGCGACCCTGCCATAGACGCTCGAGGACTCCAGACTGGTGATGGCGAACCTGCCGGCGGACTGGCGCGCATAGATGAAGGGCCGCGACAGGACACCGCCCAGGAGCTGCCTGGGGCCCGTGTTGGCGCGCAGGAAGTAGGGCGTCAGGGGGCTCCTCGGGGATGACGGATTCGGAGTCGAGCCAGTCGGCGACCTCGGGGGGCTGGTGGTCGCGCACAAAGTGGACGTCGAAGCGGTCGCGGGCGGCCATGACCTTGGGGATGATGTGGGCCTTGAGGTCGCGGGTGTCGGACTCGGGGACGAGGAGGCCGCTGTACGAGTCGGCCACGTAGCGGAAGAAGTCGACCCAGTCGCCCGGGGCCACGAGGCCGAGCTGCTCCGTGTGGGGGCCCAGCATCTCTGGGTTGTGTATGATTTTCTAAAGGAAAATTGTACTAGTCATTAGACATAGATGTACATACAGTACATATATTTATATATATATATATATATATGTGTGTGTGTGTGTGTGTGTGTGTGTGTGTGTATCCACTTGAAATATACTCACAGGAGGGACATAGGCAAAATCACCAGGCCCCATGATCCTGCACTTGTCGCCGTTCCACAGCTTCACAAAGCCCTTGGTCGGGAGGAAGACGTCGTGGGCCTCGGCGTGCCAGTGGAAACCGGGGGCATCGGACAGCACCGCGCCGCTCGAGAAGACGGCGATGCCGCCCTGGGTCTGCTTGGAGGAGGCGAGGATGCGGAAGACGCCCTTGCTGCCGGGGGATGGTGATGCGCTCGCCCTCGAGCTGGTCGATGATGTAGGCGGTCCTCTCGTCGGGAGGGGTGCTGAGGACGGGGACGCTCATTTTGGGGATGGACTGGGGTGTATCTGTGTCTTGTCTGGTGTTGGTATCACTCAGGTTTTGCTTCAGATTTGTGGTTGTCATGAGAAAGTTGGTGGGGTAGGAGGTTGTTTTCTCTCTCCATTTTCTTGACCATAAACCAGCCCGGCATGCTCGCTGCTTGGCCGTCTATTTAATAATTAAGGCACCTACTGCCTGCTCACAAACTAACCCCTCGCGCCGCAAAACACGAACCGTGTGTGGGACTCTCTCTGCTGGTGCTGCCCCACGATTATTGTTTTGGGCATAAATTATTTTGCACCCGTGGGACCTTTCTCTAGTGCGGTGGGACCACGCGCCCCTCCTTCCCGGCTTTTCCGAGCGCTCAAGTATCGCGGGGTCTGTCGGCTTCACTTCTGGGGAGAAAATCTGGGGGAGAGGGTCGACTTGTCAGAGATGGCTAGACTCTTGATGAGATCGGGGATGGAGAAGATGGGTAAAGGTCGGAGAATTAAAAGTGTTTGGCTTGTCCGCGGGAGATTCTGGTTCTTCTTCCTTTTGGTCCTGCTTTCTTTTTTGTTTTATTCTTTTGGTTCCTGTGGCCTGAGAACAAGGCTGGTCAGCTTTTCTTTCTATAGAGAATAGATAGCAATGCATGATAGTTTATATAATAGTTTATACAATTAATGGAAATGTGCAGCACATGTGCTATCCTCGGGGGCACTGCAGTAATCACGGGGCTGCTTACAGGGCACTTTAGAAGGTGCTACAGGCACTACAAGCCAGCACCAGGAACCCTGTGCCCCCCTCTGTGCTTAGTGCTCCAGCCCCTACTGTAGCGCGCTTACTTAGCAGGTAGCCCCTGTAGCTGTGGCTTTTTCTGGCCGGGCATGGCCCACTGATCAACCCCACACTTACAGGCCTACAGGTGGCACGGTTCACTTCGGGGTCACTACCACACCTGCTAGTGTAGTGTTCCGGTCCCGTGCCGATCCAGGAAGAACCAGTTTGAGCCTCAACCCAAACTCACTCATCACTTGTCACTCTTACTCACTCAACCAAACAACCAACCAACCAACCAACCAACCAACCAACCAACCATACAGCCCACCCTTTCTCTGGGGAACCCCCATCCATTCACTCACCACTGACCAATACCTAGAAAGATAAAGACAAGGGTGCTCCACATGTCACCAACTCACCCGCACAGCCTTGCATGCACCCCAGATCGACCATCACAGGTCCTGACAAGGCCGAGGGAACAAGAAGGGGCCAGGGCAGGCAGAGCTGCTGCCATAAGGGACAGACCTGAGTGACAAGTGGATACTTGTAGTTGAGGAGACAAGTCACTGCTACTACTACTGTACTCGATACTACTCACACAGCAGACCACTACATGTTCTACCTCACTCATTAACACACACCCTCACCCACACAGGCTCCTCCTCACAAGGCCAGCATCCATCAACCAGCCCCATCACCACGCCCATCATTCATCATGAGCCAGGGAGGCCAGCCTCAGCAGCCACTGCCACAGCCACCACAGCCACCACAGCACCCACCAGCATCCTCATCCTCATCACTCCCCCACACTCAGAACTCGGGCCACAAGGTCCGCAGGCCAAGGGCTGCCAGGGCATGTAACCTCTGCAGGCTCAAGAAGAATAAATGTGATGAGCTGTATCCCTGTACTTACTGCAGGAGTATGTCTCTCTTGCTTTGTTGTTTCTCCTTTGATGTCTTTTCTCTTATTCCAAGGGGGGAGAGCCTGCTGATGATATTTCTTTATGATCCTACCATACAGATCGCAATGTCGACTGCGTATATCAGGGTCAGGATGTCCTGAGGGGTCGTTTTACACCAGAGTATGCTGTTTTCTCTGGGTCCCTTGCCTTGCCTTGTCTTTGCCTTCCACTTATCCCTCTCCCTTCTGACACCCCGCCTTGATGATGCAGATACGTCAAGGGCCTCGAGGAACAGGTCCGTCAGCTCTCTGCCGCCGTCGAGGCACACAAGGCCGAGGCCGGCAGTCGCACCTCTGCCGCCGACCGCTCCTCGCCCGCCGCCCTGTCAGGCCTGGTCAATGTCCGCTCCAACGTCTCCCAGGGCTCCCCGGCACAGAAGGAGGAGGAGGAGGAGGAGGAGGAGGAGGATGCCTGCCCTCCTCGCCTATGCGGTCGCGCCCCGGGGCCCCAGCCGGTCCCGAGGTCACCGCCATCAACAGGCACACCCGCAACATCGAATTCTACGGCAGCTCCTCGTCCGTCGCCCTGCTCTCGCAGATCCAGAGGGGCGGGGCCCGGCACCCCCACGACGACGCAGACCCCGCGGGCGAGGAGCACGGCGAGTCCCCTTCCGACGCCGCCGCCGCCGTGCTGCTCTCGAGCCTGCACAACCCGGGTTTCGCCCCGCCTGAGGTCGACACGGGCGGCGCGGCCATCACGCCCCAGGCCGGCATCGAGAAGCAGGTGTCCGTCGTCGAGTCCACCCACTACCGCCAGTGCAGCGTCTTCCTGCACAACTTCTTCTCCTCCATCCACTACATCCACCCCATCCTCGACAAGACCTCCTTCCTCGAGCGGTGCGAGGTTCTGTGGTCCGGCGACGAGGCCGCCATCCAGCAGCAGGCCAGCTTCGTCCCGCTCTACTACGCCGTGCTGTCCCTCGGCGCCCTCGTGGGCTATCGAGATGCCGAGCCCATCGGTGGCATCAGCAACCAGCAGTGGAGCAGGAAGTTCTTCAACGAGGCCAGGCTGCGGTTTGCCTCGCTGGAGATCGTCACGGACCTGGAGATGGTGCAGTCTCAGTTCTTCTTGGTATGCCTTGCTGATCCATATCCCCGCTCCTACTTCTCAGATCATGTGTCCTCGGCTGACTCTACCCATCTCCTTATTTATATAGGCCAAGGTTTGCCAGAATGAACTGAATTCACACTGTGGGTCCATAGTCTCTTCCCTGTCATCTATGCTCTCCCTCCCGCCCGTTTCTCTGTAGCTCATGCACGTTACTCATCTAGGGTCCTACTTTTACACCGGCCTCGCTGGCCGGACAGCAGTAGCCATGGGCATCAACCGCCAGCCAGGGCCACATTCCAAGAAGAGTGCCTCTCTGATCAAGGCTGAGGCCCGAACATGGTGGTGAGTGGCTGAACTTCACGGGCTGTCATATCAAAATGCTGACACGTAAGAACAAAAAACCCAGGGCTCTGTACTCACTAGAAGAGCAAGTCTTCCTTTTTTTTCTCGCTATCTCTCTTTGTCTCTCTCTCTCTCTCTTTTCACACACACACACACACACACACACACCCTCTCTCTCTCTCTCTCTCTCTCTCTCTTAGTCTTCCATTGTCTCCCTCGCCACTTAGCTAACTCTCTCTGCAGAGAATTATCCTTCGCAATGGGCCGCCCAAGCAGTCTAGGCTGCGACGAGTACCACAACCGCGAGTTCCCCTACACCAACACAAGCGAGCTGCCAAACCCCACCGACCTCGCCCTCCTCGATCCTCCCTACTGCGCCATCATCCGCTGCATGGTCGACTTCTCCCGCATCACGCGCCACGTGTGCATAAAAGTCTACCTGACCCAGAACACCACCTCGAGGACCGTCGAGCTCGCCCAGCAGATCGAGCAGATGCTTGACGAGTGGCTAGCGGGCCTGCCGCCGAGTATCCAGCCGCGGCAGACACCGGACCGGTCGTCGATTGTGAACAGCAGCAAGGAGGCCATCTGGATGAAGCGGCAGAGGCTTGTGCTTTATATACGTGCGTTGATTTTTCGTCCCCCCCGTCGCCTGTACCCCGTGGTCGACTAGCTGTCCCGGAGGACGACGGAGCGACTGACTGAGACCCATTCTTACTTGCAGGCTACCTTAACCTGAGGATACTTACCTTCGGCTCCATCCTCCTCACCTCTACACCTGCAGAGAGGTCTTACATACCAGGGTCGTACGAAGGCATCCAAAAGTGCCTCGACTCGGCCAAGAAGACCATCGAGACCATCCACGAGACATATAAATATCACGAATTCTTCCGCACATGGTCCGTCCACCTCAGAACGAACTCCCTCGCTCCCCCTCTCTCCTCACCCAACAACGTGGTTATCATCATCGTCCATGTGTAACTGACAGGTTTTTCATCACCACCACCACACTAGGTTCTACAACACAACCTACACCATCTTCGCCGCATCCATGATTCTCGTCTACATCAACCAGGAGGCCTCCGAGGTAGAGGTCCAGTCCCTCCTCCAGCACGTCACCATGGCCATCGAGGTCCTCGAGACCATGGCGGACGAGTGCGTCGTCGCCGGCCAGTCCGCCAAGCTACTCCAGAAGGCCCTCGAGCGCGCCGCCGCCGCCCGCCACCAGAGGGACTCGGAGAGGCTGGCCGGCACGCTCATGTCCATGGCCAGCGGTGGGAACGCGAACGTACACGCTCACGCACATGCACAATCACATCCACATCATCAACACCACAACCAGCACCAGGGGATGGGCGGCCAGCACCAGCACCAGCACCAGCACCGGCAGCAGCCCGGCAGCGCAGGAGATCCTGCCTCGGGAGGAGTCAGCGGTGGCGGGGCGGTGTCGGCGTTGACGCCTGCCGAGTCGGATCCTGGACTAGCTGGAGGAGGAGGAGAGGGAGGCGGAGGGGCCCCAGTGCCGGCGGGGGCGGCGGGCGGCGGGCCCTGGATGGACCAGGAGCTGGGGCTGCAGTGGATGCACTGCTGGGCGCCGGTCAACCTTTTGGACAACGAGATACTGGACTTTGACATGAACATGCCGTTTATTGGGTTCAGTGGCGGTGATATAGGTCCTGGCCAGCGGCCGCCTGGGTGAAAGGGGAGAGGGGCGTCTGCCATTGCAGGTGGGAGAGCGACCGATTGCTCGAGCTCTGATTTAGTCAGGTTCTTTCAGCAAGCTTGCCTCCCCGTGGTGATGTGATGTTGACAATGATGGACGATAGAGATGCTTGGCTACGAATTCGACATCTCCTCGTCGTCATCTCCGCATTCAAACTTCTTTTCAATCGACCTCGTTATAAATCACAGTCTGAAGCAGCTTCCACTGTCGGGCAGTATCAGCTTCTTCGCACCATGCAGCAGCCGATCTACACAAGTAGGCTATGGCTACAGTAGGTGGCGTTCACGACCGTAAGTAGCTAATGTCAATCAGCTCCTTTTGTGTGTCTAAGTACCTGCTGTAGGTGCGCGTGGGTGTGTGGGTACCTTGACCTACCACAGTATAGTAAGTAATCTGGCCTGCAGGACAGGGTCCTCCATGCTGACTATGCGCCGCACAATCGAAAACGTGTATCCAGTTGAACAATGGACATAATGACCAGTAGTGTGGCTATTCCCCTTTGATAATATAAACAAGCCATGCAGGTGGATTATGCAGTCAGCTGGGGAACATTGGACGCCCGTGATTCGCAGACTTTCAGCGGGTGCAACCCCAAAGCGCAAGCATGTGTCGATGGATCAGAGGAATGAATCCTTTGGATAGATGCGGCTGAAGACTCGCCCCCCATGCATGGGTGTGGATAGCTATGGGCATATCAGGCTGTGCAATGTACTCGCAGTACTCATCAGGCTGCGTTCTCTGCAATATTATTTTGTTCTTGTTTTCTTCACATAAGCAAGTTTTCCAAAGACTTTGAGATATCCTGACGTTAATCAGTCCACCCAGGCCGCCATGTCTCACCCACTCCACGAGATTCCTGTCAAGCAGCGCGCGACGTTCCTGGAGCGAGTCAAGGATCAGATGGACGGAAACCTGTTACTCCCGCACACGGTCGAGTCGGGAGATCCGTACTACATAGGCGAGGTGTATGATCAGGGACCACCGGTCTGCGCGCAGGAGTGGGACATTAATAAGTAGGATTAGCATCCACAGACATCTCTCTCTGCCTTGGCTGGTGGTATTTTGTTAGCTGATGCGTCCCTGTTCAGGGAACACTATCCCTATCTGCTGCATATAAAGGCCATCGCGAGCTCTTGGTCCTCGCTGGGGTACCTGGCGGACTGGATGGAGGTGACGACGGCGCCTGTGAAATGGAACCTGATCAAGACCGAAGAGGTCAGGATTCGTGCCGAGAGGGCCAAGCGGATGCACATCGCGGTCCTGGACTTCGACATGACAACAACGGCTGCAGCTGACCCGGTGACGGTTCAGCCCGTCGAGAGCAAGCACAAGCTGGAAGAAGCACTCAAGGAGGCCTCTCTTCTTCCGAGCGAGAGAAGCAGGTTGTTTGTCGTTGAGGATCTGTCGCGGGACGTCATCGAGCTGCTCGGGTACAAGCTAGACATCGACCCTCACTTCTTCAGGGGTCACATCAGCGACTATTCGTGGTTCAACACGCGCGACAAGTGGGTGGAGATCCCGGAGCTGCCATCCATCGCTCATAGCCGGAACTACTTCACCCTGCGGTGGGTGCAGCCGCGGCGTTTTGAGGACAAGGAGGCCCTGAAGAATGCAAGGACGGAAGCCGCGCGGTTCAACGTGCTGCGGAGGCTTGACGACGACAAGAACCAGAAGGAGGACCTCGACGGCAAGGGAACCTGCTTTGCCCTTGTGCGCAGCAAAACCTCGTTCTGGTTCAGGCCTGCTGAGGTCGGCCGAACTGGGGCGGTCGGTAAGGGGACTAAAACTCGTCTTGATGCACAGTAGATCTCGGCTCTGGAACCTGTGTCCTGTTGCTGACTCTTGAGCCACCTAGGTGTACTACTGGTTGACCCATCCATCAAACAAGGCGCTCCGTTGTGGGCAGTAAACCGTCAGTACGACAGGGCGCCTTCGAGGAAGAGCAAGGGCTCCCATGAGGCACCCCCAGAACACCTCTTCGACAGGGTGGTGTACTGGACCCGACGCATGCCAAAGGAGCAGATCGAATCTATCCGCGAGAATCCCAAGGCCATGGTGTACCGGATGCTCCAGATCATCTGTGGGGACTGGCTGACACTCTGCGACGCTTACATCCCGACGCGGCTCGCACAGGTCGACTGGGAGTTCCAGAATCCGGACTTCAGCGCCTACAAGAAAGGCAGCGAGGCGTCTCTGGCCATCAAGGCGTCGCTGGCCAAGGTGTTTCCCTGGCGACGGTGGATCCCGGGATACAAGGCTATGGTGATGGAGGCGATGGCGGCGGTGTTCTGCGACGACGACGACAACAACGATGGTAAAAATCATCCAAGCCCTCGAAGAGACTGTATTGAACTTCTCCGTCGCGATTTCAGGGCCGTCGAGGCGAGCATCGACATACTGCAGCAGCGCATCGACAATATCCAGAGCGTGGCGATGGCCTCCATCAACATTGAAGACAGCCGCCAGGCCATGATGCAGAACCAGTACTTTGGGAGGCTGGCCTATCTAGCCGCCATCTTTGCGCCGCTGTCGTTTGTGTCCAGCCTGTTCAGCATGAGCGGCGACCTGTCTGGGATCAGAGGCACCGTGTGGCTCTACTTTTGTGTTGCGGTGCCGCTGAGCCTGTTGGGACTGCTGCTGGTGGACTGGGCGAGGGCCAAGAAGCTGATGAGGCAGAGCCCTGACGTGCTCCACAGGGTGAAGGCAGGATTTGGGCGACATTAAGGATAGGTGGTGGTTTCAGGGGGTCATTATATATTCATGAAGAAAAGGGAGGAAACAGAGGAAAGGGAAGCAAGACACGATGTTGAAGTATGTATCATCGCGCGTGTGGTTGAGGATGGGAAGTAGCGAGTTTACATAATTCAGCACAAGAATACTTACGTTAGTACTAACTACGTAAGTACTTAGTGGGTCTAATGGCGGGGTCGCATTTGGAGGGGTCCTTGCCAGCACTAACCAACTTTGGTCTACTCCTGATGGTCTTATCGATTAGAAGAGAGAGAATTATGGGATGACTCTTTTTACCTGGCCATGCTGAGAATTTCTGGAGACCAAGTCAACTGACCATTTTTATGCCAATCCTCAACCCAGAGGTGCATCACCGTCAATTGACTCGGTACTGTTGCTCGACAGGTTGGGAAACCTGATCATCATTGTTTCTGGTACTTCAGTTGTCTTGTTTTGTCTCCGAGTTCTATACTAACAGCCATGTCGACTTTTGGGGAGTACTTTCGCGTCACCACGTATGCTCGCCTCTCTCTCTCTCTCTCTCTCTCTCTCTCTCTCTCTCTCTTTGGTCCTGTCTTCCTCTTTTTCTTCCAAGCTTCTAACCATAGTCTTACTCCCTCTCAGCTATGGCGAATCCCACTGCCGCTCCGTCGGTTGCATCGTCGACGGTTGCCCACCAGGCATGGCCCTGACCGAAGCCGACATCCAGCCGCAGATGACCCGCCGCCGCCCAGGCCAGTCGGCCATCACCACCCCTCGCAACGAAAAGGACCGCGTACAGATCCAGTCCGGCACCGAGTTCGGTGTCACCCTCGGCACCCCGATCGGCATGCTTGTCCTGAATGAGGACCAGCGGCCCAAGGACTACGGCAACTCCACCATGGACTTGTACCCGCGCCCCTCGCACGCCGACTGGACCTACCTCGAAAAGTACGGCGTCAAGGCCTCGTCCGGCGGCGGCCGGAGCAGCGCCCGCGAGACCATTGGCCGCGTGGCCGCCGGCGCCATCGCAGAGAAGTACCTCCGCCTCGCCTACGGCGTCGAGATCGTCGCCTTCACCACCAGCGTCGGCGCCGAGCACCTCTTCCCCCCTCGGCCGAGCACCCCTCGCCCAGCACGAACCCCGACTACCTCAGGCTGCTGCAGACCATCGACCGCAGGACGGTGGACGCCCACCTGCCCGTGCGGTGCCCGGACGAGGAGGCCTCGCGCAGGATGGAGGCGTACATCGCCGGCTTCCGCGACCGCGCCGACAGCATCGGCGGCACCGTGACCTGCGTCATCAAGAACGCGCCCACAGGCCTGGGCGAGCCCTGCTTCGACAAGCTCGAGGCCATGCTGGCCCACGCCATGCTGTCCATCCCCGCCACCAAGGGCTTCGAGATCGGCTCCGGCTTCGGCGGCTGCGAGATCCCGGGCTCCATACACAACGACCCTTTTATCGCCGCCGAGACGGCCCAGAGGCTAGAAGAGGAGGAGCAAGGCGGCGGCGAACAAAGCAAAACAGGCGCCGACAGGGCTGGCCTGCCGAAGCCCAAGCTGACGACCAAGACCAACTTCAGCGGTGGCATACAGGGCGGCATCTCCAACGGCGCCCCCATCTACTTCAGGGTGGGCTTCAAGCCGGCCGCCACCATTGGCCAGGAGCAGACCACCGCGACCTACGACGGGTCGAGCGAGGGCATCCTGGCCGCCAAGGGCCGCCACGACCCCTGCGTGGTGCCGCGGGCCGTGCCCATCGTCGAGTCTATGGCAGCCCTGGTGCTCATGGACGCCATCCTCGCCCAGCAGGCCAGGAGCGCGTCGAGGAGCCTGCTGCCGTCGCTGAAGTCACAGGCCGCCGGGAACGGTCAGGCGGCCTAGGGGGTCTGTCTCTCTGATCCGTGGTGAAGAACCAAAGAAGAAAACTAAGATAAAATAAAAAGAACAAGAGAAGATTAATTGATTGAGGGGGATCTGTTTAAAAGGGGTGGGAAAGAAATTACTAGAGCGGCTTGGCTTAGCCCCATCATTTCTTCTGGTCGAGGTGGCCGTCTAGAAGTCATCGGCACCTCTCATTTAGACAAGAGCGCAGAGATTGTCTGAACCAAAAAGGGGGTTGTTGTCGAGTCCATTTCGGAGTCACTGTCTTTCTATGCTGTGTGAGGCTCCCACTGAAATTTACTTGGGCGCCTGTTGATGAGGATGTCAAAGTTTATATCTCATGTCGCATTACACCTTGTACAACCTGCATTTGCATATATACATTTCTATACGCTGGATGCATCTTTGCGAATCCTCCGTCGCGGAGGTTGAGGAGCCAGGTGGTTATGTAAATGATTACGTTCCAAACACTGGCATGTAGAGACAGAAGAATTCATTCCCTGACCAAACAACCATACAAGCACATAAAAGACACATGGACTTGATACCCACAAGAAATTCAAATTGTCGCTGTCTGTCCTATGTACTGTATTGTCATGCTTCATTCCCTCGTGACCTAACCGCTCAATATGTATATATACAACCGACCAGCCCCTCTCCGCGGCTTCAATATATATATACAAGCGTCTCCCACCGCGGCTCACTCAATTAACCTCTCTTCTGCCCTTCTACCACAGTCCCCCTGGGGCCTTGCAGACTTTCTCGCTGGCCTCTCTTCCCACATAAGGATCACCACCACCACTAGAATGCATCTGAAGGTCTTCTTCTCTCCTCTCAGTCTCATGCTCCGTGGCGGCTCCCAGTGGCATCTGCTTCGTCTCAGACATAGAATCCTCCACGGCCATCTCGGTCTCAATGGTCATCTGTGCTGTCACGCCGACGTCGTGCCCATTGTCATCCCCGCTAGGCAAGGCTGAGGGCATTCCTAGGCTGTGCTGCTCACTGGCCAAAACCTCCTCCGACAACAATGTCTTTGTTTCCGCAGCATCCTGGGAATCCACTTCTTCTCCTTCATCTTCTTTATCTTGTTCTTTGACTTCAACCCCATCAGAGGAGTCATTGTTGACCTTAAACTTCTCGCCGTCAGAGTCAGGTTCCGAGTGAGGGAAGTACAGCAAGGGGCAGGTAAACGGATCAAGCAGTCCAGCAGGGGTAAAAAGCAGAGGTGAAGAAGGCAAAGACGAAGGCGAAGCCACAACAGCAACACTACTCCTCCCTTGGCCGTCCACCTCGGAAGAATCCAAGCTCGCAGGGTTCAAATCAACGCTGGGGACCACCACACCGGTTGTGGTGGGTGGTGTTGGTGGTGGTAACGCAAACTCACCCGCATCTTCGATTGGCGGCTCGATGGCGGCCTGCGCAGGCATCCCGACCACAGATGCTGTGACTGTGCTGTAGATGGTTTCCACGACACGGGTGGGAGTCTCCTGGGCTGGTGGTGGCGGTGCTTGCTGGGTGACGGTGTGGTACACAACCTCCACGTCGCGGGATACTGCTGTGTGTTTCTGAGGAGGGGGAGGAGCCTCCGCCGTGACGGTCTTGTAGATGGTCTCGACGAGCTGAGACTGGATCTGGGGCTGAGCCTGAGCTTGTTGGGCGGCAGGAGGCGTGTTCATAATCACGTGCCCGACGGGCTCATGAACATCCATCTGGTGATGAGGAGAAGACTGGTAATGCTGCTGCTGCTGTGCCGCCGGCGTGTAGATATCGACACCCCGGTCCTGCCCCTTCCCGTACTGCCCAGCCAGCATGGCCAGGGCCACCACCAGGACAGCGATAGCCACATTCTTTGGGTCCTGGAGGAGCACCCTGATTGTCTCGCCCACCAGCTCGGGCAGGGACGCAGCATCCAGCGACCTACGCTGGGCGCCTTGCTGCTGCTGCTGCTGCTGCTGCTGCTGCTGCTGCTGCTGCTGCTGCTGAAATGGCGGCTGAGAGGAGAGTGATGGCGGGGCAGGTGGTGACATGTACGAGTCTGGATGGTGGTGATGACGAGCCGCCGCCGCCGCCGCCGCATCGTGCATGGGCAGGCCGCTGATGCTGCTGCTGTCCCTGTGCGCGGCAGGGATGGTGACGAGCTGGCGTGAGCTCTGGTCCTCCTCGCGCAGCTGGCGGTTCGCGTCGACGTGGATGTGGATTGACGGAGACGACGCGTTGTTGAGCAGACCAGCTTCGGACGACGACGAGGTCCTGTCGTGCCCATAGATCTCGCGCAGTCGGTCCGACTCCCGCCGCCGTGCGCCCAGCTCCGCGGACGCGGCACCATCGCGCGACGGCGAGGAGAGCTCGTCCTCGACGTACGAGATACGCGACGTGGACCTCGTGGGGGCGGCGGCCATGACCCTCTGCTGCTCGTCCTCGAACTGCTGGCGGGCGTCCTCGAGCTCCTGGCGCTGCTCGTCGAGGATCTTGTGCTCGACCTCGAGCTCCTGGCGCCTCGACTCCTCGAGCTGCTGGCGCTGCTCGTCCTCGATGAGCCTGCGCTGCTCCTCGAGCTCGAGGCGCTGCTCCTCGAACTCCTGGCGCTGGGCCTCGAGCAGCCGGCGGTCCTCCTCGAGCCTGAGGCGCCTCTCCTCCTCGAGGCGCTGGCGCTGCTCCTCGTCGACCCTGCGGCGGTCCTCCTCGAGCCTCCGCTGCGACTCCTCCAGGGCCTGGCGGCGCTCCTCCTCGAACCGCAGGCGCTGCGACTCGAGCTCCTGGCGCTCCTGCTCGAGCGAGAGGCGCTGCCCGGCCTCGAGCTGCATCCTCTGCTCCTCCTCCACCTGCCGGCCCTGCTCGTCCTCGAGGCGCCGCTGGTGCTCGTGGTCCATGGCGGCGCCCAGCTCGGCCAGGCCGGCCTGGACGCCCGCGTCGACGATGGGCTCGACCTCGATGTCGACGCGCTCCATCTCCTTCCAGCAGGCCTCCCAGGCGCCCGGGCTCATGAGGCCGTTGCTGGCGTAGACCTTGATGCGGAAGACCCTCTCGGAGCCGAGCTCGTCGTACCTGATGTCGCCCCCTGCACGTCGTGCACCAGTGGCTCTTCCTCTTGTCCTGCCTGCGGCCTGACTCGGACCCTTCCGTGTCGCTCATGTATTCGGACCCGGACTCAATGTCGTCGTCGTCGGGGACGGACATGTCGTTGGAAGGGCCCAGGTAGTGGCCACACTCGAGGATCCTGGCGCGGCGGCCCAGGGGCAGCTCGAGGGCCTCGAGCAGGCGCTCCTCCAGGACCTCGTAGTCGCCCTGTGGGTGGGGCAGGAGGATGCCCCGCTCCAGGACGGTGTCGCCCAGCCTGTCCTGGACCTGTCGCCAGGCAGCGCGCAGGTTCTTCATCCCCTCGGCCGAGAAGGCGCCGGGGGCAGACTTGTGGGCCTCGAAGTGGTCAAGCACGTCGCCGTAGGGCCAGCGCAGCGGCAGCAGGGTGACGTGCAGCAGGACGAGGGGCGGCTGCTCCTGGCGCCTGAAGCGCGAGGGCGTGGATCGCCCTTTAGGCGGGAACTGGCCCGACACGTTGGGGCTGCCGAGGCGGGAGACGGTGGGGAAGCCGACGGGGGCCTTGGGGGAGCGGGCCTGGGCGGAGCAGACGGAAGGGGTGGGCGAGGACATCTGGAGGGCGCGGACGGAGGAGGGGCTGCGGAAGGCGGGGCGGGTGCTGCGGGACGTGGGGACAAAGTCCTCCTTCTCGTAGCGGGATAGGCGGGACAGCTCTGAGGTCTCTGACGGGGCGGCCAAGGACACGCTCGAGGTGACCCGCGATCTTGCGGGGCGGGGAGAGCCGCTGCCCTTCTCCGTCATCTGCTCCAGGGCGTCGTCGTTGCCGTGGTCGCAGTGGTCGTCTGCCGAGTTGCGGGAGCTGAGAGGGGTGTGGTCGCTAAACACATCGTCCTCGGCGCCATGGTGCGAGCTGCTGTACGCGCCGTCGCCGCCCACCGAGGATTCCCCGTCGGGGATCGCAGCGAGTAGGAAGCCGGGGACTCGGGCCGGCTGGATGTGGCACCGTCGTTGTCGTCGCTGTCGTCGTGGTCAAGGTGGAGGGTGTCGTCTGTGTCGCCCTCGTTGTCGTCGTCGTCTGCCGTGGAGCTGAGGACGGACTGGTCTGCGCTCTCGTCGTCGCCTGGTCCACCCTGTCTCATCGACACCACCGCCCGGGCAGCTGCCTGGATCAGGGCCTCGGTGCGGAGCGAGTGTCGCCTCTCGAGGTTGACCGAGTCCGTGGCGGATGAGGTGTAGTCGAGCTCTGAGGACCCGACCGTGCTGTCGTGCTCGTCTGCTGTGTCTTCTTCTTCTTCTTGTTCGTGATCCATCTCGCTTCTGTGCTCGTCTTCCTTCGGTTCCTCCTCCTCTGTATTGTGTTCATGCTCTGCTGCGTGGCTATCACTACTGCTACCACCGCCGACCAGCTCGTCGAGGAGCGAGTCTACCGTAGGATCTGACCCTTCGTCGGCCTCTGGTGCAAGGGGTGGCATCGTCGTGTGGGTACTCTGCGGAAGTCTCGGCAGCAGGGGCAGGTTCCTTGACCTCCTCGGCAGGAAGATCAGGCTCAGGCTGCTGCTGCTGCTGCTGCTGCTGCTGCTGCTGCTGTTGGATGTGGGTGGTGGCTTCCTCCATTGCTGGGCTTAAGCAGTCTTGATCGACATGAATCTCAAAGTCGTGATTAGGACGGCTGCGGGGCATCGAGAGGCTCGAGGGGGAAGACTGAAGAAGAAAAAGAAGAAAAAGAGACACAAGTAATAGGAAGGCAAGGATACGGAGAACCAGAAAGCAAAGAGAGGGAAGGAAAAAAAAAAAAAGGAAAAAAAAAGGCAGTGGCGTCAACAAGGGTTTATTTACAAGCTGCAGGCCAGACCAGACCAAAGTCAGGGGCCGTTGCAGATCAGAAGCAAGACTACGGACGCCAAAGGAGGCTGGACTTGCATGCGTGGCTTTCTCTGAGTGGTGGTCCCTGGGCTGAGTGGCCTGCCGTCGACATGGCAATGCCAATATGAGGTGTATCATTCAGTATTTACAAGTACCATGTATGTAGCAGCACAGTAGTACCCGACCATCGTTGCTATGGGGAACACGGTGGCTGGGATTTTCCCTTTTGGGGAGGATCGTCAACAGGGGCCAAGAAGTGTGGGCGCCAATGGTGACTGGCCACTGAGCAGTGAGTCCCACCCCAGCCCCGGAACCTTTTTCCTGCATGCTGCACCACCACACGCCTCTTCTTTTTGATAGTGCTGTTTGGAAAAGATGTTGATGACTAGAGCAGTGATAGAGATACTTAGTCTGTCAACTTTTAATGGGCTACGCTCAATACTTGTGCTATAAGAGCCGTGCTAGTGACGATGGTGGAATGTACTGTCTCACCTAAAGGCTGATAAACGTGTGGGGCAGGGGTCCTGCAGTACATTCAGTAGGTGTTTTCCCTGCGTGTCTCACCCATCCATCTTTATTTCAACGTTGGAAAAAGAAAAGAAAACCCCCAGTCGAGATACCATGACTCTTGCTTGTTCCAATGCCCGTGATCATGCTCTTCTCGCGTCAGAAACACTTGCTCCAGCGGTCTTGTGGGTGCCTCGTCTTTCTCTTGCTCGTTGGCTGGACACCCTCTGGATTGATATCCCGACTACGAGGTCGAGGACTGCCTAGACGTTAGTACTGCTAAAATAGTGAGTGCTATGCTTCCAAGACCAACTCTCCAGCGAGCAAACAATAGCGGAGGCGTGTGAACCCATTCGACAAGCCACGGCCACAACGTACTATGTAAAGTAGGAATCGGCACCTAGCAGTCCACCCAGCATGGCGGCGCCCCACAAGCAACGTCATTTCTACTACTTATGCAGTAAGAGCGTTCCCGTTTGCCAGCTCAACAAGTTTCCAGAAATCTTGGAACAACCCCAGCTAGCTCGAGTCATCACAATCAGCGTGTTCTAGACCACCCACGGTCAGTCCATCGGATGTAAGCCCCCCTCCCCACGTATCACAGCAGAAGCCAGGAGAGCTGTTTGGTTACATAGCTGAACACACTTCTCGTCGTCAGATACGTGCGAAGAAACTGGCGCGGTGAGACTCGAGTCCTCGTACAAAAGAGCTGTAGCCTGCTGTCTACATTTCTTGTCCGTTCGTTTCTTGCCTAAGAAGTGCTCTACTCTGTCTGTCTATTCAATTCAGAATCTGCCCGAGGGGGTTGAATCATACGCCAAGATGGAAGAAAATGAAGAGACCCAGGAGCAGCCCCAGGAGCAGCAGGAGGAGGAGCAGCAGCAGCAGCCCACACCGGAGAACATGACCATGATGCAGGCCTTTGAGTGGTACGTGCCGGCCGATCACAAGCACTGGAGGCGGCTGGAGAAGCAGATCCCGCAGCTCAAGCGGTGGGGCATCGACAACCTCTGGATCCCGCCGGGCTGCAAGGGATCCTCGACCGAGGGCAACGGCTACGACATCTACGACCTGTACGACCTGGGCGAGTTTGACCAAAAGGGCGGCGTGGCCACCAAATGGGGCACCAAGGAGGAGCTGGTGCGCATGACGGAGGCGGCCAACCAGCACGGCGTCGGCCTGTACTGGGACGCCGTGCTCAACCACAGGTTCGCCGCCGACCGCAAGGAGAAGTGCCAAGCCCACGAGGTCGACCAGGAGGACCGCACCAGGCAGGTCAGCGACGTCTACGAGATCCACGCCTGGGTCGGCTACGACTTCCCGGCCAGGCAGGGCAAGTACAGCAACATGCAGTACCACTGGTACCACTTCTCGGGCGTCGACTACAACGCCGCCAACGAGAAGAGCGCCATCTACAAGATCATGGGCGACAAGACCAAGGACTGGGCCGACGCGGGCGACGTCGACGGCGAGAAGGGGAACTATGACTACCTCATGGGGTCGGACCTGGACTATGACCACCAGGAGGTCGCCGACGACGTGCTGAACTGGGGCAGGTGGCTGGCGTCCCAGGTCACGCTCAAGGGCTTCCGCTTTGACGCCATCAAGCACTTCAGCGAGGACTTCCTGCGGCAGTTCATCACCAACATGGACGAGACCTACGGCCAGGGCTGGTTCTGTGTCGGCGAGTTCTGGAAGGACAGCCTCCAGGACATGGAGTACTATCTCGACAGGATGGGCCGGAAGTTCTGCCTGTTTGACGCGCCCCTGGTGTATAACTTTAGCGAGATCAGCCAGGGCGACAGTGCAGACATGAGGAAGGTGTTTGATGACACCCTGGCCCAGGCTGCTCCTATGTGCGCAGTGGTACGTCCCTCCTTTTCGACCTGTTTGTTTCACACAGATAAACACCCGCTATTTCAGTGAACTGACTTCCCCCTTTTTTTTCCCCCTTTATCCACCAGACGCTCGTGATGAACCACGACACCCAGCCATACCAGGCTCTCGAGGCCCCCATAGCCGACTGGTTCAAACCCCTCGCCTACTCCCTCATCCTCCTCCGCGACAGCGGCTACCCCTGTGTCTTCTACGGCGATCTCTACGGCATCAAGGGCGAGAACCCCTTCCCGCCCTCGTGCGGCGGGTTCCTGCCCCGCATCATCCTGGCCCGCAAGCTCTACGCCTACGGGCAGCAGGCAGAGTATTTTGACGAGCCGACCTGTCTGGGCATCGTGCGGTACGGCACGTGGGACAGGCCCTATGGCTGCGCTGCGGTGCTGAGCAATGCTGGTGCCGCCACCAAGAGGATGCACGTCGGCGAGATGCACGCCGGCGAGGTGTGGACTGACGTTCTCGGCTGGAACGACAGGGAGGTGGAGATTGGAGGCGACGGGTTTGGAGAGTTCCCCTGTGGACAGTGCAGCGTCAGTATCTACGTGAACAAGGACGCCGAGGGAAGAGAGAAGTTCTCGGAAGGATTGTGAGTAAATCTTCTTTCCTCCTCCTTTTTGTTTTTATACTGGTTAGTTAGCTAATCTTTTCCCCCTACAGCGATAGCAACATCTACGAGGAGTGAAGTAGTGTCAGAATGTCAAAGCCACGTCGATTGGTTCACATAGATGTGTGCATTGTTGTGGTCCAGACTAGACGAAGATACGATATAGAAGCTTGACCTAGACGTCTACGCGCCAGTTGTCAAAACCTTGCTCCCTTGGTTTACTCAATATATACCAAATCCGAGCCAGATGCTGAATACTTAGATTACCAGTTTATGCTGAGATGTGAGTGTCTTGCAGATCACAGCTCGTCTTTGACATCCTGCACTATAGGAATATCGTTGACAAACTCCTCGATACTAGCTGAGCTGTAATATAGCCAAGGAAGGAAAATAACAAGGTCAGTATACCACCAGATGTAAGCCGAATGAATGGGGAGCATCACCACGGGGCCTTACGGGTAGGAGAAAAAGCCAGAGCCCGGCAGCGGTGCGCGGTCGAGCTTGAAATAACCGGGCTGCAGGGTCTGAAAGACACCAGTCGGGTCGTACTCCTCAGCAATCCTCTTCAGCCTCGCCTTGTTCTCTGCGCCGTAACTGCTGATGACGTCCTGGTACCGGCTGGCGTAGTTCATGTAGACGTAGTCAGCCTGGCATCCGATGGCGGTGGCCTCGACGTTGATCTTGGTCAGGATGGAGGAGACCGCCGCGTGCACGAGCTCGTCGTCCTCGGCCCTGTCCCAGTAGGTGGCGATCTCGATGTTGTAGTAGGGCCCGTCCTCCACGTTCAGGCCCAGCGGGTTGCCTCCGTTCTTCTGCATGGCCCGCAGCTGGGGCTCCGTGAAGCCCCTGCCAGACCAGGGCAGGCAGCGCGCCCTGCACCTTGGAGAGCGCCTCGATGCCGTCCCAGAAGTACGCCAGAGACGGCTTGAGGATCCTCGGGTCGGCCCTGGTGGTCAGCTCGTAGAAGCACTCGCGCCGCCCGTACCGGTTCTGGCTCTCGACAATCTTGGTCATGGCGGGCAGCGAGACGTAGCCCCCGTCCTCGTGCACAGGCCGCAGCTTGTTGAACCTGTCAAACACCACCGAGCCCTGGCCGCCCTGCGCGCCGCCGTGCCACAGCTGCGTGGACGCGAGCTTGACGCCCTTGTACTTGATCCAGGCGACCCAGAGCCCCGCGTCGGGGTCCTTGTCGGCCTCGCCGACGGCGTGCGCGAAGGCGTCGACGAGGTTTGCAGACGACCACCAGTGCGAGTACAGCTTGTGTCTCTGCCACAGCTCGTTCCTGGGCAGCGCGATGGTCTCCATCTCGAAGCTCGTGACGATGCCGAAGTTGTTCCCGCCCCCGCGCAGGGCCCAGTACAGATCTGGGTGCTGGTCCGGGCTCGCTGTGACGATCTCGCCCCTGGCCGTGACGACCTCGTAGCTTGCAACATTGTCGCAGGCGAGCCCGTGCCTGCTGGAGAAGAAGGAGATGCCGCCCCCGAGGGTGAACCCGCCCACGCCGATAGTCGCCCCGCGGGCGGCGAGGACGGTGACCTCGTGCTCGCCGAGCTCCTGGTACAGCTGGTAGGCGATCTTGCCCGCCCCGACCGTGGCCAGCTTCTTGTCCTCGGAGAGCGACACCTGGTCCAGCCTCTCCAGGGACACGGTGATGCCGCCCTCGATGCTGGATGCCCCCGGGAACGCAGCATGGCCGCCGCTCTTGACGGCGAACGGACAGCGCGTGTGTCGCGAGAGCAGCACCAGCGTCTGCACGGCCTCGCGGCTCGACGGCCTGAAGATGCAGTGAGGGCGGACCTGGGCCTGGTTGTCCGCCCAGTAGCCTCCAGTGAAGTTTGTGTAGGGTGCCTCGCCCGACACGTGCACGGCATCCTCGCCGTATCGCTGTTGTAATGTGGCACACTGGTATTTTTGAATGAAATGATGATCAGCTGTGATTTCGTGGCAGGGAGATCATCACCAATGCTTCTTCTCTTTCTTCTTTCAAGGAAGAAGAGAAGGGAGACAAAAAAAAAAAAGAAGGCAGCAGTTTCCTACAGCAGGTGTGCAGCGCGATATCAGAGATCCCGCATCTCCTACGTCCGACACGGTACTATTAATCTCAGGGAGAGCTGAAGCCTCGAATCCGGCATCGATCAGGGCGCTGATGACGCTGAAGTCTTCTGGTTCGTAACTCGACCCATGATTTCCATAGACCACACCCGCGAAAAGGGCAAGGACTGGTATCAGCATCATGATTCAGTGTGGCGTAAATCGTGGTTGTGCATGGAAGAAGATAACCGCATTCATGTTGTATAGTAATAAGTCGTAGGTTAGGGGTGGCAAAGGGGGCGGATAGGGTGGGATTTTTTGACCAAGCATAAGTACCTCTCATGTTTTATGCTTACTAACAAGTCGTGTTGGTTGTTCCACGCTTGTCTGACGCTCATGCACGTTTCATCCTCCAGGATGCGATTTGATCTTGGAGTTGCTATAGTGAGGCCAATCGCACCAGCTCTTATCTTATTCCTTATAGGCTTACGGCGTTCCCTGTGCATGCTTTGATTTGAGACGGTGTGAACAAAGTAGCTAATTACTTAATTACCAAGCAGATGAGATTTAGAAAGTTAAATACTGCATAATCTACAGGATCAATTGTAGGAATGGGTTTTTGAATCTGGCATAATGCCAATCCCAAGTCATCTAAGATTACATCTTGATATTGGGAACCATGATGAGATAAACGAGATTTGGTATGAAATTCGAAATCGGAAGAACAAGTACCTCGTTTGCTTTCCCGTCAAGCGATGGAGGCCTGGGTTAAGCCAGCATGCTCGCTTACAATCTTCAACATAGCACCGGAAAACAACGAGACAAGGACAATAAAGAAAGAAATCAAGAATCATCTAGAACCAGAGACTCAACCACAAATGTCGTATAGACTCGGATCACCAGTTAAATCGAGAACGCTGCTGCTAATAAGTACACAATCTCGCGTAAAGGAGGCAGACAACGGAACGAGCAACAACATCTCCTTGTTTACCAGTGACTGCCTCACGCTACCGCGGACGAGTGCTGTAGATCGGCGAGACTCTTGCGGAGCCCCTGAGCCGTGGCAGCAAGTTTGGCCCGCCTCTCTTTCTGATGCTCGGGCTCAGACCCGATACGCCTCAGCTCGTTGTCGTCATAACAGGCAATAGCTCGAGGGCTGAAGATGCTTGAAAGTGGTGCGAGGATGTGCCGCTCGATGACTTGGCGACAGACATTGTCGACAAAAGTCTTGATGGCCACCTTAAGTAGATAAACACGTTAGTACTTAGGTACTTAGTCAGGCAGCCTTTATACTACTGGTAGAGGTGGGCGACTCACCTTGTAATAAGCATCCAGGGCCGTTTGTGCCTCATTGCATGCTTGTTCATCCATGTTGATAACCAGTCGGTCTTGTAAGCTGCTGAACAGTCTGTCCGTATCACACGTAGTGGAAGAAGCTGCGTGTCCATGTCCACCAGCATGCCCTTGAACCTTGGAGGAATCGACGGCTGCTAGGACAGCAATCTGTTGACAATCATGCCGAGCTTTCTGGATATTGTCGGTGTAGTAATGGTTGTAGGTGATAGGCTGTCGCTGCTCGTCAGCGATAAGCTTGCCCAGCTCATCTCGAGCAAGTGCCTCGCTTTGATCGAGATTGTCTCTGAAGATACCGAGTATGTCTTGACGGACAGCCGTCTCCGACACGCATGCTGAGACAGCTTTTTCAACCCAGGTCAACATCAGCTTGGACGAGTTGTCGAGATGGTCTCGCGCAATAGCTGGCCATCGACTGGACTGCTCATGAAACAATTCGGCAATGAGGACGTGGTTGTAATTGCCGGGTAGTTCACGCCCGCGTGTATTCATGTACACCTGAGGCCTTTTTGTCAGCGGAACGTGTTATGATAACGTATGATGCTTGGTATCTGCGTAATTACCTGTTTAACCCAACTCGTCATCTCTGTCTTGCTTAGAGTGATTTGTCTTCCAGCATCCTCGGTCGACTGGTTGTTAGAGTCCTGGTCTTTAGACGGGAGAGAAATTCGCCGCTTTGCTCCATGACCACGCATATGGTCGGCAAAATCCCCGTTGGCTCGATGGATCATAGCACGGAGCCGAGACTCCGGCTTTGCAAAGAATTGCTTGTCGGCTCCTTGGTAGTTTCCATCCAGAGCTGCCTGGATGAGCCGGTGAAGAGCCATGCTCAGACCGGTGACAAAAGCACGCAGGTGGCCAACCGTAGATCTGTCTTCCCCTAGGCCGGCCAGATCCGCGTCAATAGCTGCAAGAACGCTCCTCATCTCGGCCTGCACCTTGGGAAGCTCTCTCTCGATGTGCTCATCCAGAAGAATCTGCAGAAAGGCTTGGAGATTCCTTGCACCAATCCTGCCAGGATCAAGGTTGTGTTCTTTCCAGGGCGGAGAGAAGAACCAGTTGCTCTCCCCTCGAGAGACGGTATCTTCGTCCACCCCAATGCTCATCTCGGCCGGTGTCGGGTTCTTGAGGAGGAAAAACCCAGCTTGAGCTTGATCGAGTCCATGTTCTTGGCCAGCTTTGCAATCTTGGCCTCACTGCCCTTGTTGATAATGTCCGCCTTCGTGATAATGCCTACTGTGCGCTGCCCGTCCGGGTCGTATTTTCGTGCTAGCTGCACGATGCCCTGGTTCGCCACATCGTTGGTCGCCTGGAGTACAGCCAGAATGATGGTGCGCGTGCTTGCCAGGTATTCCTCTACAATGCGACGGACGAAGCCGAGATCATCGTCTGTCTGCTCCTCACTGGAGACCGAGATCAAGCCCGGGAGGTCCACAATCGTAAGATGAACGCCGATGGGCCCCGTAACCTCGATGCGCAAGATGTCGGCGGAGAAGGCATCAGCGTCAGCAGATTTTGAGAAGCCGAGGATGTTCATGAGAGAAGAGACCTCCTCGATGATTGCAGGGAGCTCTGAGGTGTCGGAAAGCACCCGCCGGTACTGGCGAAGCGAGTCACAGAGCTCTCCTGACCTGGAGGGGTGTGGCTGGATGCTGGCCGTGAGCATCCTGGGCTGTGTTCTGTGTCGGAGCACGATCTCGGTAGGGAAACGAGTGCAGAGACCATCTTGTCGGGGAAAGGGAATTCCCGTCAGCCGCTCGAGCACAGAACTCTTGCCCGCAGACTGGTCGCCGCAGACGACAAGTTGAGGCAGGGAGACGTTCTCGCCGACGCCGTTGGCCCTGATCCTGTCGATCAGGTCCAGCCGGCAGGTAGACTTGGCCGAGCTGAGCCCGCTGGTTAGCTGAGCTGAGCCGAGCTCCTGGGGGGACATTTTGACGAAGGAGGAGGAGTAGAAAACGGGAGCGCAAGAAGAACGAGAGCAAGACTTTGTTGAATCTGCGATTGGGGACGACGAGAGTGTTATGATGAATTATAATATCGTACAGATGACTGCCCTGAATCAACGAACTGTGTGCAAAGAATTGACCCTTCTGCTGGTAACTATAACAATTTCGAACTTGTCATTTGTAGCATTCAATTGATTTAATATCAGCCTAGCCTTCCCAGCCTTTATAACATCTATATTCTTCTTCACATTCGTCTTGGCGGTGTCATTGAACTACTTCGACTACAAGAAACTCCCTTGATATCGTACATGCGCGGCAACGACTCTAAATTCCAAAGCCAAGTTGACGTATATGTGAGCAACGAGCAGATAAACTTGCATGATCAAGCAATCTACCCCCACGGACCGGTAAACCTTGTGGTGAGTCACAACTGCTGCATCTCCAGGACTTCCTCCAGTTGTATTCTTATCAAAGTGAATCATGACGTCGTATAGCTTTGACCGGTCAGGAGCTACAGCAGGAGGCCTACCGCCCCGCCCCCCCCCCCAATGGTTGACGGAATATTGAGACAATCATCGTCACGTCGCATCGCTAATCTAGATCCAACCTCTCCCTTCGGTCTCTACACTCCCCTGACTATCCTGCCTCTTGATTCGTCCATGATAGAGGGCTGCGTGCATTCAGCATGCCTTTTTCGACTGAACAAAAAAAAAAAAAAAAAAAAAAAAAAAAAGGGAAAGGGGCAGCACTCCACTCGGGTATATTATATATTACTGCCACATCTTTTGATTTCCTCATTCTCTGATGTGTCCTGAAACTCACTACGTACACTGCACAGATTTTCCCATACCGCCGTCAAAGGCCATCCACTTACTTTCGTCTGTCCCGTCTGCAATTGTTTACTAAAAAAAAACTAAAAAAACAATGCTGCTTGCCAATTCTCAGTCTGCGGCCGTCAATGGCCTCTGCTCCAAGACCCGGCTCGATCTGATGGACTCCATCGACAGCCTTCGCTCCCAAGGCATCAACCACTTCGTCTCGCTGCCCCAGATCATTGTGTGTGGGGACCAGTCAGCAGGAAAGAGCTCAGTGCTGGAGGCCATCTCTGGGGTGCCTTTCCCAGTCAAGAGCAACCTGTGCACCCGCTTCCCCACAGAGCTTGTCCTGCGCCGTACTCCCCAGGTCGGCGTCAGCGTCTCCATCGTTCCCCACCACTCTCGGAGCAGCCCAGAGAAAGAAAGTCTCGCTGGCTTCCACCAGGATCTCAAGGACATCGATGGCTTCGCATCGCTGATCGAGGACGCCAAGTCCGCCATGGGCATATCGACACACGGCAAGGCCTTCTCCAAAGACCTCCTTCGTGTGGAGATCTCGGGTCCCGACCGTCCCCACCTTACCATCGTGGACCTCCCAGGCCTCATCCATTCGCAGACGAAGCACCAGACGGCGTCTGATGTCGAGCTGATCCAGGACGTCGTTGAATCGTACATGAAGCAGCCTCGAAGCATCATCCTCGCTGTGGTCTCGGCCAAGAATGATTTCGCGAACCAGATCGTCCTCAAGCTGGCCCGTTCAGCCGACCCCGCCGGCAGCCGTACGCTGGGAGTCATCACCAAGCCCGATACTCTGTTTCCTGGGTCCCAAAGTGAGGCCATCTATGCGTCTCTTGCGCAGAACCAAGAGGTCGAGTTCCGGCTCGGCTGGCATGTGCTGAAGAACATGGACTGCGAGACCGGCAAGGGGGTCGCTCGCCGAGCGTGATGCCCAAGAGACTGCATTCTTCGGCGAGGGAATCTGGCAGGAGCTGCCCAGCGCGATCCTCGGAATCGGCCTGCTACGCCAGCGCCTCAGCAAGGTTCTACTTGCGCACATCACCTCGGAGCTTCCCAGCCTGGTGCAGGAGATAGAGTCCAAGCATGCTGCCTGTCTTGACAGGCTGAAGAAGCTTGGCCAGCCCCGGGTTACCTTGGCAGAGCAGCAGCTCTATCTGCTCGTGGTCAGCGAGTCCTTCCAGCGGCTTGTCAGGAGCGCAGTTGACGCAAACTGCACTGATGCATTCTTTGTGGATTCGGAATCCGAACACGGCTACCAGCAGCGAATCCGCGCCGTTGTGCGAAACCTGAACGAAAGGTTCGCCAAGGACCTCTTGAAACGCGGTCATCGTCATCACATCACAACCGGCTCACAGTCTGAAGCGTCCTCTCCGCCCAACGGCATCTCCATCACGCGAGATGAGTTTATAGATCGGATCGAGGCAAAGATGCGCAGGTCTAGAGGTCGGGAGCTGCCTGGATTGTTTGACCCGATGATCATTGCAGACTTGTTCCGCGAACAAGCTGGCCCGTGGGAGGGTCTTGCCGTCGCTCACGTTCGTCGGGTCTGGAAGGCGTGCAAGGCCTTCCTCAAACATGTCGTTGCTTACGTTGCCGATCCTGGAACGTCGACCGCGCTCGTCCAGAAGATCTTCGAGCCAGCGATGGACAAGATCTTGACAGATCTCAAATCCAAGACTGCCGAGGTGCTGAGGTCTCATCAGGCGATCCACCCCATCACCTACAATCACTACTTTACCGAAAGTGCGCAGAATATCCGAGCCTCTCGGAAGAGGACCGAATGTGCCTCGATCGTGAAGAGCTTCTTCAACGTCTCCAATCTAGGACACCACTATTCCAGAGACACCACAGTCGATCTTTCAGACTTGGTCGATGCCCTGGTGAAAGGCACTACCGAGCCGGACATGAACCGATTCGCGGCTTCAGAGGCTCTGGACTATATGGAGGCATATTACAAGGTGTGCATATTCTATATTGAGTAACCCCTGAACCATAAACCAAGCTGATCATCCCTACCCCCGTTTCTCAGGTTGCCATGAAGCGCTTTGTCGACGATGTTGCCGTCGAGGTCATTGAGGTCTGTCTGGTGTCTGTTCTGGGCGATGTACTGTCCCCGACTGGTGTCTACAAGATGACACCCGATCTTGTCAGCCGCATCGCCGGCGAGTCCGAGGAGAACCAGGCTCAGAGAGAGCAGCTTGCGCGGCAGCTTGAGGTCTTGAGCAGAGGGGCCGAGACATGCAAGGGCTTCGTCAGCATGGATTCTATTGGTAAGTGGTGAGACTACAGCAATGTCAACTTGAGAATGATGCGGCAGCTAAAACAGCTTCAGCTTGTGACGAGGTTGCCACCGATTCGGAGGATTTTGATGATTGCTCTGAGGTGGAATATCCGACAGCCAAGACCATCGAGGAGCTATCTACTACCTCCACCGAGGAGCTACGCACTAGGATCAGAGACCTCGCTGCTAGTGATGCTGCTCCATTAGTTACGGAAGACACTATGGAGGAAGCCATACTGGAGCCTGATCCGGAGCCAGCTGCCGAGGAATCTGACAACTTCATTTTTGACATACCCACCACGAAGAAAAGTAAAAAGAAGAAGAAGAATCCAGGTAACTGGTATAGAAATGGAGACAGCCCCTAGTCGATCTATTGAATAAAAAGGGACTATAAAGCTTGATTCCTTCTAGCTGAACTACCTAGCTGGCCAGAAAGGCTATTATTTATCCATCTAGATCCTCGATAAATGTCTTTAAGAAATATAGAAGTGTTTAGTGCTGGAAGATCAGGAAGACCTTTGTGCTGAAAGATTAAAATCCTCTCTGAGCCTCTCACCGTTTCAGGGCCCAAGTCAATAGGGGGCCTTACCAAACAATACGAACTTAGTTTAGGAAGGGGAGGAGGATTGAAGGCTTGCTTCTGTGCTGAGGGTAGAGCGGTCCACGACTCCCGATGCATAGGCTAAAAAAAAAAAAAAAAAAGCGCTTTTAGAAACTATATTGTCCCCGAAACGATTGGATTTTATACACGGATTATCACTTCTTGTTATACATATTCGAAGGCGGTGCCAAGCTGGGGAGTGACGTGCGCTTCTATACTATGCAGTAGCGATTCGAATAAAAAGAGGATAAGGATAGACTTATATTTATTAAATGGATTTAATAAATATGAGGAGCTAGTATTCAATTCTTAAATTAGTGCTTATCTAAATCTATACTCTTAAGATATTATAATGAAATACCTGCAGCAGCTCTGACCCGCGCTATATTATGGACGTTGCTATCCTGCCGAGACACTCGGATATGAGTTGGCCTCGAAGTGATTATTTGAGATAGATAGGATAAAATGCTTACTTGAGGCCACAGCCAAAATCTGGGATAAAGTCTCCTTTTATTCTAGGAAATGATAATTCATTGACTTATGGTTACGCTACCCTCTGTTGACCCCTCGAAGACGTGCATAAATCTCAGAAATCAATAGATTGAAATTGATTGAGTTTTCCGAGACTGGATGGTGGTGGTGATGGTGACTAACATGTGCTCTGACCCAGTCTGTTTGAATCATAAAACCAGGGCTTTTCATGACTACCCCGGGTCTGCGAACATCATCACCAAAGCAAAACTCCAAAACCGCATCATTGCCATCCAACCCCTCAAACACCCGACGTGCCCACCACACACTCTCTTCACCCACACCCACCTCACCAGGTCTCATGGCCACCTTGCGCCGCATACAATGGCGAACAAGACCCTCTAGCACCTGCCCAGCGCGCCCCCAGTGGCGCCAGCCCTCTCACCACGGCAACAGCCGCAAGTCCTCATCAGCAGCAGCAGCAGCAGCAGCAGTAGCTTCATGGCACACTCAAACCTCTCAGGCCTCATCCCGTGTGCAGATCTACACCTCGCACACGCACGACCCTTACCTAAACCTCTCGGCCGAGCACTTCCTCCTGCAGACCTCGCACCCTGACTCCACGGTGCTGTTTCTCTACGCCAACGACCCGTGCGTGGTCATTGGCCGCAACCAGAACCCCTGGCTGGAGGTCAACCTGGGTCTGCTGCGCTCTTATCGCGCGGCTGCTGGGGACGCTCCGGGCTTGACTGGACGAGAAGGAGGAGAAGTGGGAAGAGGAGATGATGGGCACTACGGTGGTGAGGCGGCGGCGGCGACGACGACAACAAGTGTGGCGCTGGTGAGACGCCGTTCCGGCGGCGGCGCGGTGTTCCACGACCGCGGCAACGTCAACTACAGCGTCATCTGCCCACCAGCCCTGTTCGACCGAGACAGACACGCCGAGATGGTAGTCCGCGCCCTGCACCGGCTAGGCGTGCCCACGGCGGGCGTGAATGCGCGGCACGACATCGTCGTGGATGGCGAAGGTGGTCGCAGCCGCGGTGGCCATGGAGACGGCGCTGGCCCAGGGACCACCTCCTTCAAGGTCTCCGGGTCGGCGTACAAGCTCACCCGGCTGCGGTCCCTGCACCACGGGACGTGCCTGCTGTCATCGCCGAACCTGAGCGACATCGGCAGGCTGCTGAGGTCGCCGGCGGAGGGATACATGAAGGCCAGAGGGGTGGAGAGCGTGCGCAGCCGCATCCGTAATGTCGGCGTGGGCAGCGAGGAGTTTATGGAGGCGGTGACGGGGGGAGTTTAGGGCCATGTATGGGCCGCCGGACCTGCGGGCGGTCATAGGCGCGGAGGGGAAGACTGCGCCTGACTTTGCGCATGAGAAGATCCAGAAGGGATATGAGGAGCTCACGGTGAGATCTTTCCTGGCTCTGTCCCATGACAACGTTCTCTTTTGATTGATGTACTGACCTGGGTGACGATGAGTTTTGTCGAGCAGTCTCGGGAGTGGATCTACAACCAGACACCCCTCTTCACCTTCTCAACCCATCCTTCCGAGGAAGACCCTCGAGAGCGGCCGCCTTTTCCACCAGGCGTGCCGAGCGATGTAAGTCGAAAGAAGAAAAGCTCTACATCCAGCCCACACCATCTGCTCACATGTCACACAAGTTTCGCGCAACCATCACGGCAAGGCACGGTCAGATACAGCAGGCCGAAATCTCTGGTCTCGACGGCAAATCACTCGAGGGCCAGAGCCTCGACGATATCGCCGACTGGCGTCAGGTCTTGCAGCTCAGGGGCCATTCCGCATCGGAGTCTGTTGGCAGCTGGTTCAACCATCTCTTCGGCATCAGCAAATGAGAACTAGACAAAGAAGCGATTCTTCCAAGAGAAAATTTCAGCTGAGGCGCGTGGTTTGTGTCTGGCCGAAATTTTTATTAGACAGATAAACAAAAGAATATATCATGATACCCATTCCGCACAGGCGGAGAGATCAACGCCCTTCAAGGCTCTCAACCCTCATCATTCCAGATTCCGAGGAACGCCCATGACGCCTCTGCCATACCACTCGGCAACCGTCGCAAACCGGTCATCACTTCTCTCCAGCTCGTCCTTGAACAGCTCGTGGCGGTCCGCGTTCTCCTCCTGGCCCCTCTTGATGGCCCTGATGGTCTGGTTGTTCTGCGCACAGAGCGGACACTCGCCGTCCACCCCGTCTCCGCCCCGCAGGCACCGCTGGTGGAAGCTGTGTTTGCACAGGAAGTGCACGGCCGGCAGGTCCAGCATCTGTGTGCACACCAGACACCGCGTGCCCTGGAACACGGTTGGGTTCGTGCCCAGGCTCGCAATCTCTGCGCGCCGCTGTTCGGTCTCGGACCGGAACCCAGCCACGCGGTTCCGCTTCGAGGCGATCTCTTTCCGCTCGTTCTCGATCGTCTTGTGCAGGTACGGCTTGATCATGCCCATGGTTGCGACGGTGTTCTTGGAGAGCAGCTGGACCACCTGCAGCGGCGCCATCAGGCCGTCCTGGTCGATCTTGTTGAGGACGAAGGCTAGCTCGTCGAGACCTGCCTCATCGAGCACACGCGTGTCCGACGTGAGATAAGCCAGGGCAGCCGGGTAGAGAGACGGCTCCCGGGCTCCATACTTGCGCAGTGCCTTCATGGCCCCGCGCGTGTCTTTGGCCGAGGTGTAGGAACGGAAGATGTCCGACAGCAGACCGGCCTGCTCCTTGACAAGGGTGGTTCCGTCATGGTAGTCAGAGAGGTGCGAGAGCAGGAGCACATTAGAGTTCTCTATGGGGGCCCCTCGGCCCTCGATGAGCTTCTTGGCCTTCTGCTCCCACTCCTCCCGGCCAGTCTCGCTTTTCGTCTCTCTGAATTTGTGCAGATACATTTCAAACAGGGTTGTGTAGAGGTCGGTCTTGTCGGCCTCCGAGATGCTATCCTCCTGGAGGCACGCTTCAAGAAAGACGATGAACTCGTCAGGATGGTCTATGAACGAAGAAAATGCGGTTCGTGGCGGCGGGGGCGTGTATCTAGGGGGTGGGGCGTCGTCGGTGTCGACGAGGACTGAGCCTTCGCTGACAGTGGGGGGCAGGTTGCCTTGCGTGGGGGCGAAGCAACCGCCGGGCTGCTCATGTAGGGGAGGGGAAGAAGATTGGACAGGTTTTGTACAGCGTTTGCGGCACCGGCGGCGAAGCCCCCACCGACCGAAGAGGGCGTGACTGATTCGTTGGTTGCTATGCGGCGTATTCTCGGCCGGTAGTTGCCTGTGTAATAATCGATGAACATCTGGGCGGCATCTTTGGGACAGTTCTCGATGAGCACTCTGGCATATTTCATGAGACATGGATAGGCCTAGATGATTGATCGCAGTCAGCCAGCCAGTCACGGGTTCTCAGCATGCACAGGAGGCTTAGCATTCAAAATTTCTTACCGTCTGGGGATCAAGGCGCCATATGAAGCTGAGCGCCTCATCATAGCTCCTCAGATCCTCAATGAGAATGTCCACCACCATATCATTCTCGCCATGCTTCTTGGCGAGGTACGCCGCCTGCTCAAAGTAGCCTCCCTGCCTACACATCGAGATGGCCGTGTCGAGGTCGAACTTGAGATCCCCAGGCTGCTTGATGAACTTCTCCAGCTTGTCGATATCCTTCAGCTTGGCGTAGCAGTTCAACAGCAGGGTCGTGTGGTCTGACGTGGCCTTGTCATGCTCGTGCAGCTGCTCCAGGTACTCGATGAGGTTGTGTATCCTCTGCGTGTCGAGGAACTTTCGGATTACTTGTGATGGTTCTGTGTTGTCGATTGCTTTGATGTATTGGACCATGGCCTGGTCGTATTCTCCCTTCTGGTACAGGTGGTCGCCGTACCTCCGGAAGATGGCGTTCTGCTGCTGTGCGTCCAGGCCGGCTGTCTGTGCGAGGGATATCGCAAACGGATAGAGGTTTCTCTGGTACAGCATATCCAGTCTCTGCTGGAGCGTCTTCTCGTGGTACCTCTGTATCTTGCCATCCTGCGTCAGGGTGTACAAGTCACCCCACAGCTCAAAGACGGCCAGGACCTTGGAGATGAGGGTCTCGGTGTGTGCCACCACCTTGAGGTCGGGCTCGAGCAGGAGGAACGATGATGCATTGAAGATGGCATCTGCAGCGCTGCCTCCGAAGCGCCGCCGTATCATGTCAGGATCCTGCGACCGTGTCGATGCCGGCGGTGACACGACGGCGACGTAGTTGTTATAGACAGACACCAGCTCCTTGGGGGCCTCGTAGGCGCGCGGCGGGCCCCGGCCCTCGAGTGTGTAGTAGTAGATGGCATCGTCCCTGGCAACAACAATATCTCCAGTGGCCCCGTCGACCGTCATGCAGCCAACACCGCAGCCTTGGTCCTCGACTGTCTTCGGGGGCTGGCCTTGGCCCTTGCCCAGTATTGTCAGCTTGAGTATCCTAGACACGGTCGAGACAAAGAGGGTCGTGAGCTTCTCGTCCACCCGCAGCTCGACGCCGGTGATGGGCTCCTCCGACTCGTAGACGATCCTCTGCTTCGCGCCGCGGTCGTTGATCAGGTCGCCCCGGATGACGGTGACAGCGCCGTTGGCAAAGCCGACAGCGATCTGCGACAGGTCCTCCGAGGCCGCGAAGGCGGAGATGGGAAACTGCTTCCTCGCGTTGTTGATGGTGAGGGTGCTGAGGCAGGTCGGCATGCCCGTCTTCTTGACCGGCTTGTCCAGCGCCCAGACCTTGAGGACGGGCTCGCTGCTCATGTTCTCGGCGACGGTGACTAGCAGGCTGGTCCCTTCGACCTGGCGCATGTGGGATATCCGGACGTCCTCGTGTGCCTGGAAGCTGCGCATGATCTTCCAGCTCGGACCCACGATGCGCACATGGCCGTCGGTGCTGCCGAGGAAGAGGCTGTCGGAGCCGGAGCAGACGCTGGCGATCTCGTTGCCCTCGAAGAAGGAGCGCGTCTCGGCATCGTCGGGCAGTTTGACCTGGCTGACGTCGAAGAAATCGAACGACTTCCACTGTGAGGATCCACGACAAGCTGGTTAGAATGAATGCGCGCCCAGCAGTGGCGGCGGCAGCAGGGCCTGTAGGAGGGAGGCAGCACGTACAGAAAGAGCCATGGTCAACAAGCCTTCTCAGTCAGTCAGCGGGCAGCCCCAGGACTCCCAAGTCACATTATCCGGTGTGGTGGAGGTGCAAGTCGGGTGAGCATCCAAAGCAAGGCGATGCAATGACGAAGTGCAGTGGCCGCAGACAGTAACACACTGTTGACATGACCACAAAGGACGGGGGGCCCTGGTTCAATGCTGCGGGGCTTCCCTGCAACGACCCTAACCCTACTTACTATTCATCAACACACATCGTCGTCTTTGAATGTCGCAATTGAATTACCTTGAACCGGAGAGGAACTGTCTTTCTTAAATTCCAAGTCTGATTAATAGATCTCTCTAGGCCTACAGATTACTTTATATGAACTCCATCAACAAGTCTAGGAACTGTTCCTCCTTCTCAGACGACATATCCTTCCTCATGGTGACTCGACCATAAGTACCGTGCCCGTCAATCAGGATACACTCACGCCAAGGCCCAAGACAAATATGCTCCGTCGTCGACGCTTAGAGGAGCAGCAAAAGAATGATGGCTCGGCGGCAAGGCATTAACACACAAGGTGGCTAGCTGCAGGATCATCTTACCATTGGACTGCCACCCGCAGGCCGCAGCTGACTGCCGTCCCCTTGGCCTGACTCCTTACCCCTCTCGATGGTCCTCTCTCGAGTCTCGACTATCGTGGCATGCGATTCCTGCTCCTAGTAAACCAGAACGATAATCAACGATGCTTCAAGCTATTCTCGAAGCGCCACTTCTGCAGAACCGCCATGGTGACCAGAGCGGCTATTTCGCCTACCTCGAAGCCTGGAAATACCTTGACGTGCGTCTATTAGGACCAGTCCCTTTTTTTCCCCTCGTCTCGTCACCTATGCAAGTCAATATCAAGCTGACATGAGGCGGTGGGCATCAGGCCTCGGGTGATGCTACCTACAGCACTACAGTTTATCCTCTGGAGGCATCAGAGGTCAAAGACTGGGCGTTGGGGCAGGGTCGCTTCTCCCGGCAGCAGACACTCTCCAGCCGGGAAGAACAAGCACGTCCATGGCGGCGTCAGGCTGCTCTTTGCGCAACCCAGGGGAACATTCGCGCGTGCCGTGCCGGTAGAGTTGACCTCTGCCAAGGTGCTGGAGGCTCTGCAACTCCCACCGTACACGTTCACGACGTTTCAGCATCAGTCCGGGCTGTACTCGTGCAGCAGGTATCCGGAGGGCAGCACGCATGACAGCTGCACGAGGCTGAGTACGTTCATTCCACACACACACACACACACATATATATATATATATATATTGATATTGCTGTCCTGTGGATGATGGTATTCCTGCTGGCTCCTTCGCTGATTCCTTCCTCACCGTCGCAGGCTTCGCCCTTCGGACCCCCAGAAATGGGAATGCTCCATCGGTGGGCTCGCTGTCAGCCATGACTTCGAGGCCGGCATAACAACAGCCCTCAGCCTAGGCTACGCGTTCGAAATCAACGCTTTCCGGTCGCCCGAGCACAGGCCGCCCGCGCTTGACGCCTTCGTCAGCCAGTTCCAGGCATCCCAGCACCTGGTCTGCCACCCCTTCCTGCTGCCCTGTCTGGCCCTGGCGACACACGTCCAGCGCGTGCGGTCCTACGTGATGGGCTCCCTCAGCAGCCGGGTGATTGAGATCGAGGCCAGCATCGGGGTGACGACGGCCGGGCGGTCGCAGAAGCTCTACCCCGAGTACCGCGTGGCTGGGTCGGAACTTTTTGTCGGCGGCCAGATGCGTAGGGAGCGCGCCAAGAGCTTGATGGCGACACTCAACGACGTGTCCACGTGGATCATCTTCACCAAACGCTCGCCGCAGTGGGACATTGGGTGCGTTGACTTTCTGCTTACGCTGTTGGACAAGAACAAGAGGTTGCAGAAATGCCGAGGGGTAGACGGGGCCCTGTTTCAGGAGCCTCTGGAGTACCTGAAGACTCTCAGTGCGGCCTGTCTGGAAATCACAGAGACTTCTGAGGCACGGATGCAACTGCAGCTCAACATTGTGAGTTGATGCTTTCCAGATTATCAGAGAGGAAAACCCCAGTACAGATCTCTCACAAAATTCTGTCTACTAGTTATATACATCTATCGCCCAGGATGACGGCCAGACGAGCGCTCGACTGGCCGTCTCCGCAGGCAAGGACAGCACCAGCATGAAGATCATAGCCCTGATCACAGCCGCGTACCTGCCAGGTACATTTATCGCAGTAGGCATCCCGTCACTTACCTGCTTCTTGATTCTCTCTATGCTCACACGTGCCTCCTAGACGCTCTTCGGCATGGGCATGTTCAACTGGAAAACCGATGACGGCGGAGGCAGCAGCAGTACCAGCTCTTCCTCGATTTCTCCAGATTTCTGGATCTATTGGGCCGTGACGGTGCCCCTGACCATCGTCACCCTGGTAGGCTGGGCGATCTGGTGGAAGTTTGAGGAGTACCGGTACGACCGCGACATACAGCGGGCGGCCCAGGACGAACCAACGTTGCATGGAAAGGCAAAGGCCATCGTGGATGTGAAGCTGCCCTGGTCCAGTAGGAGGCATGCCGAGAAGGCCGGCCGTACGTGATACGTATATTCTCGAAACCCAACAGCTTGCCTCATTGAACGAGTTGACTATGAAATATGGTATGGGATGGTCATTCTTGATGGAGACTCTATATTGTGAGAGAATGACTGTTTCATGAACGCTTATACAAACCCAACAATCATATCTATGAAAAAAGGCCTCAGTATGCCCAAAACTCCAACGCTAGGTATTGAAGGATACAATCAATGTTTCTTCTCCTTCCACGCCCGGAAAGCCCGTCCAAAACTCCCCTCATCACCACCATCCTTCAGCCCCTTTCCGCTGCCCAGACTGCCCAGGCTCGCCAGGCCGCCGCCGCTGCCCAAGTCCACGAGCGGTACCATTGAAGGCCGCCCGTGTGCGCACTGAAAAGGAAAAGCACACTGGACGAGGCTGTTCAGCAGCTCGGAGCACTGGTCTGAGGTGAGGGGGTCGTTGAACATGATAGCGCCTGGGCCGGGGTGATGGGGAGTCGTCAGCTTCTAGTGTAAGGTAACTAAAGGCAATCAAAAGAAGGGCAGCCGACTTACTCCTGCAAGACCTGGAATTGATCAGCTCCACAATGCCCTGCGGACAACCGTGGAAAAGCGATACCCAGACCGGCGCGTCACTATCACCATCTTTCTCCGGGACTAGCCTTCGCCTTGGCTGTGGGACAGACCCATCCTCGTCGTTCAGCTTCCAGGCCTCCTTCCTGATCAGCTCAGCCAGCAGCCTAGGATCCGTCCTGCATTTTTCCAAGATCGCAGGAGGCAGACTGCGCACATTTATCTTAAACTTATTAACGGTAGACTTCACCTTCCTCTGACCCGTACTGAAACAGTTGTCGCGTGCAGGACGCTCGATATCGTAGCATATGCCCCAGTGTGCAAAATATTCCTGAAACCGGCCAAGAAGGTCTTTATCGTGGCGAGAAAGTTCAAACTGCACAGGCTTCGGCAGGGCCTCGGTGACGGCTCTCCAGTACTTCTCGTTATCGTCTCCCGCAGCGGGCGCAAAGTAGCTCTGCATGAGCGATTCCACACGGCAGCGTTCATCTGCGGCGTGCTGATCAATGAGCAACAAAACCGTAGATGTGTCTAGCAGATCGGAGCTCGAGGTCTTATCTCCCTTGGCATGTGTGAGCGACACCTTTGCGAGAATGAACTTCTTGTCTACCTGGGCGATGAGCTGTGCCTTCCTCAAGGTGTCCTTCGACAGACGCCCCAGGAGGCCCATGGCAGCCGTCTCGTGTGGTGTGCCGATATGGAAAGATGTCTGGGCCTGATGACAGTGGTGACTACCTGGCTTGGGGTCGAGTTGAAGCGTCTCTACCACGTCGGGCAGTTTCGGTATAGGAGCTTCAGCGGACTCAAAGACGGGATTCTTCCATCTGTTTACAAGATCTGTGACCCAATGTCCTGTGTCTCGGCTCTCGGACTCTTTCTCTGGAATCTCAAGGGCCGTCTTGGTGGGATCTTCCATCGAGAATACTTTGTTCTGCGTCGAGAGCCTCGAGGTCACCTCAAAACCAGTCCGGGCGTTGACGGGGGTGGCCCTCTTAGGTACCAGATTGACCCATTCAAAGGTCTCGTCTGCTGCAGGACGACCTATAGACGACGATGGCTGTTTGCCTGTCTCAGGCTGCAGAGCGTCATCCGACTCTGACTCTGGCGGTCCGGTTGATTTCTTCCGCACCAGCTCGCGAGGGTCAATGTCGTCAAAGGGATGCCGTGTGAGTCTGCCGTTGGCATCGTAGAGCGAGGGACGAGACGGCTGCGCGGGGCTACAAGCTCTCGGCCGGTCGGTGGAGCTGTGGCCTGGAGTGGTGTTCCGACTCGGCTGAGAAGGAGTGGTGGAGGCAGACTGAGTGCGTGAGCGAGAAGGGGCTGACGGTTTGTAGGTCGGCAGGGCCCCTCCTGATTTGACCTTGGACCATGCGGAGAATGGGGATTCTGATCCTCTGACTGCCGCTTCGAGACGCGGTATCTTTCTAACCACCTCTGGTTCTCTTGGTGGACCTATCGCGGCGTTGTCAGGGTGAGGTGAAGCGCTACCAGTTTTCTGGCGGCCTGATGTGGATTTCGTAGACAAGATAACCTTTCTGGGCCGGCAGTGATTTTTCTTGAGAAACTCGTAGAACATGGCCCTCAGGAGGTCTGTAACCAGGGGCAAGTCTGGCCGTCGGTCGTCGAGAAAGTCATCCGCGGCTAGAGCCCCAGCCGGCTCCGAAGCGGAGGGGGATATCCTCAAGATGAACATGGGCCACCTGTCAACACCTTTCCGGATCTTGAGATCCTTGTTTGTGAAGTCCTCACTGCCGGTCTTTTTCGAGCCTTCCTCGGGATCACTATCCTCGCCAGCACCAAAACTGGAGTCGGCAAAGACCCTGTTCGCCTCTTCGTACAAGATATTGCAGCGGCTCTCGTTTGACAAGGGTTCTATGCCGAGGCTGATGAACTGCATACGCTTAGTGGCCACTGGCTGCAGGCACACGTAACAGGTGATCTCCAGCTTTGGGGCAGAGGCCCCGATGGCAACCCAGTCACCTGCGTCTGGGCTATCCCACAGAGATGCCTGGCGAAGAAGCCGGCAGCTGTCACTGGCCCATTGTCCAGGCTCAGAGCCAGTTCTCAGGGTGAGGCTCTGACGGCCAGAAGCCTCACGGACAGAGAGGAACACTGCGCCGGGCCAGGCGATCAAAAGCGCTATCACATCCAGCAGGAGATGGTCCCAGTCCCTGCTGAAGAAGTTCGACTTTTCGGCCTGCAGAGCACGGTGCTTGACGCGGACCGGCATAGCTCCAAACAGATCTCTCACGACAACCCTCGTGCCGTGGGGGAAGGTGACAAGTCTGTGCTCGGGAAGACACGGCATATGTCGTGTCAGCACCTTGGAGTTGTGAATGGCCATGGAGTTGTGAGAGTGGAAGTCTCTGTGGTGAGAAGCGATGGAGAGAAGCGACAGTGAGGCCACGGAGGCCAGAAACACGCCATGTCTCCCATGTATGTCTGTCCGTGGTGGGAACTTGGAAGTGTCTTTTATGTTTATTAATACCGTTAGTCGTGTGTCGTCGTAACCAGGCGCAGCAGAGACAAGGCGAGAAGGGATGCACACAGTACGTACAGTGTAGCTGACCCAGACCTCCCTCTTCCTTGAACTCAGAGGGGGAATGCCAGTGCCATTGTCCTCGACGGAACAGTTACCCTTCACATAGTCAACGGTCACGTTAACCCTGGTGGCCCCAGCGTCGAGCGAGTTCTTGATGAGGCCGGTGACGACGCCGTTAAGAGAGGCGATGACGACGGAGGACCTGATCTGCGCCGCGACATCCCCTGGGAGCGGCTTGATGGACATGTCGAGATGGACATTTCTGGGTGGGTCTGCCAGCGAGTGGTCTCGTGAAGGTCTACCTTGTGATGTGTGTTGATGCGGGTTGAGGTTGAAGTTGAAGTTGTCATGGGTGGACAATAACAGCACAGCACTATAGCACTGAACCACTACAGTTCAGTACACTACGCATACTGTACGTCTGTGCTGAGTCCGGTACTTCAGTGGTGCCGCAGCAGGTGCCAGGGGCAGCGGTGTAAACTACTACAGTGGAGGTTGCCTGGTTGCGTCTCAGTGCAGGCACTGCTGCTTAGTACTTATGTAGACAGCCTCTAGCATGACGTCACGTGTTCCACTGCGGCTGCGCTGGTCTCGGTGGATACTAAGTACTATTACTTAGTATCCTTCTGTAGAGGGTACCTCACAACTGTGTAGTCGCTACAGGAGGATGCAGTACTACCATAATAAGTAGCCAGGCAGCCAGGCCGCCGGCCAGGGGAGCAAGCTGCCCTCTTGCCTTGCACTGTCTTTGGGGGTCTGATTGGCCTGGCTGTGGTTGGGGCAGGACAGGGCCTGGACAGGGCCAAGGCTAGGGCTGGCCCTGGGCTAGGCCTCTGGGCTAAGGCGCTGCTTGCAGTGGACGGATCGGGGTCCCGGGGGGCCTGAATTCAGATCCTGAGAAGACTAAAGATTCCATTTCCAACCTTTCCTCTCTCTCCCCTCCCCCCCCTCGTTTCTATTCCTTTCTTAATCTCCGGCTTGACCTCTACTCCATATCTCTGCTCTCTGATCAATGTGATCAAGGCGTGATCAAATCGTCAAGGTCACATCATATCACATCACATCAGTCTCTGTTCTCTTCGGGCAATTCTTTGACAAAGCCTCCCCCCTTCAGCCTTCCTCTTCATCCTTCCTCCTCCTCCTCCTACTACTACTCTTCGATATCCTCGTCCACCCCGACTACGATTCCGATCGCGACCACGGCCATCCCTTCCCTTCCGCTTCCGCCCTCTCCCTCCTTCAGGCGGCACCTCTCGATCACAGTACCACGATGGCCACGGTGCCCGCAGATCGCCGCAAACCGTTTACAAAATGGGTCAAGAAGTTGAACCAGAAGATGAAGCGGGCAAAAGGACCCAACAATCCATATCCCCAGTCTGGGCACGTCAGCTGCAAGCACCCGCAGCAGCGCCAGCAGGACCACGAGTCGCAGTCGCTGTCTCAGACGCGGTCTACAGACCACCCACAGAGCCGCATCTCGACCATCGAAGGCGACAGCGCCCGCACCCGCACCCGCGCCCCAGCCTCAGACCCGGACCCTGAGCTCGAGATGGTGGTCCACTCGGCCGAGGACCTCGACAACAACAGGCAGTCCCTGGTGTCTACGACGAGCGGCAGGGGGTCGGCAGCAGACGGCGACGACGAAGACGACGTCGAGGTCGAAGGCCGGCCACCCACGACCGCTCCGTCGTATGGAGGCACCTCGCTCGCGGGCACGATGATCACGGCGACTGATCCTCGCAGGCCCGACAGCACCTTCTCCTCGCCCGCCCCTTCCGCCCGGTCCGTGGCGACCACACTCTCGACGATTCAGTCTCAGATGGCCAATGGCGTGCCTGCGGCTGGCCCCGGCGGCGCCCACAGCGCCAGCCACCCCAGCGGCACGGCCCAGGCGTCGTCATCGTCGCGCGACGCCAACGGCGAGCCCGTTCAGTACAGCCAGCCGCAGGCCCTGGTCACGGCGATGCCGGGCACCGACCGCAACACGCGCAGCAGCGCGTACCGGCCCGCCACGTACAGCGCCATCATCGCCAACAACCTGCTCAACGACAACATCTCGATCCTCACCCTGGCGTCGTCGACCCAGCGCCGTAGGCGGCGCTCCTGGGACACGGACTACGACCATGCCTCAGTGCGGGCCCTGCCGCCGTCGCAGTTTGGGGGCAGCCGCGAGTCCCTGCCCCTGTCTGTGCTGAGCGCCAACCTGGACGGGCAGCCCACGAGCCCCGGGCTGACGGCGGCGAGATCCATTGCCGAGCGGTCCGTGAGCGGGCTAACGACGGGACACGGGCGGGCCGACAGCCTGAGCGGGAGTATCGGCGGCGGAGGGCCCATGGCTGTCGCGAGTGAATCATAGGGATGGTTTGTGGCTCTCTCTACTACGGGTGTGCACTGTCTGCACGCTGGTGCCACGAGGGTCGTCGGTGTGGTCGCCAGCAGCTAAAAAGAGCCATACACACACATACCACGATACCAAGGAGAAATTGTACACGTACGCGCGCGCACACACACACATACACACACAATCACATACATGCACGCACAGGTAAAGAGAGGCAGAGAGAGAGAGAGTATCTGTCAGGGCATGGAGATGGGACCCGAAGAAAAGTCGGTGTGTTCAGCGGAGTTGGTTGGCCTGTATTGCTCTTAACCCTGTTTTCTGTTTTTCCTTTTCCCCTCTCTTGTTCTCTTATTTCCTCTGTTGGCGCCGGGTGGCATGCATTGATGACGAGTTTATGGCTTGGAACGGAATCGATACCCAGTACTGCTACTTCCACTATTTGATAGAAGAAAAATAAAAGAGGAACTTTTCAAGACTCTTTACCAGTCTTGAGAAGAAACATGTGAGAGTGGGTCCATCATACGACGACAAAAACAGACGACGACATTGGTTGACTCTTGAAAAGAATGCAACCCTCTTCTGCATAGTCCAAGTAATTATACCATACTACATAGGAAGTATGCAGGGCAGGGCGCATAATGACACAGCAGCGGGGGTAGACACACCCTTGGCGAGCGGCATCAGGCGTTTTTCTTCCCTATTTTCAGCTCTTGTTTATACGCGGCAGCGCCCTTCTCTTTTACGTAACTCTATCGTCAAGCTTGCCCGCGCCCTCCCGACCAACCTCGGCCGGACCGGACCAGAGAGATAAGTGAGCAAGATCAGATTCGAAGCTATTCTCGACAGGAAGAAGCTGTGAGTCAACGAATTGCAAATACTGTGGAGAGAGAGAGAGAGAGAAAAGGAGAAATATATAAATCAGCGCAGCCAAGAAAAGGTGTCAACTGTCCTCCTCATCGCATGATCACTTCATCGCCTTCACCTCAGATTAAGAGTCATCCACCTCAGATTGGTCTTGTTCATAGTCTTTTTTTCCTTCCCTTCACCGTTTCAGCAATGTCTCCTTCTTCGTCCACGCCCCCGGCACCAGGCTTCATCCGCCTGGCCACCTCATCCCCAGCAACCCAGCCCACCACCGCCCAAACCCTCGCCCAGATCCGCCAGATCGCCAACCGCGCCGCCTCCTCCCACAGCGCCGACATCCTCCTGCTTCCCGAGGCCTACATCGGCGGCTACCCGCGCGGCACCGCCTTTGGCTGCGTCATCGGCTCCCGCTCTGCCGAGGGCCGCGACGAGTTCGTGCGGTACTTTGAGGCGGCGGTGGACCTGGGCGATGTGGCTGGGGAGGGAGCGGGGGCCGGGGGAGGCCTGGGTGCGGCGGACCCTGCCGCTGGACGAGGTGGACGGGAGCGGCGAGGGGGGCAAGAGGAGGGGGACGGGACGAGGGAGGAGCTGGAGGCTATTGCGGCCGAGGCGGGGTTGTTTCTTGTCGTGGGGTGCATCGAGAGGGCGGGCGGGAGTCTGTACTGCTCTGCTGTGTATGTCTGTCCCAAGAAGGGCATGGTTGGGAAGAGGAGAAAGGTCATGCCGGTATGTTGTTGTTCCATCCATCCATCCTCTCACACAACTGTCATACAGACAGTCAGTCAAAGACGGTGCTGATCCATTCCATCACATCACTTTCCAATGAAAAAAACAGACCGCCACAGAGCGCCTCGTCTGGGCGCAGGGCTCCCCCGCACCCTCCAGGCCGTCTCCACCAACATCCGCGGCATCCGCATCAACATGGCCGCCGCCATCTGCTGGGAGAACTACATGCCCCTCCTCCGCCAGACCCTGTACGCCCAGAACGTCAACCTGTGGCTGGCGCCCACCGCCGACGGCCGCGATGCCTGGCTGGGCCTCATGCGCAGCGTGGGCATCGAGGGGCGCTGCTTTGTGGTGAGCTCGAACATGTGCAAGCGCCGCGATGGGAGTGGTGGTGATGATGATGATGATGATGGGGAGGACGCTACGCCATATGGGCAGGAGCTGGGACAGGGGCAGCGGAGGAGGAGAAGGTCGGTCATTGATGAGAATGGCAATGAGATTGTCCTGTGCGCCAAGGAGGCTGGGGTGAACGGGGTAGCTGACAAGACGGCGGCGGCGGCGGCGATGGCGACGAGCGAGGTCAGCAAGAAGAAGAAAACGGGCGAGGAAGGGTTCATCTCGCGCGGAGGGTCGTGCATCGCAGGCCCGTTTGGCGATGTCCTTGCTGGGCCGCAGTGGGAGGACGACGAGGGCATCATCTGGGCGGATGTGGACTTCAAGGACTGTATCCGTGGCCGGTTGGATCTGGATGCTGGCGGGAGCTATTCGAGGTGAGTTCCACGCGGTCAGTTGTACTGGCATGATCATAAGCTGACAAGCATGCTTCACAGGAGCGACTCGTTCAAGTTCTCTGTTGAGGGCTTGGATCTCCACCCGCTGCCATATTTTTAAATATGAGAGAACCACAGAGCCACGGTGCATGATAAGGGAGACATAGTAATTAGGGTTTGGTAGAGACTGACGAGTAGCCGATGTGGATTTCCATGCAATGGACAATCTCCTGTCAATAAGATCTATGTTATCTACGTCTCATGATCTCATCTATGTCTTGTATTCATTTTCTCATCTCTTCGTCCATTCATAACTCCCCAGCCAGGTCGGCAATGTCCATCCCCTTCACCCTCGCCCAGCTCGCCTCCAGCTCCTGCGGGAACCAGGTCGCCAGCCTGCCAGCAGGCCGACCAGGCTCCTTGGGCAGGTCCTCGTCCTCGCTGCCCGCGAGCATGATCGCCACGGCCGTGCCACACAGCCAGGACCACACCATCCCGTCACCACAAAAGTACGCCGCGATCCACTCACCCGGCTTGACGCTGTCACTACTGGCACCGGTGCTACTGTCCTTGGTCGTCGTCGTCACCACTCGCCTCTTGGTGAGCCTCGGGTCCAGCCTGCCCACGAGAGGCAACATGTCGGCGGTGAAGCCAACAATGCCAGACCAGGCCTTGATGACTCTCCTCCCGGGCGCCTCAGCACCCCACCTGAAAACGGTCGGCATCACGCCCTCCAGATGCATGAGGGTCATGGCGTCTGTCTTGCTGTCGTCGTACACCCCAAACATGTCCATGCCCTGGTCGCCACTCTGGAACAGTCCGCCTCCGAGCATGATCTCGCCGCCGCCGCCACCACCGCCACTACCACCATCCTCACTGCTCTCCTTTCTCTGCCCACTCGGCGGCATATTAGGCCTCTGCGTGATGTAGTCAAACCCTTGCTTATACATGACAGACCACGACTGCTTCCCGTCGTGTTTCGGGAAATCCTGACCCGGCTGCTGCGCCGTCATGTGGCACAGCACCCCCGTGGTTTTGCCCAAGAGACCCGGCACGAGCTGTGCAGCAAACCCGTTGGTGGCGTGAACGACGTGGCGGGCGCGAATACTGCCCCGGCTCGTAGATACAACATAGGGGAGCTTGTCCTCCCCACTGACGACATCTACACCCGTCACCGCCGTGCCCGTCTCGATAGCCAGCTCATCCCCCTCCGACCTGTCCAGCAGCCTTCTCCACAGCCCCGTGACAAACCGATACGGCCAGAGCGCCCCGGCCGGATACCCCACCGCCCCCACAACATGTTTCGATCCCGCAAACAGCCGCCTCGCCTCCTCCCCCGAGCGCACCTTCATCTCATACCCCTCTGGGGCATACGGGGCAAACTCATCCGCCTGGGCCTTCATCTTTGCGTCCGTCGCCTCGTCCACGGCGAGATCGACCGTCGTCACCTCCCTGAACTCCGAGACGGCCTCGAGGTTCTCGTCCTGCACGACCTCCCTGAGCATGCTCACGTGGCTGGTCTGCAGGGCGCAAAGGCGTGCGGCGCGGTCCTTTGGGACAGCAGCGTCGTGGGTGAGGCGGTGGAAGAGCTCGTGAGGGGAGGCTTTGATGTGCCCTCCGTTGCGGCCCGTAGCGCCTGAGCAGAGCTGGCGAGCCTCCAGAACCAGCACGCGGACCCAACCTCTGCGACGCTGCTGCCCTCCTCCTGCTTCCTCCTCCTCCTCCTCCTCCTCCTCCTCCTCCTCCTGCTGCTGCTGCTGCTGCGGCTGCGGCTGCTGCTTCCTCCTCCCACCCTTCTTCCTCCTCCCTAGCTCTTGCAATAGCGTCCGAGCAACCGCCACAGCCGTGATGCCCGACCCGATAATCACAATATCAGCCGTCTCGGCGGGCCCAGCCGGGGACGACTGCACGTCACACAGCTCTGGGTGCGGCGGGGCGTCCTGCCAGAAGGAGCTGGAGGGGTTGGGCACGGGGAGGCCGGGCGAGGCGCGGGCGCGGGCGAGGACGGTGGCATAATCGGCGTATAAGGTGCGGAGGACGGTGAGGATGGTGAGGGGGAGCTTGATGAGGGCAAGGAGGCGGGTGAGGATGTCCATTGTGGGGGTGGCGGAGAAGAGTGGTGGCGGTGGTGATAGAAGTGAAGAATGATAATGTGGTTAAGGTTGGGAGGAGTTGAGAAGCAAATGAAAAAGGAAGTGAGTGGGTGCATGGGTGAGTGGTGTTGTGGAAGGAAGGTGCATATCACTGCAATGAATCATAAATTAGTGCTGTATTTATGTGGTAAGTACACAATACTTGAGTATGTAAATAGCCGGTTGCCCGTGGAGCGATAAGCCGATATTGCAGTACTCAAGTATTCACTTAGAAGTTAGCTGCCATCCCGCCAGTCGCAATCCTGCTGAATTTCTTTTCACGATTCTTTTGTTTTAATTGAAAATATCATCATCTCTTGTTTTGGAGCAATGTGGGAGGAGGAAAGATACTTTAGGCAGAGAGATAAGAAGGGGGAGAAGAGGAGAAGAGTGCTGAGGGTGCTTCTCCAGAATATATTTTCCACCTTGGATACGACGTTGCTACTACACACGTGCAAGGTGATGTAGACGGTTGAAATGAATTACTTGATGTTTTATCGAAAGAAAAAAAGAAGAAGAAAAAAAGGAAGCAAATGTTTCTGTAAAGACACACCAGGGATCTCTCCTATGGAAACTTTTGTTCCTACAAATATACAAATATTTTGCTCTTGAACTTCGGGTTGGTGACTTAGTATATATCACACCGGTTACCTGACCTAATCCTGACGATGGCTGTGAATAAAAGATAGCCCAGCGGAATTCATACGAATTATGAAAATACAGTCGAGCCAAGATTTATTCCCAGTATGCAAAAAAATCCTAATAAGCATAAGAACTCTTCAAATTCATAGTAAGGTCAGATATAGTCCTTAGATCTCAGGCTTGGCAGGATTGGCTTCGTCGATCTACTGTAGCATTTGGAGGGGCGATGCACAGGTACTCACGTGGTACCGTACGTGTTGCGCACGGAAGTTTAAGCGACCGCCTGACTGCTCCTGTGCGAAGACCAGGGAGTCACTAGCCCTAGGCCGTGCACGGGCCTGCCAGCCAGCAGCCACCTTCGAGATAGCCTCAGCCAGATTAGCTGGCAGTCTCTCTTTCCTTCCCTCTCTTCCGTAGCGCATTCCATTTCTTTTCCTTCTGAGTTTACACATTAACCATACTGCTTAGGAAGGCACTCTATACATAGCATATTGTAAAAGCATTAGTGGTATACTTGGAAAGGCGCTTTGAAACTCTTCTTAGATATCTGGAGAAGAGCAGCCTGGACTGAGCGTATGTATTAAAGTCTTTTTTTTTTTTTCCGGTTGGGAGTGTTTGGGGGATGCTAAAGTGGGGGTCGACTTATAAAGAAAGGAGAAGTCATTTCGTAATGCTCTCTTCTACTATAGTGCAAGTCCTATCTAAATTAATAAACTACGGATACTATTATATAGCTTATATAATTTTGTGTTCTATTCTCAACATGTATAAATGATCTCACTCTACTCCTCTAATTATCACATTGATCAACTCAAACTGCGGTGCCTTTTTTCTACTCTCGAACCACGTCGCTCTCGTTGACAAGATCTGGGCCCTTGGCAACGGGTCCTGAAGGCGGGCGGGTCTTGAAATTCGAGGCGAGCACTGCCACAATGTCCGTGCCATGATCTTGATTGTGGGGGTCACACTCGATCCCCTGCAGGGCCCATGTTGCGGCGCATAGTGTAATACTGGTTACCCAAATAGGCATGCATCTGCACCATGCTCGACTCTGGTTGGGTGACCTATAATTTGTACCGTGTAGAAGAACATTCTCCTCACTGCCAAAAGCGCCGGAATCCAGCACGCATCTCTTCTTCCCTCAAGACACTCAAGAACCATGCGCTCTGCTCGGATTTGCATGGTTTCTGACCTAGTGCAGGCGGACTGTTGTTTCTCCCTGGTCTGAAGACTTGAGCTGAAAACCTTGCCCATTTTCAGAAACGCACGTCAATCAACCTTCTGCCCGCTGCCAGCCACACTGTATAATAGATCTGCATCGTTGCTATGCATGAGATGAAACATAGGATTTTAAGGTTTGGCAGGATCTGCTGGCCGGGCGCAGCCTTTGCTAAGCGGCTCAGAAACTCTGTTTACTGCAGTTATATGTTGAGAGAACAACTAAGATGCCCGGATTTCAGAGACGTAACAGATTTTGCAGACACTCACTTGCGACAAAATGTCGCGTTCCCCATAAGCGATAGCGAGAATTGCTAGCCCCAAGCTATTATATGACCGGGTTTTTTTTATTAATACCCGGAACGGACATCTTTACAGCGCCCGGAATACCGCCCCCCCAGACATAGCTCGGCCTCAGCAGAGCTTGGGCTGGTCACTCGTGCTAATTTTTTCATGATGGGCCCCTAAAGAAAAGACCCGTCTCTGTCCCAAAAGTCCGTTTACTGTTACTTGGTGGGCCGGGCTTTGTCAGGGCGCAACACGGTCGACGGGCTGTAAAGTAGTGCCGGAGACCGGCAATTGGCTACAGCTACGCTTATTGGGGGCTAATATGCATCCACAACATACCCAAAATTACAATTTGCGATCCCAGGTGATCAAGATAAGCATACAGGTCCTCCTCCCGGAGCGGAGTGTTGTGTACGGAGGTAGGTAGGTCTTGTGCGCTACACATCGGCCAATTCACGGCAAGAATCCCGTCCGGCTTTGGAGAACATCCATGGATTGCATGCGTCGAGAGAAGTTCTGCTGCCTGTGAACCTGTTTGCAGTCCGCTCCGGGTATTAGAACTAAATACTTAAAGCAACAGAATAGCCCACGACATCAGCTCAGAGTGTGCTCTACGACAAGACTCCCAAGCCTGATCGTTTCTTTGCCCAACAAGAAAACAAACTCACTTCAATTATCACGTCTTCCTCATCTTCTCCATCTCTCTTCTCCTTCACATTACTCATCATATACATACATCCATCCACTCATCATGTCCTCGCTCAACATAGCCATCATCGGTGCCGGCCCCGTAGGCTGCACGCTGGCCCGCCTCCTCCACGTCAAGTTGCCCCCTCGGTCACCATCACCATCTTCGAGGCCGACACTTCGCCCAACTACCGCTCGCAGGGTGGCCAGCTGGACCTGCACACGACGACAGGGCTCGCGGCGCTCGAGGAGGCAGGGCTGATGGGCGACTTCTACAAGCACGCGCGGTACGACGGCGAGTCGCTCAAGATCACGGACAAGGACCTCAAGGTGTACATTCACATGAAGCCGGCCGAGTCGTCCGAGGGGAAAGGGGATCATATGGGCGGGCGGCGGCCCGAGATCGACAGGTCGGCGCTGCGGGAGCTGCTGGCCGCGAGCGTGCCCAAGGGTTGGGTCCGGTGGGGCTGGAAGCTGAAGGAGGTGGTGCCCGCAACCGGCGGCACACCCAGGGACAACCAGCTCGTGTTCACGGTGACGGAGGAGGGGCCTATCAATAATGGCGCGGCGCCGACGAGGACAGAGACGCTGTCTGGGTTCGACCTCATCGTCGGGGCGGAGGGAGGCTGGAGCAAGGTCAGGAGCGGTGCGCTGAGCACCACAAAACCCTACTTCTCCGGCGTCGCGGCGCACGAGCTGCGGCTGTACGACCCAGACAGGACGGCGCCCGAGGTGTGCGAGCTGGTCAGCCGCGGCAGCCTGTTCGCGCACAGCACCGGGGAGAGGGTGGCGATGCAGCAACTGGGCGACGGCACCCTCTACATCACGGTGTGCTACATCGCCGACGACGACAGATGGCTGCTCGACAAGGCACGGTGCGGCTTCGACTCGACCAACCTGGAGGAGACCAAGACCGCGCTGCTGGAGAGGCTGAGAGACTGGCACCCGCTGATCAAGGAGGCTGTGGCCAAGTGCTCGGTGTACACGTCTCCCAGGAGCCTGATGATGCTCCCTCCGGGCTTCAGCTGGCAGCACAGGGCGGGCTTCACCATCGTCGGCGACGCGGCGCACGTGATGACCCCGTTTGCGGGCGAGGGCGTCAACGTCGGCATGGAGGACGCGCTGAAGCTCTCGAAGGCGATCGCGGCGGTGGTCAATAGCGAGGATGCTAGCCTTGCGAAGCTAGACCGCGAGGTCGCCGCCTATGAGGCTGACCTCGTTGCTCGCGCGGGAACGTACACCAGGCTGACCGACGAGCTGCGCAAGGCCTGGTTCTATACCGAGGACGCGCCCAGGGCTGTACTGCCCAAGGTGGTCAAGGCGCATGCCCAGTTCCACGCGCCGGCGCTGCTGAAGCCTCTGGTGGGTTTCCTTGCGACTGGGTATGGGTACTACAAGTCGAGGAACCCAGTATAGGTCATCTTGTGTCTTTGGGGACAGTTTCTGTCAGGTAGCTGGTTTTGTCAGCCATAATCACTGTGTGTGTGTGTGTGTGTGTGTGTTTATAGATAAATAGAGGGATAGAGATAGAGATAGAGAAAAAGAGAATAGACAATAGAGAATAGAGAAAGAAGATTGAGGGCTGACAAGGTGACCAGTGACAGTGATGAAGTCATCATGTGAAACTGACTCTAGAGAGACATGTTATGTACAAAAACCTGCCTGCACAAGCAAGTTTCCAAGGCAAGGGATAGAAATGAGCCACACAAAAGGTGCATTGATGCTCATTGATCTTGGGACCTTGCTTGTCATGGCACATTTGCAATCAATTGAGATGAGGGGCCATGTGGGCGTGTCGGTGAGTGCCGTGCTAAAAGATGATTAACCCGAGACATTGTGTGCATTTTTCAGCTTGGAGAGGTCTCACCCTATAGATGGTCATTTCCCGAAGTCCCTCTCTGTTCTATTGGAAGGGGAAGAAGAAAGAAAAAGAAAAAGAGAAAAGGAAAGGAAAAGGTAAAGTAAAGAGAAAAAGGAAGTTCAACCAGGTCAAGCTGAATTCTACTTGGGGTGGGGTGATGAGGGGTTGTTCCTTCTCTTTTGACCCTTTTTTTATATATAAAAAAACATGGGAATACAGAACAAAGTAATCATGAAAGACACATCCACATCCACACCCACATACACAGTATTACTTTAGCATGATATCACCACCTGCAGCAAATGCCAACAAGCTCAACAGCCCTGACCTACATAGTACAACTTGTACTATGATAAAGAACTGCCCCACCTGGGTGCTCGGGGGCACCTTCCCCTATAAGGCTTAGCCCCTGCTTCCCCAGCTTGTAACTTCCCCTCTGATGGGCTCCTGCCACAGATTCCCACCTCCACCCTCGAAAGTGCTGTCCCTGCCCCCTGCCCCATCCTCTGAACCACCTCTGCCACCCAGCACCTGAACCTTCCCCAACCACCAGCTGTAGCAGGGCAAGGTGCTGTAATCCGCACAGTAGTGCTACCCAGTACAGAAACCCCTGATAGTACTGTAGTGGTAGTGGTGATTTGTTTCCTTTCCCTCTCTCCAAGACAACCACCACCACACCCTCTCTCCTCCCACCGCCATACTCCACGGACCACACTCGGGTTCTACGAGGAATTGCAAGAGACACTTTTCTCTTTCTTTCACCTCGTCGCCCAATCCTCTATCCCTCTTTCCTCCTCTCACTCTGTTTCTCCCCCCTTTCTTGGAGAGGAGACAGACAAACATTGAGGAAGCATCAGTTGGAGTGTTGACCGTTCCAGGTTTCTAATTCTCTTCTTTTTTTGTTTTTCCTTCTTATTTTTGGTTTCGTTTACCTGCTTCCACCTCCGCGTCGATTGTTTCTGCCTCTCCGTCTAGGTCGCTCTGTCTGTTCTCGCGACCACCACGGCCAGGTCTCCTACCAACCTCAGCTCTTACCGCTCCAGTCTGCGAACAACGTCGTGTGTTGGCACCCTTCTGGACAGTCTGTCTTGCCCCTCGACCAAGGTATCGCATCTCTGGTCGACGCTAGAGGCGCACAAAAGCTTCTCCGCCATACCGTCGTCCTCTGGCGAGCCCAACCTCCAACCTCTCCCGTCGCAAAGCGTACGAGCGCACCTCGAGCCTGCCGTCTGCCCCGACTTCCACCCGACTTCCACCTCTCCACCTCCCAAACGTGTCCTCACCTTGGACTCACGACCCGTTACGACCGTGCGCCCCGGCGTTTTCATGTCCACAAGGTTGTTGCAGCACTTGCAGTAGTAAGCATACAGGAGGGACGCAGATAAACACCCACAAAGGGGGCAAAGAAGAGCTGTTGTTGTGCCTGTCACCAGACATCTCTGTCGGCCAGAGTTTTCGGACCCCTCTGTTCGGATCAGCACTGCATTGCGCCCTGCTCTGGGCACTCGAAGTTCAGAGTCGCATTTGAGGAGGGTACTGCCATAAAGGTACGCCCACTACCTGTCTGTGACTTGGACCTGGACCTGTCGGTTCTCCTCGCACTGGCCCTGACTCGCACAAACAACTTCGTCATCCAGGGTCCGTGATCTTTTTTCTGGCCCCCGTTAGACAACATTGCATCGCGTTCAGGCGCAGGCAATTTGACGCCTCTCCCGCTTCCTCTTTTTTTAAAAAAAATACCAGTCTTCTTGTACCTCCTACAAGAACATCAAAAGGCAAAAAAGAGGCAAAGCTGCCTCTGTGCAGTAACAAACGAAGCTGCCAGCTTCTCCCCCCTGAACCACTCGTAAACTCCCCCCAATCCGCCGCCCACTCACACCACACCAACTCCGCCGCTCTCCCGCCCGTTCAACGATCCTCAATACAGCCTAGCCTGCTAGTTGTCGCGACAGGGTCCAGCTTTTTGTCACGACCGCTACGAAGGAGACGCTGGATCATTGATGGACCAAGAGGGACCCACGACAACCTCGAGCAATCCAGCCCACAACAGCCTGTCGACTGTCCAGCCTGCTGTCAAGCCATTGTACAGCAGCAGCCTCAACAAGACCTCTACTCCAAGCACTAGGTAAGAGCGACTCCAGGCAGGTCTGCCCTACACTGCCACTGCCACTGTGCCTTGCCCACCCCCACCTTTCTTCCTCTTCTCCCCAACCCTCTTATTTTCTTCTTTGAGCCCCCTTCTCGACAACCTCCCGAGCTCAATTGCAGCCTTGCTCCAACCCATCAAGGCCTGCTACTCCTCTACAACCCCCTTCGATCCTCAATCATACATCGGCGTTGCCGGAAAGACGTCCGTGCTGGGCTCGCCGTCGTTCTTCCCGCCGAGCCACTCCACAGAGGAGAGGAGAGTTGCTGTGACTGTGCCTGGCAATCAAGCATACTGACCCAACCCTCAAGGCAGTCTTCCGCTCCTCAGCACAGGGCCTGGACTCCCGACAACCCCAGTACTTTCGCCCGGTCGAATCCTCCAAGAGCGCAAGAATACCCCGGTCCTGCCGCGACCAAGCCGGCGTGGAATAGTTTCTTCAATCGCGTCAAGGAGGTAAGTGAGCCCAACACACACACACACACACACACACTCACACACACATCGTCGACACCTTCGTACAACCCGTCCCTCGCGCCGTCAGAGCAATACTTCATACTGCTATTTTATCGTTGCGCCCTGGCCTCTGCGCCTTGCGCGGACCCGACCCACCCGGGGTCCCACATGCTTCGAGCTGTGCTGTCACGCTTCATCTGAAATTCCACCAGAGCTCAACACACTTTCTCTGCCCCCTTTTTTTCTCAATTCGTGCCCTACATACATACTTGAAAATCGCCCTGTATATAGACCTGTGCCCTTCTCCACCTCGCCTAGGACACAAGAGGAGAGGCTCACCACTAACCTTATCTGTGCTCCCCAGGGTCAGCGCGGCCAGCTCACCGTCAACGACGGAGCCGAATTCGAGGATATTTATGCCCACAGCTCCCCGAACCGACCAGCCGCCATCCCAGAATGGTCCAGCAGAAGAAGGCTGGCTCCGCTGAAGCGATGAACGGCTTCGGCAAACGGCAGTCCGCGATGCCTTACTCGCGGAACAGCAACAACATGCACAAGTCGCACAACGGTATGGCGACCCGCCAGCGCCCTCGCAACAACAAGTCAAGCGCTGACGCCCCACAAGGCAACAGGTCCGGCTTCCAGACCGACAGCAGCATCTCGAGCGGCCGTCTCGGCGACAGGCGCGAGCTCCAGCGCTGGGATGCCGGCGATTCCACCGGCAACGGACTTCTCGACGGCGGCCTCGAGGACTCCGCAGACAGCAACAAGCCCTGGGACCAGTTTGCCGTCAACGAGAAAAAGTTTGGTGTACAGACAGACTATGACGAGAACATGTACACCACCCCCTGGACCGCAGCCGTCCTGACTACAAGGATGCGGTCGCGCGTGCCGACCGGCTGGCTCGCAAGATCGAGGGCAGCAACGCGACCTCGGCACATGCCGCCGAGGAGCGCATGATGGACCACGTCGCACAGGGCGACGATGGTGCTGATGAAGAGGACAAGTATGTTGTTCTGCCACTTGAGCCAGCACCAAGGCAGTTGCTGTTGTTGTCTTTTGTTCGTTTCCCTCCTCGCTGACCCCTTGTTCACAGGTACAGCGGTGTCAGGCGCGGAGACTTCCCACCTCTCGGCAGCCAGGGCTCAAACAAGTACACGCCGCCAGCACGACGAGCGCCGACCGGATCCGCCACCGTCAAGGGCGCCCCCGTTGACCCGGCCATCATCTCATCACAACTGCGAGCTGGCCCCAGCGGCCGACAGACGGCATCCAGGCAGGACAACACCAAGAGCCCAGTCAACAGCAGCAAGGGCCCCAAGTCAGCAGAGGCCACCAAGCCAGCCGAGCCCACCAACAAGGAGGAGGTGAAGCCTGCAGAGGGAGCAGCCAAGGCCCAGTCCGATGTCAGACCAGCCGAGAAGCCGGCTACTGCCTCCCTGCGGTCGTCCCTCACCGCCGCCCGAAATGGTACGACTGCCGCCAAGGAGAACCAGCCAATAGAGAAAGAGGTTCTCGCGGCATTCAAGTCATTTGGTGATACACAGCGTCAGATCCAGAAGGGCAAGGAGAAGGCCGCCAAGAGCAAGAAGCTGGACGAGCTCAAGGCGTTCGCGGCCAAGTTCAAGCTGGGGACGCCCGTCCCCAACGACCTGATCGGCATCATCGCCAAGGACCCCAAGAAGCAGCAGGAGATCCAGGACAAGGCCCGCAAGAACGCCGAGGAGGTGCAGCGGGCCAAGGATGAGGCCAAGAAGGTCGACGTCAAGGCCCAGCAGCAGCAGCAGCAGCCGCAGCAGCCGCAGCCGCAGCAGCCAGGGCTTGCCGCCCCCAAGCCGGCGCAGTCCAAGTCGTCGGAGCACGTGCCTGCGTCGTCGTCTGGCGCTGAGACGCCCACCTCGGCGACCGAGAGCCGTGGCACGTCCCGTCAGGGTGTTGCGCCACAGCATGCGAATGCCGCTGGCGCTGGGGGCGGCAACCGCCACCCTGGCAATCGTCAGTCCTACGCCCCAGGAGGCTCGTATCAGCAGCAGTACCGCGGCGACCGCGGGCAGGGCCAGAACCTCCCGCGCCACAGCCAGCAGGGCGGCCACTTGGCACAGCACCTGCGCAACGGCGAGCAGCAGAGGATGATGCAGCAGCCCCACCGGATGGCGCCAGACGCGCGCATGCCTCCCACCGGGCCGGCCAACAACATGGGCCCAGTCTTTGCACCCCGCCACGCCGGCGTCCCGCCGGGTCACATGGTCCCCGGTCCCAGGCTGAACCCCAACACACAAGAGTTCAGGCCCAGCGCGCAGCCCTTTGTCCCCGCGGGACCCAGTGCTGCCTCAAGCCCCCGCTCGGCAATGAACAATGTTGCCGAACACCACCAGCAGAGCACACAGGGCACAACGACGCCTGTCATGACCGTCGTTATCCGGCGCAAGATCAAGCCGATTGACATCAAGAAGTGCTTCATCCTCAGCCATGTCCAGTCGATCAAGGCGCCGCAGCCGATCAACCGCGCCTGGGAGGAGAACGGCGGGCTGCGGCCGGCGTTCGACACGATGCCGACGTGGAAGTCTCTTCGGGAAGAGGACAGCAAGGATAAGATCAGCTACAAGCAGCTCTTCGACCGACCACCATACACTGCCACGATGGCCACCCCTAACCCCGCCCCCGTGGTGCCTCAGATCCCACACCAGCACCAGCTGCCCTTCCACCTGCAGCAGGGGGCACAGAACGCGGGGCCCCGGTCGTCGCCACACATGCCACCCATGCAGATGCACGGTGGCCACCCGGCTCACGGTCCTCACGTGCCATTCAATAACGGCGAGGACGGCACCAGGATGATGCACTCCAACTCGGCCCAGTCGTACGCGTCCCCGCGGCCAGGACAGGTCCCGATGGCCTACCCCAACATGATGAACTCGCCCTCTCACATGCCCTACTCGCAGCCTGTGATGCCTGGCTTCATGGGCCCCGGGGCTCCGCCCATGGGAGGCCCGCAGATGCGCAACTTTGCGCAAAACCCGCAGTACATGCCACAGCAGCACGGACAGATGGGCCCGCCGATGATGATGGGACCAGGGGGCTATGTGGCGGCGCCCTCGCCCATGATGCAAGGCGCCCCCCAGATGCCCATGGCTTACCCAGGCGGCCACCCCAACTTTGCTCCTCCCGGACCCGTACCTCCCCAGGCCATGCAGGGTGCCAACGGATACCCGAGCCCCGGACGGCCAGCTGCTCCGATGATGGCGCACCAAGGGTCCCAGCAGGGCCAGCACATGTACGGGATGAGCCCCGGTGCCATGCCCCAGTACCAACAGCCCGTGTTCGCGCCTCAGCAGCCAGGCCAAAGTAAGTTGAACAACAGGCGGTACAGCTCCTCAGGACGTCAGTACTAACGGGCGCTTGCTGCCGGGCACCAAAAAAAAAAGTGGGCAACATGAGGGTACACAGCAACCCTGGACCTCAACAGCTCGGCACGAGCCCCCAGCACGGACACCATCACGGACCCCAGCACCGAGGAGGTAACAACAACCACTATGGTGGAAAGAACTTTTCAGGCCCGCCTCCCCCAGGACCATCGCCAAACCATGGAGGAGGAGGAGGTGGTGGTGGTTCTCAGGCCCGAGCGCCCGACGTCCCGGCGGACGCAAAGTGAAGAAAGAAGGGCCCACCCCCTCCCCTTTTCTTGACGACGAAACCTCGTCAGTCTTTGTCAAGAGAGATTCTTCTGGGTACTTGGTATCCGTTATTTGTGGACAACAATTACCAATCATGAAGTTTGAACATCAGCGCCGGGGCAGCAGCGATACTGGCTCAATCGATTATTTACCTCTTCTAACGCACCCACACACATACACCCACCACACACGACATTGGTTCTGGTCACAGCCAGACAGAGCAAGTGACCAGAAATCATGAGCGATTTCGACATCTTTTTTTATTCATCATCGCACACCTCGGACGATACTCCTTCATGAATTATCGCAGCCTTGCAAGGTGACTGTGATGAGCCAGACGGCTCTAGTGGTTCCCCTCAAGCAAGCCACATGCTGGGGACAGTGGGACGAGCGTCAAGCAGCGTCTGGTAGGAGAAGGGGAGGGACAGGGTTGTTTTCTACGGCAGGTGATCCGGCCAAAAAGACTCGTTCACATTTTTATTCGGCAGGATTTACCCACGGACGAGCATGCATGGCCAAGGCGGGGGAGGAAGGAGGGCTTTGCCAGATGATCTGGTCTTATGCCCTTCAAAGGCCCGCAGCAAGGGAGGGGATAGAAAAGAGAAGCAAAAAAATTACAGGATACTGTGAGTAGGGTAGTATGACCTTGCTGGGGTGGAGGATCAGAGCGGAGGTTTGGGCAGTCCAAGGTTTCCAGGTTGGCTAGCCATATGTGACGGGGCGACGCGCGTGATTGCTGCTTGCAGAACTATCTCTGTCAGGAAGCGATGGACAAGTGGCTCATCTCGTCGCCTCTGGCAAGGTGTCCCAACGTGAGGATGGCTACTAAGAGATGGTCGGTAGCTATGGCCTGTGTGTGGCGGTGCAACGCACTCAGGTAGCCGTGGTAGTTACAATTCACTAATTACGGTGTCGACATGTCTTTCTTGCAAATATGACACAACGTGTGCAGAACAAAGGGCTAGAAGCGTGTGTTTCAAGGCCCAGAACCAACCCGTCATCGGGCAACGAAAGAATTTTTGGTTAATTGGGAAAGAGTAATAATAAGTGCCGGTGTGCCTTGGAACTGTGTGCAACACCGTTCTTGTTCCTCATGTGGGCAGCAGTAATCGCCTTCGTGTTTCCATCCCTTGTTTCCTTTGACGGGGTCAAGCATTTTGTTCATGTCGAAAATGCAAAGGTGCCTAATGAGTTTGATGCTATGGGCTCAGTGTCTCACACCATCATAGTTCACGAGACTCTTCAAACATGCTGGGAGTAATTGACAGAAGAACAGGACAAGGAACTCAAGTGGATCAGGATTATTACTGCATCAAGTGCAAAGGGGGTTTTATTACATCTACCCCACATTTGCTTATAAAATCTTGAAACCTTTGATCCAGTTTGTGAGGACGGGAAAGTGAAAAAAATGATCGCAACTCTCTCCGTAATAGGGTCCAATGACCATTCATATGGGTTATAACTTATATTTAATGCTATTGGTGAGGCAGGCTTTTGGATGTTTATTGAGTGAGATTTTGTTGGCTTCGTAAATAGGATGAGAGAAGGCCTTACAGAAAGGTTAGGTCTACTGATATTATTTTTCTCTCTCTTCTGAACAGATAACAAGTATCTTGTCTTCATGATAGACCAGCTTGACAAAGGTATAGACAAAATATCAAACAATCACAGACTCTGTAAAACAAGAGTACTCTCTTATTCAGACAAAGACATTTCAATACCGCTATGGAAGAGCTCATGACTTCTACGTATATCATTCCTCTCTCTCTCTCTCTCTCTCTCTACTCGGGAGTACCGGAGACCATGTCACACTCTGGCTGCATCCACTCGCAAGTCGCATCCCGCACCGCCCTCTCAATATCATAGAGCAAGGCGTACGAAAATGTCTGGAATGTGATGGTGGCGGTCCCCTGGTCGTCCATGGAGCAGTGGCCTTTTCTCTTGCCGAACGCCCGGTTCTTGAGCCAGACGGAGCGGCCGCAGGCCTGTTTCCGCATATCTTCCTGCTCGTGGTTCCAGAAGTGCTCGTCGAGGAGGTGATCGTTGGGGAGCACAATTTTCCTGTAGGGATGGGATGTTAGTATTTTTTTTTGGGGGGTTCTTATTTATGTGAAATTGTCTTCTCGAGACAGATGAGGAGGGGGGAAGTAATAAGAAGTGCATAAATGATGAATCAAACAAGAAAGAAAAAAAAAAAAAAAAAAAAAAAAGGAGAGGGCCTTTGACATATCCTTACCAGTGAGAATATAGTCCACAGCCGTGGGTCAATCCCTTGCAGTATTCACATTTGAACTTGTCCATTGTGTCAGAGTGCCACCGTGGGTCGGATCGCATGCTCGGATGAATCTTGCAGTCGAGCACCAGGTTGGACGGGGAGGACGCGGACCGGGACGACAGATCCTCCACGGAGGGCGGTTCCGTGGTGTTGAGGAGCGACGACTGCCATTGCATTGCGATGTCGTTCCTCGGAGACGCGGGAGCCGGGACCTGAAGGGGGGAGAGAGAAGAGCAAAGGTATTAGTAGCGTTTTCTTGTCAAGCAATGAAGGAGGGGGAAGAGGGGGGTGGATGTTGAGGATGAGATGGAAGAGTGACTCACCGACGACACGAGCAGTGTGCCGAATAGGGCGACGAGGATCATGGCGAACCACATGTTGGGCTTCTTGGGGAAGATTCGAGGTTGGAGCGATGAAGGAGGACAGGATTGTAGAAGGAGATGTAGGAGGAAGGTTGGAGAGAGAGAGAGAGTGTGTGTGTGTGTGTGTGTAGAAAAGACAGCACAGCACATAAGGTTGTGGGACCACCTCGAGCTATATATATTTGACCACGACGAGTAGGCCATCATGGCTCAGCACGCCGGCCAGGTCTGGACCTTGAGACGGTGGTGCTTGGTGCGGCCCCGGGGAGTGCCTCTGTGCTAGTTTTTAAGACTATATTGATTTTCTTGACACTAGGACTACTTGTGATTACGTTAATAGGCCTTGACACAGGATAGAACCACGAACTTGATCCGACTAGCATTCTGCTGGTCTCGGTTCTTAGGCAGCTGATAGCTCAGTAGTCCTAGAAGGAAAAGGTCTGCTCTTTCAGCGGAGGTGTTGCTTCCTTGATCGAGTGAGAGACTATCTAGATATGGTATTATTAATTAAGACTGGGAGGAGAATTCAAAGTCTAGCTCACTTGACCGTGAGGTATAATGCAATGATAATAAGCAGCGCTAATTATATTCGATAGCAACTTGTTGCGGGACTGATATTGAAAGTAGCTAAAAGGCATACTCTAGCTACTACTGGACTGAAATTTCTTCCAAGTTAGAAGAGCGATAATAGTAGAGCTTCTCAGCCCACCAGCCATGAAATGCCCAACCACGACCCAACCTATCACCAATCCAGAGGATACTGGTCAGGCTCCAGCCCGAAATGCCCCGAGGCCGGCAGGGCCTTGAGGGAGGCATTGTTGTTGTACAGCTGGTAGTCCACGCCCTGCATCAGCACATTGTTGCCCCACCAGCTCAGGTCCGCATTCTTGCCGGCGCCAAAACTGAAGACCAGGGTGACTATCAGGCCGGAGATGGCCACGCCGACGTTGAGGCCGGCAAAGACCATGTAGGCATACTTGCCCCACCAGGCGGTGTAGCGGCGCTTGAGGTAGAACTGGAACAGCCAGGCGAGGTAGATGCCCAGGGTGGCGTAGGTCAGGTTTGTGTTGCCGGCCCAGCTGAGGGCGCCGGACAGGGCGACGGCCGGGTGCAGACAGGAGAGCACGCTGGCGGCGGGGTTCCAAAAGAGGCGCTCAAAGGCGGCGAAGCGGGTGTTTTGGCTGCCGTCGCCGCCGTCGCCGCCAGAAGCAGCCATGGCGGCTCGGATACGCTCGCGCAGGCGCGGCAGGAACTTCTCGGCGAGGACCCATGCCAGGCCGACGGCGGCGCCGATGAGGAAGCACCAGGGCAGGATGGGGTACAGCTTGAACATGTTGTTTGTGCCAAAGGCGCCGAAGAGGATGGTGGAGGCGTAGACGGACTGGGCGTAGGTGCAGACCATGTGCTCCTTGTTGTCCCACTGGCAGAGGGTGTTGTCCGAGTTGTAGTAGGCGAGCATGACCTCGAGGATGGCGCAGTAGATGAAGCAGTTGACAAAGCAGGCCGAGACGTGGCCGCGGAAGACGGCCCTGGGCGGCAGCTTTGCGTAGTGGGCGTACTTGAGGTCCGTCGTGAAGCCGCCGGCCATCTGCTCAAAGGCGCCGCCCAGCATGAGGGATGACCAGCTGCGGCATGGGCTGGCCGGGGAACCAGATGCCCGGCAGGACCTGCCAGATGACGTTGAGCGAGATGCCCGTCGAGGCGATGCTCTCGATGACGACCCAGGGGATGGTGAGCAGGGCGCCGATGCCCGTGACGCCCAGGATGGACCACCAGGGCGTCTGGGTCGGCCAGGCCACGCAGGCCACGATGGAGATGACAAAGCCAAACACAAACACGATGCCGTACCACCACTCGGGCACCTCGGGGTAGCGGCGCATCATGCGGGTGTGGCCGTCGCCGAAGCCCGTGTAGATGGACCTGCCCTTGATGGTGTTGACCACCATGCCCACAAAGGCCTTCTTCAGGGGCTTCCAGTACTTGATGAAGACGTAGACGAGCGAGAAGGTGTAGTAGACAAAGTTGCCCCCCGTCACAAAGAGGTTGGCGATGGCGTAGTAGGGCGGCCCGTACGCCTTGTAGTTTTCCACATTGACCCCGTTGTTGTCGTTGAGGACCTTGCTGACGTTGTACGAGGCCATCGTGTTGTCAAAGGCGTTGTTGGAGTTGATGGGCATGAAGGCGGCCCTTGAAGAGCACAGCAGGTGCTTAGTAGTTGAGCCATGACAAGGAATGGGGAAAAAAAAAAAAAGAAAAAAATGGTGGCCGTTGATGAACCTACCAGGACACGTTTGCATAGTACATGATGAGAATGACCACACCGCTGATGACGCGCATGACATATTGCTGAAGTTGTCTGTACAAGATGAAGGGTCAGCATTACAGAAACGATATATATATATAACACAAGACAGCGAGTGACAGGTAAACACTGACGCAAAAAAAGGCGAGTTCATGGTCGAAGAACCAGACAGGTTCGGGTCAAAGCTCGACACGGGGTTGAAGCCCATGCCGCCGTACGAGCCCGTGACGACAGCCAGGTTCAGGTTGTTGGGCGAGATCCAGGTCATCCAGTTGAACAGGCGCAGGGCCTGGAAGACCTCATTGGGGATCCAGTAGTAGATGATAAAGACGCCTGTGGCCGCCAGAAAACACACGTAGCGCGACATTGTCCAGCCGTTGATGGTCTCGCGCTTGTTCTCGTAGTTGATCAGGGTCCGGTTGAGGGCGATGGTGGGCAGGGCCGAGGGCCAGACGGCCTCGACGGGGTAGACGGTGAGCCTGCGCAGGATGCCCGCCATGCCCAGGCCGAAGATCTGGTTGGCCAGGGCCAGCACGATGGCGAAGCCGAAGCTGACCCAGTGCTGGTTGAAGAAGGCCGGCAGGCGCATCACCAGCAGGCCCGTGAAGTTGCCGATGGTCGAGGCGCCGTTGAAGATGATGGTGGCAAAGAGCTGCTCCTTGGACGTCCACGGCCCCGGGTTGAGGCTGTAGCGCGTGCCCCGGAAGCGGAAGCCCCAGTCTGGGAGGAGGAGGGCCATGCTGCGGCCCATGGGCACGAGGAGCAGCTGGACGACCGACCCAGGGATGGAGATGCCAGGCTGGCGAGGGTTGAAGACTGGGAGTAGTAGTTTGTTAATGCTCTTGAATTCTCATGTCAATATATAAGAGAGAGAGAGAGAGGGGGAGAAAACTTGCACGTGTTGACAGCAGTGCAGACACAGACCCAGAACATGCCCAGGAAATACGCACGAAAGCTCTCACAGGCCTCGCCAGGGTCATCATAAGGAATAGTCACAGCGCGGACCTCTGCATAAGGCGACCAGTTGTGGATCACGCCGGCCGTCCTGCACGTCTCATACGCCCAGTCGCCGTGGGTCATGCCGCAGGCCTCGCCGCCCTCGGCCAGCTCCCTACAGCGCTGCATCAGGACTACGTCGAACGAGTAGTCGTGCTGGTGGCCCACGAGGACCGTCGTCCTGAGGAAGTCGACGGCCTCCTCCTCGTTCATGGTGAAGACAGCCTCGGCCACGCGGTCGGGGTCCGAGCCCGGGGGCAGCGTCTCTCCGCCGTGGCGGCCTGTGTAGCCCTCCTTGAACCGCACGAGCCAGTCCTCGGGGGAACCCAGTACACCTGCTGCGACGAGGCATCGGTGGCCCCCTTCTTCTCGTCGAGGCCTACATCTTGGGATTTCTCCGACGAGTGCTCGTTGTCCTTGTCGTCGTCAAAGGCTGCGACGTCTGAGCCTGGGCGGAACCGGACAGACATCTTGTTGAATTAGGAGAAGTAATTCAATAAAGGGAGAAAAAAAAAAAGAAGAAGAAGAAGAAGAAACAATAAAACACCGAGGGGGGAGGAGATCTTTGTGTTGCTCTTATCTTCTTCTTCTTCTTTCTTCTCTCGTCCGTCTGAAAAAACAGCGAGGTTCCCTTTCTCTGGACTCTCTCACAGGGGAACAAGAGTAACATGATAAACCAACCCAAAAAAATGGAGAATAATGCAACACTCTGATATATATACACAAAGTAACTTTGGAGTAGTTGGAGATAAAGAGAGAGAGAGAGAGAGAGAGAAAAGAAGAACATGGGGGTGGGAGGGATTGTGAAATGATAAGCACTACTAGGACCAAACAAGGATGTTCTGGACCGACAGTTGGTGGTAAGTATTACTGACTGACTGTAACGTTCGCATGAAAGGCGGGGTGTATGCATGCTAGGTATGCATTGTGTTTATCCAGATCCCATTGGAACCATGGGGGAACGGACGGGGAACGGCACGACGGGTACGACGATAAGTAAAGCAGGCCACACACCAAGGGTGGATCACCAACCACCAAAGAAAGGCCCGTGGGGACTGATAGACTGGCAAACCCCCAGCAGAGGCGGCACGAGGTGTGATCACCTGGGGACGGTACAATAAATAGTACTGTACTTTTTGCCGGGGCAAGCAAGATGGGAAGGGATCTGTCGACGGGGGTGGTGATCTCGTGGGGAGAGAGTGTTGAACGGGCGGGTGCTAGTACGGATATACGGTAATAATAGGCCAACTTCTGTGCCTCTGCGTGCTGCTGCAGGTCGAGGAGGAGAAGAAGGGCTAGAACTGGTGGCAATTATTTCTGGCAAGAAGATCGACTGACTGCAGGTTGCACTCAGTCTTCGGCTGCTGCAGAGTAACACTGAGCAACACTGCATGCATTAGCTGGCACATAAGCTTTCGCTCCCAACTCGGAAGGTTGTATCTGCTTTGATCACCGTATGGCGTTCGTACATAATAATCACTACTATGTATCGATATATAGTAATTACAATTACGTGCGTGCCCCCCTCGGTGCCTCCTGTAACCCACCTTGTCCTACTCATCCTCGATCCAGGATCCTTCCCTCTTCTCCACTCTTCCCCTGCTCTCGCTATCTTGTGTGTGTTGTCCAAGGGACCTTGCCGTCTTGCCTCTATCCACTGTCAATTACAATAACAAGGGAGAGCAGTGAAGATGAACAAGCATCGTCCTTCTCATCAATGGTACCGAGAGGTAGGTGAGCATGGAGGAATTCGATATGACTAAACCCACAAGTGCATAATTATATATATATATCTGCACACGATGCATACATAACATGTATAGATATACATTTTATAATTGTCAATGACTCTTCTCTCTGTGTGACCTCGAGACATCTTCTTGGGGCCCTAGAAATAATTCATTCCAGGGCCATCACTGTGCCTCTGCTGTTCTCGACACATTAGTGTTTGGAATCAACAGACCCCCTCTCCTCGAGGTCATGACAACATAACTATACTTGTTGTACCCATACATGGAACATTCTGATCATCTGGCACCTTTGCCCCCCTCTAGTATCCGTTTCCAAGAAAACGGACAACTCGTTCCACAAACCCACCATCGCTCACCCTCCCACAGCTAATACCTTCTATCCAAAGGGCTGTGCGCATATCCGTCATGTGGCGGCCGGAGCTGAGGCCTCCTGGGATCTGCCTGCTGCGGCGTCGGCGGAGGTGCCTGTTGTTGTTGTTGTTGTTGTTGGGGCGGCGCGCTCCTGAGCTCTCCCCGGAAATCTGCCGGTCCGCCGTGGTACTCTTGTGGTGGTGGCGGGGCCTGTGATCCTCGGCCGTAGTCCTGCGTCGCGGCGGCGCGCATGCGGAGTTCGCGCATGTCGGCGGCCACCGTGTGCTCCCGCATCTCCCGCATCTCCCTTTCCATCCGCTGTCGCACCTCGTGGTCCCGCATCTCGGCCTCCCGGTACTCGCGCTCACGCTCGCGCATCTCTGCGGCCCGTAGCTCGCGCTCACGCTGTTCACGATCACGCATCTCACGTTCGCGCATGTCACGTTCGCGCATTTCACGATCACGCATCTCGCGTTCGCGAAGATCACGCTCACGCATTTCGCGTTCACGAAGTTCGCGGTCGCGCAGTTCGCGGTCGGCACGCATCTGCATCTCGTAGTGCTGGGCTGATGCAGGCGTGTAGCTCCTGGGCGGCGGCTGTACAACGTCGCGTGCCGGCGTGCCGTAGCGCGAGAAGCTGGGCGGTGGTTGGGCTTGTGGTGGCCCCGTCGGTGGCCCGCCAATCATCTCCCTGGGTACTGGCGAGGATGCATAGGCGCGGCTCATGGAGCCTGAGTGCGAGTGCTGGTGGTGAGTCGCGTGGCCGCTCATCAGTCTTGGGTCGTTGCGCGGATCGTTCCTCGGATCATTCCTTGGGTCATTCCTTGGATCGTTGCGTGGATCATTTCGTGGATCGTTCCTTGGGTCATTCCTCGGATCGTTCCTTGGATCATTTCGTGGATCGTTTCGAGGATCACGAGGGTCCATGCGAGGATCGGCAGCCATCCTTGGATCCGTAATGACGCGCTGCTGAGAGTCGAGCATGCTGTAGCGCTCGTCCCGAGCAGAGGAGGGAGCGTGAGGAGGAGGCGGCGCGGTGTCACGGAGGGACCCGATACCGTAGCCGTTGTCTCGAGGATCTCTGACCTCTCTAGGGTCTCTATCCCTGAGACCAAGATGTGACGGCGGCGCAGAAGACCACGACGGCCCGGGCGGCTCCCGCACCGGCTGCAGCTTGCTTGCTCCGCCGTGCTGCGTGGCCCAGGGAGACTGCGCCGGTTGGGGCGCGGGCGTTGGCTTCGGAACAGGCCAGGGGGTCTCCTGCTGCAGCCTTGTGGCGCTTGTGGGCTGTTGTTGTTGTGCCTGCGGTGGAGGCCACGCCGTCTCGCGGCTCGGCGGCACCGAGTCGCGCAGGTAGCTCTCGCGCGGCGGCTCTCTGGACCTGGACGAGGTGGGCGTGTACTGCATTGTCGGCGAGGCGGCATGGGCCTGAGACACGGGCGCTCCATAGCCGGGGAAGGAGGTCGGCTGCGGTTGATAGACCATAGGAGAGTGCTGCTGCTGCTGCTGGCTGGGCGAGGGATAGTGATGCGCCTGGTGTGGCGATCCAGACGACTGCTGCGCCTGGTGCTGCTGCTGCTGCTGCTGTGTTGCATACGGAGGAGGGCGTCCGTAGTACTCTCTCTCAGGGGCCATCTCGACAGGCGACACGACAGAAGATCTCGACACGCCAACGTGCTGCGCCTGTGGCGACTGGCTGTGGGGTGTGCTGTACGGCTTCAGCGACGGCATGGCCGAGGCTCCTGGGGTCGTCCGAGTATATGGCGGATAGGTCGGCGGGTCATCTCTTCGTATGAGCGAGGGGCCGGCTGGTGCGTGTTGCGGCAGCGGCGGCGGCTGTCGTGACAGCGTGGGGCTTGACATTGTGGGCATACTTCCTCCCCTGGCAACCTCGTCAACCCTCTTCGGGGGCGCCGGCGGGGGCGGCGCGGACGAGTCGTCGTTGTTGAGCAGGGCCATCAGGTTCGACGTCTTACGAGGCTCTGGCGGCTTTGGAGCGGCGGCGGCGGCGGCAGCAGCAGGTGGTGCAGGGGATGGACGAGAGGGAGACACGCCGTAGCCAGTGTCAAAGTAGCCTCCAGGCGGGGGCCGCTGCTGCGTGTAGGGGTCTCGACGGCCAGGTGCGGGTTGGGTATACGAGGCGGACCGCTGGTCTCAGCTGCCTGTGGTGGTACCAAGTTGGGGTTTGGTATGCGCGGAGGGCCATTGACATCAGCGTTGATGAGGTTGGGGTTCGGGATCCGGGGCGGTCCGTCCGTTCGCACATCGCCCATGCCTGGGTTCGGCACACGGCCAGGCATGCCTGCCATCCGACGCTCATCCACTGGCGTTGTTATCATCTGTGGCTCTCGCATGGCCTCCCTCAGTGGCGGCTCGCGCTGCTGCTGCTGCTGCTGCATCATCTGGTGCGGGCCCGGAGTGTGAGCATAGACCTGGCTTGGTGGCGGTGGTGGGGGCACAGTGGTTCTTGGCGGCTGCTGTTGCTGTGGTGGAGGCTCGGCTCTCCGATCAATCAGCATAGGCTTGGCAGACATTGGTCTCGACGGAGGCGCCTGCGATGGGATGAACGGTTCGAAGTGGTTGTTGCCCGTGTCAGGCTCCGTCTTGAGGACTGGTCTCTCCATGAGCCGTGGATCCTCCTTAGGCTGCAGGTCCGCTGGAGGCTTGCGCTGCCGGGCAGTCGCGCCGAGCATGTTCAGGTGTGGATCATATTCAGCAAAGCCTGCACGAGTAGCAGCGGGCGGCATGGCTTGCGACGGCAGCGTCGGTGGCTGTTGGTCGACAGCTGACAGCGGGCCCGGTTTGAGGGCGTGCCGCATCGACTGCTGCTGCTGCTGCTGCTGTGACAAAAGGGACTCGGTGTCTCTCTCGGAGGGGAACGCCGAGACAGAGCGCACGTGGCGACTGGCTGGCTCGAGACGTGGCGTGCCGGGCTGCGAGGATAATAGCGGTTTCCTCTCTACCCTGTCGTTGCGCTCCGCCCTGTCCAGCAATGTGGGTTGACCCATGACTGCCTGTGGCTGCTGCAAGGGCGGCTGCGGCTGCGGCTGCGGCTGCTGGTGGTGCTGGTGCTGGTGCTGGTGCTGGTGCGGATGATGCTGTTGCTGTGAAGGTGCCTGTGCGATTGGCCGAGGGAAGTTGGTGTTGATTGGTGGCGGTTGCTGCTTCTCGGCCTTGGGCGCCATCACGTCGTCCACCACACCGTCCACCGAGGGTGCATGGCGATGAGTTGGAGTGAGATCATACTTCTTGTTTCGAGGTGCAGCCGCGGACACTGGTGGAGGGGGAAGCCTTTCTCCCCTCTGCTTCTTTGCATCTGCCTCGTCGGCAATCAATTTTAATCCTTTGTTTTCCTTGGACTTTTTATTGTAGAAGTTTTTGACCTGTTCGAGTGTTTGTTAGCAACAAATGCCACATGTATCTCTCTGTGCAGCCATCATATATATATATATATATATATAGGTGTGTGTGTGGTTCAGATTTTTCATGATTTTTTCTTCTTACCATAGTCGGAGTCTTAGTCGTCATATGTTGAGAGATGGCAGGCCAGTCTGTGCCAAAGCTTCGCAACAGGTCCGTGAATTCAGATTGCTCCACAACACTCCAGTAGCTAGATGCACCGGGCACAGGGGTAGCACGACCACCGCGCTCCGGCTCAGCAGGGCCTGGAGGCACAGGCGCAGGCGCAGGCGCAGGCACAGGCGCAGGCACAGGCACGGGCACGGGCGCAGGCGCAGGCGCAGGAGCAGGGATGGCAGCGTGTGGGTTGAAGTCGAAGGCAGTCGCCATGTTAGACTGCAGCGGGACCATGGGTTCGGGTCGCAGCGCTGGAGGGGCCATGATATCTACTACCGTCTTGTCGCCGCCCTGGTTCAGGCTGTGGTGGTGACCAGGAGCAGGGGCCACCAGGGAGGACGGCAGTGTGGGCACTGGCGAGTTGCGAGGCTCAAACGAGAGGGGAACCCGGCCCATCTCAGCAGCAGGGTTCTGGTTCGGCAGCAGGTCGGCAGGACCACCACCACCACCCCCTTGCGGTAGGCCTGGGGGCACCTTGGAGTTGGACCGCGATCTGGCGCCTCGGCCGGCTCCCTTCTCTGGGACGGGCGCCAGAACCTGCGGCGTCTTGGGCTGTTTCGGCTCCTTTTCCTTTGGTTTGCGCGGCCGACGGGCAGGTTTCTCGGGCTTCTCGCCGTTGGCATCCGTCGTCGTCCTCGAGCCCTGGCCCCTGCGCCCGCTGGGCGTGGCTGCAGGTGTGCCCTCGGCAGAATCCACAGGCTTCTCAAAGTCCCAGGTCGGAGCAGCCGCACGGGGGGTCGGCGCCGCTCGCCGTTCTCACCCGTCTCGGCGGCGGCGGCGGTCTCTTCTTGGTGCTCTTCTGGGTTGCCGAGCTCGTAGGCGAGGGCGCTGGACCGGGCCTTGGTCTTGCCCTTTCTCCTCTTCTTGGGCTGCTTCTTGAGCTTCTCTTTGAGGTTGAGGGTGCTCTTCTTGATATAGTAGTACTGGATGCAGGCGTGGAAGTCGCGCTTGGGGATCTGCTCGGCGATCTTGCCCCACTGCTTGGGAAACTCGAGGTAGGCCTTCTCGAACTGGGCGGCCTCCTCGTCGGTGAAGTTGGCCAGCGGCGGCAGGACCTGCCAGTTTGCGACGAGCTTCTCCGGGTCCAGGTAGCCCGTGGTGTCGACAAAGGTCTCCTTTCTGCGGTCCTCGTCGGTCCAGTACATGTCTGGGATGACAGCCTCGCTCTCCCGGGGGTGCTTCAGCTTCTCGGCCCTAGTCTCGCGCTCTTCCTTTTCCTTGGCCTCGAGGAGGGACTGCGCCATGATGCGCTCCATGTCGCGCTCGGTGGCAAACCTGCCGGCCCTGCGGCCCTCAGACCTTGTCTCGTTGCCTGTCGGCACCGGCCCGAGGCCGTCGATGGGCGGGTTTGACTTGTTGAAGAAGTCACGGCTCCTAACTGCGACGGGATCATCAGACAGGGTAAACCGCAGGTACGCCTCGTAGTTGCCCTTGTACTCCATCCTCTTCTCGTCCTGGTCGGCCCGGGCGAACGCGGCGTCCTGCTGCAGGACGTGCGCGATATAGCTCTCGACCTCCGGATTGAGCTGCATCGACTTCATGGCCGTCTTGCTCTCCAGCCAGGGTCTTGCGTCGAAGAAGGGCAGGTCTTCCACCGGCGGCGTCTGCATGGCCGCACGAACAAGCTCCAGCGTGTCCGAGTCGACCTCAAACTCGATGTCATCCTCTTCCTCCAGCATCGGGGTCGGGCTGTTGGTGGCTGTGACAGGCTGCTCGAGTACGGGAGGCATGAGGTGTTGTTGTTGCTGTTGTTGTTGCTGCTGCTGCTGCTGCTGCTCGTTATGTGGTAAGACGCCGTTGGCCGCCACGGGCTCACCCTCGGCAGAGGCCAAGGGCTCTGGGCCGTTGTTTATCTGCTGGGCATCCTCCATGGCGACGTCTCCTTGTTCGTCTTGAGGCTCAGGCTGTTCGACGGTCGGAATGGGAACGTGGGCGCTGTCGACCTCCATCTCCTCGACCTTGGTCTGGGGCTCGGGGGCCGGTAGTGGTATAGCTTTGGCTGACGCCAGCTGCTGCTCCTCAGGCTCGGCTATCTGAGGCAGAACCTCGGGCGTGGTGTCCGGCTTGACGATATTGACCTCTTCTACCGCTGACGCCGCCTCTGCCGTCCCTGTTGTCATATCTGCGACCGGGGCAACCGTCTCTGGGGGTATTGCCTTCTTTTCTGTCGGTAGGATAATGTCCTTGGGGTAAGGTGCAAGCATATCCTTGAGTCCTTCGTCCTGCATTGCCACCTTGACCAGAGCGTTGTGGGTCATAGTCGCATAGCGAACGACAACGTCGGTCGGCACGACAGCTGTTGTGTCTCCCAGCTTCTCCATCTCCAGTTCGGCCTTGGCGATCTGCTCGTCAAACCAATCGCCCATGTCCTCATCGTCAGAGTCCGACGACTGGTCAACAGGCGGGATCGTCGGCGGGACCCTGGGCGGCAGGGAGATGCGGACGCCGCTGATGTTGAGGCGTCTCTTCTTCTTAGCTGGCAGCTGCTCGTCGACAATCTCACCATCTTCATGCATCGGGTCGTCTTCTGGACGCTGCTGCTGCTGATCTTGCTGCTCTGCCGGGCGGGCTGCTACAGGGCTGACTGTCTTGACCGCAGTGGGAGAGATTGCAGACGCAACACTAAGGCGGTCTGATACATCTCCTCCTCCTCCTGCTCCTGCTCCTGCGCCTCCTCCTCCTCCTCCTCCTCCTGACCGCATGTCTGGAGAATTCCACGCGATGGACCGCACATCACGATCGACAGAGGCGCGTGCAGACTGGGTGCCACGCTCGATCCTCGCGTCGCCTGCCTCGGGGATGCTCAGAGAATGCAGACCATCTCCCTCGGCGCCCGCGCCACTACTACGGGGGCCGTCGGGCGTCGTCGCTGTGTCGATTTGTGTACGAGTCGGGCCGCGGACTAAAAGCTCGGGATGTGGGCGACGCAAAGCTCTGGGAGCGGTTGATCTTGGGAGAGTCAGGGACCTTCATGCTGCTGCCGCCGCCGCCGCCGCCCTTGCCGCCGGCGAAAGCAGGGTTGATCCACTGCTTGCTGGAGGGGCGAGGCTGTTTCTGCAGCTGCTGTGAGCGAGGGCCGGTGGGGATCGTCGGGCTGATGGAGTTGTTGGAGTTGTTGGTGTTATTGGTGTTGTTGTTGGCGGAGGAGGAAGAGGAGGGCCCTGCAGGAGGTGCCCAGGTGTCGCTGGCAGCCTTCTCAGACGACGAGACAGGCCGGTCCTGGCGGTCCTCGGTGAGAGATCGTGGTCCAGTGGGCGGTGGCTTGGGCGGGAGTGAGTCGGGTACGGGTGGGAGACGGGTCGGAGCTGAGCCAAAGGCTGGAGGGACGGGAGCGAGCGGAGGAGTGGTGGCCTTGGCGGTCGATGCCGAGGGGTTGGCAGTGGTGGTGGGGGGCGGCTCATTCACCACGGAGCCCTGCCTCTCGGGCTTGGGACGGGTACTGTTGATGCTGCGCTCGACACTGTCGCGGGGATCGCGTGGTGTCGGTGTCGAGTTGGGGAAGAGCTCACGCTGCTCCTGGCTGGGGCGCACGTCCATGTCGGGAAACCTATCAATGAGATCACGATCATCGCGGTCACGGCCGCCGCCACCCCAGCGGCCCTCCTGAGACCGACTTCTGGGGGGTATCGGATCTCAGGTCGGTCCTCGAACAAGGGACGCCCTCCTCGACCACGCTGGCTACCCCTGCCACGAAAGCCACTGCCGCGGAAGGCGAAGGGGGGATCCGACGACGAGGACCCAGCACTCAGCGGACCATCTCTCGACCCCCTCCTGGGCCGTTCAGGCTCGATGCCTATCTGGAGATGGTCCCGAAAATCTCTGCCAGGAGGCGACCTTCGAGGCCCTGGCGACGGCCTCCGCCCGCGCAAGCTCTCTCGATCCCGCCAGTCGCGCTCGCGCTCCCTGCTGCGGTCGGTCCGGAAGGGCGGTGCATCCTCTCTCCTGTCTCTAAAGTCTCGCTCGCGGCCGCGGTCCCTGCTCTCGTCGCGCCAGCCGCCTCCGCCTCCTCCTCCTCCTCCTCCTCTACCACCGCCGCCGCCGCCCCTACCGCCACGGCCTCTCCCTCTAAAGTCACCGGCATAGCTGCCGCCGCGTGGGCCGCTAGGAGGGTCCAGGTAGCCCTTAGGGCCGCGTGGGGGCTCACGCCCGGTTATGAGCTCGCGAGGAAAGCCGTCTCGGTTGGACTGGAAGGAAGCTGCATTTGCTCTGGCCTCGCCTGAGGTGCGGCGGCGGTCATTGTCGCCGTACTGGGAGCCTCGGTCCGTGAGCCTGTCGGGGGACCTGTCTCTCGGGGAGCGGGAGCGGCGGTCGTCGTAGCGAGGGTTGTACCGAGACCTGTAGTCGGGAGGTGTTTGAGCATAATAGACATCATCGGGGTAGACATCAGTGTTTAGAGGTGGCAGCCTCGACATGCCCAGCTGGCCGTTGTTGTAGCCTCGGCTGGGAGGTCGATACTGATTTGGGCGCATGCTGTCGTCGACGGGCTGCCGACGTGGTGCAGCACACAAGAGGGTGGGGAGAAGAAGATGATGATGAATGGGTGGGGAACGAAGAGAAAGAAAGAAGAAGAAGAGAAAGGATGGACGAGGAGAAGGAAGGACGCGAGGACAGGTGTAGTAGCGAAACGCGAGACCAGGTATTGCTGTCAGACGACATTGAAAACAAGATGGGTTGGTTGTCGTTCAGGGTCGGCCGGTGGGGAAACACAAAGATTGACGCCAGCACTACTGTACAGACAAGCAACAGGAATGGAAGGGGAAAAGAAAAAAAAAAGAAAAGAAAAAAAAAAAAAGATGGGCCGCCCGTAGATGCTGTAGACGTGTTCTGCACGTCTACTTATAATGGAGACTCTCCAGAAAAGAAGAGTATGAATGTTGGAATCGATCGGCAGAGAGCGTGTACACAGAGCAGATGCCAGAAACACGAAATGTTTTCAGAGACGAGGGGGGAAAAGAAGAAGAGGCTCAGCATACATGTCTTCTCTCTCTCAGAAGGCAACAGAAGCTGCCCCTGATGTGGATGTCTTGTCAGAAGCGGGAGCGGGAGGGGACAGATGCAAAAACAATGCACATGTCGATTTTCGTGTGTAGTGGATCTCTTTTTTGAACGATGGATGACTCGACTCAGCAGCGGGTGCGAGAGAGAGTGAGCGAGAGATGGGGGGGCGGTTGGTGGACGAAGGAGAGGACCCAGAATTGCTTGACTTGGCGCCTTCCTAAGAACGTGGGGAATGACGAACACAGCCCTTGATCCCGATCAGAGAGGGTCGAGAGGGGGGCCCAGAGAAGAAGATCATAGACAGCCCGAGAGGTGACTGAGGCACGTCGTGAGCGTCGTCGTCGTGGTCGGCCTGCGCGCTGAGTGTATATGGTGTGGTGGTGTTTGTGGTGGTGGTTGTGGCGGTGGTGGTTGGTTGTCTTGCTCTCTCGAAGGTGAGAAGTCAAAGTCAAGGTTCCAGAGGTTGGACCGAAGACAGGTCAAGGCTCCCCCTTCCCTTTTTCCGCCCCAAAGGGCAAGGTTGTGTTTCCACCTTTACCGGCCACCATCGCCCAGAGCAGGCAGGGTTGGCGTCCAATCTTACATCGCACAGCTCAGTACCATCCGTCCTAGGCATTATAGGTACTGTTAGTATGGTGGTGCTAGGTACCGGTATGGCACGCTGGCACGGGTATTCTGCGGAGGAGTACGGAGGTACATGGGTGCTAAGACAACCTAGCATGATACCACGGCCCACGATCACTGGGAGTTTCCCTGTCCTTAGCGGCTCATGACAGGGAGACAAGGGGAGGGAAGGATGAGCACGGGCGGGTTCTTTCCTTGACACGCTTGAGTACGTACCGCGCGTGCGTGCTGTAGCAGAGTGCTGGAGACGGTAGCCACAACGTGCATATGGAGTACTGTGGCTTACTGCCACTGCTCGCCATTCGGTAGCAGGCTGACTACTTAGTATGTACTATGTAGCACCGTAATACTATATACTATGTAGCTGGGCAAAGTTGGGCAGTCATAGCAGCAGCTAGCAAAGCCGTGACAAGGTGCCACCACAGCAGGTGGCGCTACTATGTACTACGTACTATGTACTGTACCTCTCCACTCAGGGCTTAGCCTACCTAGGCGCTGTGCCGTAGCCCTGCCGAGTACCGCGCCTGCATTCATCGCCCTCCTCTTCCCTTTGCTCTCCACAAGCGCTCTTCAACAACAAGGTCCCACGTTTCAGAGTTTTTTATCTTTTTTTTCCCTCCGATGTTTTTTTTTTTTTCCTTTCTTTTTTCTTCTTTTTCCTGATTTGGCGCTAAGGACGCGATGACCACACTACTTAGTGCAGGGGTTCGATCTCGACTTTGTATTGCAAGCCATCCATCCTACCATGTTTATTCTGTGCTGGATTGTATGTATCCCAAGAAAATAAAATCAAATACGGATGAATAATAAAAATACTTTCAATTAATTGTTTGTTTCTTATAGATCATGTTGGCCGTGACTTCCTTATGTATGTCTTTGCTTGGCGTGGGTGTTGATAGTACACGGCAGGTACCCTCGCCAACACTGGTACGTACTTCACACTCTGACTGCCGGCTTCAGTCAAATTTTCTAACCACAACAACTTGTGGTCCGACACCTGTGGTCGATGGACTGAAAACTTCAGCCCAAGAAAAACAACAACATTGCCCCATTTTCCCCCTCCTATATCATCATTATATCCTATCTCCTCTTCCAGGCACCCGCATCTGCAGATTCTGCTTCTGTTAGCCTGTGCCACTCGCCCTCTCATCCGCTCATCATCCTCTCATCATGTCACCGGACGCAGCAGACCACACCGCAGCAGCAGCAGCAGCAGCAGCAGCAGAGGCGCCCTCCACAGCCAGAGATGCCGTCCTCGTCAGCGGCAGCATGCCCCCAGGCTCCCAGCGCGTCGAGGAGCTCGACTTCAACAGGATCCCGCGCCCCATCACCGCGGCTGACCTCCTGAGCGGCATGAGGCACATGGGCATCCAGGCCTCAGCCCAGGCGCGCGCCGTCGACATCATCAACAACATGCGCGGCTGGCGCGACCCAGAAGACCCGGGCGCCAGGACCACCGTCTTCCTGGGCTACACCTCCAACCTCATCTCCTCGGGCCTGCGCGGTACCCTGCGCTGGCTCGTCGAGCACCGCCACGTCTCGTGCGTCGTCACCACCGCGGGCGGCGTCGAGGAGGACTTTATCAAGTGCCTCGGCCACACCTACATGGGCAGCTTCGCCACGCCGGGCGCCGAGATGCGCCTCCAGGGCCTCAACCGCATCGGCAACATGGTCGTGCCCAACGAAAACTACTGCAGGTTCGAGGACTGGGTCGTGCCCATCCTTGACAGGATGCTCGAGGAGCAGGAGGAGAGCAGGAAGGCCGGGAGGCACGTCGACGCGTGGGGCGACGAGGTCGACGGCGAGCTGGTCTGGACCCCGTCCAAGGTCATCCACCGCCTGGGCAGGGAGATCAACAACGAGGAGTCCGTCTACTACTGGGCCTACAAGAACAGGATCCCCGTCTTCTGCCCCGCCCTCACCGATGGCAGCCTGGGCGACATGCTGTACTTCCACTCTTTCAAGGCCTCTCCGAGGAGCCTCAGGATAGACGTGGTCGAGGACATCCGCCGCATCAACACCATCGCCGTGCGCGCCAAGCGGACCGGCATGATCGTCCTAGGGGGCGGCGTCGTCAAGCACCACATTGCAAACGCCAACCTAATGAGGAACGGCGCCGACTATGCTGTCTACATCAACACTGCCCAGGAGTTTGACGCAAGTGATGCAGGTGCGAGGCCCGACGAGGCAGTGAGCTGGGGCAAGATCAAGCCTGATGCTGAGAGTGTCAAGGTCTATGTCGAGGCCACAGCATGTTTCCCTCTCATTGTGTCCTGCACATTTGCCCAGGACCAATAATAGGCACCAAAAAAAGTTACGACCATGGTACTGAACATCAGTTCTGGACCTGGACCTTGTGAATACAGTTGGTGACAAGAATCTGCATGCACTCACCTTTGTTGATCTTCCTATGTCTTATCTGCCTGGTATGTATACAATACTAGACCCTGCTTTCTCCATCTGCTCCACCTTTCTGATCCTGATTGTCACAGTTCATATATGTCCATGGTAAATCATGTGCTGACAGCTTTGGGACAGTCAACTACAGTCAATGCACTCAAGTGAAGAGGCAACAAAAAGACAAAACAAATCTATCGGACAGTTTTTGATGTGAATCTCTCAATTTGAGTTGGGCTGGCTTTACACCACACCACCTGATCGAAGTTACTCTTACATTTTGGCCAATCCATCATGGCCAGCTGCGACAAATCAGCCTTATGAGATAAGGAAGACTACCTTCATAACACCTTCCATGCAAGCCTTCTTAGAATTTCCCTCGCCGCTGTACTCCAACAAAAGAAAAGAAAAAGGAAAAGAAAAAAAGGAAGAAGACAGGACAATGCTAAAGTGAACTGGCGATGGATGATACAGCTTTGATCCCACCATACTCCAAAGGACAAATGATGATGCAACATGTACCCCTCTGTCGACTCCCCCTTACTGGGGCCGAGGCTGTCCTCTGTGGTGTTGGGAATTATCATGACCAGCACCTCTGCCAGCACCTCTGCCAGCGGCACCATGACCACTGCCGTCACGCATGTTCTCAAACGGATTCATCGGCCGCTGCAGACCCTCTGGGAGTGTCGGCCAGGGTCCTGTCAAGGGTGGGAAGGGCTGGCCCGGCGCAGGGCCCTCCTCGAGCTGCACGTCAGGGCGTCCTGTCAGGACGTTCGTGATGCGGTTGTCGTACGCACCTCGGGCATCGCCCTCACCACCCTGGCTCTCCTGGCCAAGCAGATTCTGCTGGGCAGGGCGTTGTTGCTGGGACGAAGAAGTGGGCGGAGGCTGACGCTGCTGCTGTTCTGTCGCTGGGCCAGGTCCACCGGTGCGACCCGAAGCGACGAGGTTGCGGTACTCAAAGTCGTGCATCCGCACCGGGCCCTCGAAGGGCGCACGGCCTGCTCGGTTGTCATTCTGCTCGATCTCGTGCATCTGGTTCAGCACTGACTGTGCCAGATCCCGGGCGGCCTGCTCGCGTGCCCACTGTGGGGAAGAGGAGAGGGGGGTTAATTTGTATGCGGTTCTGGTCGCTTCCAGGGCCAAACATAGGAGCTGGAGCTGTCTGACTAGGGAAGAATTCGGCAGGAGCCGTGCTCATCTGTCCTGGGCGAGGAGGGCGATCGGCGGGAGGAGCAGGAAGCAGGTGGCCAGCCTGAGGCGCATCTCGAGCAGCAATGGCGGCGGCGGCCTGGCGCTGGCGGAAATCCTCGTTGAACGAGGTGGGAATATCTGGGTGAATACGAGCCCTGTTGCGCCGCTCAGCCTCCTCCTCGGCCTCCTCCTCGGCCTTATTCTTGGCCATGGCCTCGGCGACCATCCTGGCCAAGGTTCTCTTCACCTGTCGCTCTCTGGGGTCATCGTCCACCGCGCCCCGGACGTTGCTCTCGGGCCACTGCTGCTGCCCAGAGCCAGACATGGCCAGGCGCATCGCGTACTTGGCCTTCTGCGCCGCCACCAGCTCTGGCGCGTGCGGGTCGTAGCCCGGTGGGTATGCCGCCCGCTTCTGCCTCCAGTGGGGCCGCCTCTTCAGACTGTCGTTTGGGTCGGGGACGTCCCAAGCGAACTGCGGGCCCGAGGACGATGCAGCCGCCGGTGGTGCAGAAGATGCGGTCTTGGCGTTGATCTTGGATTTGGGGAGTCAGCGCCAGTGGTGGTGGCGGTGGTGGTATTGGCAGACTTGGTCCTGGTCGTGGTCTTGGTCGTGGTCGTCGACGTGTGACCCCGACTGCGACCTGGGAGGCCAGCAAACTCAGGCTCGATGTTGGCGTGGCGCTCAGAGCGGCGCACCTCGTGGGACAGCAGAGACGAGCCGTCGCTGGTGGGCGTCTGTTTCTTGCCTTTCTTGACCTTGTCGTTGGCCTTCTTCGTCTTGCCCATACGATCATGAAAGTCGTAGTCGTCTTCAGTGTCGCTGTCGATGACTACATAGATCACGTCCTTCACCTCCTCCTCCTCGCCAACCTTCCTGGCCGGACCCTTGGTCTTGCCCTTGGTGTTCTTGCCTGAAGATTCGGCGGTCTCTGGTACACTGATGACGTCTTCGGCGGCGGGCGCAACACCCCTTGCGCCCGTCACAGAGATTCGCCCCTGGTTGGCGGTCAGCCTGCGTGCGCCCTCCTGACCATGGGCGGCGACGACGCCTCCACCTACAGTTTCCTGGTTAGGCACATGGTGGCCATCCACAGGCGCATTTACGCTGCGGATGGGCATTGGGGCGGGCTGGGGGTGGAGTCCGTCTGACGGGCAGGGTATCTCCAGGCGTTGCGGAGAGGGACTGTCATGGTGTCGTCCTTGTCGTCGCCGTCGGCCTGGCGTTTGGCCTCGGGAGACTTGGAAGGGTGAGCCATGGTGTGGGAGTTCTGTGTGACTGTTGAGAAGGGAGAGAAGGGGGTGGGGGACAATGAGGTGTTTCTGGCAAGGTGAAGAAGATGTCTCTGCCAAAAGAAGAAGATATGAAGGTGACGACGAGAAGAGAAAAGGAGAAGAAGAGAGGGTACAAGCCAACAGGAAGATGCCCAAAGGGAAGGGAATAAGGTTGTGGTCTTTCTCTGTTGCTTTTCAACAGTAGAAAAGCAGAAGATTGTTTCGTCTCAAGTCAGGGATTTATCACTTTTATGTCCTGACTTGATGTGTGTTGTATCTTGGAAGAGGTCTGAAGAAGAGACAAAATGCGTGTCGACTTGATATATATATATATCATCCTGGTTGTTCGGCGGAACTTGGGCCATGCTATATAATGAGGTTTTCTTTACTGTGGGTGGAACCCCTTCCATGAGTGAGTGACGAGGGTCAGACAGCCTCGTCAAGGGCGAGGACCTTGAATGGTTGACAGAACCTGAGTCACTGGGCCAGCAACAGTGACTTGGCTACAGCGCGGCACAGTAAACAGCGTGGCTTGATATAGGATGAAAGACAGGGAAGGAGGAGGGTGAGTGAAAGAGAGGGAGGGAGGGAGAGTTCAATTGTGAATGGGCTTTCATTGAAGATGGCTTCTCGAGTAGTGGGCCATCTACCTGAGAATAGGATTGTATACTTGGGAGATAAGGCCCACCAGTATGGGGAGCATTGTGAATTGTCTCCCAGCCTCTTCTTGTGCTAATTGAGACAGGTGAACAGGTTGGTCATGTCCTGCTGTGGAGATTGCCTGTAAGGGAGAGGCATCACCAGCTGTGACTGTAGTGAAGCAACACCTCAACATGGATTTCTTTGCTGGGTGGTGGAAGAGTTAGGTGCTGGGCTTGTCCCGGCTATGAGAACACAACCCACAAGACAGCCAAAGCATCTTCACCATTGTCAAGACCAATTGAAATGAGCCTTGGCTTTTGCCTTTTCTTTTTCTCAAAGTCAACGCGTAAAGTCGTCTAGAACGATCATCATCACTCCCCTTTCAAACAGAGCGTCCTTTTCCAATCCGTCCCTCCTACGTCCTCTTCCTCGCACCCAGCACCGCCCTCCCAACAGCACTGTCATTACTCTTGCCGATCTCCCCCGTAATCCACTGGCCGATGTCCGCCACAGCATCCAGATCCACGCCCGTGTCCATGCCCAGGCTCTCCATAAAGTAGACCACATCCTCCGTGGCCACATTGCCCGTCGCGCCAGGGCTGTACGGACACCCGCCGAGGCCCCCACCGAGGCATCAAACGTGCGGATCCCATGCTCCAGCGCGACGGCCGTGTTCACCAGCGCCTGTCCGTACGTGTCGTGGAAATGCATCGCGATGTCCTCGACCCGCACGCCGGCGGCCGCCACGCCGCGCAGCAGCTGTGCCGTCCGGGGCGCGGTGCCCATGCCCGTGGTGTCGCCCAGCGCGATCTCGTCGGCGCCCATCTCGAGCAGGTCCGTGGCCATGGCGGCCACGCGGTGCGGGTCGACTTCGTAGCCCTCAAAGGGGCAGCCCAGGACGACGGAGATGTAGGCGCGCACGCGGATGCCCGGGAGGCTGCGCTTGGCGCCGGCGATGACCTCGCGGAAGCGGGCGAGGGAGGTGGCTATGTCGCAGTTGAGGTTCTTCTGCGTAAAGGTCTCGGTGGCGGCGGCAAAGACGGCAAGCTCGATCTCGGGCCTGGTAGACGATGTTGTTTCTTGCTGCTGCTGCTGCTGCCGCTGTTGTAGGCGGGTGGACTCGGTGACGAAGCTATCTGGGTGGGCGTGGAGGATGGCGGTGGCGTTATCGAGGCCCTTAGTGTTGGGAGCGAGGAAGGAGTAGGTGATGGGCCCTGGGGAGGGGATCTTGTTGTTGAGGATGTGCTCGAGGATCTCGTTTGAACTGTCCATCTAGATGGGAGAGAGGGGCGAGGAGCTTGTTGTTAGCTTTCCTGGCTTGTGTCCTTCCAGAGACCACTCCCAGGACAGGAGACAAAGAGACCAGCCTCTCTACCTTACCTGAGGAACCCATTTTGGCGATACAAAGGACCCAGCCTCGATATTCGCCAGCCCCGTCTTGGCCAGCCTCTCAATCAGCTCGATCTTGGTCGCCAGCGGGATCGTTGCCTTTTCGTTCTGCAGCCCATCGCGTGGCCCCACCTCGACAATCCTGACGCGGTTGTCAAACGAGGGTTGCTGCTGCTGCTGCTGCTGCTGCTGCTGCTGGTAGCTCGTCGTCGCATCTGTGGTTGTCGCAAAGGAGGAGGCCCGCAGACCCCATCGCAGGGTACTGCTGCTGCTCCTGCTGCTGCGGAGAAGGAGCGGGAGGGGAGATAGTCGGGGCGTTGCTGCAGTTCGTAGACCCTTCATCCTGAGCGGGCTTTTGAGACAGTAGGCAGGCCTTTGCCAGAGGCTGCTCTATTTCACACTCTCTTTGTTCTAGCTTTGTTGTTGTTGTCGTCGTCTTCTCTGGTGAGGACGAGTCGTCGAGGTCGGGACGGGGAACAAGCCACTGATGATGTAACTACAACGGGCCGAGGTCTTCGCTTATTGGCGGCCAATTGCGGCCTGACTACAGCCAGTGACTACTTGCTGTAAGCAGCCAAGTAAACAAATCACCAAGTACTAACTCCTCAAGTAAATTGTTCATCATGGCGCAGAGATGAAGGATTGGGGTTCATGTCTCGCGTCTGTTCTAGGAGAGAGAATCCTGACAATATTGGCGACGAAGCACGACCCTATCTTATGATTCAGCCTACAAATCTGCTCGCTGGTTGGTAAGGGCACGCCCAGCGTCAAGTACGCTCAGACAACCTCGAGAGCTTAGAGAATCGTGGGCATGGTGATCCATGAGACATTCAGGTAGTCATAAGCTCGACCATAATTCATACAGATCTTCCTGGCCGAGCTTGAAGAAGTGTTGATCCAGCATCAGCCATCTTTTAAGAGTATGTACTCGCACCTCAGATGTCAGTGCTCGTCTCATCCCTCCCGGTAAAGACTTTATGCACCCTCCTGCTGACCGCCTGACCGACCGTCCGGTCAGTATACGCCCCATCCTTGTTGGTGCTCTTGCGGATCCCTTCCAGCGCCAGCGGGCCTCGCCTCTCCAGGCCCCGCACGAGCTCGCTCACGGTCCCAAACTCCGCCGCCACCCCCCAGGCGATGGGCGCCGTCACCCGCGCGATCTCCTGCAGCATGCGCGCGTACGTGTCTCTGGCCCCGTCGCCCGTGCGCACCTGGCCGCTGTCCATGCAGAACGCTGCCGATGCGTTCACGGCATCGCGCTGCCGGCGGTAGGGGATCGTGCTGATGTGCTGCGTGAAGATGGCCACCCAGTTCGCCGTCTCGACGGCCGCCGCCGTGTGGTGGATCAGCGCGCCGTGGTTTACCTGCAGCTGGAGCAGGGCATCCTCGAGCGCGTCCTCGTCAATGTACTGGGGCGCTGGTTTGGGGCCTTCTTCTTCCGCTGCCGTTTGTTCGTCTGTGCCGGTGCCGATTCAGCTGCAGTAACAGCAGCAGCAGCACGAGTGCTGGTGGTCTCTGCACTACCACCGTCGCCGCCGGCACTGCGAACTGCAGACTGGAACTGCCTGTTCCGCACGCTGCGGTTCTTGCGCATCCACGGCGTCAGGCCCTCGATCAGGTAGATGATCGTGTGATGCCCGTAGTGCCGCTGCATTTCGAGCACGTGGGACTCTAGGTCAGAGCCGTTCGACCCGAGAGCCAGCTGCACAAATTCGGGGGCGTTCATGATGACCATCGCATGCTTCTCGTCGTCCGCCCGCTCGGGCATGGGCTCCCAGTAGCCCTCGTCTTCATTGAAGCGCGCCCGTACCTTTCGCCTCCACTTGACTACATTCTTAACGGGGCTGTTGTAGCTGTAGCTCTCGACCTTGAGGTCCTCCAGCAGCGCCTCGACTTGAGCTCTCAAATTTGCGCCCAGGGATGAGGGCAGGTCGACCATCATCTCGGGTGTGGACACCTTCTTGTCCGTCCGTGCTTTGTTGACCTCTGCCAGCGCCGCGGCACGCTCTTTCTCGCGCTGGCGTTGTTCCTTTGCCTCTTCCTTTTCACGCTGCTTGCGGCGCTTCTCGGCTTCCTTGGCTTCCTTGGCAGCAGCCTTGTCACGGCGGTCCTGGTCTTTTTCAGCTGCAGACTTCTTGACCGAGGGGGCCTTCATCTTGGAGCTAGGTTTCGTGACCTTGTTGGCGACCTTGTTGGCGACCCTGTTGGTGGACCTGCCATAGTTGCTCGAGCCTGGTCGGTATGGCTGGATGCGGTCAACGTCGGGAAAGTCATCCTCGTCGTCAAGATCCGACAACAGACCACCGACATCAAAGTCCTTCTCAACCGAGCGACTCCTGCCAAACGTTTTCTGCAGCTGGTGGTGATCCAGGCCCGGACTCCAGTCATCCCGCGTCTCGGCCTCAGGCGCAGAGCTAGAGAAATTGATCCAGTCAAAGGTCTTGCTCGTGACCTTACCCTTCACACCGCCCTCCCTGGCTGGACTGGCCTTATCTTTGCCCAGAGGCTGGCTGCTGCTCAAAACTATTGGGGAGCTCGGTACGTGCCCGTGTCTCCTCGGCGTCCCCGACGCTGCAACTTGCTTCCCCTTCCGCTTCGCCTCAGCCCCCTCAGCAGGTCGGGGCGAGCTGAGGAGAGAGTCGTCCTCCAGCAACGGCAGGTCGCCGGCGACGTTTTCCTTCTCTTCGTGTCTGGCCCTGCTCTTGTGCATATCCTTTATCTGTGGAGGAGAGCTGGTGAAGGGGTCACTGCTCGTCTGAATGGGGTCCATGTTCGCAGACCACTTCCTCCTACCAGCCGGCTGAAGCACCCTAGACCACGCCTCATCCGTGTTGCTCCTCCTCGCCTGCCCAAGGTCTTGGTCTGGTCTCCTCTGTAGGTTCCTCCTCCTGTTGCTGCTTCTTGGAGATGCAAGTCTCGGTTTCTTGTTGGCGGGAAGCGGCGCATCATCAGACAGGTCGAACGTGTGGTTGTCATCGGACGAAAAAAGAGAAATGTCGTTGTGTCGCCGCAAGAGAGACCTGGGGCTCCGTCGCTGGACCGATGGGAGGACGGGCGCGGCCCGCGTGCGTGGAGGCACATCACCACCAGAGGCATGATTCGGGACGGCGTCGGTCAAGTCGAAGATGTCATCATCGGTTGGCCTACTAGCGGGCGGCTTGCTAGGCCGGGTGGGCGGTAGCGCCTCTGTTCTCGGGGGCGCTGCTGGATGGGAGACATCGGGGCTCGAGATGAGGTTGATTACTTCGACGGGCATTTGGAACCTGTTTTTTTGTGGAGGCTCTCGGGCGCTGATGGCAACGAAGTTGTAGTTTAGCGAGGAGGTGACATTGTCTGGAGTGGTGATCGGCCAATTGGTGGTGTTTTGTTTTGTTGCTGCTGTTTGGTTGTTTGTTTGTTTGGTGGTAGTACGGCGAATACAGTGGACGCGACTGCAGTAACACCCACTCTTGTAGGGCGCTGGACGCGCCTGTACTCCAATTGACAGGGGGTGCACCACCTCCTGGCTTACGCCTTCTCACGTGCACTACAGAACAAGGCCGCCAACTGACAAGCCACTGCCCATCACTGCAAATCCCATTCTCGAAAAGGAGTGAGACCACGCTAGGAACGTTGATCCATGAAGACTCCTCTCTGCTTAATGCATGTCTTGCCTGCAATTATGGGACGAACGGTGGAGAACTTGAAAGAATCCTCCCGATCCTCTTTTGTACTGTACCACGCCTGCTATTTTTGAGTGGCACGGCTATGAGCACTGACTAAGTTGTACAGGCGCTTTGGTCTGGGCTCATGGCAGGAGTACCAGCTACGGCCTGGGAACTTCTCTTACAAAGCAAGGTGGAAAACAGATCCCGAAGACAAATGGCCAACCTCTCGTAAACTTGTTGCTCCGAGAAAGCAGTAAGAGTCTGTGCCACAAACGACTTGCCGAGGGATCGAAGAAGACCCAAAGCCGTTACCAACAACGACGACAACAGCGATACCGACTGCGGGGTATCGAACCATAGTCAATAACATCATATATGACCAACGGGAGCTTACATCCGAAGGGAAATAATACTGCTTGGCCTCCCCTAAAATTCCCGCTGTCACACTGCAGAAGCTGCCGTGTCTTGTCTGACGGTCCTTGCCTGCTCGTCCCATTGCATCCCGTGTGTGCATGGCTTTGCCCTGCAAGCCACACACACTGACCACATGATGGCTGCTGCAGTGAGCGAGCAGGGGGGAGGGAAACAGCTCGTGTGGATGGCCACATGTGACTGCACTGCACTGCACCGTACTTCGTCCCTTAGCTGGACATCTGCTTATGCGACGAATCCGGCGGTGAGTATCTGTCTGGTAGCCAAGGGTCGCATGGCCGAATGCTCGTGCAGATGTGTCAAGTAGTTGATTGGTACATACATACTATAACACAGCTGCTACATGACAATACAAACTGCATACAACTGCATATGCCCGTACTCATTATGCCCCTTCTGTCACAACTCCATCTGCCGTGTTCGCCGCCAAGCCATGCCGTGAAACAGAACGGCACAAGACAGTTTTTGTTCTTTCTGGACGGTTGCAAGCCGGGACTCCAGAGACATCCATCTTTTTTTCCTTTTTTTCCCCTTTTCTGGTCTTTCTCGGATGGGTCATGTATAGCTAGCAGAGGTGACGCTGTACGTGAAACAATTAGATGGATGGTCTGACAGTGACTAGATAAAGGTATTTTCGATTACAGCGGTTGGTGCTCGCGCACGGTTAGCCTGGGGATAGTTATTCAATATCAGGGGTGCCTGGCTACTGTGGTACAGACAGCATAAGGCTAGGAATATGATATAGAGCGCTCATCTATGCTATACAGTAGAACAGCTTTGAAAGTAAGTAGTAGGGGCCACAAATTGGCCGATACGTCATGTAGGCTAAACCATCCCTTTTATTACAAGTCAAGTATTACTGCTATGGAAAAATATTTTGCCAGTGCCTTGCATCACCTAGAGAGGGTCGCCCAAGCCAGGTTTGGAGACGCATACAGCTTCTTGAGAAACACACCACTTGTCTTTATCACTGACTGCTCAGTCCTAAAGCAGAAAATCGGAAGCTGTAGGTTCCTCTCTCGGCGTGTCAAAGACTGGGTCAGTTATCATGAGCCGTTTGATGTGCAGCGCGTGCAGTGTGCATAGTACCATGTACGGATCATGAACTAGGAGGTCCTCTTGCAGGATAGCATAACACTAACCCCTTCGTGAGAAGCACGCCCGCCCCCTGCAGCAGCAAAGAAAGGAAAAGAACAGTGGTCGAGCTGGGCGCTTAGGGCGGGTTTATTCATTGCCTTAGGTGACGAATGACTGCCGGTGGGTTCAAAGGTTCCGAGTTGTTCGGAGCAAGCAATGCAACTCAGAAACGTGGTTCAGCAAGGCTAGGGCTACACGCAAGGTAGGTTGGTTGGGGGATGGGAGGGGAGGGTGATATCTCCGACTCCTGCACGCTTAAACAACGGAGACGAACCATCGAAGCCTGGCCTTGTGGGCATCGCGAGTTGGAGGATGTGGAGTGCAGACCCGGCAGTTGAGATATCACCTATTGCCATGTACACACACACACACACACACACACACACACACACACACACACACACACACACGTGCGAGAGGAAGATGGGAGCGCTTCCACACACTTGCGTCCCTCCCTCTGAACAATATTGCGACGTGGTGTCTGGCCAGGAGAGAGAGGGGGAAAACCACATCGGGCGGATCCTCTTGAAGATAGGGGCAAGAAGGACACTACGGAAGATGGCCCGGCTGCCAAGAAAGAATCTAGAAACCATGGTGCGAGTGGGTGAGAGGAGTGCCTACTACTAGGCCTTGAAGAGAAGAAGAGGGTGTGATGGAAAATCTTGTCCCCCTTTTCTGATGCTGCTCGTCCGGCAACACATCAGGTTCCGGCGTGACGAGGTAGTCTTGCCATCTCGAGATGGAGGAGGAGATCCTTTTCCAGGTGCACGTCGTGGTGGTGGTGGTGAGGGAATTCCTGCAATGAGCCGTACGTGAGCTATTGAAACCTCGCTTCGAAAAGGAGGGGGTGGGTTTGCTCCTCTCTGGCAGATAGGCAGGTAGGAAGTGCCACTTGGTGCTTCCCTCCATATATAATAATAGTAATGTATGTATGTGAATGTCCATTATTGTATCCAGCAGGGCAGGAGTGATCTAATTCTCGATCGACAGGCATTTGGGATGAGAACTTTCGATTCCTTGAGGAACTCTACTGTTGTCGGAACGGGTGGGTGTCTTATGGTCCGTCACAGGTGTGGTTTGTGTGGGAACAAAAAGTACTGTTAGCAGGTTTAAGCGAGTCCGACGTCGAGGTCGGGGGTGAGGTTAAACAAACCGGCCTGCCGTCCCCCGCACACGCTACCAAGAGATTTGAGAAGGAACAGGCGGTGGGTTTCTGCAGAGAGATGGTGGTGGGACCGTTTTTCTCGCTCTGCAAGGCACCTCGTGCGACCCCTGGGGGCACCCGAGAGGAGGCACCCGCCCTTGGCTCCCTTCTCTTGCTGACCTGACAGGCCCTGACAGGGGTTCTGTGACAGAACTGGCAAAGAGAGCGTCCAGGAAGGGGAAGCACTGCTGCGGTGAGTAGTACCACGGTATCTGACACTTTCTTATCGCGCCGTTACGGTCGGTCGTCGATCCTCATGCCAATCTGCCGGGGGCCCGTCGTGCTAGGCGTCTTACCGTGCAGAGAGAAAGTGGGGAGAAGGAGCCTGAACACGAGCAATTCTGACAACCACGGTAAGTAATTGTCAATCATCTGCAAGAAGAAGGAGGACGAGGTCGAGGACGAGGATATTTCTTGGTGATGGACGAGCGGAGACAGAGACGCAGGGGGGGAGAAGAGAAAGACCAGAGTGAGAGTACTAATGAGGAAGAGGCTACTCAGCATGGGAGTTCAAGTTGAGCGAGGAGGGTTAGACCCGGGTGAGTGGCCCACGCACATCTGTCAATCTGACCAATCGCAGGTGGGAAGTCGACAGCACCTTTCAGTGCTGCTTGTACATACATAGTAGTACTGCTATCTCAGAAATGCCCTATCACAGCACAACCACGAAACTTATGTACTTAGTACTATGGTAGTACTATGTATGCAGTCAGGATTGTAGGGGGGCACATGCTGCCATACTGAGCAGTGCAAGCCTGCAAGGGCGTCCCGGCCAAACAAGTCTACCATAGTACCTTGGGCTGATTTTCGAGCGGCACTGGGTCAGGAACCCGAAGTGTCCCCCCTCTTGTCCTCCACTTCCCTCCACTTCCCTCCACTTCCCTCCACTTCCCTCCACTTCCCTCCACTTCCCTCCACTTGTTCCCCCTCCACCACCCGCGTGGTGCAGCTGCAGGCAACGTGGCTCAGGTACAAGGAACGCCAATCAGTGGACACGACGCTGCTTGGCACCCTGCATGAACGAGCTTGACTCGTTTTGGCGATGGGCTCAGATAGTTGCGTGCCAATGGGAGATGGCACGAGCCTCCTCCTCTCTTCTGCACGTTCTGCTGCTTGTCCTGCCCTCCCGCCCTTTCTCGGTCCCCTCTCATAGGGTGTCGTTTGTCGTTTTTCATCGTGCCATCGTTTTTTTTTTCTTTGGTTCTGCACACACATAGCATGTGAGCAGTATGCATATGTTGGCATGATGCCACATCTCACCACTGGGAAGAAGGGTTTGTGCTCCAGCAGCCGCCTCCTTCATGCCCTACTCCTCCTCCTCCTCCTCTCGTTCATTCCCGTCCATCCCCCCTCCATTTTTTGGTCAAGTGGTAGGCTCCCTCAGAGCTAGGGTGTGAGAGCAAGAGTTGATAGCAGTCAGATAGTTTGACACATGCACGGGCCCAGCAGAGAGTGTTGGTCCCCCCACCTTGTCAACTCTGAAGACGCGTTCAAGCGTTTAATCATTGTCTCGAGAGGCGCGTAATACTATGTATCTCATTGCACACCATTATAGTACAGACAGAATCCCCCTGAAGCCTTGGGGGCCTCACACCAAGGGGTCACGAAGAAGAATAGCAAATTCTCCGAAATCAACCCTGAAACACACAATACTGTAACATGCGACTTGCAAAAACCCCCATAAAAAGAAACAAGGAAGGGGGTCGGTGAAAAGGAAGAAGGAAAAAAAAAAAAAAAAAAAAAAAAAAAGAGGCAAGAAAAAAGAAAAGACCTGTCTGGGGTGGTAGAAGAGGCGCGCAGGAGACTACGCGATAAAATCTCCGGGAGCGAGCCTGTCCACTTGAACAAAACGCCTTCTCTTCCTCTTGTAATTTCCAGCACAACCCACCCGCCCGCACAATGCTGCTAGGTTGCATCCCGGCCAGAGACCCAGAATTCTGTTTACCTTAGCACCTTCATACTTGAGTAGTTACGTGACAGAAAGGCAACCCTAGTCCACCCCTTCGACTCGCAATCAAATCACTTCGCGCGCAGGAAGAGAGAGAGAGAGAGAGAGAGACCAAGGCCCTGATTGCCTCCTTCCCAGCTTAGTACGGAGGTACATAGTACTCCTTCCCTCAGAACGAACGACACCCAGGGTCCAGAGAGCCCTTTCCTCTCTAAGCGCCCCAAAAATTCAACACCACTGCCCCCTAAAAGATAACCCCTAAAATCAGCCAACCACACAGTAACATTCAATTCATCCCAATTCAATCCCACCACTACCGCCACCACCCCTCCTTGCTGCAGCTCACAGCCGCCACAGGTCAGCAGCTTAAAAAAGAAAAGAAAAAGGAAAGGGAAAGGGAGAAAAAAAGAGAGCAGGAAAAAAAAGAGCGAGAGGGAACAAATAAACAAACCCGGGCTATACGACGGCATTTCCCAGCAGAGACGGACGGATCAGATCCCAGCTTCAGGTCAATCTCCTGGGACAAACGAAAGTGGGCACTCGCTTCCCTCTTTGGATGAAAACCGCCGCCCCGATCTGGCCAGTACTCATTAAACGAGACCGGTCCCTAAACGCCCCCCGGCCCAGGTCTCATTATTTATCATTATTACTCTTTTTATTTTCTTTTTCTTTTTTAGCCTTTTTCTTTTTTTTTTTTTTTTATGTTGGCCCAGTACACATTACAACCCTTTATGACGCCTGTTGTGCTGTGCCCATCATCACGGAGAGGGAGATCGCCTCCGCCACTCACGACTTCATGCGAGGGGTCCTCGTCGCCCCTGTGAGCCTCGCACCTCTCTCCCCTGGAAACTCGGACACACACACACACGCACACACACACACGAGACACGGCGGCGCACCTCTATTTGCCGCCAGCTGGCGCTATTAGCCCGTCGCCTCTTGTGATAGAAGAAAGACACCTGCCAGGGTACCAAGAGCAAGGGAGGAGAGAAAAAGAAAAGGGAAAAGCAAAAACAACCGACGAACCATTTTTCTTTGCGCAGCCCCAACCGCGCTCGCACCTCGTTGGTCGGCTCTGCGCAAATTCGTCCTGTCTCGCCTGCATGACATACCACACATACCTGCGAGCCGCGCCTGTCCCTTTCCCCCTTAGCCGAACCGAGCCACACACGCACATACACACACAAGCAGCAGCCGCCTGCTGCCATGGCCTCACCACCGACGTCTCCCGCGCCCCAGCGACCCCTGAGCGCGATGGTCCGGCCAGCACCCAGAAGCAGCAGCCGGATGAGCTCGTCGAGCAAGGCCGGTGGCGGGAGCAGGGCCTCGGATGAAGATGGCAAGACTTCTGTCAAAGTTGGTAAGTTCTCGCAGCAGATCGCTCCTCGTTGCCGTTTGTTGCCGTCGCCGTTTGTCGCCGTTTGCCGCCTTGAGAGAGAGAGAGGTCTGCTAACACGACGCGATTTCCTCCTGCCGCAGCCGTTCGCGTCCGACCCCCTCTCCAGCCGACCGACCCAGGCTTCGACCTCATCCCCCAGCGATTCCAGAGATCCATGGTCCAGGTCATGTCAGATACCACACTGGCCATCGATGCGCCCCAGGGCCGCAAGGTCTTCGTCTTCGACCGTGTCTTCTCCCCCGAGACCGACCAGGCTGGGATATGGGAGTATCTAAACGATTGCGTCAATGCATTTACTACCGGTTACAACGTTTCCTTGTTAGCATATGGCCAGTCAGGCGCAGGAAAGTCCTTTACGATGGGTACCTCGGGCCCAGGCGAGCAGAACGACCTCGATGTCATGGGTAAGCAAGACATGGTGGAAAATGTTTGGTGGACGTCCGGAGTGGTGGGAGGGGTAGCTGAGCTGCCTTTGTTTTACATGAGCTGATCTGAGAAATCAAAAACTGTCAGGTGTGATCCCTCGAGCTGCAACCGCCCTTTTCGAGAAACTTGACGGTCCCAAGGGGGAACCCGAACCGAAGTTCCATGTCACAACTTCGCGCGCCCTCCAGGATATCAACGCAGCTATCCGCGTCCAAGGGGAGCAAGAACTGGTCCCTAAAGGCTACTTACGTCGAGATCTACAACGAGCAGCTGCGAGACCTCTTACTGCCCGACCACATCCCCCCGAACGAGCGCAGCCCCGTCACGATACGAGAAGACACCAAGGGCAACATCATCCTCACAGGACTGCGGCAGGTCGACATACACTCGGTCGACGACCTGCTGAACGCCCTGAACTTCGGGTCCACCGTGCGCCAGACGGACGCGACCGCCATCAACGCCCGATCTTCCCGTTCGCATGCTGTGTTCTCCCTGAACCTCGTACAGAAGAAGCCCGGTGTCACCGCCCCTCACGACAAGAGGCACTCCATGCCGGTCGACGCCATGACGGGCAGCGAGACGTGGACCACGACAGACAGCAAGATGCACTTTGTCGACCTGGCAGGCAGCGAGCGTCTCAAGAACACCCACGCCGAGGGCGCACGAGCCAAGGAGGGTATCTCCATCAATGCCGGTCTTGCCGCCCTCGGCAAGGTCATCTCGCAGCTGTCCTCCCGGAACGCGGGTGCCCACGTGTCCTACCGAGACTCCAAGTTGACCCGCCTGCTCCAGGACTCCCTCGGCGGCAACGCCATCACCTACATGATCGCCTGCGTCACCACGCCCGAGTTCCACCTGAGCGAGACCCTGAACACCGTCCAGTACGCCCAGCGCGCCCGCGCCATCCAGAGCAAGCCCCGTATCCAGCAGGTCGAGGAGGGCGACAAGCAGGCAGTCATCGAGCGCCTCAAGGCCGAGGTCGCTTTCCTCCGCGAACAGATCAGGAATTCTGACCGCGCCGGCCCCGACAGGCGGCCATCTGGCGAGAGGTCCGAGCGGTCCAACGAGAGGGAGGTCGAGCTCCAGAACCAGCTCCTCGACGCGCAGGAGAACTACGGCACGCTGAGCCAGCGGCACGCAAGGCTGATTGCCGAGATGGCCAAGGCGAGAGACTCGGAGCAGGCTGACAACGCGCACCTGGGCGAAGCCCTCGAGGACAGCGCGACTGAGAGGCTGAACCGGTCCAACAACTTCGCCCAGGCCGTGGAGCAGGTCGTGCTCGAGTACGAGAAGACCATCCAGGCCCTGGAGCAGTCCCTCTCCAGCACGCGCAGCACCCTCCATAACACGGAGACGAGCCTCCTCGAGAAGGAGAGCAAGTGCGCCTACGCCGAGACCCTCAATGCCCAGCTCCAGTCCCGGCTCTCGAAGCTCACGGAGCGCGAGGCCAACACGGAGACCTACCTCCACGACCTGGAGTCCAAGCTGGACGGGCACACATCTGGCGAGGCCAAGAACGCAACCATCATCACAGAGCTGCGCAAGGAGATCGCCCGCATCAGGGAGAACGAGGCCGCCTGTGAGGACTACATATCCACCCTCGAGGAGCGGCTTGCCGAGGCCGACCAGGACTCTGAGCTCATGCAGCGCGAGATCGACAGGCTGGAGCAGGTCATCGAGCGCCAGAGGAGCCTGGGCAAGCTGGACTCGCTGCTGTATGAGCTCGACCACATCCAGAAGGACTCGGGCGCGCCAGAGGCAGAAGCCGAGGTGACCAGCGCGAACAACGTGCAGCGCCTCAGCCGTGCTTTTGGCGACAACTCGCGCAGCCAGAGCCGCAGCGGCCGTCAGAGCCAGATGGAGGACACTATCCGCGAGGATCGCGAGGAAGACATACCCGAGGAGGACACCCTGCCGCCTGCCATCGTGGAGGAGGGCCCCAACGGCGAGGCGGCTACCCCGCCCGTCAGCAAGCTAGCACGGGAGACGGTGTCACGCTCCTCGGAGCGTCGTGCGAGCTCGGCGCAGTCCAGGTTCGTGCAGGACAAGCTCGAGAACGTCACGCAGGAGCTGCTGGACCTGAGGGTCGAGCACGAGAGCACCCTGACGCAGTACGACGCCCTGCACGCCAAGTACGACGAGGCCCTCAGGACGCTCGCCGAGCTGCAGGACACAATCGACGAGGCACGTCACCCCTCCGCGTGCGCGACTCCATGCTGTCTCTGACCTCTCCCTCCGAGACACAGACAAGGCCGTCGTCTTTTTGTCGGAACCGAGGTCGGGTCATACCAAGGATGGCGAGCAGCCCTCGTCATCGCGCTCGCTCTCCTCGGAATTATCATCAGCTATGAATTCCCCCGCTGGCGTGGAGGTCTCTGACACGGACACGGCCAAGCCCAAGTCCGACGCCGACCAGCAGGCAGTGTCAGACGAACAACTCCCCGAGGCCGACGAGGAACACACGACAACAAACGATGATGAGCAGCAGCTGCTGCCAGAGGCAGGAGAGCCAGAGCAGCAACAAGCAGCAGCAACAGCAGCAGATGAGAAGCTGCCCGAGGCAGACACACAAGGCCCGGCCGAGGACCAAACCGACAGTAGTTCAGACCTGGCGGTGGAGCTGAGACGGCTGCAGACGCTGGCCGCGGAGAAGGAGGTGGCGGAGAGGAAGCTGACCGAGAGGTATGCCGAGCTCGAGAAGGAACACCACTCGGCGCTCGACATGATGGAGGAGCTCAAGACAGAGGTCGCAAAGGCCCGCCACAACCTGGAGCCGCCGTCACCAAGAGCCATCTCGCCCGTCATCCGCCGCAAGTCCAGTCAGAACGTCATGATTATCGACCGCGCCCACCGGTCCTTCGCGTCCCTGCGCAACATTGCCGCGGACAACTTCGAGGACCACCCCGAGGTCATGCAGAACTTCGAGCTGAACCTGAACGCCGCTATGCACGAGCTTCATTCCAGGTCGGAGAGGATCCAGGAGCTCGAGGCCGACGTCGCCAGCGCCAAGAAGGAGATGGAGACCAAGATGCAGATCATCTCGGGCCTGACGCGCGAGCGGTCGAGCCTGAAGGCCTCCACCACAGATGTGTCGCTCGTCTCGTCCCTGAAGGACCAGCTGGAGAGGAACGAGAAGCAGCTCCACCATATGCAGCAGGCACAGGCCACGCGCGAGAGGGAGCTGCAGGCCGAGGTCGAGGCCCTGCGCGCCTCCATGGAGGCCGCCACATCCGAGAAGGCCGAGGAGACGGAGGCTGCCGGGTCGACGACGGACAGCGCCACCGCTGCCACTGCCGCCGCCGCCGCCGCCGCCGCTGCTGCTGCTGCTGCTGCTGCTGCTCACGACGAGAAGATCACACAGCTGGAGGCCGAGCTCAAGGACTGGCAAGCCAAGCACGAGTCGGCCCTGGAGTCCATGCAGACCACCGAGCAGCAGATGAGGACGACGATCGGAGAGCTCGAGGCCCAGCTCGCGACAGCCAGCGACCAGCTCAGGGAGGCCGGCGACGAGGCCGGCGCGGAAGTCGTGGCGAAGGAGGCGGAGAGCAAGAGCGAGGAGCTCCTGTCGACGCTGCGCGGCGAGATCGACCAGTACAAGGCGGTCGTCGACGACCACACCGCCAAGGTGGCGGAGCTGGAGCAGGCCCACACCGCCGCCAGGGGCGAGCTCGAGGAGGCCCAGAAGGCGCGCGACCTCGCTGCCGCCGAGGCCGAAGAGCACAAGAAGCAGATCGAGAGCCACCTGCACGAGCTGGATGAGGTCAGGGCGGAGGCGCAGCAGAACAGGTCCGAGGCCGAGGCCCACAAGCACGACGCGGAGACGCAGAGGGAGCTGGTGTCGACCCTCGAGAACCAGATCGCATCCCACGAGCGCGCCATCAAGACGCACCAGCAGAGCATGGAGGTGCTCAAGACCAACCACGCCAAGCAGGTCGAGGACCTCCACGCGTCGACCAAGCAGGAGCACGAGACCAAGATGGCGGCGGTCAAGGACGAGCACGCGAGGATCAACCAGAGGCTCGAGGGCCAGCTGGCGGAGGCGCGCGAGGAGCTGATGAAGGTGGCCACCCAGGTCGCCTTCGCCCTCGGGCTGGACGTCAGCGTCGAGCTCATCTCGGAGCGCATCGAGGACCTCATCGCCGACCAGAAGGCCCTGTCCGAGGAGCAGAAGAAGACGGCCGAGCTGGAGCAGGCGGTGCACGAGATCTCCAACGTCAACGAGTCGCTGGTGCAGGACCTGGAGTCTGTCAAGTCGACCCTGTCGGACATACTCATGGAGGACGGCGCAGAGCTGAGGAGCCCGTACCCGACGGTCACGGAGCAGGCCAGCACGATCAAGAGGAAGATGGTCGACCTGCGGAGCAACAACAAGAAGAACTCGCGCCTCGTCGATGAGCTCGAGGAGCAGCTGCAGAACAACTTTGACCAGGTGCACGCCACCAACAACCGCCTGTCGGCCCTGCACGAGCGCAATGTCCAGCTGGAGGATGCCCTCGCCGCCAAGAACAGCCTTCAGTCTCAGCTTGAGTCCGTCAAGCTGGAGAAGGCTGCCCTCGAGGTATGTTGAACCCAAACCCCCTCCCCTTTCTTTTTTCTTTGGTTGTTTTCTAAATCTTGTTACTGACAGATATATAATACACAGGCTCGGTTGAACTCTGGCGACACCATGGGTCGTTCTGACTCCATGAACGGCACGGTCAGGAAGACGGCTTCGGTCACCTCACTGCCGTCGCCACCGCCAGCCATCCCGCTGCCGCCTCTGCCCAATAGTGCTTCAAGCCCGAGCGGCACGACGTCGCCGACACCTGGCATGCGGCCGCCGTCCAAGGACATCACGATGCAGCAGATCCAGGAGGACCAGGAGGCGCGCATCAGGACGATCGAGAAGCATCTGTCGGCGGAGAAGCAGCTCACTTCGACGCTCGAGGAGGCGCTCACGGACCTCGAGAGGCAGTCCAACAAGGTCAAGGCCGACTGCGAGGCGTGGCGCAGGCGGTGTGGCGACCTCGAGGCGGAGCTCAAGGAGCTCAAGGACAAGCCGCAGCACGACAACCGGTGGAGCCTGCACCAGGTCGAGGAGGAGAGGAAGAAGCGCGAGGCCGCCGAGAGGGCGCGTGCCCACCTCGAGGAGAGGATGAACGCCATCAACAAGAAGAAGAAGAAGGGCAGCCTGAACTGCTTCTAGACGGGAGTGATTCTCTGCTGTACTTCTTGCCCCCTTTCGGCATAGAAAAAGGAGAAGAACAAGTCTCCTCGCTTCACGGCTCGTACTCGATTCCATGTCTAACATGTCAACATGTTAGCCATAGATTCAGGCATGATGATATCTTTTTCTCTGGTTCGCAATCTTTGCGACCTGACGACGCTTGGGAATGATTTACACAATTTTGTTCTTCTTTTCAAGGGAAGGAATGGGAATTTGCTTACCTGCTTTTTTTTTTTTTCTATTAATCTTTTTATCTTTCTTTCTCCTTTCCACCCCCTGCTCATCTGTTTGAAATTCCTTGCACATATTCCCCCCTTCCGTATAACACACACACATGCATACATTGGGTTTTATTCTTATTTACATGCACCACATGTGGCGAGGAGTTTTGTCGTGGAACGAATGATCGACGCAGCTACTTGTTGAGAGAGAGAAAGAGATGCGATGTGTACAGAAGTTTAAATTGAGAGAATAAGTGAGAATTCTGGTGCCCTGTCATCATAAGTCCTTAGCTTGTCTGTTACTATTTTCCCCTTCTTTCAATCCCCCCAAAGGCAGTTTTCTCATCCACCCCAGCCCCCCCACACTACACCTACAGCCTACATCTATCTACTACACAGCCATATAATCATTTGTTCACGATTTTCGATAAGTTTCTCAAACACAAAAAAAAAAAAAAAAAAAAAAAAGAAAAGGCCTACATGAGGCGCTGGAATGGGCGCAGCGGAGCGATGACACGCAGAAGGAGGAAAGCAGTCCTTGGCTCGAAGAGTTCTCGAAGAGGAGACGAGACGAGAAATTGGAGGGGGGGCAGAAGGAGAAAAAAAAGAAAAGGGGGAGAAAAGAGAGACTTGGTTGTCAAACAACCGCTTAGTTGCTTTTTTTTTTTTCTTTTTGCTTTTTCTTTGCTTGATGGATGAAACTTCGATAGCTGCGTGCTGTGATACCACCAATGCATTTCTTTTTGTCTTTGTTTCTCAGATATAATCTGTCATCGCCATCGTCCTGCTTTCGGTTTTTTAAAAAAAAACGAAGGTAGACATGTCAGATATGAGTTCAAAGTAAGGCTGAGTTCGTGTGCTGCTGCGGTGATGGACTCCTGCAGGGTAGACTACTCGTACGCCCTGACCTTGGTCTCGATGTACACTCAGCATAAGAACGTGTAGTACTTAACGTAAGCCTGATTGGTCTTAAAAAGGGGTTCGAAGATGTTTTATTCATGCACTTTCCCTCTTTATGCGTGTCTGAAAGTGGATCATGGACCATGCTATGCGAATCTATGCCGTGGCATGCTATGATATACCGTATTCTCGGATAGAAACCTTTCAAATTCTCAAAAAACTTGCACTTATATGTATGAATGGGAAGAGAAGGTGTGTAAAAGATTCATAGATGGAACGATGTTCTAGGTCAGTGGGTATAAACGAGTGTCTATCTAGTATTGAAGGAAGAAAGAAAAGAGGAAAATATTAAAACGGAGTGTGAGTGTGATTATGAACCAGCGACGACAACGACAAGGACGAGAACACTGCAAAGACATCTCCCTCCTTCCCTCTCAGCCAACCGTGAAGCCATTAAGTGTTCCACCAGTAACCAAACTTCTCTTTCTTATATCCTCTCTTCATTGATGGCAGCACCAATCTAGACTTTCCCTCTCCCTCCTTCCCTTTATTAACTCCATCACGACCCTCCCTGCAGCGGCCACATGGTATCCGACAACCTCGAAGGTCCCCGAGGCCCCTTGGATCCCCGAGCAGCCGCCGCCGCCGCCGTCGTCCCCACTCCCGCCCCCATCGAACCGCCTTTGCTGTTGCTGTTCCTGTTCCTGTCGTTGATACTGCTGCTCCCGCCGTCCAGCGGACCAAACGGGCTCACAGTTGCAGCCGACAGCCACGTCTGCAAATTCGCGCTCTGCTGCGGCCCAGAACTGGGCCTGTACTGCTGCTGCTCCTGCACGGCGAGCAGGCCTTTTGGATCTGGATCGACCTTGGGGAAGACGTTCCACTGCTTGTTGGTGGTGGTGGTGTTGTTGTTGTTAGCACTACCACTTCCGTCGCCCTCGGCCATATCGTTGTTGTCGTCATCGTCATCCACATCGCCGCCGCTCCTCCCTGTCTGCTGCTGCTGCTGCTGCTGCTTCTTCTTCTTCTTGGCCTTTGCAGGTGGCGGGTCAGCAATCTTCACCGCCTTCTTGCTCTTCAGGCTACTAGTGCGCACGTAATTCTTAGAAAGCCCCTCGCCGGCGGGATCCCGCGTGACACCTAATCTAGACAAAGGCGCGGCGGCCTGTCCAGGCCCAGATTCAGGCTCAAAGAACCCCGCCTTCTCGCCTCCTCTTCCTCCTCCTCCGCCGCCGCCGCCGCCATCAGCCGGAGGAGAAGACAAGACCACAGGAGGGAGCTCCTTGATGTCCGGATTGCTGGCCCCTGCCGCCATGGAATTATAACTCTGGCTTGTGCCAGGAGGACGACGACCACCCCCACCTCCCTCCGCTCCCTCTACCTCGCGCCTCTTCTTGCGCCTGTACCGTAGGATGAGGAACACGACGGCCACGGTGAGCATCGAGGAGCCGATAAAAGTGCCGATGATGGCTGCTGCGGCCTGGGTGATGGAGACGGCCGCGCCCTGGGCCTGTAGGACCTCACGATCTGCTTCGGTCTGTTTGTCACAACAGGTTAGTTTTTCGTGTTTTTTTTAATCAAGATTAAGTTTGATAATTGCTAGTGAATCGAGAGAAAAACAAGAAACAAAAAGCAAAGAAAACTCACCCTCGTTGTGGTAACCTGTGCCAGCGCCGCCCCCAGCCTCGTAGCCGCATCCCCGCTCGCCAGCGCAAGAACACTGTTCGCCGAGCTCGTGCAGCTCGCAAAGGCCGAGCTGCCCGACGAGCTGGCGGCGCTGAGGGCGCCCGTTAGCGAGGCGACGGACTGCGTGGCCTGCTGCAGGCTCTGGCTCAGCTGCTGTGAGGACTGGCTCAGCTGCTGTGAGGACTGGCTGAGCTGCTGGCTGGCCTGCGAGACGACGCGGGAGGCGGAGCTGAGGGACTGGAGGGCGGACCGGGCCGAGGCCTGGGCCGACTGGAGCAGGAAGTTGAGCTGGGTGATCTGAGTCTGGTCCTGTCGGTTGTGGAGGGAGAGGAGGTCTGGGGGCGGTGTGGTGGCGGCAGTGGCAACAACAGCCTGGGCTGGTGGTGCTTCTTCTTCTTCCTGTCGTTGGTCTACAGTTGGTGCTCTGCGGCGCAGTTCTGCCTGGTTGCCGTCCTGCGGCGGTGATGATAAAGACGATGAGGAAGAAGAAATAAAAGAACAAGATGGTGATGACGACCTCGACGATGACGATCCTTCTGTAGTCGGTATGTCATGAACAACAACCGCTACTACTCCTTCCCCCTTCCCCTCCTCCTACTTGTTGGCTCAACAGCCCTCCATCGCTCTGCTCAGCTGCATAAGTCTGCGCCATGACGATCCGCCACCCCCTCCTCCTCCTGCTGCTCGGCTCCCTCCGACAGATTTGTGATCATTTTCTTCTCCTTCTCCTCTTTCTCGCGCGAGCCTAGACCTGACGATGGCAGCGCACTGCGCCCAGGAGGCCGCGTCCAGGCATCGTTATCGCTCGCCGCCGCCCAAGCACAGCCCAGCGAGAGCACGAGGAGGAGAGGACGTAGTTGTACATGCGAAGAAGACGATGAAGCAGCACATTTTCCAGCCATCTTGGTTTGGGTTGAGGGATTCTCAAATTAATGACGCGATGTCCAGCATCGAAAGAAAGAAAGGGGAGGGAGGGAGGCACTTTTACACACACACACACACACACACACCGTCATCCGTCACCTGCATAATAGTGGTAGTGGTGGTAGTAGTTCCATGACCGATAGAAAAGAAGGGGGAGGAGGAGACAAAGGAAAAAGGGAAAGGGAAGTGGATTGGGGTTGGGGGAAAGAAGGAAGAGTGGGCTGGGCCTGTGCTTTGGACAACGGACGAGATGAAAAAATGAGCCGACCAGTCGGCGAGAGTGGAAGGGGGATGGGGGTAGTTCAGCCACGACACGACGAGACTACTTATGCAACCATGGCCAGTCAGACAACAACAGTATCTTGCATAGAGCCAGTCAGGCCATCCAGAGAGACAGAGAGAGGGGAGAGAGGGACGGGTTATCACTTGATCCTAGCCCCAAGGTTTAATCCAGACAAGACTTTGCCTGTGTGTCCTCTCTCTGTCCGTCTAACCACGGGTTGCGTGTGAACCGAACTTGCTTGCATCCACTCACTCACAACAAGCTAGTAGAACCGGGGAAACAAGGCCCATAGGCCGACAAGAAGAGCCCAACCCAACAACAATACCTTGAGAGAGAAAGAGAGAGAGCGAGCCAGTCCAGCCAGCCCAGGACATGATCGGTTTGATGCCACGACCATCGCAGGGACATGAATCTAAACGAGCTGTCAAGAGCGGATCCAAGACGATCCATGCAAGCCCCCACCGTCACAACTGAACCGGGTGTTGCCATGCCATGCCAGGCTGAACCTGGTGATGATGGCAGTGGTGGTGAAGAACAGTAATACAACTGGAAGTGACTTGGGCCCACGGCCAGTTCCAGGGATGATAAAGATTAGGAAACCTCCTCCGCAACCCAGACCAGATGTGGTGGGCATGACCGAGCAAGGGCGGGATGTAACTGAGTCCCAGATCGGCACAGGGCACACACAATGTTGAAAGCAACCAGAAGAAAGGAATAAGAGGGGGAGAAAAAGGCTTGCGACGACCTCATACGACTGCGTACGGCCAGCACGGTGAACCCTTGTGGCACATCACACAGGGGAGGCGGGGCTGGAAGCCATCACGACGTGTGTGAACCGCCCTCATCAGGACAACAAGATTGCGGCGGAATACCAGGGCCCAGCTATCATGTTCTGGTTGATACTGTCGAGCAGGCCACTCCAGCCTCGTCCAGCTTTGATGAATGTATGATCAAGTAAACATGTCAACTCAAGGCCATGCAGAAAAAGAAGTCATAAAGGCCCATATAAAAAGAGAGAGAGAGAGAGAGAGAGAGAGAGAGAGAGAGAGAGAGAGAGTGTGTGTGTGTGTGTGTAGAGAAAGGTGGTTGTGCTGTTCCTGGCTTGTTCAGCCCTTGGGAGACTCACACCGGGAACCCCAAGTCGCAGGAGGGCGTTCGAGCCTCTCAGAAGCGCTTCATGCGTTTCTAGGAACTAAGCCAATCCCGACCCGGCGTTCTGCAGGCGAAGGAGAAGGGGCCAGGAGACAGGAAGGGCCGAGAAGAACTGTGGGGGTCGCAAGTGTTATGAAAAGAGAAAAGAGAGCAAGGAAACATTTGGTAATTGGTGCATGGCATGTATGCTTTCCGCGACGCAACGAACCGTGTCTCAGGTCACCCGGAAGACAAAAAAAAGAGAGAGACTGAAGATTGTCCCCTTGATCCTGGGAGTAAAAGAACCTAAACCATGTCGCCCGACGCAGCCGACCAGCCAAGACAACACATCACTTTTCTGTTGGCAGGGTTCGGAAGGGTCCAGTGTAGATCGGCGGTTGCCGTGTTGGATTGAGGCCGGTTGTCTTTTGTTGTCTTGCCTGTGAGGTTTACTGTGGTAGAGAGAGAGAAAAGAAGGGTATGAATGTTGCGCTGGGGCCTACGAACGAGGCTGTCTCGAGAGGTTTTGTTTTTGGATCCTGTGTCTTCAAGGCCCTCCTGCCTTGTGAGTTTCTTTCTTCTTCCCCATCAGTTTCAGATCAGGGTTGGGGGCCAATGGTCAGCATGAAGCGGACAGAAAACGATCTGGTATGTGCCATGGAATCACTGGTTCTGTGGTTCTGGTTCCGCGATGCTGAGCCATTCATTGCTGACGAAGTCTTTTTCGTTTTTCTTCTCTTGAGATGATCCAGGGACAAGGTAGAGAAGCTGAGGCCACCTCGGCATTCGTGGCGTCGTCTCCAGACCCATTCGTCATCTGGTGTGTTGACAACGGATGGTGGCATTAGGTTCCCGGTGCAGATGATACCGACTCGGTGTCAAGTCGTTGCAAGCCGCATGCGAAGGAGGGAACGAGTCCTTGCTGGAGCAGGCCCCCCCGGCTGAGATCTAAATCTTGCTCCCATTGATCCATTGACTAGTGTAAATGAGAATTTCTTCTTTGTTTTTCAATGGCAAAAAAGAGGGTAAAAAATAAATCCAAATAACTGCCCATCATCCGTCCATCCAGGTTTGCCGCATGCCGCACTGTATCGCGAGGCCTGGATCATTCCCGTTTCCCGAGCTCCCTTGACCCCTTGAACGCCGTCATCATGCATGCGACCCCTGGTTTTTCTTTGAGCGACACAGGCAGATCGCCCGCCCGCGCCGCCAGCTAGCTTCCCTTGACACGCAGAGAGACGTTCCCGCCGGGCCACGGTGGTCCTCCAGTTCTTAAAAGCGGTGACGGTGGTACCCTATGGTTCTCTCTCTCTCTCTCTCTCTCTTTATCTCTCTCCCCCAATCCCTCTTCCACGCGCACACAAAATACCGGTTTCTCTTGTCGCTCTGCATGCGCTCCTTCTCTCCTTCCTCTGCTCTTACTCTGTTGTGAACCCTCTCCTTCTGTGGCGGCCACTATTTCGTTTTAGACGGGCAGCTTGAACTTCTTGCCCTTCATGACCTTGGTGTAGTAGATCCAGAAGAAGTCGCTGTACATGACGGTCTGGATGATACCGGCGATGACGGCGATCCAGTCCACCTTGTGATTCTCCTCGGCGACGTACCGGTAGATCCAGTTGGGGATGTACAGGGCCCTGTAGAGGCCGAGGGCGGCCAGGTAGTGGGTGGTGATGGTCTCGGCCTCGCCGGTGCGCTGCAGCATGAACAGCTGGGGCAGGATGGCCACGGACTCGAGCCAGATGGAGAAGGCCCAGAAGATCTCGGACACGGTGTACTTGTAGGGCCAGACGATGGCCAGGACGGCGGCGCCGCCCAGGAGGTACTCGACGCGGAAGGTGTCGTGGTTCGGGTCGTTGGTCGGCTTGTACGCGTTGGTCATGAGGTAGAGGATGTAGCCCTGGGAGCCGATGAAGGCGATCTTGAACAGGAGGTTGTAGATGCTATTGGTCTGGAAGAGGTCTGCCGGGTGTCAGCCATTGATCGCCCTCACGTCCCTTTTATCATCGTCACCATCATCAATTGCTTACCGAGGTATCTCGTGATGTAGACGAGAAAGTACATGCATTGCGACTTGAAGGATATTCCCGAACAGCTCTAGAAAACATCAAGACAAGTCTTGTTAGGGATACTGATCACCCAGTCGCGCCGCGATCTCTGTTGGAAAGAGAGAAGGGCCGGGAGAGACGACTGACCTTGAGGTCGACCATCTTATGAAGCAGGATCAGGATGGACCCCAGATGGCAGAAGTCCGCTGTGTACAACAAGAACGATTGTCAGCGCAGCTCGAGCGCGACGAGATTGAGACGCCCCCGGCATCACAAGCAGCCCGCCAGGGGACGCAGAGCGGTGATCGCAGCAACAAGGGCGAACGAGACCAGGCTGAGCAGGAGGAGGAGTGCATACCGAGGACGCGGAACACGTTCAACATCTTGGGAAACCGCGTGGGCTCGAGCCACTTGGGACGAAGCGAAGAGGGGAGACGGTTAAAGGAGAGGCGAGACCATGTGAATCTCGAGAGGTTGGGCGTCGATCGACGACGGGTTGGACGAGGCTCAATGGGGACTTGAGATGGTGGTTTGTCGTTGTTGACTTGTGTGAGTTTGTCTAAAATTAAATTACCAGAAAAAAGAAAGCTCTCCCAACGAACGACGAGGCACAAGGCGCACACATAACAAGCAGTAGTCGGCACAGCAGGTGGAAAGGACACGACGCGATTAGCTTCTGATTGGCGGCCACCCCTGCTTTCTAAACTTGGGAGCTACAATGTACATTGTACTCTTACTATGCACCGGAGCTGAGCTGAGGGACAGGCACGGGCACCTCGCGCCACTTGACCTGGAAAAGGCCTGGGTTAAGCCTGGGCTAAGATCCAGAGCGCATTACCAATCCACTGGAAGGCCCCGGCTTCAGGGCCTCTTAACAGGGACTACTGGAACCAACGCCCAAGATACGCACCAAGAACCGTCTCACCTGTTAGCGAGTCCTCGTTATCATAGCCTCTCCTCTCTCATCTTACACACCCACTCAGCCAAAGTACTGACTCTCAACACTCATCGACATCAATGGAAGATTCGATAGCGACTGTGTATATCACCTCATGACCCCCTTCCCGACGGAAAAAAAGAGAAAGAAAAAGATAGTCTCCTTTGTCTATATAAAATACCACTTCTGTACATATATATACACAATAATCGCTAGCTTTTCAAATCCACCCAGCAACCAGAACTCGCATCCAGCCGCCATCTCCAACCAGAAATGGATGACAACACCGCTACCAAACAAGGCAAGACTCCCACGCTGTCCATCCACATCTCCAAGGCTGGCAAGACCATAGACATCCAGCTTCCCAGAGATGCCCTCCTCTCAGATCTCATCACGGCATGTGAAGAGTCTACGGCGTGGGGATCATCACCAGCAGCAGAGGCAGCCGACTCCTCCTCCTCACATCCACAACCACAGCACTTTGACTGGGACAAGGCAAAGTTCATAGCCAAGGGCGCCATGCTGAGGTCTGGACCTGACGACAACAAGACCATCGCCCACCTCGACGGCAAGAAGGTCACGCTGCAGGTGCCCACCGTCGAGGACCTACAGGGCCTGAGGGAGTCCTCGGCTGCAGCCAGGGCGAGACAGGACCGCAGGCAGGCGCAGAGGAGGGCCGCAGTGCCGGCGCGGCGCACGGCAGGACAGCAGCGGCGACAGGAGGACTCGGAGTACACGTTCCTGCGAATCGAGCCGCTGCCTGGGTTGAGGAATCCCGAGAGGAGCCGGGAGTTGCTGGTGCGGCTGGCCGAGGACCCTGGGATCAAGGCTGCCATGAGGAAACATAAGTTTACAGGTATGTGAAAAAGAGACCGTGTCTCGAGAAAGTGAGATGTCGATGCATAACGAGCATCCCACGGGAAAAAGAAAACTGCCTGTGGCTACTCTTCAAGTGAAGGGAAGAATGAAACACACACACACACAAAAATACGATTCACCCCCTTATTAACAACAAAACAGTCGGCCTTCTCACAGAGATGGACCCCCTCAGCAACACCCAGTCCTCCCACGAGGGCACCACCCGCCTCCTGGGCCTCAACCGCAACCGCGGCGAGGCCATCGAGCTCCGCCTCCGCACCGACGCCTACGACGGCTACCGCGCCTACCGCACCATCCGCGACACCCTCTGCCACGAGCTCGCCCACAACGTCCACGGCCCCCACGACCGCAGCTTCTGGGACCTGTGCCACCAGATCGAGCGGGAGGTCGCGGCTGCCGACTGGCGGCATGGTGGGCAGAGTGTCGGCGGTGGGGGCGGCGGGGCAGGCCAGGAGGGCTTCTTTTATGAGCCGAGCGCGGAGGATGATGTTCCTGACCATGGGGGTGGACGGGTGGGACTTATGTTCTTGGTGGGAGCAGCAGCAGTAGCGGCGGCGGCAGCACCGGGTCAGGAGGAGGAGGAGGAGGAGGAGGAGGAGGGAGTGGTGGGCTAAGCAGGCGGGACGTGATTGCGAGGGCGGCAGAGGAGAGGATGAAGAGGATGCAGGAGGACCGCAAGCCACCCGACGAGGAAGGCGAGGGCGGAAGCCGGACGAGCAGATAGCATATTATAGAATAGCACATCAATTCACCAGCAAACTAATACCATACACCGCATCGCAAAGTACTCATAAGGTGTAAAGGTACATGACCAAACAGACTCATTCGTGGCTCACTGCAGACCAAACAATCCATGCTGACCATGCAAGAAGAAACAAATGGTCTCCAGAACCAGACCCAGCCAGACCAGACCGGACCAGGCCAAATCAGACCGTCTCAGGCCCGTTCAGGCCGCCATATCTCCCACCTGGTCTCGGCAGAGCAGTTATTGAATCCACATAGTACGACTAATGATGAGAGTTAGATTGCGTAGTGTAGCAGATCATTCTCGATACAAGCAAGTGTTCATTGGATTTGTAATTTGATTGCATCTCTCTGGGGTATCATCATGATTAGATGTTCCTTCTCCTTTCTTTCCCTGCATCTCTCTCTATACAATATAAACAGCATAACGACCAACAACATTCCCGAAAGATCAGATCTTCCCCCTCCTTCGTTTTGCCCTTGTTGATGCAACAGGATCGTCTTCTCTTGATGTTTGTGCAGAGAACACAAGCGCCCCGTCTCTTCCTTAGCCCATAGACAGTTTGGGACGGCGCCCGTTTCTTCTCTTGATTCTTTCAGGGTAGTGTTGGTGGCGGCGTTGGGGTGGAAAGGGCTATTTTAGACTCCCAAGCCATCTCCATCTTGGAAAATACTCGGACTTCTACCCTGCCGTTGCGTCCCTCAAGAAACAAACCAAGAACCACTTCACTTTTGACACCCCATGTATGTGAGATGTATGTTTGGGTTCATATCCAGCTTCCACACACACACACATATATATGCACCATATTTCCAAATTGACGTCTGCACGTCGCCTCCTTCTCTTTTTCCCCCTCCAAGTATCATGCGAATTCCCCCTTCGACCGAGGATTTATATAATAAAATATTGCTGTATAGAATCCTTCTTTTCTCCAGCTTCTGCGATGATTGCTTGCCCATGCAAAATTGTCGTCATTGTTGGTCGTCGTCGCGGCGTCTTTCAAAAGGAAAAACAAGATGTTGCGGATGGCCCAGAAATCGGACCATGTAAACAGGATTTTGGGAAAACGCCGGTTCGCTATGCTTGAATCAAATGATGTTTGAGATCTGATGACCTCGGCGGGATCGTGAGAGGGGCTCATCCAAAGAGGACCAGGTTACCTAGGGAGCGAGTGCTTTTCTGGCCCCCAGGGACCCACGACAGCTGCCGTGGCGATGCTCAGATCTTGTCCACTGGCTGTGACGAGGGCTACAAGCTGTGTAGACCAGGCCAGGCCAAAAGGAGACGCCCAGGACGAACTGAGATGTCCCGATGGGTATTGAAACCGGTGACAACCCGATGGTGGGACGCGAGAGAGGACAAGTCGTTGTAGTCGGTCTGCACCGTCACAGGTTGTCCGTTTCTCAGAATCTCTCTCTCTTTTCTTTTCTTTCTTTCTCTTGTTTATTTCCCTTGCTTCACCCATTCCTTGACGTCGGGATTCCATTGGTGCCTAACATGAAAGAGAGAAGAGACTGTTAGCTTGCTATCCAAGACGACGGGTTTTACTTCCTCCTGAAAGATCAAAGACTTACCCTTGCCAGCTGGTGGTGACCAGACTCTTCTTGCCGTACTCCTCGACGAGGATGTTGTCAAAGGAGTAGGGCACGGTGGCGGTGACGCCCTCGAACTCGGTCTCGCGCATGGGATAGAGCTGGGTGGTCTTGTAGCGGTGGTTGTTCTTGCAGGCCCAGACGCCTGGGGCCCGCTTGGGGTCGCGCTCGGCGAGGCCGGTGATGTCGATGAACATACCGTTGCTGGTGTCGATCCAGCGGGCGTCGATGACGTTCATGCCATTGCCGCGCTGGCGGTCGACGTGGTTGGGGTTGACGTCGAGCAGGTAGACTTTGGTGCGCTCCTCGCCGGTGGCCTCGTCGCGGTAGCGGTACTCGTGCATGGTGCGGTTGTAGTGATCGCCCAGGTACTGCAGCGTGGCGGCGGTGACCTGGGTGTCGAGGTCGTAGTCCCAGGGCATGATCTGGCCGTTCCACCACCAGCCCAGGAGGGTGCCGTGGGCCAGCCACGTCTCGACGCCCAGGGCGCGGAAGACGGTGAGGTAGCTGCGCACGAGGTTGCGCAGGTTGACGCGGTGCTCGTCGTAGCCCACCATGCCCTGGAAGTAGCGCTCGTCGTAGTGGCCCAGCTCGTCGTTGCCGCCGGGCTCATGGAAGTACTTGCCAGTGCCCTTCTTCTCGGCCCGCCGCGGCTCGAGGAAGCTGGGGAGGGCGACAGCCAGGGTGGTGGACGCGAGAGAGGCGGCGAGGAGGATCGCTGTTGTCGGCTTCATGATGAGAGATGTGGATGTATGAGGAAGACAGAGAGGGTCTTTGTGTGGTATGGTTGTGTGTACTGTGTGTTGCAGGTTGTAAACACACACACACGAGAAAAGGAAGAGGAGGAGGAGCGTGGCCCGGTGGCCAGTGGTTGTAGACGTTGGGGGCAAGAGAAGAGAGAATCTCCAGCTGTTCCGGTGGCACAATGGAAAATAGATGACTCCGTTGTGTCTGTCCGCCTTGTCTCTCTCGTGCACAGTAGTAATGCTTGGCAATAAGCTGTCCTTTCCCCGAGGCTGGTTTCTTAGTCGGAGATGGTGTTGGATGTTGTGTTTGTGTCAGAGACAAAAACCGTGCCCTTCCACCAGAGACAGGAATGTTTTAGAAACCGAGACCAGTGAAGTTCACCGGGGAGGTGGGCGCTTATGGTCGGCGGGAGGGAGTGAGACGGTCTTGGGGGTGCGTAATCAGGCCCGGGTCTGGGTCAGACCGCAGAGGAGTGAGGGAGGGAAAAGGATGACGACACTTTTTGTTTTTTTAAAGTCGTTCTGTTTGATGTCTGACGGGTGGAGGTGACAAAGAGAGCCTGGTCTGTCCTATGTGCTGCCTCGAAAAAAAAAAAAAAAAAAAGAACAAACAAGAAAGTATGCTGGTTGCGGTCAGGGCCGTGGTGAATGTGTGATGATGCGGTGTGAGGTGGTCGCGTGACGTCGACGGTGAAGGGCGAGACGGCGATGCAAGACGGGACCAACGAAGACCAACCAACAGGAAGAATCTGGAGATTTGTGTCTTGAAAGAAGGAGGCACAGGATGGTCGAGGTCGGGGCTGTTGGGGACAAGCAAGAAGGGAAAGAAGCCAGAAAGGCAGCTGGATGTACTACAGTATTGTACTACTGTTATGACTACTGTTATGGGGCAGGACAGCAAAAAAAAAAAGAAGATAAAATGGGCACACGACCACCCGACGGAATGCTGGGTGAGGCGGAGGGGGCGGAGGGTACGTACTGCGGTAGCAAGGCTCGTGGGGTCCCAAGGTTCAGGTCCACGTCGGCCAAGTACGTACTATGTACTTTAAGTACTTAGTACCAACGGATCTCGCAGAGCAGGGGGGAGAAAGAGAGAGAAAGGGCCCAAAAAAGAGAAAGGAAAGGAGAGAAGAAGAAAAAAAAAAAGGGAGACAAGGCCGCCGTCAGCTCTGACAGGGGTGACATGTGGACCCGCACTACGGCAGGGGGTTGAGCCACCAGGAATTGCGCAAGTCAAATCTCAATTGAGTTCGTGCGCTGAAGTGGACGACGACGACGACGACGAACGACAGATAACCACGCAGATTTTAGTATGGACTTTTGCAGATCGCCCAATTTGACTGATAGGCAAAGTAAATAAAGGAGGGGCGGCACGTCGGGGTGGTTGAGAAGCCAAGGAGGAGGGGAGGAGAAGAAAAGTCCCCAGCGGCGGCATCAGCTCCAGCGGTGGTGTTCCAGCAGGATTCAGGAAGGAAGTACCTGCTTGAGGTGTGAATGGCGCTGAAAGAAGAAAGACCCAACAAACGATAAGCACCAACATGACTGCATTGCATTGTAGGCCTGCTACGAAAAGTGACTATGGACATATATATGACTATGAACAAATAAATGAATGAAATAAATGAGTATATAGTGTAAAAGAAAAATCAAAATATCATCAGAAACATTGCAGGAGAAATGTCCTCTAGGGAAGGTGCGAACAAAAAAAAAGAAGGTACACAAAGAATACGTACCACTCTGGTCATAGTACATTCATAGTGCGCTGCAGGTGTCGCGTGAGCAATTTCCAAATGCCGTTCCATCCGGACGCCGGTGGCTGCTAGGGATCTCCCTTCCCTGCTGTGTGCTACTCACTGGTCTCTGCCTTACCACGGGCAGGGCTGCTCTGTACACACCACCCAAGATTGCTACATGGTACAGCCCGCATGCGTGATGATGTTATGTCTTCCCTGCTCTCTGCTCTGCACACCTTCTTGGCCTTGGCCACTGTGTTACCACCCCTTCTTTCACTTGGGGGCTGATGCTCTGTTTCATGCTCGGTTTAACCTGCTCGCGTGACCTAAGATGTCGACCTGCGAGGATGCAAATCGAGAATAAGCGATAAACGATGCCAGGAATCCTCACGATGAGATGATGATGATCAGAACTGGTAGATCAGGCAGAACAGGATAAAAGGTCACGGACAATTCCGACAAGGCGAACCTGACCTCGGCAAAAAGGTTGAGAGGCTCGGGTATAATTCTGGATACTGAATTGACTCGTAGATTCGTCTATAGATATTTTTATTTTTATTTTTTCCCCCTTTCCACGATGTCTCGTTTGTCTCGCAGAACCAACCACCACCACCAACACTATAGCACATACTTAGCTAGTGCCTCACCGCCCTTACCTGAGGATCATAGCATAAGCCTGCATTCGGCTGTTCCAAGATCTCTCCTCCTGCATGTCTTGCGATTAGCAGGCCAGGGAGACAAATGAATCTCGGGGAGAGACAAGTATGGGGCGGCACACTAAACACACACCAAAACCCACCACAGTGGCGCATGAAAGGAGAAGAGGCGGCGTGCGAAAGGTGATGACGGCAGCGCGCCCAAAACACCCACAGCGTTAGCCCCAAACCAGCACCAGACGACATACCAAACGCTTCAAAAACTGACCTGGACGCGCGGCCCACCGGCTGCGGTGTCATTGGCGGGCTCCATCACGCCATGCCCTTGAACCATGCGCAGCCCTTTTTCTGCCCAGCATCCTGGGCAGACCCGAGAGCGAGGAGCCAATCATGGCGCAATATGTGCTATGTATAGTAGCAGGTACTTTCATGCTACCGGTGCGTCGGCGGTCCGCGGTCGATGCCACAGCCCCAAAGCTATCAAGCTTTTCTGCGGGCGAAAAGCCTGGCCGCAATGCTTATTCCAAACCGAACCCTGCGCCACACACAACGGCTGCTACTTACAACGCCTACTATGGCACATGGTAGCACCTGGTAGTATCCATTTTGCTGTGGTGGTGGCATCCAAAGACGACGACAATAGATCGGTATCAGATTGTCGTCTCCTTGAACGGAGATTTCCCACACGTGCCGGTCGCAAAGCCCACATTCAAAAAAAAAAAAAAAAAAAAATCTCCACCTCTCGCGGCTCGTGGGAGAGCTGTACTATGGTGCTATGTTGGGTCATTGTACATAGTATGTTACCACTTAATTGTACTATGGTAGATACTGTGTAGGGCAGTAATAGTACGTACACACACGCCTGGCAGCACCGCCTTCTCGAGTCGACGATCAGCCCTTCCTTCTTCCTCTCGTGAAATGCGAACACAGCTTACTCTGTCTCTCGCTCTCTTCAACCCGCCTCTCGCAAGTGGGCTTGTCAGGCCTCTCGCACTCGTCTGCCTGTTAGGTATCGCTGAGCCGCTGACTGAGCCACCCCATACCTGCTGCCAAGGCTTGAGGGATCAACATTGACGGCCCAACCATTCCTCGCCTGCCTGTGCGCCATGCCATTACTTCCCAAAATCTTCCCTGCCAAGAGAGAACGATGACTTGGTGCGTTGGCATCAGGATCGACATGGTTGGGGCCGTGCACTGCGAGGCAGGGCAGAAAAAAAAATCCGAACAGCACAAAGGACAAAAAAGATGGAAATGGCTTGAAGAAAACACTCAAAGTCAAATAAATCACCTCCTGGGAAATTCATCTTACTCGATCTACTCGCTACCTGTAGTGTAGTCCCGATGGCCCGGCGGCGGCCTTGTGTATCACTCCCTCCTTCAGAAGCCCACACACCTGGGGTTCACTTGTGTCTCAAGTTAGTATATGCTACCTATGCCACTGCCTGTGTGTATTGGGCGCTGGTGCTGATGCAGGCTCCACCATTTTCTGGATCCTTTTCAGCGTCCCTTTGGTAAGGCCATCCGCACACACATACTATGTACACAATTTCTCTCTCGGCCGACTCGTGACGACCTTGCACAAAATTTCCACATCTTTGCTTGGCAACCTTCTTTTAATTATACTATGGTCCGTTCTCCCTATGCAGCAAGGATCCCCTCTCCCTCTCTCTCTTCTGACGAACGAGGCGGCCGACGTCTTCCAACGGGCTTCTTCTCCTCTCGTCGCCTCCTCCTCCTCCTCTTCTTCTCAGACGTCGATCAGGTCGCGTGGTCACCTTCCTCTTACAGACCCCAGCCTGCTGCAACCCTCCTTGCTTTCCCCCTCTTCCCCTCCTTTTCTCTGTCTCTTCTCTGACGTTCCTCATTCACAAACCCTTGCACACGCACACACACACACACACAATAATCCTAGAAGCTTGGCAATGATATGCACACACACATTTACATTTGCCAAGGCATACTAAGCTTCCCGAATTCCGGAATGACCTCAGCGGCTCATATTTTGATTCCAAGACTTTTCATCTTGCGAGCGTTACGGGAGTCGGTGCGCTTTCTCCTTCGTCTCGATACAGCTACATGGAAAGCTCGGGAAATTCCATTATGCATTGGCGTTTTCCTAATCAGCAACGAGAAGGATTTACGGGATTTTCGGACAATTGTGCTCTCCGGAGTTTTCGTTTAGTGGAGCCAAGCCAGTATGAACCATGAGACTGGTGCGTCTGTGAGGTCATGTCCTCAGCTCGACGTCGGAAGATTGGACTTCTAGCCGTGGTGGCCTGATATCAGCAAGGTGCTCATTTGTAGCAAGGTTCCATTTTGAACACGCAGAACACCGGCCAGCTTACAGAGCAGGAAGTAGACTGTTGGTATGCATGGGCTGCCTACCTAGGTACTTGTCCGAGTCGCAGCCGACAATCAGTGGCTGTTTCTTCTTCCTTAAGGCTGCCACTACTTCTTTCCCAGCTATGGGTAAAACATTGGTATAGTAATGGATTGTCGACACACGTGTGCGGATGTGATAGGTTGGGGGCCAAGCCACTGCATGTCAGACGCCAGGCATCAAGATCGCAGTCCGCGGTACGGTGAGAGTCACGTTCTGGATGCCTCACTCCTAGAGTCAGCAGAATCCGCAAGCCTGGTCTCTCAAGCTCGCTATCTCTCTCAAGTCTTCATTCCGCGAAACTCAGTTTCTTGCAGCACCTCGCCTTCAGGGATGGCGGACTCCTCGCAGGAAGAGGATGGCCTCGCTCGCCTGCCTCCAGCTGAGGCTGCACTGGGCCCGGACTCAGGGCGCTTGCCCAGCGATGACCTCGACCAGACACCCACAATAGCACCAAACATGGAACTCAACAAAATCTGGAGAATGGGAGAGCTGTTGGACAGGGTCAGCCAGAGACACGCACAAGCGTACTCTGTAGTCGACATTGAGAGTGGTCAGTTGGCAGACGGCCTCGAAGCTCACGTCTTCTTCCTGGACCCCAGTCAGCCAGAAATCCGCAGACACAGGCTGCGATGCATCAAGCGGATGAGCCGCCGCGCGCAGCTCGAGGTTCACGTCCACAACGCCATCATTGTAGTGATCTCGACGTCTGAACTCCGCGCACGGGAGACATCCTCTGAGAAACTACAACCCGAAGCACATGTAGAGGGGAGAAAAGAGAACGAGAAGCAGCAGCAGCAGAAGCAGAAAAAGCAGAAGACGCCCTATCAGCGTGAATCCGCACGTATACGACAACTCGAAAAGCGCAAGATCAAACGCACAACACGGCGTGAGGGTACCGCATATGGAGAGGCCTCCAAGAGCGACGAGGTCGAAGCCTCCATACTTTACCTAGTCTTGTTCTACATTCTCTACGACGCAGATGGCAGCATGCGAAAGGAGATAATCTCAGAACACGTGAAGCTTCTCGAGGCCACGGCAAGCAGTTCCCTGCGCGGCTTGCTGGAGACATATATGAGCCAGGAGACCATCGAGTTCAAGGGACCAGAGGACATGGAGACGTATTCCACGGTCAAGCTTGGCGAGATCAACTCGCTGCGACGCCTCCAGGACAAGCTCTCCAGCGTCGACCAGCTCCATCACGACAGGCTGCTCCAGATCATTCGTGAACAAGCACAGCATCCCAGGGGTTCTGAACGGTGGCGCGAGATCCAGGACGGCCGCCGGGCGCAGGCATTCACCCAGCTCAAACTCGCACGCCATGCCAAGAGCGTTTTGCCAAAGGTATTGAACAAGTTGGAGACGCTCTACAAGATTCACAGCCGCCGCCTGGCTGCAGCCCGCGAGGATGCAAAGGACAAGTCGCTGCGGGACCAGCTGACAAGACGCTCAGACTATATGACTCAGCTCGAGAAGTGGATGGATACAGTCTTTCCACTGTCCAGTGCGCGTCAGGATCTGCTCATTCGTTGGGCAGCTGCAAATGATGAACTGACGGCGTTCAAGGTCAAGCATCCAGGCATTGAATTACAGTCGGACTCGAGTGTAGATCTGGAGGGGGATCTCTTGCGGATGACGTTTCGTTGATCCAACGCAGCGAGGGATCCTGACAGAAGCGGCAAGAAGGATTTAGTGAGTCGGACCTGTAATCCAGCGTGCTGATTGTGTCATAGCTAAGTAAGTACTGAAGGGTCTAATGCCTGTTGAAGAGGAAGGAAGGAGGTTGAAGCTGTCCTCAGATATGCGACTGCCGTTTGAAGTGTCCCATAGCTAATATTGATTCATTGTGTGGAGAAGCGATCCGGAAATGCGCTGGTTTCTCGGTAGCCAAAATGGTGTTTTCATCACATTCATTCCCTTTAACTACTTAGGTACTCATTAATTATTTCCTTTGAGCATAACTGAAAATTATCAGAATGCCCTAGCTGACGGTTTACTTCCCCTTAAGATGATTAATCAGTCTCTATCCAGCCCGACCAGAAGACGCACTGGACATATATGATTGGCTCTTTGCATTCCTCAAGCACGGGTTGTTTTGTCACCCTTGACCGAGCCATTCCCAACAACAAGGCTCCAGTTGTCCGCGTCCCTTGCATTTGTGCCTTGTCCGGTGTGTCCCTGAAAAGATGCAGCGTTGACCCCATCCACTATGCATGGCCCTCGCCAAGGCTCGTCCTCGGGATTCTGTTCCAGCCATCGAGACATAGTAGAGGCTTCTGTGTCTGGTGCGTCCATATTAGATTCTTTACTCCTTGTTGTGAAGGATGAAAGAAGGATGACATACGACTTTTATCAGTGCTAGACTGCACCGGTTGGGCTCCATTTGCAGTGGAAGAGGAAGAGGCTTGGCTGGGTCTGTCGGTTTGAGCCATAATGTTGAGGCTGAGTCCTTGTGCCTGGACAAATAGGCTCTGAGGCAAGTTGAAAGATAAAAAAGGAGATGTGTGGTTTCTAGTATGTCCTGTACGAGAGAGAGTCTTGACGCATGTGTGAGATGTTGTTCCTCGAACCATGCTGTCCAATCCAGAGTTCAGTCGTTGGAGCACAGCATCTCATATATTTATATACTTGCAATGGTCCTATAGAACATAGCATAACCTCAGCTATGTGCCAGCAATCTCTAAAGCTTCTCACTGTTGCGCCAAACGCCTGAGAAAGGCCAATTTTCAGATTGGCTGGATCATTATCAAGATAAGTCCCGCACTTGGTCCAGCCATTAAGAATTCTGGCCCTGATGCTTTATATGCAGCAGGCTTGCAGATTTGATGCATGGCGCGGTGGTGACTGCTGTCATAAAGTTTGATGAGGTAATCAGTGTCGATTGGAGGGCCATTTTTCTCACCCCCGGTACATCTGGTTGCGATCGCTTACGATTTCTGACTTGTTCAGGCACGTATTGAACCACCCAATCATTAAATCGGCCCTTTGGGAAGGGGCAAGTTGGGGCATCTGCATGCTTCCGTCAGTCCTGTCACCCCGAACATTTCGACCAATAAAAATAGGGCCCTCCACTGTGGAGGGGTGCAGCAGTGTGGCGCTAGTAGCGTGGCTACTGACTGCAGGTGCCATGCACTCAGGCACTCCAGGTGGGGGAGACATCCATTTGAGTACTTAGTATTTTACAGAGCCGTCGCGATCCTAAAGCCTTCCCTTCTCAACGCCGCTCTCTGCAAAGCGAGCCCGCGTTGCTGTGTTCAGCAGCCGGGCACCACGGTACCAATTTTTGGTTACTCGGCCCTCCTCTACTCTAGGTACGTTAGGTTTTCAAGAAATACTTGATCGTAGAACCTGCACTGACGATGTCTGCTTTCCTAAGACGTCCATCACACAAATCGCGGGCTTTGTCGAACCCTCCTCCTCTACTAGCTACAGCCGTAGTATCGATCCTTCCCCTCCGGGGTGCCACCGGGCCACCCTATTCTTCAAAACAATCCACCATCAGCAGGTAGTCTGGCGCCGAGAAGACTCTCGGCGCACCAGACATTCCGAAGCATCACAATGATCACCGCATAGAACAAGATCAGTCTTGTTTCCTGGAAGATTTGGAATGGTATCGCCAAGCCGAACTATACAATAATGCCGCCAATTCCGAAGATGGACAGGATGGAAGGTTCACAACGTGCTCTGCTCTGTGCGAGGAAACGCCTGGCAGAAAACAAAGCGACTTCAGTTCTTCGCCTTCTCGGTCTGGTTTGAACTCCCCTCGATATTCGTTAGACGATTGTGTTGGTACATCGACATCTTTCTTGGACTTTTCTCAATTCGTTAATCTTTCCCCTCCTGCCTCGCCCCGACCGTCCTCCATTCAAGTTCCATCTTCCCGGCCTCCACGGCAGCCATTGCCAAGCTTTCAACCGCCAGCAGAATTATCGCCTTCGAGCAATGGGACCTCATCATCATCGCCACCAGCTGAGTCGTCTGCACTCTACTGCAACACATGTGACGTCCCTTTTCATGGCGTCGAGGCTACTCTGTAAGTGCAGCTCGTACTCGGCGCCTCACTTGATACTGGTGAAAGCACTATCTGACCGTTGCCCGTATAATTAGGACACATGTCGCAGACCACCACATGCGAGCCAAAAACTCACGGTGGCCCTGTGTCGAGCCCAGCTGTGGCAAAGACTTCACTATACAGAAGAGTCTGGTGCGACACCTGGAAGACAAGCACCTAGGCATCGGTTATACGTGCTGCTGCGGCACTCGCGGCCGGCTTGATAAGCACATGCACCACCTTCTCAAACACCAGTGCAAAAATGGAAGCCCATATACATGTCGATGCGGACACGGAACGGACAGTCGCAGGCCCACAGGTCTCAATCAACATCTGCTGCACGTTCAAAACTGTGCACATGGACGATACCGGGGTCCAGATGGGCAGCCACCCAAAAGGGGAAGACCACGAAAGAAAGACCGATTCAAAAATCAACACAACGACGGACAGATTGACAGGGCTTGACTAGGAGCCTTCGACGGCTATAGCAAGTCAGCGCAGTGTTGACGAAATGTTTGAGTCTTTAGTGATCAGCATTTCGGCAAACCCCTCCTGATGAGTTCAGGATTTCCCTTCTAGAGAGGGCAACCTCCCTAAAGGGAACACATAGGTCCTCTCGGAACGAATGCTTTCCGATCAGGATAGAGAAACAAGCCGATCAACGTCTTTTGACGCGTGATCTTCTCACATGGTTGGTTCGTCTGAGACATGTCTTTTTCGGGATGGAACCGGAGAGGGATCTCCCCCATCCCCCAAAGATGACTTCGCGAACGCCGTCAAGGCTAAGCAAGGCCGCGCCGGAACTAACATCTTCAATTCCCTGGGGTCACCTCTGGTGCTACCCACTCAGGGTTGCTGGCATGCAGTGTTTATGGAACAGGATACAAGATGTTCCGAGGAGGGAGGAGGATTTGAGAGAAAAAGAAAAACAATACGAAAAAAAAGGGCCCAGCAAGACCGCGAAGTTTCTAACCGCCGCAAGGTTGGTCACTGAGATGGTTTTGGGTCAACCCTTTACAGAACGGGAAGGGTCCGGTTTGTCCAGTTGTTTACAGATATGCTTGTTTATGATTGCAATATATCGAGGGGGTCCCAGACTCGCCCTCAGTTAACCCGGTTTTGGGGCAACCCATCACAGGATGTGAAGGGGGCCCTGTCAATCACCCTTGGTATATGTGCATCTTGTAATATTACCCTTTTTCCCCCCAGAAAGGTATTTGACGCTCCATACATTTAAAGCATGCCAGTATCATATGCATCTATTGCTAAACCTGTTGTAATGAGGCATAAGCTACATTCCTAGACAGTTGACCTAGACTCGCTCGCAGTGCTCAACCTTGATTTGATTGGAAGACCTCATCACCTTCGGTAGTCCTGGTCTAGGAGATTTGCAACTTGCCTTCAGCTTGCCTCAAATTATACTGGAAGCTCTCTCCTTTGCAATTTTGATGGAGGTATCCTTGAGTTATTTACTACTTCATGGCCCCCAGCGCCTCCTGGTCTGCCTCTTATTAGCCTTCCTTTGACGCTTTCGGCTGGACATCCCCTTGAGGTTCAATACAATGTCTCCTGGCAGCTCATTGTTTGGTATCTCTGGACCATAAGAGGTCACAATGATCTTGAGGACCGTTTGGCGGTTGCGTTCTGACAGTAACCGGGACAATCTTCCAAGGCATGCCCGGCACTGAACAGCTGTATCTGGCTCCATGGCTTCGCTATTGACGATGATGTAGACCCGGTTGAGGTGCTGGAGCAAGTCGCCGAGCATGTTCAGGTAGTCGTCCTCGAAGTGAGCATCCAGGTATCTCTTGAGCTCAAAGGACATGCTGTTCTCTGTATGGAGTGAGTAGTCTAGACTGAGTGCTTGATAAACAAGGATTTTCAATGCCTCTAAGAGCGGGTATTTCTGATCTCTGTTCATCAAGATCCAGAACACCGCGATCCGATCTTTAAGCAACAGCTTGACGACCTCGGTGCAGTAACTTTGAATCTGGAGCCTCTGGCGGCATGTGGACTTGATCAAGATGACAGACGATGTGGCTGCCCTCTTCCACTCTTGCAGCTTAGGCGAGGCCCAAAACAGCGCTGCACCGGCATGATGCCCATGCCTCTGGCGGAGAAGAGATGGATCGGCCAGCTGTGCGGCTAACTGGAACACGGTCTTGTGGTCGATAGTGCATTGTGCTTCAATCATGGCCAGGGCCTGTCGCAGCTGCACCTCCGAGAGAGCTGCTCGGATCTGCAACTGGGAGCTTGCCTGCACAGCTTGTTGAAACTCCAGCATCTGACGCATCTGGATCATCAGGCTGTCCAGGGTGGCCAGCTTCATCTGCGTGGCGGCTCGTTCGGTCTGAGCCTCTCTGGCTTCCTTCTCGAGCCGATTGCCGACCTCGAGGATGTTGTTGTGTACAGCTCGTATCTCGGCCAGACTGCTCGTAGCAGCATGCCTTCTGACCATTTCTGCATCGCGCTGGATGAGTCTGACGAGGTCGTCGTACCGCAGAGCTGCAGGTCGGGTGATGGTGTGAACAGCCCGCATGAGCCTGCTTTCTTCATAGTACCCCAAAGCTCGGACGAGAAAACGCAGGATGTGTGCGTAGAGCTGAGACACGGCATGCTTCATCACAGCTGTTGGGAAGAGGGCTAGAGCAAGTTCCACCGAAGGGAGAGAGCCGGATATGTCGCAGAGCGCCGTGACTATCGTGGTGCCCGTACGTTCATGCTCTACGACAGCCTGCGTAACTCTTTTGTGTAAGAAACAGTTATCGCTGGAACAATCGGGTTATTACTCACTCCAAAGATGAATTTCATTGCCCCCCAGGCGAGACATACATACTCAGGGTGCTGCTGTACCAGGACATCCATGATATTGCCGTAATAGAGCAGGCGCTGGGCGAAGTCGCTAAGGCGTTCGCGGAGTCTCGATGCGCCAGCCGCATTTTCGTAATGCAACTTGGCTTCCGTGACAAGGTGCAACACATCTCCCATTGTGCTTGATGCTGCTAAGAGCTCATCGGCCAGACGCCTCTTGGCAGGATCTCTGGTCAGTGTCTCCTTGAAGGTCTTGAGTGCTTCCTCGAACGCTGTCTGAGCTGGTTTAAAGGGATCTCTGTTGGTGTATAATATATATTATAATAAATTAGCAGTCTATCTAGAGATAGGGCCAACGCCTGGTAGGCTTTCAGCTCACCCCGCGTCGAATGTGTCGCCGGCGTAAGCCCGAGTAACCCAACCTGGCACGACTGAGATTGTGTTTGTAGGGACGCCCACATGAGCCATGAGGACTGACTTTCACTCGAGATGATGAGGACGATGATGTATAGAGTAGCAGAGGAGACCAGAAGATGTGTGTTCGAAGCATTGAATCGGCATCCTTCCAGTAAAGAATCATTGCGGACTCCGTAGGCTACAGTGAGGCAGCCCAAATGCCATATCAAAGCCACCCTTAGGGCTGACTGATATCTGGAGGGAGGAGGGTCGATGCGGAAGTTGATTGGGGGTTGTGAATTACCGACCCCTCACTTTATCTACCTACTTTTCAAGTATTTGGGTGGCAGTCGCCCTGACACGAGGAGCAACGACCATCAAGTCATGGAAGACTACTTTAATCGTCACTCACGGCAGCTCTCTGATCATGAAGGTATGTTCTCAACTGATTTTCCCGACTCCGAATGCTGATCTGGTCTTGTTCTGACTCTCCTGTTTGATTTCAGCCAGAGACGCAGAGAACGATACGCAAATAAACCCCGAAGGCGACCCAACACCCTGGCCCAGCCGAATAAGACACCAGAACCCCGACTCCGACCTCGAACTTGCACGAGTGGCCCAAGAAGCAAACTCGCACGACGGCATAGGAAGAGAGGATCTCTACCACATGAACAACGCGAAATTCAGGGAACCCGTTGCCGACGACTCAAGTCCAATTCATGACTTCGGTGAGGAGCAAGAAACAGATGATAGCGAGCAAGGAGCGGATAGTGAGCAGGAAGAACAGCAAGAGGAATCCAGTCTTAGTGGAGACGACTTGCATAGCTCTAGCTCTGGTGACGACCAAGCCCCTATCGAAGCACCTCCTCGCTCTTATCCCGTACCCGTATTGGGCCGGAAAGTTGAGCTTGAGGACCCAGCAAATCTATTAAGTCGAAGTGCTGGCTCTGGAGTCTCTGGGCAAGTATCTTACTTTCGCAGACCCGAAGTGGAAGCCACACTGCTGACTATTATTGGTGGTAAAGCGCCTTTAATTTTCATCAGGCTAGCTCGATTACCATCTCGGACGATCTCAGTCACGCTGCTAGTATCGAAATAAGGCAATTCCTTGCTCTGCGCACCAGCAAAGAGCCGCCGGCGCCGGTACTGCGCCTCGGGAACTCGAACAACGCACTCCATAATTATCAGGTGGAACTGATGATGCGAGAACAGCAAATGAAGAAAACATTGATGCCTCGCCAAGGACAAGATGCTGGGCCAATTGCAGGCGCCGTCGTCGACAATGGTCCGGCCAACTTTGAGTCCGCGCCACTACTGCTGAACGAATCTAGCACTGCCAATGGTGCAAACTCCTCACGCAAACGCCCACTTTCAGATTCTGTGTCTGAAATCCAGCTCGATGACCATGCGGCGGGCCTTGACTTGGTTGAGCTGCAAGCTTACATTGCGCGGTTAGAACAGCGGGCCAAGAACCTGGGGGCGGCGTCCGTGTTCAAGTCCCAGCCGGCTCACTCGTATCGTATCTTGTACCGGATCCTGGAAGGACCAAAGACGTCTAACAATACCTCAAAGGTCTATCAATTTTTACCGGACCGCGTTCTTTCAGCTCCGTTTCTGGATCCTCCGGAGTGGATCGGCGATACTGGGCAGGGTGCACTGCGCTGCAAAGTTCCTGTGGACAACTTCGACCTATATCTAGAGAGGAACAAGGATGTGTCCTTTATCGTCTACAAGACGTATGTCAAGCTACATTCCTCGTCGCCATCCCGTGGACAGCCTAGGATTCGAGTCGACGAGTCCATCAAACCGATCACCAAAGAGCTCGTCGAAGGTCTCAGGCTTCTCCTGGGGTTCAAGAAGGAATACACAGATGTCTGGCAAGATTTCCAGGCTTCCTCTGAGCTTCGCGCCCCCTATCTTTTTGTCTACCACCAGCGCGGGGACTGGGACACTCTTTGTGCCGCAGCGCCGCAGTCATCCCAGGAGCAGTTAACCATGCTCTGGGACTATATCATCAAGGAGCACGGCGATGAATATGCTGCAGCCGATGCCTGCATGTCCAGCGGCACGATCACTTCGAATTATGTGCAATATCTGTTCAAACCTGGCGACATCTTGCTTCAACGGCAGAAAGACTCATGGCTCGGCTGGGTAGCAGAGTCGTGGGCGAAGCGCGCCGAAACTGACAAGTCTCTACGAGGGCACGGCAGGGACGGAGGGTCTCGAATTCTTCTCTACGGCACCAAAGAGGCATCCAACAGAATGGCCGATGAGAGCATTTCGGTCCAGCTCTGGAGCATCTCTGCGTGGCATTGGGAATTTGACGGTAATTTCCAGCGCAAGAATAGCAGTCTGAAATTTCGTATCGAGACACCAAACGTTTCCGGCTCTGCCACCGCCACGAACACCACCACGACAGCAAGAGTGGGCGCAGGTGCATCTCAGACCAGCAGTCTCATCCCTATCAATGACCTTGAAGTCTTCCCCATCCGCTATGCTTCGGAAGAAGTTGTTCGGCGACTTAGGCTTCGGGGTAAGGCATTTTGGAAATGTCGAAATCGAGCGTTCGTGTCTTACAAGGAGGATACGAGAGAGAGTCAAGAGAATGTGGTCAGTGACAAATGATATAAAAACCCTGAAGTATTTCAGCCCTGCGACGGCACGTGGCCCACTCTAACTCCTTCAGCAGGCAGAAGAACGCTACATGGTTGATCTAAAGGCATATCGAAGTCTACACAACAGACAGCACGAGGTCACTATTAGTTCCAGGCATGCTCAACTGGAGGACGAGCTTGGCCCAGAAGCCATGGCCAGAGAGGAGCCACCAGACGACAAGTTCGAGCTCCTGCTCCCGCCTACAATCAAAGGGTACAACATGCGAAGGAAAAAGTGGTTCGATCTTGTCGCTGAGCGTATCAGCGATGTGAAATGGAACGAGGAGGCATTTAACAAGGTCGTTATGGAGAACAAGATGAAAGACCTGATTCAAGCCTTGGTGAGCAGCCAGTTGGCTTCAGAAGCAAGCACTGATCTCATCGAGGGCAAGGGAAATGGTCTCATCCTGCTGTTGCACGGGAGCCCGGGCACAGGCAAGACCCTGACAGCCGAGAGCGTGGCTGAGATCACCAAGAAGCCTCTGTACAGGGTTACCTGTGCTGACATCGGCACCTCTGCGGAAGATGCAGAGAAGTATCTCGAGTCTGTCCTGCACCTTGGCAGGCTGTGGCGGTGCGTTGTGCTTCTCGACGAGGCCGATGTTTTTCTCGAACAGCGCAGCCTTGAGGATCTCGGGCGGAACGCTCTTGTCTCGGTCTTCCTGCGGATTCTCGAGTACTACGAGGGCATCCTCATCCTTACGAGCAACCGCGTCGGCACTTTCGATGAAGCTTTCAAGTCGCGCATACAACTTGCGCTTCACTACCCTACATTAGGGCCTTATGAACGACTGCGGATTTGGGAGAATTTCTTGGAAAGGTTGGAGAAGCTTGACGACCCCTCGATTGACATATCAGATCTGCGTGACCATCTGAAGGATTTACAAGACGAGGTGATGAACGGGAGACAGATACGGAACGCCATCACAACGGCAAGGCAGTACACCAAGTGGAAGAACACGAAACTTACATATACGGAGATGAGATCCGTCATCGAAGTTGCCGGGCGTTTCGACAAGTACCTCGACAACCTACATGGAGGTTTAACACAAGACCAGATGGCACAGGACGACGGTCTACGGCTTGGCTGAACCTGCTGTAGAGGTAGTATGGGAGTGTATCTATGGAGCTGCTCTCTCTATAGGCCGTACAAATGTTTCCTCACGAAAAGAGCGCCAAAGACGAGAAGTGGTGTGGGAGGAAATGATGGTTCCTCCTGTCTCTCGACAGAGTTAGGACATCATCCTTTTTCTTTTTCTTTTTATCTTTCTATCAGTGGGAAACGTGTTTGGGGGTAGTGAGATTCTGTGGCAATTTGTGTGTTCTCTGTAGATCCAACTTGCTTGTTTGCTGCTGTTCCTCAAGGGGGAAAGAGAGGGAGTGCTTGTGTTGGGTACTACACAACTTCAGTCTGAACACAAGACTGTCCGCTGCACATACTTCTTCAACAGGTCTCAGAATTGACGTAAAGTCAAGGTTTCCTATCCTCAAGCTGAAAACTCTAGGATGCCATGATTATACCAAACTACTCGGCCACTTCCCTCCCGTGAGACAAAATGTCGTATGAAAAGAGAAAAAGATGATCGGTCACAACCTGTCCCACGAATTGAGACTTCGATCAACACAACTAATTTAAACAAGCGATAGGCTATCACGAGAACAAGTCGTTTCCGCATGCAACCAAGTGCCCTCCCCCAGCAGCAGAAATCGGGACCACGGATTCCCGAGACCTCCTCACGATACTCGGTCTAGAAAGGCGCCGGCTCTCGCGTCAGCTGTTTGCGACTTTAAAGTTGGCATGTCTTGGGTCCTTGGGCCCTCTAAGATGAGGAGAAGACAGGGCAGATCAACCTGGTTTTGGTCCAAGTTATTGTATCATCCCGTCGACTTGCTACTCCCCAGGATTCGGCACTCGCCGCTTTGTTTCCCCATGTTCTTTGGACGCAATATAAGTAGTAGGAAGACCCCTTCCACGGTAACCGTCGACGGGGCCAGTGCCAGAATCTGAGACACGGCAAAGGCCCCGTGTAGGAGCCTTGCATCTTACGCCCGTAGCTAGACATTTGAAGGGATCCGCCTTCAAGAGATCACACCCTTCTTGGTTTGGTATCGACCCTGATGCATCACATCACAACACCACACATCATTCTCCGCTTGGGAAGAGACAGAGAGAGAGAGAGAAAGCAAGCACGTCTCTTCCCCTTTTGCCACCCATGCGATGGCGCCAACGAAGGCTTGCCCAGACCATCGGGCTCATCTGTCTGTCAAAGTTGACGGCACGGAATCGACCCGCGCGCTAAATCATACTGCACCTAATAGTTGAACTGCCGCAAGCGGATGTTCTTATCCCAGGGTCCACAGGTCTGTTGTTGGCTGTAGATGACATCAAACTATGATGATAGTAAATAGACCCTGATTTTTTCTGTCTTACCACACATACACTCTCCCGTCTGATGCCATCATCGTTGAAAAAGAATATACGCAAAGGCTGAAAAAGGGAGAGGGCCAGTTCGCGTTACTTGATCTGTCTGACCTGGTTCCGGTCAAGTGCATCAGTTAGAGATATGTTGGTGACGATGACGCCGAAAGGAAAGAAAGAGAAGACAGAGATAGGACAGAGATGAGTAGAACGAAACATTGAGCATCCGGGTAAAGGACTTCCGACAAATGAGGCGATCCTTATGAGCTCATACATGGCGTCTCGAATATAAAAAGGGACAGACCGTCTCCCAGATGACAACCTGAGGAAGAGAAGTAATTAATATTATCACGATTCTCCATCTTATAAAACAACACTCAAGCAACTCGCTACAGAACTCTATTCAAGTCTCAACAAGATCTTTTGTCTCATCTTTGACCATCTTCCTTTCACTATGAAGACTACCGCAGTGTTTCTCACTACTGTGACCTTAGTCCTGGCCACGCCTATCGCGCTGACCATCCCTCAGATAAATGAGATCGATGTTGGTGCCCTCGACGCCGTGAAGGCCGAGATCGAGCTGGCCAAGGGCTTGAATAACGCGAATGGGCCCAAGGCCAGGTATGTTGTTGATGAAATGAACCCCCTCTCCCCTCTCTCTTTCTTTCTTTGTCTTTTTTCCCTTCTATCATTGTCATATTGTGAAAAAAGAACATATTAAGGAACGAGAGTGCCCAACAAAAGTTAGGAAGCCGAAATAGAACGCTGACAAGAATCACATTACAGGGCCCTCAAGGCTGAGCGCAACTTGCCTACTGTCGCTATCGACGTTCCTGTCGTTGACACTGTTGCCCAGGACCTTGGAATCCCCCTTGGCAGCCCCGATATTATTGTCAAGTACGTTACGTCCAAGAAGCAGCGAGAGAAGTATTTAGCAAATGTCAGAGCAAATCAGAATACTGACAAGAACCACACAACAGGTCTGTCAAAGCTAAGCGAGATATACCTACTGTGGCTATTGACGTCCCTCTCCTCGACAAGGTTGCTCAGGACCTTGGGATTCCTCTTAAGAGTCCCGATGTTGTCGTCAGGTAAGGTTATCCAGGGTGGGGGGAGAAAAAACAATACTGATCCCATAATCACCACACCACAGGGACGATGCGGCTTGAGAGATCTGGTCTGTTGAGAAATGAATCACTGGATATTTGTATGGCTGGGAAGGGTTTTGCTGTGGATTTGATATCAAAGTTGTTTAAGCGAGCTCAATCACGGAGGAAAGGGAAATGCTTCCGTATACAATCTTTTAATAATTTTGTCAAGAGCTTATTATCTTGTGTGGGCGATCGAGTCGCCTAGGTATCGGGTCAATTTAATTTTATGCATTTATTGGCTTTTGTTCAGTACCCATCTACTATGTCTTACTACTTCCTTGCTGATTGAGTAACATTTTCATCTACACAAATTCATCCACGTTCAACCTTGAGGTATGATAAAGGGTGTCAAATAATACAGAACGAAATACAATGCCTATGAAGAATGAGTATACATGCTGAAAACACAGATAACCAGAATGCCTCCCCAAGCACAACCACAACAACAATTTTTCAAACATTCCAAACATCATTCACCTTCTATTGAACAACACATCAGCCCATCTACTTAACCAAAATCTTCTGACTCCCACCTTCGACAAGCTCCTGGACTGCCCCAACAAGCTCCCCAAGCACCCCCTCCACAAACTCTAGATCCCCCTCGCTCCCGACCACGCCAACCCGCAGCTGCCCCTCCCGCACAAACGAGACCACCTTCAGAGGCTGAGGGCTATCTCCATGCGGGTTCGAGATGGCCAGCTTGGCCTTGCCCCCGGCGAACGGCATCGAGTCCGTATCGTCCCAGTCCTGGTGGTGAACGATGGAGTCGAAGGTCCGCATCGCCCCAGCAGCGGCGGAGGGACCATCCGGCGATGACGATGATGATGACAACCACTGCGCCGCGCACTCCTGGCCACCGTCTTGAACCCGACAAAGTCGTACGCCGCAGACTCGGCGCTCTGCCGCTGGACGAAGCTCAGCAGGTCAGCGGCGGTCCAGGCAGGGGAGAAGGAGACCCGGATGGGGGTCAGCTGGTAGCACGGTCCGACAATGTTCTCAACGCCCGCGGCATCGTCGACATCGATGCTGCGGCCCGAGGTGACGCCGCCAAAGGTCACGTCTGCAATGCCGAGGCGGCGCGCGAGGACCAGGGCCCAGCCGGCGGTGAGGAGGTTGGCGGTCGTGATGTCCTCGAGGGGCTGGAAGGATTCGATGGCGGCCTGTTCCTTGAAGACGCCCCTGTCGACGGGCTTGGTGGACTGACCGGGTAGGATGGACAGGTTGGAGTCCTTGAGCAGGTTCCGCCAGTAGCTGAGGGCCTTGGCCTGGGCCCGGCCGTCCTGGGTACGGGCTAGGTATGTGGGGAAGTGTTCGAAGCCGTTGGTGATCTTGCCTCCGGTGTAGAGTGTCTCCAGATCTTGCAGCAGTCTGGGCAGGGACACGCCGTCGTACTGAGCGTGAGAGAGCCTCAGCACGAGGCACTGCTGGCCATCTTTGCCTGTGACGTGGAAGATCTTGAGGAACGCTGCGCCCAAGCTGATCTCGGACTCAATGTCCTCGGTGCAGATGGCGGCGACAGCTTGGCTGAGATCCTCTTCTTCCCCATCGACCTGCCGCGTGGTCAGAGGAGTGTCCAGCTCATCCAGGACGACCTGGAAGAAGACGGACTCGTGCTCAATGAAAACTGTGCGCAGGATGTCGTGGGTCTTGACCAGGTCTCTGCAGGCCTGGAGAAGACGCTTCCGCTCGACATCGTCGCCGAGATACAACATGGTGTACTGCACCGAAGTCCGTGGTGCGTCGACGGTCGCCCTGATGTCGAGCGCCTGAGAGTCCGTCACCAGTGCTGCATCTTTGATCGACCAGGCCGAGCTGGCCAGCCTGGGCCGCACGACCTCGGACAAGAACTGGTCGACGTCCGGCAGGCCGCGTAGGGTTGAGAAGGACTTGTATTGCAGCGCCTTGCGCGTCGAGGCTGCGTTCACCTTCAAGACCTTAGCTGCATCACCGAGGCGCATGTGCTGGAAGACATCGGCCACCGTCAGCCCGTGTCCCTGCATGCGCAGGCCAGAGACCAGCTTCATCGCAAGCACCGAGTCACCTCCGAGGCGGAAGAAGTTGTCGTCGACGTCGATCTGCTCCGGGCGCATGCGGAGCAGCTGTGCCCACGAGGAGCGCAGGATATCCTCGGCTGCTGTCAGGCTGGCCGGTGCCAGGTCTGTCTCCCACGCCTTCTTGAGACCCTCGCGAAGCTGGCCAAGCACGTGCCGCGGGATCTTGGAGGCGAGCTGCTTGAGAATGCTGCGGTCTACTTCTCCGTTGTTGTTCAGGGGAAGCCGGTCGACCACGACGTAGGCGGAGGGCTCCGAGCTTGACGGGAGGTCGTCTCGGATGAACTTGTCGAGCTTCTTGAGGGCGACGGCAAGGCTGATGGGGATGTCGGCGCAGAGGGTCGTCATGAAGCTGTCGGGATCCGACTCGTCACAGCTGACGTCGTGCCTCATGAACATGACCTCGACACTCTCCTCCGCAGAAGGCTGCTGCTCAACGAGGATGACCAGCTCCTGATCCTTGTGCGTGGTGTCATCCGACGACGACGACGACGAGCTCTCAAACACGGCAGCAGCAGCACGAGACGACGGAGGCAGTAGTCTTGCGCAGTGCGCCTCGAGGTCGGCGACATTGACTGCGTGCCCTGAGACTGGGACCATATCATCCTTGCGGCCGACAAAGACCAGGGTGCCATCCGACCGCAGCTGCACAATGTCGCCCGTCGGGCGTACCTTGCCCGCGCGGCCCACGCACTGAGAGCTTCCAGCCACCAGCCAGGCCGGCGTGTCAACAGCCGCCTCGGCTCCTGGGACGCACGACCCCTCCAGCCAGAGCTCGCCGGGACAGCCCAGGGGCGACAGCACCGACGGGTTGCGCGGGTCCACCACCCAGGGGACGGCCACGCGAGGATACTCTGCTCCGTTCTTAATGCCTGCGCCGGCTCGGGGGCTGCCCGTCGACTCGTCCAGAGACAGAGGAGGCGTCTGGTTCCAGCGCCAGATCTGGTCCAGCTCCGCCTGTGGCAGGTAAGAGATCTCATCGATCCTCCTGTCAAGGCCCTGTGTTAGTTGCACACAGGCCGTCTCCAGCTGTGCCAGGACACGCTCCATCTGTGCGACCTCGACCAGGCTGCTGTCGAAACTAGCACAGACCCTGAAGCCGCCCTTCCGCAGCCCAAAGGCCAGCATGAGGGGGTACGGGTTGAAGTGGAGGGCCTCGCGCACGGGGTCGCCCAGCTCAAAGCCCAGCTCGCCGCCCACGAGCTCGGGCTCCGGCTGGATGACCAGGCCTGTCGGCGCCTCGCATGCATGCTGGGCGTCAACGCTGACCCTCCTGATGTACTGCATGCCCATGTGCTGGTACGGAATGCGGGCCGCCATGACCTGCTGCACGCTCTGCAGATAGGACGCGACAGAGCTCGTCCTGCTCAGGCGGATGCGGATGGGGACGGTTGCGTTCAGCGGTCCGAGTATGCCCTCAACAGCAGGAAGCGAGATGTCACGGCCGGTGAGGGTCTCGCCAAAGATGACATCGTCGCTGCCGCTGTACTGCGAGGCCACGAGAGCCCATGCGCCGCGGATCAGCGTCGCCATGGTGAAGGGCAGCCCGTCTGTTGACTCGAGACATATCTGGCGCTCGACCATGGCATCTGGGGTCGGGAGGAAGTCTCTAGACGGAGTCCGTGGGAACTGCGGCCCCATGGCGTCCTGCAGCTCGGTCCGCCAGAAGTTCTGCATGGCGGTCTCGTCTTTGTCGCGGATCCACTGCACAAAGTTCCTCATCTGTGCTCTGGTCTGCGTTTGTGTCTGCATCTGCGCCTCAACGGCCTCCTGGTTCTTGAGAGCCTCCACGACCATGTCCAGGATCAACGGCTCAGACCACCCATCGTACTGCACATGATGGACAGTCCAGACCATGTACCGCTTGCCATCTCTGGCGTCGTCGACAATGGCATACCGGGCCAGGCTCTGGCCAAGATCCATCCTCTCGTTGCGATCCTCCTCGAGGTACCTCGCCAGATCCGTGGAGCGTATCCAGTGAACCTTCTCCTTCAGCACGACCTGCTGAAGGCCAGGGTCCTGCAGCTGGGCCACACGGGTGCGCAGGATCGGGTTAGCCGCGACGACCGCCTCCCAGGCCTGCTGCAGCGCCTCGAGGGACAGGTGCGACGGCACACAGGCAATCCTCTGGGCGACATATGGCTCGCTCGACTTGAGTGAGAAGGTGACGAGGGACTCCTGCGTGGGCGTGCAGGGGTAGATGTCCTCAACAGCTTCTGGGTCTGTCCCACAGGCCTGGGCTGCCTCGGCACAGGCGCTCTCGACAGATTGTGAGATGAGAGAGAAGGGGGCGTCTCTTTACGAATATCCACGTCGCAGATACGGACCGTCTGGGCCATCGCGCCGAGTGTAGGGTGACCAAATGTGCTGGTCACGGACAGATCAAGGCCTCTCTCCCTGCATGCAGACACAAGCCTCATGGCCGCCACAGACTCGCCACCCAGGGCAAAGAAGTTATCGTCTGGGTGGATGCCGTCCTCGTCGAGCTTCAACACCAGGCTCCAGGCGTGCCGCAGGCGCCGCTCGATGTCGCTGAGCTCCCGGTCCTCCCGAGGAGCTTTAGTGGTCGACGGCGACGTCTGGTCTAGCTTCTGCAGGTCGACTGTCGTGCCGAACTGTCTGAGCCGCTTGCGGTCTATCTTGCCCGAGATCAGGGTCGGGATGTAGCTGGTGGGTAGGTACGCGTTGGGCACCATGTACCGCGGCAGAACCTTGCCCAGGTCCGCGTTCACGGTGGCCAGGGCTCCCTGCAGGTCGTCCGAGAGCTCAGCAGACGACAGGTCCTCCACCCCGTTGATCTTTGCCGTGTGAGAGACGAACGCCACGAGGGTGGGCTGCCCTGCAGAGGCCTGAGGGGTGATGACCTCGGCGATGACGTTGGTCCCGGGGGGCAGCCTGGCCTTGAGCTGGCTCTCGATCTCGCCGAGCTCGACGCGCTGGCCGCGCAGCTTGACCTGGGTGTCCTTGCGCCCGGCAAAGACAATTTCGCCCGAGCCATCCGGGTCGTACATGCCCAGATCGCCCGTCTTGTAGAGACGGCCAGTCCTGCCGGCGTGGGCGTTGTGGCCTGCGAGGAGCCATGGCGGGTCTTTGATGAAAGCAGCGGCCGTCTTGTCCGGATCGTTGAGGTAGCCCTGGCCCACGATGGGCCCCTCGACGAGCAGCTCGCCGACGGCACCGACGGGCAGGAGGATGTTGTGGTCGCTGGGGTCGACGATCCACATGGCGGCGCCGTTGCCTGGGCCGATGGAGATGTAGTCCCTGCCCGTGGCAGAACTGCTGTTGACCGTGCAGCCGATGGTGCACTCACAAGGACCGTAGCCGATGACGATCCTCGTGTCCTGGCCCCAGAGGTTGACGTCTCGAGGGGCAGACGCCTCGCCGCCGAGGCCGAGGGCGCTCAGCGATGCGATGACGTCCTGGTCCAGTATCCGTGCTACCGATGGGGTGATACCAGCGTAGTTGATGCGCATGTTCCGCATGACTCCGTTGATATCGTTGAGACGGTCCTCATCAGAGGGGATACAGAGGCAGCCGCCGTTGCCCAGGGTCAGGAGCATGCTGTCGATGCTGACGTCAAAGGCATACGAGGCAAAGTCCAGAACCCTCGACTCCTCCGAGTAGCCGACGGCCCTGGCGCGAGGGATCGCGCTGCTGGTGTACGTCTCGTGGGAGATCTTGACGCCCTTGGGGGTGCCTGTGCTGCCAGAGGTGAAGATGATGTACATCAGGGCGGTCGGGGGGCACAGGGGGCAGCTCGACAGAAGAGACGTGCGCATCAGCAGAAGACGCTGCGGCGAATGTGTCGGCCTCTACGGTGAAGCGCGATCCGGTGGGCAGGATGTCCTCCGCCAGGCCCGTCTGCAGGCGTGACGAGATCATGGTCCTGGCACCGACCTGCTCGGCCATGTTCTGCAGGCGTGCGAGCGGGAGCGACGGGTCCATCATGACGATTGTCGCCCCCGCCTTCATGGTGGCGAGCACTGCGACGATGGTCCACCTAGACTTCTCAAAGCACAGCGGGACGAAGTCGTGCAGCTGGACGCCAGACTCGCGGACCAGGGAGGCTGCCAGGAGCGTGGAGAAGCGGTCCACCTCGCCGTAGGTCAGGGTCCCATCCCAGGAGTCGATGGCGACCTTGTCAGGGTGGCGCTGGGCCTGGTGGGCGACCATGTCCTGCATGCAGAAGGCATGGGTTGGGGGCAGCTCATGACACCACCTCCATATCGAGTCCAGGTCGAATGGGGTTGGGGCCATGCAGCTGTCAATGGTCACATCAGCAGGGCGCGAGATGCATACCCGCAGGATGTCAACCAGGGTCTCGATGTGCCGCTCCACAGTATACGGCAGCACTTTGTCGCTGCACCATACCGGGCGAACTGCCAGGCGGGGACCCTCATCGAGGCGTAGCTGGAGATGTATTGTGCCCTTTGATGCGTTTGTCACCGTCAGTCAGGGAAATTGGTACTTGAAAGGATTGATCCCTTCTTTTCTTTTCTTTTCTTCTTATTCTTTTTCCTGTTTAAAAAGAAACGACTTACTTCGTCAACGGTACCCTCTGAATTCCGTGACAGCGATCCTGTGCTCAGCAGTAGCGAGTGAGAGTCTGAGCAGGATGTCGTCGTCGTCGCAATGTGCTCGCCCACAGCCTTGGTGAGCTCCCCACAGTCTTGTCCAGGTTGAGGTCTGGCAACACATCATCTGTAGACAACTGCTCGTGCTTCTTGTCATCACCGCAGGCCCACTCAAAGGAGGCAGACCTATCTTCCCTGGTGCGGATGAGAGTGATGAGCCATGATGATAGCAGGACGTCATCTCTTAGGGCAGCAAGGCCGGCGATCTTGAAGTATCTGGTGCCGTCGCCGCCATTGGCCAGACCCGGGCCCGCATCAACATCATCGACAAAGACGGAACCCATGGTTTGGTTTGGGATGGATGAATGAACGGATGGGCTGGACTAACACCAGCCAAACCAACCAAACCCTGATCTGATCTGATAAGATAAAAAATAAAGAAGGGATTAGAAGAAGAGGAGTACCAATATGCAGGAGGGTGTTGGCTGCAGCTGCACGACCAGCTCACTCATGCAGCAGCAACGGCAGCGGGAGTGGTGGACATGAGGTCATGGAGCGGTAATGATGTGTTGCTTTTGTTCCTGGATCCTGTCTTTCTGTCTGCCTGTGTGGCTCCTTCTCTGGTTTCTCTTCGACTCCGGATTCCGGCTGATCAGAGGAGGCAAGAAGAAGGACCCTCTTTCCTTCAGCATGCATAGTACATAGTACAAGGAAAAGTAAGCCTTGGCGTGGGCAGCATACACTGGGTTACGTCTTCCTTGAACGACAACCGCCTCCGCGAGTCGGGGTCAAACCAAGGCCCCGACCGACACAAAATAGTCGCGTGGGTGGCCATACTTGTCATAGCAGGTTTTTCCCCCTCAAGACCCATCCGTATTGGGTCCCTGGTCGTCCGTCCTCATCGAAACATAGTGTGGACTACAATAGTACTGTGTTGTTCATTGTGTGGTAGTGAAGTGGCGGAGCACCGTCGCAGAGTAAGGGCTTGCTTGCCTTCCTTGTTTGGAAGGCGGGCGGAACTCTGGGAAGGGAGGGAGGTCGTCTGTAAAGATTCAATTAACCGAGGAGACAGGCTGGATAGATGCATTGGAAGAAACACAGTGAGATCTAAAATGTATGCACAGTATACAAAAGACAGACAACCTTGCATGGTGTACCCACAAAAGGCCGCGAGGCTTACACCGGTACGGTAATTGATCACCTGCAGGGTTTTCTCCTTCTCCTCATTTTCATTTTTTTTTTTTTGCTTTTTCTTTCCCTGCCCCCGTCCCTTTCCCCTCTTTACAAGGTACATACCACGCCACCGGAGTGCTATAGCACTTCTCATTGAAAAATCTGATTAGATTGATCAGATAAGATTATCTAACAAGAACTGGCCCGGCTGAAGGGGACCTCGGCTGGTCATCATCCCACCGACCGACACACCCACCCACCACCTTGGTCATTTTACCTACTATACTAGTCATAGTCCCACACCATGACCCAAGCATTTTTCCTCTTGTGTTGGGGAGGTCCATATGCGGGAATGGAAGAACGAATAACCAAAGTAGGAAGAAAAAAGCACCCCCTCTCTGTGGCTTGCTGCAGGAGGCGGCACAAGGCCCGCATGAGGTGACATGGGGAATGGATCCCACGGATGCTCCGTACTAGTCCAGTAGCAAGTATCCACAAAGGTCCTTAGATGGAATTAATGCAAAGCTGCAGATCGAAAAACAAGGGTAGACGTTGTTTTGAGTCCCTTGATGGTCCAGTCCAGTTCAACCCTCCCCCGATCACGGCGGGGTTCTCTTACAAATTTCGTGACGAAAGACAATAGAAGTGTGTGCTGCAGTGATTCTTGACTCTCAACTCATGACGACGACGAGGCCTCCACGACGCGACGACACCATCTAGTATTGACAAACAGACGAACAGACAAGAAAGGGCAGCCCGTAGGCATCAGTGAGGTCAGTCAGGCAATTCCAGCTGGCAACGGTCCCATTCGCCATGTCCAAGTACTCCAAGTTCTGGCCCAAGGGCGGGATGAGCGGTATTCTTCATCATTATGTTAGTATTACTCACTAGCCATCCATATTGAAAGTACCCGGATGGCATCTAAAGTCGCCTTGTCTCGTGTGATGATATCAGCCTCTCATTTTCCTTATCCCACTCTCTTGAAAATTCTCCAGGCCTGCTGATACTTGAGACTTGTAGACCGAAACCCTTGTCGCCTTCGAGTACACTTCTTCCACCACCGCGTCTGCCCCTCGCAAACCACACAGCATCCTCTTCATCGGCGGCCTAGGCGACGGTCTGGCCTCCACCTCCTACACAGCCGACCTCATCCGCGCCCTCCAGCCCACAGAATGGTCCCTCTTCACCATCAACCTGACCTCGGCAGGCCAGGCATGGGGCGTGGGCCACCTCGACCGCGACACAGACGAGATCGCCACCTGCGTCCGCTACATTCAAGAATACAAGACGGCCAAGTTTGGAGGAGGAGGAGCAGAGAGCAATGATGCAAGCAGCAGCACCAGCAACAAGATCGTCCTCATGGGCCACTCCACAGGCAGCCAGTGCGTGCTGCACTACCTCTACCGCCCCAACCCGCACGCCGGCCCGACCCCGTCCTTCGATCCCTGGCTTGAGCACGTCCAGCGCCCCGCCATCGACGGCGCCATCGCCCAGGCGCCCGTCTCGGACAGGGAGGCCATCATGTGGGTGCTCAAGCACGGCATCGGCGACAGGACACCCGAGACGTGCCAGAAGGCCTACGACGAGATGGTGGCGATTGCGCAGGAGGCCGAAAAAGGGGTGAGCTGGACGGGGCCATGCTGCCCCTCGCGCTGACGGACCGCATCTACCCGCCCAACACCCCCATCAGCTGCCGGCGGTTCCTGAGCCTCGTGAGCCCCGAGAGCCCTGTGTCGCCTGGCGAGGATGACCTCTTCAGCTCAGACCTGTCGGATGAGCTGCTAGCCAAGACCTTCGGCATGGTGCAGCAGGGCGGGCTGCTGAGGGGGAAGCTGGCGATGCTGCACTCGGGTGCGGACCAGGCTGTGCCGGACTGGGTGGACAAGGAGAAGCTGCTGGGCAGATGGGGCGCCGCGGCGGATCATAATGGAAAGTACCAGGTCTGGGACAAGGAGCACAGCGGTGTGATTCCTAATGCCTCTCATGCCCTGAGCAATGACGACCAGGCAGAACCAAGGCAGTGGCTGTGTGCAAGAGTACTCAGTTTTCTGAAGACTGTATGAAAATTATGATAGACTTATAATCACCTGTAAACACCCAGCACGTGCGTCCAAAAAATGGTGTACAATATACAGTATTACAGTTAAAATATGCTACTTGGAGTAAAATGCCCGCTAAATTCCCCTCTTCTTCTTTCTCTCTCTAGATTTTTGTCCGCCCCTTTTTTTTTTGTCTATTCCCTTTCCTTTCATTGCGCCACTGTCTGGTGCATCACATTCGCCCTGTAGCTCGCCGACCTCTCCAGCAGCTCCTCATGCGTGCCGGCGTCAACACACTTGCCCGCCTCGATCAAGAAGATGCGGTTCGCCTTGCGGATAGTGTGCAGGCGGTGCGCAATAGCGATCACGGTGATATCCTTGGCCGCCCTCTCCAGACCATCCTGCAGCAGCCTCTCCGACTCTGCATCTAGCGCGCTCGTCGGCTCGTCCAGGATCAGGAGCTGCGGCCGCCGCACAAGCGCCCTGGCGATGGACAGCCTCTGCTTCTGCCCGCCCGAGAACTGGTTCCCGTTGGGCCCGCACAGCGTCTCGTACCCCTCAGGCAGGGCGGTGATCACCTCGTGGATGTTGGCCAGCCTGCACGCCTCCTCGATCTCCTCCTGTGTGGCCTCATGGCCCGGCCGCGCGCCCAGCCCAATGTTGAACTTGATGCTGCCCTCGAAGAGGACGCTCTCCTGCGGGACGAGGGCGATGTCATCGCGGAATGACATGTCCCTTACTTTGGTCACGTCCAGTCCGTTGATCAGGATCGAGCCGGTGCCGGGCGTGTAGAGGCGCTCGACCAGGGAGATGACGGTGGACTTGCCCGCGCCGCTGGGGCCCACGAGCGCGCAGAACTGGCCTGGGCGGATGTCGAGACTGAGCCCGCTGAGGACCTTCACGTCGGGGCGCGCTGGGTAGGAGAATTGCACATCGCGGAACTGGACGCTGGCGCCTCCAGAAGATGTTGTCAGGGAGGAGGAATTGGTTCCCTGGGCTGCCTCGACGTCCTTCTCTCCCGCGGGTGATGATGACGATAACGCCGCCGTGTGCGAGGAAGACGAAGAAGGGTGATCGGTGATACGCCCCTGCATCTTCTCCGAGCCCATCTCGATGAGGCCCAGGATTCTGGCCGACGCGGCGCGTGCGCTGGACAGCTCCGGTGCAAGCGCAAACATCTGGCTGAAGAGCAGCGCGCTGACCAGCAGGGAGAAGACCACGATGAGGAACTGCGTCTGGGTATAGTTGCCGGCGATGATCTGCTTTGAGCCCCACCAATATGCCAGTGCGTTGACGCAGTTGCCAAGGAAATAGGTCAGGGCCTGGCAGAGACTAGCCTGCAGCGTGACCTTGAGGGTCTCCTGGCGGGGCCCCTTTAGGGATCGTCGGTAGTCACTCAGAATCTCCTGCTCCAGAGACAGGGAGGCGACCGTCTTGATGGAGGTGACGGCCTCTGTGCCGATGTCGACTGATTTTGTATAGGCGGTCTCGTGCTTCTCTTCGAACTTGCCCAGGACTCGCAGCTCCATCATGCCAGCTCCGAGGAGGAGCGGGATCAGGGAGAGACAGACCAGGGCGATCCTCCAGGCGATGATGTGCGTCAGGATGATGGCGGCCACCAGATTCACGGTGATCGAGATCATGGTTCCAATAACGGAACCACTCAGACCGGCCAGCGCGTTGCCATCTCGGGTGATGTAGGACAACAGTAGGGCTGGTGTGCGGTTGTTGGACTGGTGCCACTGCAGGTCTTGTTCGAAGAGGGACCGGAAAGACAAGACGCGGACCGAATAGACAATGTGCTCAGAGATCCACCCAAACCCAGACCAGCTCATAACGTTAGCAAAGAACTCGATGATGGCGAGCACGAAGAACATCAGACCAAAGAAGTTGCCTGCGTCGCGGATACTGCTCGCACTCTTGCACACATTCAAGCTTCCCACAGTGTTGCCAAAGATGACGGCCTCTCCAGAGAAGGCCCCACCGACCACGATCGAGCCCAGGAGGGCGAGGCAGATGACAAGAGCGTGGGGCCGCAGGGCTGGTGCGTACCCCTTCATCAGCGCCCAGAGCGACTTGGATGGGGTCTCAGGCTCTTCGTCCTCCTCGCCTCCCTCTCCTCCTACTTCAGCGGGAGAATCCGAGGGAGACTTCTCGTCTGCGCTGCTGTTGTTGTCGTCGTCTGCCGAGGAGCTGGCCTTGCTCTCGACAAGAGTTTCCGTCACCGAGGCCTCGAGAGCAGCATCTTTCTTGGAGGACCCATCCAGCTCAGAGTCCTTGGTCGGGTGTCCCAGCGACTGCATCCTGATCAGCTCGGCATACGATCCATCCTTGGCCATCAGCTCGGCATGGTTGCCCTGCTCCACGACGTGTCCCTTGTGCATGACGATGATGTTATCCGCGCCGGTGATGGTCGAGAGGCGGTGGGCGATGGTGAGCACCGTCCTGCCGGTGGCGATGTTGTTGATGGCCTTGGTGATACGCTGCTCGCTCCTCGAGTCCAGGGCTGCGGTGGCCTCGTCCATGATGAGGACGGCAGGATCCTTTACGAGGGCTCGTGCCACGGCCACCCGCTGCTTCTGTCCACCACTGACCAGGCGTCCCATGGAGCCGACAAGAGTGGCATAACCATACTGCAGGCCGTTGATAAAAGTATCGGCGTCTGCGAGCGCGGCTGCGTGCTGGACGAGGTTGACGATCTCGACCATCTCCGAGCCACGCTTCTCCGCTGCTGCCATCAGAGTCTGTCCGTCTCTGACGTCGCTCGCCAGGCCCGACAGGTCAGCCCCAAGAAGCCTCTCCTTCAGGTGTGCGTGCTTGGGGTTGCTGGAGTTGACCAGGCCGTGCGCAATATTCTCCAGAATCGAGCGGTCCAGGAGTGAAGGTTCCTGCTGCACGAGACTGACAAAGCTTCTCAAGTCGCGGGTGTTGAGGTCATGAAGGTCGTGTCCGTCAAACAACATCTGCCCTTCCACGGGATCATACAGCCTCATGGCCAGGCTGGCGATGGTCGACTTGCCGCTGCCCGACAGACCAATAATGGCCGTGTGCTTCTTAGGCGGGATGCTGATGCTCACATGGTCCAGGACGGTGATTTCCGGCCTGGAGGGGTAGACAAAGGAGACGTCCTTGAGCTCAAAGCCGCCTTGTGCCTGCTCCAGACGGGTCCCTGCATCCGTGGTGCCATCGATCAGCGTCTCGCGGTCGATCTCCTCGCGCAGCTTCTCGTACGAGGCGACGGCCGCTGTGAAGAGATGGATGAACGGTGCCACCTGGCTGAATAGTAACGTGGCTATATCCAAAAGAGAAAAAATTAGAACAAGGCTCTTCGAGTTGAGAAAGAATTACCAGTACTATATCACTTCCTTACCTTCGACCAGGATGAAGATCACTGTGAATGTAGCACCGACAGTGCTCCCGTCACCACCGCTCACAGTCTCTGCCACACGATGACTGCCCTGCCAAAAGGCCAAGCCGTTGGCCGAGTAAGCGACAAAGTAGAGAACACCAGATTGGATGCCGACTGCAGTCGCCTTCTTCAAGCCTTCGCGCTCCGATGATTTGAGTGCCTTGGAAAACTTGTCCTCCAGCCGCTTGTTGGCACCGAAAGCCTGTACGACGACGATGTTGGACAGGGCCTCTGAGGCGATGGACGAGGCAGACGCGGCATAGTCCGACACAAGCCCAGAATATTTCTCAATGTAGTAGCTCCCGACAAAGGACATGATAAAGTAGGCCGGGATCAGAGAGAGCAGCATGGCCGCCAGCTCCCAATCCTTGATAAAAGCCACAATGTAGGCAGTGACAAAGAAGGAGACGCTGGCCAGACAGATGCCGACCTTCTCGGCGGTACCCGAGCGGATCGTCGAGATGTCGCCGCTGAGGCGGGAGGCGACCTCTCCGGTGGGCAGCTGGTCAAAGTGCGAGGGCTCCTGGCGCAGCAGGTTCTGCAGGTAGCGCTCCCTCAGCCGCTGGGAGAGGCGGGCGCCATAGAGGCTCCAGCACAGCAGGTGGCCGTAGATGAGCACAAATTGGGCGATGGCCAGGTAGAAGATGAGCAGGATCTTGCTATCGATGGCTTTCTGGTAGCTGGCGTCGGACTCGGAGGAGCTTGAGGAGTCGTCCTCGTTGCACGTGACGGCGTTGAAGTTGTCGAGGAGCTGACCAAAGATGATTCCTATGATGGGGAAAGGCACGCCAGAGGCTATGGCGCAGACGATGCCCGTCACGAGGATGCACAGGTCCTTCTTCGTGGGATTACCTGCCAGGAGCAGGCGCGGGAAGCCCGCCAGCCCTCGAAGGAGGCCCATCGCCGGGGAGCGATCTGAGAGAGGACGGCAATGAACCAAACGATGCGGTTCCTGGTGGTGTCGGTGGTGTTCTCGAGACGAGGGAGGCTTGTGAGTAGCGTTCGGGTGCGAGAGGGGAGGAGTCGCCGTCTCGTCTCTACGCCGCCCTCAGAAAAGCTGCTTTGCTGCTGCTTCTTCTGAATCCTGAGATCTGAACCCGGAAGAAGTCATTGACAGGTTTCGGCTGTGTGAGGACAAAGTTTAGCAAGCTGCCACGGTTGGCGGAGTGGATCTCATCATTCCCCTGAGCCCCAGTCTCGGATCTGCAGTCATTGCATAGTACCAAGTACATAATACATAATACTGCGTATGTCAGTATAGGGCTCGAGAGGAGACATTCCACATTCTGCATTCTGCATTCTGCATTCTACCGCGTAGTGCGTGCAGAATAACAGGGTACATGGTACGCACGCCTGCCACGACAGAGAAGGAGGCGAAGAAGGTTCAGAAGAAGGGGGGATCCATCAGGGCCCAGGTATGGCAGCCCGAGATCGGCACTCAAAAAAATCCATTACGATGGATGGTACTGTGTGGTAGCACTATAGTAGAAATGGCATGTGAGAGAGAGGGTGGAGGGAGTGTACCATAGTAGTACATAAGTGTTGTCTAGGGTGCAGGGGACGAAAATCAATTATGCAATTATTGAGGAGACGCGGACCATGGAAAGTGTGGACAGCGTCGGTGTCTATTTTTTTTTTTTTTTTTTTTTTTTTCCCTGTGCTGCTTTTGAAATTTTCCATCCCCAACTAATGCCAAGCAGGATCCCAGTCTAGCTCTTTCCCTTTTCTTCTTCATCACACAACACAGTGTGTTTGCCACTAAATTGCGTACAAAGCTACTCGGCATCGCGTGACTTACTATGTACAGTACATTGCACATCGTACACTGTACATAGTATCAATCAGATCAGATTAGATTAGATGACAGCAGAGTTTTGCTGCTACTTTGGCATATCCGAGCCGAGGTTTGGGGGTTGTCCCTGCAGCGATGCGCCAATGACTAAAAACGACCCATACTGCTCAACACCATGTAACATAGTACGGAGAAAGACCGTGGTGATGTTAGACTGAAAGCTTGTTCAGAGCTCAAGGTGCCCAATTGTCGTCTGCCCACCCTTTTTTTGCTTTTTTTTTTTTTACCCTGCAGAGTTGTATGGTACAGTGCAGTACACAGTGTGCTTGTCTCGCTCGCCCTTGCTCCTTTCCTCCTCATCTTCTCCTTCCTCCCACGTTCCGCGGGCTACCGCGTGCCCACCCATCACTCCTTCCCTCCCCTGTCCCCCTCTCGCTGGCCTCTGTTCAATCACAACTTCGATCTCACCCACCTCGGCGGTCTCTTCTCCTCTGTAAACGCCTTGATCCCCTCGGCAAAATTAGGACCACTGACCAGACGAGGATACCACTCGTCAGCCAGGGCCGTCACAGCCTCCTCGACATTGCCCATGTCCCAGGCCATCCGGATCCCCATGCGTCCCACGATCACGGCATCTGGGCTGTTGTTGCAGATGTCCTGTGCCCACCGCAGCGCCGCACCCACGACACCACCACCACCTTGGTCGTCAGGACCCACCAGCTCAGAGATAAGACCCCACTGGTGGAGCGTCTTGGCATCCACATTCCTGCCGGTCAGGGCCAGCTGCATGGTTCGCTGCAGGCCGATGGTGCGGGCCAGGCGCGGCAGACACCCCGCCACGGGCACAATGCCTCTCTTTGCCTCGGGCAGGGAGAAGACGGCCGTCGTGGATGCCACCACGAGGTCACAGTTGGCCACCATCTCGAAGCCCCCGCCCATGCAGATGCCATTCACCGCTGCAATGATCGGCTTCTTTCCCGCCCGACGCGGCAGGCCAGCGAGGCCTGGGGCGCTCATGTCGTTGACCACTCCTTTCTTATTCATCTCGTTCCACTCTAAAGTAAGCGTCCTCCCCTTGGTCGTTAGCCCTTCTTGTGCCTTGTTCGAGTGAAGACAAAAAAAAAAAAAAAAAAAAGAGAGAGGAAAAAAGGAAGAGGTCGATTGGTCACCACCACCCACCTTGCAGGTCAGCTCCAGTGCAAAAAGCCCTCCCGACACCTGTGATAATACCCACCAGGAGGCTGTCATCTTGGTCAAACGCCTCCCAGATCTCAGCAATCTCCCGGCTGGTGGCCTTGTCGACACAGTTGAGCTTCTGCGGCCTGTTCAGCGTGACCTGCACGACCTGCTCCTGTGGGAAAGTGACCTTGAAATGCTGAAACTCGAGCCGCCTTGAGCGTAGGGAGGAAGAGGGGGAGGACATGATGGGCAGATTTGTGTGCCTGTCTGTTGTCTCTCTCTGTGTGTGTGTGCGTGAGTGGGAATTTTTTGGATCGGTGAGGTCGATGTGTGAGCGAGTGAGTGCGTGCCGAGTATTCCAGGTCGGTCAACTTCAACTCCTGCGCATCGTCGAGAAAGCACACACACAAAGCATTGACCTTTCAAGGCACTACTTACATATTGCTATGTACTTACTTAGTACTTACTTACAACTATGAATCGGCCTCTCTTCGCTCCCAAGCTCGGTTCGGATCATGACAGACAGGGCCCCATCCTCGCACCATCTGGAATAGGGGCAATCCCTACGGCTATGTGTGGGTCTATTCCAAGAGTGGTCAGAGGAGACTTGCACAGTCTGCCTGCACTGGCTCGTCTAACACTGACCACACACACACACACACACACACACACCCTGGGGACCCCGGACCGGAGTGCAGATTCTCTGTGGCCATTATTTTTGTGCCGATGACCGCATCGACAGACAGACCGTCTCTCTCTTCGAGCTTACAGAAACCCTTGGACGAATTGTTTCTGCGCGGTCTAGAATAACCTCTCTCACCCACTCTCTCTCCCCTCTTCTCTCGTCGTACGGGCTATACTTTAGCATCAGTCAAACGCGCTGTCTTTCCAAGATGGGGTCCAACACGGCATCGTCAAAGGGCAATTGGCCCCTGGTTAAACTCCCTACCCGTTCCTGACGACATACCGAGTGCAAAAGATCGAGGACTCAACAACGCCCAGGCTCATCCTGACCCTGGAAGACCAGCCAGCAAAGGGACGCGCCCTGCCACAACCCCTACACTCAGATGCGCTCTCCTTCCTCGACCTCACATACCCCAGAGAGACCGAGTGCCCGCCCATCGCAGAGAACAATCCCTGGGCGAGAGCACGCCGCGCCCCCTCGACCGTCCTCCATTGGACCGGCGCAAGCCCGCCCTCTCTGGACCAGGTCTGGAACGTCGTGCACGCCATCTACCTCGCTCACCCGGCCAATGAATACTTCAGGCTGTCCCTGGCAGGCGAGGGCAAGGACGTCCTGCGGAACGAGCTGCTCTGCACGGGGCTGAGTGTCGAGCACCCAGAGCCAAGGCTGGCCAAGGACAAGGCAGATCCGCAGCCGGGAGGGGGCGAGCTGCTGGTGCTGCGGAGCTCCTTCTGGCAGGGCGCCGCCTCGCCCACGGGCCCGAGGCCGATCTGGGTGGCAGGCGACGGCACAGACGGCCACCTGCGGAAGTCCCTAGCGCAGTACCCGCTCATGCCCGAGAACTACACCATCACCAACAAGTTCCCCGACGAGCCCGTGTACACGCGCCACCCGGTGCGCCGGCCCAAGCCACACCCGGGCTCGATCGTGTACAGCCGCTGGATCCCCGAGACAGGGGCGCACTTTTCTCTGGAGGCGGTCGACTGGCAGGACCAGGAGCACCTGAAGCTCTTCAACACCTGGCAGAACGACCCGCGCGTGGCCAAGGGCTGGAACGAGACGGGCACGCTGGACCAGCACAGGGAGTACCTCCGCAAGCTGCACATTGACCCTCATGTGCTGTGTCTCTTTGGCCGCTTTGACGATACTCGTTTTGCTTATTATGAGCTCTACTGGGCAAAGGTAAGTCTTGTTCTCTGGATTGTCTCTCTCTCTACCTCCCCCTCCTTACCATCTACGCTGATTTATCGAGGCTGACAAGAAATGCGTTGTGTTATAGGAGGATCACTACGGCGCCCACTACGACGCCGGCGACTACGACCGAGGCCGCCACTCCCTGGTAGGCGATGCCTCCTTCCGCGGCGCCATGCGCGTCAACGCCTGGTACTCGAGCTGCATCCACTACTGCTTCCTGGACGAACCGCGCACGGTGAACGTGGTGGGCGAGCCCAAGGCCTCGGGCGCCATCATCCTGTCCTACGAGAACGCACAGGGCCTGACCATCGGCAAGTACGTCGACTTTGCCCACAAGCGCTCCGTCCACTCGGTGTGCAGCAGGGAGAAGTGGTTCCAGCTGTGCCCGCTGTTCTGGGACGGGCGGGAGAGGCCGCTGGAGTCGGCGGACCGCGCGGCCTGGAATGCCAAGCTTTAATTGGATTACGTATCTCCATGTGTTGAGAAGGATGAGAGGGTGGGCGTCTTAAAATTGCGTTCAATGAGGGGAGGTAGGAAGCAAAAAAAAAAAGAAAGAAAAGAAAAAGAGTAAGGAATGGCTCAGCCTCGCAGGTCTGGCCCGGGTGTTTGCGTGTGTATGTATGTACGTCCGTACATAGTATGTAAGTGAGTATATATGGTTGGGGAAATAAAATGTACAAACAGGTAGGGTAAGTAATCTTTGATACAACTATCATTTTCACACAGCGGCACTGCATCACATTGAATGTATGATCCACTAGATACGCAGGGTACGCGGGCATAGCGCAAAGTCCACGCGTACGACCGTGGCAACTGACGAAGCACATCATCACAACAAGCCTACATAGCGAGAGACCCTGGCTCTTTTTTTTCTCTCTTTTTTTCTTTCTTTCTAATGAATCCCCCTTCACACATTCGCAATCATGACAGCTGACCTTTTTCATTTACGTGAGAGCGATACGCCAAGGCGCTTGGCTCATAGGGCCGTGGGGGTAAACTTGCCACAGGTGGCAGGTCGCCCTCTCCAGTCTCTCTGCGATGTGTTATGGACTCACACGCGCGACAAGCCTTGTTTCTGGAAGGCAGCTGAGCTTCCCCTGTGTCCATCATGTACCTTGAATGGTAAGATAGCCTGACTCGACCCGAAGAGAAAGGGTTTTGAAGATCAGCGGTGCTTCAATGTGTGGCGAGAGCCGGGAGATCGACACAGTACATATAACACTTGCATTAGACAGACATCTTTGTAAGTGATGATCGGGTCATCGTATTTGCTTGCATTACGTGGATCCCAAAGCGGGGCATATCCTTAAAAGTTGGCTTTGCCATACTATGGTACATAGTATGCGATCTGTACACATCATCAAGATGTTGAGAAGGTCTTGTAGAATATGGAGAATGTCTCTTCGCATTAATGTTCTTTTTTTTTTCCTCTTGGGAAGGCCCACAACTTCCAAGAGGGCTTGGTTGTACGGGGGCACAGGAACAAATTCGCTGATGAAGCCCCAAGCCAATTAAATTCACTCAGCTCACTTCATGTTATTGACACTGTGAGGTATCATTCACTTATGCAATTATCTGATAGATGAAAACACACCGACTAGGAAAAAAGTCCCCACTCACACCCACCCCCTCTCTTAGCTTTCCTGGGCCTACACTGGCCTCGGAGCTCCTACTACTTAGTAAAAAAAATCAATACCAAGAACCCTCGGCTAGAAAAGGATCAGATAATTTCCGTGCCCACTTTGTTGGTCGAGAGAGAATTTATCTGATCGCGCTACCACTGCCACTACAGCACAAGTGTGTTCTTGTCCCAAGCAGCCCATAACGAATTATGCAGGGAATTCCTAGTACTTCTTTCAAGTTTGTGCGGAGGACATAGTAGCAAGCTAGCGTGCTGTGATCCCCTGCAGTGGACCCTGTGTGTGGGAACTCCTCTCTCTGGCTTCCCACCACCAAAGCCCTTTAAGTACATATGTATTTCTCCATCCTGGGCGGAAAACTCTGCATTGTCTGGACAAGGTCATCGGCCCTTCTCGGGACCAGTCCGTCCATGTATGGGCCCAAGATGTTCCGTCATGATGGGATCAGATCAGATGACTCTGTACGAACAAGATGTGTAAGGCGTACCGTAATAGGCTGTGTCGATGTTGATTGGGATTCTGGAAGAGGAGGTGTGGCTCAGGTCCTTCCGTTCCCACACACACGCACACAACACACATCTATAGCCGACAAAGACCGATCCCTCCTCGTCTTCCTCCCACTCTCATAGGGGATTGGTCCGTTTAGACTTGCGCTTGGGCCGTGATACACACTACTACTGTGTCGTGCTCGGAGGGGAGAGGAGAGGGGGAGGGGCAGGGGTGATGGTGGTAGAGACCCACACGCACCGGATCTGATAAGATTAATACCTTCCACTCAGGCATTGCGCCACGCGGGAGCCGAAAGAGGAGAAGGGGGGAGAAGAAGAGGAACAAAAAAAAAAAAAAAAAAGAGGTCAGAAGCTGGGTCGACCTTCTTCTAGGTTCCTCGGGACTTGGGGCTAGATTCTGGGAACGCGTTCATGTGTGGCCCATCAGAGGGAGAAAACAGTGGAACATGCACCTTGGCCAGCTAACAGACTATTCCATACACACTGGATCGGAAGTTGTATCCTCTTGTATGCCGTCCAAGGAGAGTCAGGTCATACTCATTTTGTAAGGTTAAAAAAAAACAAAGGAAAATACAGAAATGGGTTCAGGATTACCTGTTATAGAACCTCCCGGGCCCAATGTTTTCCCACTTCGGCCACGACATAACAACCAAGCTTGAGAAAGAGAGAAAGAAAGAGGGTATATGTGTGTGTGATACTAAATATGGTATGTTACCTTGCAAAAAGTGTGGCTCGGCATATGAATGCAAGAAAGAGAGTGTGTGGGTGCAGAGAGCAACGCAAGCAGACTCCATAGGCGGACGAAACTGTTCCCATCCACGGTCTGGACTTCCTTTAACAGAAGAGGCGAAAAGAAATGACCACGTTGGAAGTCGTCACGTTTCGGATCCGACGTCGGAGAAAGCCCAATAAAAGACCTTGGATCTGAGGAAGCGTACGATAGTGTCCTCCACACTAGAACACCCATGTCCTACAAGTACCCCCGAAGTGGCCCTCACTACTAAAAATTCCAACTCTGCGCACGGTACAGTATTTTGTCTTGGCCTTGGCCTTTGCCTTTCAGGAAGGGGGGTAAAATTTTCATTCACAGTGCCCCCAGGACTCTGGATCTTTGCCTGACGTGGTTTCGTTTCGTTTCCCATATATTATCACCACCAAAAAGGGTTGTTTTGTTGTATTATATCAAATTCGTCCTCCTCGACACACACACACACACACACACATACGAGTGTTGTCACTCTCTGTCTCTCTTTCCCATCCGACGGCACAACATCACCAGCACATCAGGACAGACGTTGCCTGTCTATCTTCTTGCTGTCAACAACAACAACAGCACACACACATCAGGCCATGGCTTCCCCTGAAGTGGCCGACAATACGGCTCTGGCCGACAAGACGGCTCAGGCCACCGACGATGTCATCCCGAGCGACGAGAGTGTTGACCAGCATGATGTTCTCCCCAACGAGAACGACCAGCGTGGTGTTCAGGATGTCGAGGCCGCGACCTTGAGCTGGACCAGGCTCTCGCTGATCCTGGTGTTTGTCAAGTATGTTGTTGTTGTTGTTCTCTAATCATCCCAATCCCCTCATTCTCGAATTCCCATGATGATCGGGTCCAACCCATCATCCATCATTCCTGGAATCGCCATGGTTTCTGCGGGCTTTTTATAAAAAAAAATAATTAACAAACCACCCAAAATTTTTAGCATCTTTCTCCTCTACTTTGTCAACGCGATGCAGTCCAGCATCCTGAGCAACCTGCTCCCCTACGCGACAAGTTCCTGGGAGACCCATTCGCTGCTCAACGTCATCTATGTCGTGGCCGATGCCATGTCGGCTGCCGTCTACGTTCCCCTGTCCAAGATTCTTGACGTCTGGGGCCGTGCCGAGGGTTTCGCCATCATGACCGTCTTTGCTACCCTGGGCCTTATCCTGATGGCGGCCAGCGAGAACCTGCCCACCTTTTGTGCCGCATATGTAAGTTTCCATCTCGTTGTGGTAAATGAATAGAAAGAGGGGGAAAAAAGGAAAACCAAAAATAAGCGTAAAACTGACGTGTAAAAATATAGGTCTTCTACACCATCGGGTTCGGTGGCATGACCTTCTGCGTGGATGTGGTCACGGCCGACGCCTCCAAGCTCAAGAACCGAGGTCTGGCCTACGCCTTCACCTCGTCTCCGTACATCATTACGGCCTTTGCCGGCTCTGCGGCCTCGGAGGGCTTCTACTACAACATCAGCTGGCGCTGGGGCTTTGGCGTCTTTGCCATCGTCTTCCCCATCGTGGCAGCCCCGCTGTTCTTCATCCTCAAGGCCAACATCCGCAAGGCCAAGAAGCTGGGCAACTATGTCGAGCACAGCAGCGGCCGCACATTCCTGCAGAGCACCTGGCACTACATTGTCGACTTTGACAGTGAGTATTCATTTATTTATTTTTTTTCCCCTTTGGTCCATATTCTCAATAGTCTCGAGAAGATAAAAAGAAAACTAACGGGACAATCCCTTCTCTCTAGTCCTCGGCGTTGTCCTCTTCTCTGTCGGCCTTGTGCTCTTCCTCCTCCCCTTCGACATTGCCGACTCAGCACCCCACGGCTGGTCCACGGGCTACATCATTGCCATGCTGGTCATCGGCTTCTGCCTGCTCCTGTCGTTTGCCGCCTTCGAGAAGTGGGTGGCGCCCGTGCCGCTGCTCAACTTCCACTTCCTCACGGACCGGACCGTGCTGGGCGCGTGCCTGCTGGACGCCACCTACCAGGTCGCCTACTACTGCTGGGACAACTACTTCACCTCGTACCTGCAGGTGGTCAACGACGTCAGCCTGGCCGAGGCCGGCTACATCAACAACACGTTCAACGTCGTGTCGGGCGTGCTCCTGTTCGGCGTGGGCTACCTGATGCGCCGCACCGGCCGCTTCCGCTGGCTGCTGTACATCGCCGTGCCCCTGTACGTCTTTGCCCAGGGCCTGATGATCTACTTCCGCCGGCCCAACCAGTCCGTCGGCTACCAGGTCATGTGCCAGGTCTTCATCGCCATCGGCGGCTCCATCTTCATCATCGTCCAGCAGGTCGCCGTCCTGGCCGCCGTCGACCACCAGCACGTCGCCGCCGCCCTCGCCCTGCTGTACGTCATCGGCACCATCGGCGGCGCCGTCGGCGCCACCCTCTCCGGGGCCATCTGGACAAACACCTTCCCTAACGCCCTCGAGTGGTACCTGCCCGAGTCTGCCATGGCCAACTTCACCATGATCTACGAGGACCTCGACACCCAGCTGAGCTACCCCATCGGCAGCGAGACCAGGCTGGCCATCCAGCACGCCTACGGCTATGCCCAGACCAGGATGCTGGCGGCAGGCACTGGTGTCATGGCTCTGGCCTTCGTCTGGATGTTCCTCATCAGGGACATCAACCTGAATAAGGTTGCCCAGGTCAAGGGTATGGTCTTCTAAAAACTGACAAGAGGAATGTATGTGTGTGTGTGTTGGGGGGTTGTGCATGTGTGTGTATACTTGTTCTAGGGGAGATGGAAAAAGATTTGAAGGAGAGAAGGGGAAAGAGGAAAGTGAAGAATCTTTTGAAGAGCAACAAACACACAAAGGTTGCGCCCATGACGGATTCAATCATGAGGTCAATGTCAACTGTCAAATGGATGATTTTGATGTTTTGTTTTTCTATCATTAAATAATAGGAGCAGTGGGATGGACGTGGTGATGACTCTTTCCGAGCTTATTTTATCACAATACCAACAATGATTATTGAACTTGAGCAGAGATAGGCTGTTGCCCTTGGGTACTTGAATTTTACTATTGCAAGATGGCCTACCTGAGGGATCCAATGTATGTTTTGCTGATCTCCTTCAATTTTCATTATAGAGGACGGAAACCCCTTGGATTTAGGTTGTCATAGCCTCGTTCCTGCTTGTGTAACAGCAGTTCGTTCTGCTGGTGAATGACTTGCACAATATACTGCCTTGCCTTGTGTAACGCGACTTGGGGTCATTACTCTGCTAACAATAATGCTCTTGGTGATACTCCAGGGCTACTCTGTCACTACACGGCTGCGAGAAATGGTGCGTTGATAGGGGAAAGAAACTGTGGGAGTCTTCAGTAAATCAATATCTAGGCAGTGTTCCGCTGTCGTTCTCCGGCTGTGATAATCTTCATCTTGCCCACGACCTGTCCGAGCTGGGTTATCTCAACCGAATACATGTCTATGACCCTGTATTGGTTGGAAAACAACTGAGGATTCAGCAGCTGGGCTTGTGATCACAAGAGGGCATCATGACTCGACCCATTACAAAAGGATTTGAAACAGTCTTCGTACTTAAGTAGCTAATTATGTCAAGTTCCTGATCTCACGATCCGAGACTCTGCTTAGAAATGCCAATTTCATTGTTGCTAAGAGAGCGGCTTCTAACTAGACCGGTTGGGTGTAAGCACTCTACACTAAGTAACCTGCAAGTAATTCCTCAGCTGAAGGATTCGACAGGCCTTCTTCATGCGCCCTTCTCGTACCAATCTGCGCGCCTTGTGGGCGCTGCGGCATGAAATCCTCAGAGAAACACGGATAAAGGTGGGTTCTGTCTTTCACTAGCGGTGTTAACCTGTGAGCTAAACAAGCTGTGATAAGCCTGAGTTCCTCCCTCTCTTGCGAACTGCTCCCAAGACAGATTTTTGTGAAACCATCTGGGCTCGCTATTCCCCCACTTTTCAACTCTCTCTTTCACAGAAACGCCAGACATGGCAAGCCCACAAGACTCTCCTCCTCTGCTCGTCATCCCACGCCCTTGGACCACCAGAAACCAAGATGCGCCGCTCCCATCGCCCATACAAGCGCCCACAGAGGCCGAGATGACCAAGACCTTCGGCAACCTCCTCCCCCAGCTTCATACCTGACCACCCGCCACGGCAGGGCTGCATACTACCTCTACCAGCCCACAGCCACCACAACCCCGGCAGACCATCCACCCCTCCACATCCTCATGATCCACGGCATCCAGACCCCAGCCCTAGGCCTCCAGCCCCTCGCCAAAGACCTCCGCGCCCGTTTCCCCACCGCGCACATCGCCCTCGTCGACCTCTGGGGCCACGGGCTGACCGTCACCCCGCTTGTCCCTCACGTGCCCTCCCTCTTCCACGGCCTGCTGGACGCCGTCCTCGCCGCGCTGGAGTGGCAGGGCCAAAAGGTCCATCTCGTGGGGTACTCGTTCGGCGGCTCGCTGGCGGCAGGCTATGCGGCCTCGCGCCCTGCGGCGGTGGCTTCTGTGTCTCTTATCGCGCCGGCGGGCCTGATGCGGCGCTCGGTCCTTTTCTCGGAGGAAGTGCAGACGAGGCACGAGCTCGCGGGCCCTATTACTACCACCACCACCAACGGTGGTGGTGTCCATGACAAGAACAGCACGCTCGGCCTGGTTCTGGAGTTCCTCGAGGGCGGGAAGCTGGTCGTGCCGGGCGACTGGAGGGAGAGGGTGAGCAGGGGCGAGGTTGTCGCCGAGGCCGTGCGGGACTGGGAGATGAGGGCGCACGCGGGCCACCCGGCCAGTGTGGTTGCCATCTTCCGCGACGGCCGCGTGTTCGATAACCATGCCGACTTCAGGGCTGTCGTGGATGCTGTGGGCGCAGACAGGTGCCTCGGCGTGGTGGGCGAGCTGGACGAGGTGTGCAGCAGGCAGGATCTGCTGGAGGTCGGGGTGTCGAATACAGCTGTTGTTTCGCAAGGGGGCCATGCTATTGTTCGGCAGCGGGTCGACGAGGTTGCCGCTCTTATTGAGGAGTTCTGGAGAGGGCTCTAAAATAATAGAAGAAGAGTTGGTGGGTAGGACGGAACCCGACCATTGCATTTGTGATTTTACATAGCAATGTTAGACCTTTCAGCGTATCTCTAGATTCGCTTGACTTCTTTTAAATGCATTGTCTTACCACTGGGGAAAGGTTCGAGCTCCTGCTCTCCCTTGCGGCCTTTGGGTTCTTAACTGGTGCCACGTGAGGAAGTCCGTGCCGAATCCATTATGGACTTATGCAGGTTGAGCGTGTGCTGCGCAGCCTCCTTGATGGACTAACGTCGAGGCAACCAATCAGAGGCCCTCGGGGGACTCATACCTTGGGTCCCCATTGTCATCACTGATTAGCAAGGAAGACGAAGCAGGAGGAAAGAAAGGCCGAGGACAACCATGGCAATGATACTCTGTCGACGACGAAACAAGCCTAAATGGTCCTTACGGTTTCAGACTTATTGCGACTAGACCTTGCTCTTCGTTTATTTCGACCATGATGGATTGAAACCGAGTCACAGGATCATCCAGGAAGCATGAGATATTACGTAGCAAGGCGGTCGAGATCGTCGCAGTCGAGTCACGCGTACCACCATGGTGAACAAGACCCCCCCCCCCAAACAAGAATTGCAGGGTTATTCACAATTTATAGACGGCCGCGTAATCCAACACTTGTGAAGCTGCCGTACTCAGCCACCCACAGCCGATCTTGACCAACTTCTTGGAGAGAATAGGCGTAATCGAGGTCTTGGCTTGGCTCTGCAACTCTTCCTCTCGAGGACCTAAGCCTAGGCTTCTCCCAACCATTGATTTGCACTCTGCTCTGTTATATCGTGAAGGATGTCTTGGTTCTCCTCTGCCTATGGCCGAGTCGAGTGAAATGCTGAAGGCACCGCACATGGGCAGAAGCCTATCGGAGTGAGATGCCCGTGCCCCCAACGAGGGATGCTTTTTTCTGGGCCAAGATGTAATCGCGATGCCCACCAACGTGCAGGTCTGTCCGCATGTGATAATACCGCGGTCTTCATTATGAGGATCAATTGTGCGAGAAGAGGGGTCGAGGCGACGTACCCCGTACAGCACCAACACGATGGCGTTGACGCTAAACGCGGACGACCAGATTCTGCAGTCCGAGACGGACGACGCAGACAGCGACTCGGACCATTTCATTGAGTATGCGTACCTCGGGGACGACTTGTCTGACGGTCTGTTCGGGCAGATCACCGTCGCTGTCAACGTCTCGGCGTCGTATGATCCGACCTACCGTTTCGTGTGCACCTCGACTGGCGATGTTCAGGAGTGCGGTGGCACCTAGGGCGGCGGTAGCCTGCCCGGCGAACCCTGTGATTTCTCGTCCGCGGGGACCACAGGCGCCAGCAGTGGCTCTTGAGAGTCGAACTGAGTTGGGTCTGAAGGATGTTTCTGCTCGGTTGATTGGTGATTTAATATCTGGAAAAGAAAGGAGGGCAACAGGGAGAGCGGGCCATCACTCCCAAGGTCACCATAAATTAGCACTTGCCAACGGCCCGCAGCGCCTGGCGTGCTTGGGCTGCTTATGTATTATGTAATACCCCCTTCTGTCTCGATTACTAAGCAACCCTGACCACTTCCTTCCCGTTGTGTCGCCCGCCTGCAACGGATGCTGTGATACACCAACACCAAGCATGCTTCCTCCCAGTGTTTGAGACGACTCAAAGACGAGACAAGTATCGTACTACGCAGAACTACAGATGTGACAGTCTGATAAACAGATCTGATCTATCTGTCCAGGTGGGAAACATGGAGGATGAGGGAGCCATTGCTTCCATGCATGGCAGTTGTTGATCTTGGTTGTAGTGCCTTGGCTGGCTCTTCCGGAACAGACAATTGTCGACAGAGTTCAGCCCCCTCTCCTCTCTTTTTGCCCTCCAAGATGATCTGTCGCAACGTGTAACCATGAGAAGGGACAGAAGTTCTTCAGTTGAAGCGAGGCTCCGTCGTCATACGCACGCAGGAATGGCCAGAACGACCTGCAGGCATACTGTAAGTATAGCGGCTGCTGACTGCAGTGGCGGGTTTTGGGCAGTGAGCCTTCCTCCTGGCGTTCCTTCAGTTTTAGTTGTGGTCAAAATAGAAATCTCACCTGCCTCAGTTGCGAGTATATCTCTTACTCTCTCTCTCTCTCTCTCTCTCTCTTTGATCGTCCAGACTTCCTTCTTGATTTAAGGCCTGCCTTTTCTTCCATTGGTCAAGGTTGGCTAAACATTTTCTCTAGTGGTGGTGGTGGTCGTAGTGACTTGACCTCCCGTGCCTCTGCCTCTGCCTCTGCGTGCGTGCGTGCGTGCGTGCGTGCATGTGTGTAATCTTGTGTATCCAGGCTGAGAGGGTTGTGATTTCTTCCCTATCACTGTCCATCTCTGAGACAGCCCAGGCGCATCGATATCCTGTCTTGACAACGACTTGATTCACACACCTGCAGAAGTCCATGCGGCAGGCCGTATTCACAGCAGGCCGACCCTGTGGTTCACTCTCGGCTCCGTCTCGTCACGTTTGTGGGACAGTCACGCCGGGACGCGAAGCAAGCAAACAAACTGCCAAACACATCAGCGGCACAACACATTCTCCAGTAGCAGGATTCTTCTTTAAAAAGAAAATTGTGTTCTGTGCCTGGAATACCAAGATCAGCTCTAGCCTGAACTTTGTTTATTGACGACTCTGTTTGCGCCTCTTGCCTTTCTTCTTTCAGCACACATCAACAACGGACTTTCGACTTTACCAACAACTCAAGTCGCCGGCATTCCGCTTTCGCCATCCATACGCGTCGTTGTCTCGCTGTCTGTGATAACTTCAAGATGCAGGTAAGCTTCCAGTCAGATACTCGATTATCTTCACTTGGTTTTCTATCACCTTCTTCCAGCCCTTTGCAAATCCATTTCTGCCTTGCAGCTCTGGCACGCGATACACAAACATCTCGACAGGTGTCTCTCTACCAGGCCCCAGATCAGTTCCATCTCTGCGCCACAGTGAATACGAGAGCTAAACAAACAACACCCACAGCTTGTGCGGACCGTCCTGGGCCTCCTCGGCTGCGCGTCTCTGACCGCGGCCGTTCCAGCCATCGACGTCAGGGGCAACTACTTCGTCAACAATGCCACTGGTGACCGCTACCAGATTGTCGGTGTCGCCTACCAGCCTGGTGGTAGCTCTGGCTACGATCCTTCCTCCGGACAGGATGCTCTGACCAGCAAGGATGCCTGCCTTCGTGATGCCGCCCTCATGCAGGTTCTCGGTGTCAACGCCATCCGTGTCTACAATATCAATCCCAACCTCAAACATGACGAGTGCGCCTCTATCTTCAATACCGTACGTTGGACACCCTCTTTCTCCCTCCTCCCCGATCTTGGTTGTGATATATTTGGCGGGATACTGCAGCGGGATGGCCAGCTTGTTGACTAGAGATGCTCATGATCAGGCGGGCATCTACATGTTCCTTGATGTCAATGCACCTCTGGCTGGAGACAGCATCAACTCTCTCCAGCCGGGCGCAAGCTACTACGCCAGCTACCTGAACCGCACCTTCGCGGTCGTCGAGGCCTTCAAGAGCTATCCCAACACGGCCGCATTCTTTGCCGGCAACGAGGTCATCTCTGACGTGGCTACTGGAGAGACCGTCCCTCCCTACATGCGTGCCGTCACGCGTGACCTCAAGACTTATATCGCCAAGCACTCCGACCGCGCCATACCTGTGGGCTACAGCGCCGCCGATGTCCGCTCGATCCTTTTCGACACGTGGGCGTACCTGCAGTGCGACGACACCGCTGGTGACGGTACCTCAGACGACGCCAGCCGCGTCGACTTCTTCTCTCTCAACAGCTATTCGTGGTGCGGCAACAGCTCCTTCACCGAGTCTACCTACAACCAGCTCGTCGCCGGCTTCAGCAACTCCTCTGTGCCCATCTTCTTGTCCGAGTACGGCTGCAACGAGCCTGAGCCTCGCTTGTTCACAGAGGTACCCGCGATCTACAGCACGCAGATGAGCGGTGTCTTCAGCGGCGGCATTGTCTACGAGTTCGTCCAGGGCAGCAACAACTACGGTCTGGTCAACTACAGCGCCGACGGTACTGCCCAGCTGCTGGACGACTTCTATACCCTCAAGGAGCAATACGCTGCTCTCAACTTCACCACCATCCAGGATGTCGCGCCGCCCGGCAATAGCCCCGCTGTGCCTACGTGCAGCGCCGATCTGATCACCACGCCCGGCTTCTGTACTGACTTTTCCGTTCCATCCCCGCCTCCCGGATCCGAGGACATCATCGACAACGGCGTGAGCCCTCGCCGAGCGGCAAGATTGTGACAATTGGTACGTTTTGCTGCCACTAGAGACGAGCAACTTTGAGGCTGAGAAAAGAAGAAGAGAGTAACGAGAAGAAAAAAAGAAAAACTAACTAGCTGCTCTCTAGATGACTACACTGTCAATGCCACTGTCAAGGACAACCACGGCAACGTCATCACCGGCCTGAAGGTTGTACCACTGGCTGATGATCAGATCAACCAGCCAGGCAGCAATACCGCCGCCGCCAGCACATCGGCTGCCGCCCCGACCTCGAGCGGCACGCCGACGGGCAGTGAGAGCTCTTCTTCTGCTAAGCCCACGTCTAAGACGAAGAGTGCAGCGGCTGGCACGCGACACGTTCAGAGCGAGTCAATGCCACTGATGGTGGTGTCCGTTGTCGTCGCCGGCTTCCTAGTCGGCTTGCTCCGCTAAGAGTCAGTCCTCCTCTCCTGACAACCATGTGCTCCTCTCTTGTTTTGTCTGCAAAGATGAAAAAGGGGCCCACGAGGTCAGCTAAGGAGGGACTGGCCGGCGTGAACGTTTCGATACGCGGCATCAATCAAGACGGCACCCGTTGGGGCCGCACGCATGCTTTGTTCTGCTTGTTTTCTCCTCAAAGAATTCTTGCCAGTATGGGCTTTTATGATACCATCATGCCATGGGTATCTCAATTCTTCTGCAGAGAATAGGACAAAAGGGGGTTTCTTAGTAGAACAATAATAAACATGGGAGTTATGCCAGAAAACTTTGCAATAGTCGATTCACAGTGATGTGCTTGATCTGTCCAGAGGCAGAAGCTGCTCTGACGAAGCTGCAAACTAGTTGGATCAAGTCTACAGGGAGGGACAGAGAAAGGCAACAGAGGATTTCTTCAAGACAGGATCACATTACAGCCAAGCTCTATATTTGGGTACCTCCCAATATCTGAAATTTTCGCTCTTGACGACCCCCGGCAGGCATCCTCCTCCTCTCCGTTCTCAGCAACACACCGCCACCGCCGCCTTTGGTTGATATCATGTTGGTTTGAAATTCGCCCAGTAGGCCCCCACCGGTGTACATGAGAGGGAATATCAAAAGAAAGAAGACAAAAAATAAAAACAAGAGGGGGTGTTTTGGGTGGAGAGAAACGTTTCGGTAGTAGTAGTAATGCATCTATAAGCCGCGCCATTCTCACCCGTGCTCGCCCACACATATTCGTCTTGGAACCTCTCTTCCCCATCATATTCTGCTTTCCCCGGACCACGTTCTAGTTTAAGCAGAGAATTCGGCCACCGTGGACTTCTCAAACTCGCCGGGCTTGAGCGCCAGGGGCACGATACCAGACACGTGCATGTCGGGCCCGTAGATGTGGCAGTCGAGACCCAGCTCGGTGGTGGCGGCCTTCATGTTCTTCAGACCCTCCTGCCAGTTGGGGCCGGCACGACGGACCCAGATCTTGACGTTGTGCTCGTTGAGCGCCTTGGCGTACTCACGGAGCGCGCGGATCACACCCTTGAAGGTGGACGCGACGTTGGTGAAGTTGGCAATACCACCACCGATGAACAGGACCTTGCCCTGGTCCGACAAGGGAGCGCGCAGCATCAGGTCCAGCACGGTGCGGGCGTAGTGGAAGGTCTGCGACTCGGTAGGCGCACCAGAGTACTCGCTTGATGTCAAATGTTAGCATCTTGCATGGTTATTGATCTTCTTCTGAGGGGCGACGACTTACCCGTAGTTGGCGAGGTCGTCAGCGTAGCCAGCAGAAGCAATGGCATCGGCGTACACGACGGAGGCACCACCACCAGCGACCAGGGTCCAGATGCGGCCGTTGGGGTTCAGGACGGTCAGCTTCAGGGAGGCGCCCGTCTTGGCATCAAGCTCAGCAATGTAAGCCTCCTCCTTGGTCAGCTCCCGGCCGAAGGGGGCAGGGAACTCCATGGGCGGGCCAGCATCGATGTTGATGGCACCGCTGGCAGGAGCGACATTGGTCAGGCCGAGGGCGGCGGGTGACCGGGCAATGGCCCACTTCACACCGCACTCGAAGTCGGCGGTCTGGTCGAGCTTGGCGGCAAGATCCAGGAAGTGCACAGAGGCTGAGGTGGCATCCTCGTTGGGGATGACGACGAGGGGGTTGATCTCGAGGTAGGTGAACTGGCAGTCGACGTAGACGGCGTACAGGCGGGTGATGAAGTCGACCAGGACATTGTGCACGCCCTGGGGGACCTTGCTGAGCAGGGACTTTGCGATCTCATCGTTGGAAGGGTATGCCGACAGGTCGACGGGAATCAGGAGCTTCTCAGCTTTGGCGTCGACATCGCCAACATCAACACCACCCTCGTGTGTGAAGAGAATCCAGTCGCCCTGGAGGAAGAGGTTTTTTTATGAATTAGCAAAATCCAAGATCAATGGCGTAATGGCCAGAAGCAGTTTTCGGAAGGTCGAAAAGTAAGTAAGAAATGGAGGCAGGATAACGGATGCAACTGCATGACCAAGAGAGGAGAGGCTTGAGCAGGTGGTTGATAACGGCCCGGCGCGCACCGGCCCCCTTTCTCGACCAAATCTGGCCTTCCGTTCGTCCGTCACACCAGAGATAAATGTAGGAGCCGAAATTGTCCCTGGGTATCCACCATCGTGCAAACCAGTTTGTTCCCTCCCACTTCTCACACCGAAGAAAATCCCACCCCGTGACTTTGTTGTTCTTTGTTTTTCTCAACCTGACATCTCATCCTCATTCTTGATATAATTTTTACCATGACAGACAAACCCTCTTGGTTCATTTTCGGAAGACTTCTCCCTAACCCTCCGCGGAGCCGCACTCGCACTTGCGGCCAGCCCCAACCAGTTCGTTGTCGTCCTCTTGTCATGGCCACTGGGGAAAGAAGAGGGGGAAAGGGGGGGAGGTGGCTGGTTTACTCACATCGCGGACGGAGTTGATGTTGATGTAGTACTCGGTGTTGGCAGGGTGAGGCACGAAGGGCTCGACGAGGAACTGGCGCAGGACACCCTCGACGTGCTCGACCTTCTGGGACTTTCCGGCACGCTCAGCAACCCAGGCCTTGGCCTCAGGCCAGGTCTTGTTCAGGGCCAGCAGGCCGCTCTTGCCCCGCCTCTTGATGAGCTGGTCAGGCTTCGCGACGAACTTGGCGCCGTCCTGGAGCAGCCAGGGGTAGGTGACCTCGGCCTGGTTCAGGACGTCCTCGACGGTCTGGTCCTCTGGGAAGTGCAGAGAGGCCAGTCTTGGGGGCGGGTTGTGCTTGGTCGGTGTGGGCAGTGGGGAGGGCTTGATGACGGGGGGCGCGGGTGAGGTGGTAGTTGAGGATGGCCTTGCCATCAGCCTCGAGAATGGACTTGGCGGACATTTTGGCGATATGGGAGGAGGTGAGTTCGCTCAGGAAATCTTTCTTTCTTGTCGTCTCCTTGTTCTTTTTGCTTTTTTGCCAAAGGACCTCAAATGCGAAAAAAAGGGTCACAGGTTTTCGAAGCAGAGAGGAGAAGTCGGGGCTTGCGCTCTGGTAGGATCCTGAGAAGAAAGACAAAGAGGCCGGTCAGTCTCGGGGATTTCCAAGTGTGGAAGGTTCCAATTGAGGGAGAAGAGCCCAGCAATCAATCAACCAGTCAAGCCTTGAGAGCAGCAGCACCAGCACCAGCAGCAGCACCAGCAGCAACAGGAACCAGTGGCAGCAGTTGGCAGCCTCTCGGAGACCTATTGTCACGGGTGTCCAAACCGCACAAAGCAGGGGGCACCGTGAAAGTTCCGGTGTGCCCCTCGGGCTCGGGGAATGTTCTGCGTCTCTCAATCGATGCTGCGAAAAGGGTTTTGGGTTTCCTCTGCCTCACCCAGGGAGAATACGCACAATTCGGATCTTTTTTCTTTTCTGTCCTTGTTCAAAGATGTCGAATGTCAACAAGTGTGGGCTGTCGACACAAGAGAGAAGGCTGAAAGGAGAGGCTATGATTGCTGCCGTGATCACAAAAAATTCGGGGACGAGAAGGCAATCCAAGATCGGGGCTTTGGGCTGCTCAAGTGGGCGGGTGGTGGGCTGGAGCGAGACAAGCCAAGCGAGCTTCCAGAAATGTTCAGAACGGGGCCTGCGCGGGAAGAGGGGGGGTCTCCTCTGAGAGTGATGATCTCTGTACCTCTGCGCTGGCTGACGCTGGGTGGAGGGGCTTGGTGGGAAAATGCTGAGTGGCATTGGCCAGGAACAGGGGGGAGGAGGGGCCACATATGCAGGGTCAGGATGACAAGGGCCAGAGGGGCCAGTGGAAGCTGAGGGGTACAAGGGCAGACCCCGAGCTAAAAAGCTTTGGGGAAACGGCAAATTGGTGGGCAATCGGGGCCAAGCATGTACCTGCTACCTGTGCCCAGTCGGGGACCGGGGTGCCCCGCCTCGCTCAGCGGTGGAAAAGCAAGCAAGTGCAAGCTGGTCAGAAATTTGGAGGGGCAACGCAACATTTACCGCTGAGCAACAAGACTTTCTACAGCCTGATGCTGAGGGTTTGGCAATCTCTACCATTCAAGTGAGATGGATGCTTAGGTGCTCAAGCGGTGAGAGAAATGCTGAGGTGAGAGGCATATGTTCTCTTCCCAGATAATTGTTGGTGCTAGTGGGTGACCCTCGCTTCTCTTGGCCGCCCGCTTCGGCTCGGACCATTGTTTTCTCTTTCGTTTTCACCCCCTCTCTTTATGAGAGATTCAATGCACCGGCGACAAACCAGGTCAACTATTCAATCAGTCAGCTATGCATTTTATCACAGCAACAATGGTCAAGCCCCAGCCAGAGTCGCGATCTCCATTGCGCCCCCCATTTCGGGATCCGACTTAGTAGCCGTTGCGGTATCCTGCGAGGCTACCTATTTATCCAAACCCCCGAGTTATCTTTTGACCTGTTATGACTTTCCTTCTTTGCCTTCCCTGGCAATCCAGCGAGGCGATGATAATCAGCCTCGAAACAGCAGGAGGTTGTTTTCATCTTCATCCCACACCCCCCATCGCCCACCTTCTCCCAAGGCTGGCTGCAGGACTCACGGTCAATTATCGGTCGTTGTCATGGGTGCTAGGCTCTGGCTCTCGATGTCCGGTGAACGGAGTTCTGGCTGGGGCTGCCCGGTCCAGACAATGTGGGCAATGGTTCGTTCGCACTTAGTGGGGAGGCTTCGAGGCCAATCATACCCGCCCCAAGCCAACCCTACTATTGACTGCCACCATTTTTTTTAATTCTTCTTCGTTCTGTCTGTTTCTGCCGCTGTCCTCTTCTCAATCAATTCTCACTGTGTTGCTGTGCAACCCTTCTAGGCCCTTGGCGTCTCATCTCACTGCTGAGCCCATCATCTCCTTTGTTTATGGGTCTAACCTGAGTACTTCGGTTTCCGACCGGAGTACCTGAGAGACGGGCTCTGTTTCCACACATAGTAGTATCGCAAGGCTATGGTTGACTTTTATTTCTTTTATTTCTTGTTTTCTTTTCCTTGGACGACCAACAAAAACTCTGGGCGTCTGTGAAATGAACTGATTGATGGAATCGATTGATTGCTCGTAATTTGGGGCCTCGTGTTGGGCCTGGCTTAGCCCTGGCTTGTCCAGCGCAACCCAGAGACAAGAGGGGAGCAAATATGTTGAATACCGGCAGATGGCTTTGACCTCCCCTGTTCAGCTCGGGGGATTCGGCGGATTGCTTGTACCTGGTACCTCTGGTACCTGCTCAGCTCAACCGCCGTTGGTGGGTGGCAGGGGTCAGCCCAGGTAACTCCGTCAGCTTCCACCCCTGCGCTTTCCCTTCAACAACTCGCCAAAACCCGTACCGCGTATGAGGGAAACACGGCACAAGAATCCAACAAGACAAGGAACTTCCCCAACTTTTCTGAACCCTGGGGGCCTGAATCGGGATCACTGCCCTGGCTCTGGATTGTCCAAACATTACCCAGAGCAGGTTAAGGGGGGAAAAGTGTTCCTTGTGCTTGTTTCTGGCGGTGGGTGGCTCTCGTCTTTTTTTTTTATGCTGAGTCCCGAAACCAGAGTTTAGCTCTCCCTGTCTCTCTCTTTCGAGGCTGAGACTCATCTTCCCATTCCCATCTCCCGGTGTCTTTCCTACTATTACCATAGCTAGGTCCTTGAGTGGTTCCCGTCTGCAACTGCAGGCCCATTGTCGCATTCTCCCGATCAAACCTCTCCACCGAAAGAGGGGAAAAAAAAAAGGAACGCAGAGGAACAACAGAAGAAAAAAAAGACAGGTACCCGTAGCTCCTACTTCCACCTGCCCCCTCCCCTGCTAGTCACTACATCCAGACCCCTTTGACGTCCCACCGGGGCTTTCAGTAACTCCCTCCCTCCTGAGGAGGCCGGCCGCCAGGGACAAAAAAACTGCCCTCTGTCCCAATTGCATGCTCACTCCCCCGACTTCCGTTCATTTGCCATCTCTGACATTCTCTCCCCCAGCCTCAGCTCTGGTGATCTCGACTGCTCGAAGCTCGGGACTCTGCTAGGAAGTGCGAAACAAGTCAACAGAGGTTTGTGCTCCCCAATTCACTGTTTGCTGTCTTGTCTCGAGGGTTTCCGATGCGGCCAAGGTGATCAAGAATCGCATCGTTGCGAGGTGTTACGGACACAAAGAGAGAGATAGAGAGATACAGTCTCGCCTGGCGCAATACCCCGAGCTTCAAACCTCCCTGCGAAGCAAGCTCGGGGAGGCAACATGGCCTCCAGGGCTGCTGTCTAGGCTTGCCGTCGGGCTTCTTGTCTCCCCCTTCCTCTCCTTCCCTGCGCAGATGTGGTGCAGCAGCGCCTGTAACTACTTCAGCTGACAACTTCGTCCCGGCAGGCCTTTCTCTTGCCTCTTTTCCCTCTTCTACGATCTCCACGAATCTTCTCTCTCCCTCCCAAGCTCAGATACCCTCCCCCAAAAAGCGTCGCAATGGCTGCTACCACGAACGGCACGGCGCCACCGAGCAGCCTGTCTGCCAACGACAACATCACCCGCTTCGCGGCGCCCAGCAGGCCTCTCACCCCTCTGCCCGGCCATGCCCTCTTCAACGACAAGACGAGATGTTTCGTCTACGGCATGCAGCCCCGTGCCGTCCAGGGCATGCTCGACTTCGACTTCATCTGCAAGCGCGCCACCCCTTCGGTCGCCGGCATCATCTACACCTTTGGCGGTCAGTTCGTGAGCAAGATGTACTGGGGCACCAGCGAGACCCTCCTGCCCGTCTACCAGGAGGTCTCCAAGGCCATCTCTAAGCACCCCGACGTCGACGTCGTCGTCAACTTCGCCTCCTCCCGAAGTGTCTACAGCTCCACCATGGAGCTGATGGAGAACCCCAGATCAAGACCATCGCCATCATCGCCGAGGGTGTGCCGGAGAGGGTAAGTCATCACCTATACCACTACACCCCCAGCATACAAAAGTAGTTTTTAAGGTTGAGGGACCAAAGACAAAGAAACGAAGCTGACATAAAGACGGACAGCGCGCTCGTGAGATTGCGCACGTGGCCCAGAAGAAGGGCGTGACCATCATCGGTCCCGCTACCGTCGGTGGCATCAAGCCCGGCTGCTTCAAGATCGGCAACACTGGTGGCATGATGGACAACATCGTCGCCTCCAAGCTGTACCGCAAGGGCTCCGTTGCCTACGTCTCCAAGTCTGGCGGTATGTCCAACGAGCTCAACAACATCATCTCGAACAACACGGATGGTGTCTACGAGGGTGTGGCCATCGGCGGTGACCGGTACCCCGGCACCACCTTCATCGACCACATGCTGCGGTACCAGGCCGACCCGGAGTGCAAGGTCATGGTGCTGCTGGGCGAGGTCGGCGGCGTGGAGGAGTACAAGGTGATCGACGCCGTCAAGCAGGGCGTTATCACCAAGCCCATCGTCGCGTGGGCCATTGGTACCTGCGCCAGCATGTTCAAGACGGAGGTGCAGTTCGGCCACGCCGGCTCCTTTGCCAACTCGCAGCTCGAGACGGCCGCCATGAAGAACAAGAAGATGGCCGAGGCCGGCTTCCACGTGCCCAAGACCTTTGAGGACATGCCCAGCCTCCTGAAGCAGGTCTACGACGACCTCGTGTCCAAGGGCACCATCAAGCCCCAGGCCGAGCCTGCCGTGCCCAAGATCCCCATGGACTACTCGTGGGCGCAGGAGCTCGGCCTCATCCGCAAGCCGGCGGCCTTCATCTCCACCATCTCCGACGACCGTGGCCAGGAGCTCCTGTACGCGGGCATGCCCATCTCGGACGTGTTCAAGGAGGACATTGGCATCGGCGGCGTCATGTCGCTGCTGTGGTTCCGCCGCCGGCTGCCGGACTACGCCTCCAAGTTCCTGGAGATGGTCCTCATGCTCACGGCCGACCACGGCCCCGCCGTGTCTGGTGCCATGAACACCATCATCACCACGCGTGCCGGCAAGGACCTGATCAGCGCGCTGGTCAGCGGTCTGCTCACCATCGGCTCCCGCTTCGGTGGTGCGCTGGACGGCGCGGCCGAGGAGTTCACCAAGGCCTTCGACAAGGGCCTCAGCCCTCGCGACTTTGTCGACTCGATGCGCAAGGCCAACAAGCTCATCCCGGGTATCGGCCACCGCATCAAGTCGCGCAACAACCCCGACCTGCGCGTCGAGCTCGTCAAGGAGTTTGTCAAGTCCAAGTTCCCCAGCTCCAAGCTGCTCGACTACGCCCTGGCCGTCGAGACCGTCACCACCTCCAAGAAGGACAACCTGATCCTGAACGTGGACGGCTGCATCGCCGTCTGCTTCGTGGACCTGCTCCGCAACTGCGGTGCCTTCAGCGCCGAGGAGGCTGAGGACTACCTGTCGATGGGTGTCCTGAACGGACTGTTCGTGCTCGGCCGGTCCATCGGTCTGATTGCTCACTTCCTCGACCAGAAGAGACTGCGGACTGGTCTGTACCGTCACCCCTGGGACGACATCACCTACCTGCTGCCCCAGCTGTCCCAGCAAGGGCGGCCAGGCGGCGAGGGCCGTGTCGAGGTGTCGGTGTAAGCTACGAAATGGGGGTAGGGGAAGAAGTAAGAGGAGGAGAGAGAGGGAGTGTGTGTGTGTTGTTCGAGATATGTATCCAGAACAAGTCATGGTGCAGAATGGGGCTGCTACGTTTTCTGTGACGCCTCGTGTAGTAATGATTAGCTCCAGGCTGGTTTTGCCGCGGTTTTTAGCAAATAGAAGGGATTTTGAAATTGAGCACGCCAAAACATGATGTAAAAGTTTCTACCTCCTGTTCACTACCTGCACTCTCAGAAGGAGGGTTTCTTATTTACATTTATTCCCCCTTGTTCCGATCCTGATTCAGCTCCTTATTTGTGCAATATCACTGTACTACCGTCCACGCCCTGCGTCCCCCGGCAAACTAAGGGTAAAGTACGTCCGTACTATGGTCGAAGGAAGGAAAGTAAGGGTCGGGCGTGCACGGACCACATAGCGTTCATACTTTCCTACTGTAGCCTGCCGCAGCGGGAAGTAGCAAGCATCTTTCTGGGGATTTTTCAGTGTACGAACCCTCACATTATCCGTCTTGGGATTTTTGCGACGACGCCCGAGGCTTCTTCCTCTCGAACTTGTGCAATTTTGGTTCCTACCTGGCCCTGTCCTCTTTCCCTAACAGACATCAAGTTACTGGGGTTTCTACGACCGTGCTGGCTTGGGGAAGTCAGATCAAAGGTAAGTGCAACCATCGCCCTTCGGCAGACATAGGAAGGAGCAGCAGCCACGTCCTCTACTGTCGTGCCCTTTTCTGTCCTGTTTGGTGCTCATACAATTTCCTTCTTACCAGACTCTTTTCCCATACGCTTTCAACTGCCCTCGTATCCCAGCCGAGCCCCCGTCGACTCAAGAACAATAGGACAGACGAGGGTAAACCTCACCCACCCACCTACTCAACCAACTTCCTCAACCGACCAAACCGAACAAAAATGGCCGCCACCTCCTTCTTCCGCATAACCCTCCACCGCTCCTCAATAGGCATGCCCCAGCGCACTCGCGATGTCCTCGCCGCCCTGGGCCTGCACAAGCGCGGCCGCACCGTCTACCATCCGGTCCATCCGCAGTTCGCAGGCATGATCATGAAGGTGAAGGAGCTGGTGCTCGTCGAGGAGGTGGACAGGAGGCCGAGCCCGGCGGAGATGAGGGCAGCGCGGACGCCGGAAAGGGGGTATTGGGTTGAGAAGAGGGCGGAGAGGTGAGAGAAAGAACAACAGGAAGAAGGGAGAGAAAGACAATGCTGAGAGGGAGGATCTTTAATATCTCGAGAACATCTGGAGGGGGATATCAGTAGAAGGGGCCGAGCACGGATGGGAGGGAAAGACCACAGGCGCACTGCCGGCTCGAGGAGCTTGGGGCATCGCCGGACCAAGGCACGAGCGGTCTGAAGAATGGCCAGTCTGGCCGAGTCGTCAGCATAGCTACACACACAAGGAAGCGTGCTTCAGCCATGCCACGCCAGAGGAAGGGCGGCAGATTTGCAGAGCATTACTACTCGGGAACATTGCTGGTAGAGGCTTCGAGAATGGATCCTGGGATGTCGCGGGGAAGAACACAGAGACTGTACATATTATCACACTGGCTAAAATCCCATCATCACGAGTTCTTCGCCATGGCACTTCCTTTTCCCTGGTTTTGTTGACCAAGCCTCACACACGAAAACAGGGCAATCGCAAGAATTGTGTGTCATGTACTGTGTTCATTCCATTGTCTTATGAACTAGAATCTCGTCTCTGAAGCCTCCTGATCATCTAGGGTAAAATAGCCTGTGCATTATCATCAACAGGCACCATTGATCAAAGCTTCAGACGAGAATCGAAAAAAAAAAAAAAAGGTCAAATCCATCCAGCAAGTCTCTGTCGCCGCAGGCCAAATGATATCCCCGCCTGCCTCCGCTGGAATCCGAGGTGATGGTGGCTGAATCTTCAGAATGTTACGAGAACCGCGTCGAACCTTTGACGTCTCATCTCGTATGCCACATCTGCTGCCTTCTCGCCGGATGGTCAAGTGGAAAACCCTCTGTTGTTCTGCAAGTCTGCAAGTCGTAATGTTTCTGGTTTGCGAAACAACAAGACTGCCATGTCCTCTCTCTCAGTATGTACTGTGCCCCGAAACCTCAAAAGTGTAGCATAGCCCGAAATCATGAGGGCCGCAATCGAAAACGTTGAGGCGCTGAAAGCCAAGTCCCAAGCTCTGTATCATCGTATGGCTCCTTGAAGATGAGCTGAGACAGAAAAGCTTTCTTGGTCGGATGTCTCAATCACAGTGAGCAGACGCAACTTCATAGCGCCATCAAAAGCCACATGGCCGAGAGACAAAGTGAGAAGAGAGAGAAAGCAGAGAGAAAGCAGAAAAAGAAGAGAAAAGAAGTAGTAGTACAATGTTTCCCGTGATGAACCCGAAAACTGTGGGCTGTTGTGGTCTCTCGGACAGGGAACGGTAGGTATGTTGAGAGGTCGATGAGTCTGCGATCTTTTGTCTGCAGAGAGTGACAAGAAGCATCCAATTCGATGATGCTCTGGGCCTGTACTCGAGAAGGAGGAAAATAAAAGGGATGGTCGTGAGAAACCGCCAATCCTGGGTCGGTGCGAAGTGTGTCTGGCTTCGCGCACGAGAAGGTAGCGAGTCGGGAACTTCCTCACTTCCTCGGGCTCTCCCACTGCAGTACGCGAACTGCTTAGGCTGCCTTCTTGCGGGGAGCGTGAGTTCGGCGTTGCCTCTTGGGAGGAGAGAACTCCTCCTCACTGTCGCCTGCGACCGCCTGTGGGTCGTTCAGGTCTTCGTCGACGCTGGGGCCTGCCTTCCTCTTCCCAGAGATATTTGCTCTAGAGGCGCTCGGGGTCTTTGCGTGCCTCTTCTTGGAATCTCCCTCGGCACTCAGGGATCTCGTAGGACCAGAACTACCCTCGTTTCTCAGCGAGCTCGTAGCCGCGACACTGGTCTGCGCGGGCTCAGACGCGTCGGCTCCCTAACCGCGCGCCTTCTCCACGTATTCAGTGCCGGGAACCATGTACTCGTCGAGGAAGTAGGCCTCGTAGTTCTTGCAGAGCCAGTTGGTGAACTTGACAAGTTCTTCTCGGAGACGCGTGACGGACTGCAGGTCCATATTCGTTTGCGTGATCAGCTCGGGAAGGGACACTGTCCATTCAGTCAGTCGCAATTCAGTAAAGAAAGGATTAGAGGTGCACCTCGAAGGAGAGGGGGGGCGCTTACCAAGCAATCGGCTCAGGTGCTCAGCTCCGTACGTGGTGCTTGGCCCTTGCTCTCCGTTCCATTCCTTGAGCTGCTCAGCGTACTGCAGGCGCTCGAAGCTAATGCCAGAATATTAGTCATTCCGCAGCACATAGACGAATCGTGGTCATGGGTAGGCTTACCGGTACAGCAGAATCCTACCGAGGGCCTTGTCGAAGTACTCTCGAAGGCCGCTGATCGTCTCCTCCAGGATGTCGATCTGTGTGTCGTCACCGGCACGGCAGGGCTTCTCGTAATCCAGGTAGTCCTGGAGGATCTTGTCCACGGTCGCCTTCTTGTGTGGGAGCTCCACAAGCTGCTGGTTCTTGGTGACATTCTCCCAGTCGTCGACAAGCAGGCCCTTCAGGTGATCAGGGAACCATAGCTTGATAGACGGCTTGCTGTGAAACGAATCTTCCTGTTCGCGGCTGTTAATATTCTCCTTCTGTTGGCCTCTCTCGGCCTTCCATCCCAATATGATGTTCAAGACGGCAGCTGCGATGCGCTGCTTGTCTATCTCTTCAGACGGCAGAAGGAAGTCAACGCCCAGGATAGAGACGTGCTCCTGAACCGGGGATCGCAACTTTGCGTCCCGTGAGTTCTCAGCCTCTGCAGGCTCGGGGGCCTTAGCCCGGCTTGACAACTTGAGCTTGATGCGCTTCGTGGTTGGCGCATCCGTGGTGGCACTGGGGCCGTCGTCATGCTTCCTCTTCCGCTGGCCGGCTGAGGACCCCCTCGTTGGATCCCTTGGGCTTGGGGCCTTGGGGCTGCTCTCTGGCTCCAGAAGGGGCGCTGCCAGACGGACCCTCCCCAGATGGTCCGCCACCTTGAGGCTTCTCGGCCTTTACATGAGTCTCTGCCTGGCCGGTGGTGTCGTACCTGCACTCAAAGTGGCGTTTCGCGCAGGCCTCACAAGGGCTTCCGCCGTCGCATTTGGTCTTCTTAATGCGACACATACCACAAGCCTTGCCGATACGAGGGCGCTTTGCGGGCATGTCGTCGTCCTCTGCAGCCTTGCGCTTCTTAGAGGCGCTAGGCTTGGGTTGGTCCTGCTGGGCAGGGGTACCGGCCTTCTTCTTGGCTGCGGTCTTTGGCTGAGCCCTCTTCTTGGGTGCCGTTGCGGCTGACTTGACTCGGCTGCTGTTCTTGGCCTGCTTCTCTGCCGGTTCATCCTCGGGAGCCTCGGACGCGTGGTCATTGGTGCCGTGCGTCTCAGGATCGGCAGATGCTGTCGGAGACAGACCATCCTCGTTATCGTCGCCCACAGGGACTGAAGGAGCATTCGCGGCAGTGATCGGGCCAGTATTGCTGGACTTCGTCTGCTGGGAGGAGGAGGCGCCGAGGGGGTCTGTCTGCTGGGCGGAGGCTTCACCTGGTACGTTCCTGGCCAGCCTTGCCATGTGGACATCGGCGCGATACTCGTCCTGGCTTGATGCATCGTCTTCATCTGAAGGGATGTCCTTGTTGCCAAGAGTGCTTCGTATGGCGCTGAGGGGAGGCTGCACATTTAGCTGTCCCAGGCGCGACGCCGAAAAGGAGGTTGCAGCCTGGCCTCCGTCCTGGTCGTCGGCATCCTGGGGGTCGTTACCTCGCAGACGTCGGCTGCTGCGGACGAGGGCGGGGATCTCTGCCGCGCCCGCCGCCCGCTTGGCAGCCATAGCGCCACGTCGCTCCGTGCGCGTCTTCTGGGCAAGAGGATCGCGCAGGGTTCCGAGAGCCGGCAGCTGGTTCTCGCGCTGGGCATCTCGGACCTCTTGGTTGAACTTGGCGCGGTCCTCAGGGGCGACGCCCGCGGTCGGGGAGGATTATGTCGTGTGGTATCTCGTGGTACCAGTCGACGAGGTTGGCAGGGGCCCGGCCCTTGCTGTCCTTTGCTGCCTCGACACGCGGGTGCTCCTTTTCCTTGTGGGCGGCGAGCTGCTTCTCGGTGCGGGCCTTGTAATGGTCCGCACTCTCGTGGATGCGAGGCGGGTCCTGAAAGACCGCCTCGCCGCCGACGTACTTGACGTACCGGCCCGTGTACCGGCCCAGGGGATCGAGCCCCAGGTCCCAAGGGCGCCGAAAGTCGTATTTGGCGCCGGTCTGCAGCCACTTCTTCTCCTTCTTTAGGACCTCCAGGTCCAGTCCCTCGGGGTCGAGGTCGGCGCTGCGGCTCTGGGCCATGGTGGCCTCGGGCTGCTTGGTGGATCTGGTGCGAGGAGGCATTGTAGAGGGTGTGGGATGGAGGGAATGTGGCGAGGTGGTGGTGGATGGAAGACGTCGACGCGACTGATGTCGCGAAGATGGTGGTTCGGGCGCCGGAATCGATGCAGATGGTGCAACGATTCCTCGTGTATGTGTGTGTGGGAAGGTGAAAAGATATCCTGCGGTAGGGGGTGGAGGGCAGACAGGAAGGGGGGGAGGAAATCAACGTGGGGTTATGTTGAGACGCGTTCCAGGACAACTGACGCGGCAGGACAATAAAGGCGAGGGCTGGCTAGAAAAAGAATTCGAAAGAGAGGCTGTTGCTGCTGGTTGTTGATTTCGAAATTCGGGGTGGTGCAGGTTGTTGGTGGGAGTCGCGTTTAAAAACAACAAAAAGCTGCAGCTGTCGCTGTGTTGCCCCCGCCCAATTTTTTCACAATGGATTTCCTGCAGTGTCCATAGCAGAGATAGAAGCTGCTGGAGCAGTCCATTCAGGTATTTTGACCACAATAACAACCAAGGTGGTTGAAAAAATCCCAAGTGAAGCCGGAGATGGGATGAATGCGCCCCAACTCGGCGAGACCCCCAGCCCTGAAGCCCAGCCCTCCCCCTTTCACCCCCCCCTTCCTCTCTCCAGTCGTTTCTTCCAGAATATCTCCAATATTCCAGGGAATTCAAAATCAAGGGATACAAAAGGAAATAGGAACACAATAGGAAAAAAGCTCAAGGGCAGTACTCACAAGCTCCATATCAAAGTCCCTCGTCCGTCGCGGGCCGCGCCCAGACGCGGTCGCAGCACCACCAGTCCGCTCCTCACTACCACGAGCAGAGCTGAAGTCCGAGCCGTTCTTCAAGGCAGCCTTCTTGGCGGGCTTGGAGTGCTTCTGCATGCTCGCGCGGGCCTGGTCCATGAGCTGCTTGGCCAGCTCCCTGTTCTCATCGTTGAACTTGCGGATGCGGTCCTGAGGCACCCAGTCATCCCAAGAAGCCTTCCACCCCTTGTAGTGAATCTTGTATAGGTACAGTCCATCGTCGCCCGGCTGGATCTCGAGGATCTTGGCCTCATAGAGCATCTCATGGTGGAAGCACAGGACCTTCTCGTCCTTGCTGTAGGGCGCGCTCTGAGTCTTGGTTGGAGCCATCCTTGCTGGTTCCCTTGTGAAGAGTTCTTGTCTCGACCGGAAATTTCTACCAAAGAACAGGGGAGAAGATGTCTGGGGATATAAAGAAGCGTAGGTGAGGGATTTCTGATGATGGGCTGGGTGAAACGTGGTATCTCAAAGGTTCGGCTGTGGGCGAGTCTGACAGTGTAGAGGGTAGGAATGAAAGTGAGAAGGAAGTCACAGAGGAAGTGAAGGAGGCTAGTTTGGCTGGCGTCACGGGACCAGGCGATTCAGGGGCGACAAAACGCGTCTCGGGAAGGCACGGTTACTCGCAACTCCATACAACATTGTCACAAAGCAAAGCAACAGTGTCAAAGCTCCTGGGAACCTTGAGGGCTTCTGGCATCTTGTCCCTGTTTCTGTTTTCATTTCTGTTCCTGACTCTGGGTCTGCCATCTCTCTCCCTCTGAGGCGCCGAGTTTTCAAAAAACCAGTAGGGGAGCAACATGGCACCGACTGAAGCGACGATCCTCACCAACTACCTGCTGGTTCCGGCACAGCTGCCAGCAATCATCTCTCTTAAGGAGTTCACAGAGCTTTTCCCACGCGCCCAACAGTCGTCACCACAGATCCGAAGGCTGTATAGAGACCTGCAGACGCAGAGAAACGCGCTCATTGATGATGTTACAGCTAGCATCGAGCATGAGGTGAGGCGCGGCAAGGTGCTGCGACGCGAGGTTTTAAGAGCCAAGAGAGAGGCTGAGAGCCAAGAAATGGATGACGAGATCGATATCGAGAGAGCGGTATGATATTTTCCCCCTTTCTGTTCCTGCGCTCATCTTGGAACTTGCCATTTTATTGTTGTTGTCTTTTTTTTTGTCCCTCTCCTTTATTCTCTTCCCCAACATTGGTAGTCAGATCCAGGTCAGGGTTACGCTGACTCCGAGACAAGCTCTACGGTTCTGCTTCAGGGGCTTCAGGCCTGAAGCACAATATTGGCTCCATCATCCCGGAGCTGGACAGCGCCGCGGAGGAACTGGATGCTGTAGTCAAGAGCCTCGAGGATGAAGAGGCAGAGTTGCGTCAGTCAATCAGACAAACTGTCGGCAGCATGAGCGATCTCCGCTACGGCAGACTTTCGAACCCTCAGTTGAGCGAGCAGGTCCTTGATGGGCTTCAGACGGTCCAAGAGACATGCGAAGCAAAGAAGTGAATTTTTCATTACCCGGCGAGGAGAGTGTACTATCATGCTAGACGGCTCCGCATTTTACCTATACCCTCGGGCATCCATAACCCGCCCGCCCAGCCAACCAACGATTACCAAATCAGAAAGCCTTTCCCGACCAGACCGACAAGCCCATCATCACCTCTTCTTACCCATACACCGGTCTCCTTCTCCTCTACTTTCCAAACAAACGATGTCTTACCGAGAGCCCCAGGCATCGCCCGCAGGAGCACCACGGCGTGGCGTTCCCTGAGGGGCTGCAGCAGCCTGAGCAGCAGTCGCAGGACGACCTTGGCCTTGCGGGGCCATGCGGCGGTTCCTACACGGCATTAGCATGTCACTCCATTATTAAAATTTGGATATATTCGGCGACTTACATCATGGTACGGCTGATGAAGGACACACCCAGCATCATGGCCCAGCTAGGCACAACACTCAATCCCCAGAGCAGATAGGCGACAGGCACGGCGACGCCGTACTTGGCAAGCTCGCCGTCAAAGGGATGGAAATAGCCCTCCTTCTTCTGGAACTGGGTCTTGTCCTCACGGGTCTTGTACAGCTCCACAAAAGTGTCAGCGGTGGTGGTTGTGAGGTTCATGCGCTTGGAGTAGATGTCGATGGGCGCTGGCTCGGGCAGCATCTCAATGAGGTAGACGTGGCCGGCGCCGGCGGACCAAGCATTGCAGAGGATGGGCTGATCGTCGCAGTTGATGTAGCCGACGTGAGGCGCATCCGGGAGGAGGGCGAGCTTAGCGGCAGACTGGTTGAAGGCATTCTCGACACTCAGACAGTGGCCTAGATGGGAGAGGGTAAAACAAATCAGTTTCCATAGAAGGACCACTCTCGACAAACGAGGCATCATGCAAGATTCAACATACCAAAGCAAGTCTTGTTGCGACCGGTGACGAATACAAACCACTCCTCTGGCGTGGTGGTCTCGGGTGTGACTGGCGAGTACAGGGTCTCTTTCCAGTTGGACAAAGTAAGGACGTCCATCTTCATCTCGCCGGCTTTGGCCTCCGCAGCGCCCACAGGATCATGTTTGTTGGGGTTCGGCAGATAAGATCCGAACTGGCCGAGGAAGTTCTGGAACTGAGCCTGGTACTGCTCGAAGTCCTGGGCCGCCGCGACCGAGGATAGAACCGAGAGAACCGAAATTGCTGAGAAGCGCATGTTGCCTGTACGCTGTATATCTAGAGAGACTAGGAAAAATCTCGATGCAGAGAGACAGAAGATGGGAGGTCTTCGGTGTTGGAAGGTCTACGAAAGGAGAAGCAAGAAGGAAAGAAGAGAAAAAAGTCCAGACGGAAATGGGGCCAGAGATGTTGGCAGGATTGCCTTCCCCAGGGTCTGGGGCAGAAGCTAGGCAGCTCCCAGGATGATGTAAACAGGCAAGGGACCGCGCGGGGGCCCTTCTCTGGGCTGGGCGATAGCCTTTTTCCTCCTCCAAGAATTTACTCTCCTATAGCTAAGTAGTTATATGCTCGGCTCTCATGTTGTTGAGGACAGCAGTCCCTCATTAGAAAAAGAAGAATAAATACAAGCAAGAGAACCTATCACGGACGAGATTGATTCCCAGTGCCGGGTTGGTTTCATGACAAGGCTTTTGGCTTGCCAATGAACTCTACCCCTGTCAACACGTTGCCCAGGGAGCCACTGCAGCAATACTGCTCGTTTTGGTTTAGCCGCCTGCAGCTACGATTCCCACTTGGCAGGTCAACTTTCCGTTCCTAAGGCTCAAGCTCTCCTCTCCTACCGCACTCGAAACTGAATTAAACCCGCACACAATATTCTGTGAGCAAAACAATGGTAAGCGCATTCTCTCCATACTGTCAGGCTGTCTCTGACACCAATATAGGCCCCAAAACCCCCAGATCAAAAGCGCAAACGCGGTCGACCACCAGGCACGTCCAAGCCCGCTCAAGACGCGTCGAGGCATGAAGCTGCAGAGGATCATGACGAACAAGACGCCGCGGAGGAGGCACGACCCAAAAAACGGGGTCGCAAGGTGACAGCGGACGAGACGACAAGCTCAGGGCCGAGGCGGAGTGGACGAGAACGAAGATCCCCGAACTCGGACGATATCTCCGGGGCGAGACAGCCTGGTTCCTCTGCACAACAAGTTTCCAGCCCTCCCGAGGAAGATTCCAGGCGAATGCCGCCTCCTCCACGGCGATCACGAAAAGAGCCTGAAGTCGAACCCCTAGTTCATCACCGAGACGAAGTGGACGGGAACGACGGCAGTGGGATCCAGAAAGAACATTTGGCGGGCCACGTCAAAGTGCGGAGCAGGAGGACGGATCTACAACAGGCCCGAGAAAGGCCAAACCCGAGAAGCGACCGGGTGCGTTACAAGAAAAGACGGTCGCGCGTAAGGCCCGCGAGCAGGAACCTACAGCTGGCGGCGATGCACCAAAGAAGCGTTCCAGGCGGCCCCGTCAGGAGAGGGGCGACGGTCCTGGAGAGGAACCCTCGCCAGCAAGGAAACCCGAGGAAGCTACGCAGCCCAGGCGACGAGGCCGCCCAAAGGCTTCCAGTACATCAGCACCAGACCCAGACCAAGATCAAGCATCCTCATCCAAGGCTCCAAGGGGCCGTCGAGCGTCCAAGGGGCAGCCCGAGCAAGACCCGCCTTCAAAGAAGGCAAAACGAGGAGCGCCGCGGAAGGCCGAGAGGCCCAAGCCAGAGGCGGAAGAAGTGGAGAGCTCAGAGTCCGAACGAGAACAACAGCTACCATTTCGGCACCTCAAAGAAACCATCCGTACCATCTCACGGTCCACCATCGATGACAAGTGGACCCCCTTGATCCTCCGTCCATCAATCTCATCAGTGCAATATTATCTGATGCACAGCGACCTGTCCTCCTCAACCTCCAGGATACCAATCGGCGCCGTCAACATGCCTCAGCAGCTCTGGTGCGCGTGTCGCAGCGGCTACGTGGCAAACTGATCAAAGGCTTTCCCTTTCCCGCCCCTACCGGCGCGACGGCCACCCGTGGCAACTCGGGCAGCTACGAGGATGATTTTGACTTCGAGCGGACAATGGATGCTAACCAGACCCTGGAGAACACTCTGAACCCGCTGCTGCACTCCGTCAGCTTGCTGCAGAAGGAGATCCAAAGGGAGGAGGATTCGCTGGCCAAAGAGTACAATCATCTGCGCAGGCTAGAGACCAACGCGAAGCATGAGGCCAAAGAATGGAAGGAGAAGGCGAGGAGAGAGCACGTCCTTGCGCCCGGTAGGAAGTCCAAGGGTGACAATGATGGTGATGGGCCAAGGGAACATCTGGAACTTCTGCCTACGCTGCCGGGCGATATACTCGGAGGGCTCTTCAAGGTACGTTTCCCTGAAGACACCACAGTCGATCTCTGGCGAGGTACTAACAATGGCTTGTGACGGCTACAGGACCTACAAGACGAGGAGCTCCTTGACCTCTCGAGGCAGATCGGGAGCCACATGGAGAGCCTAAAGAACAACCTGCAGCAGATTGGTGGTGTTGTGCCTGCTATTACCAAGAGCAAGGCGGCTCTGCAGCAGGTGTTGCTGAAACACTTGGATGACGAACAATATGAGAATATTTTGCTTGGGTAGGGAGGGGTAGTGGCGTTCTCTAGGCTCATGATACCACCGGTTGATTTTTCCTCTTTTTTTGTTTATGACTACACAAATTACTACAAAGTACTACATAGTATGTATGTACGTCCGTACTATGTGTTCATTACGGGCCGCTGAAAGAACTCGAGGCGCATGGCGAGTCAGACGAAAGTCAATCCCTTGCGTGAAGGGTCCGATTCCGCTACGAAGGGGGTACTGTGGTACATTGCGCGGGATCATGGTGCCAAACCGGAAATGAGCAGATACTTCACGACAAACTTTGTGTGCATGGAACATTTGCTCCTCCTGCCCCTCTCTGAAATGCTCCGTGAAGGAAGGGAGAAAAGAATAGAGTGTTTTTTCAACCAAACAAAAGAAAATCCCCCTTTCCCCCATGCACAGTAGGAAGGGTCAGAAAGTCTCCGAGCTCAAAGATTCGGCGACCTGTTTGCTGTACATCGGCTCCGTTTTTCCAAAGTGAGCATCGGCAGGCCGGAGTCCGGAGGAGAAGGTGAGTGAGAGGGATGAGGAGGACCCGCAATCAAATCCTTCAGGCGTTGTTGGGTGTGTGGCAAGACGTAGTGCGGACAACTGAAGGCGTACTGTACTACTGTACCAATGGCGCCATCTCGACGTCCTTTGACCTCAATCTCGAACCTTCCTCTCACACATGAAAGAGCCAGAAAGCGCCTATCACGAGTAAGGGCCCTCGCTAATATGCAGCCTGCTCATTGGGGATGAGGAGAGAAGGGAGGGGAGGGGAGGGGGTGCTGCTTAGCATTCTGATGAAGCCCTTGGGTCCAGTACAATAGGCCACAGTAGGTACTTGCGGTATGCTACAACAGCAGAATCCCTGCCACAGTCTCAACTGAAAAAGAAAAGAAGAAAAACTCTTTTTCGCAGTGCAGATGTCCCCGGTTCTATACTATAGTACAGACGTACAGGGGCGTAGTGCAGGTAGTGCAGCCCGTGGGGAGCCTGAGCTACCCCTCAGTCCAGACCCTGCCCCTGCCCCTCGGCGGGTTTTACCCCTCCGTGCCCTCCTACCCTCCTACTATACAGCTGCAGGCCTGGCCTGAGAGCGGGCTCGGACTGTGTGGCCCGTTTGTGGGTGCTAGCAGGTGCTGGTGCTGGTGCTGGTGCTGGTGCTGGTGCTGGGTTGGCGCTGGCGTTATGCCGTTGGTGCTGCTGCTACTGCTCCTCCCTTGCAAGCTCTCGAGCTTGTCCCGTCCTCAGTACTTACTTACCACACCGCTGCTCGGCCATTTTGGCCTTGTCACACACATACTACTAATAAGCGGCTTGCCCATTCTCCCTTCTGCTTTTCCTCTTGTTCCCTTTCCTATTTTCTCTCTCTCCTCTCCCAACCGCCCACCCCACCACCACCATCCTAAACCATTCCTCCCCTCTTCTCTCCTGCATCCCTCCTATCAAGGACGTGGAGAATCGAAACAAGCCTGCTCCTGCCCAACTATCTGTACGTAACAACCAGCTGTGCCGAGCCTTGAGGCACAAGTCCCAACATGACCTTTACTGGCTGCTGGAGCTAGGCAGAATTTTTCCGAGCACATATGCTAACCTTCCTCCACCCCAGGCATCCCAAGAAGTGGTCAATTGTTCGGTTCGAGTCCTCCGCGACATCAGTCAAGATGGTCCAGTCCGCCATTCTCGGTTTCCCTCGCATGGGAGTCAACCGTGACCTGAAGAAGGCTACCGAAGCTTGTTAGTCACCCGAAAACTCTGCCCGCCTTGTCCTCCTGTCCGCTTGACTTGGTCAAGTGACAAGATACCACGGAAAGAGGTTAGCTAACAACAATATCCAGACTGGGGCGGCAAGATCTCCCAGGATGAGCTCCTCGCTGAGGCCAAGAGGCTGAGGCTTGCCCACTGGAAGATCCAGAAAGATGCTGGCGTGGACCTCGTCCCTCCAACGATTTCGCCCTGTACGACCAGGTCCTCAGCCACATTCAGGACTTTGGTGTAAGTACCATCTCTGCCGGCACGGCACACACACACAATCAGCCCTTGATACCGTTGTGGATTGGCCCATTTGCTAACTTTTGCGCCCTCCAGGCTGTCCCTGAGCGCTACTCTAGCGCCGGCCTGAACACTGTCGATGAGTACTTTGCTATGGGTCGTGGCCACCAGAAGGATGGCGTCGACGTCCCCTCCCTGGAGATGGTCAAGTGGTTTGACTCCAACTACCACTACGTCAAGCCCACCCTGCAGGACAACCAGAGCTTCAAGCTGGCCGCCAACCCCAAGGCGGTCGCTGAGTTTCTCGAGGCCAAGGAGGCTGGCATCGCCACCCGCCCCGTCCTCGTTGGTCCCGTCTCCTTCCTGCACCTTGGCAAGGCCGACCGTGGCCAGTCCGTGGAGCCCATTGACCTGCTCGAGAAGCTCCTGCCCGTCTACGAGGAGCTCCTCGCCAAGCTGAAGCAGGCTGGCGCCAACACCGTCCAGATCGACGAGCCCGTCCTCGTCCTGGATCTGCCCGCCAAGACCAAGGCCGCCTTCAAGACCGCCTACCAGAAGTTCGCCGGCCTGGGCGACAAGATCCCCCAGCTCGTCTTCACCACCTACTTTGGTGACATTGTCCACAACCTGGATGCTGTGCCCAAGGATGTGTACGCTGTCCATGTCGACCTTGTCCGCAACCCAGAGCAGCTGGACACCGTCATTGCTGCCCTCGGCCCCAAGACCATCCTGTCTGCTGGTGTTGTGGACGGCCGCAACATCTGGAAGACCAACTTCAAGCGTGCCATCGAGAAGGTCGAGGCCGCTACCCAGAAGCTGGGTGCTGAGCGCGTGATCGTCGCCACCTCCTCCTCCCTCCTGCACACCCCCACACCCTGGCCAGCGAGAAGAAGCTGGACCCTGAGATTGCCGACTGGTTCTCCTTCGCCAGCGAGAAGGCCGTCGAGCTGGCTGTCATCGCCAAGGCTGTCACCGAGGGCCCTGCTTCCGTCCGCGAGCAGCTCGAGGCCAACGCCAAGTCTGTGCAGGCTCGCGCCACCTCCGAGCGCACCAACGACCCTGCCGTCAAGGATCGCCAGTCCAAGATTGCTGCTGCCGACTACAACCGCAAGTCTGAGTTCACGTCGCGTATCGCCCAGCAGGAGAAGAAGCTCAACCTCCCCCTGTTCCCCACCACCACCATTGGTTCTTTCCCCCAGACCAAGGAGATCCGTCAGCAGCGTGCCAAGTTCACCAAGGGCGAGATCACTGCTGCCGAGTACGAGAAGTTCATCGAGAAGGAGATCGAGGACAACGTCAAGATCCAGGAGGAGCTCGGCCTGGACGTCTTCGTGCACGGTGAGCCCGAGCGCAACGACATGGTGCAGTTCTTTGGCGAGCAGCTGAAGGGCTACACCTTCACCACCCACGCCTGGGTCCAGAGCTACGGTTCCCGCTGCGTGCGTCCCCCCATCATCGTCGGTGACGTCTCTCGTCCCGCCTCCATGACCGTCAAGGAGTCCAAGTACGCCGTGTCCGTCTCCAAGAAGCCCATGAAGGGTATGTTGACCGGCCCCGTCACCTGCCTGCGGTGGTCTTTCCCCCGTGACGACGTCCACCAGTCCGTCCAGGCCGAGCAGCTGGCTCTGGCCCTCCGTGACGAGGTCGTCGACCTCGAGAAGGCCGGCATCGACGTCATCCAGGTCGATGAGCCTGCCCTCCGTGAGGGTCTCCCCCTGCGCGCCGGCAAGGAGCGCGAGGCCTACCTGGACTGGGCCGTCAAGGCCTTCCGCCTGTCCACCACTGGCGTCGAGGATGCTACCCAGATCCACTCTCACTTCTGCTACTCCGAGTTCCAGGACTTCTTCCACGCCATCGCGGCTCTAGATGCCGATGTCCTGTCCATCGAGAACAGCAAGTCCGACGCCAAGCTACTGACGGTCTTTGTCGACTCCAAGTACCCCCGCCACATCGGTCCTGGTGTCTACGACATCCACTCTCCCCGTGTTCCCAGCGAGCAGGAGATCAAGGACCGCATCGAGGAGATGCTGCAGTACCTGAGCCCTGAGCAGCTCTGGATCAACCCTGACTGTGGTCTGAAGACCCGCCAGTGGAAGGAAACCAAGGAGGCTCTCCTCAACATGGTCAGCGCTGCTAAGCACTTCCGTGCTAAGTACGCCAAGTAAACCAGTTCAACACAAAGTCCGCCCCTCCCGAGGGCGGACAAACAAGTCACATAAGGTACAACACAGACCTTGTGGGCACAGTCACATCATTCCATCGGGTCGTTCTCAACTATAGGGAACGACCTTGACGAATTCAACATCGGCGTTTTAGGTTCAAGCCATGGTAACTAGCGAGTTTTTGTCTTTTGTTTTTTGTCAACCAAAAAAGAGGCATTCTTGGGCAGAAAGGGAGATCCGGCGTCACATTCAACATATACCCATTAAGCATGGTTGGGAAAAGGTGGTGCGTGGTTCGGAATTATAAGATAGGTTACCCTCAACGGGACTATCGTGGGACATCATCTTCGGAGATGATTTGTTTTTCGAGTTTAAACAAAACAAAACAACAACAACTCCTCGGCGTTGGGATCTATGATTTTCTTTTTCGACCGCGATGAGAGATGCGCGCTACTTGGGCATCTCTCTACTCGCTTGTTAGGCACTGATGATGGAGCATGGCTTTGGTGTGTGTACATCTATCTAGCTGAGAAACGAGAATGAAAGCAATTTGCGCATGAACAGAAACAGATGTCTTGATGACCTCACTTGATGCTCTAGAGTTTTGAGGAAAAAGTAAGTTGGCATGATCGCGCATTGCCACGCTAGAAATCTCTACACAGTACTGTAGATACACTAAATGCATGCAGGACAAAGTGTCAGGGTTGGATGCCAGCAGAGCCTTCCTGCCCCGAGTATACAGCATAAGGACGTAGTAGTAGAACCACCGGCCCAAGGTTTCAGGTCAAACAAAACCATTTACTAAGTACTCGCCTCGCCCGCCCTGGAGGAATCAATGAAGGGGGGCCTTGCCACGAGAATGCTTGTTTTGGTTCATGGGAAAGCTTGCCTGCGTTCACAGAGAGGCGGGGCCCTCGGGGATTTTTTTCCCAGTCTATGCCGCCCTGTAATCAAGACTACTGTTTCGTAGTGGAACAGCTAAACTACCACCAGCAAGCAAGCAAGCAAGCTGTTTCTTTTGGGGGGAGGAAGTTTACAATCACCGAGTGGGTTCAAGCAATAGTATGGCGGTGTTGTCTTTTTCTTTTTTTTTTTTTTTTTTTTTTTAAAGTCGTTGCGAGACAGGATCGATTTTACGGAGTTGAGGGTTCCGGGAATTCTTCGATCACATGTCATATGTGGCGGTATACTTCGTATTAAGAAAAAGACAAGACATCGGACGCAGCAAGCTCGTGTCCGGATTCCCCCCTTGTCCTTCAGGGACAGGAGGGATTTTAGAGTACGTGCGTGCGTGCGTCCAGCTGAACACACCGCCAAGGAAGAAGAGAGGAGAGGGGGAGAAAGAAGCTCGTGTTCTTCTCTTGCCTGGCCTCGGACAGTGTACTAAATAGTGCTCCTCGAACAGATGGAGCCTGTCAAGCTTCCAGTCATTTTCCTGTTTCGCGAAAAGGCCACTACATGTGTCTTCGACACTGAGTCGCAGACTTTTCAGAATCTGGCCTCGATGAGCTTAGTACTCGGTTTTGGTGGGCGAAATGCCGACAGCGCTTGATGCCACATGCACGGGTGCTCGCACAGGCTCAGGATTGCACGCACACACCACAATTGTTATCCAAAAGATTCTTGTGATCACGATCGAAGAAGAGGAAAAGACTTTGGCATGCTGCTATTGACAAGCCACGATACACGGTGATGGCTCCGGTCACCAACTTGGGCATGTAAAAAGTTAGTATAGATGCAGATCCCTTGTCCCACGGAAAACCTGCCTCTCTCTACCTCGTCAATACTGCACTGCACCGCACCGCACTACACGTCACCTACATCTGATGCCATCGCGTGGCTGTGGTACATCGGGGTACTTACGGTTGCTAGGCAGGTTTTTCAATACGAAGGGCCTGTGACGACGAGGCCATACCTATTTCAACGAGTCCAGACTCCACCAGTCAGCAAACTTAGATGTGATGTGATATGAATCTCACATTCTCTTTGCGTTCTCCTGGTCTAGGGCCAACACTTCTTCCTTTCTTCTCACTAGCCCTGAAACCTTCGTCTCGAGTCCAGACCACTGGAATTGGCAACGGCGCGGCCCGCTAGGGCAAAGACGGTTTGCACTGGGCACTAGGAGGCACCCAATGAGGCCATAGAAGAATTCATGGCATGAAAATGGCATCGCTCCTCTACAGTCTACTCCATCTGGCTTGGTGGTATCACAGGCCCTCTTCAGAGAAAACAAGGTGATCCCATGCTGACCATGTATGTGTGTTTTATATAAACCCGCCGCCACCCTCCTCAGAGACCATCCTCTCTCTCTCTCAATCTGCCCAAACTCTCAGCCATCCCACAATCCCACCTCACACTCACACAACCAGTCACACGCGCGCACAATGCCTCCAGCTCCCATCTCTCCCTGCGTCGGCCTTTCGAGGTCTGCGGTTTCAGTCCGCTTTTCCCAAACCCCCATATTTCTTAAGAAAAGTCTCACGAGGCACCAAAAAAAGAAGACTGCCAGATTCATCTCGCCATCTAACAGCCCCAAGTCGGCCTTGCAATCTACAGCAGACAGCAACCACCTACAGCACGACAACCAGGGCCGCGCTCGCGTCCACTTCCCTGGTGACACCTCTCCTGCCAAGCCAACCACTCGTTTGATCCCAAAGTCTCTGCTTGCTGCACGTTCTGTTGATCTTGCACAGCTCTCGCCCAACCGGCTTGCTTCTTTCAAGGCCGCCATGTCCAACTTTGAGTCGCTCCTTGACACTACCATGGCCTCGCCTTCCAGACTCCCTTCTCCTCCTCCCCAGCCAGTCGCTACTTGCTCTTCTCCTCGTCCTCGGCCAGTCGCTCCTGCTCCCTCTACCCCCTCTACACCCACTTACCCCTCTACCCGCTCTACACCTGCTACACCCTCTGCCGCTGCTCGGCCAGTCTCGCCCATCGTCGCTCGTACACCGCCCAGCAACAGGCCTCTTCCAACCACTCCGCGCCGCACCCTGGGTCTCCGTCCTACCAGGGATGGCGCTGACCCAACACCCGAAGGGCGGCGAGAGCTTCGCCGAGTCGCCAAGCTGACGACTGCCTGGTGGATCGAGCACTCTTACAGTCCCGATGTCAACCTGCCACTCACTTCCTCTCCCGTCTGGTCCTATCGCTCACAATCTACGGGCAGCTCTGGCATCACCACTGTCTTCAGCCCCGGCTCCAACTCTGCTGTTGACTCCCAGGATGCTTCCCCCGCTGTTGTCCACTCCCTGAGTCTCCCACCCTCTTGGGCACGATCGCAGGCCTTCGCTTCTGGAGAATGCCCAAGAGAAGCACACGTGGCTTGACCAACCTTCTCGAAGAGTCATGGCCTGAATTCCTGTCGCCGACACGCAAGGCTCAGTTTGCATCCATCGATGATTGGCTCGATGATCTGCCTGCCACCTCTCCTCTGCGTCGTGACGTCCCTTCCTTCCTAGCTCGTGTGTCTCCTCTGCCCAGCTCGCTCTTTTCCTCCAAACTTAGCTCCTCCAGAGTGTCCTCGCAGGCTCGTGGCCTCCCTGCCATGTCACCACTCGCTTCTTCCAGTGATTCGGCCTCGGCCTCGTCGTCATCGCGATGCACTGCATCCGTCGACAAGTGGCTCGATGACCAGTACGGCTCCATGGCACCTGCCCCTGTCATGTCCACTCCTTTGAAGCGACCAGCACCTGGGCGTCTGTACAATCCCTCCCCCGTGCCGTCTTCACTCTTTTCGTCCTCGACCGGGTCTCGTAGAGACCCTCAACAGCCAGAGTTTGGCCTCCCAGTCATCTCGCGTGTCACTCCTTCTCTCGAGACCTCCTCGCCTGCAAGTGCTGATGTCTCTGCCCACCGTTCACTGTCCTCTTTCTTGCCGAGTCCAACATCACCTCTGCCTCTTCTTACCGCTTCACCTCTTCCTCTCGTTTCTGCCCCTCCGCCAGTCACTCGCTCACCTCCGCCTCCCGTCTCTCCTTCTCCTGCAGCCACTCGCTTCACTTGGATGCCGAGTCTGGACTTCAGTCCACCCGTCAGTTCCAAGCTGCTTCCTCTCCGGCCGACCGCACCGAAGCCCACCACCGCTCGTTCGTTTCTGCCGCCTTCTACGACGCCTTCGCCTCCTCCACGGCCGCGAAATCCCACGCTCGTTCCGCCATTCCGACCTCCCCCTACCGTAGCTGTCGATCCCCCAGCCACAGCCTCTCCTTGTCCTCCTGCGCTCTCGTGGAAGATCGCCGCCGGTATCGCCGCTGGTGCCTTCGCTCTCGGATGCGTCGCCGCTCGTTACCTCTTTTGATCCCTCTCTCTCGTCTTTCTCACTGTATGTCTCCTCCCCCGGGCGACAGAAATCGGACTCTGCGACCTCCACGTGGTGTCGCCTGGGAACCTACTTCCTCGCGATTCGTCGCAGAGGAAGGAGAGCCAGCAGCAGAGACGTAACAAGTTCTATTTTTTTTTTTTTTTAGCAGGCAGTTAATAGCAGACAGGAACGATCAGTTGCATGTCTGCGTCTAGGTTGGCTGTGAGTTCAATCGAGTACGATACAAGGGTTTTCCAGTGCAACTTCTTACTACGGTCCACAGACAGACAAGTCGTTCGCTCGGCTGACACGTGGCTCGGCCGACTACACTAAGTAGAGTCGTGCCCGCGCCCTTGCGACCCGCATGTGTACTGCTGTTGCATTGTGTAAACCAACAGTGGAATCATTCGGCGACATCTTGTTCTCACGGCCCACCTGTGCCATCTTTGCGGCCGAGTCATTGGTTCGGGTATCGTGTCGCCGCCGGAACAACTGCGAAGCCACGCACGACTCAAGGGTCCACAAAGTGGTTCCGCGACGGAGAGAACAGAGCCCGGTAAGGCTTCAGAAGGAAGAGGAAGAGGCGATTGCTGACTAAAAGGCAATGATCTGTCACCAAGTGAGAGGGGAATATAATAGTAAGTGGAAGTCGGTGTGATTACCGCTCCCAGCCTTGACTGTATTGACGGAACGATCCAACAACACAGCTCGACAACTCGCCATTCTATCTACGATTAGCAGCCGCCGCTATTGACAACCCCTTTTGCGCTCATTTCATTGAACCTGCTCAACAGGCTTTTTTTTTTTTTCTCTCTCTTGAGACACCATGGCTCCCTTCGGCAAGGTCTATTCCTACCCCAACAACTTTCGGGTGCAGCGTGTAAGTCTTTGTATTATAAATCCTCAAAAATGATGACCGCAGCACAGCTTCCTTCGCGTTGTATTTACATTCCCCCCCGGCCCCCACATTGTGCTGATCCCTATGCAGATGCAAGTCATCGCTGCCCTGAACGGCCTGGAGCTCGAGTTCCCCGAGTTCCAGATGAGGGTTACAAACCAGAGCCCCGAGTTCCTCGCCAAATTCCCCCTAGGCAAGGTCCCTGCCTTCGAGGGAGCTGACGGCTTCTGTCTTGCCGAGGGCGCGGCCATCGCGGAATACCTCGCCGCTTCCGGTCCCAAGGCGGCCCAGCTCCTCGGCGAGACCGCACAGGTTAAGGCCAAGATCACCGAGTGGACAATCTTCACCGAGTCCGAGCTCGTCGCCAACTCCAACCCGTGGCTGTACGTCTTCCTCAAGTTTGCGCAGCACGACGAGGCCCAGCACGGCAAATCGGCGGCTGCGTTTGAGCGCGCCCTGGGCAAGGTGGAGACTGCGGTCAAGGGCGGCAAGAAGTTCCTGGTCGGGGACCAGCTAACCTTTGCGGACCTGATGGTGTCGGCGGTCCTGTTCTACGCGTCTGCCTTTCTGCTGGACGCCGAGATGAGGAAGAAGGCGCCCGCCACGATTGAGTATCTGAAGGGCATCGTGGCTACTCCTGAGTTTGCACAGGCCTTTGGTGAGTATAAGCCTTGCGAAGTCCGGTGCAAGGGCGAGTAAAAAGTGGCGCTGTCATCGTCACATGTGATCACGAAGAAGAAGAAGGAAAAAAAAAGGGGGCCTCTCTCCAAAAAACATGATATAAAGCCAACCTTCACAACAACAACATGCATAAATACATAAATGTGGAGAAAACGCATCCACACAACCCAACTAGTTCTGTTTTTTCCTCTCGATCAAGTCAAGGTGGGAACATTCCAGGTCCCATCCCACTGGCTCAGATTCACCTGGCTGGAGCTGACCTGGATGTTCCCGAGGGCCGTGCTGCTGTTGAGCCAAGAAGCAGTTGATGTACGTGTCCAGGTCCGTGGTCTGCGCGATGGGGAACGAGCAGTGGGCATGGCCGCCGACGAGCGAGAAGCCAAAGTTGTCCTGAACGCCGTACGCCTTGTAGATGACCCTGCCGGCCTCCATGCACCCCGTGGTAGAGACGGGGCCCAGCCAGTCGATGTCGTTCTCGATGACGAACAGTCCCCTGGAAACGATCAGGGCCGCGAGCATGTGGTGGTCCTCGGGGATGACCGAGGTCTCGTTGACGTAGGCGTTGAAACGGGGCGAGAACCAGGCGTTTTCTGTCATGATCTCGTGGGCGGTCTGGATGTTGGCGCCTGCTGCGCACTGAGAGTCGCTGATGCGCCAGCACTAGAGGTTCGTATGTGTGCTTGTGTGGTCAGTAAGAGAGAGGAATATGAGGTAAGAGGGAAATGCAGAGAGGTCAGCTCTGGGGGCTCATAATTACACACCGCTGCACCCCCTGACCCGCTCTCCTGCGGTACAGTCAAGGCGATCTGCTTGACCAGGGCACCGACGATGAAGGCCCCCTTGCCATTGCGCGAGCAGCCCGTCACACCAAGGCGTGACGTATCAATACCAGAAATGGCGTTGACTTGTTCCAAGGCCTGTTTTTTTGGGATTTTAAATTCTCGTCAGATGGGTTGTCAATTCAGATGCATTAGACAGGAGGAGGAAGAGGAAAATTTTGTTCACATCAACAAGTCTGTCAACGCCCCAGGCCCACGCCGTCAGAGCCCCAGCGCTGTGGTTAGCCCCGAAGAGCGTGAAGAACTTGCCGGTGCCGTGCAAGGAAGGGGAGTCCTGGGCGGCAAAGTCGTCATTGTTAAAGGTGACGGTGGCCACGCCCGCCGGGATAGGGATCGAGGAGCCGCCGATGGTGATAAAGGCAGGGAACGGCCCGTTGCCCAAAGGCTTGGAGACGGCCGCTGTGTAGCTGACCGAGCTGCTGCCCACAGTGACGGCCACGGTCAGGGTGTTGCCGGAGAGCGTCCCCTCGACGGAGTCGGCCGGGCCCGGGTAGTCGCCCAGCTCGTACTGCTGGAAAATCTTGCTGATCTCCTGGGCGCGGCAGTCGAACTCGGCCCTGGTGGTGACGTTGGCGCCGGATGCCGTGACGAACGGGTCTGGGAGGCTGGACACGCTCGCGGTTGGGTAGCTCGAGGCCACGCTGCAGGTCGCGCTCGAGGACTGCCGCGGGACAAGCTCGATGCGGGAGGGCGATGGGAGGGGCGATGGAGGGACCTGCCAGCGAGAGGAGGAGGACGAGGCGGACAAGTGGAAGGCAGACCTTGATGGAGGAGAACATTGTGGTGGTGGGAATCTGTATCAGAAACAAAGAAGGGCTATGGGTTCTCGTTTACCCTTTTTGCTCCTCTTCTCCTGGCTGGTGTGGAATTGGCAAAGGCAGCCATACGGGCAATTTATATGTTTTTTTGGGGGTTTTTTGGTGGTTTTTTTTTAAAAAAAAAAGAAGAAGAAGGACATTTCTTGATCGATTGAATATGAATAAAGCATCGCCACCGGGTTCATGTTCCGGATGGACATGATGTGGTCCCGTCTGAGTGCACGTAAAGACAAAACTTTATTATTTCGATACTAAACCAGCAATATATCGCTTAATTTGTGGAAGGAGTCCCTCCGTATAGCATTTCGGACCAATGGATGTGACTGAGGAGGGAGAAGAATACTATTTCCTCCTTAGCTATTCCCTCTCACTTGTGACTTGACTGCGACAGTCTCAAACAATTGCCACGATGATTATCACCTTCACGAGGGCGAATCAACCCAACGTCTGTACCAGAATAATGATTTTCCCTCTTTGAACAACATTGACACCTAGATGACCACACAGACACACACACACACATTCTCTCTCTCTCTCTCTCTTTCTCTCTGTGACGGCTTCTGCATGTGATGTCCGTGTATTTAAAATGGTCTAGGTTAACTGAGTGCGCCTTGACGAGCCCGACAAAGTTTTGTACTTAGCCTATTCTCTCCAGCAGCGAGCGATCTGCCAAGTCTTTATTTTATTTTATTTTTTCAACACGATGATTGGTCTAATACTAGCTGACGACGATTATATTGGTCGTATCAACAATGTTCTCATGGAGGATTCGATGCCAACCCGGACATATCATCACTATGCCGGCTTGGGTGTGGAGGTAAAATCAATATAACCTTTTTCGGAGGGTCACAATCACTTAAAATTGTTTAATACTAATAACAGTAAGGGCCAAACACTTTGGCCAGTCAATGCACATAAGTGTACGTGCAGTATTTAATCACAGACAGGCAATATGGTTCTACCTTACTGGCCACGCAAAGTGGCTCGTATGTCCTCTACCAGGCCCGTCTGCCAGTCATCTCGTGTCCTTGTTGGCTTCCACCCCAATCTCTTGGCCACGCTCGAGACTGTCCGCGAGTTGCCTGATAGTCCCAGCTCCAGCATATCCTCGTCAACCTCTTCCAGGTATGAAGAAAAGAGCTTGACCCCTTCTTCCAGGCTAACCCTCTCTACCTGGCGGTCCTTGATTCTACCTTCCTCTAGACACACGTCTGCGATTCTCTCTGCAATGTCCATCCAGCTGAAGCGACCACCTGCGCCAAAAATGATGCCCCTCTTCGCTCTGGGCAGCCTCGCCCCTCTATTTTCCAAAATGTCCAGGACAACGATCTGGTACAGTGCAGCAAGATCCTCAACGTGCAGAAAATCCCGGACGCCTGTCCCGTCTCCCAAAACCACAGCACGCCCGTGTGCCAGAACACTCCGTACGTACGACGGAATCTGGACGCTCGCCTTGTGGAAAAGCCCTGTCCCGCGTCCATAGATGGTCAGCGGCATCAGGACCACCGTCTCGACACCAAGCGCCAGCCCGTTCTCCACAACACCCAGCTCCGTGCTCCGCTGGATATACGAGTGCACCTCCTCGCGCTTCTTCTCGTACCCATAGATATCGTCCCGCTCGTCGTCAAACTCCCTGTCTGCATCATCGCTGTTCCCCTCCTCCTCCACCCACTTGCCCGAGATGGCCTGCTCGGCAAGGTTAGACGTGCCAGAGGTGTGGATCATCCACACATCGCGGCCCGTGGCTGCTCTGCGCTGCGCGAGGCCGCGGAGGAGAGCCTGTGCCGAGGCGGCGTGGTAGCCGATCCCTGCATTGATGACAATGTCGTGCTCCGAGGCGACCTGGGTGGTGCGCGCGAGGTCGTTGAGGTCCGTGTAGGTGATGGGCTGCACGCGGGCGCCGTAGGTGGATGACAGGAGGGTGCCGCGGTTCGAGGACCCGCGGATGACGCAAGTAATCGTGGTGATTTTGTCCAGAGTTGGATTCGAGGAGTTGAGCAGGGTTGTGAGAATAGTCCCGCCGATGTAGCCTGTTGCTCCTGTGAGGAGAATCTTGGGTGGTGAGGAAGAAGATGCCATAATGGATGGAGTTGATGTTGATTTGATATAGCAGAGCCAGACTATTTTCAGACGGAATTTCTCTCTGGAAATCTAGGCATATTCATAAAATATACTGTACATTGAGTTCTCTCTCTCGTGCGGGTAGGACTGAACTTTCATGGCTCAGATGCGCTCTTCCTCGGACATAAAATAGGCGCTACGATGCGGCCGCTCACCATCGCTTCTCCGATATCTCCTAATTTCTCCTTGTGCATGTGAAGTTGACAGTATGCATCCTCATCATTGCACAGAGTACTTCTCTTCAAATATGAACTCATCTTTGAGAGGCATTTCTATTTTCTTCTTTCTCGAGACTGCCCCTTAATAGACAGGGCATCCAGGGAGAACACCTCTGGGTGAAGCGACTTTCAATCCTCAACGCCTTCACATGTCTCATTCGTCTGAGACGGCTTCAGATGAGATCTAAGAATGACAAATAAATAGAAGCCTCGGAAAACTAAGGATCACCTACTACATGACAACTTCTAGGTTCAAATCGGAAAGCAGTCCGATGTCGCGCCCGAGGAATCAGCTGGAAACGCCAACAGCCTGTGTGGACACACAGCAGGTCAACAAGACGCCTTGATGGGTAATTATCATTACCACAAACAGAGCCAGAGAGGCATAATATCAATGCAACTCACTTCTTTCCTGTGTCTGTTCCGCAGCAGCCAAAAAGAGTGACAGCGGCCAGCAGACGATGGCCAGCAACACAGCCACCGCAAAGCCGATGGTTGGGCCTAGATTAAAATAACAAGAATAATCTAATCAACAATTCCTTCGTCTCAAAGCATATGAAGAGGATCTTGCATCGGGATTTGGGAAGGGAGAACGGGGTCGAGCTGATGCTTTCTTACCAACGATTTTGAAGTGGCACGGGTTGTTCACTCCCGGGCCACACTGAATGCATACTGGGAACGGGGAGGCCAGTGCCGCAGTCAGCCATGTCCTTCTGCTTCCTCTTGAATCGTTGTTTTTTTCTTCAGCTTTGGTTCACGTTGATGATGATCAAGTGGGGGCTATTAACGAATAATGATCCATGTGGTGCTGATGGAATTGGAACCTGAAAGAGAGAAATCCCACCGCCATGCCTGGTTGATGAAGCTTGAAGCTTGACGTCACACGTCACTTCAGTCGCAGGTCTTCCGGCCGGCCCTTCCCTAAATGCCTCTTGAGCATCAAAATGCCTCGAAAAAGGAAAGAGAGCACGTTCGACCACTAGTCACGATACGATCGATGTGCTGTAAGACTGAGTTCTGAAATTGTTGAGAGACTGGCAGCTCATCACCACGCAAGGCTCTCGTCTCGTCATCTAATATGTATCCGAGAGGCCCCACCTAGCTCTGCTAGCTCTGGCTCTTCCTCTTCTTCTGCAACTTCCTCCTCCCACTGCTGCTCTGAGATTCAAACGACGACCGCCTACTATTAGCTGCAGAGCTGGTGCGCTCGCTTCTCGGCACGGCGTCGTGCTGCTGCTGCTGCTGTTCGGAGAACCCAAAGGTGCCAGCTGGAAGGATCTCGAAGTTCGCATTGACCTTCCTCTTGGATGTGTTGGCGTATCTGTGTCCCCCATCCTCAAGTCAGTGAAACTAGTTTTTTTTCTGTCAGATTATGTGAGGACTTACGCGTCGCGGAAGCTGGAGGTCGGACTCGGTGTGGTAGAACTAGCAGTCCTTGGCTGCTGCTGCTGCTGCTGCTCCTGGAGGTTGCCTCCTCCAGACTGGGTCCGTGAGTGAACGACTGCTGGCCCGCTCCGGCTGCTGTTGGGAGGGTATCGCTGAGCTGGGGCGGCCGATGAGGGCTCTTTACGCGCAGCACCAGGTCCTCGATCCCGGCTGCCCTTCCCCTCGGACGAGCTGCGACGAGGTGAGGTCCGGTGGAGAGAGCTTGACCTCCTTGGTACAGTGTAGGGCTGGTGGTTCTGAGCCATACCTGCGCCGTCCCTCGCCGTCCCTGTCTCCTGTGCTGCGGGTGTCTGTGACGGGGCCAGAGGAGGCTCTGTAGGCACCTCGACACTGGTCACGAACGATTCAGCCGACGTGTCTGGCGTGTCATTCGAGGCATGCTGTTCAGCATCACGTCCTCGTCGGACGGCAATGGGGGAGGATGTATCAAAGACATCTCCGCCAGCAACTCGGCGCTGGACTGGGTTGTGTGGCACGGGTACCTGGGTTGCTCCGTGGGCGCTGAGCAGGCTGTTGACCCGCTGCCGCGTTGCGTGGCTTCTGGCCTGCGGCGCAACTAGAGGCGTCGCCGTCCTCGTCGTCGTCGTCGCCACCGCCGCTGCGCTGTCCTGGCCAGGGTAGAAGCGCTGTGGCTTCTTTGCTTGGGCTCCCTCGTGGAACTGCCTGGCGTCCAACCTCCTGCCCTCCTGGCGTTGTCTTCGAGCCTGTTCTCGCCACGTGTCCGACGATGTCATCTTCTTGAGACCTCTTTGGATCCTACCCAAGGCGCCTCCTCCATGACCACTACCACCACCACCAGCGAGGCTGGTATCTTCCGCAGCAGTGGACCCGTCTCTTCCGGACCAACCTTCTCCGGACTGACGCTGCTGCTGCTGCTGCTCCTCCTCCTCCTCCAACAGGGACAGGTTCTCAAGCTTCTCCCGAGTCTGCTGTGACGGCTCCACAATCTCCCTCCTAGAGATCTTGCCGGACCGCCTCGAACCCCTCCTCGCCTTCTTGCTGGGACTACTACCACCACCGACAAACTCCCCTGCCCCGGCGAGCGAGGCTGGCGGATGCCTAGACTTCTTCCTCCTGGAGCTCCACTTCCTGTCAGGCGGCCTGGTCGCCATGGAGGCCATCCTGGCGACCCAGACCCCTTCAACCTCGACACCGCCCTCGAGGGCCTTGACCCCAAACGGGATCTCGCTGCCGAGCCGCCGCGACCTGTGGCTGGCCGACAGGCCTGACTTGCGCATCTGCGCGATGCGTGCTTGCTTCTCCTCGTCGAGCTGCTCGAACTTTCGCATGTGGCGGTTGGCTGCCCACAGCTTGATGAGGCCGATGAAGAAGACCATGACGATGCCCATCGCGAGGACCTGTGCTTGTGACATCAGCCTGCTGCTGCCGTCCCATGTTCAATGCCCGAGAAGCTTCCATTAGGAATATTCAACGGGACTCTCATCGGACGAAAACAGAAAACTTCAAACTCATCAATACCCCCCTCACGTCCGTCTGCCTGGTTAATTCCAGCGTTGGACTGCATCTCTGTCTATCCGGAACCCGTCACAGAGGACACCCCAGCGCAGAAAAGGCAGTATGTGGATTTCCCCAAACTCCACCCTGCAATCGTCAATTGATCCCGAGAAAAATTGCTTGGAAAAATTACTTACAAACGTCATCTCCTCCCATAGCTGCCATGAGGTAAAGAACGTGCCGTTTGCCATATTGGCTTGGTCGCGATGAGCGATGGCAAACTTGCAATTGGAAGAACACTTTGCGACTCACGGTCGTAACGAACCGCCTTCGCAGGGACCTTGCCACGAACACATCCACGTGGTGTGTGTTTCACAAGCTCGAGGCTTTTGCGTGAACAAGAAGAAAAAAAATAAAAGAACAAAAACTCGAAAGCAGAAATGAAATGTCCGAGGGGAAGATTCTCGCCGCTGCAGCAGCAGCAGTTGTAGGTGAAAAATGAATGGCCAGTGAGATCTAGCCGTTACAACAGCCAGACCTTTGGACCCCGGCCTACTGATGGAACCTTGCAGCAGACCACTGCAACCCCCGGCACCTGCAGATACGACAGCAAATGGGAATCGACGCAGCCAGCCACTTTGTCGACAGCGAGTGACAAGGGATGGGACAAGGTGAGATCATTTCCCGAAGGTCGGCGGTCGAGAAGAAGAAGAAGAAGTAGAAGAAGCAAAAGTACTCCGTAGCTTGGTGGAGCCCGACTAACAACTCCGAGGGGGATTTGGGCTGTGTGAGACAAAGTGTCACGGCTATTGATTTCAGGGTGCAGCTGAGGTCGAAGGGAGGAAACCAGAAAAGAGACAGACCGGGGGGAAGGAAACGCTCAGGGGACGGTGAGGCCAAGCTGAGAGTTGTGTGTGGATGACAACAGGTGTTCGTCTGATACGAAGCGATGCATATGCAGTCTGCCCCGGATTTCTCCACCCGGTTTTTCGTCGGCCAACAGCAAATCAAGGCAGACCAGACCAGGAGGGGAGCAAACGGGCGCCAAACATCGTACGGCTGACAACTGGGAAGATCAGCAAGCATGTTCTTCGTTTCTTTTTCCTTGTCTCTGCTGCCACTGCAACAGTCCGATGCAACTGAAACCCCTGGCAGGAGGAGATCTGGGTAGTTTCCGGTCAACCTTGGAAGATCGTTTGTCACTCTCCAACCCCCCAAGAATCTCACAGAGATGATCATCACGAAATTGTGCATCCAAACATCCGTCTAGTTCTGTAGTGTATCCTGCAGTCCAAATCATTCCCGCTAAACACCAATTTTTGATCCGTTTTTGGTCAATGAAACCTTTGCACACTTTTTTTTTTTCTTTCCCAACCGAGTCCTATTTTTCCCCTCCTTCCTTTCCCACTTTTTTTTTTTAAAACCGTGTTTGATGCAAAGTAGCTAGCTGTGTAAAGGGTAGAAAGAGCCCCGGGTATCTTCTCTTTTGTTTCTTGTTTCTTGTCCCCCAGATATTACGCTACACAACATCTAGGGCGCGTAGTCATGTGGTGGGTGTATCACCTAGCCCTCAGTAAAGGCCTCCTTCCGGGCCTGCTGGTGGCTGGGATCGGTAGGACGATTGGCAACCAGGCGCTGCAGAGAAACGTCATAAGTCGAATCACACAGGGATGAGGACAAGAGAAAGAAGAAAGAAAAAAAAAAAGAAGAAGAAGAAGGAGGGGGGTAAAGAGGTCTGGAGAACTCACCACCAAGTTGCGCAGCAGACATGCAACTGTCACTTTGCCGACCGAGGGAACGTACAGGGCAGCCTTCTCCTTCACCGCCGGGCCATCAAAGTTGCGGTACGAGGAAAAGTTGATGCACGCCGCACCGTCACGGAGCAGATCCGTGGGCACCTTGTAGCTCTCGACAGGCACGCCAGAGATGACCACGTCGCTGACGGGCAGGACATCCTTCAGCTCCCAATCCTTCTTGTCCTCGACCTGGTGCCGGTGGTTCTTGATGCCCTTGCCACGGGTGTACAGCTGCACGCCCGTGACGTCGACCGAGTATACATTGGCGCCGTCATTGGCCAGGAGGGCGGCGAGCGGGCGGCCGATGACCTCGGAGCGGTTGATGACGGTGATGGTCTTTCCGTACAGCCTGTTGCCCTCTGCGAGGATGGGGTTGTAGATGTGCAGGTGCTCGAGGATCTTGAGGATGGCCAGCGGCGTGCAGGGCAGGATCGACTTCTTGAGGTTGGTAGGAGGGTCGAGGAAGCGCTCGTTGTGGTACATGTTGGACAGATGCCGGAAGCAGAGACCCTCGACGTCCTTCTCCAGCGCCACCGTCTCCTTGATGTAGTTGTCCTGCGAGACATTCTCGGGCCAGATCGGGTAGTAGATGATGATGCCGTCGACGTCGGTGTCCTGGTTGGCAAGGCGCACTTCCTCCTCGAGGGCTTCTTTGTCGACTCGTCGTAGGTCGAAGGAAAATCCACTGTTGAGAGACAAAAGTGTGTGTACATCCCGTTGTCAGCGAACCTTGATCTCGGTCTCTCGACCGACCAGTAGGCCAGGGCTTCTGCTTTCTCTTGCAACCATGACCCGCGTCAGGAGGGCACTGGGCTACTTACTTTTCCTCGCAGGTCTTTTGCGACCACTCAGCATACTTCACAGCAGCTGGGTCATCGTTTGCCAGGAAGGCTGCAAGACGAGGCTTGCCGTTGCCGATGGACTGCAGAGTTTCCTGTACCTCCTCGAGCAGGCGCCTCGCAATGGAGTCTGCAAGTAGGACCTTGCAGGTCTTCGGTACGGCGGCCATGATTCTTATTCTTGACCGGGTTGGTCGATGATCAGTGGGCTGGATGGCCGCTCAGCAGCAGGAGGAGGAGGAGACTTGGTCTTGTCTCGAGGTAGTCGAGGTGCTGGTGAGATTACTCCGGTGGGATAGGGAAACCTGGGCTGGAATAATTCGTGAGTCAATTATATGAAGCCAATACTATACGGCAGAATCTGGAGGCCACATGCCTCTAGCCCCCACCAATGCTGAACCTCTGAGGGGCCTGCGATTCCTGATCAGGTGGATTCTCTTACACAAGAGTAACTGTGCAGTCAAGGCTAAGCTGTGAACAGCCCTTCCGTCCTCTCTAGCAGCCGTTCTGTTCGGAGTACAGTAGACAAGAACCCACTCAACTTTGCTGGCCCCCAGATGTTCTGGTGTATCGAGAGGATCTTATTTCGGGTCTTCACAAGGTGCTGGCCTCCCTGGGGCAAAGAATGGGCTCCAGTTCAACCAGGTGAAAAGATCAGGGGCGAGGGATGTTTTGAAAAGACAGGCTTGGTAGTCTAGGAAAATTTATCCCATCGACTCGGTGCAATATTCACCCTGTGCCCATGGACTTTGGCTCTAAAAGGGTTCCCCCGAGAAAAAGAAACTCGGGTTGTCAGCCTTCCCAGAACAAATAATTATTCCGCAAAGTTGAGTCAGGATCGCTTTTTTGGCTTCTTATCAGCTCCGATAACAGGAGCAGACTTTCTAAAAATTGAGGTGTTCCTGGCTGCCCCTCCATCCCTAAGAGTGATAGCGCCTTTCCCTAGCACCTTCCAGGGTCCACACCCACCATAGGCCCTGTGCTTACAGGTCTGACCGCCTACGGTATAGGGACTCAGTACTCTTTTTCATCGCCTAGAACATCACACCTCTAGAACGGCAGTACTATTTTGCCCCCATGTTCAATCTCTCTACATCAACATTGACATCAGCATTGGAGGCTCAGCTCCCAACTCACAACCAGTGGTCACAGTCGTTACAATTCTCTACTTCTCACAACCCCATTTCTATGAAGCCACTGAGGCCTTTGCCCTTGTGACTCTCTCCATCCCTCTGCCTGTGTCATACACAAGAGAGAGCAAGATGCCTCCATATCTAGAGTCCCTTGCCGATCGCTATGTCGAGCAGGATGGTCTGTCAGCTGAGGAGCAAGACAAGATCATCGCAGATGCCGTTGACTGTAAGTCCACCTTCCCTTCAGATGTCATGTATAACAGACTCTAATCTGTACATACAAAGATGTCAGGTTTGGTTGGAAGCACCACCCCAACACTCAGTCACCAGCCACCCAGCTGGCCATGTCAATACATCGCTGGGCATCTCCCATGAATGATGATGACAGTGATGGTGATGCAGGTGTGGCTTCAGACCTAGGAAGCATCGAGAAGACTGCAAGAGGTAAGCATTCCGACCACGACATGTAGGGCTTCCTGCTGACAACAAAAAATGGCAGCACACAAATTCATATCTCGGACCTTGAATACTTTGCCCAAGGCAGCACTACAAGTCCGAGAAGGTGAGCTCGCCTCTGAATACACAGGAGTGAAGGCCTTTCTCTGACAGCACATCCAGTCAAATTATTCTTGAACTTTTTCAGATCCATGTATCAACTTCAGGGCACCAGTATACCAGCTGCCACAGAAGCCCTGACCAGTCTTGTCTGGATGGACAACTTTGACCTCTCTCTGACCGAGGATCTTCTCTTGACCATCGGCTCTATGGATCCAGAAAATTACCTCAAACAGCTTGCAAAGACACGGTCAGAGATTCTACAGCTACTGAAAGTACTTCTCACCGGCAGGTGCGGGCTCTACCTTCAGGAGCGTCACCCAGGGAGCGAGCATCTCCTCCAGGTCTTAGGCCTCGCCGGGAAGGAGAGAGATCCTTCCAACCTCCTGCATTGGTTCCGCGATCTGAACACCATCCTCAAACAAAGCGTTCTATCGACAGAGGTTGCGGACGCAGCCTTCGCGTCCTTCTCTCCCTTCTTCCCCATCTCCATCCGCAGGTCGACTGCGGCCGGCCCAGAGGTCACCGAGCAGCAGTTGAAGGATGCCCTGAACTCTTGTTTTTCCTCAAATGGGCGTCTCTCCCACCGCACGATCCCTTTCCTCGTGGAGAAGCTCGACGGCGGAGCTAGTCTCACTGCTGCGGCCAAGGTGAGTTTTTTCTTCTTTGTTTTTTTCTCCTTTTCTTGTCTCCCCAGAGCAGATACTCTATCTGTAGTTTGGGTTTTTTTTTCCCCAGCAGCCCCATCCCTTCCTAATGTCGTTTCAAATTTCTTTCAATCCTCTGCCCTCCCTCTATGCTGATACTGACTTACTTAGCTTGATATCCTCCGAACTATCAAAGCGTGTGTCGAGGGCTACGAGCCGATCGAGACTTTCGTTCTGCCTTACCTGCCCCAAATCTGGTCCTCTCTCAAATATGAGGTCAGAAATGGCGAGGTACCCGAGGCCATCCAGGAAACACTATCAGTCTTTGAGACGTCTACAAGGCGTCTTGCGCTGCAAGGTGCCTCCGATCACCTGAAGGATTTCGTCGACACCATCTGGAACGACTGTGCTGAGGACTTCTTTGAGAATCCATCCTACACCGAACAGCTGGGCTCAATCCTGATCAGTGTGGCACGAGCACACCTCGAGCCTTTCCGACAGATCAGCCCTCGCATCGTCGACGCTATCAAACGTGCCATCGCTCAGCCGAAGTCATCTGCACACACGAAATCCCTCCTGCTGATCCTCAACAACCTCCTCCGTGCCCGTCGCCAAGTATTGACTCCACCATCAGCTCGTCCAGAAGAGCAGGGGGAGGGGTTGTTGACGACTGCCCGTGACATTTACCTCAGCAAGCTGAAGGAGAACGCGGTAGATGATCCGAACAGGGAGCAAGTTGAAGTTGCCAAGGAGGCCCTGGAAGGGCTCACCCAAATCGTGCAGCAGCCGTGCCCTAGAGACACCGGAAGCGATGATACGACTGGCTGGAACAAGGCCATGCTTCAAGAGATTTGTTCAATCTTGGCATTCCGCTACATGAACGATTTCGGCATCCGCCCTGCTGCTCCTTCAGACGCATACAGAGCCATCGAAAGTGCAGCTGGTATTGCTCTTAGGATGACAGTCAGGTTCTATCCAGAGGGCTATGGCAGGATTGTCTCCGACCTGCTCAATGACATCGGCAAGAGGAGTTGGACAGGGACACCTCCAGAGCGATCCTTCCAGGCCCTTCAAAATTCGTGCATCAAAGCTGCGTTTCTCGGCTGCACGGTCACACCTGATGTGAGATCAGCAGGTGTGGTCAATTTCAGCATCTTCGCTGGCGGCATGCTGAAGTTGCTGGGCATATTATCCACATCGAGGGCCAATTTCCAGGCCTCCTTCTGGGTCGTCCAGGCGTTGTTCCAAGGCGTCCTCGGCTTCATGCGGACTCCAGAGGTACAATGCGGGATCCTTGGCAACCCCGTCCAGTGGGAAGCAGCATGGAGCCTCGCGTCAGTTGAGGATGCCGTCAAGGATCTGTTCCCTACCTTCCCAAATCTCGTCTCGGGACAGTTCTCCCAGTTTGATCCCTCTCTGGTGGTTCAATCCTTGGCGAAGGCGCCCAGTTCGCAGGATGCCGCCTTTGTGGTCTCAGGCCTCCAGTTGGGTATCTACATCGTGGCCCAATTGTATCAGACCGCCACTGAGGAGAAGGGGGATGGCACCGACGCCGTTCACCTCCATCTCAGTCAGTACCTGAGCGTCACCGCCGGCGGAGTCGACCCTCAAATGGGCTCTCTCGAGTCTCAGGAGCTCTGGAGGGACAGATATCTTGAGGTGGTGGGCAACATTGGTCATGTCGTCCTTGTTGACCTTGGCCTGCCCGCCCAGCAGGCCTTGAATCTGGGTCAACAGATTGTGGCGTGTTTCCGTCCACTGCCCTCTGGCCATGAGAGCCTCTCCTGGGAGTACCACGCCGACGGTGTGATTGCAACGCTGTCTCGCGGACTCGCCTGTGCGGTTCGCCCCCAGATCGTACTGGGTCTGGTAAGAAAAGCCCCCAACGGACACTGACGAAGTTTGTTCGTTTGATGCTGACAATACTGCGCTGGAACAGGGTAGCGATATTCACGACCTTCTAATCGGTGATTTCGGTTCGATCTCGCAGCTTGGGTCCTATATGCTCTTCGCCAGGGACCAGATTGCCTATGAACTTGCCAACAAATACGATACGCAGTCCCTCAGTCCGAGCAACAGAGGGGACAGTGGGCCTATAGCTTGGGCCAGGGTGCTGCTCGAGATCCAGAACATCTTGTGCGATGCGAGCGATATGGCCGATATGTCTTTCGACAAGTTCTCCCGTATCGCGTTTGTGCTCACCGGAGCGCTCAGGCGTGGCGATCGGCTCATCGGACAAGATTTGTACACGGCAATCAGCCGCGCGGCGGTGAATGGTGGCCCTCGGCGGGGGAAACACATGGCGCGGATCCTCCAGGTGCTCTTCATGATTCCGGATGAGCTTCCTGCAGGACGCCACGACCACGCCGTACAGAAGCGTCTCTTCCAACAACGGCTATATTACCAGAGCATCCGCCCGGCTCTGCAGCATGCATACCCGCGGAGCCCGGAAGGATGGGAGTCTGTCACAAATGCCATCTACGTGCTCCATGCTGTAAAGCACCTCACGCTGAAGCAGTACGACGAGGACAGAGCTGAGATCCTCAGGATTGCTCTTGCGGCGATGCAAAAGGCAGAAGATCCTTCCGACATCAACTCTGCCTGTGCAGTCGTCCTCCAGCTATACAACGGTCCCATCCGTGACCACGTCTCTACCATTATTGGCGCCTGTATACGTGTCTACCAAAAGGGGAAGGACATCAACCCGACCAGCAACGGGGCTGCGAATCCTTGGAAGCAAGAGCCGCTCGAGGACCTCAAGCCGCGATTCGCGCACCAGGTCCAGCCCATCGAGCTCCGCAAGAAATCGATCCAGCTGCCAGGCTGCTGCCGGCTAAACTCGAAGAGATGGTGCTCCGATCCCATGCCAACGCCGTCTTGATGCACCTGGCAACTGTGTACGCTGACAAGTCCAGAGAGGTCCGTCAGCTGGCACAGGGGGCGAAAAGTGAATGGATCAAGGTCTCGGAATAACTGACCTCACGACCAGTGTGCTATCAAAGGATACACTTCCTTTAATAACCTACCTGGCCAAGCGCTAGTTTTCAGGCATTCAGGCAAGACCACAGCAGCAGTCTCGGATATTGCAGGGAACCGAATGGTAAGGAAGCTTTCCTGATGTTTTTGGTTGGTTCCTGTCCTAGATGGAGGTGATCCCAACGGCCATGGTGTTTGCCCTCTGTTGAGACTACAACCTGATCTTACATTAGATTGTCACTCACTTGGGGACTTGAATGGCATAAATAGTCCACTTGTGGGGAAGGGACTGTATGCTGTTTGGTGTTGGGGGTTGGATTCTTCCTGACGAAAGATACCCGGACAGACGGCATGAGCGTATAGAATGGCATAAGCATAGCAAGACAATCAAATAAAAAAAAAAAAAAATGTACGATCGCGTACTTTCGGACACAGGCTGACTGGTCTTTCATCGTATGGCTTCCAAATACATCAATAGTATGGATGGGGGGTATCTAGGTCTTCATTATTGACGCAGTGGATGCTCCTCCATGAATCGTCAGAAGGCTGATGCAGCGACGTCTCTTTTTTTGCCCTCCCGTACACTATAAAGCCTTTTTCCGACGGAGCAAATCGCTTGGCCGCGAACGCCCAGCTCTTCAAAGCACAGCCAGATCTCTCGTAAAACACACGGCGCCTACTACGCCTTTCTCCTCTTTCCGCCCTTCTTTGCTGCAGACCCTGTCGACTCCGCCGACGCTTCACCGGAAATCATGGCCTGTAGGTCCTCAGCAGTGAAGCCTTCCGAGGACGCAGCCGGCTCAGAAGCAGCAAGGGCCCTCTTGGGGTCCGCCCGGCCGACAAGGGAGATATTGGAGGCGAGCATGGTCTGGAACGGGGTGGCAACAAAGTGGCCCTTCTCATCGAACCACTCAGTGAAGGAGCGGCTGAGGGTGAACGTCGAGGGTTTGCCGGACTTGGGCGTGACGGTTATGGTGAGGTTGTAGATGGGGACGTTCTTCTTGGCGGAGGTTGCTATTTGGATCTAGGAGAGGGGGGAAAACAGGGTATGATGGTCAGCTTATGTCTGGTTCACGTGGAGAAGTGTGTCCTTTTCTTAAAAGAGGCATTCCCGGTCGAGAGACAATTCGCTGGCAGAAGAGTCCCCCAAAAAGACGAGCGAGGAAAGAAACAAAAGGGCGGCAGGAGCAGAAGCATACCACATCTCCACTAGGCGCAGTTCCCACATAGACAGTGTTGGCCTCCTTCAGCCATACCCAGAGCGTCAGGGTCAAGTTCAGTATCGAGTAGACCACCACCGCGGCAGCCGTGTAGTATTTTGTGTTCTCGAAGCCAAACTGGTAGTCCCAGAGAAAACAGGCTGCGCTGAGGAGGAAGGCTGAGTAGCCAATTCCCAGCCGTACGTCGGTCAGGGTGTGGGACTGCTCAAACTTGAGGGAGTTGAGGTAGTTGGGGAGGGCATCGTCGGAGGTGTTCTTGAGATCTGTAGAGAGAGAGAGAGGGTGACAGTAGTTTAGTTAATCTGCTGCATTGAGGCGGTTGAGATGGGGAATGTAAAGGTTTACCAGCGAGGTTATAGAGTGTGATCTTCTCCGTGGAGACTGCCATGATTGGAATATCTTTTTCAGGCCTCCCCTTGGAATTTCTAAAATGTCTGAGATTTACAAGTAATATGGGTGAAGCTTGGGGAGTTGGGGAGGTTTACAGTGTTCCTAGGTATAAGGTTGGGTTGCGCCGATCTGTCATCATGGGTCTCTCTAGAGATGGGAGCTGCCTGCCTAGCTGCTACTGTTCTTTCGGCCTTTTCCTTCAGGGGTCTTAGCTTCGGCAGCAGCAACCAAAGGTGAGCTCCAGTGGCAGGGGGCCCACTGCCGAGCCGGACAACACTACCACCATCAGTACCACTACCCACTACCACTACTGCCACCACCAGGACCACAACACACTTCAGACCTCTGGCCAGGAAACAGAACAGCTCTGGGAATCTCGGCACAGCTTTCAGGACACCAGCAGACACTGCCTGTACCATGGCTCAAGTCCCAGCACAGACGATCCATAGAGATCCCCAGTTATTGTGAGCTCATCCGATGCAGTGTGTGTGCTGCAAGATCAACCACACCCCCCTCTCAGGACTGACAATTTTGCTTAGCTACTGGATTCTCCTCCCCATCACGGTGGTCATGGTATGTGCAACACCATTTCCTCTTCTCTCTTGCAGCTGCCCCCTCAGGCCTCACATGTACACTGACAAACCCTCCTCCTGCTGTCTTGACAGGTTCTGACCGGCATCCTCCGGCACTATGTCACCGTCATGCTAGCGACGCCTCCGAAGGCTCTCGACCAGAAAGCCCAGCGCGAGCAGCGCTCGCTCCTGCACGGCATCAACGTGCGGTCCAACTTCCACGTGCTCTCGAAGCGGTCCTTCAACGTGCGCCGCGATGCGCTGACGGCAGCCTACGAGTCTGGCGCGTACCTCAAGGCGCCCGAGAACAGGGGCCAGGCGCCGCCGAATCCCATGACGGACCCGAATGCCATGGAGGGCATGATGGGCGCCATGAAGGGACAGATGGCCACGATCATCCCGAACACGCTTATCATGAGCTGGATCAATGCCTTCTTTAGTGGCTACGTGATCAGTACGTGCAAAAAGAAGAAAAAAAGAATGAGACAACCAGCAGGAGGAGGGAGGGCACGTTTAGAAGGTGTTGCAGCGCTGACGAGACACGATGTTATCCAGTGAAACTGCCGTTCCCCCTTACTGTCAAGTTCAAGAGCATGCTCCAGGCCGGTGTGGCTACCAAGGACATGGACCCCAGGTGGATGTCTAGCATCTCGTGGTATTTCTTGTGTATTTTTGGACTACAGCCCGTCTTTAACTTCATCCTTGGAAGTGACAATGGTATGTATCCCCCCTTTTCCCTCCCCTCCGGCGCCCCTCTCGGCGGCACGATCCTCCTCTCGTCGTTTTCCGGAGCTAACGGCTCTTTCTTCTTGCCAGCTGCCAACCAGATGACCCAACAGATGGGCCAGATGGGCCCTCCACAGCAGCAGATGTTTGGTCCCGGTGTGGACCCGGACAAGCAGTTCCTGGGCGAGGCCGAGAATCTTGCAGTCATTGAGCATTATTCCGTCCTCGATCACGTGGAAGACCGGCTGCTCGAGGGCATTCAGGCTTGATCCCGGCCAGGAGCTTCTCTTGGGCGGAGGAACCAGAAGAGGACGCTCGTCCCGGACTGTAGGGCACATAGACTTCGTATAGAGTTCATCCCGATGTGATGGGCCATCTGAACAATGAACAAAAAAGCTCTCCTTTCAGAGCTCCCACCACAGCGTGCACCCTAGGCCCTGCGCCTTCATGCTCCCCCTTGACAACGTACGGCGGGAGTCTCACCTCCTGCGGAGCCTCCTCGCCTGGGGCGACAGATGGTTTGGTGGGGGTCTGGTCGTTCCACTCCTCACCGGTGACAGCCAGGCGGACGGTCTCGTGGATGTCCCAGTAGAGGGGGCCGTTTTCGCTCTCCCAGACCCAGAGCTGCTCGTTGTGGTCGTACTGACAGCCCTCAGGCAGCTCCTCGGCCTCGACGAAGATGTCGTCGAAGAAATCAGTGCGGACTGGAAGAAGGTTACGAAAAGTCAGAACTGGCTAGGGCCCAAAAGTATGACCTGCGTGGGTTTTGCTTGCTCGGGGGGGTACGAACCGTGGATGCCGTCGGGCGAACACCTGCTGATACGGCCCATGATCACCTCGCCCTTGAAGGGCCGGAAGACAACAAGGCGAAACTCGGCTGTAGATCCAGAAAAAGGTATCTGGTCAGTGCTTCTAGGCTCAAAAAAAAAAAAAAAAAAAGAAGAAGAAGAAGAAGAAGAAGATGCCACTGCCACAGGGGTGAAAAATACCATTCACATTTGCGGTTCCTGTGCCATGACCAATGAGACCCTCAGAGGCCCACAGGAGATCATAGAGGCAGACACAGAGGCCGATCTTCTGGATCACCTACTCCTCAGAAGAGTCAATCCATGAACTTTGCTGTTCCCCTCAAGATCTTCCTGTCTCTAGGCTGGGTTGCATGCATACCTTGTTGGCATACTTGGCATTGATGTTGTCCTCAATAGCCTGCATGCTCTTCTTGTGAAAATCCTGAGGGGTGATCTGGACCAGATCTGCAATTTTGGTCTGAAGCACAAGTCAGTTGGGACCACAAAGAAGGCACACAGTGAATGACAAGAGAGGGTTGCTGCATACGAGGATAAACATCCTGGTTCTGGTGATTCACAGGAAGAAAGAAGTGCCTTGAGTTCCTGAGCGGGTTCTGAGTTCAAGTTCTCGAAAGAAGATGGGTGAATTTGGCCGGGCCCTGGGTCACTGCTAGCATTCTCGGGTTGAGAGGCCTGGTGTGCCAGACAGAGCACACAGTCTTGGTGAATTTCTCAGCCCAGCAAATATTCTGTCCTTCTGAAACAAAGTGACTGCTGGCCAGCCTCCTCCATCCAGCAATTGCAGTCAGTCAGTGGCTGTTGTCGGTCGCTTCTAGGAGAGATTCATTCATTGAAAGAACTGTGCTAGTGGCCCTTCCTGGGCTCTCTCTTGCAGTTTGGAGCCCAGACCTGTGCTTAGGCCCTTAGGGTGATTTAGTCTGCCTGCACAGACCAACCACTAGTCACTCCTCCCACTGTTACATAAGTTGGGCTCCAGTGGAAGCTTGCATGCTCCAGGGGCGGCCACAGGCCTGGACTCAGCTTCTGACTTCCCACTGTTACTGCCACTACACACACACACACACACACACAACACACACTCTCTCCCTTGAATTCCCTATCAACCAACCTCGCCCTCCTCCTCACCAACCACCTGGTGGCCACCTACAACCACCATCACCCACCACTGCCCAAGGCTGAAGCTCTGAGACATCCTCCATTTTCCTCTCGACAAGTGTTGTTCATCACCAGAGGATCTTTTTCTTTTAATTCACACCCCTTCTCCTTGCTCGCTTCCGGCCCAGTCTGTCCACTGATCTGTTCTGTTGCTTCTGTCTCTGCCCTGTGCTCCTCTTCACAACCTTCTCACCTGGGCTGTCGGTTCATCTCTGGCCATTGACATTTGCCCAAGGTCTACCTGCCCCCTTGGCAACTTCCTCCAACCAGGAATCTTGCTCTCAGGAGTTATCAGGCAAACAAAACACACACAAACACACAAACACCCACACACCCACACTCAACTGCTAGTTGTCCAACCGAAAACGCCCCGACAACAACATGACCTACGGCTACGGTCCCCCTCCTCCTCCGCCGCCCACCGCTCCTCCTAGTTATGGCTACCCACAGTATATGCAATACCAGAACACAGGTCGGGGGTGGGCATGCTAGCAGGGGAGGCAGAGGAGGAGGCGGAGGACACAATTCCCAGCCAGGGGCAAGACCTGAATACCACGCCCCGACCGCATATGGCTATCCTCAACAGCCACCACAACAGCCACCTCAACACCAGCCTCAGCCATACGCTCCTCAGCACGCTGGACAGTACCCTCCTGCCCAGCACGCACAGGCAGGCTACCCTCAACACCAGCAGCAGTGGCCTGATCAGGGGCAGCCTCAACACCCTCACCACCCGGGCCAGCCTGCCCTGCCTGCTCAGAACTATCACCCCAACTACGCTCAGCACATATACCAGCAGCAGCCTACGTACGGTGCCCACCACCAGCAGCATCAGCAGCAACCGCAGCAGCCGCAACAACAGCAGCAGCAGCAGCAACAGCAGGGTCAGCAGCCTGGCTATGGGGCAGCGCCGCCTCCCGTACAGCCGTATGGACAGTCACATCCTCCTCCACAACAGCCAAGTGGTCCTCCGCAGCAATGGGGCCCTCCCGCACCCTCGCACTCCCCCGAGCCAGCCCCACCAGCAGCAATATGCCGCAAGAGGTCGAGGAGGACACCACGGGCAGCCAAAGGCTCAGCAGATGGGACCGCCCATCCGCATGGGGTTTGACAGCGGGCCTCCGAGGGATCCCAATGCTCCAGTGAGCACTGGCTACCCGCCACAGCCATATACTCCTCATCAGGGACCCGGTCCATACCCCCAGCACCCTACCAGGGCTATCCCCCGAGCACGGTGCCTCCTGGTCCTCCGCACCACTACGATGGTCAGCACCAGCAGAACGGCCGTCACCACGGCCGCGGGGGCTTTCACAATAACCACTTCAAGCAGCGTTCTGGGTACCATGACAACAAGAATCGTCATCACAATCACAATCACAGCAACAACAACAGCAGCAGCAGCAATAACAACAACAACAACAATAATCGCAAGTCTGGTGGTGGTCCTGCCACGCCTCAGACGCACCATCAGAAGCCTGATGCTGCCTCTGCTGGCAAGAAAAAGAAGCGCAAGACCAATACCCTCGGTCTGACGCCAGGTGACGAGTCTGATGATGACTTCGACGAAGAGGCCAAGCTCAGCGAACTGATTGGCGCCGAGGCCCCAGAGTAGGTTTCTTTTAATAATGTCTTGTTTGTGCGTGTGCGTGTGTGGAGTATGTGTTCAAAAGTCGCTGACACGGCCCCCGGTCATAGACCTTCAGACATCGCAGCGTGGATCGCGGAACGCAAGCGCAATTTCCCCACCAAGACTCGCGTCAAGGCCAAGCTGGCCGTAGAGAAGGGGGAGAGACCAAGGACGAGCGTGCTCTGGCTCTTGAGAAGGAGCAACAGAGGGCCGACAAGCTGCGCCGCGAGCTGGAGAAAGTGGAGTCCAGCCTGAAGCGGAAGCGCGAGCAGCAGGATGCCGGCGACGAGATGCGCGACGTTGCTGCAAGTTCCTCGATGTCGCCATCAGTCAGGTCCGAGAACGATAAACCCGAGGCCATGTCCACTAAACCGGATCCTAATGCCAACCTCCCACCACCTCCGAAGAAAGCCGACCCTACCAAGCACTGCAAATACTACTCTACCGGGGGCACCTGTGGCAAGAAGGGCAAGTGCCGCTTTGTCCACGACGTCGAGGTCCGAGAGGCTGCGCTCAAGGAGAGAGAGATGAACGGCGGACGGATGACCCTGCAGCAACGGCTGGCCCTCAACGACAAGGACCAGCAGGACATGACCATCGTCAGGGCCATCAAGTATCTCCAGGAGAAAGGCAAGATAGAGCCCAAGTCCAAGCCTGCGAACAACGGTGTGACCAATGGTCATACTGCCGCTCCTGTCACCAAGTCATCCCTGCCTCCTCCGCCCGCCAGCGGTCTTCCGCCTCAGCCGCCTCCCAGTGTTGTGTCGCCGCCGACGGTCCGCTACCAAGGATGGAACCTGAGTGGGTTTGGAAACACAGGTGTTCAGAGCGACTAAAGAAGCCGACATCTTCACATGGACAAAATTTTTGCAGCGCTTGGGAAGTGTCCAGCATACAACACAGAAGTTTATTATTTTTGACACCTCCCGGCAGTGGTTGCGCTGCTGCGTGGACGCGGTCTCTTTGTGTGTCTGAGAGGTGCTTGTGAAGGTGTCATTTGGCACATGCCTCTCTCTGCTGGCCACACACTGGTTTCTTTCTCCGTTCATCAAGGTTTTTGATGCACAGTTCCTTGCTCTTCACTCGACTGTTTGGCCGAATGACACCCCATCCGTTACAAATCTCCAGCCCCTCTGTCTTAACTAATTGCCACCCTGATGTGGCCATCCTTCTGCACGAATCTTGTTCACGGTCAAGTTGGGGGAAGTCTTGACAGTGTCAGACAGGCGTTTCGCGGCTGCAGCGCTATTGGTCTCCCCATTTGTTCAATCGGGTACATTGTTTTGCAAGCCTGAATTTCTTGAGGAACCTTCCAGCCGGAGTCGGGTGCGGCCAAAATATGACTTCATACGGGAGGGGGCGTCAGGGAGACTGGGAAATCCAATGCACAATATATGGGCAGGATAGACAGACTAATACCCCCATGGCTTTGATATCTTTGTGGGACCTCTTAATGAATGGTTTGGAATGATTTGTTTCTTCCCTGCATAGACTGGTGAAATGGGGGCTCTAAAGAAATTCTTCAATTTTTTGTTGTTCTCTCTTCATGACGGGCAACTGATCTAGTGCACATTGTCAAGTCTTGTCTCGATTTCATTGTCAGTGACTGATGAGAACAGAGCAACTCATCCTCCTACTGCTGTCTTGTTCAGGCCACACATATCAGCTGGTGCTCTTTTGGGCTCTAGATTTTTTTTTCTGAATTTCTTTTTTTTGGAGGAAGGGGGGAGGCTGGGACCATCATGGAAGCCAGTTTACAAGTCAGTGAACACATTCACAAAACCTAAAGGATAAGTGAGAACAGTTTGGTTGTGAAGCAATTATCATTCATCTTTATAGTAGACACCTACTTCAGACAGTGGTGGTCAATCTAAATGACCAGGATCTTCTTCTCATGACCAACCCCCGGACACGATCATCACCTGCCTGATGCTGGTAGTTCCCCCTGCCGGTATCTCTTGAGAACCAAACAATGCATGTAGAAATGCAAAGAGAAAAAAAAAGATAAAAAGATAGAAAGAGAAGAAGAAAACAGACTTGGAAGAAACAGAAGTAGGGTGAAAACGCCCACCGCTATGCTGACCATAAAAACCTGGTTTGTGTCCTCCTGAGACCCTGAACACCGTTCTGTGTCGTACCACGCGTGGTAAGACCCATCGCAATCTTTCCCAGAACGCCGCCGGTCCTGGCCGAAACTTTGAGAAGAAAACAAAGAAAAAACAATAGAGTCAAGCGAAATCCAGCGGGGAGTATGATGGTGCACATGATGTGTCCCATACACGTTGTCGTACTGTGAAGACAAAGCCAGGAGAGAGAGACCCTTGCGAGGGCGAGGCAGGTAAAGAGAGTCAAGCCACATTTTAGCGCCTGTTCTGAAAAGCAGCCCTCTTGCGAGCCTCTTTCTCGCGCTTTCGCTTCTCGAGGAGAGCCTCTTCGCGGGCGTCCTCAAGCCTGGCCATTCTGGCCGCTGCAGCCTCCTCGTCCTCCACATCAGAGTATCCAGCTTCCATATCCGAATCGTCTTCATCTTCGGCGTACCGGTAGCGTGAGCCGTAACCGTAGCCATCCTCCTCCTCCTCCTCTTCGTCGTCGACGACGAAGTCATCCATGTCCTCATCGTAGTCTTCATCGCGCTGACGTCGTGGCTTGGAGAACATACCCATCGGGTTGGGCCGCCTGCCACCCTCACGATCGCGGTCACGGGCAAGGCCAGATCCAGACACACCAGGTCGTGAGGCGCCAGGCTTGGCCTTGCTCGGGGGTGGGCGGGCAGACCCAAGGTAGCCCGTGGTAGCGGCAGCAGCCTTCTTGGGCTTTCGCTCTTCTACCATCGCGGCCTTGCCGACTTTTCCAGTCACGGGCTTCTGCACTGCTCCCCTGCCTCGGTCGAGGTGCCCGTTACCACTGCGCTGCATGCCGCTTGCCCCATTTCTGCCCGGGAGGCCAGCAGCACCTGGCTTCATTCCCGGCCTGAGTCCCTTCTTTGCGGCACGTAGCTCCTCTGCAGCAGCCTCCTCCCGCTCCTTCTTGGTGGGCACCTTCTCGGTAGCTTTGTGCTGGATCTTTCCTATAGCCTGCAGCTTTTGTTGCTGAGCAGCGGCCCGGGCCTTGATCTCGGCGATGGATCCCTTCTTGGGCACCTTGGCAGGAGGGTCTGAGGTGGCCGGCTGACCTGCGGCTGCTGCTGCTGGCCCTGGGCGCTTCGCCAGGGACGCGGCTGCAGACGGGGTGCCTCGAGCAGCGCCCGAAAAGGAGGCCGAGGTTGGCGAGGGTCTGCCATTTTGCGCTAGAGACGGCCTCTTGGAAATGGAGGGGGCAGGTCTGTCCGCAAGAGACCTTGATCCGGTATTCGATGAGGGTCTGGCTGAGCCGGTGTAACCGGTTGTTGGTCGCTCGGCGGGGCGCGATGTCTTGGAAGGCTCACCGTTTGGCCTCGAAGGGCCCGTGGTGGGAGTCGAAGTGGGGACAGTCCTAGGGGCTTTCGCGGCAGCACCCTTGGTATCTGCATCGGCCTTCCTCTTGGCTGGTGTTCCATTTGTTGGTCGTGATGGTGTAGTTGTTGTTGAAGCTGTGGGCACTTCGCCCGTGATGGAGGCGAGCAGCTGGCCGATCTGAACGAAGAGGGGGAGGGGGGAGAAAGGGGGGCGAATCAGTCGACGATGCCCGCGGGTAGATATACAAGGGCGAGGTGCTGGCTTACCGGCATGATGGATTGAATCCCGCGACCAGATATGACTCCTGGACTGGTCCCACCCTCTCCAGGTAGACAAATCTTCTGCCTCTAAACCGTCATTCAACCGACCCAAGGTTGATGCATCTGGAACACAGGAAAGGGGGTGGGATGGTTGGCCTCTCGGGTGGCGCTGCAAACAGGTCACACCTGACAGAGTTTTCCGTTTGCTTGTGCAACCTGCAAGCGCTGTGTCGCCCTGTGGTGATGCTGCTGTTTGTGTTTGTTTTTTCTTTCTCGGTCGCCTAAAAGTATAAGCCAACTCGGCCGACTTCTCTCGAGTTGAGAGACGGGAGAAATAGCAAGAAAATCGGTGAGGACGAGGGGCCAAGGGTGGCGAGAGTAGGGCGAAGGAGCGGGAGAACAAAGGAGGTGAGGAGAGAGGGGGACTTTTGCGAAGGGGAAAGGGTGGTCGTGTGAGGGAGAGAAGGGGACAGTGACGATCCAGTGGGTATTTATGCTCCCGAGGGTCACTGCTGCTGCGACCCGGTAGAAAGGGATAGAGATGCCAAATGCCAGTGAAGGCCAGTGAAGGCCGGTGGGAGGATGGGCTGCCGGGGCGCTTGCCAAGCACGAAGCAGCCCCCAGGCTCCACAGATAGGCCTGGATACTGGTTACTGCAGAAGCAAGCACACTGCAGAACCAACAGTGAGTGACCAGTGAGTGACCAGTGAGGGGTTCAGGAAATGACGATTTCCAGCCCAGCCGCCCTCCAGAGTTACACAACAGGCAGGCCAGAGCGTTCTTTCCAACCGAACCATGACATGAATGACACTCTGACTTGACTGACTGACCACTGATCAAGAAAAAGAGAAAAAGAAGCAACCTCTATGGGCGGTAAACCCGAGTCGGGCATCAACATACTAACCATGGCGAGCAAGGGGGAATGGCCGGGCGCCGCCGGACGACCCCGCAGCTGGCTCCCGTCTGGCAACCAGCTGTTGTGGGAACAGACGCTCGGACCACTCAGCAGCCCACCATTCTGACCCCGGCCCGCTCAAAACCCCCAGCTCGAACTTTTTCTGACTTGGGAGCCTCGGGCACGACACACCGTTCGACTCACCACCAACCAACACCAGAATCCTTCAAACGCAAGAACTCGAAGACTCAGTCTCCGCCAAGCGGTTAAATCGATTGACATCTCGTGTTCTTTTCTAAAACCCATCAACATGTGAGTCTACGCCGCCAGCCGCCCCCGAGGTGCTGCTGCCCTCGACCAAGCGATCAAACTATTTTATCCTCTCCGCCCTCACACGAGTCTCTATCTTCTTCCAACCTCAGATCGGTCCTCCAGAGACTGTTCTTCATGACAAGCCCACATTATTGACCAGTCGAATTTATATTTCACCAGACCCAATCAGTCAAGATGAAGCACCTGGCGGCCTACCTCCTGCTCACCCTGGGCGGCAACGAGAAGCCCTCCTCCGGCGACATCAAGAAGGTTCTTGAGTCCGTTGGCATCGAGGCCGACTCCGACCGCCTGGACAAGCTCATCTCCGAGCTCGAGGGCAAGGACATCAACGAGGTACGATACCGCACGAAGCGAAGCGACGCGATGCGATACAAACATTGCAGTCCCCACCCCCAAGGCGGACGGATGCGACATTGGGGAACAATATGCTGATAAGGATACCACCACCACACAGTTGATCTCTGAGGGTAGCACCAAGCTTGCTTCCGTTCCCTCTGGCGGTGCCGGTGGTGCTGCTGCCGGTGGCGCTGCCGCCGCCGGTGGTGCCGCCGAGGCCCCCAAGGAGGAGGAGAAGGAAGAGGGTAAGTCGACAACCCGCTGGCAAAACAGTAGTCCCGCCAGGGATCTTGAGGAACAAAAACTAATATCTGAAAACAGAGAAGGAGGAGTCCGACGAGGACATGGGTTTCGGTCTGTTCGACTAAACATCTGGATCCCCCTTCTTGTCCAACCTACAAAAAAAATGATACACACATTTCGGGGGTGCTCTCGAGTACCATTGCGGGCCTGCTAAGATGGTTCGTCACCTCATGCCCGATAAAGGGCGTTGAGACAATGTGACGCGGCTGCAGCAAGTAGTTTCATGAGGAGACAAGACAGAACCAAAACAAACTTCATGACCCTCCGACTTTTCACCTCTCTCTCCGTCTGTATAGTGGTCCAATTGTTATATGACGCTGCAAGTGCTCGCGAATGCATGTGTTTTCGACGAGGAACAGAGTGACGACAACCACAAGTCTTGTACTGTTGTATTCCGTACTATGTATGTGATATGAATTTTATAGGCGGAACCCGGCTAGGTTATCGGGCCCAGCGCATGACGACTTTTTAAATTGCATGCAGAAAGGCTGGGCTGTGAGGTGAGGCGTGAGTGACATGGGTGCCCTCGACAACGCCTGCAGGAGCGTTAAGCGCTTCCCCTTTTGGGACCTGCGTTGCGATGGAAACGCGGTAGGGCCGAATCGATTGGCTGTCAGAGATCCACCAACAACAACTGAAAGCTGCCGTGGCCCACCCAAAACCTGGTCTGGTCGCATTTTCCCTCCTGCGATATCCTCTTCTTTTCCATCTTCCTCAGCTCAGCCATCTTTCTTGTTTTCCTGCATATCGCTTCAATTCGCCGACCAGCTTGCTACGAGCATGACCATGGACCTCTAAGACACGTCGAATTATTATTTCACTAACCACCTTCCAGCGTATAACACGAACGAGCGCGCGTCGCAGCAGTCGCATTTTAAGTCCACCGCCAGAGGGGGGCGAAGGGATCCACTCCTTGTTTTGTTTGAAGGATTCTGGCAACACAGTCATAAGTACGGTCTGTACACACAACAGGGCCAGAGCCGTTGCTGGCCCAAGCTTTTTTCCCTGTCACAAGGTCACACACACCGGCTTGGTCGATCGACTCATCAACAAAAAGAAAACTCGCGAGGAAACCACACACACACACACACACACAAAGATGTCGGCAGCCTCGCCAACGCCGCTAGGCGCCGGCAGTCATTTTACCTCGCTGGGCCGGAGGACATCGGCACGCCAGGCCCTGCGCAGGCCAGTCTCGCGGCCGCAGTTCAACCGCAGCGAGTCCCAGCCTTCTGTGCCCAGCGCACGAGAGATCGCAGCATCTGTCATCGAGGGCGCCAAGTCCCAGCCACAACAGCAGTATGACGCCATGCACGACAGCTCAGACGATGAGATCCCCGTGCCTATGAAGCTCAGCGCTCTCACCAAGGCCCTGCTCAACGACGGCGGCGCATCTGACGTCGCAGCCGCCGCCGCACACCGGCAGCCCTCCCCGCCTCACCACCAGCAGCAGCAGCAGCAGCAGCAGCAGCCAGAGCCGAGAATCATGACCCGGAGGCGCAGCTATCTTGCCAGGAGCGGTTCGGCCGCCGCCGAGGAGCCTCCAGCCCCGGAACCAGAGAGGCCCGTGAGGGAGACGAGGCGTCATGTCAGGGCCGGCAGCGCATCTGTCCCCTCTGCGCGGCCCAGCTCTCCAGCGCGCGCGAGGGATAGCAGCCCCGCGCCGCGCAAGAGGATCGTGCGTCTCAGCACCACCCCTGGTGGTGGCCCGGTGTCTGGTGGCGGCGGCGGCGGCGGCGGCGGCGGTGGGCTGAGGCGGTCTCTGTCTGCATCCAACAGGCGGAGACCCAGAGTCGAGGCCCCGAGGATGAGCCGGTCCAACCAGCCGGTCCTCCGCCCGCGCCATTGGAGGAGGCCGACGTCAACACACCTGCCCAGCCGGCGCGCCGGGTCCAAATTGCCATCGGCTCCTCTGCACAGAGACAAAGGTCCGCCGGCGGCTCCTCCTCAGGCGTCGGGTCGAGGCTCTCTGGGTCTGGCTTTCGCAGCGATCACGAAGCAGCCGCCCCAGAGGAGCCACGCACCGAGTCCCGACCGCAGTCTGCCCTCAACCAGAGCAGCATCTCGAAATTCGGAGGCAGCGTCAGGGCCCGAGAGGACCAGAGCGGCCAGGGCTCGATGCGCGTCAAGCGGCTCGGCAAGGTCCCAGGGAGCTTCCTGAGCGGCCCAGCTCGCCGCGGTAGGAGACGCGAGAGTGAAGAGGACAGGCTTGCCCGGGAGTTTGGCGACGGGGAGATGCCCGATCCACACATGCACGAAGAGGTCCACATGGAGGCAGAACCAGCACCAGCACCAGCACCATCGTACCGTGATTTTGCTGCCTCCTCGGGCAGCCCTGTCAGCAGCAAGGAGCTGAGGGCAGCCGGAAGCCGCAGGCAGTCCTACGCAGACCTCAGGGCTGCCTCCCGGATGGAGGCCCAGAGGGACGAGTTTGATACAGCTCATGAGGAGTTTATCCAACAACAACAACCACAGCCTAAGATCCCGTCAGCGCATGATCAGGAGAACGAGGTGCCCAGCGCGTCAGCCTTCCGGGGGCGCAAGGCGTCCTTCAGCGTCCTCGACAGGGACCAGGAGAAGAAGCTCCTGCGGTCGCCAAGTCTCATCGAGATCGGCTCCCGCTCCGTTCCGCGCGCCGTCTCACCAGAGCGCCCGATCCTGGCAACCATCAGCCAAAACGTCCAGAAGACCCCTCACGTTGTCATCCCGATGCAGCAGCGGCCGGCACCGCCCCTCCACCCAAGATGAGCGTGCTGGACGCTGCTACCGCCACGGCGGGCGCCGCCACCACCTCCCAGGCAAACAAGAAGAAGAGTGTGATCCTCAAGGTCAACGGGAGGTCGTACCAGAGGGTAGACTGCATCGGCCGGGGTGGCAGTGCAAAGGTGTACCGGGTGACGGCTGAGAACGGCAAAATGTTTGCCCTGAAGCGGGTCAACATCGAAAACGCCGACGAGAACACGGTCAAGGGCTTCAAAGGAGAGATTAATCTCCTCCAGAAACTGTCGAATGTGGAGCGCGTCATACAGCTGTATGATTATGAGCTCAACGAGGAGAAGCACATGCTTAGTCTGGTGAGTCCTTAGTCTTCCACATCCTAGTTTCGCCGCGAGTCAACCCCCACTAACAAAACACCTCTCTCTGGTCTTGTGTAGCTTATGGAAATGGGAGAACTGGACCTCAACACGCTGTTGAGGGTCCGGCAGAACCCTGAAGGGTCTAAGCTCGACCCCGTCTTTATCCGCTTCTACTGGAAAGAGATGCTCGAGTGCCTGGCAGCTGTCCACGCGCACGACATTGTCCACAGCGACCTGAAGCCGGCCAACTTCGTCGTTGTCCAGGGCCGCCTAAAGCTCATCGACTTTGGGATCGCCAACGCCATCCAGACCGACGAGACGGTCAATGTGCACCGCGAGACACAGATCGGCACGCCAAACTACATGTCGCCCGAGAGCCTCATGGACTCGAGCCACTATGCCTTCACCTCTGCTCACGGCGGCAGGTCCCTGCACCCAGGGTCCAGGGGCCCCAAGCTGATGAAGCTCGGCAAGCCCAGCGATGTGTGGTCGCTGGGGTGCATCCTGTACCAGATGGTCTACGGGAACCCGCCCTTTGGCCACATCCAGAACCAGATGGCCCGCTGCCAGGCCATCATCAACTGGAACCACAAGGTCGAGTTCCCAGAGAGGGGCCTGGGGGGCATCCGGGTCCCGCCCTCGCTCATACGCACCATGAGGCGCTGCCTCAACCGCGAGCAGCACGCGCGCCCCACGTGCGCGGAGCTCCTGTCCGAGAACGACCCGTTCCTGTACCCCATGGAGTACGCCGTCGACATCCCGGGCATGGAGGACTCGCTGCCCGTGACCGAGGAGCTCCTGGGAAGGATCATCCAGAGCGTGGTCACGCGGTGCCGCGAGCGACTGCCAACAGATGGCGAGGCTGTGTCCGCGTGGCCTGCAGCGTATTGGACCAGCGTCAAAAAGGCCATCGCCGCAAAAGAGAGTGGTGATGGCGGTGGCGTTACTGCGGCGGCGGGGGCAGATAACCGGAATGAATTGGGGTCTTTTTGAACGGAAAAAAAAACAAGAACCTTCTTCATCTGGCCTGTTGTGCGACCCATTCTATACAGCAACCAAACCCCCCTTCCTTTGTGATAAATCGGCGGCTGCGGTGTTTGTTTCTCTTTTTTCTTGTTTTGGGGAGGTATTATTCGATGTTGGCGACGAGACAATGAAGGCTACGGAACGACACGGAAGAAGGGTGGAAGAAAAGAAGGAAAAAAAAAGAAACGAAAAGAAGAATCAAAATTGTCACGCACAGCAATAGAGAGGAGGGCAGAGTTGGGTAGCGGTTCTATTCTTGTTGTTCTGTACTCGCTTTCCGAGGCAGATTATATTTTCTTCAGTGTTTCTTTCCCCAGGGCGCTTAGAGCTCTTACTCTTGATACCACCTTCACCTGCATAGAATGATTATTTTTCTTTTCTTTTGTCCTACTCCTTTTCAAGTCTCACTTTTTCTTTACACACGTTTCACCGAGTCCTCCACATGATGGATGCCTAGCGCACAATTGAATCACTTCAGCGGGCCATGTTATTAATTGTAGCCATGGGTTTGGTGGATTTTCTCGTCCTGCAGTTCCGCTCCTTTGTATTTTGTGGTGATATACATATAGTATCAAGAGATGCATCGGCCCCCGATCACACAGACGATGGGGACGACAAGTTAGTTGCTAATCCACACACAGTCCTTCCCACGTTCAAGCCCTTTAGCAGCACCGCGCTGTACTAACCAGCTTTTAAAAGAATTGTCCCAGCCCAACATAGATTGGGCCGTCCCTATCTTCTTCTTTTTTTTTTTTTTTTTTTTCTTCTCTTTTTTTATGTGCGCCTCTCGCACATGCCCACCGCCTCGTTGGCTTCCAGCCTGACTACTACCTCGCCCACTCCATGGCTCCTCTCGGATACACTAACACACACACACACACACACCCACAAGCATGTTTACTCTTGTACTTCGGCGGGGCTCTTGATCCTCAGCTCGCTGATGCGCAGGACGGTATACCGGTGCTTGCTCTTGACGGTGCGGACCCTCCTGTTCCTGCGCTTTGTCTTCTCCTTGATGCGCATGGGCTCGCTGTCGACGCCCACGACGGTGGCGCGGCACTCAAACAGCCTCTCGTCGATGTAGGCGACCTCGTTGGAGCCGGCGCTGCGGGCGGACGGGTCGGTGGGGCGCAGGGTGAAGTCGCGGGAGCCGAGCACGGAGGCGCGGTCCAGGCGCAGGACGTCGCCGGGGGAGACGTCAGGCATCAGGAAGGGGAGGCGGATCGAGTCTCCCGGGGTGACGAGGTAGGGGCGGCCGTTGATGTGCACTGTGATGTAGTGGGCGGGCTGGGAGCGCAGGAGGGGCAGGAGCTGGAGGACGGAGTCTGGAATGGGCCCTGCGGCTGAGGGCTGCGGTGTGGGCTCGGTCGGCGCCGTCCTTGAGGAGATTAGGCGGGATCGGGCTGCTGCGGGTGGTGGTGGTGGTGGTGGTGCGGAGGCAGAGGAGGAAGAGGAGGAGGAGGCTGCCGTTGTCCTGGCGTGGATGGCTGCCGAGGTCTGCTGCGCTCTAGATGATTGAAGGGAGGCAGATGATGTTGATGGTGATGATGGAGACAGGGGCGGCTGTGCAGACGCCGTGGCGAGGGTGTCGACGCTGGCCTGCGGGCTGCTGGACGAGGTGGAGGAGGAGGAAGAAATCCAGCGGGCTCGGATGGGGAGCAGGAATGTCGGAGGCAGCCTCGTCACTGGGCTGCGAAGCTCCAGCGCGGACCGCAGGAGTGATCTGCTCATTGTTTGTGACAACTTGGTTGGGCCTCAACGGGCGCCGCGGGGTTTGGCTTGTTCGGCTGGTTGGAGCGGCGGTCTCGACCAAAGAAAAAGAGAAGACGTAGTTGTAGCTTCGTGATCGGCATTGAAGCATCTCGCAGATATTTTGGCGCCGAGAATACCATAGGTGGTCTGTGCACCAGAGACCCTAACCCTCTCTGCTAAAGCACCTCATTCATGGCAGTCCAATACTGCGACCAAACTACATCAGAATCCCTCTTTGTGTGTGACCTCTTTACATGATCATGAAACTATCAGATTCGGTCATGTGTATATGCAGGAAGGATGTGGTCGGTGTATGCAGCAGCAGATCGCACAATGTGCGATGATGACAACAAGCTTGGTTCCCCACCACCTTCGCGGCACACATTTTATCCTCCCCGTGGACAAACATCATCTCATCACACACAAGCAAGCCATCTTCATCTGCCTCAGCCCGACGACCTAACTGCTCTCTCACGCCTCAGCAGGTAGTCAGTTCATCACGGAGCTCCGCCTCCTCCCACCACCACGCCTGCTCGTGGCTGTCGAGGGACCCCTCCTACTACCACCACCACCCACGACGCCGGTGCTCTGCGAACTCCACCGATGACTCCCACCACCGGCGCTGCCCGACGGGCTCGAGCGGCTGCTCCTCTTGGAGGACCGCTTCCGCATCAGCTTGTCCTCCTTGGCCCTCTGCTCCGCCCTCCACAGCTGCCGCACCCTCTCGTCGCTCGCGTCGCCGTTGATGACCTTTCTGCTGTAGATGAAGGCCTTGGGCCCGCCGGGGTATCTGCCCTTCTTAACCTTGCGCTTTCTCGAGAAGTAGGTCCAGGTTACGTAGAAGCCGTGAACGTGGCCAGGGATGACGCCGCACAAGAACCTGTCAGCCTGTTAGAGAGAGAGAGAAGGAGAGAGGGTGTGAGAGTGAGAGTCACGTACCAGAGCGTGTTGATGAGGCAGTCCATACCGACGCCTGCCACGAGCATCACGGAGAGGGGCGGTACTAGGAAAGAAACGGTCAGCCTGTAGTAGTAGTAGTAGTAGTAACTGAGTGTGACCGCCCCGAGTTGGGTGGAACAGAGGGAGAAGCAAACGGAGTCATCTCTTACAAAAAATGTTGATACACGTCAACGTGATACGCTCCAGGAAGATACCCATCTCGGAGGGCGGGCTCCTAGATCTTGATTGTCGTGGTAGAGGAAGAGCGATTGACCAGCAGCAGCTTCAACCTATCATGAGGGACCACCTTTGTTTCCTTTTCTTTTTCCCCTCTTCTTCTTTGAATCAGGACGTGTGTATATCCTGGTGTTTTTTTTTGGTGTTTTTTTTTGGTGTTTTTTTTGGTGTTTTTTTTTTGGTGTTTTTTTTTGGTGTTTTTTTTGGTGTTTTTTTTTTGGTGTTTTTTTTTTGGGGGTTTCATCTAGCAGCCAAAAAGGAGAGACAGAGAGACGACGTAAGCATGCACCACAATAAACGATCAATCTTAGAGACGCAATATCACAACGAACGTCGACAAAACTCAGGCGGATCGCCTTAAGAGTAAAATAGAACAAGTCCCATCATTGAAAAAGGTCTAGAACCTTGATATCAAACCGCCAAGTATAATTGCATAGGACTTTGGATGAGAAAGAAAGAAGCGTAGTAGGCGCCATGACGAGCTGGCTGCAACGCTGTGCCTTCCAAAAGCAGGATTATGGTCTCAGTCCCTGAATTGGTTGCACCTGCTGCGTGAGTGAGCAGCGGGGGTGACGTCATTGGTGCGCTGTGTGTACAATTTCCAAAATGAAATTTGTCTTGTCTGATTTACAAAAAAAAAAAAAAAGGATAAATTAAAGAAAAAGAAGAAAAAAGGATAAATTAAAGAAAAAAAAACCCATATCTCATCACTAATCGAAGCCAGTCAGTCTCCTTTCTATCAAACCCCCCAAAAAAAAAATATATCATCCAATCTGAAAACAATTGGCTTGTCTTCTTTAGGTGTAAAGACATCCGGACTGGCTGTCCGTCACAATCAGAGCCTCGGTTGAGCCCAGGGCCACTGCACGCGCCACCAGAGTCTAGAGTATGCAATGCCATGTCCGGCTTTGGTCAGTATCCTGCACGTCTCATATATTCATTCGGGCCTCGAATAACTCACGTCGATCTTCGTGGTCGTCAGGTTCTGCTCGCGGCTGAGCACAAACAATGTGGAAAAGTCGGGAGACTGCACGATGGCATAGTCACCCTCGACGTACTCTATACAGAAGTAAATGAAGGTTAGCAAAGAAGAACTGCTGCTGCTGCTGCTGCTGCTGCAACAGACATTACTACTACTACTACCACCACCACAAGAGTAACCACTCACCCTGAACAATGTAGTTAGGCCCAGGGCAGACATCGCCGAACCCAGCAAGCGTCACGACAAAAACGCCAGCATCGCCGTAGGCCGTGTCCGCGGCGGTCGCCGTCCCCTCGATCTTGACAGGCAGGCCCAGCTCCTGGCACTCGTTGACGACGTGGACGGTGCCGTTCTCGTTGAGCGTGTAGTTGGCGGTGATACACTTGCAGCCGGCGTCGAAGATGGCCGTGTAGCCCGCCACCTGGTACCAGACGCCCAGGTAGGTGTCGATATCAAAGGACGAGTCCGAGATGGGGTAGAAGCACTCGCTGTTGGCAGAGGGAAAAAAGAGAGAAAGGTTTGTTAGCAGGCAGGGTGGAAAGGGGGGGCAAAGGAGAGGCTGGCTGTCTTTAGAGGACGGTAGGTGGGTAGATAGGTAGGTAGGTGGGCTTTTGATGAGGGGAGCAGGAGGACATGTTTTCTCTCACCCGTCCCAGTTCGCAGAAACGACATTGGTCCCGTTGGACGTGGTGGCCCTGGGATACACAGATGACGCTGAGGCGACCGCAGCCAGCGACAAGGCAGAGGTGAGGATGGACGCGGAGTGCATTTTGTTCGATTATGTTTTTGTTATTGTAGAAGAGCAGGCCAACAGCTAATACCGCCTCTGGAAAACAAAGATTATCAAGAAGAAGGGTGAATGGACAGTCCAGATGAATCTCTGTGTATACTCTCTCTCTCTGTCTCTCTAACCCTCTCCTCATCGCCGTCGCAGCCTTCCCCTTCTTTTATATCCTTCCTCCTGTGGACCATGTCCAACTTCCAACAGAGATCACCATCGCGATCAGCCCATAAATCCAGCTTTCCTCGGTGAGCCGTCCTCGACTCACAAACATTCTCGCATTCGCTTCGGACAAGCGCCCCCTCCATTCCACCCTCTCGCATCGGCTGGCATCCAAGGAAAAGAGGGTTGAAAGAGTGAGAAAAACAACAAAAAGGGGGAGGGACCGCATAGACTTCCAAAGCCAGATGATCCGGTCACGACCTTCCCTTTTCAACCTTTTCGACCCCTTTCTCGACCCCCTTTTCAACCTTTCGACCCCTTTCTCGACCACTCTGTGTCTCTGTATCTCTTCTCTCATTGCAGTGGTAAGGGAATTCTGAATTCGGTATCCAGCGCGTGAAGAAGACGATACTATATATGTTGAAGACGCGGGGGTCCCCGGCTCGCACCATGAGCCCGCAATCAGGGTGTCATAGACATGGAAGCCCTCATCAGAAATAACGGTGGTGATCGATCGATCTTCGGGAGCCAGGGGGCCCATCTCTCTCCCCTTCCATTCGAGATGGAGCGCAGTACTGGAGATGAAAAGACCCACTGTTCGCCGAGGTGTGTGGTTGGGGCTGGTCGGCTGCGGCACGGAGCCGATTGACATTTCGGGCAGGTGGTGTTTTTCCTTTGCCGACGAGGTTGGCCCCGGACAAAAAGCAAGATTCCCATGTCTAAGTCGCCAATTGCCATGATGACGATCCCATGTTTCATGCTCGGAAAGAGCAGGACACCGAAATCCGGGGGAGAGGGACGGCGTGTGAACAAAAACAGAAACGTACTATAATCCATACTTGATATAGTAGTAGTAATAATAGTAGTAAATGCTTGTGACAACAAGCGTTGCAACTGGGCTTGCCACGACAACCCTGATTGCGATGGCCTGCGTGTGGTAGTAGAACAGGAGAAGCACTGAGCTAAGGTACAAGTGTGCTTCCTCGGAGGGGGTATCTCGATGCGCCTCAAAAAAAAATAAAACAAGGAGAAAACCGTTTAGCAATGCAACGCCCTCAATGTCCGATGCTGGACGACCCAGGAAATGATGTGACTCCCCTTCCCTTCACTTCTTTGCCAGCTTGTATTTTGCGCCCACGAGCTCCAGCTCTCCCGATTCCACCTTCTCCGCCAGGAACTCCTGTAGTTCCTGGTCGCTCCAGGAGAACCCGTCGGGGATCAACATCCTCATCATCATGGCCATCTGGCCCAGCGGCACCATGGGCATCGAGTTTGTCAGCATCCCCACGATGAACTGCCAGTACATGGCCCTCCTCTCGTTCTCCTTGGCGTCCATCGCGCTGGTCGTACCAGCCCGCTTCACGCCAGAAGGCTTGGGCGGCATCCCGGGTACCTGGTGCTCCCCTCCAGCGCTGCCGGTGCTGACGCCGAAGCATGAAGTTCCGGTCTGGTCAGCGGCGAGTCCTTCCTCTCTAGCACCACATATGTGTCGGGCGAGGTGGAATATCGGGTGAGGACCCCTTCCAGCTCCCAGGTCTCGAGCGCCTGGAGCACTAGCTCCTCGTCCATCCGGAGCATCTCCTGGAGCTCCTGGACGGTCCGACGGGTTGGGCCGCTGGAGCTGGCACCACCGCCCTCTGCTTCTGCTCCTTGTCCTTCTTTTTCCCCTTCTGGGCCGTCCTGGAACGCGTAGATGACAGCTGCCTCAAAGGTCCTGCACTCGACGTTGACGGTGCGGTCCTCCAGTTCCAGCTCGACTGTGGCCTGGCCGAGCTGGTGCAGCCAGGTGAGCTTTCGGGAGGCCTTGAGGCGCTCGTACCCGGCTTCATACTTCTCTTGCTGCTGCGCGACAGGCCGTGGCAGGTTGAACGTCTCCCTGCACGATGTCGGGCCAGTACAGGCGAGACAGGATGCGCGCGTGGTATGGCACCTGGCCCTGCTCCTCTTCGTCCATGTCTAGCTGCCTGCCCACGTCTATGTATGTAGGTGGTGCGACCGGCGTTCCAAAGACCCTTGGGGGCAGTGCTGGCTGGCCCAGCTGGACCCTGCGGATCCGTGTGTCAACCCTTCGCGAGTCGTAAATGTCCTTGATCATCACCTCGCAGTTCTGCAGTGCCGACTCGCTGAAGCGCTTCTGCAGGAGGTCAAGTACCTTCTGCTCCTGTGCAAAATCCGTCTGGTTGGACAGCAGGTGCTCAGAGATGATGTTCTGGAACTCCTTGATGAAGACTTCTTCAGACCCGAGCGTGCTGATCAGAGTGCCGATGACGTCCTCAGACTTGGGCCGCCTGTAATTTATACCTGCGTCCACGGGGTCCGGGACCCAGTTCATATCGTCCCAATCGAGATCGTCCTCATCAGCGTCCGTCCGTCGCTGCTGGTCTGGGTCGTTGAGGAGCGCGGCAAGCTCAACCAGTTTCTTGCTCACACCGCCGTCAGAAGGAGAGAAGGATGACTTCTCCGCCGCCTCGATCTCCTCTGGACTTGCAAGCAGACCCGTGACCACAATACGGACGGCATCTTCTCGCTGAACGAGGTAGAGCTGCAGTGATGGAACCACGCGGCTCAGGAGGACCTTGGAGTGGTCGAGGGAGTGGAACGCGCGGATCATGGAGATGTAGACCCGCAGAATGTCCAAGGTAGACCGCGCTGGGTGCAGCAGACGGTTCTGGAGCGCAGACGAAAAGACCTCGGTCAGCTGCCAACGCCTCTGAGGGGTCGTCACGCTGGCCTTGAGGTCATCAAGTGCTCCCCTGCTTGCCGGCCACCCGAGCACGATGTCAAAGAGCTCCGAGGTCCTCAGAGCAGCTATACGCCCGATCCCTATTTCTTTCCACTGCTGGACGTCGGCTAGGGACACAACCTTTGGCTTCGTGCTCGTCCTTTCGGCGCGGCTCAGCACCTCTAGTGCCAGGCGGGCAAACGAGTTCTCTATCCATTCGCAGAGTGACACGATACACCATGAGACCTGGGAGAGGCCCAGCGTTCTGATGGCCTCCTTGTTCAGCCCACGGCCGCTCTGAAGTTTTGACGAACATCTCCAGACCCGGGAGTATGACTGGTGAACGTACTCGCTCATCTTCCTGTCCATGATCTCGGCAAACAAGACCTGAAAGCTCTCGCCAGCCATGCCGACCTGGTTCAGCGCCTCGACGAGCTGAAGGAGACGCTCTCGCGTGTCCTTGGTGCCAGTCCTGCCAGGCTTGGACGGATGACGAGCAGTCTTGTTGTTTCTCTCGGGCATCTGCAGTGCCTGTCCTATGAGAGGCCCAAAGACCGCGCGTATAACTGGCAACACGGGACCTGCAGCATCGGCGACCAAAGCATGTAGATCGTGCGTGAACCGTGTAATGATGGCATCTGGCGTAGTATTTGGACCCGCTGAGCAGTTGCCTTGCTCAATAGCCTGAAGAATCGGGGACAGGCGGGCAAAGTATTGTCGAAACGTCGACTGCAGGTGTTGTACAATCCTCTGAAGGGTAGTCATAGGGATGCTGTCCATGACATCCTCATCATTGATCTCCTCGCCATGCCCGGCAGCTCGCCGACACGCCCTGACCAGGTAGCGATGTTCATGGTCGATGAAGTGCGCTCTCACCTGATGACTATGCCAGGCCAGGACGTCGTAGGGGTTTCCAGCCCCATGGTGCAGTTGACCACCAGCCTGTATGACCCTCACGAGCGCAGTACTGAACTCATCCTCCTGGGCCTGGGAGGCAAACTGGAGCTCAGGGGTGGAGCATGTCCCGTCAGGCTCTCGCAGCGGTACCACACCAGATGATAGATCTAGCGTCGAGGTGACAATGCTCCAGGCAGTGGCTAGTTGGCCGGTCTCATCTCCAGCTGCTAGCGTATCCCTGCCCAAGATTGGCTGTGACAGCGGAGACGCGGTCCAGAAGGACGTCGTCGCAGTGGAGGAATACGTGGACGCCTCGGGAAATTGGTGTCCGACAACGTGACCATGATCGTTGGCTGTTCTGGGCTGGGGCTGGGGCTGGGACTGCGACGGCGCTGACTGTGACTGGGTCGACTGGAGCTGCGGCGCCCAAGCTGAAAGAGACTGGTCTGATGAGAAAACAGAGTGGAACACACGGCGTCGCCTCGCCCGCCCCTGAGACGTCGGGGCCACCTCGGCGGCCATGGGGAGCTGTGCTCTCGCGTTCAAAGCTATTGGGAGCCACGAGGCTTTGAAACCCAAGTCGCAGGTGTGCAGATGCAACAAAAGATCTGGCTCCTGTTCCTTCGAGATCGACGTTTATGCCTGCTATCTTCGGGCTGGGCTGGGCTGGGCTGGGCTGGGCTGTCCCTCCTCCGGCATGTCCAACCGTGGCGTGAAGGCGAAGAGGGGACTGAGAGGCCAAGTGGAAACGACGCGTCTGAGCGGCGTAGAGCTCTTTGTGGCAACCAATCTGTGGTATGATGTAAGATTGTGGACGGAAAACTCTTCGTCCGTGGTCACTGCTAGGAGTGCAAGGTGTGGTGGTGGTGGTGGTGGTGGATGTGGTTCCTGGTTCGTGAAGCCTGTTTTTGGCCGTCTGGATTGGTGATGTTGATATTCAATGTTTGGGAAGGGCGGTTGACAGGGCCACGAGCTGCTTGGCCCGTGCGTCTAAAGCAGAGGTTGGCGCTTGTTCTTGCTTGCTGTGCGTATGAGGTCCGTGCTCTAAGCGCCGTCCCCATAGAAATCGGACCTCGATTTTGACCGCATCTCTCTTTCCCCAACGACGACGTGTGCTGCCACGCTCCTTCCCACCGCCCACAACACCCTCCTCCCACTCTTTCAACTTTCCTCCACACCAGCGCGAAATCCTACGCAACGTGGCAAGCTCGATGTCGAATATGGGATCAAGGGACGAGGAGGGGTGGAGTGGAGTCTGGTGTGGTCAGCCGGGCGCTCGAGGTGCCAGCATCCTGGGCTGATTTGGTCGCGAAAATGCATCCACACACACACGCACACACACCCTCACGACCTCAGCACACCACCAAAAGCCAACACACCAACTTGACCTGACTCGCTGTCAACCCCCCCTCTCCCGACGGTAGACACATGGCAAGGCGCCTCGTCCTCAGGAGAGCGACCCCCATCAAAGCGCAGCCCACAAAGCCCACAGTCTTGTCCCTGCTCAAGCCCGAGACGATAACCTCTCTCGGTCGTGTGTATGGAATGCACGGGAGATCCTTCCCGTGACCCCTTCCTCCTGCCATGCTGCTGTGTCAGGTCAGGTCCCTTGCGCAACGAGACGGAGCACACACCGTTCTTTGCCATCAGTTAAGCCACACACACTCTCTCTCCTTCATTCTCTTACTCTCTTCAGCACATGGCATGCTCGCTGACAGGAGGAGCATTAGCCTTACACATCGCTAGAAGCCACACGCATGTCCAGCCATCTCCTCGTCGAGTGTGGGCCAAGCACGGGTGTGACCACTTCGGTCCGAGACCAGATACCAGCGTGTGCGCTCGTCCTTGGATAGTGGTGAGGCGTCTTGCTCGAGCCGTGAACGTACGACAAAAGGAAGTGCTGCTTCGGGAGTTATCTCTGGTTCGACATTTTCACAGGGGAGCGATAGCCCGCGCATCTCGGCGGCGACACCCTCACGCAGATTGCCACCCCCTCCCAGATCAGCTGTTTTCCTCGCTAGCACCGACATGTCTTGCTCGATTCTGTATGGGATCGACGGCTCGGTCCCTCCCTGGACACGTGTGAAACGATGCTGGACACAGGTCTTACGGGCCAGGAACCTACGAAAGCTTTCAGAAGATGGGCTGGAACCTCAGCCCGCATTGCCGCCCCTCAGCGAAGTCACAGTAATCTTACTATGGGTCCTTCGTCTTCTCCCTCTGTCATGGACACACAGCACACACACATACACAGTGAGAGAGAATATCAATCGACACTAGATGTTCAGAACACACCACAGCTGCATGCACGTCGTCCCTCAGGGTTGGCTTACCGAAATTAATACACCGGTCCGGCTACTACGTAGCAGAGGCTCTGGACAAATGGAATATTCTCGATGGACGACTGCATTCAAGGATCGTCGTTGCAGTGGCGGCGGCGGCGGCGGCGGCATCAGCGGCGGGTTAAGCATGACACTGTCTACTACTGCATTGAGTATGGCAGAGTACTGAAGCAGTCCAGGTCATCTCGGCTCTGTTTTGGGTCCTCAGAATCGGACAAGGCGTCGATTGCCACCGTCAATCATGCTGGATCCTAAAAGGCGCTGGTGGCATCATCTACAGGAAAGGTTGGGGGCCGGCACGCGGCCTATCTGGTAAGTATAGTATAGGCTCGTAACAGCGATGGGATCCTTCTAGCTTCCACGCAATGCAATGCTCTTCTTCACACATTCAGGGTCTCATTCTTGCTGCTCCAGACCTCTGCAGACATCATCATCTTGCGACACTGAATCCTTTGCATGCAAGCTTGTCCATGGGGGCCACAAGCAGCAGTCCCGTCGGAGCCTGGTCTTTTGTCTCTGCACCAAATGCTCCGGCGAGGTATTCAGATGGCCCAGCACAGCCTATTACCCGGACGACGTAACCTCACTGCCCGACCGACCTGAGTACACCCAGCAAAGCAAGCGCGGCTCCTCTCGCTACCCAGTGGCTATTGCATGAGAACCTACCAAACTCGCTTCAAGAGAAGCTCGTCGAGAACTTGTCGGATCTAGTACCCCTCCCCTTGTCGAGTGTATACACTTTACGTACTGTGTGTAGATGCTGTGCGGTACAAGCAGAATCTCATCTTAAGTTTCATCAATAACGTTAAAAAAATCATTATTAAAGCTGCATTAGCGAGGGCCCCATCCCGTCGATTGTCATGTATAAGTACGCACAGGGCTGGTCCAAGAGTCGCGCGTTCTGTTGTGTTGAGCAACAGGCCCCCAGAGCAGGCCAGGAACGAACGGCTACCGCCTGAACATGACGGCTTTGAGAGGGGGGTAGATAGCACTTTGCTCGGCACGTCTCCGGTTATCTTGTCTCCGCAGGCCTCCTCCCCGCCTAACAACCCGTCTCGTAATTTCGGCTGGTGGTCCGCTGGTCAGAGTTGATTGCGCCTCCAGGGGTCCTTTTGTTCCCCTGGCAAGAGAGCGGAAACAGATATGGGTCCTAACTATACTATGAGTAAGTTCTAGGCAGGGCCCTGGGCAGCCTGGTCAGCCTGGTCAGCGCAAGGTGCGCCCGCTGTCCCTCCCCCTCTCTCCACCACGGACAGGCCTCTCTCTCACTCACTCTCTTTTACACACACATACACACTGTGGACGGTTCCTTGATTGACCTCAGGGCGGGCCAGACCTGAACTTTACTTCTACTAAACCCCTGGGCAATAGCGAATGGCCAGGGGAATCACATAAGGTGCTGACAAGCAGATGCTGAAAGTTGAGCTGCGGCCCCTGACTTTCCCGCCTTAGAAGGGGGTTGCTGTCGTTTGCCCGCACGCAGGGCATTCACAATCTAGTGACAACCAGGAACCATGAGCGGTGGCCCACAGACCAGACGGTGCGTGGTGTCAAAGCCCGCCGGGATTTGATTCTCTAGGGATGACTGGGCCATTTCTTCACCTTGCCCTTTCCAGCCAGGCGAGTACTCGCTGTAGTCTGTACTGACAGAAAGGCCATCGTCGACCTAGTGCGCGGTGCTGGTATTGTAAGTAACATAGTATTAAGTATCTACTACTGATACACCGTTGTCCCTACCCTTGAGAGCTTTTGTGGGTCTACGCTGGGAGACAGCGCAGGCTTTCCCAGGCCGTCGGTGCCCTTCCCCCCCTCCCCGGCCCCTCTCTCTTCAGCCAATGACGTCCCCGCTGTGCCATGCGCCAGGTGAAATCCAGCCCGCTGAGCTGGGGACGAGACAAACCGGCTACGTACTAAGTAGTACCGACCATTCGGTAGGGGCACCATACTAAGTACTTGTGCAACAGACTCCACTTCTCCGCATTCTCCAGTGGAGCAGTACTATTGTTCAATACTATGTAAGTAGTCATTCGGTGGAAAGCAAGCCGGCAGAAGAAGAAGAGGCACGCTCTGTCTGGTCTGGTCTGCACCTTGCGAGGCTGGCTTTGTTGGCTTTACCACACTTACTGCTTGTGTGCTCACGGAAATGTTCCGACCTAACTGCCTGCTTCTTCTCTGGGTGAGATACCATGGCCAGGGGTATATCACGAGAATGCGTGGTGCGGGTCCCAATGTTTCTTTTCCTGGAGGGGGGGGGGGGACGTTGGCCCACAGGCTGAAGCGGGCATCGAACGCGAGTTCCGGTCGCGAGACCAGTCTACTCAGCACACACGCACGCCAAGGACTTGCTCAATATGGACTGTCGAGTCGTCTGTAAACCCTGCTAGTCACACAAAGGTATTGTCGGGGTGGACTGGGACGGGTGGTCGAGGCCCAGCACTCTGGGCTGATTTGATGACCCCCTGGGGCGGGGCTTGCAGAAACCTCGTGCTGCTGTTGCAAGCCACAAGCACAGACAACAACATTGCAATTGTTTGTTATATGCTGGGTCCCTTGCTTGACCGGTCAAGCATGGGGAAGTGACCCGCTGCATCCGGTAAGACCATGTTTTTTCTCTCTCTCACACACACACACACACCAAGACCCATACACCGCCCTCGCAATCGCCTGGGCTCGCAATCGCGTCATGCGCTCGCTCAGTCAGTCGCTGGCTTCGGCCCACTTGCCAAATTGAATAACTTATATGACTGCGCCTGACTGGACTTTGGGGGGGAGAGTCTAGGACCTGGGCAAGAAAAGCGGCGCAGCCTGGTCCCAAAGAAGAACCTTCAGACTAAGCGTAAACAGAACCTCTCTTCTGTTTTTCTCGGATCAGGGCCAGGCGGGGCGCGCGGGCGGGCGGGTGAACCAATCCAGCAGGCAAGCAACCAATTTTTGAGCACATTTGCCATATCACTAGTCTCATGATGCAAGAATTTCCCCTCAAAAGGTAAGGCCCACAGTAAGGCTGACTTTGACGGAAATAGAAGCCCCGTAGACCTCCCAGGTGATGATGCGCGCACCATCACCGATGATCAATGGATGGTCGGCTTAGGGCTGGCTCTCTCTCTCTCTGTGTGTGGGTGTGGGTGTGTCTCTCTCTCTCTCGGCTCTGGACAATGCAACACTGGCAATTCCATGGTGACATTCTTACTTTTAGTGCTAGGGCTTGGCCCGGGCCCAAAGGGATGTCAGGTTTTTTAAACGACCGGACCACCAATGGCATGCATCTGGAGACCAAAGGAAAAGAAGAGGGGGAAGAGTGCCTTGGCAACCATTTCTTCTTTTTTCTCTCTTCTCTTTTCCTTGTTTTTCTAAACGGGCTGACCAGACCAGGCAGTCTTGTTCGATGTGACCGAAAGAGGAGGCGAGACGAGGTTGGGGGTAAGCTTGGAAGGGAGGGGGGCTAGCACTTACTTCACCTTGGGGCCAGGCGCGGACCCTGCTGGACTTGGGGCTGCCCCGTTGCCAACCGTTCTCACCGAGTTGCGGCCGATCTCTTTCAATATACTTACTGTACGTCCGTATTAGTATGAAATGTTAGGTAGGGGCTACGCCCGCCGTTTGAGGCCCTTTCACCATTTTGATTGAAACTAACGGCTGCCACCTTTTGTTCTCGGCCGCGGCTGTGCTGACCTGGCAGCCTTTGTGTAATCCAACCACCAGACAAAATGACAACAAATAAATAATAAAAAAAACATGAGACGGTGTAACCAGATTCGGACATCTTCTGAGCACCCGCTGACGAAGTCGATGGCCAGCCTGGTCCCCAATTTTTTATTCTTTCTTATTTCTTTTTCCTTTTTCTTTTTGCGGCTTCGGCAACCCTCGAATCAGGCAAGAATTGCGACCAACAAAAGCAAGCAACATCTTTCGACGCTGACGTCGAAGGCGGCCCCCTAGTAATTATCCCCCTTGGATAGTGTTGTCTCGAGGACATCACTGGTTCTGGTGGCAGGCAAACACACACACACGCACGCATGCACACCTTTGATGTGGCACACGAGAGGGTCTGCCTGCGCTTGTATCAAGTAGCCCCCAAAGTCGATCGATCAGAGAGAGAGAGAGAGGCCAGGTGAGACACACACACACACACACACACACACACACACACAAGTTGGCGGCGGGTCGCCCGCCCGACTGGATTTGTTTTTGCCCATTACTAGGACAGCCTGGTTGCAACCACTGGGGGAAAAAAGCCTCTCATGCGCCGTCTCATACCGCCCTATCGGAGGGCCATGCAGCGTGACACCCAACATGCATTTCTTTTTTTTTCCCCTTTCGAAGGCGGTTGGCTTGTGCCCACTCATTCGTCCTCATGATCTCTCCTAGCGACCAGCTGCTTCTGCCCCCATCCCTGTGAGTCCTGGTGGAAATTATGTCCCCCTCCTTCTTCGCATCACTGACCAATCGTATCGTACAACATACATGGTGGATGTTCTTTTTCTGTCTTTTTCCCCCTCCTCCTCTTTGCGCTCGGATCGGACTGGAAATTTATCTCGTGATCTGCTGGCCTTTTTTTTTTTTTTAACCCTCCCTTCTTCCTCCCTCTCATCTGCTCCTGCCACACCCTGCGTCTAGATTGCGCAAGCTGACGGTCCATTTGGGACACACACACACAAACACACATACTCCCCACCCACTCGGCGACTACTGGAGCGGTCTGCGACAGCGTGTTATGCTGGGTGGTGGTCGGCGATCGGTCTGACCTTGAATCCGCTTGTGGACACTGGGGCTGAACAAAGAATGATGATGATGACGAGTAGTAGTGCCTCTCGGTTGGGTGATTTTGTATCGAGCCAAGCACATCAGTTTCTACTACACCCACTTTTCATTCAGTCGCTTTCTCTTTCTCTTTTTCTTTTTTTTTTTTCCTTTCTTTTTTTTCCTTCTGCATCCCTCCCCAGAACGCACCAGGATTTTAATCTTCAAACAATGCGCCTCCCAAAAGAAAAAGAAACACACACCCCTCCCTCCCCAAAACAAAAAGGCCGGACCTGCTTCCTTCCCGCACTTGGCAGGTTGTTGTCAGCTGCGGGTGGAGAGGAAAGGGAGGGGGCTCAACTTTTTGGTGAAGAAAATCCCAAAAAGTCCCCTAAAATGGTGTCACCACGTGGGAAGTCGAGGCGAAGGATCCAAGGCACATGTCGGGACCCAAATGTCTCAAAAGGGAGGAACAAAGTATCCAGGGTGTGCAAGGGTGGAGGGGGGACCTTTGCTCGCCCGCGCGGCTGCTGGCCGTTTTACCGATTCTCTCTCTCTCTCTCTCTTGCCCTGCCTGCAGCGCTTATACTCTGCCAACATGCACGTATTCTGGTGGTTTGGTGTACCAAGTAAAACCTATTGCAGCACAGACTCTTACTCCTCGTCATGTCATATCATGTCATGCCTCGTGTTGGCCCCACTTGAACCAGAGAAGTGTGTGTGGTGACATTGAAAACGAGTGAAGGGAGCAGACCCGAAAACAACCAAGAAACCAACCCTTCTGTGTACAGGGTGTTGTACGGACGTACCGAGTATTATGGTGCGTATTCGGACGTCTTGTCTGTCCGTGTTTGTTCTCTTTTGGATAAATTATTGAATGACCGAGGGGCGGGCCTCTTCGTCCCTTTGGTGGTGAATCTTGGTTTACTTGTCACCTGCGCTTGGCTCACGATATCACCATTATTTACCATCACCATTTTATCAGACGGTCCAATGAGATGACCTCGTCTGCCCGAGCTTTTACACAGCGTGGGGGTAGGGCAGGGCCAGCAGGGAGGTCGGCGATCGTCGCCAGATCACCGGACCCTGCACCACCATTATTTTAACCAGACCAGCACCTGTAGAGAGGGGGAGGGGTAGAAGCGGCCCAGTAACAAGAAGAGTCAGTCACACAAGCACACATACTACTTTAGAGAGAGAGAGGGGGGTGGAGATCTCGCTTATTCCCAGCCTTCTCTCTCTGTTGCCCCCTGCCCTTCTCTCCCTCCTTCTGGAAAAAAAAGCAACAGAGAGAAAAAAAAAAAAAAAGATCAACGACAGGCCAATGCACAGAAAGATAGAGACAAACAGACAGACAGAAACACAGGTGGCCTGGCCTGGTATGACCTGATCTGCTGCCTCGCATCCCTGCCCCGCCGCCGTTGAGCGGGAGGATTCAAAACCCCCTCAGCATCTACTTGCTTACCAGACCCAGCGACCCCAAACGCCGAAAGACCAAGCAAATCTCGACAATCAGACCTTGGACACGTGGGAAATCTAGTGGGATGCTACCCAACCCCTCTTTTTCACACACACACACACACCCCCACTCTGTGTCCCTCATTTTCTTCCTCCTCCTCCTCCTCACGCACTCGTGTGGTTCTCCTGCAGTCATACGGTAAGGGCGGCGGTGGGGGAGGGCTTACTTTACCAGGTTCCTTTGTACTATACTTACAGTACTATGTACTACTAAGGTGTAATATGGTACAGTCACTACTGCCAAGTAAGGTATAGAAATGGGTGTGTGTGTGTGTGGGCACATCGGTGTGTGAGAGAGCATGCATGGTAAGCTGCAACCCACACCTGCAGGTGTGCGTTACAAGCTGCGGCGCGGGCGAGAGAGAGCCCACACACGCGCACAGGGTTGCGTCTGTGATATATGCACGTCGGCTGGCTCGCCACCCAGCATCGCAGGGGGAGGACGGGCGCCGCCAATCAAGCTCCCTTGCCCCCTCCTCCTCCCCCCTCCACCCTTGGCTAGTCACGACGAAACATTGCGTCTAAATCTTGTTCATCATTCAATCATGATGAGTGCTGCGTGCGCTTGTTCATCGTCACCCACCTTGCCCCCCCGGTGGTCGGGTTCGGCCGTCGCTAATACAACCCTCCTTTGTTCTTCTTGGGGAACTGGGATGAATGCAGGGTTACAGTTCAGAGCGGTGTGCGTGTGAGTGTGTTAGAAAGAGAGAGAGAGAGAAAGAAAAGAGTGGATGAGGAAACTGGGAACACATGATGGGAAATGAATGGTCATCATTCATCATCAGGGACAAATCATGCCGAGACTGCCTCAGAGTCAGCCTCGCCGTAAAATTCCATTCCATTGATTGATTGATTGACTGACTGTGTGTCAAATGGCAAGGCAAAAGAAACCATGATGATGACGCCCCCCAAAACCTTCTCTTCCTTGGAAAGATAATCGACAAAGTCTGCGGGCTTCGAGAAGCGCGCTTGTAATACCACAAGCGATACCACCCTCCTCCTGCAACCCAGGTTTCATACATGAACGTTATAGTTGCATGCTCATTGTCGCGAAGGACCCGGCGGTGGGGGAAGGGGGGAGGGGTAGGGGGAGGGGGTTGTTTTGGAGGAGGAGGAAGAGGAGGAGGAGGAGGAGGGGGTGTGTGGGCGCGGTTACGACGGAGTCGGGTCCGAGGGGGTGGGAATGGGCCGAATCCACAGTCCACATGGCTCTCTCTCTCTTCAGTTCGGTTTGGTTTGGAGGAGGACCATTCTCACAACTACTCACTCCGGGCCCGAGGACTTTTTCTCAGGGTCCGGGATAAGGACTTATAACGGAGGCGCGGTGTTCTGTGCGAGATTCCGTACAGCAAGGTAGCTCCCTGTATGTGCCGACGGGGGTTACGGAGTGCTGTTTTTGTAAACTGGGAGGGAAAAAAAAAGGTTTGGACAGACAAGTTCCGGCGCTCGCCGGAAGTTTATTGCCATGCAGTTTCACGGCGGCAGCATGCAGGGGGAAGGGCGATCTCCTATGGTGAAGCTATCACAACAGACGATTGCTAGTGAGAATCAATCAAGAGTTTAGAGTTTACTTCTTGTCACCAAAAAGAAACCGCGATAGAAATAGAAACGATGCATACAAAAACAGTGCATGTGATGTAATTTTGCCTCTTCGTGATTGGCAAGTTAGTTCCATAGCTAATTAAGTACAGCGTCAAATGCTCGCTTTCCGTCCTGAAAAGCAAAGCATGAAAATTTGTGAAGTGAATCTTTCTGTTGATGCCATCCTCGGAGAAAAAAACGAAGAAAAAAAGTAAAACAAGACAAGAAAAAGTAAGAAATACCACAAAATCAATCGTACTGCTAAATTCCTTTGTCACACTGTGTCAACTCCTTTTTCCTCAGTACTCCGTCTCTTGAAAGACTCATGTTTTCAGTCTAATCAGCTTGGGAAGAAGTCTCGCGCCGAGCGTGATCCAAGTGAGGGAGGTAGATAGATTGGGAAATGAAAAAGATGGTTTTTGAGAGAGAACTGTGAAATTGCATGCCCCAAAAAATAAAAATATAAAAACGGGAAAAAATAGCCATAAAATAAAAAAAAACAAGCCGTAGCCTTCATGAACAGCGCCGCCAGCCCCTTAATGTTGTGATACCCTAGTACATTCCCTTCTTTTCGATAACACAAGGGCGAAGCGGACCAAGAGGTGAGGAAAAAAAAAAAAAAGTCCAGAGCAGGAGGTTGGAGGTCGTTTATATAAACATGTTCCCATAGGATCAGAGTGAAGCTATGGGAAGGTGAAGGTGTCGTCTCGGGAAGGGGGGTTTCTTCGGGCCAACCGTGGTATCTTAAAATCCAAATGCAGACCAGATTTGTGCAATGTATCATTTCTCTCATATTTTTTTTTTTTTTTTTTTTTTTATTCCTTCTTTTAGTTGCTGCTGGTCGATCCTTGCCTCTTCGTCTTGCACTTCTGGTGCAGCAGGTGTCCGTTTCGTGCTGTGGTCCTGGTGAACTCGGCGCCACAGTCTGGGCAGGTGGCCTTGGCAGCCTGGCCAGACTTCTCGCGCTGGTGCCGCAGAAGGTTGCTGAATGTCGAGAACTGGCGCCCGTTGCAGCCATGCTCCCAGCACTGGGGCTTGGGCCTGCTCTGGACAACGCGGACGGCGGAGGGTCCATCGGCGTGGTGTGGTGGCGCGCTGCCGGGCTGCATTATGGAGGGCATGGAGTACATCATGGGTGGCTCGTGCGACATAGGCCTGTTTTATTTGATGTCAGCTGTCTGAAAGCAAGGTTATATATAATCTGGATGTGGCCCAGGCTTACCCGTAGTGCGAGGAGACGCTGGAGCTCGAGGAGGGTGTGTATGGGTACTCTGGCAGATACGCCGGCGGCTGGTAAGGGCTGGGGAAGACCGTCGAGGTGGAAGACGGCAGAGGCGGCGAGTGGAGCGGCAGGGAGTTGGACGAGGGCAGAGGAGGCGAGTAAGGGGGCAGCACCAGCTGCGGGGCGAGTGTGGTGGGCTCGGTGAGCAGGGACAGATCGGAGGGGGCGGTGGTGTAGACGGGCATGCTGGGCAGGCTGCTGGTGCCGGTCGTGTAGTCGCCGTTGGCCGAGTGAGGCGGCGATGCCATGTCGTAGTGACCGCCTTGTGAGGAGTGGCTCTCTGTCCTGCGCAGGCGTGCTGACAGCTTGGAGTCGCGGCGGGCCTGGTCTCGCTGCCTCTTGAGCTCACGCTGCTCCGGTGCCATCCTGGGCGGGCTGTTGGTCATGGAGCGCTGCTGAGGAGGGGGCTGAGGCTGGAGTCCGATGCGTAGGGGCCAAGCTCCTGGCCGGGGAAAGTGTTGTGGGTGGGCTCGAGGACAACGTCTGCTCTAGTTAGACACACACGCACAAAAGAAAAGAACGGGCTCAGATGCGGCGGCCAGGCTGCCCTGTGTGATTTTACATACCAGGCCAGGCGAAGGAAGTTCGGCCGCCCATGTTGAAGTGGTGGTTGAAACCAGGGTCGTATTGAAGAGCGGCAGTACTCATAGTTGCTGAGTTTGAGGAGATAAAAAGTCCTAGGGAGTTTGTGTATGAAGACAGCGAGGATGAGAGTTGATGTGGTGGTTGGAAAGGCAGGAACAGTCCGAAGGTGTTGTTGGGTGTGTGAGTGTGAGAGTGTGAGTGTGTGTGTGTAAAAGAAGTAAGCAAGTTGATGTTTAGAATGCCACTCGTTGTCGTATATAAGACAGACTATGTAAGACAGGTGACTGAAGTTGAAAAGTTGAAAAGTTGATGGACGAGAAGGTGAGGTTAGAGTTTGGAAAGGAAGAGGAGTGGGCGTTGATATATGTTGAAGCTGAAGAGTAGAGCGCAGGCGAGGAGGGGTGAGTTGCTTCGGGTCGAGTCGTACTATGTATGTACCACCAACACCAGGGGGGTCAACCCATGTCGCTGGTCTCTATCTGTTGGTACTATGTACTCTTTCAGTGGACCCACCACACCCTCGCCAGGTAGTATGTATCTGGGGTCTCCTCTGGGTTCTCTGCCTCGAACCTGGTGTGCCCTGGGTCCACACCTAGGTTCTAATTCGAACGGTCTGGTCCCGGGGGTGGGAAGTGGGAGGGGGTCGGTCTGTGGGAGGGCAGAAGCAGAGATGAGAGAAGGAAACAAGCGACAAGATGAACAACCGTCTCAAGTGTGATGACGAAAAAAAAAAAAAAAAAGGGAAAAAATGCAGGACCAGGGCTGGCCAGCTGGGCTGCGAGCTCGTGTGGTGTTGGCACCACGATCATTTTCCGTCGACTCTCTCCTCTCTTGCCGGCGTGTCGAGAGCTGTGGACACCTCTCTATCTCTCTTCTTTTTTTGCGCCTTGTTGTCGGCTGTAAGCACGAGCAACTGTTGATGGAGCGGAGTTGATGGAGTGAGTGAAGTGGTGCCAAGAATAGTAGCAAAATCGTGGAGCAGAGGCGATCAAAGGTTGGTGCTCAGCTAGTTTAGGCTCCCGAAACGTCGATAGGGTATGGAGACGAGGTAAAATTGAACTTGCAAGGCCGGCGGGATGGCTATGGCTGTGGGCTCCGAGAGGAGAGCGAGCACTGGACATCTCAGCCTCAGGGAAAAAAAAAAAAAAAAAAAAAAAGAACCCCCTCCGATCAGAAGCACTACTGGAGATACTAAGCGCAGTGGCCGCACACCCACTGACAGCGAGAAGCTAGCGAGACCCAGAGACGAGATGATGGGCAGACTGGGGGGAAAAGGTACCAACCACAGCACACCCAGCCAGCTCCGTACACAAAGTACCTCGCAGCACCCTGCACAGTGTCGCAGAAAAAGCACATGGCAGGTAGCTTCAGGGGGCTCCCTGCTCATGCATCAAGTACCCAACCCCAAGAAGTACTTACATACCCCTTGTACTGGTACGTACCTTGGGAGCACAGGTATCTGCCTGGACAGCAAAGGGAACGGCAGCGGCAAGGCACTCTGCCGGGACGGGGGCCTGTTGACTGAGGAGCAGGGACAAGATGGCGACGAGGCGATGGCGCCTGTGGAAGGCCCGCCAGGCAGAAAGAACAGGGGACCGGCCGTCCTCGTCTAGGTTCCGAACAGTCCATGAGGGGAGGACCGCAGAGTGTATGAGGAAGTGACAGAGAGAGAGAGAGAGAGAGAGAGAGAGAGAGAGAAACAATAAATCTTGACAAATGTGTGTTCACGGCCCTGCCGTCCACCGCTGTTGGCCTGGCCTGTCGTGTGCTGTGTTGGTACTACAGATGTGAACTTGTTGGCAGCAAAAGAGGTGTGGACCAGGGCGTGTCCTCTCCCCACTGGGTGAAGACAAAAGGACACTGGCACACTGGAGAGGGCCAGGGACCAGGGCTCAATTTCAGTTAACCCAGGGCTCAGGTGCTGGTGGGTCATAGTACTGCGGGGCTCCGTAGCCAGTGGTACAGGCCTGAGAAGTGTGAGTGAGTACCCCATACAATCAGTACAGACTACCACCATAATTTTCCATGTACATAGTGGTACTATTGGTATGAATTGGGGGCCTTGGGCCTGAGCTGGTACCCACCCACACGGCGACGGTAGTCCCACACACACACACACACACACACGCTGTGCTCACAGCAGCTGGTGCTACATAGTACATGTCAAGTAGTAGCGGAGAAGGTTGGCGCTGTACGACGAAGCGCAGTGCGGACGAAGCGCGATAACTGATCTTCTGGCCCACAAACCTAGACCCAGATCCTGTGCTCTGAGAGTACCCATAGTAGCAGGGTGTTGCAGTGGCCCGGTCCGCCTTTTCTGTGCTGGTTTCTGGTGACAACACCAGCCGGAGGGCGGAGGGTTTACGCCGCTGCTTGTGCTTAGTCGGTGTCACAGCACAAAGGGACAGGCAGGGCCACCAGACGTTGGCGGCACAGTCATCCGCCGTGGCAGTGGGCGACGGGTCAAAAAGTCGAGGTGAGGCCAATCGAGCCGAGTCGAGCCGAGTCGCTCCGCCCCGGGTAGATGACTTGCCGACTGGCTGGATGAGTGATTGATTGAAAAAGGAAAAAAAAAGAAAAAGATGGAATGGCATAATGACCAACAGGCTGAGCTTCGAGCCCTTTTCTTAGGGGTGATGTCATGTGAGGACACAATAAGCAGACTCGAGACGATCGAGGAGCAAACTCATATTGGACCAACTGCCAGGAATAAACTGGGTGGATGGATGGACCCTGCTCTATTCTATTCTCTGAGCCAGTACTAAGTAACGCCTGCGAGAGGAAAAAGCAAAAAAGTACCACGTAGCTCATCATCGATCGTCTCTCGATTGCCTGGGTGGTACCCAGCTCTGCCTGTGCGACCCTGGCGCTAATCCAGCAAGCGAGGGCGAAGAGCAACTGACCGAGATCACAGAGGGTGAGTGAGTGGGTGTGCGAGAACGGGAACGGGAGGGAGAGAGACAAGGCTGACGTAGCTCTCTCGTGATCACAGACAGAGTCTTTCGGGACCGACCTGCTGAGAGTCAAAAATAGGTCCAGAAAAGAAAGGCAACAGAGAGAGAGAGAGAGACAGAGAGACCTGTGAGGGTAAATGGGGGGTGGGAAACAAACCATGAACTGACGCCAGGCATCGAAATTTCCTACAGTCTGTTTGGTTGTTTGTCGAAACCGTTGCACGGGCGGTGGGGCTGGGAGGGTTCCATAGTACTAGGCAGTTACCATAAGGTCTCTCTCTCTGTCTGTCTCTGCTGCCAAAAAAACACAGCAGGGGGGGGGGAGGCTGGAAAAAGAACCCAAGCATAGTACTATAGTAGGCCGCACTTATGTACTGTGGTACCGCCACGGGGGATGATGATGCCCCCGTAACTTATCCTGTCCCTGTTCACCACGCTATCCACTGGCTGGTACTAGGGGTTTCCCTCCTCTTGTGTCGTCTAGTCGGTACTTACCGGCTAGGTGGGACACAAACATCCGCCCGCGCCTGCTCCTTCAACCCAGCGGTCACTTTTCTGCTGCTATGTAAACCACCAACTGCCTTGTTGGCTAGTCTGAAGACTAATAGACGCCCGTCGACCAGGATGATGGGATACATAAAAATATGACACTCGGGGTAGATGGTGTGCCTGCTACTATGTTCTCGACCGATGGATGGCGGTGATCTCTGTTTCAGGGGGAGGGGGGATAAAATCATGGCTTAGGCTGATTGATTTGTGATACGTACCACGCAGACATGACCGACGGCCGGCACCAGAAAAGACAAGAAAAGTATGACCTGTAAGTATCTACTGACAGCCTCAGTCTCTCCTTGTTGTCTCTGCGCGTTGGGATACTGGACACTGGACTGTAAAATGAAAAGGTCAGACACCCAACAGGGTCCTCAAAATAACACCATAATACAACATATACAATGTCATGATATAAACCCACCTAACTATGCCCAAAACAGATATTGTACTGGGTGTATGGAACACATTCTGGCCCCTGCCCACCACCACCACCACAACCACCACTACCAACCTGGGAAAACAGACATAGTATTACTTGTATGTCCTACATGTAGGCGGTGTTATCAGACAACAAGTAAAGGCTGAGACATGGGACTAAACCGCCTAGAGAGGGGGCAAAATCCTCATCCCTGCAACATTCTATACTGAGTATACCGCGTATCTGCATCAGGGGTGAGGGCGAGATGATTTGCCTCAGGTACAGTGGGCTGCAGACCATGCACGTGGGTGTATGTGTTCCTCCTTGACAGGACCATGATCTTATCAGATGACCAGATGCTCCGTCGTGCCCCAATCGGTGCGTACGATGGTACGAACAAGCCCGGACAGGCACCTTTGCGAGGCTCAAACAGGTTGCGCAGGTGGAGACTGTCTGGATTGGTCCCGATCGGGACCAAGAGCGTCGCCTGTGTATTGCGGGAGGAGCCAACTGAGGATGACTTGTCGGCATTCAATGTTCTAAACTAAGATATGGGTGCGCACAACAATTCGCAGTCCCCTTTTTTCCCTCCTCCCCATCACCCCTGGGTGGCTCGTGGGCTCTGTTGTCCAGCTCTCGGTCCCGAGCTTACACACAGAGAGGTCGCATTCGGTGCGAAAGCCCACCCTCCCGGCTGAGAACGTATACCCTACCCTATGTGCCCTGGTTTCTGACAACGTTCCAGGTTGGAGCCACGTGGTGGGTGAGATAGTTTTATTGTGGTGGTGAAGTAGAGGAGGAGGAGGGGGGAGTGCTTCTGAATTAGAAGCACTGGCAAGGATGTTCACTGTTGTGTCGTCCGTCGTTGACAAGACAAGGTGAGTTTAAAGGGTTGCCTATAATACGCTGCGTCGTACCAAGTCAAAAAAAATTGCTGGTTGGAGAGGTCGAGATGAATTAAGTATACTGTGTACATAACACATAAATGTAACCCTCTGCAGAAGGGACCTCTTTCCCGAGCAATTTGAATTCTCTGCAGACGCAGGTCGCCCCTGCTAATTTGGAAGAGGAGGGAAGTTGGGGGAGCCGGGGTGGTTGATGGGAAGGTGTGGTGGGTGCGGTCCTTCCGCCTAGGCGTAGGGGCGGCGGGGTTGCTGCTAGTTGAGTGGTAACTTCCCAAATGCCCTTTCGGGTCTGTAGTGGACAACACCCGGCACTTTTGTCACTGATCGCATAACTGCCTCATTTCCTCGCACCTCACCGGCTTCCATCCTTCTCGTCACAGGTTAGAGATCTCATGCACACCCCCTGTGGCTCACATCACATCTTGTCAAATTGTTTGAGCAGCGGCTTCGGATCACATCTCGTTCTGTTTATCGGCGGGCCCCTGGTTTCTGCACCAGAAAGCCAGGGCGTGTCGGGCGTCATGATCATGTATCTTGGCAGCAACACAATGTCCACCATCATGATCGTCACCGCCAGTCATGCACACGCCAGCACTAGACACTTGGGAATCAGCATCATCGTCATTAGCACCATCTCATCGCCACAAAACCACCGCCGCCATCACCTTTCAGCCTCGACTTGTCTCATTCTGACGGCCCCAGTGGGGACCCAAAAAGCCCTCGCTGCGCTGCTGGCCCTGCAAAAGGCCGCTGCGCCGTAGCAGATCCGCTTTTTGCAGAGAGGAAGAAGCCCTCGCCTCATGCGGCGCAGGCTCTTGGCTCTCTCTCTATGTGTGTGTGTGTCCCCTTTCAGGTCGCCGCCTGATCTTTCTCAAATCGCAGCATACCATGGGTATTATCAGCATAATCTGATCGCTTCGTGGGACCCCCCGACTGGAACCTTCCTACCGGGTCCGAGTCTCACACAGCACCGATGATCTCGTCCGAGTGTATACTTTGCACAATGGGTGGTACGCCTGTGCACTCCGCCTCCTGGGTCACCTAGGGACGTGCCCGCCACCGAGTGCAACATCTAAACGAGGTTTCTTATCGTCACGGCATATTCAAACCTCACCCTTGGAGAGGAGAGCGCGGCATGGCTCCCAGCTCCACCAACAACAACAGCTCGAGGCCTGAACCCTCACCATTCCCGTCATGATCCGCAGGCGTACCTGAAGTTTCTCCTCCACAACCAACAGCTCTCGATCCCTGTCTCCCACGCACGGCCTCGACTTCTGCACCCAGCGAGACCTCTTAGGGCATTTTCCAGACCGTTGTGCTGGGGCGCCTGACCTGCAGCTGAGATGAAACAAGCGGGGCACATTTCCCAATCAGTACGATGGTTGGTGACTGCCTGGGCGACCAGGGCACACCGAGGCCCATGTACTGTCTGCTCTCCATTTCTCTCGCAAAATGAGTTCACCAGGGGGACGGGGACGGGGGAAAAGGGGGGCCGGGGCGCTGGGGTCTCTCTCTCTCTCTCTCTCTCGTCTTGATCCCCTACTATGGTATCTCCGTGTGGGAGCGATTAGGTCCGCTCCCATGTGGCATCTGTTCCTTTCCGTCGACCTGCTGCCGAGATACACCAGCTTTCTGTCGTCCCCCTGTGGCACCTTGAACACCTTCAAGCTCGCGCGGCCCATGGTGTCATCATCTCATCACCGGTAAACGCGGCGGCGCCGTCGACGCAAGATGCGGGCGTGTGTGTGCGGGAGAGTGAGGATGAGAGAGCACTAGACTGTTTCTAGAAGATCACATGCGGTCACAGCACTGTTGGAACACTGCTTATGGTACCAGACGAGCCTGGGAGGCTACCCTAGACGTCATCTTGCCGCTCCTCCCAACGGTCCCCTAACGCAATCTTGAAAGGGGGACTCGTCGTGAGCAGCAGCACCCTGAGCACCAACCTTTGTGCCCTGCGAGGTGGTAGCGAGAACGGGCCTGGCGGTGTGGAGTGTTGTCTCTTTTCTCCCTCCCCATGTGGCATTACTCAGAGACAAGGTCCAAGGAGAGACCTTCTGACTCTCTCTCTATCTTGACCGGCCACTTTCGCACCATCATAAGGCCCTTGCCAATACGGGGGTATTATGTACGTCCGTACTATAGTACCAAGGCAGATCGGCCGTCGCTATCGCGCCTCATCGAACCATTTCGACATCATCGTCGCAAGGGATGCTTCGGCAGGTGTGGGGGAAATTAGTGCTGGCCAGCCCTGCCCGGCGCCGTGTGGACCGGGGGGCCCAGAGGGGGTGTAAGCACAACTGGAGCGAGAAGGGTAATACAATTGAACCTGTGGTTGTATCAGTGGGAACATGGCGACAACCGGACGATAGCCAATGCTCCCAAGTGTCACTCAGTGTTACACTGTCATTGGGTACGGAAGATACGGACTGACCCTCCGGCCTCCCAAGGGTGACCAGGGGACCACGAGGCGGTCCTCTCCACTACCGATGGTAGGTACGGCCCATTATGGTCCGCGGACGATGCTGCAGCGAGTACCTGCTGTGTGTCTTTGGTGGAGTGGGCGCGCGCTCTGATTCGACACCAAACGCTGGCTCCCCATGCCCTCGGGCCCTACTACTATGAAGCACGCATGCTGTCATCGAGATACCCTCGCCTGCGCAAAATGTACCCTGTTGCTCCTTTCCCTCTCTTACTCTCTCCCTCTCCCTCCCACCTCCCTCTATTTTTCTCTATCTCTCTCTATCTCTTTCTCTCCATGATGAGATTGCGCGAGGTGGCCGTCCTGGCGCACCACTGAACTTCCCCTCCCCCTTGAGGATGCAATATGCGCTAGCCCATCCGAGAACGCCCTGTTCATCAGTGGCTGTCGCCGGGACATCGCACCGGGCCAAGCACCAGTTCTGCCGCCTGCTCCGCACATGGTACAACCTTCAGAGCCAAGCACGTGCCTGTCCTGTCTGGAACTGCTTTTATTTCAAATCATCCTCTCTCTCTCTCTGTGTGTGCTTGCGAGCCGGACCCGAAGGTTCTCGAGCGAAGGCGGGTCTTGTCCGAGCGGGCGGAATCACCAGATTGCGGGTACTGTACGGCAAGCCTCATTTCAAACATCCTGGAATCTTGCCCGAAAGCTGGTAGCCTAATGCCACCCATAATGGCTCACAACTCAGCTTGGTGTGGCTGATCCATAGATGCCAACCTGCATCGGACCTCAAGATGCGAGACAGCGTCGCATTGCGTCAAGATTCACATGCAGCTACCTCGTGGGACCTACAGCAGACCTTGCAGCGCAGCTTGGCCTCCAGGAGCGGCCTCGGGGTGTCGCATCACACCCACCCACCAACGCTACCCAAGAGGCGGATTCGAAAATCTGGAGAGAGTGAGAAAGGGGGGGGGGAGGGAGGGTGGATGGTGGGCAAGGGCTTGACCAGGGGCTGAAGGAGGATGAAGCGACCCAGCCGACTTCCCGCACGCTTGCACGACAAGCGATTTCACAGAACCAAAAAGAAAAATCTTTGTCCATGGACCATCCGAAGGACGACTAGTGCTATGTACCATAGTACTGCTGGGCGAGGACTGTGAGTTCCTCTACGCCGCCGCGGCAAATCCTCCAAGGAGGACAACAACACCTCGTTCTGAGTAGTCACACCGAGGCTATGAGTACTTTGCTTCGAGAACCACCCTCGAGAAGATGAGCTCGATTCCTTGACCCTGTTGCGGCTAACGTCAGCCATTATTTACCCACTTCTCCGCCATCTCATTTGTGTTTCTTTTTCTCTTTGGTGCGTTATTCTCGAGCAGGGTCTGTCTGCTTCGAGACTTCCAGGCGCCTCTGGCATGTGCCTCTCACGGTATGACAATGCTATCTGGTCCGCACCAATAGCGCTGAGCACGCAATGAAGTGCAGGTTCCCGATTGGCTTTGGGTCCAAACCACCAGTCGAGAGCGCGCGAAGGGAGGGAAGGGGGGGAGGGTCCATGGGAGTTTCGGATGTCCAGGACCAGGTCACGGTGTGAGACCCCTGCATTTGAGTTTGTATGGACGATCCCTGCCATCAGCCTGAAGTAACAGTACTGTGGTACGCTACAAGCCAACCAGCCAGTCAAGCTCACAGCGGCAAGGCTGGCGCAGAAGACAGCCCGGCCTGACCCAGCTGCACCGCGCTTGTTCTGCACACCAAAAAGTCAGCCGATCTAGCCGCGCAACCGTCACGGTCACACAGCCTTGCAGTAAGTTCCAAGGCACAGGCACACACACACACACACACACACACTCTCTCTCTCTCTCTCTCTCTCTCTCAGAGACACTCACACACACACACCTACTAACTAACCAAGACCTACGGGCACTATCTTTAGACCACCCTCCACATCGCAAGAGGACTAAATTCCACTACGGCATGATCGCCGTCCTCATTGCATCATCTCGACACCGTAGAGGGTGCCCCTCTCATCAGAGATGCCGCGTCGGCTGGAGTCTGTCCCATCAGAAAGGATACAGGCAGGCATGGCATGGCATGGCATGGTGGAGATTAGCAGGTCTGCTGCTGCTTGGCCCGCAGAACATGGCTCCCCGATACAACAGCCACAAGATATGCACTCTCTTTCTCTCTCTCTCTTTCTCGCTACTGCAGTGTGCTTACTACCACCGGCACCAGCAGACATACTATGAGTACTATTATGTGAGTAGTGGGGTCCGACGTTTTCCGAATGCGCTCTTTTTCCCTGAACATTATCTGCCGGGATCGCGCTGCGGGCCGGGGCGCTGTCGAGTCGCTCTTTTCAAGATGGGGGACCCCCTCTGATGCCCACCAAGCGAAATAGACTCAGACGGGGACCACCTGGCGATCAAGGCGCCAGGCGCAGACTTCACGAGTCGCGCAAACGGACACCGCTGCGGACACTAGCGAATGATCTCCCAGAGCGAGAACCGGCATTGACAAGTCCGGCAGCCCGCAAGCTGCAACGGCCTACCATAGCACTACTATTAAGTACCACTTTTACAGTCCCCGTGGTACTATAGCACTAGTTACAGCACTATCCTGTGTGTATACAATTAGGCACCGCTGCTGGGGGGATGAAAACTGACAGCTCATGCTATTCTTAGCATCCACCGGATTTTGTACTATGTAACGGGGCCTGCACAAAACCCGCCAAAGTTCTGACCGGACCTGGTTCGCAGACAAACGAGATGAGCCCAGCACAACCAGAAAGGAATCTGTCGAGATTCAAATTCGTCCCCCGGTATGACAAGGGCACCCCATACATAGTACATTATCCAAGAAGTTGGGAAGCCGGCTACTCCTGATGCCTGGTCGTCGCCGGGCGCAAGCGATATACAACAATGAATGGGGGTGTGTGCCTCGTCAGCGGCGACAGTGGGGCTCAGCACAGCGACACAGGAATTGTGCGCTTGCGGGTGTCTTCGCTTTCCAACCTGCCAGGTTACACAGCCGTCCCACAGCGTGGCACAATGCTTATGGTCTTACGCCCTTGTGTAACCGAGACCCAAGAGGGCTTACGTCCTAGCCGCGGGTGGTGTACGGGCTGTGGACAGGAACGGGCGCCGCAGCCTGGTCTGGTCAATTTTGCCCTCTCCGCACAAGGCCCCAGAACGGCAAAAGCCTCGTCCACCACCGTGCTATCGCGAATTGGGATGCTGATCTTTGTTGGCTAGCGCACGATACATTCCAGCTCGGCCCACCCTCAGTCTATTTTGTTCGTCCTGTTGTGGGGAACGACGAAGAAGGGGGGGCGAGCTCGTTGTCCAACGGGACCACCGGCGCACCTCAGGGCCCTCTTCTGTCTCTCTCACACACTCTCTCTCACTCTTTCTCTCTCTCACACACTCAAGTTTGGAAGCGATTTGTGTGTGTGTGTGTGTGTGTGTGTGTGTAACGACATGGTTGTGTGTACTTTACTATGGTACCTACCTAAAGAGGTTGGTTATGTACAGTACTTTGTAGAAAGAAGTGGGCAGAGCGCCAGGCCGGTCTAGGATGCAAGACAGCGTCGCACCAACTGGGTTCTGTGAGGAGAACCACAGAACCCACCACCCTTCTTCCCCTCTTACCATGCTACCATGTGCAACACTTGTATACGGCGCTGGGAGGAGAGGCAGGGGGAGAAAGAGACCCAGACAGCCAGGCACGTCAGTGTCAGTACCTACTAAGTAGTACGGACGTACACACAGAGACACCCCAGCCCCTGCAACGCGAAAAAAAAAAAGAGTTATATGGGTCCCATACTGCACGGACCCAGGACAGGGAGCAAAACAAGAGGGGAGAGGGGAAAATAAATTGTTAGTGTCACCGACAAGGCGTGGCAGACTGCGCCGAGCCGCTGCGCAACGCCCTTGGACAATAAGGTGAAGTTTGGCGACGCAGCCGCCACTTTCTGAGGAGGCACGCACAAAGGGCGAACGACTACAGACGTGGGACTCACAGTTGCGGTGAAGAAAAAGAAAAGGAAAGAAACTGCATACGATCAGCAACACGTTAGACGGTAGGGCAGAGTGTGTGTGTGTGTGTGTGTGTGTATGCGTGTGGTCCCGCCCGTGACCCGTATCCACGGGTAAAGAGGTGGTGGTGGTGGTGGTGGTGCATACCTACATCGTGCTGCACCACGCTGCTGCTGGCAGAAGCGAAGGATCACTGGCGTGGAGAGGGTCCTCCCGCCTGGGAGATGCGTGTCAAGCCCTACAGGGCTCTCTGCCGCCCTTCAACCAAGCATGTGCTGCGGCAAGCACACACACAACACAAAGCCTCTCACCCTCTGCGATTTTTTTGCGCGACAAGAAAGAGCACAGACGCAGCCAATGGTGATCAGCGCCACAGTTTTGGACGTCAGCAGCAAGCTTGCTAGATCTCTCTCCCCTCTCTCCCCCTCCCTCCTTTCTCGATGGCTGGCATCCTTTCCGCCACGCGATACGATGCGGCGACAGATCCCTGAATGGGGCGCTGCATGATTAATCTGCCCGAGACCCTTCGGCGCCTCGTCCCACGGGCACGGGATCGGTATGGGCTCGTCAAAGTTGCCTCCCAAACCTGGTGACTTTTGATCGGACCGCGCGATGCGGTGTGATGCGGTGGCATCTTTGCTACGTAGAGAGAGAGAGAGAGAGAGAGAGAGAGAGAGAAAGAGCTTGCGGGTGTGCGGCGCCTCTCCTGTAGGAGGCATGGATTTCCCAAATCACCTGGGCGCGCACTTTTATTGCGACGGCGGGCTTTGCAAGGTGTTGTCTTGCGGGGCCCTTTTGTTGCTCTCCTGTATCTCTGCAGTACTACTACCAAGTATGTACGTCTGTACTATGGTACCTGGGGCAGAGACAAGGGCAGATTCCCTACGTGTTCGCAGATGCTTGACCGACCCCATTCAGCAGAAGAACAAACTACCCTGGACGGCGGGCCCCGCCCCTGACTGTGTGTGTGTAAGATGATTGGGCCAGGAACGATACCTCATGTGCTATGTACCTGGTACGGGGACCACGGCGGTCGCGAAGAAGAGGAAAGACTGTCACATTCGTGGCAAGCATGAACTTCGCCCCAGCAACAACACTTTCCCCCACCCCTAAAGAGAAGGGTGGATGTGGACTCAATCTCGTCGCCGAGACGCGGTCGCATTATTGGTCCAACAAGATTACTACTGCTGTACATAGTACGCATGTACTTATACGATGCTTACAGCACAGTAGGAACAAAAATCAGAGAGAGAGAGAGAGAGAGAGAGAGAGAAACGAACCCGATGCCGGTCCCGTGATTTGACTGGTGCTCCCTGGGGGCGGGGTCCTTCAAGAATCTTATGTCCGTTTTGGGTCAGGGTCACTGGGCCCGTGGTATCATCGGCTCTTGCGGACCGCTTACCACTTGTGGGGACCCCTCCGCTCATTTCTCTCTCTACCTCTCTCTCCCTGGACATCGAATCTGCCCAGTGGAACTTTAGAGGAAAGAAAAGAAAAAGAAAAGACCAGGGAGAATGGGACACACACACAAGGGGGGAGGGAGGGAAGGAAAAAAAAAAAACATGGGGTTTAGCGGTAGATTTAGATCTCGGGTCTTGGGAGTCAGAGTCAGGGGGGGAGAGAGAGAGAGAGAGAGATCCCTCCAAGAAGGGTGGTTCAGGATCCTGCACAGATCTACTATGTATCTCGTTTGCTGACATCAGCCGAAGGCGCAATAATCTATCCGCGGAAGAAAAAAAAAAAAAAAAAAAGAGGGCATCTTGTTATAGCCGAGTCCGAAACGGACCGGCGGAGCAACACAAGTTCTAAACTGTGGTACTCAAACACATAAACACCGAGCAATGCGCGCGCGCCTGGGGCGACGGAGAGAGAGAAGGGATTTGGGACAATGCAAAGGCCGGTTGTATAGTTGAGGAGGAGGGGAGAAGGGATGGAAGGGGTGGGCGACGATCGTGTCAGGTGGCTCGTTTTCGCGTCTTGTTCCGAGAGACTTTCTCTCTCTGTGTGTCTCCTCGCATGTACGAATTTCTTGGTATGAAGTGGGCCTTGTTGCTCTGAACTTTGTGACCCTCAAACGCTACGACCATTCAGGGACCCCCAGAAATAACATCACTGCCACCCCCTTCTTTGGAGGAGGGCATGTCACCTATCACACCTCCTCTCCTCCCCCCCCCAAAAGCACCAGCCAAGCCAAGCACAAGCGAGCGAACGAATGAGAAACAATGTTCCATGTGGCATGCGTGAGAGAAATTTGGAGCTGCGCGATTTGCGCTTAGCAGACCCTCCTCCATCATACGATTGCGGGGGGAAGGAGACTGGACAAAGAGATTAAACCATGGATTTAACACACAGCATCAATCAAAGAGAGAATGCGACCCGACACGGCAGTCCACCTTCCCCAACCCCCACGCAGAGGGTGCTGCTACTATGGTCATAGTACGGACGTACAGTGGATTGATGATAGATGGAGCTGACGCCCCGAGAGAACAGGCCCTCCCCGCAGTTTTTCTTGAGGAAGGGGTCCCCCCGTTCCCATTCATCCGTCGTCCCACCCACCAAGGCTGCACGGACATCTGGCGAAGCTCCAGCCCTATGAGCAACCAGATAGATCCCTCCCATGCCTTCCCCCCTTTCCAAAGTCTGCTACAAGAAGCTATGTGTGTGGGTGCGATGTGATGGTGTGGGTGCCGTGTCTCTGCCGACTTATGTGCTAGCTAAGAAGAAACAAAAACAAAAAAAAAAAAAGAGAGAGACAAGGCGCCGACAGGACTGAACGCCCCCTACGTATTGCCCATCACACCGAGTCCTGCCATGGAGTCGTCTTTCTCCTACACAGTATTCGGCGCAGGGTGAAAAGGGCTCAGAAAAAGAAGCATTCACATCCCGACTAGCTCTGGCTCTCGATGTACTTTACTGCTCATTGGGTTACATGAGTTTCATAGTACGTCCGTACTTACTTACTATGTACTACCAAGTATGTACTTGTTTATGATGCCATGTTACGCCGACTGGGTTCTTTTGTAGGCCCCTGGCCCCTGCGAATCTACACAACTAGGACCTATGAACCGCGGCGGGGCCACTGAAGCGCAATGATCGACCGCACTTTGGGGGAGGGAAACATTCCACATTGGCAGCGGGTAAGTGAACCTTCCTCCTCCCCCCGCGCCTTCTTCTCTTTTTGTTATTTTTTCTTCTTTTTTTTTTTTTTTTTTTTTTTTTTGATATTTTACTTTTTCGCTGGAGACTCTCTCGGCCTCACTTTTGTCTCACGCTGTACCAGCAAAGCTTTGTTTGGAGCCACGACTCGGGCATACAAAGTATATGTCAGGCGGGCTTGTCGGAAGACACATTTGCCGGGAGGAGGTGGATCAGCAGGAAGGGCTGTAGGGCTGTACGCCACAGGCCTGGGTATCCTTTCCTCGTTGGCGTTGACACTAAAAGCACAGACAGACCAGAACGTTGTGCATCTTCTACTTGTATGGTATTGATATTGTTTACTTTGTTACCTAAGACGTCAACACAGCCATCAAGCTAGCCAGCCCCCCCCTTCCCCCTGGTGGGGAGCCGCCAGCAGGGCACGACAAGGATGATATCAGGGCACGTATCATCTGCTCAGTACTGTACTCTGGTAGATCTTGACGGTCAGCAGCGCGACCTTGGGAGAGGCCAATGTGTCACGGCACGTCAGAGAGAGAGAGAGAGAGCACACTTGTGCCCTGATGTCAGAAAACCCCTATTAGCTTGGGCTTTACTACTATAGTATGTAGTGGTTACGGTACTTACGGTACTTACAATGTACCAGACCCAGTAGGGCTGACCGGGCAAATTACCAACAAACCCCCAACCATCCACTCAAGGGCTGCAAGGAACACGCGCGTAAAAAACAAATCTCCATAACATACGGTCAGCCATGATCTAGCGGTATGTAAACTAAGTACCTTGTGTGTAAATGGTTGGCAGACAGAGGCAGAGAGAGACCTTGTGGTCCAGCCTGCGCCTGTGACCACACCACCACTCGTGTGGCCTCTCTAATTTGGCCACATGCAGGTGGGCTGGGCCCCCGGGGGGGCGTCGTTTCTTAGATGCATAGGCTCCGGCGCAGATGAACGCCCTGAGTTGTTGCTTGTCGATGAGCGTGTAAGTACTTACTTAGTACTACTAACCACTAACGAGGTGTGCAGCCGATGCCCATTCTCCAGTTCTCGACCGTGGCCCCCAACTTTATTTCCTCTTCTTCTTTTTTCTCTCTCTCTGTTTCTCTTGTCTTGCAAAAAGTCCCCTCGGCGTTCTTTTATGTGTGACACTTGCCTGGCCCCGCCCCCGCCGCCGTACGAGGAGGAGGAGGAGGAGGCCTATGGATACCTTGGGTACTTGGTAGTGTGTGCCCTGTAAGTGAGTGTGTCCTTTTTTTTTTTCTACCTCTCTCTCTTGTTCCTCGTATCTTCTCTCTCTATTGTTCTTTCACCTTTCTCTTTTTACCCCCTCTTTCGGAACCGACCACCAGGGACCAGACGCAGATAATTGTCCGAGCCGCGTCCGAGTACGACCTGCCACTCCCCCCGCAGCCACCACCACCGCCACTAGACTTCATTTTTTCATTATGACATTTTCATTTGGGGGGGAGGAGGGGGGGCTTATTGTATTGTTTTCCTGCCTAGGGTGATTTCAGATCATGTGGCGGCGAGCTAAGCCTTATATTGGTGGCATGAGAGCAAGAGAGAGAGAGAGAGACAGAGTGAGTAAGAGAGAGAGGCTCATGTAAAAAGAAAAATTAAGGTGGAACATATCTGTGTCACTCACTGCTCACTAATGCATGTATGTGAAACCGATAATACAAGCCAGCAAGCAGTAGATCTCTTGGGAGTGGGTGGTTGCTTGCGTCTGTCGCACCAAACACAAGATGATGATGGGCTGGTGCAGCCCTCTTCCTTCAGCCTTACGACGCTCCAGATGACTGCAGGAGAAGATAAGAAGGGGGGAAGGGAAAAGAAGAAGAATAAAAAGTGCACTACTTGGTCACACACACCCTTTTTCTGTCTACTGCTGACGAACCTAAACAACTGCAATCTTGTTCGATAATGCTGATGCTGCTGATGAAGGGGGCCGTAATTTTGCTTCGGCTGCTTGGACAATCGTCTTGGCATATCAAAAGATAGATATAATAATGAGTGAGCGTGAGATTGTGAGAGACGCATGGAGAGAAAACGTGTGTGCTTAGGGAGGCGGAGGGTTACATCGTACACCGGCAAAAGAGACCGGCCGAAAAAGGTCACACACGCTCTCTCTCTGTTCCTCTCTCTCTCTCTCTGTCTTCCTCAATCTCATTTCCCTAGTAAGAGATGACGAGAGTAAAAAAATATTATAGCCCACGTATTACTAGAAGAGACCTCCTCAAACAAAGCCAAGTAAGGAAAAAAAACCAAATAAAAACCCAACCAGCTCACATGGCCCCAGCTGCTGTATGTGCTACTCCGCGCACCCCGAGAAAGTGGCTCCTCGTCGACGACTTGTCCCCTTGGCCCCCTCCTCTTTGCCCCAGGCATGAAGAAGAGACACGGAGGTACATCGGTCAGACTCAAATATGTACAAAGAGGGCAAAAATAAATTTTCAGGAGCTGATATAGTTTGAAGGAAAACCTTGAAATCAATTTGCCATTTCTGACCAATGGTGTTGGTTGACAAGGCGAACAAGTAGAAACGAAGAAGACGAGCGGGGGGTGGCGCTTGTGTCATGTGTGTTCAGGTAAGTAGTAATCTCTGCGATTTTTACCCCCTTTTTTTTTTTTTTGGAATTCTCCTCTTCTCAGCCTTGCTCAGCCTCGTGTCAAGTATTATTTACAAAATCAACTATAAGACTGGAAGCCCGAGCGTCGCCAAAATAGGCTGACGCCTGGGCCTCACCACGCGCCCTGCTGAAGAGGGTCTTCTTACCTGTATTCTCTTCTGCCTGGAGGAAGAGAAAGAGAGAGAGAGAGAGAGAGAGAGAGAGAGAGAGAAAGAGAAAGAACAAGACAGAGCGAAAGAAAATAGTACTCTTGTTTTTGGGGGGTTTTTTTTTCAACAATCTCTTTTAAGCAGGCAGACTTTGTCTCTTCGTCCTGTTGACCGCTCTCAAGGTGCCCATATCCCGGTCGGGACGTTGACGTGTCGTGGGGACTTTTGACGGGCCACTTGCTTGCCCATCCGAGTACGCAAAATGCGCTGTTGTCCACGGCCCAGCCGAACAACGAAACAACTGCCCGTGGACAGATTTGACATGGCGAGGGTGAGGGGAGGGCCCGTATCTGTGCCGGCCAGCGTTTTCACCCGCGGCCCTGGCAGGTATCGATAGGTTCCCAGAGGCTCTCTCCTTCACTCACTCCTGCTGGGCAAATTGTTAAGCACACCGACTCGTTCATCCTGTGTCCTTACTTGTAATGATGATAGCCAGAGGGAAGACTCGGGCTACAGAATGGGCTGAATCTCGCTTCCCCTGGCCAGAACCTTCATCACAGGTGCTGAGACGTACTATGCCTCTTGGTTGTCGACATAGCTATAACAAATCTCCAAGGACCACTTCCTCCGTAAACCGCAAGTCGGGGTAAATCTTTGAGATTTGTTGTTGAGAGGGGGGATTGTGCACGCACACGTCGGTCCCGACTCCCCTGATCTTCAGATGTATGTGCTGCTGCTGTTGAAGGTGGGCCTGGACCTCATTCAGTCGCCGGGTCCTGATCATCGGCCCCCTTTCCACCCGTATATGCCACCCCAGGGTACATCGTCGTGACTGGCCCCTCGGGTGGCTCTGCGTCCTCCTCCTCCTCCTCCTTGGGTGGCCGATTTGTCATCTCTCGTGTGTAGGGAAAGCTTGCCTTCCGTACGATGCCAGACAAAGTGGCTATCTCCACCAGAGAGAGAGAGAGAGAGAGAGAGTCCACACCTCCTTGCCACGAGAAGTACTCGTGACACCCTTGCCCTCCTCTCTCCCCCCACTGTGCCATGTATGTACTCGCGATGTTTGGAAGACGAGGCTTCCCGCCTTGTCCGGCTCCCCTCCAAGTGGGCAAAACGATCCTTGCAGACACACCCAGTGAGGCTCCAGAGACGCCCACAGTGTACATTCGTGAGGGTACAAACCAGATGGGCTATGGAACATCTGGAGACGATGACATGCCAAACCCCCCAACATGTCCTGTCTGATGGTCTCTGTCAAGCGAAATCTCGTGCACGCCATGACCAATGTACATAGTACACATGATTTCCTCCACCACCCCTCCTCCCCTGCAGCTGACCAGTCGCCGTTGCCAATTTGCGGTACATGAGGAAAAAGCCCCAAGCTGCATGATAGGATCGGTTCCGAAACACCCAGCAAGCCACGCGCCGCGGGAGTGCACCGCGGACTATCGCCCAGCCCCTCCGAAGATGTTACGGCAGGACTTTGCGTGCCTGCATAGAAAGCAAAGCTTGGCAGGAACGGACAGGCAAGGTCCTCGATTTCCTCTCTCTCGACACTGCGCCTGCAGAGAAGCTCGCCTCCCGGGGGTTTCGCATCGTCTGTGATCCTTACAACCAACCTTAGATCCTTCGCTCGACCTCGAGTGTCCAGATGCGTGTAAGCCCGGCCGCAGTCCGACGGCGACATGTGGGAATTTTCAAAACAACAGGAGCGACATGCCTGTTCAACTGCCCACGACACCACGTTTTTTTTTCTTTCTTGTTCCAATCCTTCGCGTGATTTGTGTAAGCGTGTGTATGGGTTTGCGCGTACCATTTGACCGTTCATCTCGTCGTCGAACCTCAACAGCATCTGATCCATGATCGCCACACCCGTCCGTGCCGGCTGTGCTAAGAATAGCTGCCGAATCCTTTCACTTCTCGACAACCCTCCCCACCCCTCGACACACACGACGGGTCCTCCCATCACAGGATCTTTGTGTTGTTCCGCCCGAGTGCTATACCCCGCGGGCGGCCATCACTTTCCAGGTCCCGAGTGCTGCTTGAGCCGTATCCTATTTTCTCATCGCTGCTTGTCATCCGCAATCTCTGTGGGGTGGATAGCCATCTGGCGCAACCAACAGCCAGAATAGATGACGGCCCACCAAGGCCCGATAATATGCATGTGGACGAACTCATCGGGTGGCGACACTGGCTGTTCTTGGTGGGCTGGACAGCTTGGTCCGTTAGCCGCCTAGGCGGCCCAGATGAGGCCCCCCTCCTCGAGCTGTTGAGCATCGCCACTCGGCGCGCGTCAGAGCTGCTCGCAGGTTCTGTCTTCAGGTTGATGATCTGGACCGCGCCTTGCTCAGGATTGTTGGGTTCAGACGAGGCAGATAGGATTTGCCGCCGCACGATATCCCTAGGCAGCAGAATGAGAAGCGCCTAGCCGCGCTTGAGTGTCGCAGGTTGTGGTGGTGGTGGCGTGGTAATGCAGGGGTGGGGAGACTTGTGGCAGCCCTGACTGCGACCTTGCACGGCTTGCTGAATACGGCATCGACTGTGGGATATCGAAATTAGACATCCAAAAGAGACACCCCAGGACATGGTGGTGGCGACAGCACGGAGATACGTCTCGAACGGTCGATTTGGGATGAATCTGGACCATCGGGTCACCCCAACTGCGACTTCACAAAACGTGAGACCGATCCAGGGGGCACCATCACTTTCTCAACGCAGTCGTTGGGCGAGGATCAGCGCCCACATTGTGGCACACTGTCGAGAAAAGCCCGCCCCCCCTGCCGAAGACTTGTCGGATCTCGAAGCCTGATCCTATTCGTGGTGTGGATAGAGATGGATACGGGAAAAGGGTACGTCGGCTCTGCTTCGGCGGTCTCATCTTTCATTTTTAGGTCTGATAGAGCAACATCAAGTATGCTATTTTGGAAGTGCACCGGAGATACTCAAAAATCGCTGCTCCTTTGCCGATATTCCGTGGGGATCCGTTAGAGACAAGACAAGACAGCATGTGGCTGTTGGTATTGTTTGTTGAGTTTGGACATCGCCTTCGTGCTCTGTGGCGGTAGTCATGTGTAGATCGAGCCCTGAGGAGAATACTCAGAGTCAGTATCGAAGCAGACACATCGAGGCCAGAACCTCAGCGGTAGACGTCCCTCGTAAGCTATGCTGTCACGATGACCAGACAACTGTCGTCGGAGAGATCTGCAGACAATGGCCTTGAGGCCAGGATGGATAGCAGCCCTACCATGTCTCGAGTTCTCCGTTACATCCTCTACACCTTCTGTGCGCTCATGGTAGCTCCTGTAGTCTGTGATTCGTCTTAAAGACGGAGGCTCAGTTATGATCGAAGGCTCCCAGTCGTCGCATTCAGCAAACCGACCATACAGGACGCTTGGGTATGCGTTATTGTCGTGAGCCATGATATCTGGCGGGCGAGACATGCGCCCTCCTTTAGGCGTTCCAAATGGCCAGATACTTAGACCTGCCACCACGGTATCAGTTTCGTGCCGGTCCTTTTGCCATCTGGATATTCCATCACTAGTGTAGATATGGTTGAGGGGCCTACCTGAACACAGAACGACACAGGCCATCCAGTAATGTCAGGAACTGAACGGAGGCGATAGTTCCGAGCACATGAAGCTCGCTCATGACTCACATAGACCACAAGAGCATGCCACCGTGAGAACCGATCCAGTCTCTGTGAGATGATCGCCAACACCTGATCTACTGGAGAAGGGTTAGATTGCAGTCTTAATTCCAGCACTGCGATGCGTTTTCTCTCGACCATGAGCATGCTCAATATCTCATCCCGGTTGTGTCCTTAGCACCAAATGTGCCCGATGCCAGGTTCCAAGAGATTGGGCCATGGATTGAATCATCCTGCATCCATCCTGCGTGTTCAGTTTTTTTGCTCTTGTCTTGCAAAGGGTGGATCTGTGACCAAGTCTGAATGACGCATTCGAGCGCAACTTGTCTTGGTCCAATGGATCGCCGAAAGCCCCAATCGTTCATTTTCGGGTTGACCACCGTTGACTATTGCGCGGGCGCAACGCTGCCAGACTCTTGAGGTCTCGGTACGCCAAGCCGTCGCGACAATAAGCCCAGAGAAAGAAAGAGAGAGAGAGAGGCTTTCCAACCAGTCACCAAAGAGAAGCCATGGTCGGAACGAAGCTGGCGCCAGGCTCATGACAGACCTGTCAGCCTCAAATCTGCCATCGAAGCTCGCTGCTCGGTAGCAGACGTCCTCCGAAACTCAGCAAGCTTCTGAGTAAACCGAGTACCAAGGTGTAGACGGCCGCGACGATAGCAGTTCCAAGCCCCTTCAAAACCCCTCTTGGGCCGATGTCTTCCTCAGAAGCGAGAGCATAGTAGCTCTCAGTCCGAACCAGGTGCCATGAGACGATTTAACACTTGATAAACGAAGTCTCGACAGATCGGACAGTCAGTCCATGACCAGAAGACCAGGACCGAGAACACAGCGAGAACAGCAATGGTGGCAAGGCTGTGCACCGCCCTGGCGCGGAAGCAGCTCCGGCATCAGTTTGCCTCGATATCACATATGGGACAGGATTGAAGACGAGTCGGCCCCTCCAGTGAAGACTGCCTCAATCCCGGGGCCGACTCGTCGTATCGGTAGCTCTGTGTTCCTTGTTTTCCACATTGGTTGACTCTCAGTTCGTGAGAAAGACACAGCTCGCCCTCACTATTGCCCACGCCGTTGATGACCGTTACAAGCTCTTCCTTTCCCTTCCTTCCGCTGTGATCATCTCGATGTTCCGCGCTGCTCACACTTGCGAGGAAAGAGGAAGCTCGTCTGTCGAATCTTATCTTCACCTCTGCTGTAGTGACGACTGCTCTGTGCAGCTTTTAGCTCGCGGCAAAAGACTTGCTGGGAACCTGGCCGAGAATAGAGGGACAGAGAGACAGAGAGAGAGAAAAGGGAAACTCCTGATGGAAGAAGTTGATCCTGAACCAGTAAAGGGAAGTCTGCACCGGTTTTGGTCTTGTATGGACGGACTTTTGAACATGTGGTTTTCAGGCTCAACAAACATTGACTTCTCTGGGTTGAAAGAGGGGTAAAGCCATCCGATTGTGAGCAGTGACATCATAAGCGTGATCCCCAAGTGATACAGCGATGCCGTGTTAGCACTGAGTGCTTAGGAGCCGGTCGAAATGAGCATATTTGGTCATGTAAACAAAGAAGAAAACAAGGCACCTCTTGAGAGCAGATGGGCGTGGTTCGCATTGCTTCATTGTCGTTGTCGTTGTCGTCGTCGCAGTCGTAGCCATCATCAACATGCAAGGAGGAAGTGAGACGGGCAGCAGGTCGGTCCTTCCGTCCGCCAGTGTGCTGGAGTCGAAATAAGCTTATCTTATCTGGAGGCCGAGGAACGCTCTCAGTTCCAATGCCGCCGCGGACTGAGTGCCTTGACTCGGGCTCAGGTCCACCGTTATCGGTCAAAGTCGCCGAGTACACCAACCTATGCAATATCCCTGACTAACAGAGACGACTCCGGCCTGCGATTGCCGTGATAGAAAGAAGAAGAAAAAAAAAAGAAAAAGAAAAAAAAAAAGGCACCGAGTTGTCGTCGTCGTGTCGTCGTCGATGATGTGTGTTGGTCCTTGTCAAGCTTGTTAAGGGTTAATCCAGAATACACACTCACACAACAGAGAAAGAGAGTCACTTTCCCAACACAACTCACACTCGCTGCTCCATAAGATGAGGCTCGTACGGTCTGCTTCACGCCTGCGGTCCTCGTGTCTGAGGACTGTTTCTGGCACCCGTGCCTTGAGCAGCAGCAGCACCGGCATCTCGCCAGCTCGGTCGCTTCTCTCCTCCTCGCGAGCACCCTCACAGGCCGAGGCCAAGTCACCCTCGGCTGCAGTCTCGAGGATCTCATGGCGGGCGGCAGCAGCAGCCCCTTCTTCTTCTTCTTCTTCTTCCTCCTCCTCCGGCGCGAGGAGGTACGCCTCCTCCTCATCCAGCAGCGATGAGGCTCTCCAGAAGACAGCCCTGTACGACCTTCACGTCTCGCACGGCGGCAAGATGGTCCCCTTTGGTGGTTTCCACATGCCGGTGCAGTACGCCTCCCTCTCCGTCTCGGCCTCGCACGCCTTCACGCGCACGCACGCCTCGCTCTTCGACGTCAGCCACATGGTCCAGCGCATCTTCTCTGGCCCAGGGGCCGCCGCATTCCTGCAGCGCGTGACCCCGGCCGGCCTGGCCGCACTGCCCGTCAACAGCAGCACCCTGTCCGCCCTCCTGCACCCGGGCACCGGCGGCATCGTCGACGACACCGTCATCACCAAGCTAGCCGACGACGAGTTCTACGTCGTCACCAACGCCGCCTGTCGCGCCAAGGATGACGCCTACCTCGCCGAGCAGCTGTCCGCCTGGGACGGCCCCGCCGTGCGCCACGAGAAGCAGGACCACAAGGGCCTCATCGCCCTGCAGGGCCCCCTGAGCGCCGATATTCTGGCCTCCGTGCTCGCAGCTGCTGGGCCTGACGGCGACAGCCCCGCCGCTGACCTGAAGAGCCTGTTCTTCGGCACCTGCACCACCGCCAGGATCACCACCCTCGGGGGCGGGGCCGCCTCTGCGCCCGTGCTGGTCAGCCGCGGCGGGTACACCGGCGAGGACGGCTTTGAGATCTCGATCCCGAGCGCCGAGGAGACAGTCGCCGTCACCGAGGCGCTCCTGGCCGCCACGGGGCCGGAGAGGCTGCAGCTGGCTGGCCTCGGCGCCAGGGACAGCCTGCGCCTCGAGGCGGGCATGTGTCTGTACGGCCACGACCTGGACGACTCCACCACCCCCGTCGAGGGCGGCCTGAGCTGGATCATCCCCAAGGACAGGAGGGGCGCCGATGCAGGGTTCCACGGGGCCGAGGTCCTCGCTAAGCAGCTCGTGCCCAAGACCAAGGGCGGCGCCGGCGTCGACAGGAGGAGGGTCGGCTTCCTGGTCGAGGGCGCCCCCGCCAGAGAGGGCGCCGAGGTCGTCAGCAAGGACGGAGAAAAGATTGGCAGCATCACCAGTGGGTGTCCCAGCCCCACTCTGGGCAAGAACATCGCCATGGGCTACATCAAGGATGGTTTCCACAAGTCTGGGACTGAGGTGGCCGTTGTCGTGCGGGGGAGGAACCGCAAGGCGGTGGTGTCCAAAATGCCATTCGTTCCCACAAAGTATTGGAAGGGCACGGCTCCTGCATAATTGTAAAAGGTGAGGAGGGATTTCCTTGGAGTAGGGTAGGTGAGAAAAAGGGGACTTCCAGGAGATTTCAAAGACGTGGTCAAGAAATGGCGTTGCACATCTCTCTCTCTCTCTCTCAACAGATACATTTGAGAGTAGCATCTAGGACAGGCATAGTCCAAAGGCTCTAGGCCTTTGTATTCAACAACAACAATAACAAGCAAGGCTCATAGGAATAGCCAAGGCAGTTATAAAATCGTAATGGAGACTCCCAGCAGAGCCAACACGCCCTCCAGAATCTCTTATGTTGCAGACATTAGGCCAATATAATCTCGGAAGAGTCATGATGACACACAATTGTTACATATAGCCCTGTCGACGGTATTGCGCAAATCAAATACTCAAAAATAAAAACAATAAAAAGCCGAATGATGCCACAGATATATAATGCATGCAGTACTCCTACATCCCAGAGTGTGCTCTCCCCTCTCCCTCTCTTCACGAAACCAACCCAACCCCCGGCTTACTTGTCATTATTCTCAAAACTGTACTTCAGCCACCCGCCCAGCGCCCTCAGGCTCTCCCACCTCACGTTCTCGTCCGCCTCGGCCATCAGCTGCATCACCCTCGTCTTGAGGCCTAGCTTCTCCAGCGTGCCCCTCTTCTCCGGCACCTCCTTGACCAGGGCGCCGACGTCGTTGCACGCGATGGCCAGCACGGCCTTGTCGTTGTCCCAAGGCTTGGACATGATCTCGGCCAGCTTCTTGAGTACCTGGCCGTTCTCGTAGTCGATGATCTTGCGGGCGTTCTCGGCCCAGAACACCGTGCTCCTGTGGGGGGTGACCACCGCAGATGGCCTGACTGGACCTCGGCCACATACTCGTCAAAGGTCGTCTTGGTCTTTGTGTACTCGTCGAGCATGTCCCTGAGGGAAGCCAGCTCCTCCTGGAGGTCGGGGTCCGTGAGCTGGCGCGTGCTGAGGTTCTGGAGGAGGGCGGGCAGGCGGACCAGCACGGCCTGGGGTAGGAGTGTCTTCTGGTTGGTGCGCAGCAGGTTGTAGAGCGTTGACACCAGGAGCCGGGTCGTCTTCTCCTTGGGGGAGAGGCGGAGGAGTTGGGTATAGAGGGGGATGATGTCGTACTCGCTATTAAAAAAAAAAAAAAGAACCAAGTCAGCCCCCATCCACACGAGCTTCAGACACACATTCAGGGTGATTCAATTCTTGGCTCACTCGTTCAGCTCGTCGCCCACCTCCTCGGCCTCGAAGCTCAGCTGCCACATGACGAGCAGGACGTGATAGAGCAGCTGCAGGCCCACCCCGCCACCCAGGGACCCGTCCAGGCCCTTGGACACGCCCGTGGTGCCGCTCCACAGGCTCGCGCTCGAGTCCCCGTTGGCCACACCGCATGCCGTCTTCAGGATGTGTATCAGCGGCTCGACGGTCTCGCTGCGCTGTGCCCAGAACTGCTGCCGGGAGACGCTGCCGTAGAGCAGGGACGAGTACTCGAGCACGCCGATGTCCTGCAGGCCGGCATCGGAGTTCTTGGTCAGGGAGGAGAGATAGCTGTAGAGGTGGGGGAGGGCTTTCTTGACGGTCGCCGCGGATTCGTCCCGCGAGCTTGCCATGAGGCTGGCGAGCACGGCGGAGGTGAGGAGGGGTATCGGGTCCTCAGGGCTGGAGGAGTGTGCCAGGAGCGGGAGGAAGTGCTTGTACGGGTCTCCATTCTTGAAGAGGGCTTTCGGGAGGGAGGGCACGCCTGTTGTTGTTGCACAAACGCAAGAGGAGAGACACTGGTCAGCTAGCTTTCCCTCTCAACTGCGGGTGCCAAGAGAGAGAGAAGAGAGACGGGGGACAGCAGCAGCTTACTATCGAGTAGGTCCTTCAGGAGGACCAAGATATACTGGACGACCTCGGCCCTCTTGCTGGCCAGCTCCAGGACGCTGGGCTTCCCCTCCTCGCTGACGAAGAGTATCCTGTATCCGTCGAGATCTCCTTCGACGATCTCCCTGCGGGCATCCTTCTTGGCCCTCTCGACAGCCGTGATCTTGGCCAGCTGGTCCTTGGTCAGGGCGCCCGCGCGCACTTGGCCATCCCAGGGGATCGGTCTCTGCCGGATGTTGTTCTGCAGCGATGCGAGGTGGGTTGGCGGATCCAGAGACATAGCTGTTTTCTTGTAGCTCTTGTTGTGTCTGCGGTCTTGTTGTCGTTCTGGCTATCTCGTCTGACGAGATGGGGTTGTTAGGGGCACACGCAATCAGTCGTCTGTGACTGGAACAGGAACCTGTTTGCTTTGCTGGGTGCGGAACTGGCAGAGTTGATACTATGTCTCGCTGGACTCGCAGGAAGCTTGAGAGTTAACCTGGGGATAAGCCGCTGGAGAGCACGATTACGAAATGGTTCCAAGAATAGCGGCGGCTGTTGGGGAGCTCCCCAAGCCGCTAACAATTTTGGGGCCCACGGCAGGCGACCAGCCACTCTAAGTACTTGCCTACTATTTTATTATGCAACCAATGGCTTTTCCCATCAATTCCACCTGCTCTGTCTCATTCCTGCCAGATGGGTACTGTACACAGGTCGGTCCGATGTTTTTAGGCACCGTCCAATTTCCTTCTGGTCGTGAGTCTTCATACCATGATTCTCTCTTAAAGAGAAATACGTTGCGAGTACGGAAGGGGATTTATGGTCTGGTGCGCCAAGCGTAACTTGCAAAGCTCCTCGCTTTGAGCTTATTCCTTAATTACTTGTGCTCTTATTTTCATGAATGGCACGAATACCTAACGTGGTTGAGGCCTGGAACCCATCCATCCCTGAATGCCCAGATGAGAAAAGCCCTTTGCTTTGTGACAGTATAGACAGTATGATCATGAACACCCTTTTCCTTCCTTCAATATCGCGTGGCATAGTTTCATCCGTAATCCTTCGCCATGCGCCTTCAAAAATGAAGTCTCTCTCTCTCTCCCTCGCAAGCAGGTCTTCTAGTTACGCATCTCCCCCAGGTGTAAACCCCTCCTGAACGCCAGGATCATCTCCAGGTTGCCAGAAAGGCGACCCGAGAAGAAAGCGAAAAAAGCATGGGATAGAAATCGCAAGTACTGGGGTGTAACGCGCAACTGGGGTTTGGTACCTGACAGACCAAGGCAAGACCCGCCCAAAGACATGGCTGCGAGCCAAGCCCCATATCCGATAAAGAAGCCCGAGCACATTCTGGTCACACACTAGACTGATATCCTCAACTCTTGCTGGATGTTGACGTTTGCTCGTGGGTGTGTGTTTGTGTGGTGTGTGTGTGATGTGCAGGTGAAAGCTCTTGATCTTCTTTTACCCCTCAGCGGAAGAGGTTCGGGTCGCCCTCGGGAGGAGGGGACGGACGGAAGGTCGGAAGAGGGGGATGCTTCTTTGGTATTGGCTCTCTGAGGAGGACATGGTGGAGGGAGATACAGGGTGTGTGTTTGTTGGTGTTTTGATTCTTGGGTGTATTGTTGTTGTTGTAGTGGTGGAAAAAAAAAAAAAAAAAAAAAAAAAAGGAGGGGGTCAGCCTTGGGAAAAAGGCCAGCCACTCCCTTTTTTCTTTTTTTTTTTTTTTTGGTCATTCATTGCTCTCACCGCCGCGACGGCGCGCGTGATATGCGCGTCGTCTCCGTTCTGCGGCTGCGACGCGTATCTCTTGTCCTACCACCAGAGCTCGCGGAGCCTGCATAATCGGGTGGGAGGTTAGACTTGGGGTGATCATAATCATCCCTGTACCGGCCACCAGCGGCCGACGCGGAGCGGACGCTGTGCGAGCGCACAACGGACGCGGTGCGAGGATCGCGGGGGTGGTGCGACTGCGCCGGCGTGTAAACAGAGGAGTACGTGTAATCGGAGGAGAACTCACTTGGGCTGCTGGCTGTGAAGGAGTCCGAGAAGTAGCTCGAGCTGACCTCGCTCCGCGCCGCCGGGCGGGAGGAGCGCTTCGCCGTCGACTGTCGCCGCTTCTTGTCCCGCCGCAGACCCAGCAACACTAGCAGCGTGCCCAGGGCACCTGCCGTCCACCAGCTGGTCTGGTTCGACTCCTTCTTCTCGGACATGCGCCTGCTCTCGCCCGCAGCTGAGGAGCGGGCCGGGCGGCCTGCGAACCAGGTGCTGTGGCGATCCCGGTCCACATGACTCGAGGTCCTGACGGGTGCTCCTCCGTGGCGGCTGTAGCGCTCCTCCTCGACGATGACCGTCTCGCGGGACCGGTCGCGCTTGTTCTTGCGGGGGCCCAGGCCCAGGAGCGCGAGGAGGCCGTGCCACAGACCGCGCATGACGCAGCAGGCGCAGATGCCCAGCAGGAGGACCACGCCGGCCAGCACGCCGATGACGATGCCGGCGATGGCGCCGCCGCTGAGGTGCGAGCCGCCCGTCGTGGCCAGCGCCGTGCCGTTTCCGGAGGCTGTTGTGGAGGCGCTGAGGGCGGTGGCCGTGCTGGTGCTGGCGGACCCGGTGCCCGTGACCCGGTAGGGCGCGCTGTACTGGGTGGTGATGGTGCTCCCGCTGGTGGTGACGGTGGTGGAGTAGACTGAGTAGGATGTGGTCGCGGTCGTGTCCGTGGCAGTGTCAGTGGCAGTGGCGCCGGGGTTGGAGCTGCACTGGCCGTCGTAGGCACAGTACTGCCAGTCGGCGCAGCAGATGGAGCCGCAGGCTATCTCGCCCGAGCCGGCTGGGGGCGTGCAGGTGCCGCCGCTGGTCGCGGTCGACGCAGCCCAGGCGCTGGAGATGGTGCTGGTAAAGGTCTCGGTCTCGGTCCACGTGGTGGTGTAGACAGCCCAGCTAGAGCCGTCCCTGACCAACAGAGGCACCGCCGACGCGCAGCCGGCAACATTGTCCGACGTGGTGCAGACCTCGCCGTCGGAGCAGCAGTGCTCGTTCTCAAGGCCGCAGTACGATGCGCAGCTTCGATCCTGTATGAACCCGACGCTGAGGGTATCGTGCAGATCGTCCTTTGGGAACGGACCAGCGAGCACAGGTTGTATGAGGAGGGTGGAGAGGGACAGGGCAATTGTGGAGATCATGGCTGTCGATGCAGGAAAAAGGCTGCTGCGATGCTGTGATTGACTGAATGGGCCCATGGTGATGGTGGTGTTCACAGCGGGCAAGAGGGCTTGCGGCGCAGGAAAAGATTGGGATGAGAAAAGGGAGGACCTTGGTGTCTGGGCTTGCCCCTCTCACTTGTTGTCGTGATTTTTTTATCCAGCGGTGAGCTGGAGCTGCTCTGCAGGTGCGTGCCCCTCCTCACTGGCACCACCACCAACACCCTCTCTGGTCTAGTCTTGCAACAGCAGACCTGCAGGTTGAAGTGTCTTCGCGCGGGGGTAATCTGGAGGGCCTTTCTGAGAAGGACAGGAATGCCCAAGGACCCAAATGGGGGACGCTTCGAGCCGCTCCGTGTCTCAACTTTAAACAAAAAAAAGAGGAGGACAAAAAGATGTCAAAGGAAGTCAGGTCTGGAATTGACTGGAATGAGGGTGCAGCAAAAAGATGGTAATAGACTGTCGGGGCAGAGAGGGGCAGAGAGTTGCGCGGCAGAAAGCGTGAGCTTGTTGTGTGACCTGCTGGCTGCTAGGCTGGCTCGCTGTACTTGTGGATAGTACCTGAATGAACCCTGCAATCTGGAATATGTGAGACCTTGATCGCAACAGACAGGACAGTTCAAGAGTGAGGTTTGTTGAAGAGTATGAAGAAGGGAGTTTGACAAGAAACAAGACGAGGTTGAGATAAGGTAGAGAGAGGGATGTGAGGGGTGGTGGAAGGAAAAAAAACACAACAAAAAAAGGCAAAAAGAGACTAAGAGCTTGGTAGGAGGGGGTGGTGAGCTGTAGGTAGGTTGTTTGTTCAGTGTCCCTGTTGGGATGTGACGCCAGATTGGCCTCCTGGCTTAATCCGATGGCTGGATGGTGATAATCATCCCAACTACTCTTGTCACCTTTTCCCCCAGATCCTATCCTAGGCGGGATACCATGCTTGCTACCATTGGAAAAGGGCCTTGGAAAATATCCACCTTACACGGGTCAAGCTGGTCATGGTGGGATGCAGGGTGCGATGCTCAGCCCACAGGCAAAAAGTGCTGGGTGGGCTCTGGTGGCTGGGAGCCCAGCTTCCCAACCACCCTCTATTCCACCCAGATGCCTATTTCGTCAGACCTGTACCTGAGGAGCGGTGACCCTGGTTTCTTTTCTGCCCCTTTGCCTTTCTTTTCTGAAATTCATCTGTCTCTTTCTTAAAAAGTTAATTCAGGATAAGCTGCCCCTGCTGAATACATCACCCTGTTGACGTATCTGTGTGTGTGTGCTGTCATCTGGGGAAGGGTAGCACTGTATCCATCCATGAATCACAGTCGACGTCAACAGCTCGACAACAACACAATGACATCTTTCCCAGATCCCTTGCCAAGTGTTGAGAAATGAATGAAAGAATGAGTTGGCAATGCCGCGAGTCTTGTTGTGCACAGAGCAAAGCAGCTTGCATTCTGCACCCCCATTTTATATGCTACAGTTCGGTCAGACCAGTGTGCCTGTCACCAAAAATCCCATCTCAAGTCTAGCATGGATGCTTGAGAAAGAAGAGGTGGGGGTAACAAACTTGTCCCGTCCGAACCCTGGAGCCTAGGCCAAGTTCTCATCGGCGTTCTTCTTGCCCGGCCATTTGGCAGCTGGTCTCAAACTTCCGTCTTTAATGAATCCCCGCGACATCCATCCTCTCAGTCTAAGTACGTAATGTGCCAGGCAAATTTTACACCAGGTTGGTTCCATGTGTGTTGTCAAAACGACTTGTGTGGTATTGTGATTCGTTTAGCAGAAACCCCGAAGAACACGCCACAGCATGTCCTGGAATCTCTCCACGTGTAGCAGCAGCAACCGCTCCGCTGTTTGTGTCAACCACTCACGTCCGTGCAGGGGGTAAAATCGGGGCGCCATCTTTTGTGACATCCGAGGAGTGATCGATTGATTCGTCAAAGTTCCGTTTTTTTCTCTTTTAAAGATCCCGTAGCTTCATGCTACATGACATGCAAGTCCCAATTGATGAACCCCCTGCCACTCCAGTGAAACCCAGAAAAGCACAAAGAAATCGAAGGCCTGGTGGCTGCCTTTCTTTACGCCTCCTCGACGATGTTGCCCTTCTCCGACACGTACATACCATCCAGGAACTAAAAAGCTACTTGTTAGCACCCCAGTCACACGAGATTCGCGTGCCCTTTTCTGTTGCAATGCAGAGCCTCGCCCATGGGTTGTTTCGTACCTTTCGAATATCCTTGTTCCGCACCCTGCAGATCTGCTGGATGTCTGCTGCGCTCTGGGAGACAGCCTCGAGGGAGTTGCCGCTCAGGACCAGCTCGTCCTTCTGAGCCTTGGAGACCTCGACATCGACACCAGACTGCATGACGACCCGGCGCACGAGCTTCTCGCCGATGAAGTTTCTACACGTAGGAGACGCGTCAGCTTTCTTATTCCAGCCAGCCTGGCAGGCCTCTTCTTCTCAAATGTCCACCTCTCTCCCCCGGCCCCCAATTCCCTTGTCTTGTGTGAATGTCTGCTTCGCCTGAATAACATACCGGATCTCGACCTCGTAGACACCCTCGGAGTTCTTGTCTAGGTTGACGTTGATGGGGAAATGGGCGTAGACGTAGCGCATCTTGTACTTGAATCCCTTGGTGACACCGATGATCAGGTTGTTAAGGATGGTGCGGACGGTACGGAGGGCGGCGACGTTCTTGCGAACACCGTGGTGGATGTGGATGGCGATGACGTTGGGCTTGGGCTTGGTGAAGCTGACAGCGATGTGGGACAGGTCCTTGACCAGCTTGCCGCGGGGACCCTCGACGGTGATCTGGCGAGCCTTGATGTGCATCTTGACTGTTCGTAGGGAAAACACTGTCAGTATCTGACAAAAATAAAGAGACGTGCGCAACCAGCCCCTTCAGCCGCCCAGTGCTGGAACCGCCAGCCAAGCCATGTTTCGCAGAGCTCCCGCCTCTGTGGCGCATCGTGGTGCTGCGTTTTCGTGTCGCTGAGTTCCCTTGTAAACGGACATGGAGCCGTTCGCCAACATGGACAGGTTTCGCGATAATTGATCGACCGTTTGCTCTGCGATTCTCCCTGGACCTGATCTTCCTCCCCCACATTCTGTCCATCGAATACCATCCTCCTCTTTCCTGGCTGGGCGGCGGCTGGCGATTTGCTCGGGGGCATCGAGGGCTGGTGGAGTCGGGCAACAATCAATCATTCAATCAATCAATTTAATCGTACCTCCAGCTGGAATCTCCAGCGTCTCCTCCGAGTGGATGTACTTCATCTTGCCTGGCGATTCTGGGTGGTCGTGGGGCGAGATGGAGTTTGGTGTTTGTCGGTGGGTTGGCTGGTTGACTTCAACAAGACCTCTCTCAAAAGACCAAGGCTCAACTTCGACTGGACTGGTGGGCAGCAAGCCCTGCGAAAATTCTGGTCCTCAATTCTGGGTGGACCACGTGACTTTATCATTAGCGCCTTCTTGGATAAGCAAGCCCAGGAGCCGATAAGCCGACCACATCTGGACCCTAACCCTAGATCTCTAGCATCTACAGACGTACTGTTGCCTTTTGCAGTCTGGTGTTAGCAGACCACCTGCATCTGGCCTTGAGGCATAACAGCTGAAATGTGCAGAGACAAACACTTTGAAATGCTCTATGTTGTACTATTGCGTATATACGTGTTCCAAATCTCATAAGATAGATGTCTCGACCTACTGGTGCCCTGTCAGCCTAGCTTGCCTCTATTTTGGCTCAAAAGAGTCTGCGTATGGCAGCATTGTCAAGATTCCAGATCCCTCAGTATCAATTCGAACCTAAGAATTCCGAGGATATCTCCAACTGAGCGTTTTGTAGGCCATGTCCCCCTTGAGTGGATCGCAGTACGTCGTGACTTACGCTAAGTGCTTACCCCCTGTCAGTGCTCTCAATACTACCAGGCATGCAGGGGCAGAAGCTTGGGCTACAGCAGCCAGTGCTGGGCCAAGCAGTGACATCGCCCGCCTGCCCGCCGCCTGGGAACCCGCGATGCGGTTACCTTCTACAGTAATACCACACCTCACACAACTTGTTTCCAACATACCTTTCCACGACGACCTTCACAACTCCGATCACTGACGATTGCGCCGACACGATAACACCCGGTAGCAAGTCAGCCAGCCGGTTCTTCTGCTCCTCAGGCTAAGACGAGCCTCTCCACGAGACCAGCGTGAACAGCAAGCTCGCAGAGCGCCGGCAACATGTCGTACTTCTTTGCGCACCCGCTCGACATCGACATCGTCCTCGAGGATGCCGACGAGCGTGCGATGGTCGACGTCAAGCTCGACAAGAACCGACGCGAAAAGGCCTCCCTGTACATGGATGGCGAGTCCGTCAAGGGCGCTGTCACCGTCCGTCCAAAGGATGGCAAGCGCCTCGAGCACACGGGCATCAAGGTCCAGTTCATCGGCACGATAGGTAATTTGCTCGACCACCACAACCGCCGCTCCCTGCCGATGCCGACACTGGTGCTGACGCTTGTCTTTCTCTTCTCTCCGCAGAAATGTTCTTTGACCGCGGCAACCACTACGAGTTCCTCTCCCTCGTCCAGGAGCTCGCGGCCCCTGGTGAGCTGCAGCACCCCCAGACCTTCGACTTCAACTTCAAGAACGTCGAGAAGCAGTACGAGTCATACAATGGCATCAATGTCAAGCTGCGCTACTTTGTGCGCGTCACCGTCTCCCGCCGCATGGCCGATGTCGTCCGCGAGAAGGACATCTGGGTCTACAGCTACCGCATCCCGCCCGAGATGAACTCTTCGATCAAGATGGACGTCGGTATTGAGGACTGTCTGCACATCGAGTTCGAGTATTCAAAGAGCAAGTACCACCTCAAGGACGTCATCGTGGGCAGGATCTACTTCTTGCTGGTGAGGCTCAAGATCAAGCACATGGAGCTGAGCATCATCCGGAGAGAGACGACCGGTGCGGCGCCAAACCAGTACAACGAGAGCGAGACCTTGGTGCGGTTTGAGGTCAGTAGATGCGGGTGAAGCCTGCTTTTGTTTTCGCGGGGGGCTTGTATTGCAAACTGCGCTCTGTTTGCTGACATTACATGCTGTTGTACAGATCATGGACGGCTCACCGTCAAGAGGAGAGACCATTCCTATCCGGTTGTTCCTGGGAGGCTTCGACCTGACACCCACATTCCGCGATGTCAACAAGAAGTTCTCTACGAGGTACTACCTGAGCCTGGTGCTGATCGACGAAGGTAGGCCTGCACCAGACGAGGGTCCAAAACTATTCAAGTGCGCTATCTAACACGTGCTGCAGATGCTCGGAGATACTTCAAACAGTCGGAGATCATACTATACCGCCAGGCTCCCGAGATTGCCAACGGCGCTGGCCCGGACGGACTACCTGCACCACCCGAGGACAAGATAACGACGGTCCCGGCAGAAAGGTAGTAAATGCAGTTCCGATCTTTTTGCAGCTTGTTTCGAGTTTGCCTCGCACAGTCTCTGGATGATATTTTCTTGTACCCCACTTGAGGACTCGTTCCCATCAGCCCCGTTTATACTCCAGCATTGTTTCGGCGTTTCTCGGTTCCAGTTCTTTCAGATGATTACGTTGATGGCAATAAAATTATAATGTTTTCCGAAAAGACCGGATATTCTTATCTGGTTGCCGACCCTCTGTCAAGTCGGTTCCATTTCAAAACGCATCCTACGTCCTCTCAACCTGAATGTCCAGCTTCTATCTCTCTCTGTCTCTCTCTCTCTCTTGTCTTTCCTCTCTCTCACTACTCCCTCTCAATCGAGGTGCTAGTCTATCACCACTTGTGGGCTCATCATTTGAAATGATATCTTTCCATAATGCCAGACTCTTTGTCTCGCCAAGAGGCATTCGTCAACCCCTTCGGGAGATATTCTTCCTAGCTTCCTAATTCTGCTACCATCTTCCTCTATCCATCCTTATGCTATATCTAGGTGGTAGTCCTACCCCTACTAATGCTTACATGCCTGGCCAAGCACCGGAGCATCAACATTAAGCTTTCCTTCCCTCAAGGGACCACTTGCCGGTACCTTGCTGGCTTTGAGGTCTCACACAATCAAAACCTTCACCTAGCGGGTAATTATAGCTGGCATACATACCTCCTGGGATTTAGGGCTGGGCACAGACATGCAAGCTTGGTCAATCTCAAAGGTTCGATATGTGATCAGTGATCATGTGTGATGATACATGCCTAGCATTGTCTCTATCGGACCATCAAACTCCATCATCCCCCGGGCCTGTGGTCTTTCTGCCACAACTGAGAGCTACATGGTTTTCTTTCTCAGTGCCTATCTATGAACATGATTTGCATCCGCTTTGAGCCACAGCAGCCAGACTCCTCTTCCTGACAAAATGATCTGCTGGCAATGCTTCAGATCCCCTCAAAAGAAGCAGGAGGCATATACCCATTTCTTATATGAAGCCATTTCTTAGCAATTCACTGTGGATCACAGCAGACATCAACACAGGGAAATATCAGGAACAGGCAGTCTCTCTGTCCCCAGGGAGTCACTGACCAAGTAGAGGAACTCTCCAGTGAGGGTATCAGTGAGCAGAGAGTATAGGTAGAGAGAAAGCATGCAATGATGCACAACATCTCTGCTAGGACGGAATCCTTACTATTGGGAAATGGTTGGATATTTGGGGAGCATCACTGTGGACAGGACAACCTTGGCTGAAGGGCAGTACTCCCATGTTTGAGCAGAGAGACCTGCCAGATACCAGCTCACTGAGGCCTTGTCTGCTGTCACTATGGTATCGGTACAGCTGTCAACACTGCAGCACCAGCTGTCTCCCTATCTCTAGTGAAGCTATTGCTGATAGTGTTGGATTAGGGTTAGATGTGACTTGGGGTGCCGAGTTCAGATGACTGAAGCCTTATTTAACAACCCTGGGCGCGGTTGTTTTTTTTTTTTTTTTTTTTTCAATTTCTGTCCGCCGCCCTACCTACCACAGCAACACCCATCCCCATCCCACCCCCATCGCCTCCACCTTCTCTTCCATCAACAACGACAACAACAATATCAACAGCAGCAGCAGCAGCAGCAGCAGCAGCAGCAGCAGCAACAACAACATCAACATCAAGATGAGTACCTCCCAGTCTGGTGTCAGTGGTGGCTCTAGCACTGGCCAGAGTAGGCCAGAAGGAACCTTCAATGGCCCCATCCCTCGGCTCGAGGGAGAGGAGGACATGAGTGACGACGAGGAGGACTTCAACCTGTCCTTCTTGGCGAAGATCCCCGCCCTCAAGCCCGCCCACAGAGCCTTTGTCAACAATTACATGACGAGCGAGATGAGGGCGTTCATCGCCGACTACCCGTCCCTCCGAGAGATCGCCATCATCTACGACAAGATGGCCCGCATCAAGTTTGGAGAGGAGGTCTACACTAGGTACAAGCAGGGCTCTCGCGATGTCTTGCTCATCCGGTCCATGTACAAACCTGGCCTGCACGTCCAGCCCGGCGAGTAAGTCATCCCAACGGTGTTTTGTGGTGTTGATCAACATTTGCGGTTGGCGCGAAAGTTTCGCGTCTTGATCCCCTTCTTTCGCACCTTTCTCCCCCCTTCTGCCTCTTTGTCGTCAGCGAATATTCTAGCACCTCAGTCCATTTCTCCAGTCACTCGAATATTTAACTCGGCCCAAAGATTACTGACCCAACCTTTTTTATCTTTATTAGCCGCTCTACCGAGGGCAACAAGACGGTCGTCTATTGCGAGGCGTGCCAGACCAACGTGTGCCGAGACTGGGCGAGGCACAACCAGGAGAACCACCACAAGCACCCAGGGTTCGCCCTGATCTGCTTCCACCCTGGTTGTGCCTCGCCCGTCTTCCTGCGTGGCGAGTCGGCGCCGCTGGACACTCACCTGTCCAGCCACGCCGTGTACGTCAACCTGAACAGCACCGGCGGCACCATGATGGTAAGCCTCTTTCTATCTGTCCCTCTCCCTCTCCCTCTTCTCAAGCCGTGCAACACCACCCGGGGCGTTCTTTTTTTCCCCTCCAAAGAAAAATCCTTGGGACTACCATTTCTCTCTCTTTCTCTCTCTCTCTATCTGCTTTCTCTTTCCTTTCATTTCCCAAATATATATACAGCCTTGCAGTTCTCTCATCTCTGACACTTGGCGCAGACCACCGTCGACCCCAAGAGGCTCGCCCGCCTCACCCTGCCCGGCCTGCGCGAGAACATCAAGGTGCAGGGGCGCCAGCTCCACCAGTACCGGTACCGAAAAGAGGCCATCCTCGACCGTCTCCAGGCCCTCGGCGAGTAGCTCGCCGCCAACCTCGCCCCCGTTCACAAGCCTCCCCTCGCTCGACGGCCGCGGCGGCCCGCTCGTCCAGGCCGAGATCGACGCCGGACTGTCCAAGGGCGCCCTCCTGCAGACCCTGCAGGATATCCGCCAGCTCCTCTTCCCCGGCGGCCAGGCGCTAGACGAGCAGGTCTTTGAGACGGCGGAGGAGGCCCTGCAGTACCTCGAGGACATGGACGCCGAGGGCCAGCTGGAGGACATGAGCGTCGACGAGGTCCAGTCGATGCTAGAGGATGCCGGATTTTGAGAAGGCGCACCGATCGCCCCGTTGGGCTTACGATACGGACGTGGGAGGTTTCTTCAAAGAACAACCAGTCGAGGAAGAGAGAAAGCGAGAGAAAGGGTCGTGAGAGGGGCGTTGTGTGTGTTTTTATTGCAGTCTCGGGTGTGCAGGTGCAGGGACTAGGTTGATGGCGATCGCTGTGCCGTCAGTCTACCACATATCAGGCAGGCAGGCAGGCAGGCAGGCAGTCATTCTACTTCGCACGATGGAATAGAAAGGCTTGCGTGAGAAGTTACGAGCATGAGCACAAACAAAGCGACTTGATAATTCGATAAAAGCTGTGCAGGTCATATCATATGCCCGCCCATCCAAATGTTATGAATCAGGGCCACTGGACCCTTCTGTTTTTCACCATTTCAATGTTCTATCTGCTTTTCTCGTCTCAAGTGGTATCATCATCCAAAGGCTCAAGGATTCTTTTTTTCTTTTTTTGGTCCATTACTCGTACAAAGCATTTGATGGTTGGGGGGGACGTCTGTGTCCCTCTTAGACCGTCCTCCTCACTCCTTATTGGTCGAGGACCATCGCATCATCGTCCTCGGCCGCGAGCCCAAACTGATTATTCTGTATAGCTGCAATCCGGTCCAGCTCGGCCTGGTACTGCCTCCTCAGCTCTGCCAGTGTGACCACCCTCCTCTTGGCGGCCCTTCCTGCCGCGCCGCCGCTCTCGGGCGCCTCCTCGATGGTGATCCATGCCTGCTTCGGGTCGACACAGCTCAGCGCGTTGATGAGCATCAGGAACTGCCTCGTGACAGATGTATCCAGCACGTCCCCGCTGGAGAGGTTGTCACCGTCGCCGGCCTGCCGCAGCTTCTGCAGCCTGTCGTGCAGCACCGCGGCGGCGCCTCGGTAGTCGTTGTGCGTGATGCGCCACGCGTACAGGATCTTGTGGTAGGGTGTCCCACGGGCCACCTCCATCGTGCTCTTGCACTTTTGGAACAGGATGGCATCAACCTCTTCCTGGAGCCCTGAGAAGGGGGAGCGCGATGAGCTCTGATGTCTGGCTCGTCTCGCACATCCTCTCCACGAGCCTCTTCAGGCAAGAGTGTTTTAGGGCCTTGTCCTCCATCGAGAGGAGGGTCGCATGCGCCATCTCAAATCGGGAGATGGACGTCGAGGCCGCGAAGAGCCGGCTGGACATCTCCCTCCTCATGATGAGGGCGTCGTCGGCACGGGCGAACTGGAGTGACAGCCGGGCAAAATCAATGACGTAGGAGAAAGCCTTGTGACGGTCGTATAGGGAGACGATGTGGGCATAGTAGTTAGCAGGGCCACTGTTGAGAAGCTTCTTCTCCGTCTCGTCGAGCAGGCCGCCCGTACGAAGATCCGCGTTCTTCATTGAAACACCTAATGGGAGGCTGTCAGTATGTTTTGTTGCCCGAAAAGGCAGCAGCTTAGGGTTTTCTTCACTCACTCATTCCGACTGCTGCTTTCTTGAAGTAGACAGCAGCCGAGGTGTAGTCTCTCAGAGACAAGAACACGCGACCCTGGATGTATACCGAGAACGGGTCTTGGTTGCAGAAGGGACTCAGCTCCAGTGCCAGGTGTGGCTGGTCCCTCTTGAGCAGCGAACACTGGATCAGTACTGGGGACAGCTCGATGCCACTGTTGGGTGCACAGACGTCGATGACCACGTCGGTCAGACTCGACGCCAAGGGCTCTCCGTCCACATCCTCCAGCCCCAGAAGGTGGCTGACGAACGCCTCGAAAGCAGTGATAGTTCGGGTCTCTTCTCCAGGTCGCTTCGTGGTGTTGGGCGATCCTGACGAGCGCTCAGGCTTGAGAAACGGGACGGTGATCTGTGTCTTGACCAGCCACCTGACTAGCTCGAGCCTCCGGAGGGCCTCGACGATCTGGCGGTAGGTATATCCGATATCGAATCTTGCATGGAGCGCATTGTCCTCGCTGTCCTCGTCATATTCATACTCCATGTGCACTAGCAGGAGAAGCTGGCTCTGCAGGACCTGCCACTGCATAGCCGCAGTCTCTTGTACCAGCTTCACGACGACCTTTCTTCCGAACTCGGTCAGAGGGTGCGGGTCCTCTGATCCGCCGGCATCCTCGTCCGTCTCGAACAGCTCCATCAGCCCTTGGTACAGGGCTGGCGTGACGATCCTGAAGTCGCTTCCCAGGGTCTGGACCACCTGGGCTGCATCCTCTTCCGAGATGCCCCGCCAGCACCCAGACTCATCGAAGAAGCGTTGTATCCGCTCCATGTCTGTCTTTGCTGGTTCCTCAAACAGCTCTACCCGCAGGGCAACACTGCTCTGCTGCATGATGGCGTCGGAGAAGTTCTCGACCAGGCCGAGGCCGGCGGTAATGAGAGATGTCACATTGTCCGCATCGTCCTCGTCCGTGTGCGGGTTATAATAGATCTGTTCTAGGTCTGAGCAGCGGTGCATGATGGCGACGAGATCAGCGCACAGGACCCAGGCCACGCCCGAGTTGTGATCGAGGGCCAGAGAGAGCGCCTCCCCTCTCTGTTTGTCCAGCTCCATGATGAGCCGGTGGAACCGGCGCCACTGGACCTCGCCGTGCGCTCTGAACTGCTCGTGGTCCATCTCTCCGGCGGAAAGCTTGCCGAGGGTGACTGTAGAGCCGAGCACGGAGCAGACAGATTCCACCAAGCCCCTCCCATTCCTGGCAGAAGTCTCCTTGGACCTCAGGCCACGCTCATACATGGCGAGCGCTGCCTCCAGTGTCGCCCTGGAGAACCTTCCAGGATAGAAGATGGCCTCGAGCCACTTCTCGGTCGAGTCGGTCGGATCTGCAGAGCTGGCAGCGTCTACATGTGTGGCGACGCTGTCTATCTCGACGCTTGACCACTTGCTGCTGTCCCACTCGGCCGCCGTGTCCGAAGGCTTCGAGGAGCTCAGCTCTACCCTCTGGGCCCTGTAGGCCAGGTTGTTCTTCCACAGCACCCACAGATGGATGGTGGCGCCCGTGGGCTGGGCCACGCCAAAATCGGCCAATGTCCAGACGTCTCCAGAGGAGGGAGCCGGCGGGGTCAGGTGGTGGTCTGGGGAAGTTGTCGTGGACATAGATGGTGCTGTCATCCTTGGCCTCGACCTTCCAAAACTTGAACTCGTTCTCGACTGGAGAGTATACCACCAGCGTCCGCCTGCCCTCGACCCGCCCGACGATGCGGACCAGGTTGTCCCGGGAGGGGTCGATGATCCATTTGCCCAGCTCCTGCGGGTTGCGCTCCACGCCCAAGATATCTGCCGTGTACAAGATGGCGCCGGTCCGTACGTTCCAGATCCGCAGCCGGTGGTCAAGGCAGACAGTGAAGAGGAAATCGGCGCCTTCGACCCCGAGAGAGTCAGACGCTACCGAGGTGGCCGCGGTCAGCTCCATGTTTGCCTTGCCGTGCCTGACAGTCTGGCCTCCCTGGAAGGAGAAGGGGACGAGGCTTCGGAGGCCCTTGGCCCAACCCTGTGCACTAAAGTTTGTCTCTTTCCACATATGACCAGTGGCTGTACATACGAGTTTCCCCTCCTGTTAGTTGAATTCAAGCGTAGTAGAAAGAAAGGAGGATGCATACCGTCGTGGGACTTGCTCCTGTCAAATCTGATGATCCCTCCATCGTGGAAGGTGACGACAACCTGGTATGCGGTCACGGCGACGAGGCGGTGCGGGTGCTTGAAGCTGAAGGTACCGGCGAGGTGGGCCTTGCAGGCGTCGCCGAGGCCGTTCTCGGTCGCAGATGGCTTGCGAAAGTGGTCGGGCCGCAGGGTGATTGTGTAGAGATAATTGCTCTGGTCAAGGACGAAGACGCTGAGGGAGTCGTGCTCTGGGGCGTCGGCGAGCACGACACAGGAGGGCCGTATGGGGTTAGGAAAGCGCAGGTGGAGGATGAGGTTGGCATCGTCGGCGTTTGCTGTCTTGCAGATGTCGGCAGCGCGGAGGTTCAGGACGTAGTCGTCCTCGAGCACTCTCCACAGGATGGAGCGGGGAGACTGGTGGTGTTTCCTGTGGTAGATGGAGGCGGCGGTGGCCAGGTTCTTGGAGCGGTACAGCCTTTCCTCGTCGCCATATTTGTCTGCCCCGTTGAGGCGGCGGTCCTTCGATCTGCCGCTGGTAGGGGACGGGACGCGGATGTGGACGAGAGAGGCAGCAGAGGCAGGCTCAAGGTTGACCCGAGTCTCCTTGTGGGCGATCCGCGGGTCGACATCCATCTTGCGACTTGGCTGCTGCCCCCTCGGGTGGGCAGAGGGAGGGGGAGGTCCGGGTCGAGGAGGAGAAGGAGGAGGATGGTGTCGAGTGGGGGCTGGCTAAGCGATGGTGGTGGTGGTGGTGGTGGCGGCGGCACTGGTCATCTGGACGAGGGCAACTGGAAGAGAGCAGAGGATGGAGGGCAGCAGGCAGAGTTGCAGAGCTCCGAGGCGCGAGTTGAGGTCAATATCGCGGTTGCGCCACACCAGACGCGTTCTGGGGGGCGGTTTTGCAGGCGAGGTTCAGTTCTCCAAGCTTTCAGTTGCATGCAGTTTAGTTAGTAGCTTGGGTTGCAGGAAAACCGCCGGGGGCCCCAGCTTCCACTGTAGGGCTCCTAAGTACTATGAGCTAAAGCTGCTGATCCCTGAAAGGCAGCCCAGCTCTTTGTGTGGTCTGTGCTCCACAGCCTGCATGCACTTCACAAAGCAGCAGCAGAACACAAGCAAACTGCTTCTTACATTCTATGTACAAGGGCCTGATTCAACTCTTGGGGTCCTTTTGAAGATGAGTACTAACATCATAAGGGAACCGTTATGTTGCATGGGAGCAGGGCAGGGCAGGCTTAACCTCAGAGTAGCAGTCTTCCATCTTTAACGCCCCTCTCCTCCCCTTCGTCTCTCCCTCTATTTTTTTCCTTCAATTTTTTGTGGTCATGTAGCCAGTGAAAACCATGAGAAACCATCCTCGCCCATGAAAATTGGGCTCTGGAATCCCTCAAACGTACGGCAATGATTCCTTCTTGCAACAGTCCCTCCGATGGGAGGGCAAGACACCAAGTCTTAGAGGGACAGGCCAGGGTGTTTTGGTGTGTTGCGTTCGAATGTTGAAGAATCCAAAAAGAAGAGCCCGCCCGGTTTTTTTTGGCTGCAAAGTTTTGTTGCACAGCACAAGGGCACCACCACCTCACCATTGTGGTTAGGCTGCGACCACTCAGATCAAACACAACAGAGGAAATGCAACTACAATGTACTTTATCGAAGAGCGACTCCGTTTTGAATACTTGTACAACTACTACGACAACTACAGAGTACGTAAGGACGGCTTGGAGGAGATCTTGACCACGTGGCGGTGCTTCCTTTGGTCGATGACCTGGGCTGCTCGAGTCAAAGGCCAACCCACCTCGCCCAAAAGCTTTTCTTTTCTTTTTTTTTTTTTTTTCTTTTTGAGACCTCCTTCCAGATCAGGACGGCATCATGGGGTGGCACAGGCACGGGCAGCAAGCGATGAGGGCACGCGACACGAAACCTCGACCAAGCTCATGTGCTCTCTCTTCTCTTTTTGGTCTGCCGCAGGCCGTTCAGCCCGTCGTGGCGGTGGAGGATCCCGCGCGCGTCCTTGGAGCCCACGTGTTGGCTGCGACCCCGATGATTTGCGGTGACATAGCCGTGACGAGCCCAGCCCGGCCTGTGACTGGCCTGTCAGAGCCCAATGTGGTATTTCTCCCTTGTCAGCCTCGCATCCGCGCGAAACGTGACTACTAAGTACCGTCCTAGCCTCAGCACCAGACTCGCTAAATTGTCCGCAGGCTTGAAGCTAAGCTTTCGATGTACTTTATGTACCTGTGCTTGTGACCAATCGATTCTGTTTGCAGGTAAATACTTAAGCACATCTCGTCCTCACGCTGTTTTAAAAAATTAAAAAATTAAAAAAAAAAAAAAGAGAAGAAGAAGAAAAAGAATCGCACCATCATCCTTCCCGTGCAAATCTCCTTCACAACAGGCCAAGACACTAGATTTGTCCAGGAGCAGCCACAGCCTACCAAAAACCACCCCGGAGGACCCCTTTCTCTCTTCAGCAGTGGATCCCAGGCCCCGACCAGCTGGACTTGCAGGGCTGAGCTGGCCTCACCTTCGGCAGCGGGCGACAAGACTGACGTACATACATATGAAGTCGGGGATCCTGACAAGGTTCTAGGCTGAACACGCCAGGGCGCCTCTCTCTCCTTCTCGTCCGTCGCCATTAATTTTCTACACACTTCCCGCGCGCACCACGAGATTCTCACACTTGTCACTTTTACCTCCTTACAATACACATATCCACAGAGAGTCGTCGTATCCGGCAAACATGCCTAGACCAACAACAGATCTGCCTTGAGACGACATCTTGGGTTTCCCAACATCGACGACTGATTCATACAGACAAGGAGACGGCACCGCGACCCCACCAGGGTCAAGGTGGACAGGACGATGACTGCCCGCGCCCTCTTGCTGGCAGCAGGCCTGTCACTGTCGCATATGGTCTGCCGCGGCGTCAATGCTGCACCACAACCAGCAGCAGCAGCTCAACAGGTCCTCGCCTCTCTCGACGTCGACGACACACCCCCATCATCACTCTCGCCGTCCAGCCCAGCCATACCTGCTGTAGGCTCACCACAACAGCCAAGAAAACTACATGGCAGGTTTCTACACATCACAGGTGAGTGAGGGCCACAATAACCACGATACTCGTGCTCTTGACCTGCTTTCTTGAGGTCGTTCCGTATATTCTATGCGCCGGAATGTCGCCAAACCTAGGCTGACTTGCATAATAAAAAAATAATAAAAATTCAGACTTCCATCCCGATGAGTTCTACAAGGTCCACAGCTCCACGGCAGCAGACCATGCCTGCCACAGCGGAAAAGGTACGGCAGGCACCTACGGCGCTGAGACGTCAGACTGCGACACGCCCATCTCACTCATCAATGCGACCTTTGACTGGATCAGCGCCAACATCCGTGACGAGATCGACTTCGTCGTATGGACGGGGGACAACGCCCGGCACGACTCTGATGAGAGCATACCACGCTCCGCGGGCCAGGTCCTCGGCACGAACCGCCTGCTGGCCAGCAAGTTCGCAGACACCTTCTCAGATGACAAAGGGCTCAGCATACCGGTGATCCCGACGTTTGGAAACAACGACATCCTGCCGCACAATATCCTGCTGCCTGGCCCCAACAAGTGGCTCGCTTACTATGCCGACATCTGGAGAGACTTCATCCCCGAGGCCCAGCGGCACAGCTTCGAGTTTGGCGGGTGGTTCTACGTTGAGGTCATCCCCAACAAGCTGGCTGTCTTCAGCCTCAACACGCTCTACTTCTTTGACCGGAACGCCGCCATCGACGACTGTGTCAAGCCCTCGGAGCCCGGGTTCAAGCACCTCGAGTGGCTGAGGGTCCAGCTGCAGTTCATGCGGGACCGAGGGATGAAGGCCATCCTCATGGGCCATGTCCCCCGGCCAGGACGGACAGCAAGATGTTGTGGGACGAGACGTGCTGGCAAAAGTACACGCTCTGGCTAAGGCAGTATCGCGACGTCGTCATCACTGGGCTCTACGGACATATGAACATTGATCATTTCCTGCTGTCGGACGCCAAGGACATCACCATAGACTCGACCGAAGCCGGAGCTGAGGGTCTCGATGACTTCAGCCGCCAGAATCTGGATGACGAGCTATCAATACAGTCTGCCACGGACTACCTCGAAGAACTGCGCGATGGTTGGGCCAAACTGCCCAAGGTGCAGTCCAGTAGCGAGTCCGAGCAAAGGGGCAACAAGAAAAAGAAGAAGAAGAAGGACAAGAGCAAGAAGAAGCTGGGTGGAAAATGGGCAGAGCGCTACCAACTGTCCTTTGTCGGCCCGAGTGTCGTGCCCAACTACTTCCCTACCCTCCGCGTTTACGAATACAACATCACTGGCATCGAAGACGCGGTGACCTGGGCAGCAAACACCGACCTACTGCCGACCATCGATGGCCTTCGACACGATGACGACGGTGAGGGGGTCTTGTGCAGCCCGAGCTGGAGCTGCGCAGCCCACACGATGTTGAAGCGGCCAAGAAGAAACACAAGAAGGACAAGAAAAAGAAGGGGGAAGAAGGGGAAGGGCGGGAAGGGTGGCCAGAAGCCCAAGGACCCCAATCTGGTTGTGCCTGAGCCGCCAGCAAAGGCCGAGCCGCCGGGACCAGCCTACTCCTCGCAGCCCCTGACACTCCTCGGCTACAAGCAGTACTTTGCCAACCTGACCCATATCAACAACGATATCACCATCGAGGAGCAGGTAGAGGTGGGGGCCGAGAAATGGCGGGAAGGCAAACACCGCGATAAGGAGCCAAAGAGCAGTAAACCCAAGCCCAGGGAATTCAAGTTCGAGCTCGAGTACGCCACGCACGACGATAAGCTGTACAACCTCAGCGACCTGACAGTCCGCAGCTTCGTGGAGCTGGCATACAAGATGGGCCAGACTGTCAAAAGCAAGACTGCAGACTTGTTCCTGCAGGGCGCGGACATCACCGACAACCCTGATGAGGTCGATCAAGTGGTCGAGGGACAACAAGATTTAGGGACACTCAACGAAGACGAGCCCTCCACGGATGACGAAGATGGCGTCGAGGACACTGAAGACGACGAAGTAGAAGCCGAGAAGAAGAAGAAGAAGAAGAAGAACAAGGGCGACAAGAATAAGAAAAAGAAGAAGAAGAAGGCCAAGAAACTCAACAAGACATGGCTTCATTTTCTAAAGCACGCCTTCATAAGCACGGTCGATGACAAAGAGTTGGAGAAACAATTCTCCTAGCCAGGGCAGGTAACTTACGAGAAATGATGCGCATCACACAAAATTTTTATTTTATTATTTTTTGCATGGGCGGCGGCGTAATGGAATTTTTGGGCAGCCATGTCGTCGGCCCTCTATATTTAGAAACAAGATGTAATCATAGTTAGATGGATAGCTGTCAATTTTGGATACACAGATATCACTTCTAATATCTCTTCGGATCGCGCGCGTGCTGCTCGAAGGTTGACTAACAAGCAGTCTTGAGCTTCGCAGGCCATACCTACAAAATCATCAGTGACAAGGCTCGTTGTTCACCCTTCAAAACATCCTCTCCAATTGGTAAGCTTATTTGATTTTTTTATTCTTAATTTATGAAATATATACTGATCTGGGGAAAACCCATCACCCCCCCTCTTGAGCCAGCCACTAGGATGACCTCGCAATGCTAGCTCGCTTGCTTATAGCTAAACCCCCTCCCCCGTTACACTCGTCGGCCGAGTTATAGGGAGTGTGTTCATAGGGCTCGGTGAGGTACTGTGCATTCCGATCAGAGGTAGTAGTAGGGGGGTAGGTAGTGGAGAAGGGTGTTGGCAAACGAGCTTTGCGCCCGAAGGGGAGAGAGGGGGGGATGTGAGCCGCTTTCAGGGCTCGACGATGTTTTGCTGCCGCAGACATGGTCATACCGCACAATGGTCAAACAACGTGTGAAGATGCAACTGAAAGGATCAAAGTAGACTAGACGGCCTTGGTGTAGAGCTCGGAGACGTCTCTGGAGGCTTGCGCAGCTCTGAGCATGATATTAAGGAGAGAGGGAAAAAACACCTATGGGTATAGCCCTTGCATCCATCATCTAGTCATTCCTTCTATCATGGCCCGTCCCGCTTGGTGAGATTTGAAGTTCATGTTTTAAGGGGCCTCTGAGTATGGTGGTGGGTTATGAGGGGGCACTACTTCTCCTTGAAGTGGTGACACTTGAGTCTACGTCCCAAGTGCCTGGGAGCGTCAGAAGCTAGAGCCGCCCATGTCTTGCCTTGAATATGGCAACTTTGTCGTCATAAAGAGTATCTCCCGCAGCCGCAGGCAGGCCTTGGGTGCCAGCTCCACGAAGGAGTCATTGTCCGAGTCGTCGTACGAGTGCTCCGACTGCGTGTCATCAGGCTCGGTCGGGCTTGTCGGGGTGCCTTCGTCCTGCGACTCATCGTCATCATGATCCTCGTCCTCGGTGTCGTCCTCGTCGGTGGCATCTTCAACCACAGCAGCTGCATGATTCATGACAGCATCGCCGTGAACCAGATTCACCGGGCCACCACTGTCTCCGCTCAGCTGGGTATTGGTCGAGTTGTCAGACGGCCGCTTCTCCAAAATCTCGAAGCACTTGTTCGCGATGCCCACGTAGCAGAGCTGGATCTCTGGGCGCAGGGTGATGATGTCCGCCATCTGCATGACCAGCTCCTTGGGCTCGGGGTTGCTAATCACGTGGTCTGCCAGGTAAGGAATGTGAAGCGAGCGGAGCTGGGGGATGTTGGGTAAACGCTGTAGGAAGGTATGCTGTACACACACACAAGTGCTGGTCAGAATGACTTTTTTATCTTTTATGGCACATTACTTGGGGGTTCGGACTTACCCAGTCATTGTAATCGATGGCTACAGCCAGCTCCCTCAAGTTTGACATGCGTCCGCTGGTGACATACTGCAGGACCTCGGTTGATAGGCACCATGAGCGCCACCTGGTGCTCTTAGAATTGCTGCTCTTGGCTGAGCTGTCCAAGAGCAATCTGCGCAGGCTGGACCGATGACGTTTGATGGCACCCCTGAAGATGGTATCAATGGTGACAGGAGGCGGGCTGTTGCTGGTGTTGCTGCTGGACCGCCTGCGATCCTGCAGGAACAGTGTTTCTAGGGAATTGGGTGCCAGGGTCTCCCGGAGGAAGGTGATGAGGGCTGGCGATGTCACATCCGTGTGCAGGCGTTTCAGGTTCAGGGCGTACTGTAGGGGAGCGTTGGGCATCGGCTTGCTGGACGTTGGTGAGATTCCGTAGCCGGGGACGCGGGGCTGCGGCTGGAACTGCTTCTTCAGCAGCTTCCACAGATTCTCGTGCTGGGCACACTCCAGAATGGTCAGGTTGGTCAGTATCCCCCAGTCAAACGCCTTATTGCACACCTGCATAGACAGGGGCACCCTCTCGAGCTCCAGCGTGGTAAGCCTCAGTTTGCCATCGAGCCTGTCTCTCGCTAGGGATCCCGACGACGCGGTGCATGTGGGATCCGCCGTTGACGAAGACCCCAATGCCACCTGGGCATTTTTTGTAGGGGTCACATTTGGCTCGAGAATCGACGCATCTGTCTCCACTTCCACGGCAGATGGGGAAAGGTCTCCCAACGTGGTAGCCGGCACTTCCGGAGATGCTGCGGGCGGCGGATGTGGGCTGACCCAATCCTCCGATGGTGGTGCTGCGGGGCGTTCAGACTTTGGCCTGGAAGGCTTCCGCCGGATGTCGTAGATGCGCCCGACGAGCACGCCAAGAACACCCCCCAGCCGCCTCTCGCCGATGCTGCTCTCACCTGGCCAGCGAGCGTTGTGGTCCACCTGCTCAAGCTCTGGACCGTCCCAGGTCTGCACGAAATCGAGGTGCATAGCCTTGTTCGAAATGCCCACCCTAAGCTCCTGGAGGCTGTCCACAGATCGCTCTATCAGCACCGACATCTCATCCAGATAGGCCAGCTCATCAATGTCCAGCACGGTGAGGCTCTTGAGAGGTGGGAGGACGCTGAAGGTGGGGTACTCGACGTGGTTTTCTCCGTAGGTGATGGCGGGTTTGGGCGCCGGGTGGGAGGCGGTGGAAGGTAACGAGATTCCGATGGGCGTCAGGGTACTGCCAGCAGGCACCACAGCGGCGGGTGCCGTGCCCGGGCTGGGGCTTGATGCGGACGAAGACGTGGAGCCTGTATCCGAGTTATCGTGCCATCGGATCCAGACACGCTCCAGCATGCACTGCCCGTTGTCTGAGCTATCAGGCAGAGACGCCAAGGCCATGAAGATGTCCGACAGAACCCCAGTGGGCATATCCCATATGAAAGTCTCGAGGTTGACCATCCTGGATACTGCCAGGGCGACCAAAGTCCCCAGCATCTTGCCACTCTCCTTATTAATGGCATATTCGGAGACCCAGTCGTTGGGCCCGTTGCCCAGGGAGAACTTGCGGGTGTACTTTGCGTAGTCATTGCCAGCGAACTTGGCCAGCGGCCCAGGAGGCATGTTTCCATCCCTCCGGAGCCGCTTCGTAGTGCGTGCAAACGGACTGCCTAGGCACAGTGTCGACAGGCCGTACGTAAGGGCGTCGACGCTTTTGACCTCGGTCATGGTGGTGAGGGCATCGGGCCAGACGATATCGAAGCGGGAGTAGATGTGGGGGATGGCAAGGTTGTGAAGGGTCGAGTTTGTCAGGGCCAGAGAGGTGAGGTCGTTAGTATGTGTGATCTGAGGCTAGGGCGTTAGCGGGGAGCGAACGAACAGTCAAGACAAGGAAGGGGGAGACGCACCTCCTTCACGATCAAGCGAAGGACGTCAACAGGCAGCTCGAGCAGTGTCAGAGGTGCAGTGCGCGGGGTCAGCTGGTCCCAGTCAGGGTCCTTACTCCTCAGGTACTCGGAGATGATGGAGGTGTCCTGGTCGAGCTCGACGCCAGATATAGCATCGTGAGAGTAGATCTCGGAGATATGTCTAGGGTTTGTGTTCAGGTCGAGACGCTCGCCCGCCTGCTCCCGGAGCAGTTCTGAATCTGGGGGCTGGTGATGGTCGTCGTAGACCGCATGGCCGCTGCCATGCTGGTAGTCGAGCTCGTGCTCGCCGGCGTGCATCTCTGGGTCAGAGGCATCGTCATCGTCCTCGTCGCTGTGGCCGTCTGACTCGCTGTGATCCTCGTGGTCTTCTGGGGAATGATGCAGTGGGTAATCTTCGAATAGTTCGTCCAGGTGATGGCTGTAATCCATGATTCCAAAGTCTCTCGCCACACCGGCTCGATGCAGTGTGACCTTGCGGCCGAAATCACAAAACAGCAACGTCGAGAAAATCGGCGTGCCTCCGTCCCTGCTGTGAGTGGGCCGCGTCGCAGTGTGCAGTCCGATGTCTTTGGGTGCTGGAGTTGGTGCCACACCCCTCCCAAATATGGCAGTCGCTTTGAACAAATTATTAAAGGACGGACGAGTATGTGACGGAGAAGAAGAAAAAAAAAACTGTGAAGAAATAATATGCAGGACTGAAGAGACTACAAGTGAAAAGAGAGAAGAATTGATCGCACAGGTCGAAGAGAGTTGAGAAACGAAAAGTCCCAGCCCGGTTCAAGCAGCGGCAAATGGATGTCAGGCGAAGCCGTTGTGGTGGGCTGGGATGGAGTTTGGACGTCCAACTGACGTCTGGAGCCGTGGTTGGCTGAAGTCCAAGAGGGGGCCACCAGCCAGCCGCTGTGGACTGGCAAGAACCCACTAGAGCTTCCAGCGTACTTACTGGGTAGGCTGAGTAGGCTAGCGCCAAGGCTTGCCATGCATAGCCCTGCTACTGCACGCCTGTCATATGTACGGACGTACAGTACAGCAGAACTGTACGGACGTACGGACCTACTACAGTACTATGTACTATGTAGATCAGGGTACTGTTACAGCACATATCTTATACCTACCAACAACCTACGGAGTATGGACGTACTTCAGCACTTACGCATGTACCCCGGACACGGGACCAAGGAGAGCGTCTCCGACCCATGGAGCCCAGTCCGTAGTAAAAATTATTGCACCACCTGGCAGGTCAAGGTCCAATACCTTGAGATACCCAGCCACCTAAATGCTACGTGCCAAAAGTCTTCGGGGAAACAATACATTTTCTGAGACGGTAAAAGCTGTGAGCAGAGTGTACTAGGCTGTGTTCTCTGCCCAGGCTTGACAAAGAGGCGAGTTTTCACGATCGCCCGGTCGCATCCATTGGACCGCTTCCATGTTTGCTGCAGACGGCATCCTCTGTGGCCCTGTCCTCTTCCACCAAAACGATATCATACTCTTGAACATCACAGAGTACCACCCGCCATCGTCAACCTTCATCATCATCCTCAATGTCATCGTCGCTGAGCACCAGCTTGTGGACCTGAAGACTGCTGATCATGGATCCCTCGCTCTGCTCATTTCGTGACCTGATCGCTGTGGTCCGCCTCTTTCTGGGTGTCCTGTCCTCTGTGGGTTTGTCCGTCGCCCAGCTCTCTCCGGCAGGGTCAGTGGCCTCTTCAGCTTCCTCGCTTACTTCTTCATCCATCGGTGCGCCTATGCCCTGGAATGACACTACCTTCTCTAGATCACGGAGCACCAGCGAGTGGAAGGACGCTCGGCGGTGTCGCATCATCTGTGCCATGTATGGCAGCCGCTCTAGGATCATCTCCTGGCGTGCCGAAGTGCCCAGAGATAGCAGCGGCGTGGCCTCTTGGCCTGAGCGATCCGCATCCGCCTTGAGGTTGATTTTGGCTGCATATTGTTGTTCGCTGCGATTGCCCGCACAGCCCCCGATGCTTCCTGCCTTGCTCTTGCGGAAAGCTGAAGCACCATTCGAAACGCTCTGGTCGGTGTAATGCGGGGTCGAGCCTGGGGTGATATCGTCCCTCTTCAGCATTGTGGATGCCCAGAGATCCACGAGGCCTTCCAGCTCCTCTTTCGCCCTCCAGAGCTTGATGCTCGTCGGGTAGAACATCTTGAAAGTATCGCCGCCTCTGCTGGTCGACGGGTTCTTGCGCCTCACCGGGCGAGGCAGCGAAAAGAGCAGCCCACGTACTGCCACTTCGAATGCCATCTCGTCCTGGCGGAGAATGTGACTACCCTGGTCCCTCCCACTGCCAGCGAATCCCTTGCCGCCAAAGAAGACGTCCCAGGACGGATTCAAGAGGTCGCTCTCGGACAGATGCTCCACGCACCCGTTGATATAGTCAATCGATGAGTCTGCATCAGCGGCACCCGACCGGTCGCAAGATAGAACGTAGTTTTCGTGTAAAGCTGATATGAAAGTAGATGTGTCCGTACCTGTCTCGTCGATCAGGGTGTCCACCGCGACCTGAGACCGCTGGTTTCGACTCATCTGACTCAGATGTGGTGGTAAGGCTTCTGCTATCGCTTCTTCTGACCCTGGGGCAAAGGGCTGCTCGTCTCGCTTGTTGTACACGACTTTACCGACAGCGTGAAATATCCCAAGGCTAGACTCGCGCTGCGAGATCAGCTCGAGGCTCTGCTGCTCGCCCCTAGTCAGGGCCTGGTCCTTGCTGGCCTTCTTCGTCTTGGTGAACGTGACCTTGGAGCCCCAGTCTGCATCATCGTCGCCTTTGAGGCAGAGAAACTCAAGTGACGAGACGGCGCTCCTGATGTCTCCTATATCGCCAAGCTTCTTCAGCACCTGCGGCCCAGGCGTCCGTCGCCGCCCAGAAACTCTTGCCTCCTTCTTCACCACAAGCTCAAGAGCCTTGGCCAGCAAGGTCGGCGCAATATTGTTGAACTCAATGACGCCGGTGCCCGGGTGGCGGAGGATCTCGGCCCCCAGAAGACGGTGCGCTGTGAAGCTGTCTGCAGAGGCCGAAGTTGTGGTCAGGAGCGTCTCGGAAATGATCATTACCACCGGTATGACGGGGTCTGCAGCCGAGTTCTGCCCGAGAAGCGCCAAAGACGGAGTGTTCGTCGCAAGGAACTGCAGCACGGTTCTCCGAAAGGACGTGAGGGCACTTCCAGATCGTAAGAACGTGTTCGGGAACTCTTCGATCAAGATGACCCTTCTGCGGTCGTCATCATGGCCGTCTCGGGGTGTTTTCTCTGCCTGGTCTGATGGGTGGTCGGAGTCGCCCTCGTCGAATTCCAGCTGCCCAAACTTGCGCCCTCGGCCCATGAACTCTTCAAACTGTGCCGAGGAGGACTGCGTTCCTAGACCCGAGCCTGAGGCGCCATCCGGGTTTCTCCATTCGAGAATCTCAAATCCCATGTCTTTGGAGAGAAGCTGCATCGTGGTGGTCTTTCCTGTGCCTGCGGAGCCCTTCAGGACCAGCAGGCGCTGGCGCATGCGACCGCCAAGGACATCTTCCAGCCACCGCCGCACATCTGCCACCTTTTTCTTGTGAACAACAAGCTCGTCCAGGTTCTCAGGACTGAAGCGCTCAGACCAGGGCCGCTGGTCGATGCCATCGGCGGACGACGACGAGGGGATCCGTAGAGGTCGCAAAAACCTCTGGTTGGCGCTGGTGTTCGTTGCAGCCGAGGCTCGGTCTGGCTCCGGGTGATCTCTCAATCTCTTCTGCGCCTTGTTTCCCACCAGACTTGTACCTGAAGCCCTGTGCACACCTATGTCTTCGTCATCGTCTTCGGAGAGCGGGTCGCTGGCTATGTCGAGGGCTTGAACATTGGGTTTGTTGTCGGGGCACCCCTTGGACTTCGGCTCTGTCTTGGCCTTCTGGGACTGTTTGGAGAAGAGGGTTCTGATGTTGGCAGACTTCCCCTTCTCATCGATGGGCTTTCTAACTTTCGTCGGACTATTGCTGGGGCTCTTAGACGGGGGCGGCGGCCTGAATTGGCTTGAGCGAGTCGACACAGCAGGGGCAGTCCGAGCAGAAGCCGCACGAGATGATCGTGTGGTAGCGCGCAAGGCGCTGGGAGAATCTGGGGCGGGGAGGGCGTCATACTCGGGGCGGGCGGACTTGCTCTTGGCATCTGGCGACGAGAAATAGTAGTTCAGGTTGTTCTTCTTCGCCGGGGTCGACCTCTCGTCCTGATTGTCATCGTCATCGACGACGTTCCGCCTGCGACGCTTTGCAGGCGGCGCCGCCATCTTGAGGTGGACGAGCCGGGGCGATTTGGTGGCACAGCATCGGTCAGGGTCTAGTGAAGAAGAGCAAAGCCTCTAAATGTATCAAGTACATGACATACTCTCAAAATCTGTGATCTGGGGGAAGCGGGCAGGGCAGATACAGCACGCAACCATTGCCACCGCGATGGGTTCCGGCGCTGCGGTTCGTGGTCAGGTTGGAGAGGTGCCCACCGGCGCCCATCAGTGCAGCTAACAAGGATGACGCAGGCACTGCCCAACTGACTGACTACCACTGAAGGCCACTGACGGCCACTGGAGCCCATAGAGCCTAGGGTCCCAGGGGGCCTAGGACCCTTGAAGCATGTGATCTGGCGTTGTTGGGTCGCGGTTGCCTTCTAGAGCGCGTTGCCCGCCAAGTACGCGTCACACAAGTAGAAAGTCAATAACAAGTCCGTACCCATCTCTTTTCTCCTTCGCCACCCAAACGATTCGTGTCGTCACCGAGCTTCTAATATTCCCTAGCAGAGGTTCAAACAGTGATTCTTGCCCTTGTCTCCTCCTTTTGTCCATCTCCCTCCTCGTCACCACTTGATCGCCCCGTGCGAAGACGCGTGACAATGACCCAGACAGAGGAATACGACGAGGCTCAGAATGGCGACGAGGGCACGACAGGCCCTGGTGCCCCCACGCCGCTGCAGTCTCTCGAGGTGAGCACTTCGTCATGTCTCTCCCCCTCCCCTCCCCCTCTCTCTCCCTCTGTGTGTGTATGTGTCTCACAGGCCTTCGGTTGCTAGGGCGTGGCTGGTATCACGAAGCGCGACATCCAGGTGATTGTCGAAAGCGGCTTCAACACTGTCGAGGCTGTTGCCTACACCCCACGTAGGGTCCTTGAGCAGATCAAGGGCATCTCGGAGCAGAAAGCCGGAAAGCTTCTAGCTGAAGGTACATATTCTTCCTTGTTGCCCTTCTCCCCCACCCCGTCTTGCCTCGTTGTCCTCGTTCCCAAGCTCACACTGTTTGTGTCCGCCTAGCATCCAAACTCGTGCCCATGGGCTTCACCACCGCCACCGAGATGCACCAGCGCCGCAGCGAGTTGATCTCGATCAGCACGGGCGCCAAGAACCTCGACACCCTGCTCGCCGGCGGTATCGAAACCGGCAGCGTCACCGAGATCTTTGGAGAGTTCCGGACTGGCAAGTCTCAAATCTGCCATACCCTTGCCGTCACCTGCCAGCTGCCCTTTGATATGGGCGGCGGCGAGGGCAAGTGCCTGTACATCGACACCGAGGGCACATTCCGGCCCGTCCGTCTGCTGTCCGTCGCCAACCGCTTTGGCCTCTCTGGCGAGGAGGTTCTCGATAATGTTGCCTATGCGCGGGCCTACAACTCGGACCACCAGCTGCAGCTCCTCAACCAGGCCGGCGCCATGATGTGCGAGGCCCGCTTCTCCCTGCTCATCGTTGACTCGGCCACCTCGCTCTACCGGACAGACTTTCTAGGCCGCGGAGAGCTCAGCAACCGACAGTCCCATCTCGCCAGGTTCATGCGCACGCTGCAGCGGCTCGCCGACGAATTCGGCGTCGCCGTGGTCATCACCAACCAGGTTGTCGCTCAGGTCGATGGCGGCCCCTCGGCCATGTTCAATCCCGACCCGAAGAAACCTATCGGAGGCAACATTGTTGCTCATGCTTCGACTACCCGCATCAGTCTGAAGAAGGGTCGCGGCGAGACCAGAATTGCAAAAATCTACGACTCCCCGTGCCTGCCCGAAAGCGACTGCTTGTTCGCCATCAGCGAGGAGGGAATATGCGACCCCTCACCCAAGGACGTCGAAAAGATGAACAACAATTAGCCCTCTCACAGAGGAGGCGGTAATGGATTGTGCGCTGCATCTGGCTGATCTTTTTGTTTGTTTGTTTTTTGGACTTGTTCCGCCAGTGGGAGAGCCTGACGATACGAGGAACACGCACTGAATGCTGGGTTGTAAATTCTTCGGTTGAAAATCTGCTTGGAGTTTATTTTGATGATTTCTCCTTTCCTTTTTTTCTCTTTGCTGGCATGTTAGCTGGGCGTTATTGAGTTTCTGCTTTTCTGTTGTCGCAGCCGTCGAGAGTTAGCACAGATACAGCAAATAAAGGCGCAGAGAGCGTCCGCTTACACGCGTGAGAGAGTGCTCAGTGCTGTTCACCTTGGCTCCTGGCGTAGCGAACAGATTTAACGAAACGATCTCAGCTCCACCAGTAGCAGCAGCCTGGCTTGGTCCCGTCTCGTAGCTTACCGAACCCACGCCGTGGTGACAAGAGACGACTTGCGACATACATGGTTCCCAATATATCTTCTTCATACAACATCATCGTCAAATCACTACCAGCTAAACGTTTTTAGCTCAACGAACAACTTCATAGTACCGAAAATTAAGGGTGGGACGAAGAATCAGTCTGCGCAAATATTACGAATCATAAACCTTTGTGTGGGTTTGTTTCTTCTTTCGGTTCTTTTGATAGCTGTGTTATGTCTGTAAAATGCTAATAGTTGACGCCAGCAAAGAGAGAGAGAAAGAAAGAAAGAAAGGAACAAAATTCATCAATCAGAATCAAAGCCCTCCTGCTGCAAAGTCATGTCCCATCTGGTGCCTAAAATCTTGTTCCGGTTAAATTGATGCCAATGCACACCATAACGCCTGTGACCCTATGAGGATATGAAGATGAATGCGAAACGCTCCTCCTGAAAATCAAATATGCCCCAGAAAATCAGGAAGGGGAAAAAAGTCTATGCTTGATGCTATGCTGGCCGTCAGGTAGTCAGTCAGTCGGAAAGGCGGAGCTCGGGCTGTCGTAGTTCTCAAGAGGCATGCAGCGCAGCTCCCGACCCGCCTTGTTCTGTTCATGTGCGGAAGCTGAGCTCCCTCAGAAACCGTGTGTGCTTTTGTGGAAAAACTAGTACCAAAGGTACGTTCCCGTTCATGCCGCCGTTGCTCCGAGCGGGCTCAGTTCGGAGGAGGACGAGATGCTGGGTAAGATTCGGGGTGGAAACCAATCTCGCGAGGCAGCTGGTTTATGAAATCTGTATAACCAGGCAGCTGCGAGGTCGCCTGTGACATGGGGACAGGGCCATAGGACGGCTCCAGGCCAGGAGCCGCAGCAGGTCCCGGACCGCTGTACCTATGCACATAAGGTCCGCCATAGTAGTCCCCGCTGGGCGGCAGCGACGGCATCTGATAGTTTTGGGTGTCAGGCATTTGTTGGGGTACGAACTGGGGCATCGGGTTGTTGGGCATTGATATGGCGATCGGCGGTGGCAGGGGGGAAAAGGTGGACGTATGACCTGGTGGTGCTGACGGCTGCTGAGCGCCGCCGGTATGGAAGTGCAGCGTGTATCCCGGCGAGGGCGCCATCGGGGGTGGCACGAAGAACGGCTGTGGTTCCTGCCACGCGGGCGGCGTCCTGTAAGTTGGCGGCGACGGAGCGCCTGGGCTCTGAGGCTGTACGGCGCTAGAGGGAGGACTGAGCGTGTTCACACCAGTGTTGCTGTGAGGTGACTCAAAGGCTGCGATTCGAGGCGGGTGAAAGGCCTCATGGCGGGGTCGTGTCCTCCGCTCCGCGTCGCTCGCATCCGGGAAAGGAACCCCCTGCGCTCTCCTCTTGTCGCACTTTCTCGATTGGCCGCCTCGTGGTCGCGTTGTCGACGCCAGGCAACAAAAAGCCCTCTCTGAGGGGGAGGCTAGTCCCGCAGCGGCGTGGTGGTGGTGGTGGGTGGTCAATGATAGCAGTCTGCGGAGGGTCGTCGCCTGGCCCATGAATTCCGGGTCGCCGCGGGCAGTCTCGATCATCCTCCTAAGCATGGCCTCGCTCGGTCTGGCCACCTCCGAGTCCAGCTGGTCCCGGCAGTACGGACAGCTAAAACTGTCTTCCAACCACTTCAAAATGCACTTGTTTCCAAAGACGTGCTTGCACTTTGGCAGCTGCAGAGGGGTCTCCACCGTGCCCTCAGGGCTGGCGACACCGAAGTCGTTGTAGCAGATCACGCAAGCTTGCAAGAAAGAAAGAAAAAAGACAGCTGAAGTTAGCAAGCCGGCCTCGTCTCACCAACACGACACACACGCGGTGGGGCGATCAGAACACATACTCTTCTCACTATCTGGCAGACTGTCCAGGTCCACCTCTATCAAAGACTGGACGGCCTTTCTGGACGCCACCCTCTTGTTGCTTAGCTGACCTCGCAAGATCTGGGACTGGCGGTTGCTGTGAAAGTGATTCACCGTGGCTATGGTTCGCGGGATCAGTCCACCAGCGTCGCTGTCATCGTCACGGCTAGAGCTAGGCGAGACGGCGGTGGCGGTAGTAGTAGTAGGACCAACGGGGTTCTCATCGCCGGTGCGAGCAGAACCGCCAAGCAAACCCCCGTGAACGGCAACCCTGTCGGACTGGTGTGGTGAGGGCCTCTGCCTGGCGCGAGGATCGGAGGGTGGTGCAGGCAGCCTGACCCTGACGAAGGTCTGTGTGGGCGAGTCGAGCACACGTCCCCAAACAGGCGTCTCACCACCGCTGGACAGAGGGCTGAGTGCTGCCGGAGAGCTGAGGGAAAGACCACTCGAAGTGGCTCCTGCTAGTGAGGCATGTCCATGTGGTTGCTGGGGGTTCTGCGCCGCACTATGCGCTGGTGTCAGGTCTGAGGAGGAGGGAGGAGAAGGGGGCCCTCTGCCCGGACAAGGTGGGTAGGAACAGAGCCTGGGCCGGATCCGGGGGAGAAGAAAGGAGGGTAGTATGCATTTGCTGTGGTCGGCGGCGGCGGCGGCGGGTGGAGGCCGGCGTCTTGTTCGTGACTCGACTCGGCAGCTCTAGACGACTGCGGCTCTCCGCCACGGTTCGAGGCCCCGTAGAGGGGCCACTGTGATGCTGGAGGGTAGGCGGGCTGGTTTTCGGAGGTGAAGCCGGCAGAGGCATGCTGGTGAGAGAACCCCAAAGGCCGGTCGTAGGGAGAAGGGGGCCAGCCCGATGCGAGGCCAGGCCAGTTCCTGATCGCTGGGCATCTGCTCCGCGCCGAGCTCGGAGCGCCAGACCAGTGTGGACTGGCATACGGGTTATAATTCTGTGACCCAAGCGCATATCCGGACCCTGTCGACGCACCGGCGTCCATCGTGTGTGCCCAGACAGGCCCAAATGGCCGCGTTGTGTTGTTGAGAACAGTGACTCGAGCCGAAGGCTGGCAATGCCGGAGGAACCAGACCTGAGAGTTCCCCGGAGCGAGACGTTTGCGTGCCAAGAAGAGAAAGAGGTGGACACGAAAAACGACGATTTCAAACGTGGTCCAGGGCAATCTCTTTTCTAGGAAGTTGAGAGGGAGCAGCCGAAGGGGCTGAAGGGACTCGAGTCAACAACGACCGAGGGGGGCGGACGTGTTCGTCCTGGGTGGTCGAGCAGTCGGCCGGTTGGTCTCGGCAGTGGCTGGGTTGGGCCGTGGTGTGTTTGCTGGCACATGTTATCAGCCTGATGATCCACTCTGGGAAGTTGCAAGCCTATGTGAAGTGATGCAGTTTTTTGTTTGTGTGGGAGGGAGAAGGGAGGGGAAGACTCACAAGCATGGAAGGCGACAAGTGACGAGGGGCTACGAGAAGGAATGAGGGGGGGAAGGAAGGAGGAGTAAAAGGAAAAAAAGAAGAAAGAGAAAGAGAAAGAAGAAGAGGGGAAGATGAAGTCAGGCAGGGAGAGCAAGGGACGGAGGCAGGTAGCGCTGTGTCAGTGTGCGGAAGTCATGTGGACGTGAAAAAGAGAGAAAAATAGACGAAGAGGCTACCTACGGAGTACGGCTACATTGCGAAGTACAAGTCATGCCGAGGGGGGGGGAGAGGGTCTGGATGGAGACGAGACGGGCAGGCGGACGGGAAGGGGTCAAATGTCGAGGCTCAAGAGAGAGGCAGACAAGAGACAACCACCACCAGGCAGACTGTGAGGCGTGATTGCGTGAAGTGACTTACATGGGTGGAGGAGGGAATGGGGTTAGAAGGCCAGAGGAGGGGCCAACCCAGGTTTATGCCCGCTTGCTGTTGCACTTTCGAAAAAGAGCGTCTTTTGGATCCCTGCGTTCAGGTGAGCTGTTGCTGTGCTGTGCTGTTCGGTGCTGGATGCGATGCCGTGCCGTGCCGTGCTGGGGTGTGTGTGTGTGTGTTCTTAGTCATTTGGCCCTTGGACACCTGGCCCTGCTCCGCTTCCCTCTCGACCCTCCTCTCCCCTTGGCTTGTTGGCTTGTGAACTCGCAGGGGAGGGGAGTGGGTGGGTGTGGGTGTGTGTGTGTGTCTGTGTCTGTGTCTGTGTCTGTGTGTGTGTGTGTGAGGGACAACGAGTAGCGCGCAGTGGCTGCAGCCAGACCCCTTGTCCTGCGTCCTGCGTGCCCAGCGGTGCAGTGTAGGTCACCGTATGTTGGTGGTGGTTGGCGGGTGCACCGGAGACCTTTTGCCAAAATACCATACGGAAAACGCCCCAGCAGAGAGTGCTGTGCTTGTGCTGTGTGTTGTGTGCCATGTGCCGCTGCGGGTGGATTTACGGTAGGTCGCGATAGGATATGATAGACGGGGTGCAGGGAAGTTCAAGAGCGAGGGAGAGGAAGGAAGGGGGGCCCCGACGACAGGGATGGCAAGTCCACAGGATGATTGATGATGATTGTTGATGATGACGATGCTTTACGATTACTTAGTACTGCAGGCGGAACTTTGGAGACCTGACGGGACCAGGCTAAGATGGTGGTGGGCTCTTGTTCGTGTCCGTTCCAGATCCGTATCATCCAGCCCATGGATGGTGTTCCTGCTGGGGGACCTGGCCTGGCTCTCGCTCGCTCGCTGCTGGCGGGGTTCTGGAGGGGCAAGGGGGAAGGGGGGTCACTTGGCACCTTGGGACCAGAGCCGTCAAAGCACTCTCCCTCCCTCCTCAGTTGATCAACCACTTGTGACTGCAATGCAGGTGACGGCGCCTGGCCTGTCTGGCGTCAGAGTTTGAGTGGAGGGAGAATGGGAGATCAGCAGCCTTCAGGTTTAGCTCTAGCCGGCTTGCCTGGCAGTGCCTGGTTGGCTTGACGCTGGGCTGCTGGGTTTGCTTCCCCTTTCTTTCCTGCTTTCTTTTGCTTGTCGGCTTGGCTGGCACATACCTCGACACTCTTGTTGGGGCGCACCATGTACCAGCTGCTCCACCGGCTAGTGCCTCTCAGAAAGGCCCGGGCAGGTATCAGGCAGGGTATCAAGATGCGATGCGATGCGATTCGATACGAGGCGATGCGATGTAATCATGCGCGGAACAATTACCTCGACAGTCAGGTGTCGTTGCATCCCGCCGCCCAAGGAGCCCAACCTCAAGATAAAACGAAAGCGTGGAGTTGAGTGACGCAGTTTTCATGCCGTTCTTCCCAAGGCAGGTCCGAGGGAACCTGCCTGACCTGCCTGGCAGGTAAACCCAGGGCTGGCACTGCTCTGTTCCCGTCAGCCACTGCTGCACCCAGCAGGTGCGCTGTACGGAGTACTTAGTACTGGCCGGTCGTTTGCAACCAATAGCAGCAGGCTCGCTTCCCTGGCTCGGTTCGCTCATGTCTGGGTCTCCCCAGTCGAGGCTTCCCTCAGTACTATGAATTACTCCTGCTCCTCTGGCTTTCCAGAGACAAGGGAAAATACCTACCACGGCTGGGTACCTCGGGCTGCCAGGGTCAGGAAATCAATTAAAACCCCTGCCTTATCTCGACGCCCACTCCTCCCTCACCAAGTCCACAAAGCCCACCTCTGATTCCACTCATTCTCGGCTTCCGTCCACCCTCCCTACCATTCTACGGTTGCGTCCCGATCGGACCAGACAGGGTGCTACTATTGTCCCAAGAAAGGGCAAAACGACTATGGCACTGGCAGGCTGAAAGACTCTCTGCAACACCCGACGCCTCTTTTTTTTTTTTTTTCTCTCTCCATGTCCATCTCTCTCCCTATCTCTCTCGCACCCACCCGGTTCAAGTTGGGCGCTGCCAGGCAACCAGAACCAAGGAAGAACATGTTCTCAAAGGACGAGCTCGTGTTACACGCAGGTGGAGAGAAGACTCTCATCTCACGCGAGTGGAAAACCCGGTGAAGGCTGACCGACTGAGGCTTGTTAGAGTCTACCACCTATTGTTGTCTCACTGATCGGGTGCGTCCGCTGTCCCTTTCCGCCCCTCTTTCGCTCTCGCCCTTTCTCTGTCTTTCTCTCTCTCTCTATTTATGCAGCCCCCTTTCCTACATCGGCAAAAGGCTCAGTCTTTGGTCACCCACCGAGCCGGAACTTTTGTAGTTGGGAGTCTCGTCCTTGCTTCATCTTACCTCACCTCACCTCACCTCGGCCCCCCCCTCAGCACCTCGCCTAATCTGATCAGAATTAATTGTGTCAAGGGGAATCATCCTACGCCGCCTAATTCCTTCTCTCCCTTTATAGTGCCTCTCTCTTGCAGCAATGGCCCTGCGCTGCCCTGTTAGTCAAAGCAGCCGCACTGGTGGTGGGCCTTTGTACGACCGTACTGGCCGAGGCAACGTCAAAGTCCTCGTGTGATGGCGCAGATGGCTGGACCTGACGCACTGCCCAGGCTGGACTCTGGACTATTCACTTAGGACAGTAGTTATATATGTAACGGCAGGGGAGGAGGGTGGCAGAGAGAGCGAGGGAGTGTGGAGAAAAGAGCGAGTGGCCAATATTCGCTGTCAGCACCCCAGCAATCCTCTATTTTATCCGACTTGCCGGAGAAAATCTGGGCCGTCTTGACCTTTCTCCCAACACACCGGGCCCAAACACCAAAAGCAGGACTATCGACCAGCGCTGAGCTGTCCAGCCTGCATGTTGGCGACACTGCATGTCACGGTACCTACTAGTACTTCTCTACTCCTCCCCATCCCCTCCCCATCTCCTCTTCCTCCGTCGGCTCCAGCGAGTCCAGTGCCTTCTGCCTCCACCACGTCGCTGTTGGCGTCTTGGTCCCACCAGCGGACAAGAAAATTTTGGCACTTGCCGAACGCCGTATGATCAATCCATGGACCTTGGTGTGGCTAATGCTGGTAAATCATCAGCTCCGGCAGCCCATCAAACATCGGCGATGCAGCTCAGGACCAGGCCCTCGTCATGTTTGCTGCTTGGGCCCAGGCCCTCCACCGCGTCTCAGGCCCAGGCCTTTCTTCCCTTTTCCCACCCTCCACACCTTCCGTGTGCTGGTGGCACTCTAGAACTCTGCTCACATCCAGCTCGGTGGGGGCCGCAGGGCGCAAAGGAATGGCTGGCTGGTTTCCAGATCTGAACTTTCACTGGTGCATTGTCTTGCCATGCTCGCCACACGGCTACGCACATGGGAGAGACCACCTCGGCGGCCCAGATCACGGCAACCAGGGGCCTTAAACCAACGCCTTGTGTCCGCTATTTCTGCCGAAGCAAGGCTCTCTTTCTCTTCTCAAAGGACCCCCGCCCGATAGATATGGCTGTCATTGAGATTCCCAGCCACCGAGGCCCGCAGCAGCACCGGTAACTGAGCTGACAGCCCGCTCGCCACTACCCAAGACTTGCAGCCCAGCTCTCAGGGCGCACCACCAGCTCACAGGCCAGACTGCGGATTCAGGAGATCGACACCTCGACGGCGCACACTGCCACGTTGCCCAGCCTGTCTCTGGCACGTGAAGAAATTACCGTCCGGGACCCATCCTTTAGGGTTCGTTGAGTTCTCCATCGTAGCGTTTACCTAAAATGAAACACAATAGGCGGCGCCCTGCGAATGTATACTTATTTCGACCGTTGGGCGTGCGCTTCTAGCCGGCAAGGGGAGACAAAGAAGTTCTAGCCTTCGATAGTAGAGGGGAGGGGCCGAGGGGGCCGAGGGGGCCGGAGGACGCATGCGCTGGCTGTGCAGTTATGGCCCGGCAGATGTCACATCGCCGTGGCAACTCTGGCCGATTCATTAGTTTCTCAGGGCCCCTTGGGCTGCAGCAGGCCAGCGCAGCCCTAATAATGCCTGTTCTGGCCCATCAGGTCTTGGCTGGTCCAGCCTAGCAATCTGGACAGCGGACTAGCCATGCTGAGTCCGGGGCCCAGCGAGGGCTGAGATTGAAAATGACTTGCCTGCATGCTGCTATGCAGTGCTATATGTATGTTGATTACTAGCGGGTACCAAAGATGCTATTTGACCTCTCAGATCTCGTCTCGAATTGGCTCGCAACAAGTTGCTCAATGGTACGATTGGGGGCTATGCTGCATCCGGGAGGTCACACACACACACACACACCGAATGTGAGTTGTCTTGTCCGTCTTGCATAGTCGTACTGCAGCTGTGTAATTATGTATGTCTTGCTCTCGCCACTTGGCACTGGTTGAAAAGAAAAAGAAATAAGAAGAAAAGAAAAAGAAAGAAAGAAAGAAAAAAAAAAGGGGGACTTCGTGTTCCATCTGCACAGTAAGTAGTAGGAATAGTGATAGAAGTAGTACGTCCGTACATCATGTACAGAATGTACGCAGCGGGGTCACAAGGGCCGGCAACGGTCCCCGGCCCGGAGCCGAAATGCCGCCCACAGCGTGATCGGGCTTTGGTTGCTGTTTGTTCGTACACAGTAAACCCCGCGGGCCTGGGGTTCTGTGGATAAACGAGAGACTGAACCTAGCTCTTACCACTCTGAAAGTACTCACCAGCCTGTCTATCTTTCTCTCTCTCTCTCTCTTCACACACACACACACACACACACACACACACACACACACACACACACCACAATGGATGTCCGGGGCAGCTTCCCGGCACTGGGCAAGGAACAGGTCTTTTTCGACAACGCCGGAGGCAGCCAGATCCTGGGAACCGTGATTGACTCGTAAGCAAAGGGAAAGGATGTTGAAGACGCAGGGGAGAGGGGGGGAGGACGGACCACAATACGCCCAGCGGCTGACCACTTTGTCCTTGCTCGTTACCACAGCATACGGGATTATTATGTGAACAGTAACGTGCAGTTGGGCGCAACGTACGAGACCGGGAAGACAGCAAACACGGTGCGTGCGTAGCAACGCAGGACTGTCCTAGTCTAGTAGTGCTTGCTCTGAGTAGAGAAAAGTGTTTATTAAAAATTTTATAGCGATATGAGAATGCATACCAAGCCGCAGCGAGGTACATCAATGCCTCCCGAGACGAGATAGGTGTGTATAGGATAGATTTACCCCGCTGAGAGAACCAAGAGAAAAAAAAAAAAAAGCTGACCTCTCGGCACAGTCCTGGGCTCCTCGACAACTCAGCTGTTCCGCAACGCCTCGGCCACCTTCACGTTCCAGCCGGGCGACGAGCTCATCCTCTCCGCCATCGACCACGAGGCCAACATCGCGTCGTGGGTGGACCTCGCCGAGCGGCAGGGTCTGGTGATCAGGTGGTGGAAGCCCAGCTCCAGGGACCAGCCGAAGCTCGCCGCGTCCGACCTCGGGCCCCTGCTGTCCTCCAGGACCCGCCTGGTGGCGTGCACCCACGCCTCCAACATCCTGGGCACCATCCACGACCTCAAGGCCATCTCGACGGCCGTCCACGCCGCCGCGCCCGGTGCGCTCGTGTGCGCCGACGCCGTGGCGTACGCACCGCACAGGAAGCTCGACGTCCAGGAGACGGGCGTGGACCTGTATGCGTTCAGCTTCTACAAGGTGTACGGCCCGCACATCGCCATGCTCTATGCGAGGCGCGACACGGCGCAGAAGCAGATGCGAAGCCTCGGCCACTTCTTCAACCCCCACGAGACGCTCGAGAACAAGCTGGGCCTGGCGGGGGCGAGCTACGAGCTGGTGAGCGGGATCCCGGCCGTGGCGGACTATGTCGAGTCCGTGGGCTGGGCCTCCATCATGAAGCAGGAGGCGGAGCTGCAGGGGACCCTACTAGAGTATCTCAACGGGCGGCCGGATGTCAAGATCCATGGGGAGCGCAGTGCCGACGGCAAGCTGAGAGTGCCGACGGTGAGCTTCACCGTGGAGGGGTGGGACTCGAGAGAGCTGGTCGAGACTGTTGAGAAGGACACGCCTTTTGCCTTCAGGTGGGGTGCCTTCTATTCCAACAGATTGGTGTATGACTTCTTGGGCCTGGACAAAAGTGGTGTTGTGAGGGTCAGCCTCGTGCATTACAATACAAGTGAGTTTTTTTTTTTTTTAAAAAAAAAAAAACGTTTTGGACAGAGAGAGGTCAAGATGCTGATGATTATGTGTGTGTAGTCGAGGAGGTGAAGGCGTTCATCGCAGCTCTAGACAGAACACTGTCCCAGAAGAAAGACACCTGAGACACTTTGTAGACGGGATGGATTTTCTTTGGGCAAGGCTTTCCTCGCAGGCCAAGCCAGGGAGACACTCAAGTCGGTCAGTAAGTAAAGCCAAACAACATAAGAATATATAGAGGCCATGTTAGTGTGTCAGTGGGTAGAGACAGCCAGGACACAAAATGACAAGACGGTGAGGATGAGCAACTGAGATCGAGAGGTGAGGTCAAGGATGCAATGCAGAGCCAGGAAAGACAGACCATCGACCTAACTAAACTCCAAGGTGTGCATCGCGAGTTCCAAATTGGGATTTGTGAGGGGAACCTCTCTAGCCCAGGCGCCAAGTCGAGGACGGGCCCGTCACGTGTCCAGTAAAACTTTTTTGCCCCTCCCCTCTTCCTCCTCTTCTCTCCCGACTCAACCTCGATTGCATACTCCATCAACTCTCTCAACACCACTCATCACCCTCAACACCGCCGCCGCACTATGCTTCCCACGCCCGACACATCGCATGTTTCGTATTCGCGGGTGTACGAACCCGCCGAGGACTCTTTCTTGCTCCTCGACACCATCTCGTCCTCCACTGAGTCGGCATTTTTGCAGCAGCGATTTGGGGGATCCAACAGCAGCAGCACAGCACCACCATCACCGCCTCTAGTAGTCGAAGTCGGCCCCGGCTCAGGCGTGGTGATCGGCTTCGTGAACGCACACGCGCGCGCCATCTTCGGAGCCAGCATCCTCACAGCCGGTGTCGATGTCAACAGGTTCGCGTGCAGCGCCACGGAGACGACGGTGAAAAAGGCGGCGGCAGAGAACCCAGACGACACGCGGGGTTATTTCCTGGGCGCACTGGGCGGAGACCTGCTCAGTCCGCTGAGGGGTGGGCTGGTGGACGTGCTGATATTCAACCCGCCATATGTGCCGACAGAGGAGCTGCCGGTGCAGGACGAGCGGCTGGCTGCCGTGGAGGGCGAGGGCGAGGGCGAGGCCCCGCTGAGCTCCAGCGCCAGGTTCGACAGGGACTCGTACCTGCTGTCGCTATCGTACGCGGGGGGCAAAGACGGGATGGAGACCACAGACCGGCTCATTGCTGCTCTGCCGGGTGCGCTATCAGCCCGTGGAGTTGCTTACATATTGCTCTGCGCCGGCAACAAGCCTGAGGAGGTCAAGACGAGGATCAAGGAAGAGTTCGGACCCGAGTGGCGCGTGTTGACGGTGGGCGACAGCGGGAAGCAGGCTGGCTGGGAGAAACTACAGATCATCAGGATATGGAGGGATGACTCTCCGAGGATCACATGATGATGCTATGAAGGGTGTAGGAAGAAAAGAGGAAGCGGACAAGAGCAGATGCTTCTTTATGTGTGTCATTTAAAGCACGCTCTAAGCAGGGCTCTGATGTCCCCAAGAGAGGACAATTGGTGCCCTTGTCATCAAGTATTTCCAGGTTCGATTTTGTCCTTTCTTTATGTCCCCCAACGCCTCAATAATAAGATCCCTCTTTCAAAGTCACAGAAAAGTCCATATGCAGCCAGCCATGTAGAGGAGAGACCCAGTGCTTGTCCACAGGGAACTGAGCTAACTCTGGTCTCTCTCTCTGTCGAGTGCACCCTGCCTAAGCTGTTTCTCCAGTGACAAGTACCGGGTATGCCTTGTCCCATTATGCCCAGACATTTGCCTCGATTGTGTGCCTGAGCCTCAATGAACACAGCCAGATGGATGGCGAAGCCCTCAACTTTTTCGATCCGCCCCACGTGCGTGTCTCGCTTCTTAAAAGAGGGCATCTACCGGCCACGGCCACGACCGCGACCGCCTCCTCTGCCGCGCCCACCTCTTCCGCCGCGCCCGCCGCGCCCACCCCGGTCCGCGACCTCCTTCCGAGCCTTGTTCTTTGGTTTCGGCGCGTCGTCGATCAGGAGGGTGTCGAGGGGGAGGGAGTCGGGCAGGATGTAATAACGGATGGTGGAGCCTCGGATGTTCATGGCGTCCAGCTGCACGGGGTCCTGGCCTTTGGGGGTCATCTTGACATTGCGGAGGGAGGTGTTCATCTGAGGGGAGACAGAGGTTATGGTGCCGTGCACGATGGTGCCTGTGTGTGTGTGTGTGCGCGCGCGCGCCTCGTGGTCAGCATGGGTTTTTGCGCGCCCTGGACCCAGACAAGAGGGTTCGAAGTCGCAGGAGGGGATTCGGGGTTTTGGTTAAGTTTTTTCTTTTTTTCGAAACGCACCATTCTTGAGTTCGATCGTGACCGTCTCGTTGGCACACTTCATTAGGAACCTGACAAGGACCCATCATTAGCCTTGAGGTTCATTGTCGGGGGCCACCGGCAGCCTTGAAATAGAAGAAGAGCTGGTTCAGCGCAAACAGTGCAGACAGGCTACAGAGCACAGCAGTATCCTCCTGCTGGGAGGGGAAGGGGGCCACCTTACCTGACGAGCTTCATCTTGGCGTCGAGGAAGAGGGAGAAGAGCTTTTGCCAATTAAGTCTGACTGAGAGGAAAGAGGGTGGACAAATGCGACGTGGTGGATGTTGTGAGCAGGTTGAGAATGACTTGATGGATTAAAGCATGCCTTTGCTCAGGTTGGCAAATGGCCAAGCAAGGCGTGCTCAAAAGCTAGTTGGACGAATCACATAGCTGCTCCTGCTTATGTCAGCAGCACCCAGGCAACTCAGGCTCAGCTGGTATTCACACTGAGAGATAGAGGCACAGATAAGTATCTTGAAAAAGCATCTTCCACAGTTGAATGGATGCATTCCCCATGGCAATACCCATGCAGGACATGAGAATCCACCCAATGTGCTTGGTAGAATACATTAGGTATTGGGAGTTAAAATAGGACATGTATGCATCTGGCCAGGGTCAGCTGTGGAGGAAGTTGGCAACACTATTATTTACAATGGCGTTTCTGCCACACAAGGCTACACCACACACTCTCACACACACATATGAATATATCAAGCCCCTTTGTCCTTGAGAAATCTCCTGAAAGGTGTGGTTGGCGATGAGCATCTCGACTTCCCATCAGCGACCGTCTACTTGGTCTTCTCGCTCTCGTACTCGGACACCTTCTCCCACTCATCCTCGGTGCTAGCACTGGACTTGCTCCCTTGCGACGCCGAGGGGACGCGCTGCTTCAGCTCGCCGGCCGGCGGTGCCATCATCTCGACCTCCTTGCTGGCTGCCGCACCGGGCTGGCCCTGTATATCTGCCCTCGTCGGCAGGACCTCGACCTCGGTCTCGCTCTCCGAGGTCTGCACCTGGGCCCTCGCGGCGGTCTTGCGCGCGGCGCGGGCCTCCTCCTTCAGTTCCTGGTCGTGGCTGGCCTGCAGCTCGCGGGCAAACCAGTTGATAGCCCACCACAGGGTGCCGCACAGGAAGGACAGGATAATGAAGTGGATGCTGTAGGTGGCGAGCAGCAAGGCGGCGAGGACAAGCTGCAGGGCGGCAAAGGTAGCGTTGGTGGCGATAAGGAGAGACGGCGTGGGGCCGGGGGTAAAGATGGACTCCCACAGGTCCTGGAAAAACTGCGACATGTTGCCTTAGATGTGTGTGTGATGCCGCGGCGGTAGGTTGAGAGGAAATGACGGCGAGTTCAGCGCGACAGGGTTGGATGATAGCGACGGCTGCTGCGGAAATGCGGTAGGCGATGCTGCGCTTGCCGAGTCGTAATGTTAGTAACACGACCGATGGTGTCTGGGAAAACTTTGTAGCGCATAAAAAGGCCAAACTCGACGTGTGAAGGACACGTGTGTCGGCGGGGATTGCTTACCTGCGAAGGCCTGATCTACTACTACGTAAAACGTAGGTTGACCAGCTGATGACGCGCCAGGAGATGCCGTCCACACGTTCAACGATGATATGAGTCAACAAGAGAGGGTCAGGTGGTGACAAGATCTAATGCGAATGCCCAGGGACGCCCGTCCCCTTGTCTTCATGCCCGACGTGACTCTGTCTGGCAGTCTGGAAGGAGAGTTGGGTTGCAAGGGAGGATGTGGTGACGAGGGTGTTGAGGGGCATTAGGCTATGATGGAGGCGGGGGTGTGTGCTTCTCAGGGAGGGGTTCTCACATAGTACACAGCAGTGCTATGGCAGCTCGTTTTGGGCCCACCACATTACTACCACCTGCAAGTACATATGTGGTATGCACCATTGGCACCACAGCCTCCCCCCTGCCACGCTAGAGCACCCACCACCATGCATGTGGAGTGCAGCAGTGCCAAAGAGTGCAGGTACAGGGTCACCTCCGAGCACTTGTTAGTGCTCTGAACACAGACCCCCGGGGGGCACATGTCTCTCTCTCTCTTTCACCTCCCATGTGCTAACAATCTTTGCTGTTCAGCACTCTTGCAGTCTCCCGGCGCTTAGCAGACAAAATGTTTTCCACAATAACTAAGGTCACTAGAACATTGACGAACAGCTAAGGAATGGATGGCATATATCAATGATATGAGACATTCGAAATTCTAAGAGATGGTCTCGGTTCCAGAGAGGAGACAGACATAAGCTCAATGTATCCCCAGAGTCCTCCCAGCGGCGGAAATGTCACACAGGTGCCTACCCACATTAGACTTCCAGGTTCTCCTCCTATATTAGTCAAGTGATGAATATAATAGCCATGTGGATGGGGTATACAAGTGATTATATACACACACTTTCTACTTGATCAGCCTCAAAGTCGGTTCACAAGGTGAGGCTTGAAAGAGTAGGGTCAGAATTCTGGAACAGATTCACTTTCAATTTGACTTGTGTGGTCGGGGCTCGGTCATAAATATTGTGGTCACAAGGAGGCTCTTGGATATTCAGGTGCCTTGTTTTAATTTCCTTCCAGAAATATTCACAAAACAATGAGGGTACTGTCTAGCCAAGGCTGAGGAACGAATGCTAATTTATAAGGGCATTAGACTTCTGCCAGAGGACATCTGATACTCACTTACAGGTCTCCAAGCAGTATGATGTGGTAATTATAACATCAAATTTGAAGTTAGCAGTCTTGGGTAGAAATAATGACAACGCAATTCTCAGGTCACTGTGGATATTATATGGCATTTGTTTCAGGACCCTAGAACAACATATGTTCCTATCTGCTTCATCTGCAGTTGAACAATCCACAATCCTCAAGGACGGCTACAAAGCTTCACATTCCCAGGGTTCATCACCTGGGTGCAATACAATGATTCAAGCCTCGATCTAGTAAATAAATAAAGCCTACAGGTGTTTTATTCTTTTCTTTCCTTGTTCTTCCCCCCCACAAGTTTCTTAAGGAGCAGCGCCTTCTTCACCTTTGCCTACCATGCATTCGCCTTCCTTCCAGCTCACACTTAATGTTGTTGCCATACCTGCAGCATATCTATACGGCGATGGATTTTCCTTTAACGGTATACTAGAGAAATATCAACAATGGCACAACCAATCGTACCTCGAAAATAGTCGAACAATACTCGATACAAAAGAGTATGCGTGCCAACATCCGGCACAGATGCGGCCCAAGTTCCTCGCCTATGACCCAGTCATGGTCTACATCGAAGGCTTCCTGACCGAGTTCGAGTCTGACTATCTCAAACAGCTCGCCTTAGTTCTCAAAAAGAGGGCTCAGGGCGTGGTGTGTGGGCAGAGAATGCAGAAGGGAACTGACCAGCTCGGCAGCAACCCACTCTACAAGAAGTCCGAAGTGCGCAAATATGAAGATGACGGCTCCAAGACTGTCAATACCGACAGGAGCCACCGCAGAAGCGACCTCGGGATACAGCATGGCTGCCTTCCGAGGACCCCGTCGTCTCGTGCGTGCGCGAGAGGGCCGCTGAGTTTGAGGGCTACGCTCCCGCCAACGTGACCATGGATACGCTTGCTGCTGTCCGACACTAGGCCGACGGTCGTTTCGGGACGCATCACGACTGGGACACGGACCGCAAAAAAGACAGACAGGCGTACATCCTTCTTTGCGACGTTAGAGGCTGAGAATTGCACGGGCGGATCCACATACTTTCCACTCGTGAGGCCAGTCTTGGGCAACTCAAAGTGGCTTGGGCGCCCTTGATGCAGGTGGATGGACTGTGACTTTAAGGGCGACGGCATCGCAGTGAAACCCATCAAGGGTAACGCATTGTTCTAGGTCAGCTTCAAAGAGGATGGGACTAGTGTTCAACAAACTATTCATGCCGGGCAGCCGCTGCTGCAAGGCACCAAGATTGGGATGAATATATGGACGCATGGCTTGATCGGCGCAGAGGGTGGCGGTCTACGAGATGTTTGATTAGTATAACATGTAAATGCCACACATTCAATGAGATTCTGATAAGTCGCATAATTCTTTTTATTCTTCTTCTTCTCTCTCTCTCTCTCTCTCTCTCTCTCTGATTAATGTCCTATGCTTCTGGACTATGCGATCCTTGCTTGTTTTTGTTCGTTTTCCATTTTTTTCTTTTCTCTCTTTTTTCTCTTTTTTTCTTCTTTCTCTCCTCCTCGATCTTATCACTCTTCGTTCGACCAATAGTCAGCCGACCACTAGCAGCGTATCAGATGTTCCCGAGCACCGTGCTATGCATTCATCGAGTAAGAGGGAAGATGACGTCGAAAAAGATGCAGACGCGAATGCTCTACAAGCTGATGAAATCCTGCTGCTCGAAATCCACAGAGCCGTCTTCTCCAACGAACTCATCAACCTCGTCGGAGTCCACCTCATCAGAGCCGACCGAGTCGCCGTCGTCGTCACTGGATAGATCATCGCCATCGTCATCACCCTGGGTGGCGGCCTGCTGACGAGCAGCGCTGGCCTTGCGAAGGACGCTTGCCCTCTCGCGGTGGGGAAGCTTACAGCCTTTGGTCTTACAGACGCCGTCGTTGCTGAAGTCGGGACACTCGAACGAGTGGCGGTTGGGACAGCTGATGCCCTTGGCGCAGTAGCCATAGAAGGCAAAGTCGCGACAGACCAGGGCATCTGGAGGCAGTACGAGGTGAGTATACGGACAATCGGACTTGGAACAGTTGCCCTTGGCATAGTGAACACAATGGGGCGTGCGCTCGGGGAGTTAGCTCGTGCGACAAATCACACTGGTCTCCATAGACACAAGTACCCTTCTGCAGGAAGTCCTTGCAGATAGCAACCTTGGAGTGGTCATGGAGATAGCGGCACATAGGCCCCTTGGGGCAGGATCCTGTAGGGAAAAAGATGCAATAGTCAGTAACTGCTGGTCCGTGATCTGGAGCCTAGACGCATGAGGCAAGGCCCAAGGAAAATATAAGACAGAGGGGGCGCGTTTGAAAGAAAGTACCGGTGGTTGAAAAGTTCTTGCAAGGAACGTTGACCTTGTTTACGGCGCCGGATCGACTGTAGGATGCCCTCGTCAGTGTATGCCCATCGCCGGGAAGGGCGACATACCGCTGGGCCTTGACAACCGCCTGTCGGTACATATTCCCATTCTTGGTGCGGTGGAACTTGACGCCCCCGACGGTGGCAACCTTGGGGGTGGCTTTCGGGGCGTTGGGGTCTCCTGTGAAAACATATGAGCAGTGGTACGGGTGATGGGACGGGAATGGACTAGGAGACGCACCGGCAAGTTTGACGAGTTTGCTGCCATTCATAACCACGGCGAACTTGATACCATCAACGACAATCTCGTAGAGTGGGGCTGTTGTGGAGTTAGCAGAGGCGACAGAGGGGTTGGCAGTTCGCCTGAGGTGGCTCGTGATCTGCGTCCGCTCCATGTTCTCCTTGTGCCGCAGCTTCTGCAGGCGGGTCTGCTCGATTGCCTTGGCGCGGGCCTCGGACTGCTCCTGGTAGATATTGGTGTTGATCAATTGCATGTGTCGGTCAGTCTTGGTGACCCAGGACGGAGACGCGGCATCGGAGGCCGGGGTTGCATCGCCGCTGGTGGTGTTGGGACCCGAAGCGCCGTTGAGAACGAGTGTTCGGTTACGGTGAACGGGAGGCTTGCCGACTCGATAGCCTCCGCGGGGAGAGTATGGGTGGTGGCCACGATAATAGCCGCCCCTACCATATGCTGATGGGTCACAGGTTGGCATTCTTAGTTGGAGGTTCATACTAGGGATAGGGCAAACATCGGGGGTGAGTCGGGACATACTGCGCGCGGGGCCATAGTTCTGCGGCGCTGGAGTGGGGACAGCGCCAGCTTGCTGGTTTTTGGCACGGTTGATCTGGCCTATGGGAGAAACAAATGTTTAGAGATCCGTCTGTGTTGTGTTGTCTAGGCAAGGGGGAAGGGAGGAAGGGGAAGCAGAAATGAGCAAAATGCAGCGCTTAGGCAAGCCTGCGCGTGCTTGTCGCCTTGGTGCGCAGAAAAGGAGTATCTTACCTGCTAGGAGGCTGATCTGTTCCATCAGTTTCTGGTCCTCATCAGACATGTTGTGTTGTTTGTAGGAGGTGCAATCTTTGAGAAGGGTTGTCGGTAGGGGGGAGGAGAAAGTGGTGGTGGCGGCGGCGTTTTGGGTTGTTGGGTTGCGTTTTCAGAAATGGCAGCAGGCGAGAAATATCAATAGGTAATAAGGACTGGCTGCTGATGTAAGCAAACAGACCCATGGCGTCATTACTTAAGTACTTTAGTATGTACCATCGCAGAAGTAGTAAAACCCCACAGCATTGCACAGCCTACCTTAATACCTAGTCACTTTTGGCTCAACTTTCAACAAAGTGAACGACTGTTGTGCTTTGTTGTGATTTTTCTTTGTCCAAGTTTGATCAGGGACTCAGGGGATATCTTAGGCATGCACCAACCCTAAAAGTTGTCTCAGAGCCCTGGGGAAGCCAATAGTCCTTCCTTACAGGGTAGAGTCAGAGAGTACTTGTGCATCTTCCACATCGGATTACATAATGACAGCCAACAGCCTCGACTAACACTTGAACAGCCTCCAGACAACTTTTGGACTGGACGGCGATCCATCACTTTCAACAGTCGGTCACGCCTCGGACAGACTGACTATCTGCATACCGTCTTCTCACCCTCCAGCCTTTCGACTCCCACCCTCGCTGATCGTCACGGGCCGCTGCTCGACCTACATTCACCATGGCAGACTCCATGCCCCTCAAGCCCGACCCGGAGGACATGAAGATGGAGGACGGATCACCCATGGCCGTCGATGATGACCCCTACGAGGAGCTCGACCTCGAGTTCTACAATAATACTGATGGCAACGGCATGCCCACGCCACAGGACAGCCTTCTCATGGCTCGTATCCCCACCTACGTCTGGGCTGCCTGGGACAAGATCGACGACGACACCCCGATCGAGATAGGAAAGCTTCGCATGTGGTCCGAACCCGACAAGAAGCACCCTCAGGTCAAGAAGGTAACACTGCAGGAGAAGACGCGTTTTTAATTCTCTTTTTGTTCCTTCTCTCTCCCTCTCTGGGCGCCGAGGCTGACAAGTCTTTTTTTTTTTTTTTTTTTTTTGGATTTTAGCAAAAGATGCGGCTGCTGCTCAAAACCAATGTTCCTGCTCATCAGGGACTGCCTCGCGAGTACGATCTCGTCGATACCGACCAGAGCGTCAAGAACACCTTCGTTTTTACCGAGTCAGATCTCGAAGCTTTCAAGAACAAGAACAAGGCCCGCAGGGGAGGCGGCCGACCAGAATATTCCTACCTACCTCTTGCGACCCAAGGTCGAGAAGCCCGCGCAGCAGAATCATCATCGCGGCCGCCGTGGTCCGAGGAAGGACACGTTCCGCCAGGTTATCCCTAGTACGTTCTTATACGGCTCCTACACCTCTGTTTCTTTCTTTCTTGAACTTCGCCATTGCCTTGAATCACTATTCTGATCCCCAAGTGCAGAGAAGACGGCCATCTATGGACGCGTCAGGCAGGAGTACAATATGAATCCCATCGACAACCCCGAGACGGCATACCTCATGGCTGTTCGCGCGCAGGAGCAGATACAGCCCAAGAACACTACCCAGATCATTGACCGCCTGACGGTCACTAATAACGTTGTCCAGGCCGGAACCCGGCAGGCAACAGAGGCGTTTGGCACCTTCATTGTATGCTTTCGCGTCGTCTCCTCTCCCACCCCAATGTGATGCCTGCTCGTGCTGATAAATAGCCACAGAAAGAGACCAAGAAGAAGACGAAACAGGCCAAGGCTGATGCGAAGACTGCTCGTATTCCTGAGAACGAGCTGCTCGACAGGATCTTCCAGTGCTTTGGCCAGTACAACTATTGGAGCATGAAGGCCCTCAAGGCCGCCATCCCGCAGCCCGAGGTCTACCTGCGGTCTACTCTTGAGAAGGTTGCCAACCTGAACAAGACTGGACGGTTCGCCAACCAGTGGAGCCTTAGAGATGGCTTTAGAGCAAACGCTGAAGCGGCCCCTGATGTCGCTGTCGAGGATGAAGATGAGGATGATGAGGACGATGTGAAGATGGAAGACGTGGCTTAAAAGAAGCCACGTGAGTCAAGCATAAGGTTACGGGGTCACATGGCGGCTTTCATGCTTTTTTTCTCTTATTTGTCCCTCCTTCTCTGCATGGGCGTTTGGGGTTCCGAGATGGGTTTTGATCAACTACAAGGGGAGTGTCTTCCAAACTGAAAGATGATACCCAATTCGGAGGTTTTCGTAGTCAGTTTGGTTTCCTTGAAGAAAGTTGCGCGGCTCGGAAGAAAATAACAAAGGGCTACAAGTCCATATTTTCACTATCCTTGCTTCCCTTTTTCTGGGATCCTTAAGTGACCGGCCACTCAACTACGAGTATTAAAATAGTATTAGGGATTCGGTCGCCCTCGTGTTGTATCTTGCAGTAGATCAATCTTCTAGAATTATTTTTTACTGGTCGTCACCTGTATGATCCAGATCTCTCAGTGTCCCCGTCCTTCCAGCCGCCTGCTCCTCCTCAGCACTCGTGCTATCATCCAAGTCATTCACCAGCCTCGCCAGCATCGACTCGATCCTCGCGTTGCTCTCCTCTAGCGCGTCCAGCCGAGCCGTCATGGACGACATCTCGGGGGAATCATCGAGGATGCCTTGGAGCTCCTGCCGGAGCCCTGGGAACGTTGCCATACTGTCCCGTCTGCTGATTGTCCTGCCCGCGCCGGGCGACTTGGGCGGCTGCGCCTGGTCGCTTCTTGCGTCGCTTCTGGCGTCGCTATTCCCATCGCTTTGGGCCTTGGGCGCCGGCGGCTGCTGCTGCATTCGTCTCCGTATTATGTTCTCAAGGTTTGCCGAGTCTGCCGTTGAGCTCCGCTGGAAATGCCGCCGGATCATGTGGTGTGTCAGCTCGTCGTCCACCGAGATAGCATCCTCCATCTCGTCTGGCGGCGGTAGGTGGAAGACAGCATGGATGTCGCCGTGCGTCGTGATGCGCCACTTCTCCCAGAACCACTGCGACCGCGCCTCGTTGCCGCTCGTCGCTGTACTGGCGCTGGAGGGGAACGACATGGGCCACAGGAGTCGCCGCTCGGCAGCGGCAATGATGAGCAGCAGGGGGAGGTTGAGCAGCCGCACGAAGAAGACGTGAATTTTGTGAAACCAGCGGGGGCTGATGAACCATCGGAGGGGCACAAGGATGAAGAGAGCTAGGATGTTGAAGGGTGGCTGGTAGGCGAAGATGGCGTCGCTCTTGACGCCCTCGAGCGTCTGGACCGCGTGGCGGTACTGAATCTCGGCTGTGGCGTTTGACACGATGGTGCTGAAAGTGTTGGAGAGCATGGACACGAGAATGGTCAAGAAGAGGGTGTTGCCTTAGGTGAAAAAAAAAAAGAAGAACGTGCGATCAGCAAAATTGTGTCTCAATCGACTTCGTCCGCTCCGAGGCCCGCTCTGATATACTCACCCAGGAACGCAAATGTGACCATGAGGCAGGGCCCCAAGATCCAGTGAAAGTCGGGAGCTTTCTGGATGCCGGTGCCGTCGAGGCCGAACCAGATCCAAAGCATCCATTTGCTCACAGTAATGGTCGTGTGGCCCGCATCGCCAAGCCATATAAGCGAGAGCAAGAAGCCACCAAAACACCAGGCGGCAAGAGCCGTTAGCATTGTGAAGTCTACCATCATCGCCCGCAGGCAGACGAATAGCAGGTTATTGGAGAGCAGGTTGAAGGCAAGACGAGGGATGAGGACTGGTGCGCCCATGGCGAGGACGTCCAGTGCTTGCTGGCCTGCATTCTCATCTCCCAGGCGCCATCCGTGGATACGGAGAACAAGATAGATCCAATAGATGACGCTGAATGCCACATCGAGAAAGGACCATAAGTTTTGCGTGTATACGTGCCTTCGTAGTCGAGATCGTCAGCAAAATCCCCCCAATTACAATAACTACCACAGACAACGAGAGGGGCAAAACCTTACCACCCATGCTCCAACATGGTAGCAAATTGGTCCAATACCCATCCCAAGGCATATATCGAAAAGGCAACCTCGAGGATACTGAACTTGCTGGAATCCCGTTCCGCCATGAACAAGAGATACAAGAACAGGAGGACACAGAACTGGAAGATTTCTAAAAGATTCCGAGTTCTGGGAACGATCAGGCGGTACTGGTTGAGCAGGGAAGCCGTCCTGGGGTCGTAGAGCGAGATTGGCTTCTGCTTGTAGCGGTCTGGAATGATGTCCATGAAGCTCGAGGGGGTGTAGATGACCTGGCCCTCGTAGATGGCGTCGATGACCTTCTGGCAGGACGTGGAGCTCAGGAAGAGCTTGCTCTCGCTCAGGATGGCGACCTCGAGGGCGGGCAGCGTCTGCTGGTAGCTCCAGGAGCTGGTCGACGAGGCCTCCTGGCGGATGTCCTCAGGGGCGTTCTGGAACGGCTCAAAACCAGCTACGAGGATATGGGCCAGGATGAGGAGACCCTCTGGGCCTTGGTTGTCCTCGCTGAAGCGCCGCAGTATGCGGGTGGCAACCAGCTCACACAGGGTGGCACGGGTGAAATTGACGTTCTGCCGGTTGTTCAGATGCGATTGTTCGTGTAGGAAGTGTGCGCGGTTGACAAGGAGACAGTACACTAATCTACCAATTAGTATCCAGCGTTGGAGCTACATGTGTGTGACACGCGGCGGGAGAGGAGAAAGGATCACCAATTGAGATGTCGTCGAGCTCATACAACTGGTCCACGAGCGGCCGGATAACCGAGATGTTAATACGTAGATCCCTCAGCTGTTCTAGCGTCATGTAGTCCTCGACTATGGACACGACATCCCTCCTGATGCGGTGTATGTTGGTATAGACGGGCAGGTGTGAGTGGGCGTTGACGGAGCACGAGAAGACGGGCTCTTGTTGCAGGTCATGGCTGACGTGCCGCCTCAGCAGAGGTCTGCGCTCTGGTTCCTGGAAATGCAGGTGTCTGCGCGAGTAGGCACTGTGGTTCTGGCGCGGGCTGGGGCTCTGATGGCCCTGATCGTATCCGTGATCCTGATCTGGACCGTCGTTTGGCATCTTGTGTACCTTGTCTGTCTCCTCCCTACTTGGTACTCTTTCCAAAAGGGACATAGAAACGAGATCGAGCCAAAAACGGAGGTGCCAGTAACGATGAAAAGGGCCTCAGGGAGATGCTGAGCGCCTGGTGTGACGTGCTCTTAGCCCAGAAACAACAAAGTACGAAGCATGTGCTTCAATCTCTCCCTACCACTGCCAGGATAAAGTGTTAGACCCCCAAGTTCCCATCACTGAGTAAGTACTATGTACTCTACTGGGTTACCAAGTAAAGTAGTTATCGAGTGTTTGGAGCCTGTGGGGACGCCAGTGTCTGTGGACGCCCCAAATGACGCGACAACAACGGCAGGGCCTTGCAAGGGGCAGGTGCTCCTGGGCCAACAAAATCGCGCCCACCCCCAAAAGACACTGGGTCAAAGTGTAGCGGGAAGACCCGTATTACGTGCCAACGCTGCCCGGCCAACTGCCCTGTGCTGTACTATGTAACCTCCTGTGTTGGTCTGTGGGGGTCAGCAACTTATGCTGCTGCAGCCTTGTCTACCGCTTGTTCACTCTACGCGTTTCCTGTACGCCTGCGCTGTATACGCCTTACCGCTCGCCCTTGACACTGGCATCTGGTCTAACAACTTTCCCCACTACGAAGCAACCCCGCGCATGAAACTAAAGGGCTGACCAAGGAGATCCAAGGCATAATTGAAAAACCTCACATGCAGCACTGCCTGGCACCGATTGCTGACTGAAGTCGTATCTTATCATTATCTGATCATCCCCTGAATTTATCACTATGGGAACCTGAACCCGCCTCTACTTGGGCATGATTGGGTCGGCGAGGTTCCCATCACGAAGGGAAATATTGCCATGCAGCTATTGTACAGTTCAGACCATCCCAGTGATGGCCGCCACGTTCGCCAGAGAAAGAGAAGGGCACAAGAAAAATGGTGGAAGAGAAAGAGAGAAGAAAAAGAGAAAGGGAAAGGGAAAAAGGATTGGTAGTTTGGATACAGAAAAATGGAGGCCATAGACATTATAAAATAATACCATCGTGAATCCGTGGAATGAAGAATGTGTGATGCGTCGTGGCGGCACGGATGAGGGATGCTTCGTGGCCTCTTGCCACTATTAATAACCACGGCTTGACACACCCACAACGTTGAGCCAGTGCTTCACCTGTCGCCTGCCTGCCTCCCACTCTTCCCCACTGCGGTGTGACAGCCTGGCCCTGGTTGTTGAGATGCGATGACTGCAAGAGATTGTGAGATTCTTGGGCCATCATACCTTGGGAATCACATGATGTGATATGTGAGAAGGATAAACCGTTTTCCTTGACGCCGTTGCTCCCTCGCATTTGATCCCACATAGCACCAGGAATTCAGCCTTGAAAAAGAAAACACACACGAAAAAAAAAAAAAAAAAAAAAAAAACGCCAGCGCAGATGCTTCAAAGTTTCTTTCCTCTCCTTTCCTCCCGGGGTATATCTTTCTCCTTTTCCGAAATTACTTCAAATGGTGGGTGCTCCTGGTCGCCCCTTGCCCAAGGACTCGAGTAGCTCTTGTGGTGGTATCCGCTGCATGCCACTGCCCCTATCGAATGTTGATGATGGGGCAGGTACGTATCCTTCTCTCTTCTTGCGCAGACGCTCCATTGCCATGCCGGCGACCACAATGAGCAGAGTCAGGCCAAGGGCGATGGCAAGTCCTATCAGGACGACGGCGTATATGGGGAGGCCGCCGCTGCTTTCGCCACTGAAAAAGTCCGTCTTCTCGGTGAAGATCCGAGAGATGGTCCCTGCCTTGTTGCCCGAGTTTGTTGTGAGGGCGAATGGTGTCAGCGCAGTGCCGTTGAACAGTGCGGCACTCGCAGTGCCGAAGCCCGGAATGACAATTCGTCCGGTCAGCATGAGGGACATCTTCTCTTCCAGCAGGTCAGAGGAGTCATGGCCCTCTGTGAGAGAGAAGATCTGCATGGACAGCAGGTCTGTGCCAGACCCGAGTATCTGACCGGGCGACTTCCAGCTGGACCCATCATATTTCATAACATAGAGGGATCCGTTCGAAGCAGTGCCTGCCACCCAGATCTGACTGCCGTCAGAGGAGCCCATTGTTATGATATCGACGGGACCGGGAAGGGCAGCCGCGCCGGAGTAGGCGTCCCATGTTTCATGGCCGGCAGTGTAGGATGCGAGATAGATTGTTGACGAGTTGACAGTAATGTTTCCACCCGCAACAAGATTCTTCTTGGATGTCCACAGCAAGCTTCTGGCCTCGCCCATCAGGTTGTTGCCGGGTCGGTTCCACTGTGACGAGGCGGTGCTGTAGAGGCAGACCGCGGGACATCCAAGGGAGCCAGCTGTTGTGAAAGCACCCCCGACGTAGACGTCACCAGTGTTAGGCCTAACGGCAATCGCATGGACGATGCCATCGTTGCCAGCGAGGGATGGAGGCTGTGAGCCATAGTCATTGGTCTGGAGGTCAAATGACACCAGGCCGCGGACACTGTCGCCGTTAATGGTCCCGCTCACATTTCCTCCGGCAAACAAAGTGGAACCCTGGATGGCAGCGGCGGTGAAAGTTGAGTCTTGCGAGACACCGGAGACAAATCCCGAGACAGAGCTATTCGAACTCTCCACAATGGCGACATTGTTGATCGTGGAGCCGTTGCTTCCTGTGCCGGAGAAACGGCCTGTCAAAACGGTCAGGTTGAGGCCATTGGAGTTTAGGAATGCCCCAGCAAATACACCGGTGGCACTGCCGTTGCTGAGCGTGTCCAGAGTTGCCAGAGACCCAGTCGCGTTCAGAGAGTCACTCAGAACAGCGTTTGAGTACCCGCCAAGGACAAGACTATTGGAGCTCAGCTCGTCCAGGCTGGCTCCGTCAACCGCCGCAAGCTGCGCCGAAACAACCGCACCGGCATACAGCGGGTCGCTGCCCGTGACATCAAGGAGAGATGTAGTCAGCACGCCGTCCAGGTACTCCACGGAAAGATCGAGGTTGCCAAGCCAGTTGTTCTGAGACGGTACCCAGACACCAAAGCCATTAGTCGAGATGGCTGAGCTGTTTCCGAAGGCGTTGGCCTGGCTAAAGTTGCCCGTCAAGCTGATGACAAGCTCAGGCGTGGTGCTGGAAATGTTCATGGTCAGCGGCACCACCGACGACACGGGGCCGTTGACGCCAGCACCAAGAGCGCTCCACGAGCTTGACGAGATGTCATAGAGCGCCACATTGGCGAGACCAGTAACGCCTCCGGCCTCGAGGTTGTCGAAAGAGCCTCCCACCCACAGGCTGGTGTCGTTGACGTAGAGAGAGGAGACCAGACCATTCAGGCCGCCGGCGAGGGTCTGTACTGTTGAGCTCTGGCTGTTGACCGACACGACGTTGCTCGAGCTTGTCGTGCTGAAGTTGCCACCAATGTACGTAATGTCGCCGGATGCTGCCAGAGCATTGACGGTGGACCCGGTGGTGAAGTTCATGCCCAGGCTGTCGAAGACGGACTCTGAGAAAGTAGTCGAGTTGTAGGTCGTGACGGCGGGATCATACTCAAACAGCCCATTGAGGCCGCTGGTGGTATTGTAAATGACGAAGCCAACCTTCTGCGCCACGATTGTCTGTTGGGTGAGGGACTGGCCGTTCAGAGGCGCCAGCGTGACGGCGGGCCTGAAAGAGCTCGACGTGGCCTCGACGTAGCCGTAATAGATGGGATCATACTTGTCGTAGTCGTTGGTCTGGTACAGAGACGTGCTGATCGTGCCATTGGTGCCTTTTGTGGGCGACATGGTGCCGGACAGCTGGACCTGGCCACGAGAGTCGCATGAGTCGTCCTGTAGACAGCCCGGCGTGTACACGTTCACAGTATAGTAGCCTGCCTCCCGGATGTCCGGGTAGAAGACAACTGCTGCCGAGTCGTTCGTGATGGGGCTGCTCAGAGATGCAGTCAGATACTCTGAGTTGCTGTTCAGGGACGGTGAGGTGGTCCAGGGGCCGGTCGAGGTAGCATTGGATGCGGTAGAGATGCTGGCACAGGCCGGCTCGTTGAAGTCGCTGACGGCATAGGAGAAAATGTCGTCTTGGAAAAGCTCGATGCCGTCGAGGCCTCCACCACTGCCGTAGAAGTCCGATATGTCGATGCGGAAGCCGTTCATCCCTATGACGTTGACGAAATGGAAGTCCTGGTACGTAAGACTCGAGTTGCTGCTCAGGGAGCACTCGCTGGTGCAGGTGGTGTTCTCGTTCGTAGAGGGGTCGATATAGGTGAAGTTCATGATACCATTGATGGGCAGAGCCGTAAACCGCCACGTCTTAGTACCACGCCCGTCCTGGTGCGTGTTGTAAAGGCGCAATTTCGTCGGCCGGTAGCCGAAGCCCATATTGGCCTGCCAGGATCCCTGCGTATCGTCGGCGAGCAGCCAGGTGCTGCCCGAGGCATCCTCATCGTCCGTCTTGCAGATGATGTTGCTGGGGCTGCTGAATCCGCTGGTCGTAGTAGATCCGGTAGCGGTGATATTTGCGGAAGACAGATTGATGATCTGCTGGTCAGGCTCACTAGGCGTGCTCGTGTTGCCCAGGCCAGTGAAGGACCCTCCAAAGATAATGTGACCGTCGGATGCCCGGGCGATAGAGGAGACAGGTCCGTTGAAGCCAGCAAAGGGCAACGCCTTGAAGCCCGAGCCGGCGACGTAGGACACGGCATTGGTAGAGTTGCTGACGCCAATGAAGTTGCCTCCGATGTAGACGGTATCATTGTCGCAGAGAACAGCGTTCACGGACCCCTGCAGACCCGAGAGTGCCGTGACCTCGGTGGTGTTTGGGTTGAAAAGGGCAATGCCCGCAGACTCCTTGCCGCCCAGACTCGTGAAGTTCCCGCCTATTATGACACCCTGTGCAGCCCCGTCCGCGACCAAGGAGCACATGGACTCGACAGAAGCGTCGGCCTGGGCGACGGAGGCAAGAACGCCGTTGGGCAGGCGAGCTAGCAGGGCTTCGCTGCCATTGGTGACGAAGGGGCTCTCATCCTGGCCCTCGTATTGATAGAGCGATATGCCCGCAAAGTCGCCAGCGATGCCGACCTGGCCAAGGCCCGACAGGTCGAGATGGGCGGCGGCGGCGGCGGTAAAGTTGATGGCTTGTGATGTGGGAAAGGATGCGGCCAAGGAGATGGCGAGAAGAGGGCTGAGTAGCGGGGAAGGGTGCCTGCGCCGACGGGCGACTCGGCGTCGCGATAGAGGCTGTCCCATGATGCCAATCCTCCACACGGAGCTGCGGTCGACCAGCCGGAGGGAATTGATAGGTCGGATCGCGGTGGATACGGAAGGACAGAGAACAAAGTATTCTATGCGCAGTCCATGTCAAACACGTCAAAAATCGGTGGGGATCGGTATCGTCTTGGGGGTTTGCGGTGTGAGTCGATCGATCGCGGGCTACAGTCGAGCGGGGGGCGCGAGACGTCGAACGATGGAATGCCAAAGCGAGCGTGAGAGAGAAAACGAGAGACAGGCGAAGAAAAGATTAGGACGATATTAAGTAGAAATGAGATATCGGTAGTAATGGTGTTGCCAATTGGCCGCGCCTCCTCCTTCTCTTCCCCACGCCCAAGAAGAGACGTAGAACCTGAAGGTTGGTTTCCCGGTTTGATCCTGTCGCGGCCGTGTGATGCAGTCGAGTTCAGGAGGTCAGGTTGGATGGAAAGATGAATCCGTTCGAGGCTCGCTTGGGCCACGACGAAAAGGTTTTTCGAGGACGCGACGTGAGGGATGAGTGACCAGATAATTCAGTCGTGAGGTTCGAGTTGGGCAGTCACGAGGTTGGGTGGTGTCGATTGGGGTTCGCTTGGTGGGAAACCCTTGCAGGGCCTGGTGCAGTGGTGCCTTTTCAGGAGAAATGAAGGGTGAACCCGCACTTGCAGTCGTGGCGGTGATTTGGAGGGTCCAGTCACTAAGCGGCAGTTACTCAGGCTACAGAAGGAGACGACCGCGACGACGACGACAGCGGAGAGAAAGAGACACAGAGAGAGAAGCAAAGAAATAAAATGAAGCAGAAAAGTGAGAGTGAGTTCAATTGCGTGTACCAATTCAGGAAGGCAGGGTGGGCATGAGGCTAGAGTGTGAGCGCAGATGAAAGTAGAGTAAGTAAAGTCTTGTTATTATTTTGCATCGAGATGTTTGGTCCGGTCCTGACCTTGTCCCTCAGAATGAGCGAAATTGCACTGAGTGGAGCCCCGTCTCTAATGTGGCTCATGTTCCTGACTACTTGAGTACGAAGTACTTAGTACTTAAAAGTATCCACCCTATCGTCCAACCACGCCGCCCCGTCTCTGGACTGCTAGGCTCTTGGGCAGGGACAACCTTGGAGATGATCGTATCGTACAGCGTGCTCCCATGTATCAAATATCACAGCAAAGAAGTACTTGTGGTGTGTACTTCACGTTTATTCTGTAGAAAGTAGTATTCCGTATTGGGACTACAGCGCTTGGCCTATCGGACAGCCCTGCAAGGGGCCTGTCGTTGTGGTCTCAGGTTGCACCGCGTACGTAGTACATGGTTGATTGATACAACACTGCCAGAGAGAGTGTGTCAGAGATTTTTGCGTCTCGAGAACGATCATGTGTATTGATGAGGCTTGACGATGCCAATACTGAATGGTGATTGGCACATGCTAGTACTGCCGGACCTCATGAGCAGTGGTACCATCGTTTTTTTCCCCAGGGCTATATGCGCATCCCAGCCTCTGAATACCAGGACCTTGTTCTCGAATTGTCCAGTGCCAGCCAGGCCCAATCGCCCTGTCTCGTCGCCTGCCCCCTCCCCCCCCCCCCAGCACCCCAAGGACCAGGGTGTCTTCAGAAAATGAGTACCAGGTTGCCATGCAGGCCTGTGCATGTGCGTCAGGATCTGTCTGGCGATCATCGGCCAGCATTTACCGTAGGAATTCTCTCGTCAGTCGTGGCGTGTAGCGGAAAAAGCGCCCACAAGATAAAACAAGGGTATGACCCAGGGCCCTTCTCTCATGTGAGGGGCAACTGAGACTTTGTCCTGTGGCTATACATGTGTGGCATGGAATCCCGAGCATCCGCTCAAGGACTGCTCGGTGCTTTGCTGCAAAGACGAGAAGATACTTGAGGCACCGGGTATTTTCGCATCGGGGGATAAGTGCGTCCCGTTGCGTTTTCCTGCTGCAGGGCGTGGACACATACGTACGCCGTATATGCAGTGCTACACCACGATACACCCGCCGGGTGGTCAAGGGGCTCACGCAGCCGATGCCGTTTAGTCTCCGGATCTTGAGACGTGCAAAGCAGATTAGCGCCTGTGAACCGACGGGCCTTGTGTGTCAAGGCCTTTCTTTTCCTTTTTTTTTCTTCTGCATCGCCCCACCACCTCCTCCCTTCTGGGAGCCCAAGTGTGCATCTGTGTCTACCCTCGGCTTGGAACGCAATGGTATGTCCTCTACCTACTTAAACACTGTCCTAGTAAATCGCAAAAAAAAAAAAAAAAAAAAAAAAAAAAAGAAGAAGAAGAAGAAGAAGAAAAGAAAGAAAAAAAGTATGAATACCGCTGTGGAGGCCCAGTGTCTGTGGAGTGATTCGTAGTCTGTAGGATAACCTCATCACTTATCCAATGTCGGTCACCTCAACTCGATTTGAAACTTCCAGCAGGATATCCGGTCTGTCCCGGCATTCCTTCCTGACAAAGGAGCCCACCTGTCACACCCACACCAAAAACAGGACGACGTTCCGGCTGTAGGTGGTGGGTACGAGTCAAAGGTTCGTGAGATAAGGACTCAATGAATATGTGTGGCCTTGCAGCCAGCCTCACAAGCCCACTAGCACATATTCATTTAACTTCTCATTGGACCAAGGACGGGCAGGACGGCACGGTGCGAGTGTCATCTCAAGGGTTGAAATGGGATCCAAGCGAGGAGGCACAGCTCCTCTGCAACATTCCCTCAATTAGACTTTCAGCCCAACTTTGTCCAATTAGACTGCGCAGATGCATTCGCAAAAAAAGACAATATAACTAACCTACAAGGTTGCACTCGCTCAGGGGACATTCCCGCATCCGATGTGTTCTCATGATCTGGCGTCCTGTCAAGTGCGTCCGGAGCATTAACTAACGATGGTTGTGTCCTCCTTGCACAACCGCCACGGCTCTCCGACGACCTGTGAATATCGCAGTCGTCGCTACGACAGAGCGGTTGCTAGTATGTAGTGTTACGGCCGAACCTCGAGCACGGGAGGAGGCGTGAGTAGCTTTGAGGCATCACACACACTCTTGACGTTCAGGACAGACGTGCGCCCTAGGCTCTGACACCTGCAAAGCCCGTATATCGTATATCCCATTCCATTGCTCTGCTACTTGCACATTCTATTCTCCTTCTCTCATGGTCAAAGATGCATCCACTGCTCTCCCGGCTGCCTCGTGCTGTCCATAGTGTTCAGCACCTACATACCGTTGACGGGCCTCTCTCTTTCTCTCTGGTGGTGCCTTGAGACGGTCCAAATCATGTCTACCAACATGTTGACCGTTATATGAGCTCGTTACGTCGTAGAGACTTCGTCGCCTCGTAAAGTCCCAAAGTTCCTCGCATGAAAAAGAAACAAAAAATCACTGGGACTGGCCCTTCTCTGCCTTGTCAGCCTCCTTCATGCGGGTCTTGAACTCCCTAGGCGTCTCGAATGGCTCCCGGGGTGTCTTTGTAGTCCCCAGACCAAACCAACTCTTGTTCTTGCCGCCCAGTGCACTCCACAGGCCGATGTTCTTCCTCTTGGCCTCAGCCTCCGCAGCCTTGTACTTTTCCTCCATCGCTTCCCCGCCGAACTCGGCACCGGTTTTGGCCTCGTAGCTTGTCGCGAGCCCTTGGTGGATCATCTCGAGGCCGACGTCGCTGCGGAAAAAGAAAAGGCGGCGGGTGTAGACGGTGGCGACGGCACGGTCATATTGATCCCGCTTCCAAATATAAGCGCGGACGCGGCGGTTGAGGATCCGGTTCTGCAACCACTCCAGAGCCTCTGCGGCGTAGGGCTGAGCTGGTCGGCCAAAGTGCGCGCCTTCTGGCGCGTCTATGCCGGCTAGACGGATAGGGATCTAAAAAGTTGGGGGGAGGGGATTGATGGTCAGCGGGCTCCTCTATCATCTAGGAGAAGCGACATGACGGATGCGGGCCGCTTCCCCTGGCTTCGGAATAGCACACATGACAATGGGAGAACAGCACGCACAGTGTTTCCCTTCAGAGCTTTCTTCTCTATCGGCACCTTCCTCAGCCAGCCCCAGCCCGCCCAGCGTCCTCCAGGAGTATGGAAAAGATGGAAGCCATCGCCATCACCCACGCTGGTGACTTTGCCAAACAACCGCCTCTTGCGATAATAGTGTGGAAGGACGTATTCGATGCTGGGGATGCGGCGCAGATAAGTCCTATAGAACTTGAGGCCACCAAAGAGCACTGTTGTGACAACAAAGGCCGGAATCCAGGAGCGAGGGTCTTTGTAGTGTACCACGTTCAGCATATCGTTCCAGGTGACCGGTTCCTTCGTCCTGTTTGATGAATTCGAGGAGGGCCAAAGGGAAGCCTTCTCATCTCCTGCGCCAGTCGGGGAGACGGAGGCTGACCCCGATTGCCATGGCCAGGGCATTTTGTCCGTCGTGACGAACTGTCACAATGGAGGCTGGCGGTCGACACGGTGGGTTGGTGGAGATGTGGTGGCCGCGGGGTCTGGGGAAGAAGAGGAACAGGGTCTAGGATAAAAGAGGAAGTGGGTCTGGGTAAAGCGGCTAAAGACCAGCTCGGGGTCGTCCTAGAGATTTAAATGCCCCCTGACTGAGAAGTGGGATGGGAGCGAGGCGTTACGAGACGAGATGGCTGAGTGCGAGGTTAGAAAATAAAGTACGAGCGTTTTTTTCGGTCTTGTTCTCCATTGGCTTTCGCACCATCGATTTTGCACGTTAACCCTATCTATAACACTTGCATCTCCTTCTCTCAACTCCCTCCAAATCCTCGACTACGCAACACTTGAGCTTGAATACTGCGGTGAGATCTAGCTACCAAGAACCGACCGACCAGGCATTCATGCACCTTGGACCTTGAACGTCCGCCCACTGGCAGTCTTGCGCTCCTTCTCCTCACTGTCTGGCCTGGCTCTGCGGAGAACTATTTACGGTTAGCAACACACCGATCCAGAGTCGAGAGCATCTATCTGGCTTACCTTGAAGGAAGTCCGCTGTGCGCCGTCTCATTCGCGAATGGATGTATGCCTGGCACAAATCAGCGTTGGACAAGCCAAGTCGTCCTGATAAATGTAGCGCTCACCTTTGAGGCTTTGATGTGGTAGTGGAAGTAGTCCCGGAAGGTCTGGATGTGTGAGATGACATCGGGCATCCGCTGAGGCGTCAGGTGCCGAGGGAACAGGACTGGAATTGGTGTTAGCAGAGGCGTTGCGAGAGTCCAATCTCGTACAAGAATATTCTTACCAAATGTCACGTAGCCCACCTCGCCCGTGCCGGTGTTCTGCACCCCTGGTACGCCCTGCAGTTCCAGAGGCGGATCGGTCCGGAACAGCACCTGAGGTGCATTCTGGATAGCCCGCCGCCTGGCATCCACAAATTCCTGTATAAAGACCTTTCCGAATACTCGGTCCGTCTCTTCTCTGAAGATGGTGCTGAAGATCACAGTGACCCTGTCGTGGCTCGACTTGACATATATAGCCTCCTCCTCGCGATAGTGGATGGCCATGACCTCTCCGCCCTCCCGCACACCCTGTGGGGCCTCCTCAGACGTGTACTTGGACGCAGCCTCCTTCAGTTTGTAGTGCTCCTCGTAGGCATGCTCGAATGGTGCGGCCATGGCATTGCGCTTCAGCAGGGAGACCTTCCGGACGAGCTCGTCACGAGCTTCTGCACAGGATAGATTAGCCCTGAAAACGGGGGACCCCTGTGAGAGCCATTTGTTCTCTCTACATACCCTTATCGGCGGGAAGGTTCTCGAGATCAATCAAGATGGAGAAGTCGTAGCCTGGCTCCGGAGGCACCACGTACTCTCCATACTCGCGGTTGAGGACCTGCTCCGCGCCGTACTTGACAAGGTCTCGGTAGCATTTTATTTGGATAGACACAAGAATCTTGGTCTTGACCTCTGGTGTGGAGATATGGAAGATGACGCCGTCGAAGTCGGACACGGTCTGGTCGATGGAGACAGGAGGGGAGCTGGCAGTTAAGGAGGTTCAATGTCAGTTGGGCCTGTGGCGGTTGACAACAAGCAGGTAGGCTTTCCGCCGCTTACCCTGAGAACCTCTCGGTCAGCACTGATTGAATCAGCACGTTCTGGTAGTCGAGAAGAAGCATCGTGACGGTAACTCCTCCTAGATGCTGCTTGGTCTGTTGTGCGCGAGGTTGAAAGAGTGAAGGGGTTGATGGGTTGCGGTCAGTGCTGGCACACGGCAAGGGTATCTGAGAAGGCGATGACCTGCCTGCCAGCCAGCTCTCCCCCAGCGGTGGTCGTGCCCAGATGGTGGGGCTGATGATGCTGAACTGGGAGCTAGGCACCCCCTGGAATGCCGCCGGTCCAGAGAACTTGGTACAGTACGACCCCCTGTGACACAACCCCCCAAACTCTTATCGTTATCGCATTGTTTAAAAAAAGTTGATTTATTCCAGAATTCCAACTACCCACTGCGACCAGCGCATTCGAAGCCTTTGCGTGGTAGAATTCGCGGCCTTGCAATCATGGTCAAATCATATTTGTATGTCTCTCACCCATGCACTCCCATTCTTGCCGATCTAGGAGGCGCCTACTCACAGCTACCGCACACAGGAAATATGAGCACTCCAAATCCTTTGGCTTAATCACGTCCGGCTCGTCCAACATCGTCTGGTCCCCTCGAGACAAAACCACCGCCGGAGCAGGCCAGGCTGTCGTCGCGGCAAACGAGGAGGTACTATGCTGGGACATAAAGAAGGGCGAGCTTCTGGCTCGCTGGCGGGATGAGAACTGCAAGGCGCAGGTCACGGCCATTGCCCAGAGCAAGACGGACAAGGACGTCTTCGCCGTCGGCTACGAGGACGGCACTATTCGGTTATGGGACAGCAAGATCGCAACGACCATCCTCAATTTCAACGGTCACAGATCTGCCATCACCATCCTGGCTTTCGACAAGTCAGGCGTCCGTCTAGCCAGCGGTTCCAAAGACACCGATGTGATAATATGGGATCTTGTGGCCGAAGTTGGCCAGTATAAGCTGCGAGGACACAAGGATCAGGTGACAGGCCTGCACTTTGTTGAGCCCGACGCACGGGCAGAAGACGACGAGACACAGCAGCTGATGGCGCTGGACGGCCAAGGTCCAGGGGATGGCTACCTCCTGACAACGGGTAAAGACTCACTCATCAAGCTCTGGGATCTCTCCTCGCGACACTGCGTCGAGACTCATGTCGCGCAGACCAATGGAGAATGCTGGGCTCTCGGTGTCTCACCTGACTTGAGCGGCTGTGTTACGGCCGGAAACGATGGGGAGCTGAAGGTCTGGGCTCTCAATGCCGCCGGTCTTTCCGCTGCTACGCACCAAGTCGACACACCGCAGGCAGGACATTTTCTCCAGGACCGTGGGACTCTTCACAGGCAGGGCAAGGATAGGGCTATCGAGGTATCCTTTCACCCGCGGCGAGACTACTTTGCCGTTCATGGCGTGGAGAAAGCAGTCGAGATCTGGCGAATCCGCAGCGACGCCGAAGTGAAAAAGAGCCTGGCCCGAAAACGGAGAAGGAGGCGAGAAAAGACTGCCTCTTCCAAGACAGACAAGACGGACAAGGATGTCGATATGGTGGATGTTGAGAACGAGGCAGACAAGGAGGCCGCTGGTATGCAGCCGGATATCTCAGATGTCTTCGCACAGCATGTCATCGTGCGAACGACGGGCAAGGTTCGATCAGTCGACTGGGCGGTCAACCATGGGCACAAGCAGCTGCAGTTGCTCGTCGCGACGACAAATAACCAGCTCGATCTGTTCGACATCACGACGAAGGAGAAGACGAGCAAGTCGAAAAAGGAGACTGTGCCAGACTATGCAAAGTCGCTGTCAGTGGACCTTCCCGGGCACAGGGCAGACATCCGAGCTCTGTCGCTTAGCTCAGACGACAGAATGCTTGCCTCTGCGGCCAACGGCAGCCTGAAGATCTGGAATGTTCGGACCCAGGCCTGTGTCCGGACATTCGAGTGTGGGTATGCGCTCTGCTGTGCATTCTTGCCAGGCGAACAAGTGGTCATCGTGGGGACTAAGAGCGGTGACCTAGAGTTGTTTGATGTCACGTCAGCCTCTCTTATCGACAGCATCTCAGCCCACGAGGGAGCGATCTGGTCACTTCAGGTGCATCCGGATGGGCGGTCTGTTGTCACGGGCAGCGCCGATAAGACGGCCAAGTTCTGGGACTTCAAGATTGTCCAGGAACAGGTCCTCGGCACCACGAGGACGACACCGAAGCTCAAGCTGGTCCAGTCGAGGGCTCTCAAGGTCTCGGACGATATCCTGAGCTTGAAGTTCTCCCCAGACGCGAAACTCTTGGCTGTGGCACTGCTGGACAACACCGTCAAGGTGTTTTTCACCGACTCGCTCAAACTCTATCTGAATCTTTACGGTCACAAACTCCCGGTCTTGAGCATGGATATCTCTTACGACAGCAAGCTCATTGTCACCAGCTCGGCAGACAAGAACGTCAGGATATGGGGCCTGGATTTCGGAGACTGCCACAAGGCATTATTTGCGCATCAGGACAGCATTCTGCAAGTGGGGTTCGTGCCTCACAACTCGGACGGCAACGGACATCATTTTTTCAGCACCAGTAAGGATCGCACAATCAAGTACTGGGATGCCGACAAGTTTGAGCAGATCCAAAGGATCGACGGCCACCACGGCGAGATATGGGCGCTCGCCATGGGCCACAGCGGAACATTCATGGTCAGTGCAAGCCATGACAAGAGCATCCGTGTCTGGGAGGAGACAGACGAACAGATTTTCCTGGAAGAGGAGCGGGAAAAGGAGATTGAGGAGCTGTACGAGACGACGCTGGCCACGACACTCGAGGATGGTCCAGACGCGGAGAACCAGAACGGCGAAGTGGCGGCTGCCAGTAAACAGACGGTGGAGACCCTCATGGCAGGAGAGAGGATCGTGGAAGCGCTGGAACTCGGTATGGCCGACCTCGCCGTGGTTGGGGACTGGGAAGAAGCTAAGCTAAGCAACCCAAACGTCGCGCCGCCACAGCGCGATCCGATCTTCATGGCTCTAGGTGGTATCAGCGCGGAGGTCTATGTCATGAACACTCTCCAGCGCATCAAAGCCTCGGCGCTCCATGATGCGCTGCTCGTCCTGCCCTTTTCGACGGTCCCTCTTCTCTTCACGTTCCTCGACATCTTTGCGATGCGATCGATGAATGTTCCCCTGACCTGTCGGATACTGTTCTTCATGCTCAAGACACACCACAAACAGATCGTCGCCAGCAAGACGATGCGGGCTATGTTGGACAGCATACGGGCGCATCTGAGGCTGGCGTTGAAGAAGCAGAAGGATGAGATGGGATACAACATCGCGGCCCTCAAGGTCGTGGGGATGCAGATACAAGAAATGAGCATCAAAGACTATGTGGACGAGACTTGGGACGCGGAGGAGGATGACAGCCGTGCCGCCAAGAAACGAGCGTTCATCCAAGTCTCATGATGAGAGTAGTCTTCTACGTCAGAAAATCAACTTCACCTTGTCAGGCCCGCAATCCGGTCCGAGAAACCACCCAGGTAGACTTGTGCATGCAGAGCAGTGGACTTTCAGAAAGTAGGATCAAAGTCTCGCCTAGCGCCAGGTGTAGGAACCGCCACAGCATCTGCCGATCTCCACACTTCCCCGCGTCACCTCCTTCGGGCCAACTCGATGCCATGACCCCAAAGCTCGTGGCTGGTCTTGATCTTGGTCACTATTTAGCAAGCAAGGCGGATTGCTAAAGAGGGGTTTGCCGACGTGCTCGGGTACAGGAGAGGCACCACAAATGGCCGGTTGTCCAGGACGGGATGCATTAGGCGACAAAGGATCATCTCGTGCAGCATTATGGATTACTTCGCTTGATTACTATGTCTGATCATATTTTCAAGGTCGTGGGGCTTATGTACAGTCAGGACTTTCCTTGTCTACTTCATTCTTAATTGGCTGCTCGGACTGCTATAAAATAAGAAAAAACCAACGGCAGTCTCCATTCACCCAAGTGTTCAATTACCCAATACTTGTGTAGGAGACATACTCCTGACACACAGAACAGATCAAGATGGCCAACGCCAATAGCACTGTCAATGGGGACAACTTGTTCACATTGAAAGATGAGGCCGTCGAAAATCTACGGCGTCTCAAGGTCAGGGTGATCGGAGCAGGATTCTCGGGAATTATAGCTGCCATCAGGTAAGAGGGCAAACACCCGCTTACACCGTACACACACGCTCTATCTAACGCAAAACCACAGGATTCCAGAGCGTCTGAGGAATATAGACCTTGCAGTGTACGAGAAAAACGAGGCTGTGGGCGGAGTATGGTGAGCAGACTCCTGTCATCTAAAGTAGCAAGGCTCGCAATGCTGACATTGGACAAGGTGGTTGAACAAGTACCCAGGTATGCGATCAAATGAGATGCTTCTCTTCCCTTCTCACTGCTGGATTATGTTTGATACTGATTCAATGTATATCCAAAGGACTGGCCTGTGACATCCCTTGTACGTCTGTGTACCTGCAGCCGACTTTTCCTCCCCTCACTGATCTAACAATAGACTGCAGCTCATTCTTACCAGTATACATTTGCTCCAAATCCACACTGGTCTTCTCTGTACGCCCCTGGCGCAGAGATCCAGAGGTATCTGCAAGACGTGGCGGACAAATTTGGGGCCACGAGGTTCATCAAGACACAGCACAAACTCGTGCGGAGCGTCTGGAACCCGGAGCGCAGGAAGTGGATGATCCAGGTTCAGAGGACCGCCTCGGGCGAGATATTCAAGGAAGATGACGTGGATGTCCTGATAACTGCCAGGGGATTGCTCAATGATCCGTCATGGCCCAACGTGCCTGGTTTGGACAAGTACCAGGGAGAACTCCTTCACTCGGGAGAATGGGATGATGAGTGAGTTTCTTTTTTGTCTTCCTGCCTCGTGACTTTATGCGTGCGTAATTTCCTTCCTAGAAGCGAGCTGACGTGGGGGAAAAAAAAAAAGATACGATTTTCGGCACAAACGCGTGGGCGTTGTTGGAAACGGTTCTAGTTCTATCCAGATTGTGCCAAGCCTGCAGCTCCTTGAGGGCATCAAGATGACGGTCTTCATGCGTTCGCCGGTAGGCCCTTCAGTACTCTCACCGTCCGAATTGAGGCTCGATGTTGCTAATGAATGTTGTTTGTCTCCCTGACAGACGTGGATTTCGGGGGCTTTTGGTGACGCAGCAATGAAAGCACTCGGCCTGGATCCAAGTGACATCGAGTGTGAGTCACGAGTTCAAGATCGGCTCCCTAGAACTGCTCTAAGACAAGCTGACAAAAGCATCTGCCAGTCACCAAAGAGAAGCGGGAGGCTCTCGCTCGTGAACCTCAAGAGTATCTCAGGATGAGGAAGGTGATCGAGGATGGCGGGAACCTCATCCACGACTCGACCATCCGAGGGACCGAGATGCAGAAGCAGTTCGTCAACGACTTCACAGTGTCGATGAAACAGCGATTGGCCAGGCGGCCAGAGCTCTTCAACGCCATCATCCCGACGTTCGCGCCCGGGTGCCGGAGACTGACGCCCGGGAAGGGCTACCTCGAAGCGCTGATGGAGGACAACGTTGACGTGACTCACGAGACGATCGTCGAGATCACCGAGACGGGCGTCAGGCTGGCGAGCGGGCGCGTGGTCGAGGTGGACGCCCTGGTCTGCGCCACGGGCTTCAAGACATCCGCACCGCCCAACTTCGAGGTCGTCGGCAGGAACGGGCTCACGCTCGCGCAGAGGTGGGAGCCCCATCCCGAGAGCTACATGAGCCTGATGGTGGATGGCTTCCCCAACTACCTGATGATGTTTGGGCCCAACAGCGCCATCGGGTTTGGCAGCCTGACCAAGATCCTGGAGAACGAGTGCGACTACTGCGTCAAGGTCCTTCGAAAGCTGCAGAAGGAGGACTACGCCACCATCGAGCCCAGGCCGGAACGGGTCAGGGACTTCCAGCAGTACGTAGGCGCGTACTTTGCCAAGACGGTGTACATGGACACGTGCAAATCTTGGTATCGGAGCGAGGGAGGCCAGGGCAGCTGGATCATTGGGCTCTGGCCTGGCAGTACACTGCACGCCCTGGACGCGCTGAGGTCGCCCCGGTGGGAGGACTTCATCTTTGAGAGCTCTGACCCGACAGGCAACAGCCTGCGGTGGCTAGGTAATGGCTGGAGCGTGGCGCAGACGGATGGCGATCCATCATGGTACGTCAACCCTGACGAGGTGGACTGGCCCAAGGAGGGCAGACCCGAGGATAACCCGCGTTACACGGCTCGGCCATGGTCACATTAGAAGGGATGGTCTTAGGTTCATAGAATTCGAAGACGAAGATTCACTCACTTCCACACACCTGTGCCCACGTGTAGCTTGCAGCAGAGCATGTCGTGCACGTCAGGGGCTTTAAGAATTCCACAGATACACAAGAAGGTCAAGAGTTGAGCGTGTGACAGGCAAGCAAGCAAAAAAGCACACAAAGGCGCTGTGACAGTTGTAACAGGATGTCTCTTGTCTACGGACGACGCAACAACAAGAGAGTCCCCGTCCCCGTCTCCCCCTCCTCTTCCTCCTGCTCCTCAAATGCGCTGACCACAGGCGGTCAGTAGCTGCCCTCCCGAGGATCATGGCTTGAATATTGCACAGCGCACCCAACGCTCTAGACTTTTAGTATAATACAAAAGAAAAGGTAGGCAGGCATGCGTTCATGTGGACATTTCTATCAGATGTCTATTGAGACTTGGAAGAGACAATCTCTGCAGCAGGGAGCGTGTGTGTTAGCCAGGGATGAGAAAAACAAGCGAGCCCAGGGGCAAAAGGAAAAATGGTAACGCACTCTCAACATCTGCCACGCTCTGGGCAAGAATCTGCTGCAACACCTTGGGGCTCTCCAGCTCCTTCTGCACCTTGGCGATGATGCTCTCGGCGAGCTCCTTCTGCTGGCGCTGCTTGACCTGGCTCTCGTAGCGGACCCAAGAGTCCAGGACAGCCTTGGCCTCGGCGGCCAGGGCGGTCTTCTGCTCCAGCTCGTAGGCCTCAGCCTCAAGCTTGGCGGTCTCCTGCAAAACAAGAAGAAGCAAAGAAAATGAACCATCAGCACATGCGCCACGAATAATATGTATTCTTCCCTCTCGGATCTCTCCTTTGTATGTCTCGTACCTTGGAAACCTCAAAGAGACCCTTGGTGATGTCGATGACGCCGCTCATCTGCTGGACGTTCTCGATGCGGGACTTGACGGCCTGGGTGTGGTCGGCACGGGCAGCGTTCAGGATGCCGGCAATCTTCTTGTTCTGACCCTCGGCCCACTCCTTGTACATGGGGCCGGCATACTTGATGACAGCACCCCAGACGCTCAGCAGGCAGAAGGCGACGACGGTCTCCTCGTTGACGACGTAGTACTCGTTGCTGAGGGCGTAGATTGACAGGCCGGCGGCGGAGGACAGGATGGCCGTCTTGGAAACGAGGGAGTTGCCGGGCAGGGCGTCGATGATGGACTGGGCCTTCTTCTTGGGGTCCTCGGCGGGGACGTTGGAGGAGTTGCGAGAGCCGGTGGTCGCGAGGGTGGTGATGGCCGGAAGAGTTCGGGGAGAAATCGATGGCCGCACACGGGCAGCCCCTACGTCACGTCAGTCTCGTCAATTGAGAAACAGAAGCCAGGGCCACGAGTAGCCCAAAGGACACTGCTACCCACCGAGAGCGGTTCTAGCCAGGCGGGACGCCATTGTGTTGTGATGCGCGGTGGTCGGGTGGGTGGTGGGTGGTTGTGGTGGTTGAGCTTTTGGAGGCTTTGAGACACTTTCCGAGGCCTTACGCTCGAGAGTGTTTGATTGAGAGGTTTGCTCCCGGCCAGCTTGGGGGAGCCGTGCTAACAGAGGTCAGCTCCACCGACAAGCAAATTTGGCAGGCTGGAGGGTGAGAGGATGTTAGTGCTAGCGTCAAGTCTTGTGATTGGCCAGCGTCAACTTTTTTTCGACTTTCCGACGGCGCCTGAATTTTCGTGCAGGCGCGGCTGCGTCGAGGTGGAAAGAAGTGTAGACCTGGGGGAGACCGTTTTTTCTTTCTTTTTTTTTTTGTTTCTTACAATCTTTGTTCAACACTGAGCAGGACGACGTTTCGAAGCAGAAAGATGCCGGCAGCAGTCACGGAGGCGACGGCGAAGCGCAAGCGTTCTGCCACGAAAGACGTGCCAAAGAAGCGCCCACGATCGGCCCAAGACGACCCCGTCGATAACTCCCACGACGAAATTCTGTCCCTCGAGGCCGCCATCCTCGAGTCCAAGAAGAACTACAACAATATCACGGTCCTCCTTGGCACCGCAAGGAGTGTGCAAGAGGATCAAGATGCGGCACTCCTTGCCGTCGTTGCCCTGTGCAGGGTCTTCATCCGACTCCTAGCCGCTGGCGCTCTGCTTAGGAAGAAGAGTACGCACGAAAAGGATGTCGTTGTAGTGCACTGGCTCAGGGATCGTCTCGCCGAGTACCACGAGATTCTTCTCTCCTTGTTCGCCCTCGAGGACCACGCAATGACTGCATTGACACTGTCCATGCGACTCTTGAAGACGGAGGGGCAGTATCCACTGAGCGAGAGAGACGCCTACTGTTTTCCAAAGTCATTTCTCAAGGACATTGTTGGCGCTCTGTGTCAGTCTCAGGTCGATACAGCCGTCCGGGCGGAATTTGTCAGCAACTTTGTCGATGAGTTTGAGGATGTGCGGCTCTATACGTTCAAGGCGGTTCACGACATCATCGGGGAACAACAAAGCGCAGCGCCCCCACCAGACTCGACCTTTGACGTTCTCTTTGAGCTTCTCTCGTCGATCGAAGGTGTGCCCGAGTCGTCTGAAGAGCTCGAGGACTTCTACATCGATCCACCCGAGAAGAAGAAGGGCCACGAGCTGTTCTCGGCAGCTAAACACAAGAAACAGGCACAGGAGGCATGGCTCGCGCTGATGAGGCTGGACATGGACAAGGACCAGAGGAAACGGCTGCTGGATGTCATGTCGAGGGTCGCCGCTCCCTGGTTTACCAAGCCCGAGCTCCTCATGGACTTCCTCACCGACTGCTACAACACCGGCGGCTCCATGTCTCTGCTTGCCCTGTCTGGCGTCTTCTACCTCATCCAGGAGAGGAACCTCGACTATCCGGCATTCTACACCAAGCTCTACTCCCTGCTCGATGCCGATATACTGCACTCGAGGTATCGCTCGAGGTTCTTCCGCCTCCTCGACACATTCCTGGCCTCGTCACATCTTCCGGCAGCCCTGGTCACAAGCTTCATCAAGCGTCTGGCCAGGCTCAGCCTGAACGCGCCGCCGAGCGCGATAGTAACCATCGTACCCTGGATGTACAACCTGTTCAAGAAGCACCCGACCTGTACCTTTATGATGCACAGGGTACCGAGGACGGAGGAGGAGAAGGAGAGGCTTGCCGACGAGGGCATGGAGGACCCCTTCTTACCAAACGAGGAGGACCCGATGGAGACTCGCGCCATCGACAGCTGTGTCTGGGAAATCGTACAGCTTCAGTCACACTATCATCCCAACGTGGCGACCATCACCAAGATCGTCTCGGATCAGTTCACCAAGCAGTTCTACCAGCTGGAAGATTTCCTCGACCACTCATATGGGAGCCTCATGGAAGCTGAGATGACCAAGAACGTCAAGAAGGCCCCGGTCGTCGAATTCCAGATCCCAAAGAGGATGTTTTTGCCTCAAGACGCAGGCTCTGGGGTAGAAGATGGCTTGTTGGTCAAACTCTGGGAGTTCCAGTAGAGGGAGGCATCAATGGCAGAATGAATATTAAAATTTTTGATACCCTGACACAGCCTAAGGAAAGAAGAATGAATATAATTTTTTTTTTTTTTGCTCCCCCTTCATGCCGAACTACTACTTGCTTGACCTGACTTCCCGTGAGGAACTCAAGTGTATTGCTTCGCCTTTCCCAATACATAGTACACACAGCTCAAAAGCTCACTTCCACGTCCATGCATTACCACACAACTTTGGGCTCAAAAATCTAGTGTCCTCATCACATCGAGAAGCATCGGACCTTCTCTAGAGGTCTCTCTCTCCTGGCCCTTGGATCCACAAGCAGCATTGGCTGTCTAGTCTGTATGTGGACGCGCTGCTGGAGTTCCATCTCACTGCATGGCACTACGACGTGGTAGGCAGCGCTGGCTTCCTTTGGTGGCCGCAAGCTGTGACTGTGCTACAAGTTGTTTCAGGTGGGCGTGACCCCAGCGACCAGCCCACAGAGAGACTCGCTTAGGGATTGGGCCCGCGGCTTGTAGAAATCGCGCCACGCAATTTCGGCCTCCTGTTACCTTAGGCGCCTCGTCCGTCGGACAAGGCAAGCGTTTGCTGCGTAGTACGAGTTACATCAACGCAGTGGTTCGAGGTACGCCTATCAAAAATATGGATTTTGGACCGGAATAGAGTTGCGACCATACAGGGGGGTTCTGTGCGAAACAGGACATCTTTGCCTTGGTGGATTGTGCTGGGTACGACGGCCCAGTGCCCAGTGCCCAGTGCCTAGTGCCTGTCTCTTTGGGCCAGTGCCCAATGGATAAGCTTGGGGTTCGAAACAGTACGGAGTGCAGCAAAGAGCATAGGACTGCGTTCAAATCCCGATGCTAAACATAGAACAAGCAAGTGCGTACGGAAGGATCACCCGAGGAGGAGAGGGTGAATTGTCACTCTTGCCGATCCAACCTCTTGGGACCGTACATAGTAGAAGGAATCACAGGATTTGTTGCCCGCAAGAGGTCCGATGCTCCAGCCAGGTGAGATTGAGTGGCTCATAGAGGCTCTTCACCGCATCCATGCCTGGCAAGACATCCATGTGGAGGAAAGTGTAAGAGGTTTGGTCGCTTCGGCCACTCGGAATGCTCGATCAAGGGGCCCCGAGTTGTTCCACCTTTTGAATATCCTTCCACAACTACGTGCTGATAGGCACGTTAGGATAACGAGTACTCGGCCTGTATACGAATCTACCGTACCACGCAGCTCATCGTCTGGCAGCACAGGCCAAGTACGCCAATGAACCTCAACACTACCAGCGAGATAGAGGCATGTTTGTATACGTGTTAAGGTGAGGAGCAGCGTCGCAATCTGTCCACGCATGCCCACAGGTGTCGTCTGAGATAGGTTGGCAATGCAGAAGACAACAAAGCGCGGCGCTCCCGAGCAGAGCTTAGGGTTCGTCGAGCGCGCCGACAGCTGATCCACATTTCACGTGGCGAACGAGTATGCCACAGCAGCGACAACGGGGACGGCTGCTGCAGAGAGAGGCTCGCTTGCGCAGAGGAAGACGGCAATCCATTTTCGTGGTATGGGGAATTCTGCAGCACGGCGGGGGGCGTCGCCGTCCCCATTTCTGGACGATTGCATCCCCAGCGATCTGGCAAAACAAGAGGTCTCCATGTTTGCGCATCCCAACAAGTCCAACCCCTCTTCTCCCCTTCAGATCTGTCTTTTGTGGCGATAGAGTCCGGGCTCGCGGCGGGAGCAGGGCTGGCTCAGGCCTTGCCGCCCTCACCGCCATATTACAGAGTCTCCATCTCATCCTCTGGCCGATTCAACCAACTGGGGCGGATCGGGGGCCGGGGCTGGAAGGCGGGGGTCGGGATTGTTGACGATGGGGCCTTGAGATGGAACTCCCTGAATAAGTGCGACCCCGTCTCAGAGTCAAGTAAATACGTACTGCCTTAAGCTAGCACTTGGTATGTATGCAGGAGGAGAAGTCAGGTCCCAAAATGCTTTGCATGCTGCACCAACGCTTCTTTCTTGTCTCTCGTCATTGGCCACGAGCGTTTCGACAATGGTTTTGTCAAAACTCATCGCAGCCGCGACATCATCACAACTTGGGGCCACTTGGCCTGCGTGTTCCCGCGCGCAGCTTGTCACTGCTGCTCAACACGCTCGGCACAGAGCATCCGTGTGTGTGTACTATGAAAGAATCAACGGCCGTAAAGGGCAGGATCCCAGCCAATCTCTGGTCCACAAAGTACGATATCGAGATAAGTTCAATCGGAGCATCCTTCAAACTCGGCCGTGGGTCATGTCACTGCAGGCATACAACAAACCATAAGACCACTGTAGTGATGCAGTGCCAGCTTGACAATCTGAGCTTCGACCAGAATGGGGCTCCCGCAGAAGAGCACGGACAAGCCGCCGGAGGATTTTCGACAGGCTTGTTAACAGCCGGGGTTGGTGGGCAGGTGGGCCGTCGGGTGGGCTGCACAAGGATTCCCTGTGAACACTGACCTCACCTTGTTCCAACGTCAGTCACGACAAAATCTTTGTTGTGGTTCGTTGCGTGTGGGAGACGAGAGAAGGAAGTCTCTGAGCCGCCTTGGAAGCCCAAGCATCGTGTCAAGGCGCGAGACCGACAAACAGAGTCCATCCCCAAGGGAGAGGCCAAGGGACATCGGAAACAATGGTGGTAGACCCACCAGAATCGACGACCCTGAACGTTAGGGCGATGTAGTAGTGTCCATGTAGCCTGGGCCCCCGTTTCAGCACCTGCAGAGCCGTATGCAGTATGCAGGACAGCTATCAGTCGATCTGTTGGGACGCGGGGACATGCAGATGCATACAACAGGGTCTCCCGCTGGCCTGTTGGCACTGCAAGTCGTGCAGGAGAGGTGACACATATGACGGCCTCTCCGACTCAATCCGTGCAGCAAGTTTCCAGCTTGCCGTGGTGTACCCGGTGTATGGTGTACACACAATAAGGTGAAGCGCTGTTTGCGCCGTCCCAAAGCACTCAACCCCCAGAATGCGTGTATCTCTGCCCTCCAGCCCATCGCTTCTCATATTTTGGGCCAGTGCGGTCGTAATCAGAGTGGATCAGAGAACTCTGGAGGCCTCCCTTTCAGAAGAACTCGTTGGGCGTTCCGACAGGCGGCTCAACCAGGCTCAGAGCAGCCGCAGACAACGAAGCAAGTACTGCCGGAGATGGTTGTCCAAGAACCCGTGGGTGCAAGGTGCACCTTGAGACCTTAGGCTAGCTGCAGCTCGAGCCAAGCAAGAGGTACTCCATATCGAGGTGGGCCAAAGAAAAAAAATCTGCAGCCACAGAAACGCCGAGTCGAGGCCTTCCAGCTCGCTCTGAATGAACTCCAGAGTCCACTTGCCCCCCTGTGCCATACGCATAGACTCTGCCGTATTCCGTGTCGCCGCCCGAACTTGCGGTACTAATGACCAGTCACCATAAGGCGACTATGTCCTCTCTCGAGGTCAGATCTTCAGTGCAGAGCTGGCTCAGCCCGGGTGAAGGCCATTTAGGATCTGGCCCGTCTCGACGCCCCAAGAAGCTAGCGTGATCTTGCTCTCATGATGAGAGTCACTCCTGGAGAGAGGGAGAGAGAGAGAGAGAGAGAGAGAGAGAGCCCACACATTCTGGCTCTGGCTCCATTGGCGAATGTACTCCGTACTATGTACCAGCCGGGGCGCGTCCGTGCTCCGGGGGAGGAGGGGGCCCAGAGAGAGAGCCTGGGGTGGCAGGACGCCGGTGGCGCGAGCCGGAAACGGAAATCTCTCTCTGAGTGGGTGGCAGGCAGACAGGCAGGGAGGAGAGAGTGTCCTGAGGATGCAATACCCGGTCTCGAGTGCGGCGCTGGTGGCGCTGGTGGATGGCGTCAGACAGCAGGCAAGAGAGTACGAGGCACGCCTGAGAACTGAGGCGCGATACCTCGAATGAGCAGGCTGCGGATGGGGCTTTGGCCTGACGCGAGGGAAACGCGTGTCATGAGCGGCAGGAGCTGCAAGCTGGGTCGACAGGTACCTCCTGGGTGGCAGCACGGAGTGCTGAAGGCGCCGGGTTGGTGGGGCGCTGTGCTCCTGAGGACTCTGAAGGAGGCAAAGTCAGAAGGCGATTGGACCAAGGAGATCGGGGCAGAGGGACACACCGACTTTACGCTGGCGATCCTGGCGTGGTGTCTGGCTGGCGACCTTGTCACCTTGTCTGGGCTGGGCGCGCTGGTTGGAGGGGCGGGTTGGGTCTCCACGACCTGGCCGCATACTATGCGGCCAGATGGGCTCTTGGGTGTCTCGAGTACGAGGGGACCGACCATACAACAGGCGCGGTTGCCCTTAGTGCAGTCGACTTTCAGCGGGTCGTTCATGCAAGCCCTGGCTGTCCAGCCACCTGAATTTTGTGCTGTTGCCCATCCGCAGTGGTCCGACGCGAAGGCTGCTCCAGTCCAAGTTGTTGTCGGGTATCGTGAAGAGCGTGATGAAATTCAGAGGTCGACTCGGGAACGAGGGAAAAGAAACCGAAAAAATTAAAATTAAAAGACCCAGACAAGAAGCGAGGGACACAAAGAGATCCGTGCCCAGCCTGTAAATGTGATGAGCATCTGTGTGTGTGTGTGTGTGGGCAGCGCGATTTGGGCAGTGTCCGCATGAGCTGCTGCAGGTGGTCGCGCCGTATCCAGGAAGGGGGGAAGAGAGGGGGAGAGAGCAGGAAGTGAGGTTCACTGGGCAGGTGTGACACAGGTGACCACAGTACCGCTGGTACGTACCCGTGTCTCGAGGTCGCAGATTACATAATAACCTCTCAAAACTGTACTACTACTATGTACGTCCGTACTCCGTGCAGTACCAACTACCCCCTGTCGCCCTGGTTACCTAATCACCCATATATCAGGCCTGTACCACACTCTACCACCCTACCAACCTACTCAATACTACTGCTAGTGGTATTACTGCTAGTGCTACTCGGAGTGGTGGTGGGTTGGTGGTTGGTTGGTTGGTGACCCAGGCCACACGGCTCAGGTGCCCAAGTCATCTGTAGCACCTTGTGTATACGAGAACCAAGAGAAAGAGAGAGAGAGTCAGCGGCACACCCATACCCCTGGTGGGGTCATTGGGCCCTTGGCCATCGTCCTATCTGTTGAGAGCTGCACATCTGCTTATCGATCTTGTTCATGATCCTTTTTTTTTTTCGGCTCTCCAACAACAGTGCACCATCTGTCGGGCAAATGCAGACTTGATATGTGGGATCTCGTCTTCTCCGGGTATGACCTTCCGCACGGTCTGGTGGATGGGGCCTCTCGAGAGGGCGTGGTGACCGTTTCGTCACTGTATGCTCACACAGTAGGAACCAGCGACCAGAGTGGCCTGCCAAGCTGCGGTCCTGGCCTGACCTCTGACGACGATGGGTCTTTGGTTCTCTCTCCTTCTCTCTCCCTCTCTGTGTGTGTGGCCGGCATGTTGCGGCAGAGGTACTCCGTACCCTGCGGTACGGCACACGGCGCACACGGGCTGATAGACAGGCCATGCCAAGACCCAGCAGCAGCAAGACCCAAGAACAACAAGACGAACAGCCTAGCAGACTAGGAGTCCATGCCCCGGAGCTTCCTAGTGGCCGGGAGGAAAAGGCATGTGCGCCCGCCGTCCTCGATCAAGGAAAAAAGAAAGGACAAAAAAACCAACCAGAGGCTCCTCCTGTACGGGGACAGCTTCTGGACTCGGGAGCAGCCTAGCTCTCTGGCCGGCGAGTGAGCTCGCTCACGGATTGAGTGCTCCCTGCCCCGTGCCCCGTGGCATGCCATGCGGCTTTGCCTGTCCGGGTTTGGCTCTCGCGGCTCTCCAATGGCCTGCCACTGCCTGCCAACCCTGCCTGCTACTAGCCTGCCAGTGTTCGACAGAGAAGTTGCCCGGCCGGCCCACATGCCACCCATAGACTCGCTCTGTATGGCTGCTCCGGACCTTTGGGCACCAAGCGGCCTTGCGGGCCGTAGGCGTTGATGCCCAACCTACTGCACGTTGATGGCTTCTCAGCCAGTCATCTCTACCCCGTTCAGCCAGCCCTCGCCGTTTTGTGTGGGAACAAGTGGGCTGTTCATGGGACTTTTTTTCCTCTTCGTGCCCACCTGCCGCCTCCTGGTGGGACAACTTTCTCCTCCCTCTCCAGAAGCAATTTGGTACTAACTATGTATGAGTTGCGCAGGCGAGGTTGACTCCCAAGCCGGCCAGCCCTGTCGCCCCCAGGACCGTTGCCCGGTTTTCTTTTCTATGTTTTCTTCTTTTTAGTTTTTGGTTCTGGTCTTTTTGTGGTCAACGGCACGCCCGTCGTATGCCAGTATGTGTTGTTATTGTCGAGTTGTGTAGGCATACCTATGCAGGATATTTTTCTAGAAGGGCGGCTATCGAGGGCTAGAGAAGGACCACCACAACACAACCCTTGTGTGGAGACTGTGTGCACGGTCTCCCTTCGCTCCCCCAGATCCCATCAGCGATCTGTGATTCGATCTTGGATCGGAAAGGCTCCCAAAAGCCCCGGGAGGCAGGATCCACCGACAACACGGCCACACAAAATCGGGTTTCCCCCTCCCCTCTTCTCAAGGGTCAGCAGCAAAGCTGTTGGTTGCTAGACCACGGGCCTGATTCGTCTTGCCCTGGGGCAGCAGTATTCGGCTGCAAGCACAGTTGTCCCTGCCCCAGAACAAGGTCGTTGTGGTGCCTGCTGCGACCAGGGGCAACAGAAACGCCGCACTGGGCAACAACTATCTGACGCAACCTTCAAGGTACCCAGCTGCGACACCACCAGGCGCACCCGTGCCTGGGTTGCGCTCAGGAACCCTCAGATGTCGAGCTGGTGGCCCTCGACGAGGTCCTCTCGGTCTGGCCAGCACTGAGATCGCCTGGCCGTCGCAGCAGCAAGGGTCATCTCCATGGGATGTCTCTAGCGCACGAGGCGCTTGGCAAATGAATGGCAAGACGGGCATGAACCCCCTCCCCCAATCCTCTCCTGGCATCCTACAGCATCCCCAAGGTGAAGTGCTGATGCTTGACCAGGCCAAGCCATACCAGGAGCAGAGAGAGGAAGAGGGGAGGGGGCTTGCTAGCCGCTGCGTCCAGATTTCCAGGGCTGACGCTACCGCTTGCTGGGAGGTCGTTTCATGTATGCTGCTTTTGATCAGTCGACGTCGGGCATCAGTAATTACGAGTGAAGGCTGAAGGAGCCTCACCTAAGAGGTGAGTCCAGGTCTTGCACTATCTGACAGATAAACCCCGTCCCCACACACGCCGCCCGTCAGGCAGGCTGTCATTGGGTGTTGAGATACGCCTCTGGCAGGTAAGGTCGTATACGGTTCGTGCTCGACGGGATCCCAGCCTGTCGTTGGAGCTCTCGCCGTCACGGCCACGGCACAAAGTGATGAGCAGTGCATAACCCGGCCAGGGTGACGTACATCACGGTACATGGCACTACTGCTACGATGTACCTTTCCGAGAGAGAGAGAAAGACACACACACACACACACACACACACAAGTCCTCAGCATCTTGGGGTAACCGAGAAGGGTAGGTATGTCGGTACCAAGCACACACATACACAACACGAGGATCTTGTAAGTATAGACACCTACGCCCGAAACACAGCTTCCATGTACCAGCTACAGTAAAGGAAGGGAAAAAGAAAAACAGCGATACGGAGTAGGCGTTTCTTGAACCCCACCCTCGGTTCGTGGGGAAGTGATCCTGTTTGTCCTCTGAGGTCCATCGCTGTGGACAAGGCACAGGCTTCCCAATCAAGCTCCTCGTCGTCGTCCGAGGATCCAAGGGTCGACTTATCAAATGGACCCGTGCCACGATACATACGGGTTTGATACGTACTACAGTACAATTGTACCTAGAGTACATGCAAGTGGTACAGCAGTACGTATGTAATCATTTGATTTGGGGAAAGTGCTTGCTCCACTCGAAATTGAGAGCCCTGCTGGACTCCTCCACGGGTGTGCTGCTGGGTACGTACGGAGTACTTGGTGGTGGTGCTGGCCCTTGGAGCTGGGGTAAGGAAGAAAGAAGGAGGTATGGATACGATGGGGGGAGACAGAGTACGTACCGATCTCATCACTTCCTCTTCTCTCAACCCAACCTTGACACACCCTGGTCATGGCCTATCCGGCCTATCCCACACACACACATGCACACACGCCCAACAACGCCCGCTCTCGCTCGGTTCCACGGTTGGTTTCTCGAGAGCTACAAATCCCAGCGGCCCCTCCACCGACTCTTCCCCCCGTCAGCATCCGAGCCAGAAAAGTCATCGTTCACACACACAAACACACAAATACACACCATCCTACCTCTTCTGTCGCATCAGGAGGTAAAGGCAATCAGAGCCATCTTCAGCACCACTTGACTTGATTTATTATCTGCTTTTCTCTTCCACCCATCAGAAGACTTGTTCCCCTGCCCATTCGTCTTGTTTTTTCCCCCTCACGTTCCTCCTAGACATTGTTTTCTATATCTATCCCCCACCCACCGCCTTCTGTTTTCCATATTGCCTTTTCTTCTCTTTCGACAATCACACACACACACACACACACACAAACCCTTATCATCTTCTCTGCACGCCTTGGTCGGACCTCTCTTGGCTTCCGATCGAGACCATTCCACACCAGCAACAAACAACTCTCACAGTCCTCACCGAGGCACTTCACTTATCACCTTTTGGGTCCTTCAAACGATAGGATCCTCCTACCAGAAAGAAAACAGAGCGGATCTCTGGTGAGTTGCCTTTTTTTTTTTTTTTTCTTGTCTACCGTTTTGGGTCCCCGTCTCGTTCCCCCTTCTCTACTGTCTCAACACTCCCATTCATCAACAACTTTTGCATGAGAGCCCTCCTCCTGCCTTGGGACGATCAGCACCCCAACTCCACTTTCTCTAGTGCATTTACAGTATTTATCTATGCTTTCCCCCCGCCCCCCTCCTTCCACCCCTTCATCCCTCCATCCACTTCGCAACGTTCACCCTGCCCGCCCACCTGGTCCACCTCTATCTTGCACCATACCTACTCTCCAAGGTCATATATACCTCATCACATCCCCAGAGCCTCAAGGGTTTCATTTCTTCCACATCTCCGTTTATGTGTCACAAGAAATAAATTAAACAAGACGCCCTCTGCCGCTTCCCGTCCTTCACCGCCGTATCTATCACTGGCACGGACAAACTTCCCGCTCCTCTACAGGGACTAACACCCACCCGCCCTCGCAGACCATCCGCCTTGTTTTCGGTTCGTCTCGGTGTCATTACACCGAATCTGAACCGGCCCTCGCGTCATTACACTTAAAGAGGCTGCCATGGAGTCTCCTGTCCCGACGCAAAACTATTACCCCGATTCCGAGTTGCCGGCGGACACGCCGCAAACTCCGCAGAAGCTGTTTGAGGACGACGACTGCGTACTCGACGACAACGTCCTAGACCAGGATCGGGACCAAGATCAGGATCAGAACTCGATGGACTCGAGCCTTGAGATGTCGCCCACCCTCGTCGACAGCAGGAGGGAGTCCTTCGCCGTCTCCACTGCCATGTTCTCGCCCAAGCACGAGGCCTGGTCTGCCGTCGAGATGGAGTCTGTCCCGTCCAACAACCCCTTCATCGAGCCCCACCACCCTCACACCCAGCCCCAGCCGCAGAACCACAGCAACAACCCCTTCCTCCGCCTGGACCAGCAGCAACAGGGCCAGCCCCAGCCCTTCGTCTCCCAGCCCACCAACCCTTGGTCCATGAGCAGCCCTGGCTCTATGGTCCAGTACGACGGTGTCCCGGCCGAGTTCGACGCCAGAAGGGCTCCCCTCTTCCAGCAGCATCCTCAGATGCACGCCCAGGGTCCCTTCATGAACCCCGCCCCCCAGGTCCCCCTGTTTCCTCCTCCGATCAACAGCCAGCCCATGCAGCAGTCAACCTCCAAGGACGGCTGGATGTCGAGCGTCAAGGATGGCAAGCACAACAGCCCCACGATCAGGTCGCACAATGAGCTCAGGAGAGGCGATGGCATCCGCAAGAAGAATGCCCGCTTCGACATCCCGGCCGAGCGGACCCTCAACAACATTGACCACCTGATCGCGCAGTCCAACGATGAGGCTGAGATCAAGGAGCTGAAGCAGCAGAAACGTCTGCTGCGCAACCGACAGGCCGCGTGAGTAAATCCTGCAGTCCCACGCTGTTGACCCCGTTCCCTCCTGCTAACGTATCGCGCAGTCTCGACTCCAGGCAGAGGAAGAAGCTGCATACAGAGCGCCTCGAGGAGGAGAAGAAGCACTTCACGAGCATCATCAACGACATGGAGTCGGAGATCGATCAGCTGCGCTCCCAGCTTGACCAGATGTTCCGGGAGAGGCAGCAGGATCTTCACGTCGTCGAGCAGCTCAAGTTCGAGAAGGAAGAGATGGTGCGCGCCCACACCATCGAGACGGGCGAGCTGCGCAAGAAGGTCAGCGTCCTCACGAGCCACGTGCAGGGCCTGGAAGGTGCTGCCATGTCTCATGGCGGCGGCCTGCCTGGTCACGCATACGCCCACGCAGGCGGCTTTGAGGATGAGATGAGCGACATTGCCATGGATGGTCCCGATGGCCCCTGGGAGAACATTGGCCTGTTCGGTGCCGAGTTCCCCATGGAGGAGGAGCCCGAGGCCAAGCAGGAGCTGCAGGTCGTCCCGACCAAGAAGCAGGAGGTCGCCCTCCCCGCCGATGCCGAGAAGACATCTGCCCAGGGCGGGCTCCTCTTCATGCTCTTCCTGGTCGGTGCCTTTGTGCTCTCCAGCAGGCAGCCCAGCATCCCCCGCGTCTCCGACGATGTCCGCGCCGCCTCGGCTACTCTGCTCGAGAACGTCCTCAAGGATGCTGGCGTTTCCCAGCCTGCCCCCGCCGGTCTGGATGCCGCGGCTCCTCAGCCTGCTGGGACCACCTGGGCCGCCGCTCCCGCCGCGTCTGTGCCCGCCCTCGGAGGCGGTCTCGACGGCGGGGTCTCGTCTGTGCTCGGTGAGCTGTCGGACAGCCTGACCAGGCCAACAGAGGAGCAGCAGAACGAGCAGCTCTTCGGCCTCACCCCGGCGCAGTACGACGGCGTGCAGTCGCAGGATTTCCTGCAGAATGCGCCTGCCGAGAAGCCTACCGGCCCGGGCAGGCGAAACCTCGCCGAGGCCCTTGCGTCTATGAAGTCCAACGGCAAGGCTGAGGTATACACGCGATCTCTCCTGTGGGACCAGATCCCTGGCGACGTCGTCCGTACCTTTGCCAAGATGGTGATCGAGTCCAACACTCGGGATGGCGACGCTGACGCCGATGCCGATGCTGATGCCGACGCCGATGCCGATGCTGATGCTGATGCTGACGCCGACGGTGATATTGTCATCGAGCCCGCCGTGCCCGTTGCCGTTGCCGCCGCTACATGAATGACGACGAACTTACGACATGATTATTGCATCAAAGCACCACAAAATCAGTCCGATTGTTTTGCAGACATCTCCACTACATCAAGCGTGTTTTCCAGCATTTCCTAAGCTCCCGCAATGTGCGGTACATACAATTCTTCGAAGCGCTCCCGCGCAGCTATTACATACTGTGCTCACGCACATCCCGAAGATTGTCACCTTGTTTTCGTTTCTGGGTTTTCTTTTCTCTTCCGGTTTTTTCTTTTCTTTTTGCCATTTATTTCCATCTATTTCATTTATTCAATTTCTTTATTTTCCTTTTTATTTTCCTTACATCTTTCCTTGCGTCTCGAAGGATCTGGTTTGTTTTTGTGAGCGAGTTTGACTTTTGCGGGTCGCTTTCGCAAAGTTTTTCTGTTTTTGGTTGATTTCCTTTTCAGCAGTCCAGCGAGCGTTTTGATTTCTAGCGATGTTTTTTTTTTATGGGAATCTCTATGGGTCTATTGTTTCCTTCTTGCTTTTTTCCTTTTTCTTTTTATTCATAGTGTTTCATATAGCGGGATTGGGATCTGGGAAGAGAGGTCAGGGCCAGGGATTCTTACATCTTGGAAATGGCAGTGCGCCGATATTCCTGTTGCGATGGGGCTGGTTTGGTTTCGGGAATTTCGTCACGGCATCGACAGGACAGATCTCCAGAGCTCTTGGACCCTTCGCGTCCAGAGGTCGACATCCGGCACCATTCGGGTGCAACCCATCAGGGAGTCCTATTTTGGACATTTTGTCAACAACAACAAGAACAGCAACAACAGCAGCAACAACAGTCTGTTTGCCTCTCCATTGGCGGCCGCAAATGGGGGAGCGGGCAGAGAGAAAGAATGATGGGGACTTTTGTTTGTCCACATCGGCTCTTACGAGCAAAAGAGGAGGAGAAAGGGGGCGAGGCAGGGCAGGCATTGTCGGTTTACAGGGTCTCACTCGATCGTCTCACGACGGAGTACACACACTCCTTTTGAATTACAAGTTTCTTATGTACACGGATTTTTCCAACTATTGACCATCATTCAAGTGGAGGAACCGTTGGGAGGGTCTGAAAATGGTGACGGGATGGGGTGAGATGCAATGAGTCTGTTTCCGGACTCATGAGCTCAGGCCCACGAGACGAGGCTGTTTGATTCACAGGTGGACGTCCGAATACGCATGGAGGAAGCTTCGAGCCCAAGACTATAGACGTCGCTGGGTTTTCTAGTTTAGACTTGGGGATTGCGCTCTGGGATGAATGCATGTCCAAGGAAGAACTTGTGTAGCTGAATTTCAAAGCTGATACGACGTATGAAACCTCGACGTTTCTTTTATTTATCAGTCCAGTCCACCATTCTCCCGTGCAAAGTGCTCTACGACATAATTACAACCTCTACTGTAGACCAGTACATGGTACGCACCCATTCATGTCTGGCCTGAGCAGGACCTCCTCCCCACCTCCCCCCTTCTCTCCTTTTGAAATGACCCGAAATGAGAGAGAGGGAATCAAGGAACGTACGATTTAATCCAGCATGTCTCAATCCTTATCCAAGGTTTCTCTCCATTATCATCAGCAGCCCATAATCGGGAAGATTAAAAATGTCTTAGACATGCACGAACCAAGGAATGACATAGACTTGGCTGTAGTGAGGGGTCAGGCTTTCAGGGTATGATTGGGCACCACCACACCCCATCCCCGAGAAAGGAAGCGCTAGAAAATTGGGTGTGGTGCGCCGTGATGGTGGGCTGGATTTTCTGGCCTCGTCGCATTCTTGTGTTGTCCCCAAAGTCACCCACCCCCTCATCCGTCATGTGTGTTTGTGTGTGTGTGTGGCCACGCCAGACCCGACCCTCCACGATGCAAGTGTGAAGAGGGGGGAAAGGAGGGATGGGATGGTGGTTCATGTTACAATCCCAATGGGTCGGGAGGGCGGCGCGGGCCTACGATACGTTGAACAGGTGCGTTATCGTCATGTCGTGTGAGACATGCGAGTGGTCCGCGGGGGAGGGGAGGGGATTAACAGATGACCTGGGCAGATGATGCCCAAAGCTAAAAAGAAACAAATCCCTCGACTTCTTCATTCTGCTGTGCGATCCGCCCCGCGGACCGGCCTGACGGCACACAATCGGGCAGCACCAAAGTCAGATGAGGAAGGACTTGACCCAAGTGATCGACAATCATCAGCACACAACAGGTTTTTTCTTTTCTTTTCTTGTTGTTCTCTCTCACGAATGCATGTGTGGGGAGGAAGAAGTAAGTATCTTGTACAGCGACGGCCGATCTGCACCCGCATTCGCCAGCGGTCATACTCCAATTAGTACGTAGGAGCCTCGACACTGCAATCCTCCTTGCATTATAAAAACAACAAAAATAATTGTTGTCAGACTGCGATCTCGTCTAAGGGCCGAGAAGGGGAGAGGGGGCACTCGAGATCGGCGGCCCTCGTTGGCACACCCCTTCCATCGTGGGACCAGGCGCAAGCAGATGATGCGCTACGACAGAAGTACCGACAAATCCAATTCGCTCGAGAGAGAAACAAAAAAAAACATATTAGTCAAGTGTCATCCCAGAGCCGAAGAACCAACGCCGACCAGACTCTCCTGGTGATTGTGCGCTCGAATGTTTGATTCGTCGTCAGCCACCATGAAGTTGGGCGAGGAGGGAGGGAGCTGGCGGGCATGTCACAGAGTAACAAGGCACCACCAGAGATCACGATCGCACGCCTCAAAATCGGAACTCTCTCGGGCTTTCCTGCTGTGTGTGCTGACCTCGCCAGAAGCATTGGTTCGCCTACCACTGCTCACCCGCATGAGAGAGGTGGCACGTTGCAACCACCAGTTGATAAGCACTACAGGCGCCGCCGCCGCCCCAGAGTGCTGTTTCAATGACCGTATCTAGCGTTGCGAGCATGTTCTTTCCGACAAGGCTCCCTATATGCCAACTTTGCTACGATCCCAGGAGAGATAGAAAGACCAAAGAGAAGAAAGAGAAAAAGAAAGGTGAAAGGAGGTATCCGAAAGGGAGCACCAGGATGAGCTTATCTACTCATGACTGTCTTGTTTACGCCCCGTTTTACAGTAGCAAAGCCAAGACTCCTTGCAGATGAGAAGAGCAAACCACTGACTGGCTCATCGGCGTCGAATCCTCCCAACCAGCTGCAGAGGAACCCGAGAGCAAAGCACTCATGATTGTAACATAATCTGTAGCGAAATATTTTGTTGCGTCTCATCACAGACACGATCCCCTCCTTTCGGTGGACGACGCAATGGCACAACCCTTGGAGAACACGACGTGTAACAAATTTTCTTCTCAACTGCAACATCCGTAGACAGTACCATCATATCACTGACGTCCTCTTGGTAAGCGGGCTTCCTGCCCACGTTCCAAGGCTCAGCAAGCCCAAGGCATCTTCCCCGCGATCCTGGTGCAGGTGGCACGTTGATGTGCGTCATGTCGGCAATACATGAACATCGGCCACGGCCTGCGTGACTGAACAGTTTTGAGTCCGGTCGGCCTCTGCTTGCCGTCGCACGGCAGGACGAAAGTCTGTCCATCTGGCTGAGCTAGTGATGTTGCGCGGCTGGACCAGGCCTCCCGGCATATCAGGGCCCAGCAGTTGGTGCAGAGTCCCAGTGACGGCAACGACACCAGCGAGAAAGACGTAATTTCGAGGAACGCCCAGGCGGTTCAGTGGGGATTCACGCTCCTCCTTTCTCAACGTACGCACTTCCGCCCGAATAAACCTCTCCTGCGCATCTTGGAATGTCCAGTCCGCAGGTTGGACAAGCTCGAGAGGCCCTGCTCAACCAAGAAGAATCACAGGAGACGCCCCTGACGACCCGAAAAATTTGGCAGGCGTGAGCATAATGGGAGTCCGACGAGCCCGAATAGCTTGGCTCGTTCCTATTTCTTGCCGCGCTCTTCTTCGACCGGGCCGTACTTCTCCTTCCAGATCCTGCATCATCGCGTCAGCATCAAATTCAGTGCTCATTTCAGCTTTAGCTGGGTCCAGTCTTGTGGCGATGATGAACAAGAGAGCTGGCTCGGATCGCACTACGTCGTGCACAAGCAGATGTCTGCACGGACTAGGGCGGCAGTTCCTCCGGCGCACCAAGAGGGGGAGACACCAATGACCTCTCGAAGGCTGCGAGCCCTACACTGGGACCGCAAGAGCCAGCGACGCCGAAACGAGGCGACACAGCCCGGAAAGGTACATGAAGAATGCAACCCAGACTGAGGAGCTGTGAGAGAAGTCCCACCTTCTACTCATTGGTCGTGCGAGGCAGCCGATGGAGACAAGCGTTGCCCAAGGCGATGGTGGAAAGGAGCCAGAGCACTTGCTACTGACACGGCGACGGCCAATCTCGATTGACCTCACCATCGAGCAGCTGTTCCCGCTACAGGCCTGCTCGGACATTCATCTAACGCCAGGGCGGCAGCAGGACCATACAGAAATGGACACGAAAACACAGCCCCTCTTGGACTTACCAAGAATTGCCTAATGTCTTGTTTCCGTTCTTCTCAGCCAGCCTGTAGTACTTGGCCGCGGCATACTGGGGAAGAAAAAGAAGTATGTCAGCCTCATCAGATGGTTTTGTCAAAGATCCTGCAGCTAGCAAATGTGTGGAAATAGTGCTTTCTCGTTGATGCCCAACGTTGAGGCTGGGCAGATCTCGATCGCATGCACGACCTCAAGCACCCTTGTCGGGCTGCGAGGCCTACAGCCATGAGAGGACGAGTGCTTCTGTCTCCCATGCTACCTGAGTGCCCTAGAGAGCGGCAGCCCCTTTGAAATGATTGAAGACGTCTGTAACACAGACAAATCGAGAGGAGAATGCCTCACCTTGTCTTTCTTGCAGCCGAAGCCCTCCAAATAGCACCACGCGACCTCATTCATCGCGTCTTGAGTAGAAACAAATCAGCTTCGACTCGCCCATAAGAAAAAACATCGACACCATAAGCTCTTGATGTCTGATGTTAGACTGTACTTACCAGTGTCCCCCAGGTTCGCGGCTGTTTCGTAGTACTGTCGCCAAAGGAAAATGGTTGTTAGCCATGAATTCTAAGTCTGCCCAGGATTTCCGTCCGATATGAATTTTCAGAACATAGTAGGCATGCTCGTGCGCCTTGTACAAGTCCCAACTTACTTGTTTGGCAGCGAGGGGATCCTTTCGATGCCCCAGCCGTGGCGAAAGCAGTTGGCCAGTTCAAAGATTGCCAGGACCAACTCTCCCTTGGCCGCGCCTCCTTTCTTCAAGCCAGCCTGCAGAGCCAGGCTCTCGACATCGGCAGCGTTCTTCGCAGCCGCCGAAAGGAAGAATATTGCTCTTTCGGGCTCTGGTTCACAGCCCCAGCCATGTCTACATCAAGCCGTTGTCAGCATTTGAATTCTGCGCAGCAAGGCCATGGCGTCCCTCTGCAATGTGGCGACGAGCATGCCAGCAATCAGCTTGCCCTCTAGAGCAACGCCTCTTTTTGTCACTTACCTCAGGGCAAGACCATAAAGAACCTGGCTCAGCGGATTGTTCGCTCCGTTAGGATCCGCCAGGCCACCAAACAGTCTGGTTGACTCCCGCAGGTCGCCCTCCTCGTGCAGGCGTATCGCCTCCTGTATATCCTTGTCGATGCCCGGCGTGCTGGCCACAGCAGCCTGCGGGTCAGCCCCGGTCCCATCATCGACGGCACGCAGGCTCGGAAAGCCATCCTTTTCAGCGGCCGGACTTATATGGCCCGCCGGCGAGGGGGCCCGCTCCGGTGCAGCATCTCGTTCTCGTTGGCGGTCTTGGCGAGGATTGTGGCACGCTTCTCCCACTGCAGCTCGGTGACGTCTCTGTCGGCGCCCTGGTCGGCCGTGGTCGTGATGATCTCGGGGAGGTCGACTGGGACGTTCTCGGAGCTCGCTGGGGATCTCGACAGGTGCAGGCGCTGCGAGAGACGCCGGCCGGCCGAGGGCCTGTCGGGCGTGTTGCTGCTGTTTCTGCTCGACACCGAAGAGCCCCGAGATGGACGGCTGGGCCGGAGCACATCGGACAGGCGCCGGGTGCGAGAGCCACCCGAGGGGGAGTGGGCGTCGTTTGCGCTGAGATAGTCGGCTCCGTGACCATCGTTCATGCTGGCTGGCGAGCTCGGCGGGTGTATAACCTCCTGTGTGTTCGTGTCGGAGCGCAGGAAGGTGAACTCGGGCGCCTGCAGTGTGTTGACGGCATCTTCCCGCCGGTTGTCATGGCTCTCTTCTATCCTGTCCTTCTTCTTGAGGATGTCTCGCAACCCCATGTTTGCGGCTTGGATACAGATAACCCAACAAGTACACACACAAACACACAAGACACTGCAGCACAGGAACCGGTGGCTATACAGCGTTATGGTACAGGACGGCGTTCGGCAGATAGGTAAAGATTTAGCTCGTATAGGCTCAGAGAAGGACTCGGTACGGTCGAAATCGCTTGTTGACGTGCAGTGATCGGAATCTATCGAGGGGCCCTTTCAGACCCAGTGGAGCGCCACCTCGGGACAATACTGGCCAACGGAGTAGTGGTAAGTACTAGATTAACAAAATAAAAAAAGACAAGGTGTGGTAAGCGATGATGGCCACTCTCCGCCTGCAATCATTGAATTGAAAGGCCGAACACGACCCGAGCTCTGGTATACCTTCTCGCTCTTGCCGTGAAGTAAGAAGTTGGCCGCTGGCTATTTCGGAAGGATCATAGCCTTTGGGTTTCGTGACCTGATGACAGGAGGGGCCGTACTCGGGAGGCGGTTGTTGCCCGCCTTGCAGCTGAGAAGTAAGCTTCGCCAACAAAGGGAGAGGAAGAAGGCTGTGCGCATGACTGTCGGAAATTGACTTGTTCTCTCTCTCTCTCTCGCTCTCGCTCTGGTTGGCAATTGAGGAGGCCCTCCGCCTGTTCTACGATGATCTCTGGTATTTGTGGCAGCATAGCAACTGGCAGCGCAAGCAGCCAAAGTTGGCGCCAAAATGACACGGCGGGGCTAAATATAGTGGATGTTGAGCACTTGGTGGAGAGCCAAGCACCACATGTCTGCCAAGGCACAGCGGGCGTTCCGAAGAAAAAGGGGAGCCGACGCGTGCTCTTTCCAGCTACAGTACGTACGCATGGTATTCGAACATCCATGCCACACGTACATAGGTGATTGTTCTGATCGAGACCCAAATGTAGGCATTCCTTTGCTTGCAGCAACGGAGCACCAGGTCGTACAAATTGTAGCAGGATTGCCCGCCATTATGTTCTGCCACGGGTGGTGTGAACTGCCAAGGTGAGTAGGAGCTGGCCGGCGGTGCTGATGGGGCGGGCCCTCCACAGACCAGATGCCTCGAATAACTTGAGCATGGCGCACTCGACCGGTGGTAATTGAATAACAGATGAATTGACCCTCGGTGGCTTGCATTCTAGTAAGAAGCTCACTAATTGGCAAGAATGACAGAATCTCTGCTCGGTTCCCCGCCTCCCGTGGCTGCGTTTATGAGAATGTCCATCCTTCAAAGTCATCCACGAACCTGACAGCGGAGGCGAGGTAGCGCTCGTGGACATCCCCCACGTGCTGGCGGCCTCCCTCATGGCCCTGACCGCTTTCACAAAGTGCGCATCCGTGGCCCACCGCGAGTTCAGGGCCTTGTCCTCGACGTACGACCATGTCTTGGCCGCAGATCCCTCCGGCCACGGCACGTAGTCTGGATCAATCTTGGGTCTCAGCTCGGCGATGTAGACGGCCACGGTGAACAGCCACCACTGCCGCACCAGCGAGACATGGAATTCGGGCGGTATGAACGGCAGCAGGATGCGCACGGCATGGCTTGTGGTGAGCAGGTGCACGACCCGGAACTTGTATGAATGCGTCCCAGGCGGGACAGTGGCGACGAGCAGGGCGGTGGCAGCCTCCTGGCTCTCCTGGAAACGTCTGACAGGGTCTTGGCCGACACACCAGGCGTTCCAATACTCCAGCACCAGCTCCTCATGCTCGCTGAACAGAGTCTCGATGTCGCCAGAGCCCTCGTGTCCATCGAAAAGACCATCGAGCCTGCCATCACTCCGGATCCTATCAAGGACGTCCGAGGGCGAGGCGGAGGAGAAGGCCCCCTTTGGCGGCGGGCGCGAGTATTTGGGATCGTCGAGGTACTTGTGCATGAAATCGTACTGCGTGGCGGTCATGGCCAGGGCTTCGATGGCGATCTCTTTACTGTCTATCTCGTATGCATAGCCTAGATGTATCAGGGGGTGGCCTAGGCCGGCAATGACATTGTTGATGAGCGGCGCGCCGCCGTCGGGAGGAGCAAACATGAACTCTTGCACGACTTTCTTCCACTCGTAATTCGCCTTTCTGGTGGCCAGCTGGTCTTCGAAGAAATCGATAAAGGCCCTCTGGTAGCTCCTCTGGCCCAGGAAGTCCCTCCAGTCGTCCTCGGTGATCTCCTCGGGGCTGTCGAGCCAAGGTTCGAGCTCCTTGGACTCTTGGTCGTAGATGGTGTGGAGCTGGGGAATCGAGGCACCGAGGATGTAAGCGGAGCCGAGAATATGTGGCAGGTGGTTGTGGTAACGTAGCGAGTGATACAGAATGGCGTGGTTGACATGGTTGGCGCGGAGGAGGTGCTTGAGGGTTCGAGGGCGCTTGTCTGGGTTGGACTCAACACTGTGAACTGGGACGGGTTCGAGGTGAATGGCCTGATGGGCAGACGACCCGACCAGCCGACCGTAGATGTAGGACAGCATTGTGTATGCTTGGGGTTTTGGAACCAGGTGAGAGGGAAACTGCAAGAAGAACCCTTTTTGGGGGGGCTTTCTTTTAGCGAGAGGGAGAGGAAAGAAGGGGTGGTTCGCCACCGATTAGTGGTGAGACGTCCGTGGTGATATAGTGGTGTTGATCGTGTCGTTCACCATGCGCAGATAATACCACAGGTCAGCTTCCGGCGATGGACCAACAGGACGTAGGTAGAGAGACGTTGTTCGGAGACGAAGGCCAAAGCCGTGCTCGAGGGCGGTGGTGAGGCTCGCACCGACTTTGGCTCCCCAACACTTCTCAAATCAGACCAGTTGAACCTACTAGGCGCTATACTCTGTTCTTGGGTGACACTGGAATCTCGCACCGTCGCTTCCCGCGCAGGGAATTACAGCAAGATCAGAGAGAGCATACAGCAGCCTGTGTCGACGCTCTTCCAGACTTGCGGCAGGTGATTGACCTTAGATAGCTCTTGGGAAGCAATTGATGTGTTCTATTCCAGGAAATCGGCAAGGAGCGAGGTCGATGATTTTCTGTTGAATGTTACTCGGACCCTTAAGATTCTCAGCACCCTTGTTGTGTCTACCCGCTAATCCCTGCGTGGTACAGGCGACTACCCCGCTAAATACTTACGTAGCGATTGGAAGAGCACTGTTTGGTACTGTACAGGGGTACCACACCCAAGCATCGACGTCACTGGCCCGATTCCACCCCTGTGCCCCTCCCCCGCGACCCGCTGTTGTGTAGCCAGGCTGACAAGCAGTTGAGACATGACCTGACATGAGCTGCAGGTGCAAATCTTCAATTGCAGGCGCAAGAAATACCCCAGTGTAGAGTCGGCAGTGCAAACAACAAAACACCTCACCCAGGCTCAGCAGAACCGAATCATCGAGATGGCACCGAGCGCGATCATCGCACCCTCTATCCTATCGGCAGACTTTGCCAAGCTGGGGGCAGAATGTGCGAAGACAATGGACCAGGGCGCCGATTGGCTTCATGTTGATATTATGTTTGTCGACCTCTTGCTGAACCCCCTCGGCTTTTTCTCCCCTTGTGCTGACCATACTCACTCCCAGGGATGGCCACTTTGTCCCAAACATAACCTTCGGTGCCCCTATCGTGGCCAAGATCCGATCTCACGTCGAGAAGCCCACCGTTCGCCATGGCCGCGGCACCTTCGACTGCCACATGATGATCGCCGAGCCCAAGCGATGGGTCAAGGAGTTCCAGAACGCCGGCTGCGATCTGTACTGCTTCCACTACGAGGCCGCCTTCTCGACCGCCGCAGAAACCCCGAGCGGCCACTCCGACCAAAAGACAAACCCCAAGGAGCTGATCCGGTATATCCACGACTGCGGCCTGCAGGCCGGCATTGCGATCAAGCCCAAGACTGGTGTTGATGTGCTGTGGGACATCTTGGAGAACCCCAACGAGGCTGAGAGGCCCGATGTAGGTCATGGACTCTTGTTACAGGCCAGCTGCGATAGGCAATGCTAACTTTTTCCCCTAGATGGTGCTGATCATGACGGTGGAGCCGGGTTTCGGAGGCCAGAAGTTCATGGCAAGCGAGCTGCCCAAGGTGCAGGAGTTGAGGAAACGGTATCCGGAGCTTAACATCGAGGTGGACGGTGGACTTGGTCCTAGCACCATCGACCAGGCCGCTGACGCCGGTGCCAACGTGATCGTGGCCGGCAGCGCTGTTTTCGGGGCTCAGGATCCAGCCGAGGTGATCTCTCTTCTGCGCAAGAAGGTCGACGAGAGATCGGGCAAGATATGAAGGCAACAGCACAAGGACAAAAAGCCCGCATGCTTTAGATTAGCCACCAGCATTTAGAAGCGACTCGGTACATCCTCCTGCCATCTCTGTCAGCATTCAGCCAGTATGCGCGATTCCCACAGCACTTACGCCTGTGTTACCCCCTCGCCGTCGCTCACCACAACCTCACATCACGATGCACTTCACATCGAAGCCAGGGTCTTTCTTGCTGGGTCCAAGTCCCACTCTGACGCCATTGGTCTCTTTAGTAATCATACCTAATACACCTGCCGTCAGCAAGGTCCTAATCTGAGCAGCACCTCATCGATGCTCTTGATTACTATTCCAGCATTACTTACGGACAAAGTTCCTATCGTACCATCCCTGCAGGTCGTGTACTGGACACTGGAGGCTCTCGTATTCTTCCGGGTGAAATTTGACGTGCGACTTGCCAAACTGCTCGCACTGGCTGAATCCAGCACTGGGCATACACTGGCTATGTATCTGTAGCCATCGGCATTGGCACCGCCGCTTCTCGTAGATGACGGCCTGACACATCTCGGTGGAAATATTAACGGGGGAGAAGTGATGTTGTGGTTGTCTTTCTTCTTTTGGGTGGTTTTTTTTTTGGTTCCCCTCCCTCCTGTTCTTTTTGTTGCCACCCTTCCTTCCTCTCTTCTTTTATTTCCTTTTGGGAAATGATGCGGACTGGTCGATTGTTGTTGGGCTGGGTTGTATGATATTCGAATTGCACAGTGGTCTTGAATTTGGCAATCGCATCGGAGAAAACGGAAGCTGCGTCAGGTGCAACTCACGACTACAGTAAATATTGTACTAACGAGTGAGACTGCCTTCTACCACCTTCCAACTTCCTGAACGTCTTTTGCCTTGCCAAAAGCCCAATTCATCCAGTCAACACACCTCATATATTTCTAAATCCACAGACTCGCACTTTCAATTTTCAAGGCAGTCGTCTGCTCCGTCCGCCGCGGGCCAGTCTTGGCAGCTTCACACTGAGAATTTCAACCTCGTTCAGCGACACCTTGTTGGGGTTTGAGCCATTTCTTCACACCGGCCTCTCTTGTCGCTGCTCTCGCTGAGTCACGAGCAGCTTCTACACTCGGTGTTCTTGCCCTTTTAAAGACAAAAGGAAAGAGAAATCCCTCAAACAAAAGGGTTCTGGCCAGCCCGCGTTATACAGGGCACAAGTGGCCAGTGATTACACCCTTCTCTAGGTGCTCGCCATGCCCCAGACAGCCACGGACTCGCCCTCTCGCATACTTCCACAGACGTGCACGCCTTTTCAGGTAGTTCTGGACTTCGACGGTACCATCACTGAGCGCGACACCATTGAAAACATCGGGAGAGCCGTGCTGGAATGGCGGAGAAGCTCTGAGGGCGGTGGGACAGACGTTACGGCAGAATGGCAGCGCATTGTGGACGGCTATATTCAGGACTTGGCCGCTTATGATGCATCGCAACTCTCCGAGGAGCAGCGCACAACTATCGGTCAAGAGTTGGCATACCTGCGGGGTCGCAGAGCCGTGGAAGAGGCCTCCCTTCTTCGTGTCAGAGAGTCGCACTTCTTTACAGGCCTAGCTGCGCAAATCCAGCTCTTCGAGGCAGGGCGGCGCGACAGAGAGGCCAGGGCTACGAGCATTCGAGATGGCTTCGCAGAATGGATCAAAACCCTCAAGGAGGATATCCACTCCGCACCCAGCATTCACATTGTATCGGTAAACTTCTCTATCTCCTACATCAAGGGTGTGCTCGAGCCCTGGCTACAGGATATATCCTCCGTCGTCGCCAATGAAGTCCACCCGGATGGCAGCATCAGCGCAGCACTCAATAGCTCGGCCTCGATTCTTCACAAGGGCTCGAGCGCTTTCACAGTATCCGAGGACAAACTGGCGATCACGAAGCATCTATCCGCGCAACTACGCGGCCCTATTAGATGCTATCTTGGGGATTCCACCACCGACCTCGAGTGTTTGGTTGAGTATGGAGGCTACGTTCTGGACTCCGAGGGGGAGGCAAGCTTGTGAGAACCTTGCGGAGACTTGGCTATCCTGTACCTCATACCTCGGAATGTACATCGGTGCTCGCAGGAAACCAGATTTGCTGGGCGCGCAATTTCCTCGAGATTCTCCGATCACCCTCCTGGAACCCAAAAGCATCCGCAAGCAAGGACTGTTAACCAGTCCGATAGCGCGACGTAAAAATACCGGTAATGAATATGATTGCTCCCATATATTTTACTGTCATCAATAAGTAAGTAAATTTAACAGACCCTTTGTGTTTTGCAGAGGCTCGTAGGTGCCGGCTAGCCCTACACCACCCGCATCTTCGTCTTGGTGTGATCAACGTCTTCTTCAACTCTCAACGTTAGTAGAGACCGGTCACTAGAGTTTGTATCGAGCCGCCTTCAGACACCCCAATTCTCGTCAAAACTCCATGTGTTGTTCTGTGCGAGAACAGCAGAGGTGTAGGGGCGTACTATGGTTTTGGAGGTGTGTCTACTTGGCCTTTGTCTGTCGACAAGTGCCTTGCTTGGGGGAACAAAGTCACTTTGGTAGACATACTGGTAGACACAGACATCGACTTTTACGAACAAGACGTCTGGCAGACAACGGTCATAATAACATTGTAATGGTACATAGAGTCCTGGTGCCAATTTTGTTTCCCACATGTAAAATTATTATATATTGCAGAGATACGACACTATGGACAAATCGCCATTTCTCGACCACTCCAAAGACATCCTCAGCATTCTCCTTTCGAGTACTCAGTAATAACCAGCCACCTTGACGAACACACCAAGACATCGTCAGCATCCCCCTTCGAGTACTCAGTAACAAGTAGCCACCTTGACGAACACACACCATCCTGACTAACCCACGATGTGCTTCTTCAAGCGCATTGTCTACGAGACCTGCTCTCATTCGCAGCCACTCGGCCCTGATCCAGTGCGCAAGTGCCATCTTCAGCTTGCCTATGAATCCGGCCAAACAGACGTGCCGTGCGGCAAGCTGTGGCAGCACAGCTTCGCCTCGATCAAGGTCGGTGGACAGTGCAAGGTCTGTGACGCGAAGACGTCCAAGACCAATGCTACGCTAACCGAGATCAAGCACCGGCTTGCGAAGGTCAAGCTGCTGACGCTGAAAATCGCGGACATGAAGGAGAATGACGTTGAGAAGGAGGGACAGGATGATGATGATGAAGCCTTGAGCCCGCTCCCTCTCGATCTGGTCCTGGCTGTTGCCAGCCACAATAAGAATGTCTCCGCCCTTTCTTCTTGAGTCAAAGAAGAGCGTGGCAGAAGAGATTGACGGAAAAGATGCATTTCCCCATCTTTTGCTGCCACCGGTTTCGGGGTACATGTCATCGTCTTGCTATCACAATAATCGTGGTGTCTTCCTCCAGTATTAATCAATTAGCACATGCTGATTTTATCCTGAATAGAACTCTCATCACCCAAGAAATCGCTGAAGTAATGCCCAAGCAAAGCTCGGGTTCATGTTGCAGGTAGTGAAAGAAATTAGTGGAGTGCCACCGTTTGTTGTCATTTTGAGTAGTTCCAAGTGCTCATCTGTCCATCTGTCGAGGCCTTCCACACATGTCAATCTCATTACTCAGAGTCCGAGTCGTCTCCATCGTCTGAGAAGCCCTGAAACTCCTCTTCAGACTCTTCTTCTAAATTGACCCCATTTGCTTCCTCACCGTCGCCGTCCTCGTCGTCATCCTCTTGCTCCTCGATGTCAAATGTAGCTGATATGTCCCAGCGGTCACCCTTGGCTTTCTGACTCACATACTTGACGAAACGCAAAGTGCCACTGTCCCTCAGCACGATAGTCAGCTTGTTCCAGGCTGCAGCCTGGAAGAACAGAATGTTGTCATCGTCAGCCGAGGATTTGTAGATGGCGGCATCTTCTTCATCACCGTCGTCACCAGCCATGTACACCTCGTGACCTCCGACCTCTTCTGGCTCTTCTTTCTCCTCCTCTTCCTCGGCTGACGCTTTGCTCTTGCCCTTGCCCTTTCCCTTGCCCTTCAACTGTGACTTAGATTGACTTCCGTTGGTCCCGTTAGTCTTACCATTTTGCTCGGCCGCGGCGTCCCCCTCTTCTTCACTCTCCTCCTCGTCGTCGCCCCAGCCTGGCGTCGTAGTAAGGCCCAGATTCAACTCAAGACGCGGCTTGCCTTCATAGCCAGTTGCCAGGGTGTAGTCAAGACCCCGGCGAAAGCGACGGGCAAGTACATCGTGGCTTTCGATGGCGCAGTCCGTGGCGGTGGCCAGCCATGCCCTGAACTGTGGGCTGGGGAGAAGGTCTTCGATGAGCTCCTTGATCGGTGAGTCCTCCTCGTCTGTTTGCCCAGGCTGGAGGTACAGGAAGCGGTGTTTATGGGGGGCTTTGCAACCTTCCACGCTGTCTGAGCCTCGATCTGCTCGCTCTTTTCAGACAGCACACCCGCCTCCTTCTTGGCGATATAGTCTCGAAGCCTTGCCGAGAACTTGCGATTGAGGATGTTGGATACGGTGATGGAGGAATTCTCATCAAAGTGTTCCTGCATCTGTTCGAGAGTGTCCGGTGTTAGGTAGGTCGGGGCGAGATACTTGAGTAGGAACTCGACATCAGCCTCCTCGAAGTCCTCGAATGACTTGGGATGCTCGACGGGGATGGCGCTGGTCTGAGGCTCATCGTGCTGGTCCGGGTTACCCTGGAGCTGCATCAGGCCGCTGTTCTTGACCTGAGCCTCCTCTGCGCCCTCGACAAAGCCATCCTCACCGGCCTGTGGGATATGGAACCACCCGCTGACGGCCATCCGCACACGCCCGCCGTCTGCCTCCAGCTGCTTCTTGGTGTCTGCGTGGTAGACCTCCTCGACGTCGTGGAAGCTCTCGCCCGGCTGGACGGCGAAGAAGCTGAGCTGGTTCCAGGCGGGCGGGATGACCTTGACGACATCAGGCCCGGGGGTCTTGGCAACAGCGCCACCCTCGCCCTTGCGATCGAGGACGGGGAATAGGCGCAGGGCACCACCCCACTCGGGCTGCCACGGCTTGTCCGGGTCGGTCAGATAAAGGATGTAGCTGACCTTCCGGCTGCCGATGACGTCGTCGTGGCAGAGGAGGTAGCAGCCCGGTGTGTACACATTGATGGCCATGTCGGTCTTACGGCCGCTCAAAGCTCCGCAGCCAGTAATGTGGGAGACATAATTTCGGAAAGCCTGGGAGTAGATCGCATCGCGCAGGGCCAGGAGGCTGGGCAGCTTGGCGAGAGCCTCGTCGTCCAGGCCGTCGAGGTTGGCCAGGTCTCCCGACTGATGGATCTTGTATATGTCGGTCTCCTTGGGGGTGAAGCTGACGTTGTCCCTGATCTCGCGGCGCACATTGCGCAGCAGGGAGTCGTCGATCAGGCCGCTGATGACGCTGTGCTTATAGGGGAGGACTCTGCGTATTCACTGGTGTATGTATCCAGCACGGTTTGGTCGAACAAGCCTTTGCGGAACCTGGCTCTTGCCTCCTCGTCCGTAGAGCTGTAACGAAGCAAGACACTGTCAGCAAGAAGAAAATCTGCTGCGAAAGGAGCTGGAGCACGACGGGCACTGACCGGTCTTTGAGCGTTTCGAGAGCGGCTTCTTGGAGCCCGGCTGATGGTCTGCCTTGCGTTTCATGTTGGTGGCTCAATTGGTGGGCGTGTCTGGCAGAAAGAGACGTGGTTGGAAAAGAAAGGAAAAGAAAGGAAAAAGGCAGGACAATGGGTTTATATGGGCAGTAGGACAAGGGAGAGAGTCCAAAAAAAAAAAAGAGAGAGAGAGAGAGAGAGAAGACGCGACAAGAACGCAAGCAAGAAAAAATGGTGATGGAAAATGGGCTGATGAGGTCAGGTTGATGGCACGATTACATGTCAAACAGACGGCAGAATTCAACTTTTTTTTTGGCGGGGGTGCGAAGCACATGCTAGCATTCCACTGTAGCACAGCGCGTACAGTATGCTGTAGCCAGGCTAGCCAGCCGCGTTGCTAGTGAGAGACCCTTGCGCTGTACTGCATTGGGCTCACCGCCCCAGGCACACCCTAGTGCCTATGCCGAAGGCTGTACCCACTGAATGCTGTAAGTGTTGACCCCACGCTTTTCTACTATAGACTGTTTGGCTTGAGTCTCTCTTGTCTCAGCCAACTGCTGTGCATCGTTATTATCCTGCGCCATTCACACCTGGACGCAAAGTAGCTGTGCTTGCTCATAGAAAATCTCAGATCATGTCTATAGCTCATTCCTTCTGCCATCTTACATATATATAATACTATGTACATAGTAGTTGTCGCTCTGACTGTTTCCATCCGGTCTCGGTGACTGATCGGCTGATCGGCTCCGTTATCCGCGATCGGGCTCGAACCCCGGCATTTACTCCCCGGTCGGTGCTTCTCCCGGCCCGGCAAGCACCTCTCTCAGCCGGGCATAACGCAGACAGCGTCGTCCTTACAAAGCACGAACAACCCCATCTTCCTCCTCAAAGCGTTGAGTCTGCCCTCTTGACAGCTTCGGTCTACAAAGCTACCCACCATCAACACCTACGCCTGCCTATCTGCCATCTGGGCTTCGTTGATACCTGTGACTCACTCACCCCCGTTTCCCAACTTTCACGATGGCTCCCTCAACAGTTCCCCCTTCCGGCGTCTGGTGCCCTGCTGTCACAATGTTCGACCCCGAGACTGATACGCTTGATCTCGAAAGCCAGGCCAAATACTACGCCTACCTCTCCAAGTCTGGCCTGGCAGGCCTCGTCATCTTGGGCACCAACGCTGAGGCTTTTCTCCTGACCCGGGAGGAGCGCAAGGGTATGTGACACACACACACAGTCTCTCTCTCCCCCTCTATTTTGAGTCAAGCATTGATATTTGAATGATATTTAGCTCTGATTGCAACCGCCCGCACTGCCTGCGGGCCAGACTTCCCTATCATGGCTGGTGTGGGAGCTCACTCCACCAAACAGGTGCTCGAGTTCATTGAGGATGCAGCCGCCGCCGGAGCAAACTACGTCCTGTGTCTGCCCCCGGGTTACTTTGGCAAGGCGACCACTCCTGCTGTAATCAATCGCTTTTTTGACGACGTGGCGGCCAGCAGCTCTCTGCCTATTGTCATCTATAACTTCCCCGGTGTCTGCAACGGCGTCGACCTAGACTCTGCCACCATCACACAGCTGGCTAACAAGCACTCCAACATTGTCGGCGTGAAACTCACCTGCGGCTCTGTGGCCAAGATCGTGCGCCTGGCTGCTGTGTTGTCACGCGATCGGTTTGCGACCTTTGGGGGTCAGTCGGACTTTCTCCTGGGTGGTCTCGCCAGCGGTTCTTCTGGCTGCATTGCGGCTTTCGCCAACGTGTTTCCCAAGTCCCTCTCAAACATCTACAAGCTGTGGGAAGAAGGCAAGACGAAGGAGGCTCTGGAGCTGCACCAAAAGGCCGCGCTGGCCGAGCAGCCCTGCAAGAGTGGTATTGCTGCCACCAAATATGCAGCTGCCATCTTCTCTGCCAAAGAGGCCGGAGTGGAGGACGCGGTAACCAAGATGAAGCCGCGCAGGCCATACTTGGAGCCATCGGACGATGCTAAGAAGGTGGTGCAGCAGACCATGGCGGAGATGGCTTCTATAGAAGCTGGAATTTAATCACATAGCGTTGAGCAACTTGATCTCGTTTATAAGAGATTTTTCGGTTATTAGGAGAATATAGTAGCAGCTTTAGTAGGCATAACTTAGTAGGCCGAAAAGATACGCTATGTTGCAAAGTTATTTACAAAATATATTCTATAACTATAAGTTTTAAGTGTATAAGCGTATAATATAATAAAGTTCGTTACAAATCTATATTAGATGTACTAAAAATTCTATATATTATAATCTATCCAATATGTAGGTTATAAACAAAGCATACGAAACAATAGCACAAAACGCTAAATTAAAAACATCCAATATTAGCAGAATTAGCAGAACTGCTTATATTGAACCAGAACTCGGGCGCCGTCGCACGAAAGAAAAGAACAAACGAACGAATACCACGAGAAATAGGCAAAAGCCTTATCGACCCAAGCGTGCCTAGTCAAAAGAACGACAGCATATATAGGCTAATAAAGCGCAAAACTAAATTAAAAAAATCTGCTTTAGACCTACCTAGATAGCTTAAAATTAGAAAAGAAGAAGAGAATATATATTAATTATTTATTTATCGAAAAAATTAAAATTATTATAATAAGCTAGCTATAGCTAGCTAAGAGTTAGAAATACTAGTATTAGAGCAAATAGTCTAGATAATAAATAGAATCTAGCGCACTTTTCTTTTTTACTTAGTGCTAGATAGCAAATTCAATCTTAATATCTTTTAAGCATCTTTTTAAGTATATATAAAAGCGGATTTTTATAATTAATAAGGATTTTCTTAAAACTAGCAATATTATTATAACCTATCCAATATACAGGTTATATTAGCGCTCTCAGCTGTGCGGTGCAATGCAAATATATTATAAAGGATAATTCTTCCTTTTCTAAAAGTATCTAAGAAAATAATTGCTAGCCAATATATAGCAATGGGCCAAAGGGAGACAGAAATGCCCGGTGAATTCACCACCAATACAGTGCCAGTGCATCAGTGTTATAACCCATCCAACATGCAGATCACGACAGGGAAACGGCACAGTACCCGGGCTACCCGGAGTGGACCCTCGGGAGCCAAGAGTCCAACACTCTAGGGTAGGAATAAACGCACAGGATTATATAAGCAAGGGTTAGGGTTTGGACTAATAGGACTGCTTGTCGGTCCTATCGATATAATCTTAGATCAATAAAGTCAATTATCAACTCTTGCGGTCCAGGGCTGAAGAGCTGGATATATAAGGATAGGATATCTACAGATAGAATAGTTTCTTATAGCTCTTCAGTTATTAATCTAAGTATTAGATTATATCCTGATTTAGTAGCCTATATTAGGCAGTAAATACTTATATTCAGAACTTTAGTTACTATTCTATATTTAAGAATAGTCTTGGCACTGCTTTTATTAATATAAACTCTTTATATACTTTAATATCTCTAGATTACTATAATACTTATTATATTTTGATAACTCTTATTCAAGAAAGATTCAGTATACTCCTTTTGAGCAATACAGAATATAATATCTCCCCAGACCCCTATCTTATTTACTATCTCTTGCTATAAGATTTGCAATAAGCTTAAGCTTAAGATTAAGGCTCTATAGGCCTATATTAAAGAATTTTCTTAGAAAGGAAAAACTCAAATTAAGAGTTATAAGATAGAATAACTAGCTATCTATAAAAGAGAAAAAGAGATTCTTTAAGCCTTTATTATTTAATATAAAGCTTATTTTTAATATTATAAGGCCTAGTTTATAGAAAAATATAAGAAAGTTATTTTTATAGAAATCTATTTTATTAGCAATATTTTTGCTTAATTTAAATTCTTATTTTGTAATTATCTTAATAATTATAAATGCCTTGATAATTATAATAAGAAAATAAAAATTATTTTTAATTTTTTCTAAAAATTTAAAGACTCTATTAAAAAAGTATTTAGCAATCTAGATAAGAAATAAATAGCAGAATAAGCTTTTATAGCTCTATAATAATAAAAATTAATATTAGAATATATTTTCAGATTTTACTAATTTAATAGAAAAATTAATTAGAATAATAAAATACTAATATCTAAATTTTATAAAAGATTTAAAAATTTAATAAAGAATAAATTCTATAAGCTAGATTAATTTAATAATCTAGTTAAATATATTGCTATAGCTATATATATTAATAATAGAAATTTTAAATAAAAATAGAAGAAATAATAAAAAGAGATAGCTTAGCTATAAAGCTTTTAAATAAAATCTAATATTAGCAAAAAATACTAATAATTCTATATTTAATTAAACTATTTTTGCTAATAATATTCTAATATAATATAAAATAATAATATATATATTAGTTTTATAGAATTTAATATAGCTAGATAATAATATATTTAGAAAAAAAAATAAAAACTGCTTTAATTATAGTAAATTTAGATATTTTGCTAGAAATTATTATTAATTAGAAAAATAAAATTAGTAATCTATTTTAGAAAAATAATAAATAAATATTATATAATAATAGAAATCTAATTAGCTAAGCAAAAATATCTAGCTTAAGCAAGCAGCAAATTCTATTAATTATAGACTTTTTAATTAGATATTCTGCTATAAAGATAATTACTTATTATATTTTTAAGCAAAAAAAGCTTAGAATAATTTCTAAAAATACTAAAAAAAATAAATAGCTAGTAATAAATAAATATAGCCTATTTTATAATATAATTATAAATTCTAGTAATTTAAATTATTTAAATAATTTTCTTAATAGCTTTAGAAAATAAAATAAAAAATATTATTTTTCTAATATTAATATAAATACTAAATAATACTAGTAATAAAAAATAAATTTAATATAACTAGCAAATAAAATATTTTAGAAATATCTAAATAAGAATAAATCTTAAAAAAGAAATATTTTAGAATTAATAACTAGATAATCTACTAAAATCTATTACTCTTAATATAGAGAATAAAGAAATATAATATTAGAAATTCTTAAAAAGAAAAATAGATACTAAAATTAAATATATAATATATAAACTTCTTTTATAAAAATTCTTTATATATATCTTATTATAAAATATTAAAATAATATAATATAAAGATCTATAGATTAATTCTTATTATATTAACTATTATAATATTATATAGATTTTTATATATATTATAGCTATAGAATCTATTTCTATAAAAAAGTTAGGCATAAATAGTTCTCTATTAGAAAATATAGCTAGATTTTCTAAATAATCGAAAAACTAGCTATTAAGTATAAAAGAATTCTTAATAAGAAATATTATAATATATATATTAGGCTACTAGAAGATTACTTATAAATATATATTAATAAATAGATATAATAATAGCAATATATTATTCTAAGCTATATAATCTATATTTATCAGAAAATATAGCAATAATATTAGAATAAGAAAAAGCGCAGAATTTGCAATTATAGAAAATAGCAAGCTAAGAATCTCTTATAGTAAACAGCTCAGAATTCCCCAAAAGAGAAAAATTATCTATAGAGAAATAATAGCTAATCAGAATTATATAATCTCTCTATATAATAATAATAAATTATTATATATATCCAGAATTTTATATAAAAATCTATAAAAAATAATATAATATTATTATTAATAGCAATATATAAAAAATTATATTTTGCTATTAGTAATTAATAGAGATAAAATATTATAAAAATAGAAAAAAGAATTTATTTAATTACTTATAATTAAAGAAAAATTAATTATATATAACTAAAAATTAATTAATAAAAAAACTAATTATTTATCTATAATAATTAATAGATATAAAATAATAGATTAATTTAATATTATAGATATAATATATAATAAAATAATATTAGAATTTTTATAATTTAAGAAATATAACTCTTAAATTAATTAGACTATTAGCTAGATTTTCTAGAAATAAGCTATATTTATAAAAATAATTATAATTAAAAATAAAAAATAGAATCTAATTACTAAAAATAGCTAATAAAAAAGATATTTAAATAGATCTATAAATATCTTTAAATTAGCAAAAACTAATAGCTTATAAAAAAAACTATATAAAATATAAACTCTTAGATATAAAGCAGAAATAAATTAGAATAATAAATATATAAAGATTATAAGAAATCTAATCTAATATAAAATAGCAATATAAAATAGCAAAAAACTATAGAATTATAAAATAAGCTATTATAAATTAATCTAACTTAAAAAAATAATAATAGATCTTAAGAAAAAATATATTATAATTTAATCTAATTTAGCAAATAAAGATAAATAATACTAGAATATAATATTAGCAAAAAACTAAAAAATAATAATAAAAATACTTAATAATATCTTCTATGGCTTTAGATAGCAGAAATAGAAGAAGAACTAAAACTTATATTTGCTAGAATTCTATAAAAATACTAGAAATTTACTAATCTATTTTTAGAGAAATTTAAAAATAAACTCCCAAAATATAGACTTTATAATCACAAAATCCTACTTAAGAAAGAAATTCAGCCCAAATTCTTCTCTATTTACAGACTTAATAAAATATAACTCGAGATACTCAGAAAATATCTTAATAAAAATCTAAAAAGAGATTATATTAAATTTTTGCAATTACTAGCAGAATATCTAATTATATTTATATCTAAAAAAAATAGCAAACTTAAGCTATATATTAATTATAAATAATTTAATAATATTACTATTAAGAATTAATACTTTTATTATTTATTAAAAAGCTATAAGATTAATTATAAAAAATATAGTAATTTATAATATTTAATCTTAAAAAAGATATTATTATATCTATATTAAAAAAAAAAAAATAGAAAATAGCTTTTAGAATTTGCTATAAATATTATAAATATTTAATTATATTTTTTAAACTAACTAATATATCTATATTTTTCTAAAAAATAATTAATTATATTTTATATAAATATCTTAATATTTTCTATATTATCTATTTAAATAATATTCTTATTTATTCTAAAAATTTTAAAAAATATTAATAATATATATAGCAAATATTATAAATATTTTAGAATACTAAACTATTAATTAAACTAATAAAAAATTATTTCTATATTTAGAAAATTAATTATCTTAAATATATAATTAAACTAAAATATATTAATATATAAAAAAATAAAATTAAAATAATTAGAAACTAGCCTAATCTATAAAATATTAAAAATATTAGATTATTTCTTAAATATACTAATTTTTATAAATAATTTATTAAAAACTATAATAAAATTATAAAACTACTTATAAATCTTATAAAAAATAAATAATTTTTTAAATAAATATTAGAAATATATAAAATTTTTCTTAATATTAAAAAATAAATTATATCAGAATCTATCTTCTATAAAGCAGATTTATAGAAATCTTTTAAAATTAAAACTAATATATTAGATTTTATATTTAGCAAATAATTTAGATAGCAAAATAGCTAGAAATATCTCTAAATTATTAGTAATTTCTCAAAAAAACTAAATAAACTAGAAATTAACTATAGAATTCTAGATAAAGAATTTATAGCTATTATCAAAATATTTAAAAAATAGCAATATTATCTAATAAATACTAAATATCTAATTATTATATACTCAGATTATAAAAATTTAATAATATTTATAATAATTAAGATTCTAAATAAATAATAAATCTAATAAGCAGAATTTCTCTTATAATTTGATCTCAAAATTATTTATTATAAAAAAATAGAAAATAGCAAAATAGATATTTTTAATAAATAAGCAGATTATTAGAATAAGAAGCTAGCAGAATTCTAAAATATCTTCTAATAGAATAAGAATAGAAATTTTATAAATAAAGCAAAAAAATTAAATATTATTCTTAAAATCAAAAACTAGAGCAAAAAACTAAAAGAAATAATATTAATAAAATAAAATAAATATATCTAAAATATATATAGTATATTAATATATAGCTATTAAAAAATTAAAATAATCTATAAATAAATTAAATAATATTAGAATTCTCTAAATCTCAGAAAAAAAATCAAAAATATTATCAAAATATATAATAATTATAAATAAAATAAAATAGAATAATATAAATTCTATAAATTATTATAATTTCTATTAATATCTAATACTATTTAATTATCTATTAGCTTAGACTTTATTACTAAGCTATCTATTTTATAAGAACTTTTAATTAAGATATAATATAATAATATTTTAGTAATAATTTGCAGACTAAGCAAATATATTTATTTTCTCTTTTATAAAAAAAGCAATATAGCTAAAAATCTTATATATATATTTCTCAGAATAATTATAAGTAATTATAAAATATTATAAGAAATTATCTTAAATAGAGATAGAAAATTTATATTATATTTCTAGATATTATTTATAAAATAGCTTAGAATATATTATAAGATATTAATAATATTCTATCTATAAATAAATAAATAAATAGAATAAATTAACTAAATAATAAAATAATATCTATATTATTATATTAATAAATAGCAAAATAATTAGATTAAACTGCTATTATTTATATAATTTATATATAATAATATAAATATAAATATAATAAAAAAATTATTATTTTATATATTCTATAAATACTATCTAATAGCTTATTATAAAATATTGCCTAAAATAAATACAGAATTAATAGAATAATAAATATAGAAAATTAAGAATATATAAAAGAAAATTTAATCAGAACTTAGATTTATCTAGAAATAAATAATCAAATATACTAACTTAAAAAAATTAAAAAATTAATCTTATAAAAAAGAAATAAAGTCTATCTTATCTAATATAATATTAAAATAATAAGATTATTAAATAAGCTTAACTATAAGAAAATAGAACTTTTCAGAATTATATAATAAATTTCTCTAATTAACTATAAACTCGAACTATCTTATAAAATAAGAATATATCTAGTTTTCTATATCTTACTTCTCAAATCTACACTACCAGAAATACTAATAAATAATACTATTAAAATCGAAATCAAAGAACTAGAATACAAAATAGAAAAAATTCTTTAGAAATAAAATAATAAAAACCTCCTTCTTATTAAATAAAAAAATTATTCTTATAGCAAGAATATATAAAAATTAAGAGAAAATCTCTATAATTATAGAAAAATATTTAAAAAATAATTAGAAAAATATTCCTAATAGCTAAAGCAATTAATAATAAAAAATATATTAAAAAAACTAGAACTAAGATATAGATTCTAAAAAGCTTGCCTTAGCTTAGAACAAAAACTCAAAGCTTCTATAGAAGAAATATCCACTCTAAAAGTATTTAAATCCACAATAAATTAATCGATTTCATCTATAATAGAACTAGGAAAGCCCTTAGAAAGTAGCCTTTTAGAAATTAATACTTCAATACTATAATTAGCCTCCTTAGCAGCCAAACGCTCTATCTCAACCTCCTCAGCTTTAATATACTCCAACTCCTTAATTATATCCAGACTATAATAAATAATACAGACTATTTTATTAGCCTATAATCGACGCTATTTATATAAGCAGTATATATAAATAGCAGCTAGCTTAAGCTTCTTCTTAGCCTTATCTAGCTTAGCCTTAGCCAAGAAGTATTAGAGAGTAATCTTCTATATCTATATAGAAATAAAATCTTATATATTACAATTCTCCCTTTTATACCGAATATATTTAGTATAATAAAAAGAATTCTTAATAGAAATAAAGCAAGAAATCTTACAAGAAATACAGAAAGAATAAATAGGCATTTCGAAATAACAATAAAGAATAGAAAGCCAGAAGATATTACTTTGCTTAATTTTCTTTGAATAAATTCTATTAATCTTATTTAATATCTCGATTAGAAAGATATAATAGCATATATAAAGAATAAAGAAAAACTTACAAGAGATTATTAGGGATAATAATCTATAGAAAAGAGATAATATTATAATCTATCCAATATATAGATTATAATAGAGAAATAACATAATATCTAAGCTATCCGGAATAAATCCTTAGGAGCTAAGAGTCCAATATTCTAGAATAGAAATAAATATATAGAATTATATAAGCAAAAATTAGAATTTAGACTAATAGGACTGCTTATTAGTTCTATCAATATAATCTTAGACTAATAAAATCAATTATCGATTTTTGCGATCCAGGGCTAAAAGAGCTGGATATATAAGAATAGGATATCTACAGATAGAATAGTTTCTTATAGCTCTTTAGTTATCAATCTAAGTATTAGATTATATCCTGATCCAGTAGCCTATACTAGGCAGTAAATACTTGTATTCAGAACTTCAGTTACTATTCTGTATTCAAGGATAGTCTTGGCACCGCTCTTGTTAGCATAAACCCTTTGTGTACTTTGGTATCTCCGGATTACTATAGTGCTTATTACAATTAGGTTATAAATAAAGGTATACAAAATAATTAACAAGACGCCAAATTAAGAAAATCTTATATCAGACTAACTAGCAAAATCTGCTTATATAAGCAAGAATTAGAGTTATAAGAAAAAAACTAATTAAAAAAGAACTGCAAAAACTGCAAGCGATTTTATTAATATAGTCTTAAACTGCAATAGCCGATATCGACTTTTATAGTCTAGTCTAAAGAGCTAGATATATAAAAGAATATTCTCTACTACTAGATAGATTATATATTATAACCTATCCAATATGCAGATTACAAACAAGGATATATAGAACAATAGTCAGAACGCCAGATTAAGAAAAACCCAATATCAGAACAACTAGCAGGATATACTTACATAACCCAGGATTAGAATTATAAGAATAGATCGCTAGGATCAGTAGCAATCCTAATAAGCTATATACTATAAATCGCTAAGCTTGCTAGCAAGCGCAATAATCTAGTTTGAAAAGCTAAATATATAAGAATATATTTATTATTATTAGATAGATTATAATATATAGCTCTTTAGTTATTAATCTAAATATTAGATTATATTCTAATTTAGTAATTTATATTAGATAATAAATATTTATATTTAGAATTTTAGTTACTATTTTATATTTAAAAATAGTTTTAATACTACTTTTATTAGTATAAATCTTTTATATATTTTAGAATTTTCGAATTATTATAGTATTTATAATATTTTAATAATTCTTATTTAAGAAAGATTTAGTATACTCTTTTTAAGCAATATAGAATATAATATCTCTCTAAATTTCTATCTTATTTACTATCTCTTGCTATAAGACTTATAATAAGTTTAAATAAAAAATCGAAGCTTTATAAGCTTATATTAAGGAATTCTTCTAGAAAGAGAAGACTTAGATTAAGGCTGATAAAATATAATAACTAGTTATTTATAAAAAAGAAAAAAGTATTCTCTAGGCTTTTATTATCTAATATAAGACTTATTTCTAATATTATAAAGCTTAGTTTATAGAGAAATATAAGAAAAGTTATTTTTGCAGAAACTTATCTAGCTAGCAATATTTTTATTTAGTTTGAATCTTTGCTTTATAATTATTTTAATAATTATAAATATTCTAATAATTATAATAAAGAAATAAAGATAATTTTCGATTTCTTTTAAAAATTTGAAAATTCTATTAAAAGAGTATTTAGTAATCCAGATAAGAAATAAATAGCAGAATAAGCTTTTATAAATCTATAATAGCAGAAATTAGTATCAGAATATATTTCCAGATTTTACTAGCTAAGTAAAAGAGTTAATTAGAATAATAAAATATTAATATCCAAATTCTATAAAAGATTTAAAAACTTAGTAAAAGATAAATTTTATAAATTAGACTAATTTAATAATTTAGTAGACTATATTGCTATAGCTATATATATTAATAATAGAAATTTTGAGCAAAATTAGAAAAGATAGCAAAAAGAGATAGCTTAATTATAGAGCTTTTAGATAAAGCTTAATATTAGCAAAAAATACTAATAATTTTATATATAGCAAAACTAGCTTTATTAATAATATTCTAGTATAGCGCAAAATAGTAGTATATATACTAGTCTAATAAAGCTTAATATAGCTAGATATTAGAATATTTAGAAAAGAAATAGAAACTACTTTAATTATAGCAAATTAGAATATTTTGCTAAAGAATATTGCTAGCTAAAAAAATAAAATTAGCAGCCTATCCTAGAAGAATAATAAGTAAATATTGCTTAATAATAGAAACTTAATTAGCTAAGTAATAATATCTAGTTTAAATAAATAGCAAATTCTATTAATTATAAACTTTTTAATTAGATATTCTATTATAATAATAGCTATTTATTATATTTTAAGATAAAGAAAGATTTAGAATAGTTTCTAAAATTATCTAAAGAAAAGAGATAACTAGCAATAAACAGATATAGCCTATTCTATAATATAGCTATAAATTCTAATAATTTAGACTGCTTAAGCAATCTTTTAATAGCTCTAGAAAATAAAATAGAGAATATTATTCTTTTAATTATTAATATAAATACTAGATAATACTAGCAATAGAAAAGAAATTTGATATAATCTATAATAGATATAAAAATAATTCTGAAAATATAGACTTTAATATAATATTTATAACTAGCAAATAAAGTATTTTGGAAATATTCGAATAAGAAGATATCTTAAAAGAAAGTATACTTTAAGACTAGTAGCTAGATAATCTACTAGAATCTATTATCTCTAATATAGAAGATAAAGAATTGCAATATCAGAAACTCTTTAAAAAAGAAGTAGATATTAAGATCGAATATATTATTTACAGATTTAATTTATAAGAACTTTTTATCTATATCTTATTCTAAAGTATTAAATCTATATAGTATAAGAATCTATAGATTAGCTTTCTGTATAAAGAATATTATAATTTAGTCTAGATTTTTATATATATTATAGCTATAAGATCTATTTCTATAAAAAAGCTAAATATAAATAATTCTCTATATAGAAATTAGAGCAGATTTTTAAAATAGTAGAAAAACTAGCTTTATAATATAGAAAAATTCTTAATAAAGAAAATAATAATATATATATTAGGCTATTAAATAATTGCTTATAATTTTATATTAATAAATAGATATAATAATAGCAGTATATTATTATAGATTATATAATCTATATATAATATAAAGTATAATAATAGTATTAGAATAAAGAAAAATATAAAATTTATAATTATAGAAGATAATAAGCTAAGAATCTTTTATAGCAAGCAGCTCGGAATTCTCTAAAAGAGAAAGATTGCTTATAAAGAGATAATAGCTAATCAGAACTATATAGTCTTTTTATATAATAATAATAAACTACTATATATATTTAAAATTCTATATAGAAATTAATAGAAAATAATATAATATTATTATTAATAGCAATATATAAAGAAATTATATTTTACTAATAGTAATTAATAGAGATAAGATATTATAAAATTAAAAAAAGTATTTATTAAATTATTTATAATCAAAAAATAATTAGTTATATATAATTAAAGAATAATTAATAGAGAAACTAATTATTTATTTATAATAATTAATAATTATAAGATAATAGATTAATTTAATATTATAGATATAGTATATAATAAAATAATATTAGAATTTCTATAGCTTAAGAAATATAATTCTCAAATTAATTAGATTATTAGCTAGATCTTCTAAAAATAGGCTATATTTATAAAGATAATTATAATTAAAAATAAAAAGCAGAAACTAGTTATTAAAAATAGCTAAGAAAATAAGCGTTTAAATAGAATTATAAATACTTCTAAATTAATAGAAATTAATAGAAATTAATAGTTTATAGAGAAAGACTATATAAGATATAGATTCTTAGATATAGAGCAGAAGCAAATTAGAATAATAAGTATATAAAGATTATAAGAAATTTAGCCTAATATAGAGTAATAATATAGAATAATAGGAAATTGCAAAATTATAAATAAAGCTATTATAAATTAGTCTAGCTTAGAAAGATAATAATAAGCTTTAGAAAAGAATATATAGCAATTTAGCTTAAATTAGCAGATAAGAATAATAGATACCAGAATATAATACTAGAAAAAGATTGAAAAATCTTAATAAAAATATTTAATAATATCTTTTATTTCTCTAAATAGCAGAAATAGAAAAAGAATCTATATTAATATTTGCTAATATTCTATAAGAATATTAGAAATTTACTAATTTATTCTTCGAGAAGTTTGAAAATAGATTTCTAGAATATAGGCTCTATAATTATAAAATTCTATTTAAAGAAGAAATTTAGCCTAAGTTCTTCTCTATTTATAGATTTAATAAGATATAATTTAAAGTATTTAGAGAATATTTTGATAAAAATCTAAAAAAAGCTATATCAAATTATTATAATTACTTATAGAATATCTAATTATATTTATATCTAAGAAAAATAGCAAACTTAGATTATATATTAATTATAGGCAATTTAATAATATTATAATTACAAATTAGTATTTTCTATTACTTATTAAAGAATTATAAGATCGATTATAGAGAATATAATAGTTTATAGTATTTAATCTTAAGAAAGAATATTATTATATTTATATTAAAAAAAAAGAATAGAAGATAGTTTTTAGGATTTATTATAAATATTATAAATATTTAGTTATATTTTTTAGATTAACTAATATATCTATATTTTTCTAAAAAATAATTAATTATATTTTATATAAATATCTTAATATTTTCTATATTATCTATCTAAATAATATTCTTATCTATTCTAAGAATTTCGAAATATATTAATAGTATATATAATAAGTATTATAAATATTCTAAAATACTAAATTACTAATTAAATCTATAAAAAGTTATTTCTATATTTAAAAAATTAACTATTTTAAATATATAATTAAATTAGAATATATTAATATATAAAAAGATAAAATTAAAATAGTAAGAAATTAGCTTAAATTCTAAAATATTAAAAATATTAGAGTATTTCTCGAATATACTAACTTTTATAAATAATTTATTAAAAACTATAATAAGATTATAAAATCTTTTATAGATCTTATTAAAAATAAATAATATTTTAGATAGATACTAGAAATATATAAAGCTTTTTCTCGATATCTAGAAATAAGTGATATTAGAACTAATTCTCTATAAAATAGATCTATAGAAACTTTTTAAAATTAAGACTAATATATTAGATTTTATATTTAGCAGATAACTTAGATAATAAGATAGTTAGAGATATCTCTAGATTATTAGTAATTTTTTTAAAAAGCTAAATAGATTAGAAATTAATTATAGAATTCTAGATAAGAAATTTATAGCTATTATTAAAGTATTTAAAAAATAGCAATATTATTTAATTAGTACTAAATATCTAATTATTATATACTCAGATTATAAAAATTTAATAATATTTATAATAATTAAGATTTTAAATAAATAATAGATCTAATAGATAGAATTTCTCTTATAATTTAATTTTAAAATTATCTATTATAAAAAAATAGAAAATAATAAAGCAGATATATTTAGCAAATAAGCAGATTATTAGAATAAAAGCTAATAAAATTCTAGAATATTTTTTAATAAAATAAGAATAGAAATTTTATAAATAAAGCAAAAAAACTAAATATTACTCTCTAAATTAGTAATTAAAACAAAAACTAGAAGAAATAATATTAGCAGAATAAAATAAGTATATCTAGAATATATATAATATACTAGTATATAATTACTAAAAAATTAAAATAATTTATAAATAAATTAAATAATACTAGAATTTTATAGATTTTAGAAAAAAATTAAGAATATTATTAAAATATATAATAATTATAAGCAAAATAAGATAGAAAGATATAAGCTTTATAAATTATTATAATCTTTATTAATATTTAATATTATTTAATTATTTATTAGCTTAAATTTTATTATTAAATTATTTATTTTATAAAAATCTTTAACTAAAATATAATATAATAGTATTTTAATAGTAATTTGCAGATTAAATAAATATATTTATTTTCTTTTCTATAAGAAAAGTAATATAGCTAAAGATCTTATATATATATTTCTTAGAATAATTATAAGCAATTATAAAATATTATAAGAAATTATCTTAAATAAAGATAAGAAATTTATATTATATTTTTAAATATTATTTATAAAAAAGCTCAAAATATACTATAAAATATTAATAATATATTATCTATAGATAAATAGATAAATAAAATAAACTAACTAGATAGTAGAATAATATTTATATTATTATATTAATAAATAATAGAATAATTAGATTAAATTACTATTATTTATATAATTTATATATAATAGTATAGATATAAATATAATAAAGAAATTACTATTCTATATATTTTATAGATACTATATAATAGCTTATTATAAAGCTTTGCTTAAAATAAATATAGAATTAGTAAAATAATAAATATAAAAAGTTAAGAATATATAGAAAGAAATCTAGTTAGAACTCAAATTTATATAAGAATAAATAACTAAATATACTAATTCTAAAAAAATTAAAAAACTAATTTTATAGAAAAAAATAAAATCTATTTTATCTAATAAAATATTAAAATAATTAAGCTATTAAATAAGCTTAATTATAAGAAAATCAAATTATTTAAAATTTTATAATAAATCTTCTTAATTAATTATAAACTCGAATTATCTTATAGAATAAGAATATACCTAATTTTTTATATTTCGCTTTTTAAATCTATATTACTAGAAATACTAATAGGTAATACTATTAAAATCAAAACCAAAAAACTAGAATATAAAATAGAAAAAATTCTTTAAAAGCAAAATAATAGAAGCCTTCTTTTTATTAAATAGAAAAATTATCCCTATAGCAAAAATATATAGAAACCAAGATAGAATTTCTATAATTATAGAGAACTACTTAAGAAATAATTAGAAAAATATTCTTAATAACTAAAAAGATTAGAAAGAGAATATATACTAAAGAAATTAGAACCAAAATCAAAAACTAGATTCTAGAAATTTTGCCCCAGCCCAGAATAAGAATCCAAAGCTTCTATAAGAAAAATATCTATCCTAAATATGCCCAGATCTATAATAGATTAATTAATTTTATCCAAATCCTTCAGAATCGAATCAGGATATCTATTAGATAAAGAATTCTTAAATACTAATAGCTTAGTATTTCGATTAGCTTTTTAGTAGCTATATACTCAGCTTTAGCTTTTTTAGCTTCTATATATTCTAATTCTTCTAGATTAGACAAATTATAATAAATTGCGCAAAATATCTGCTCCTGCTATATCTTCTTCTGCTAATAAAGATATAGCAATTTCAGCTCTAACTACTTAATCTTATCTTCTAACTTTTAGTATTAGAAGAAAGTAAGCAATAATTCTATAAAATTAATAGGTTTTAGAATATTATATTTTAAATAATTTTAAATTATATACTTAGTATAATAGAAAAATTTTTAAGGCAATATAATATAGAAATCAAGCTTATAGCTATTATAATAAGAATAAGAATATATAATAAAGCTATTAGAAAAATAAATTAGAAAAGAAAACCCTTTTATTTTTTCTTATTAGAGATAATAGCAGATAAATAAGATTTTCTAATTCTATTTAATATTTTAATTAGAAAAGTATAATAATATATTAGAAGAAAAATTTTTTTATAAATAATTATTAAGAATAATAATAGATAGAAGAGAAATAATATTATAACCTATCTAATATATAGATTACAAATAAAGATATACAGAATAATAATCAGAATACCAGATTAAGAAAAACCCAATATCAGAACAACTAGCAGAATACGCTTATATAATCCAGGATTAGAATTATAAGAATAGATCGCTAGGATTAGTAGTAATCCTAATAAGCTATATACTATAGATTACTAGGCTTGCTAGTAAATATAATAATCTAGTTTGAAAAGCTAAATATATAAAAATATATTTATTACTATTAGATAGATTATAATATATAGCTCTTTAGTTATTAATCTAAATATTAGATTATATTTTAACCTAGTAGCTTATATTAGATAGTAAATATTTGTATTTAGAATTTTAGTTATTATTCTATATTTAAGAATAGTTTTAGTACTGCTCTTATTAGTATAAATTCTTTATATATTTTAGAATCTTCGGATTACTATAGTATTTATAATATTATAGTATATAGCTTTTTAGTTATTAATCTAAATATTGGATCTAAGTATTATATTATAATAGATCTAGTAGCCTATACTAGATAGTAAATACTTATATTTAGAATATTAGTTACTATTCTGTTTTTAAGAATAGTCTTAGTACTGCTCTTATTAGTATAAACTCTTTATATACTTAGAAATCTTCGGATTACTATAGTGCTTATTATAAATATATTTAGCAATAAATTTCTAAATTTAGCAAAATCTAGCAGCTTTTAGTTATTATAGATTATAATAAAGTATTTAATTAGAATATTATTTAAAAAAGCTAATAGATATAAATAATAAAATTATATAGAAATTTAATTATAATTTTTATAAACTAAGCTATTAAATAAATTACTTTTATTAGCAAAAATATATTTTAAATATATCTAAAAATATTAAGAAGATTATTAGCTATTAGAATATAATAGAATTTGATTATATTTTGAAAAAGAAATTAAGCAAAAATAGAATTTTATATATAATAAAGTTTTTAAAAAATTTATTAAAAGCTAGCAGTATAAAAATATTCTTAATTTTATATTAATTAAATATAATCTAGAGTTTTTGTTTATTAGAAATGAATTATTTCTATATGATATATAATTCTTTTCAATAATCTTATAATAAATATATTATTTAAGAATTTTAATAATATTTAGCTATAAAATATTAGAAATTAAGATATATTTTTCTTAAAAGACTTTATATAGTATTATTCTAATTTCTTATAAAAGGTAATTTTTTAAATAATTTTGCTAATTTTAGTAAAATTCTAGACTAGAGTTTTAATTTTATTTCTTAATATATATTTAAATATTTTTATTTTCTTTTCTAAAAGCTTATTATAGTTCTTTTTTTTATCATAGCTTATTATTTAGATAGAAATTATTTTTTTAGATCTAGCTAATTGAATTTTAGCTTAATTTATTTATTATATTTAATAAGTTTTTATAAAATATTAAGCTTATTTATTTCTTTTAGCTTTGGTAGCTTCTATTTTATCTTTTTTGAATACTAATCTATTTAATTATAAATTATTAATAAATATAACTTTCTTAGTTTCATATTTATAGAATATATTAATTAGGCTTGAAATATTTTTCTCTATTTTATTTAAATTTATATAGCAAATAAAAATATTACGAATTAGCATATTATATATATATATATATACTTTTTAGTCACTTTTCTTCTCTATAATTAAAATTGAATTTTTTAATTCTTTTTATAAATTTAATAGTTAAATTATTAATAATAATAATTATAATCTAATTAGATACTAATATAATAATTTTATCTCTCTTTTCTAATACTTATCAATTAGAGATATTTTTATTATTATTAGCTTTATATTTCTTAAAATAGCTATTAGCTTCTTGTTGTTTAGTATAGATTAAAAAACTTCTTTTTAAAAACAGCTTTTTGCTATTAACTATTATTACTAATTATATATTTCTAAAACCAAAGCTAGCTTATAAAAATCTAGAAAAATATAATCGAAAGAAAACTTAATTTATAAAATAAAAAGTATACTTAGCAATACTAGATAATTTACAAATATTATATAATTATAAATTATATAAAAGAGAATCTATTTAGAAAAGCTATTATAAAAGATTTTAGCTTAAAGTATTTTAACTAGCAGTATATATAATATATAGAGATTAGTATAGTAAAATAGCGCAATTAAACTTATTTTAGCTTTTATATCGAACATAGTCTATATAAATAGACTTTTATATTTCTAAGCTATAAAATAATATATAATATTAGTGTAATATTCTAATTTTGAAAACTATTGAATATAATTATAGAAATAGTAATTAATAATTTTAGAAGCTTATTAAATATTTTGACTATATTAATAGAAAATATAAACTAATTTTTCTTATTAATTAGAAATAGAGATTAGATTAATAGTAATTATATAAGCTTTAGAAAATAGTTAAAATATCTTAGCTATTAATAATCTAATTATTAATTATTTCTATAAGCTATAAAAGTAAAAGAATTTAATAACTTTCTAAATTTCTAAATTATTTTTTTGCAAATTATAGACTAAATTCGCTTACTATATTAATCTAAGCTTAAGCAGATCTATAGCTAATAATATTAATATTAGAGAATTATAAAAAGAAAAATTAAGCTTTTAATAGAGTTAAATAGAAGCTTTTTATCTAAATATTCTTTAATTAATCAAAGATCTTAATATTATTAGTTTAGTATCAATCCGAATATTTTAAAATAGAATCTATTTTATTTTATATTATCTTATTTTTAGCTAGCTTAGTATTATTTTGCTTTTTTTATTTTCTTTGATTAAAATAATATATTAGATAATCTATAATCTATTAATTTCTCTCTTTCGATAATTTTTATAAAAACTAAAAATTAGATAAAAGTATCTATATTTGGATTATTTTTAATCGATATAATTTGTCTATATAATACTAGCTATAATTACAAATTTAAAAACTCTAATTAATTATTTAAATACTATTCTAGTTTTATAAGAATGGAAAAATAGTAGATTTTATTTTTAATTAAATTTTAAAAATCTATATATTTATAAGCGCTATAGAATATAAAACTATATCTATAATAATAATAAATAATTCTATTTTTTTAGAATCTTATTAATTTTAGCTTTCTAAGGTTAAATATACTGCTTGTTTTCTTTTTTAATATTAGTATATATATTGCTTATTTAGAGAGAATTAATTCTTCTTAAAATTAGTTTCTAAAAAATAATAGTTTGTAAATAATAAAGCAGATAATAGATTTCATTTAAAATTTTATATAAGTTATATAAAATCGATTTAATTTTAGGTTTATTTGAATTCTCTATTTATTACTTTAGAATTTTCTATATATTAATTTAGTTAATTTGAAGCTGCTCTATTTTTTCTACTGGATTAGCGATAATTTCCCTTTTTCTAGAATTCTAGCTTTAGAATTTATATTATAAATTAAATAAAATCCTACTATTTACTAACTTGCTAATATAATTACAGCTAGATAGCTTAATTATTTTAAGCTTTTATATAATTTTATAATTTATATATAAAATATGGAATTAGAATAGATTAAATCTAGTTAAAAATTAGCTAATATTATAGCTAAAAAACTTTTAGCTTTAGATATTCTAATAAAATTAATAGTTTATAATACTAAAAGCAAAGTTATTCTAATTTTCTTTCTAAAAGCTTTTTTATAAACGATAAAAAGCTTTTCTATAAGAAAAGCTAAGCTTTTTAGCTATTAGATTTAGCTATAATATTATAATTAGCTTTAAAATATTTAATTCAAATTAAAAAATGCATTATATAGGCTTTTATAATTAATTAAATCTTTGTAATTTTTAGATAAATAAAAATATTATTATAATTAATAATAAAACTATATAGACTAATAGTATTTATAATATAATAATTATTAATAATATTAAGATATTTTTATTTAGATATATATATTTGCTAACGATTTTAGAAATAATAAGCAATTTTTAATTATCTTTTTTATTTAAGATTTTATTATTTATTATAAATTGCTTCATTTTATTAGCAATAATAGTATTTATATAATAGCTTTTATAAAATTAAAAATATTTATATTTTTAATATTTTTAATTTTATATAGCTAATTAAAATATTTTAGCGCTAGCTAGCTTATTATAAATAGCGAATCTCAAGCTCTATCTATATTAAGTATTAAAAAAGCTTTTTTCTAAAATAAATCTAGAATAGTATTAATAGAATACTTAGATATTAAAGCTATTCTATATTGCTAATAGTATTTTTAATACTAATTTTTATTATTTTAAATTAGAATATTGAAGCAAAAGAATTTATTACTGATATTCCTTCTATTCTAGATAGAAAAGAGATTTGATTGGAATAAAAATACTTTATTTATTACTAAAAATCTAGTACTAGGCTAAAATAAAAATAATTTGAAGCTTAAAAAATAATAAATAGATTAATCAAATTCTTCTATAAAAAGCTATTTTTATTAGCAATATTGCTATTTAGTAAAAGCATATCTATATAGATATAGGATACTTATTATTTATTAAAATATAATATTATTAATTTATAATTCTATTTTATATAAATATATTCTTTAATCTTTTCTTATTTATATTATTATATTTTTAACTATTTTATTATATTACAATTAATAGATTTTTAACTATAATAAAAAGCTTAATTAGGCTATATTAGCTTAAACAAACTAAATAGATTAGAATAAAAATTATAAGCTTTACTGCTTTTCTTATTTTATATTTCCGATAAAGATTTTTTATTATCAAATTTAGCTCTTATATAGCCTATATAGGCTTATAGAATATAATATTCTATAATAAAGTTTTATTCGATATTAGAAATTACTAAAAAGAGAATTTGTTTTTATAATATTAGTTTATAAGCTTAAAAGTTTACTTATTGCTGCTAAATTAAAACTTATACTACTTTTCTTCTTTTTAGCTATTATCTTTTTATATAAGATTTTAAATATAATCTAAAATTTAGATATTATATATAGTTTATGAAAATATAAAGATATAAATAAAAAGCTTATAAAGAAAGAGTATATTCATTTATAAGCTTAATTTACTGCTTTTACTAATATTTATAAGCTATATTAAAAGCAATCTTAAACTATAAATCTAAATAGCTAGATCTATATTTACTATACTATTATACTAGAATTTAAATATTATTATATAAAAGAAAAGAATAAATAAATAAATATTATAAAAATAAGCAAGAGTCTTGTTAATCTAAGCATGCCTAGTTAGAGAAATAATAGCATACGTAGGCTAGGCTAATAAAGCGCAAAATTAGAGTAAAAACCCGCTTTAGATCTGCTTAGATAGCTTAAAATTAGAAAAGAAAAAGAGAATATATATTGATTATTTATCTACTGAAAAACTAAAGTCGTAATATAGTTCTTTTATATATATGCCTCTAGAGCTTATCTGCATTTTAGATTCCGAGATAGACTATACTAGCTACTATAATAATATAAGCAAAAGTTAGGCTTATAAAGAATATATAGTCGATATAGTTAACTATCGACTTTATAAACTAGTTAATATAATTGATTATTAACTCTATTAACTAGTATTAAAAAGCTAGAGATATAAGAATATATTTATTTCTACTAAATAAGTTATAATATATAGCTTTTTAATAATTAATTTCAATATTAAATTATATTTAATCTAATAGTCTATATTAAGTAATAAATATTTATATTAAGAATTTTAATTATTATTTTATATTCAAAAATAGTTTTAATACTGCATTTATTAGTATAAATTCTTTATATATTTTAGAGTTTTCAGATTATTATAATACTTATTATATTATATTATAATTAATATTTTATTTTTTTAATATAATTATATTAATTTTAGTAAAATAATAATTATAATAATAATTATAGCTATATTTATAAAAAGACTTTTCTATTCTAATTTATAAATATAATAATAATAGCTATAATAGCTATTATTTTTATAATAATTATTATCTTTATATTCTCTAGAATTATAGCTAATAATTTAGCAATTATTATCTTCTTATTTTTAAAACAGAGAAAATTATTAATAAGAAATATTTATATTTTAGTTATAAAAGAAATTAGATTAAAATTAGAATAATTCTTTGAAAAATAGTTAATTATCTAATTTCAAATTACTATATTAATCTATTTCAAACTATTATATATTTATAATGCTTTTATTTACTTCTAGATTGTATTTAAATTAGATAGTAATAAAGAATATATATTATTATTCTTCTTTTCTATAGCTTAAAATAGAACTGCTATTTATTATTGCTTTTTGCAAAGTCTAGTTGCTTATTAAAAAATTTCTTAGCTTAATATAAATTTATTTTTCTAATATCTTCTGCTATTATTAGAAGTTTATATATTTTTCTATTTTACTTTAAATCTTAATAGTTTTAATATTTTCTACTATATATAATAGCTACTATTTAGGGAAATTATATCTTTACTATTTTACTAATATCTAATATTAATTTCTATATATTTTTGCTTTTTTAGCAGTAAATATCTTTTTTATAAAAATTCTATTTATAATTTTTATTTATTTATTTAAAACTAAAATAAATTCTAGTTTTATATCTATTTATATTTATAATAATAGCAGATTAGAAATAGCTTTATAAATAAATTATATAGAAAAATTCGAATATATATTCTATAAAATATTTTATATAATTATTTATAAAAATAGAATTATAATAATTCGATATTTATTATATAGCTAATTAAGTTTTTAATTAAGCTAATTAGTATTTATATTATATTAATTTAGCTAAATTTTATTTCTAATTATAAAATATTTAGCTAATTATTAATAATAATATATTAAATTTTTTTATTATATATATATAATCTATAGCTAATTAAGCTAAATTATTTATATTTTAAAAATAATTTAAAAATATTATTATATATTTATTAAAATTTATAAATAATATTTAAATTAAATTTATTAAAAAAATAATTAAAATTTATTTTAATTATTAAAAAACTTTAGCTATTTAAAATTAATTTTTTTATTAAAAATTAGCTAAATTAATTATATTAAATAAATTTAATAATTATTTCTAAATATTTCTAAATTTTTTATTTATTTATTTTATCTTATTATTAATTTTGTAATAATAATTTATAAATAAATTTTATTAAATTTTTATTAAATATTATAAAATTAATTTATATATTTTTAATTAAATATATTTAAAAAGATTTATAATTATTAAATAAAATATTTTTTATTAAAATATTTAAAAAATTATTATATTTAAAATTTTTTTAATTATTTTATAAAATATAATAATTAATTTTAATTAAAAATAATTTAATTAAGAAATTTTTTTAAAAAAATAAATATTAAAAAATTAATAATTAATTATATTAAAATAAATATTATAATATATATATATATTAATATAATATAAATAATTTTTTATATAAATAATTTTCTTTTTATAATTTTATCAATATTTTAAAATAAATATTAATAAATTATTTAAATATATTATTATATATTTAAATAAGCTAAATTAGATTTAAAATATTTCTAAATATTAAATATATATATTTAATTTAATAAATTATTTTATTTTAAATAAAATTTTAATATTTTTTATAAATAATAAAAAATTCTATTTTATTTTTTTTTTTTAATATAAAAAAATAAATATTACTATTAATAAAAAGCTTATTTATATCTATTTTTATTAATTAAATATATTATTTATTAATAATATTTTAAAAATAATTTTTAATATAAAATATAATAAAATTTAGAATAATATAAAAAATTATTTTTATATATCTATTTTAAATTTAATCTAATAATTATATATATTTTAATATAAGAATAATATTAAAGCTTTTAATTTATTTAATAAATTAGCAAAATTATAAAATTTATATAAAAAAATTCTTTTCTTATTTGCTTTTGCTTTATTATTAAAGCTGAATTCTATTATATTTAGAATAGTATTAATTTTATAAAAACTTATATTTTAAAATTAGATTTATTTCTATTTTCTGTAATTTTGCTTTTTAAAATAGATAAAAGTATTCTCTAATATATTCTAAATCTATATATATATATTAGAATTATATTTGAAATATTTTTATTTTTATATTATTAATATTTCTTATTTATAATAATTTCTTTTAATATTAAAATAAATTAAGCAATATTATATCTAGAAAAAGCTAAAAATTATATTTTTAAACTAAATTTAGACTTATATATATTTATATAATATTATTTAATTATTAATATTAATTTTTTAAAAATTATATATATAATATATATATAATATATATATATTTAGTAAATTTAATTTTATTTCTAGATTATAAATTATAAACAAATAGATTTATTTTAAACTAAATTTCTATATTATATATTTATTAATATATTAGAAGCTATTTAAATTTAATAAGAAATTATAAAAGATTTTTATATATTTATAAAATTTGTAATTAAATTACTATAATAAGCTTTTTAATATAAATAGCATATATCTATATTAAATCTAGTATTTAATTTGCTCTTTTTATAAAAAATAATAATTTATTTCTAGACTTTTATTTTTCTAAAGCTATATCTATTAATTCTATAAGCTATTAATAAATTCTATATTAGCTTTAAAAATATATTCTATTATTCAATATTATATTAAGAATATTATATAATTATTACCAAATTTAGTATTTAGTTATAATTGCTTTTTTAAATTAAGCTATTATTATATCTAAAAAAGAGCAGTTTTTTTATATCTAATTTTTGCTAAAATATATTTATAATTAGACTATATTTCTCAATAACTACTTATAATCTTTCTAGAATATTTCTATCTAAAGTTCTAAATATTTTTATTATAGCTTTATATTTTAGTATTGCTAAATTTTCTTTATATACTGCTTTAGCTCTCTATACTAATAATAGAGAGGGGAAAAACCTTATTAGCTACTTTTATTTTCTTATATTTATATAGTTTTCTAATTATAGAGTTTGATTTATAAAAGTATCCAAATTATAGTAACATTAGCTATATTAAAAAAGACAATTGCTAGCAGCTTATATATATGCTATTAGCAAACTAAAATAGTATAGAAATATAGCTCTAATTATATAATACTAGAGCAGTATTATATTAGTACTATTATAGCAGCTTAGTGCTCGAGCTATAGAATCGAGCTTATAATAATATAGTATATTTATTTCGACTTTTTAATAATATTATTATATATTTAGCTATAGTTTACTAATTATATATCTACTAATTATATATATTTCTTATATTTTATAAACTTTTACTTTTATTTTATACTTAAAAAATTTTAAAATTGAAATATAATTTTATTATTTTCAAAAACAGTAATTTTCAATACAGATTTTTGAAAATCTATTTAATAAATAATAGAAAATTAATAAGCAATAAGCAGATAAAATAGCTTAATATTAAAAATTAAAACTAATATACTATTATAGTAGCTATTATAGTATGCTTTAGAATTAAAAATATAAATAGGCTTCAATAGTATATATATAAAATAGTTATATTATAATTTTCTTTTTAATAGATAAAAATTTTTTTCTTTTTATATTTTAAACTACTTTAGCAGATTTAAAGCAGGCTTTTTTACTCTAGTTTTGCGCTTTATTAGCTATTATTTACTATTATTATTCTAATAAGATATAATTAAATCAATAAAGCTTTTTATCTATTGCTTGCAATATTTATTTATTTCTTTATTTATTTATATAAGAATATCGAGATTCTAATTTCTTTTTTAATTCAAAACAATTATAATCTTATCAAATTATTTTTTAATATAAAAGTTTTATATTAAATATAGTATAGAATAGAAATATAATAAATAGAAAAAGATATAAATAATTATTCAATTTTTATATTATTCTTTTTAAAAATAAGAAAATATATAGCTTATATACTAAACTAGAACTCGGGCGCTATCGCACAAAAGAAAAGAATAAACGAACGAACGGATGCTATAAGAAATAAGCAAAAGCTCTGTTAACTCAAGCGTGCTTAACCAGAAGAACAACAGCATATATAGGCTAACAAAGCGCAAGATCAGAGTGAAAAACCTGCTTTAGACCTGCTCAGGTGGCTCAAATTTAGAAAAAAGAAGAAGAGAATATATATTGATTGTCTATCTACTGAAAAAAATAAAGTCGTAGTATAGTCCTCTTATATATATGCCGCCGGGGCCTATCTGCACTTTAGGTCTCGAGGTAGACTATACTGGCCATTATAACAATACTTTCTCAAATTTCTTTAAATTCAAACTTATAAATTTGAGTAAAATTACTAATTGCTTTATTATTTTTATTGCTGGTCTATTATATCTAGTACTTAAAAAAAGAATGCATTATAGGTTTTTTTATATTAATTAGAATACATATTTAAAATAATTAGCATTTTTATCTCTTTGCTAGCTATAGCTAGTTAATTATATATTTACTTTATCTATTATATTAGATAATAGAAATAATAATAAAATACTGCTAATTTAAATAATTAAATTAATATAATAAAATATCTACTATTTTTATAAGTTTTTATTTTACTTTATATTGCTAAAATAGTATATTAAGAATTATAAATGCTAATACTAAGAATAATTTTCAACTTAGCTAATTATATATTATTATAAAACTTACTGCTAAAAAGATTGTAGAATAATAATTAGTAAGCTATTAATAAATTATTTAGCTTATTTAATCTGCTTTGCTCTATTTTTTCTTATATTTATTTAATTATTATTTTTAGAAATAGTATATTATTTTAATAAAAAATATAATAAGAATTATATATCTTTAAATTATTTCTATTTTAGATTCTATATTAATTTATAAAATATAGAAATTAAATATATTTTGTTTTTATTTATATATTTTTGAAATCTTTTAGAAATATTATTAATTTATTTATAATCTAAATATATCTTTTTATATTACAAATAATTTAAAAAAGCTATATTATAATATTAATTTCAAGTATTTTAATATATTGCTATTATTAATAGAATAAATAGAAAAAGTTTTTAAATAAATTAAGCTAGCTTTATAAATAAATATTAAAAATAAGCTTTTTTATTTCGAATTACTTTTCTATTAATAGCAAATTATATATATATATCTACTATTTAGATTTTAAGCTATTTTTTTAAATACTATTTAATAAGTAATAGTAGAAGATGCTATTATACTATATAGATCTGAAAGATTAGCAGATATTCGAACTTACTATTCGAATATTTCTTTTAACTATATATATATATAGCTTACTTTTAGACTATAAGTCGTAATATACTAATTTAGCGATATAAAATAGTTAATATTATAAAGCTATTATTTTATAACGCTTTTTATATTTAAAAGCAAAAGATATTTAATTTCTGTAAGAAGCTGCTTAAGTATATGCTTAAATAAGATATTTGAAAATATTAAAATTGAATTTTCTATCTAGTATTAAGTAAGAAAACAAATATGCTAGAGCTTTCTTATACTACTTAATACTATTTTTATCTTTTATTTAGCTATAGCTAGTCTATTATTAAAACAAATATTTATATTATATATTTTCTTTTTATTTTAAATAGAAAAATAAAAAAGTATAAAAGCAATTCGATTTAAACTTATTAGTTAATAATCTTTTTACTACTTATTCTTTTTCTATTTTCTATTATCTTTTAAAATTATAAATTGAATTTGCAATAAATTCGAAAAGAAATCTTTAATATCTTTAATATATTCAAAATATTTCCGTTTTTTCGATTATTCTATCTAGTTTAAATAAAAAATAAAACCTTTATTAATTTGAGCTAATTATAATAGATTTGCAATTTTTAATAAAAAACTAAAATTAATATATAATATTAAATATAAATCTATTAGTATTTTTTATATTATTATATTTTAATCTGTTTTTATTATTATATTGAAAAATAATAAAAATAGCAATATTTAATTTTTAAATTCTTTTTGCTTATTTTAAAATAGAAAATCTATATTCTATAAGCTATTTATACTGAAAATATCTTATAGAACAAAAGAAAAATAATACTATTTTTCGAAAATATACTATAATATAATAAGTACTACAGCATTCCGAGAATTTCAAAATATACAAAGAGTTTATACTAACAAGAGCAGTGCCAAAACTATTCTTAAATACAGAATAATAACTAAAGTTCTAAATCCTAATATAAGCTACTAGATCAGATTATAATCCAATACTTAGACTAATAACTAAAAAGCTATATACTATAATCTATTTACTAGTAATAAATATATTCTTATATATCTAGCTTTTTAGACTAGACTACTAGAATTGATATTAGCTATTGCAGTCTAAGATTATATCAATAGGACTGTTTGCAGTTCTTATAACTTAATACTTGCTTATATAAGCAGATTTTGCTAATTATTCTAATATTAGATCTTTTAATCTAGTATTCTATATATTCTTATTTATAATCTGTATATTAAATAGATTATAATATTATTTTCTTCTTATTTATTATTATTTTTAATAATCTCCTATAAATTATTCTTATTTTCTTCTAGTATATTATTATGCTTTTCTAATTAAAATATCGAATAGAATTATTAAATCTTATTATAAAAAAGACTAAATAGAGTTCTTTTTTTAGATTTCTATTATTTTCTATTATATTGAAATACTTTTCTGTTTTTATTATTAAAATTAGAAAGTCTTTTATATTGCTTTTTTAGATATTTTCTCTTATTATGCTAAATATATCTATAATAAATAAGAGAATTACAATATATATAGCTTTATACTTATATAAATATATAAGATTGCTATAAAATATATTTATACTAAAGCAGAGCTTAATATAGCTAAGAAAATAATAATATTAGTAAATACTAAGATTTTTTATTTATATAAATAGTATTATTTATAGGCTAAAAAGATAATATAAGCTATTTGCTATAATTTGGATATAATTAAGAAATTAGATTATATAGAAGCTAAGAAAGCTAAAATTAAATATTTAGCTACTAAAGTAGCTAATTAGAATATTAAGCTATTAGTATCTAAAGATTTCTTGCTTAATAGATATTTTGACTTAATTCTAAAAGATTTAGATAAAATTGATTAGTTTATAATAGATCTAGATATATATAATATAGATACTCTTTCTATAGAGGCCTCAATTTTTATTCTAAGCTAGAGCAAAATTCTTAGAATCTAGTTTTTGATTTTAATTCTAGCTTTCTTAATATATATTTTTCTGCTAATCCTCTTAATTATTAAGAATATTTTTCTAATTATTTTCTAAATAATTCTTTATAATTATAGAGATTTTATTTTAATTTCTATATATTTTTGCTATAAAAATAATCTTTTTATTTAATAAGAAGAAAATTTCTATTATTTTATTTTTAAAGAATTTTTTTATTTTATATTCTAGTTTTTTGGTTTCGATTTTAATAATATTATCTATTAGTATTTTTAATAATATTATTTTGAAAAATAAAATATAAAACTAGATATATTTTTATTCTATAAAATAGTTTGAATTTTTAATTAATTAGAAAATATTTTTATAAAATTTTAAATAGTTTAATTTTCTTATAATTAAACTTATTTAATAGCTTTATTATTTTAATATTATATTAAATTAGATTTTTTTATAAAATTTGTTTTTTAATTTTTTTAAAATTAATCTATCTAGTTATTTATTTCTAAATAAATTTAAATTCTAATTAGATTTTCTCTTATTTTTTTTTATTTTTATATTTATTATTCTACTAATTCTATATTTATTTTAAATAAAGCTTTATAATAGACTATTAGATAATATTTATAAAATATAAAAAATAGTAATTTTTATTATATTTATATTTATATTATTAAATATAAATTATGCTAATAATAGCAATTTAATTTAATTATTTTGCTATTTATTAATATAATAATATAGATATTATTTTATTATTTAATTAATTTATTCTATTTATCTATTTATTTATAAATAAAATACTATTAATATTTTATAAATAATATTTAAAAATATAATATAAATTTTCTCTCTTTATCTAAGATAATTTTTATAATATTCTATAATTACTTATAATTATTCTAAGAAATATATATATAAGATTTTCTATTATACTGCTTTTTTATAAAAAAGAAAATAAGTATATTTGCTTAATTTATAAATTACTATTAAAATACTATTATATTATATCTTAATTAAGAATTTTTATAAAATAGATAGCTTAATAATAAAATCTAAACTAATAGATAATTATATAATATTAGATATTAATAGAGATTATAATAGTTTATAAAGCTTATATTATTCTATTTTATTTTTTTATAATTATTATATATTTTAATAATATTTTCGTTTTTTTTTTTTAAGATCTAGAAAATTCTAATATCTTTTAATTTATATATAGATTATTTTAATTCTTTAATAACTATATACAAATATATTATATATTTTCTAAATATATTTATTTTATTCTGCTAATATTATTTTTTTCTAATTTTTTATTCTAATTACTAATTTTAAGAATAATATTTAATTTTTTTGCTTTATTTATAAAATTTTTATTTTTATTTTATCTAAAAATATTCTAAAATTCTGCTAGCTCTTTATTCTAATAGTCTATTTATCTATTAAAAATATTTATTTTATTATTTTCTATTCTTTTATAATAAATAATTCTAAGATTAAATTATATAAAGAATTCTATTTATTAGATCTATTATTTATTTAAAAATTTAATTATTATAAATATTATTAAATTTTTATATTCTAAATATATAATAATTAGATATTTAGTATTAATTAAATAATAATATTATTTTTTAAATACTTTAATAATAGCTATAAATTTCTTATTTAGAATTCTATAATTAATTTCTAATCTATTTAGTCTTTTAAAAAAATTGCTAATAATTCAGAAATATTTCTAATTATTTTACTATCTAAATTATCTATTAAATATAAAATCTAATATATTATTTTTAATTTTAAAGAATTTCTATAGATTTGCTTTTATAAAAAATTAGTTTTAATATAATTTATTTTTTAATATTAAGAAAAGTTTTATATATTCTTTAGTTCTATTTAGAGAATTATTTATTTTTTATTAGTTTATAAAAATTTTGCTATAATTTTTAATAAATTATTTATAAAAATTAGTATATTTAAAAAATATTTTAATATTTTTAATATTTTAGAATTTAAGCTAATTTCTTATTATTTTAATTTTATTTTTTTATATACTAATATATTCTAATTTAATTATATATTTAAGATAATTAATTTTCTAAATATAAAACTAATTTTTAGTTAATTTAATTAGTAATTTAGTATTTTAAAATATTTATAATATTTATTATATATATTGCTAATATATTTTAAAATTTTTAAAATAAATAAGAATATTATTTAAATAAGTAATATAAAAAATATTAAGATATTAGTATAGAATATAATTAATTATTTTTTAGAAAAATATAAATATATTAATCAATCTAAAAAATATAATAATATATTTATAATATCTATAGCAAATTCTAAAAGCTATTTTCTTTTCTTTTTTTTCTTAATATAGATATAATAACATTTTTTTTTAAAATTAAATATTATAAATTATTATACTTTTTTAAATAGAATTTTATAATTATAAATCCTATATTCTAATAGTCTATTCTTAAATTTTTCTAAAAATAGATTTATAAATTTCTAGTATTTTTTATAATATACTAGCAAATATTAGTATTAGTTCTTTCTTTACTTCTATTATCTAGAGAAATAGAAGATATTGTTAAGTATTCTTATTAGAATTTATTAATCTTTTTTTAGAATTATATTCTAATATTTATTATTTTTACTTATTAAATTAGATTAAATTATAATATATTATTTTCTAAAGCTTATTATTATTTTTCTAAGCTAGACTAATTCATAATAGCTTTATTTTCTATTTTATTAGTTTTTATTACTTTATATTATTATTTTATATTAAATTAATTTTTTCAACTTCTATATATTTATTATTCTAATTTGCTTCTGCTTTATATCTAAGAATTTATATTTTATATAATTCTTTTCTATAAGCTATTAATTTCTGCTAATTTAAAGATATATATAATTTTATTTAAATATTTTTATTCTTAGCTATTTTTAGTAATTAGTTCTTGCTTTTTGCTTTTAATTATAATTATTTTTATAAATATAGCTTATTCTTAAAAACCTAGCTAATAATCTAATTAATTTAAGAATTATATTTCTTGAATTATAAAAATTCTAATATAATTTTATTATATAATATATTTATAATATTAAATTAATTTATTATTTTATATTTATTAATTAATATAAATAAGTAATTAATTTTTCTATTAATTATTTTTTAATTATAAGTAATTAAATAGACTTCTTTTTTATTTCTAAAATATCTTATTCTGATTAATTATTAATAATAAAATATAATTTTCTTATATATTACTATTAATAATAGTATTATATTATATTTTATTAATTTCTATATAAAATTCTAGATATTTATAGTAATTTATTTTATTATATAAAGAGATTATATAATTCTAATTAGCTATTATTTCTTTATAGGCAATTCTTTTCTTTTAGAGAATCTTAAGCTACTTGCTATAAAAGATTCTTAGCTTGCTCTTTTCTATAATTGCAAATTCTATATTTTTTCTTATTCTAATATTATAATTATATTTTTTAATAAATATAGATTATATAATTTAGAATAGTATATAATTACTATTATTTTTATCTATTAATATAAGATTATAAGCAATTATTTAGTAGCTTAATATATATATTATAATATTTTTATTAAAGATTTTTCTATATCTAAAGGCTAATTTTTTAATTGCTTAGAAGATCTATTTATATTTAATTTTTTTTGCAGAAATAGATTTTATATTTATAATATATATAGAAGATCTATATAATATTATAATAATTAATATGATAAGAGCTAATTCTAAAATTTTATATTATATTATTTTATTATTTTATAATAGAATATAAATAAAAAGTTTTAGTAGATTAAATCTATAGCTAATATATTTAATTTTAGTATCTATTTTTTTCTAAAAAGCTTTTAATATTATAGTTTTTTATTTTCGATATTAAGAGTAATAGATTTTAGTAGATTATCTAGCTAATAATTCTAAAAACTAGATTTTTCTAAAATATTTTCTTGCTTAAATATTTCCAAAATACTTTATTTATTAATTATAGATAATATATTAAAATCTATATTTTCTAAATTATTTTTATATCTATTATAGATTATATTAAATTCTTTCTTTATTATTATTAGAATTTGATAATTATATTAGCAAATAAAAGAATAGTATTTTTTATTATATTTTGCAAACTTATTAAAAAAGCTATTTAACTAATCTGAATTATTAGAATTAATAGCTATATTATAAAATAGACTAAGCTTATCTTTTACTAATTTTTTAAATACTTTGAGAATTATTCTAAGTTGTCGAAATCTCTTTATTATAATTATTAAAATATTTATAATTCTAAGATAATTATAAAGCAAAAATTTAAATTAAATAAAATATTACTAGTAAAATAGATTTTTGCAAAAAGATTTTTATACTTTTTTATAAACTAAGCTTTATAATACTAGAAATAAGCTTTTATATTAAATAATAAAAGCTTAGAAGATACTCTTTTCTTTTTTATAAATAATTAGCTATTTTATTTTATAAGCCTTAATCTAAGTTTTTTCTTTCTAGAAGAATTCTTCAATATAGGCCTGTAGAATTTTGATTTTTTATTTAAGCTTATTACAAATCTTATAGCAAGAGATAGTAAATAAGATAGAGATCTGAGAAGATATTATATTCTATATTATTTAAAAGATTATACTGAACTATTCTTAAACAAGAGTTGTTAAAATATAATAAGTATTATAGCAATCCGAGAATTTCAAAGTATATAAAGAATTTATACTAATAAGAGCAATACTAAGATTATTTTTAAATATAGAATAATAACTAAAGTTCTAAATATAAGTATTTACTGCCTAGTATAGGCTACTAGATTAGATTATAATCTAATACTTAGATTGAAAACTAAAGAGCTATATATAGTGATCATCTACTAGTAATAAATATGTTCTTATATATCTAGCTTTTCAGATTGGACTGCTAGAATCGATATTAGCTATTGCAGTTTAAGATTATATTGATAGGACTGCTTGCAGTTCTTGCAGTTCTTTCCTAATTAGTTCTTTTTCTTGTAATTCTAATCCTTGCTTATATAAGCAGGTTCTGCTAGATTATCTTAATATTGGATCTTTTTAATCTGGCATTCTATATACTCTTATTTATAATGTGTATATTAGATAGATTATAATATATAATTAATAAGATTAAGAAATTAAATAATAATACTAAGAAAAATTCTTTTATATATTTTATATAAAAATTAGCAAATATATAAATAGCTATTTTACTAATAATTTATAAATGTATAATAATAGATAATTTAGTTATTTTTCTAATATAAAATAGTTTTTATAGAAAATTTATAAATTTTAGATAAATTAAAATCTAAAGAAATAAATTTAGCTAATATATTAGTTTTTATCTAAATTCTTAAAGCTTTTCGATAAATATAATAATTTAATATTATTTATTTTATAATATTACTAAATAGATTTTAGCGCTTATATAATAGCTATTTATATTGCTATTTTCAAATAAATTTTAAAAAGATTTTTTATAAAATATTTTAATAAGAAATATAAAAAGAAATAGACTAATTATAGTTCAAATAATCAAATTATCTAAAGTAAAATTAGAAGAAAATATTATAAATATTGCAATATAAATATCTATAATATGAAAAACTATTTATATCTATTTATAAATAAAGCTAAAAGCTTAATAAGATATATATATATATATAAATAAATTAATATTGTAAATAAGTATTGCTTAAAAAATAAACTAAGTTAATATTAATATTTTAATTTTAGATAAATAAATAAAAAATATATCTATTTAGTAAAAAGATTAATTTAATTCTTTTCTAATAGATTAAATATTTAATTTTATTAAAAATTATAGCTTTTGAATAAATTTTATAATAGATTTTATAAAAGAGAAATATATGAAATATAATATAATTTATTTTCGAGCTTTTTATAATATATATAAAATTATAAATTAAGAGAAATTAAAGCAATTAGAAATAAAAATTATTATTATTTATATTGAATTTAAAAATATAAATAAGTATCTATTATTATATAACTAATATTATATATTAGAAATAAATATTGATTAATCTTTTAAAATTATTTATTTAATAATATTAGTAGCTATTTTAATAATAGAAATATAATTATATTAAAATAATTAGCAAATTTTAATATAAATAAGAAAATAAAATAGCTAAATATAAAATAAATTATAAAGCAAATTTAATTTTAAATATAAATATAATAATATATTTAAAATTAATATAAAATATATAGAAGCTAATAAATTTTAATATTTTATAATATTTTTAGAAAAACAAATATTTCGGAAATAGAGCAATTAAAGTTAAAAAATCTAATATTAGCAGCTTTAAATAAATATAAAATAAAATAATTTATTAGCAATAATAGCACTAAATATATAAATAAGCGATTTTAATATATATAAAATAGTTTTAATATAATATATTGAAAATTCTTAGTAAATCTACTAATATAAAATAAAGCTATAAAATAAATAAATTAAATTTTGCTAATAAAGAAATCTATTTTTATATTTATAGAAAAAAGTACTAATAATTGCTTTTTATATATATAAAACTTTCTAATAGCTTATTATATTATATATTAAAAATATTATATAGAAATTCTAAAAGCAAATTAAAAGCTTTTAAAGCTTTTTTAATTAGCTATAAATTTTAAAATTAAAATATAATTAGCCTTTTATAAATTTAATATATATATATATATATATATATATATTAAAAATATATTTATATTAAAATTTAAATAATTATAAAAATTATATAAATTTATTTATATATTTTAATAAAATTTTTAATAATTAATTAATATTTAAATTATTAAATTATTTAATTAATAATAATATTATATTTAAAATTAATAAATTAAATAAAAAATATAATAATAAAAATTATTATAATAATCTAAAAATAATATATATTAGAAAATTTATTAAAAGCTAATATTATTATAAAAATTAATTTATTTATTAAAAATTAAAATATAATAAAAATATTAAATTTATATAAAATAAAAATAATAAATTTAGAAAGTTATTAAAATAATTTAAAATAATTTTAAAAAAATTATTTAAATTATAATATAATTAAAATTATTCTATATAATAATAATAAAAATAATTTCAAAATAAATATTTATATAAATATAAAAAGAAATTATTAATATTAATAATAAATATAATTAATTAATTAAAAAAATTATAATATATAATTTTTTAATTATTAATTTAAATATATTATATTTTTATTATTAAAATTACTATAAATAAATTATAAATTAATTTAAATAATATAAATTATTAAAATAAAATTAATTAAAAATATTAATTATATATTTTAAATTTTTTATAAAAGTTATTTTTTAATATATTATTATATAATAAGAAGAATTTGAATAATAATTTTTATATAAATTAATAATTTAAAAATTAAATAAAAATTAAAAATTTTATAAAAATCTAATTTTATAATTTAATTTATAAAAATATTTAAATAATAATAAATTTTTTATATTAAAAAAATATTATTAATAGCTTATATATATGCTATTAATAAGTTTAAATAATATAAAAATATAATTCTAATTATATAGTATTAGAATAGTATTGTTTTTAATATTATTATAGCAATTTAGTATTTAAATTAAAAAATTAAGCTTATAATATAGCTTTTTTTAAAGCTTTTATTATATTTAATTCTATTACTATTATATATATATTGCTTTTATTATAAAGTAAGCTGCTCTGCTTTTTATATATAATAAGTATTATAATAATTCGAAAATTCTAAAATACTAATTAAGTTTATAATAGTAAAAGCAGAATCGAAATATAAGTTTTTAAATATAAAAATATATAAGTTTTAATAATAATTATATAAACATTTATTATTTAATCTAAGCTATTAAATTAGATTATAATTTAATATTTAGATTAATAACTAAAGAGCTATATACTATAATTTATCTAATAATAATAAATCCGTTTTTATATATTTAGCTTTTTAAACTAGATTATAAAAATCGCTTATTGATCGCTGCACTTCTAGTTAATAAAACTAATATACAGTTCTACTAGTTCTTATTCTAACTCTTGCTTATATAGGCAGTGACTGCTAGTTATTCGAATATTAAATCTTTTTAGCTTAGCATTCTAACTATTATTTTATATATTTTATTTATAATCTGCATATTAGATAAATTATAATATTACATATAAGCTTTTAGTAATTCGCTGCTATTATACTTTTTTTACTTAGCGCTAGAGTGCTAAACTAATCTATTTTAGTAGACAATTAAAAGCTTTATAGAGCTTTCTATTTTTATATTCTGCCGCTAATTTAGTATTATATTAGCAATAGCTTCGCTTTTATTCTTTTTGTATAAAGATCTCTTTTCGCTATTTTTGTGCTCTCGCTTTTCTTGTTTTTCTTCTTCACTCTATTATCTTCCCTCGCGATAGATATGTCGAGGAGCTCTAGGGCTAGTGGTCTCCCTTTCTCGCGCTTAGCCTGCTTCTATCTCGCGCTCGAGCTTACTTTCTCTTCGCTACCCCGCTAGCCTCTAGTTGCATACTGCTACTCTTCTTTCTCTGTTTAATAATATCTAACTAAGAAACTCTATATTAGCATAGTGTAATGAGCACTGCAGTAATCCGAAGATTCCAAAGTACACAAAGGGTTTATGCTAACAAGAGCGGTGCCAAGACTATCCTTGAATACGGAATAGTAACTGAAGCTCTAAGTGCAAGTGTTTACTGCCTGGTATGGGCTACTGGATCAGGGTATAATCTAATACTTAGATTGATAACTGAAGAGCTATATACTGTAATCTATCTAATAGTAATAAATATGTTCTTATATATCCAGCTCTTTAGTCCTAGATTGCAAAAATTATTAATTAATTCTATTAGTCTAAGATTATATTAATAGAATTAATAAGTAGTCTTATTAGTTTATATTCTAATTCTAGATTATATAATTCTGTTTTTTTTATAGGTCTATATTAGAGTATTAGACTTTTAGCTCTAGGAATTCTGTTCCGAGTAGTCTAGATACTATGCTTTTTTTTCTATTATAATTTGTATATTGGATAGATTATAATATTATCTTTTTTTCTATAGATTATTATCTCTAATAATCTCTTATAAGTTTTTCTGCTATTTTTTAATTTTCTATTATGCCTTTCTAATCAAGATATTAAATAGAGTTAATAAAGTCTGTTTGAGAAAGACTAAATAAAGCAATATTTTCTGGCTTTCTGTTCTCTATTATTGCTCTGAAATATCTGCTTGCTTTTTTATATTTTGTATAAGGTTTTCTGCTTTGTTTTCTCTGAGGATTTTTCTTGTTATACTGAATATATCTGCTATAAGAGGGGAATTATAATATATAGAGTTTTATTTTTGCGCAGATATAGAGAATTATTTTCTAGTATTTCTTGGCTAAGGCTAAGCTGGATAAGGCTGAAGAGAAGCTTGAGCTAGCTGCTACTTATGTATATTATTTATATAAATAGCGCTGATTATAGGCTAATAAAATAGCTTATATTATCTATTATAATTTGGATATAATTAAGAAGTTGGAGTATATTAAGGCTAAAGAGGCTAAAGTAGAGTATCTAGCTATTAAGAAAGCTAATTGTAGTATTAAAGTATTAATTCCTGAAAAGTTATTTTCTAAGAGCTTCTCTAGTTCTATTATAAATAAGATTGATTAGTCTATAGTAGATTTGGGTATTTTTAGAATAGGTACTTTTTCTATAGAGGTTCTAGATTTTTGTTCTGAGCTAGGGCGAAATTTCTAGGATCTATTTTTTAATTCTGATTTTTTTAATATATATTCTATTATTAATTATTCTGGCTGCTAAAGATATTTTTCTAATTATTCTCTAAATAATTTTCTATAGTTATTGAGATTTTTCTTAGTTTTTATATATTCTTGCTATAGGGGTAATTTTTCTATTTAATAAGAAAAGAGATTTCTATTATTTTATTTCTAGAGAATTTTTTCTATTTTATATTCTAGTTTTTTAGTTTTGATTTTAATAGTATTATCTATTAGTATTTCTAGTAGTGCGAGTTTGAAAAGTAAGATATGGAAAACTGGGTATATTTTTATTCTGTAAAATAGTTCGAGTTTATAATTAATTAGGGAAATTTATTATATAATTTTAAAAATTTTATTTTTTATAATTAAGCTTATTTAATAATCTTATTATTTTGATATTATATTAGATAAAATAGATTTTTTTTTTTTTTTTATAGAATTAATTTCTTAATTCTTTTAAGTTAGTATATTTGATTATTTATTTCTGGATAAATCTGAGTTCTAATTAGATTTTTTCTATATATTTTTAATTTTCTATATTTACTATTCTGCTAATTTTATATTTGCTCTAGATAAAGTTTTATAATAAGCTATTAGATAATATTTATAAAATATATAGAATAATAATTTTTTATTATATTTATATTTATATTATTATATATAAATTATATAAATAATAGTAGTTTAATCTAGTTATTTTGCTATTTATTAATATAATAATATAGATATTATTTTATTATTTAATTAATTTATTCTATTTATCTATTTATTTATAGATAGAATATTATTAATATTCTATAATATATTTTAAGCTATTTTATAAATAATATCTAAAAGTATAATATAAATTTCTTATTTCTATTTAAGATAATTTCTTATAATATTTTATAATTGCTTATAATTATTCTAAGAAATATATATATAAGATTTTTAGCTATATTGCTTTTTTTATAAAAGAGAAAGTAAATATATTTGCTTAATCTGCAAATTATTACTAAAATACTATTATATTATATTTTAATTAAAAATTCTTATAAAATAGATAATTTAATAATAAAATTTAAGCTAATAAATAACTAAATAGTATTAGATATTAATAAAGATTATAGTAGTTTATAAAATTTATATTATTTTATTTTATTTTATTTATAATTATTATATATTTTGATAATATTTTATTTTTTTTTCTAAGATCTGGAAAATTCTAGTATTATTTAATTTATTTATAAATTGCTTTAATTTCTTAGTAATTATATATTAGTATATTATATATATTCTAGATATATTTATTTTATTCTATTAATATTATTTTTTCTAATCTTTTATTTTAGCTATTAATTTTAAGAGTAATATTTAATTTTTTTATTTTATTTATAAGATTTTTATTTTTATTTTATTAAAAGATATTTTAGAATTCTGCTAGCTTTTTATTTTAATAGTTTATTTATCTGCTAAGAGTATTTATTTTGCTATTTTTTTTTTTTTTATAATAGATAATTTTGAAATCAAATTATAAGAAGAATTCTGCTTATTAGATTTATTATTTATTTAAGATTTTAATTATTATAAATATTATTAAATTCTTATAATCTGAATATATAATAATCAAATATTTAGTATTTATTAGATAATATTGCTATTTTTTAAATATTTTAATAATAGCTATAAGCTTTTTATTTGGAATTCTATAATTAATTTCTAGTTTATTTAATTTTTTTGAAAAGTTATTAATAATCTGGAAATATTCTTAATTATTTTGCTATCTAAGTTATTTATTAAGTGCAAAATCTAATATATTAGTCTTAATTTTAAAGAATTTCTATAGATTTATTTTATAGAGAATAAGTTCTGATATAACTTATTTTTTAATATTAATAAAAGCTTTATATATTTCTAGTACTTATTTAAAAAGTTATTTATTTTTTATAAGATTTATAAGAAATTTTGTAATCTTATTATAGTTTTTAATAAATTATTTATAAAAGTTAGTATATTTAAGAAATATTCTGATATTTTTAATATTTTAGAATTTGGGCTAATTTTTAATTATTTTATTTTTATTTTTTTATATATTAATATATTCTAGTTTAATTATATATCTGAGATAATTAATTTTCTGAATATAGAAATAACTTTTTATTAATTTAATTAATAATTTAATATTTTAGAATATTTATAATATTTGCTATATATATTGCTAATATATTTTAAAATTCTTAAAATAGATAAGAATATTATCTAGATAGGCAATATAGAAAATATTAAGATATTTATATAAAATATAATTAATTATTTCTTAGAAAGATATAGATATATTAGTTAATAAGAGATATTGATTTTTAATAATAATATTATTAAATTATTTATAATTAATATATAGCCTAAATTTGCTATTTTTTTTGGATATAAATATAATTAGGTATTTTGCTAGTAATTATAATAGTTTAATATAGCTTCTTTTAAGTTTTTATTAAGATATTTTCTGAGTATTTTGAGTTATATTTTATTAAGTCTGTAAATAAGGAAGAATTTAGGCTGAGTTTTTTTCTTAAGTAGGATTTTATAGTTATAAAGCCTATATTCTGAGAGTTTATTCTTAAATTTTTCTGAGAATAGATTAGTAAATTTCTAGTATTTTTATAGAATTCTAGCAAATATAAGTTCTAGTTCTTTTTCTATTTCTGCTATTTAAAGAAATAAGAGGTATTTTTAAGTATTTTTATTATTATTTTTTAGTTTTTTTCTAGTATTATATTTTAGTATTATTTATTCTTATTTGCTGAATTGGGTTAAGTTATAGTATATTCTTTTTAAGATTTATTGCTGCTTTTTCTAGCTGAACTGATTTATAATAGTTTATTTTATAATTTTATAATTTTTTGCTGCTTTCTATTATTATTTTATATTAGATTAAGTTTTTTATAGTCTTTATATATTTATTATTCTAATTTATTTCTGCTTTATATTTAAGAGTTTATATTTTATATAATTTTTTTATAAGCTATTAGTTTTGCTAATTTAGAGATATTTATAATTCTATTTAAGTACTTTTTTTATTAGCTATTTTTAGTAATTAGATTTTATTTTTTTGCTTTTAATTATAATTATTTTTATAAATATAGCTTATTTTTAGAAAATCTGGCTAATAATCTAATTAATTTAAGAATTATATTTTTAAGCTATAGAAATTCTAATATAATTTTATTATATATTATATTTATAATATTAAATTAATTTATTATTTTATATTTATTAATTATTATAAATAAGTAATTAGTTTTTTTATTAATTAATTTTTAATTATATATAATTAGTTTTTTTTAATTATAAGTAATTAAATAGATTTTTTTCTATTTTTATAATATCTTATTTTTATTAATTACTAATAGTAAGATATAGTTTCTTTATATATTGCTATTAATAATAATATTATATTATTTTCTATAGATTTTTATATAAAATTTTAGATATATATAATAATCTATTATTATTATATAGAGAGATTATATAGTTTTGATTAGCTATTATCTCTTTATAGGCAATCTTTTTTTTAGGGGAATCTTGAGCTGTCTGCTGTGAGAGGTTTTTGGCTTGCTATCTTCTATAATTGCAAATTCTGTGCTTTTCTTTATTCTGGTGCTATTGCTATATTTTCTGATAGATATAAATTATGCAGCTTAGAGTAGTATATTGCTATTATTATATTTATTTATTAATATATAATTATAGGCAATCTTTTAGTAGCTTAATATATATATTATAATATTTCTTATTGAGGATTTCTCTATATCTAATAGCTAGTTTTTTAATTGCTTAGAGGATCTATTTATATTTTTTAATAGAGAACTATTTATATTTAACTTTCTTATAGAAATAGATTCTATAGCTATAATATATATAGAAAATCTATATAATATTGCAATAGTTAATATAGTAAAGACTAATTTATAGATTTTTATATTATATTATTTTAATATTTTATAGTAGAATATATATAAAGAATTTTTATAGATTAAATTTATATATAATATATTTAATTTTAATATTTATTTTTCTTTTTAAGAGCTTCTAATATTATAATTTTTATTTTTTATATTAAGGGTAATAGGTTCTGGTAGATTATCTAGTTATTAATTCTGGGATATTTTTTTTTAAGATTTATTCTTATTTAGATATTTCTAAAATATTTTATTTATTAGTTATATTAAGCTTATTTTCTATTGCTAATATTATCTAGTATTTATATTAGTATTAGAGAGGATAGTATTTTTTATTTTATTTTCTAGAGCTATTAAGAAAATTATTTAAATAGTTTAAATTGCTAGAATTTATAATTATATTATAAAGTAGGCTATATCTGTCTATTATTAGCTATTTTTTTTAATACTTTTAGAAATTATTTTAAGTTTTTTTTGCTTAAAGATATAATAAGTAATTATTTTTATAATAGAATATCTAATTAAAAAATCTATAATTAATAGAATCTGCTATTTATTTAAGCTAAATATTTTTGCTTAGCTAATTAGGTTTTTATTATTATATAATATTTATCTATTATTTTTCTAAAATAGATTATTAGTTTTATTTTCTTAATTAATAGCAATTTCTAGCAAAATATCTAAATTTGCTATAATTAAAGCAGTTTTTATTTCTTTTCTAAATATATTATTATCTAATTATATTAAATTCTATAAAGCTAATATATATATTATTATTTTATATTATATTAGAATATTATTAATAAGATTAGTTTAATTATATATAGAATTATTAATATTTTTTGCTAATATTAGATCTTATCTAGAAGCTCTATAGCTAAGCTATCTTTTTCTATTATTTTTCTATTTTTGCTTAAAATTTTTATTATTAATATATATAGCTATAGCAATATATTTAGCTAGATTATTAGATTAATCTAGCTTATAGAATTTATTTTTTACTAAATTCTTAAATCTTTTATAGAATTTAGATATTAATATTTTATTATTCTAATTAATTTTTCTATTAAGTTAATAAAATCTAAAAATATATTCTAATACTAATTTCTATTATTATAGAGCTATAAGAGCTTATTTTGCTATTCTTTTTTATCTAGATTGCTAAATACTTTTTTAATAGAATTTTTAAATTCTTAAAAAGAATTAAAAATAGCTTTTATTTTTTTATTATAGTTATTAGAATATTTATAATTATTAAGATAATTATAGAGTAAGAATTTGAACTAAGCAAGAATATTACTAGTAAGATAGATCTCTATAAAAATAACTTTCTTATATTTCTTTATAAATTAGGCTTTATAATATTAGAAATAGGCCTTATACTAAATAATAAAGGCTTAGAGAGTACTTTTTTCTTCTTTATAGATAGCTAGTTATTCTATTTTATAACTCTTAATTTAAGTTTTTCTTCCTAGAAAAATTTTCAATATAGGCTTATAGAGCTTTAATCTTCTGCTTAAGCTTATTACAAGTCTTATAGCGAGAGGTAATAGATAAGATAGGGGGTCTGGGGGGAGATATTATATTCTGTATTATTCAAGGGGAGTATACTAAATCTTTCTTAAATAAGAGTTATCAAAATATAATAAGTACTGCAGTAATCCGAAGATTCCAAAATATATAAAGGATTTATACTAATAAGAGCAGTGCCAAAACTATCCTTAAATACAGAATAATAACTAAAGCTCTAAATATAAGTATTTACTGCCTGATATAGGCTATTAGATCAGAATATAATCTAATACTTAGATTGATAACTAAAGAGCTATATACTATAATCTATCTAATAGTAATAAATGTGTTCTTATATATCCAGCTTTTTAGTTCTGGACTGCAAGAGTTGTCGATCGATTCTATCAGTCCAAGATTATATCGATAGGACCAATAAGCAGTCCTGTCGGTCCATACCCTAACCCTGGGTTATATAATCCTGTTCTCTTTTGTGGGTCTGCACTAGAGTGTTGGACTCTCGGCTCCAGGAGTCCCGTTCCGGGCAATCTGGGCGCTGTGCCTTTTCCCTGTTGTGACCTGCATGTTGGATAGGTCATAACACATAGCTATACTATACTTACTAAAATCCTCTTATATATAGCAAATATAGTAGCTATAGTAGTTATAGCAGCTATAGCTAAGCAGCAATTTAGAGATTTCTTGCTTTTCTATTTTTATTTCTTATTATTTTTTTATAGAATTATAGATAGAATTATTCTATAATTACTCTTTTAAAAATCTAGTTTTTTATTAAAAGATATTTAGCTTAATATAATAATATTTTATTTTTATTATATTTTGCTGCTTTTATAATTTTAGATTATTATAAATATATATATTTTTTATTTTGCTTTAAATCTATTTATAGCTTTAATGTTTTTTATTATATATAATAGTTGCTATTTAAAAGAATTATATTTCTATTATTTTACTAGTATCTAATTTTAGTTTTTATATCTTTTTGTTTTTTTAAAGCAAATATCTCTTTAAAAAGCTCTTTTATAAGAGATCTATATTTATTTAGAACTAGAGTAAAGCTTAGTCTTATATTTATTTATATCTAAAACAGTAGTAAATTAGTAGCAGCTTTTTAATAAGCTTTATATAGAAATTTAAATATATATTTTATAAAATATCTAATATAATTATTAATAAAAATAAAATTATAATAATTTAATATTTATTATATAGTTATTTAAGCTTCTTATTAAGCTAATTAGTTTTTATATTATAAAGTATTTAGCTAATTACTAATAATAGTTTACTAAAAATTTCTATTCTTATTATATATAGATTATAGCTATCTAGACTAAATTGCTTTTATTTTCAAAAATAATTAAAAAATATTATAATATAGCTTTTAAAGCTTATATATAATACTTTTTTTATAAATAGCTTCTAAATAATATTTATATTAAATCGATTAAAAAAGCAATTAGTATTTATTCTAATAATTAAGAAATTTTAGCTATTTAAAGCTAGCTAATAAGCTAAAAAACAGCTAGACTAGTCATTTTATATAAAGCTAATTACTATTTTTAGATATTTTTATATTTTCTTATTTACTTGCTTTACTTTGCTATTAATATTAAAATAATAAGCTATAAATAGATATTAATTAATTATAATTATTTTATATAAAAGTAATTAAAAAGATTAAGCTAATCTAACCTATAATTACTAATAATTAATTTAAAAGAATTATAGATTTTTATTAAATATTATAGAATTAGCTTATATATTTCTTAATTATTATTAAATATATAGCTTTAAATTAAATATATTTAAAAAGAAATTTATAATTATTAAAAAATAATATAAATTATTTTTTATAAATAGATTTATTATAAAATTAATTAAAATTAAAATCTAGAATTAATTTAATACTAATAAAAATAGATTATAATAATCTCTAATATAATTATTAAATAAAAATATTTTTCATAAATATATTATTTTAATAATAATTTTTTAAAATATTAAATATAATATTTTGCTTTAACTAGCTTAATAAAAATAAATTTATTATCTGCTATAGAATTGCAATTATAAAATATTCGAGTTTAGAAAGCTAGAGCTATTTTTAATATTAAAATACTTTTTAAATATTCAGAATATAATTAGCTATTTCTTTTTAAATATCTATTTTTTTTTAGAAATATTTTTATTTCTAATTAAATTATTTCTAGCTAAAATTTATATTTTAGATCTAAAGTTATTATTATATTTTATAAAATAGCTAAATAATTCTTTTAAAATATAATATTATTATTAAGAAATTTAGAAAAATTAATTTAAATAAGAAAATTAAAATAGATTAAAAAATAATAAAAAAAGCTAATTATTATTCTGTTTATTCTAAGCTTAATATAAAAATATATTTAAATATAAAATATTTTTATTTAGCTTAGATATAAAATAAAATTAAAATTTAGTAAAATATTTTAAGCTTCTATAACCTATAAGAAAGAATAAAGAATTTATATATATTATAAAGCTTAAATAATTATATTTTTATATACAAAATTATAGCTAAAAGCTTTTTATTATAAATAATATAGTTTCTTTATATCTTTATTAATTATATTAAATAATAATATAAAGAATTCTTTTTTAGAATATTATAAAAAATATTATTCTAAAATTATTTCCAAATAATCTATTTAGAATTTGATTATATTAAGATTAGTATTATAATAAATATATATTTTAATATATTAAAGATTATCTATTCTTTTTTTATTTATATAAATAGAATTTTTTAAAATAAGATATATAAGAAAAGAAATAAAATTAAAAAAGTTTTAAATAAAATATAGAGCTTTTTATTTGTATATTATATAGATATTCTTAAAATCTATATAAATTTTAATATTAGCTTCTATAATAAAGCTAAAATCTTTATTATTATAAAAGTATATTTCTTTAGATCTAGATTTAATCTAGCTTTTTATAATTATTAGAAAATTTTCTAAAGATTCTTTATATAGTTTTATTAAAAGCTTAAAAAGAATATTAATAGATTATCTAAATATACTATTATATATTTATTAAAATATTTTAGAAAGTACTAATAATATATTATTAGAATATAGTAAGCGAGTTAGTTAATTAAAAAAAATATAATTAGCTATTTAAATAGACTAAATTATATTTATAAAACTATAAAATATTTCTTATTTTAAATAAAGATTTTAGTATTTTTTTATAAGTAATAGAAGAAATTTATTCTATTTTATAATTTTATTAAAAAATCTAGTAATTTATATATAAGTACTATTTTCTATTTTCTTTATATATAAAAAGAATAGTATAATAAGTACTATAATAATTTAAGAATTCCAAAATATATAAAGAGTTTATACTAATAAAAGCAGTACTAAAACTATCTTTAAATATAAAATAGTAACTAAAGTTCTAAATATAAGTATTTATTATCTAGTATAGGCTATTAGATCAGACTATAAATAATATTATAATTCAATACTTAGATTAATAATTAAAGAGCTATATTTATAATCTATCTAATAGTAAACTGTGTATTCTTATATATTTAGCTCTTTAGTTCTAGATTATCTAGCTTATTTTATAAGCTAAGCGAGCTTTTTTTTTTATAACTCTAATTCTAATTATATAAGTAATATCTGCTAATTATTCTAATATTAGATTTCTTTCTAATCTAGTATTTCGACTATTATTCTATATACTTTATTTATAATCTATATATTGGATAGATTATAATATTTTTTTTCTATTAATTACTATTTTTAATAATTTTCTGTAAATTATTTCTGCTTTTCTTAGTATATTATTCTATCTTTCGAATCAAGATATCAAGCAGAATTACTAAGAGTTATTTTCGCTCTAAGAAAATTAAATAAAAAAAACTTTTCTCTTATTTTTTAAAATACTATTACTATATTTTCTTATTTTTTTTATAAAAACTATAATATTTTATTCTATTATAATTCCTTTAAAATTTTCTTTTTATTATATAAAATATATTTATTTAGATTATTTTTATTATAATATTTAGAATCTAAATATTATTAAAATTTATTAAATTAGTATTTAGTATTAATATTTAAAAATTAATTAGAATTTATTAAAAGCTATTTTTATAATATAATAATAAAAATTGAATATTTTAAAAAATAAAAATAAATATAATTTAATTAAATAATATATATTATCTATTATAATTTTAATAATATAAAAAAATTAAATATTTAGCTATTAAAAAATTAATTAAAATATTAAGCTATTAATATCTAAAAAAAACTTTTCTAAAAAATATTCTAATTTAATTTTAAAAATATAAATAATATTAATTAATTAATTATAAATTTAAATATATATAAAATAAAAATTTTTTTATAAAAATTTTAAATTTTTATTCTAAATTAAAATTAAATTTTTAAAATTTAATTTTTAATTCTAATTTTATTTTATTTAAAAATATTTTAAAATTTTATTAATTTTTTATTTTTTATAATAAATAATTTTAAAAATTAAATTTTTATAATTTAAATATATAATAATTAAATATTTAATATTAATTAAATAATAATAATTTTTTTTAATATTTTAATAATAATTATAAATTTTTATTAATTTAATTAATAATTTAATATTTTAAAATATTTATTATATTTATTATTAATATATTTTAAAATTTTTAAAATAAATAATATAAAAAATATTAAAATATTAATATAAAATATAATTAATTATTTTTTTAAAAAAATAAATATATTAATTAATTTAAAAAATATAATAATATATTTATAATATTTATAATAAATTTTAAAAATTATTTTTTATAATTAATATATAATTTAAATTTATTATTTTTTAAATAAAAATATAATTATATATTTTATTAATAATTATAATAATTTAATATAATTTTTTTTGGAATTTTTATTAAAATATTTTTTAATTATTTTAAATTTTATTTTATTAAATTTATAAAAAAAAAAAATTTAGACTAAATTTTTTTTAAATAAAATTTTATAATAATAAAATTTATATTTTAATAATTTATTTTTAAATTTTTTAAATTTTTATATATTTATTATTTTAATTTATTTTTATTTTATATATAAAAATTTATATTTTATATAATTTTTTTATAAATTATTAATTTTTATTAATTTAAAAAATATATAATTTTATTTAAATATTTATTTTTTAGCTATTTTTAATAATTAATTTCTGCTTTTATTTTTAATTATAATTATTTTTATAAATATAGCTTATTTTTAAAAAATCTAGCTAATAATTTAATTAATTTAAAAATAATATTTTTTAAGCTATAAAAATTCTAATATAATTTTATAATATAATATATTTATAATATTAAATTAATTTATTATTTTATTTATATCTATTAATTATTATAAATAATTAATTAATTTTTTTATTAATTAATTTTTAATAATATATAAATAGTTATTTTTTAATTATAAGTAATTTAATAAATTCTTTTTTAATTTCTATAATATTTTATTTTTATTAATTACTAATAATAAAATATAATTTCTTTATATATTATTATTAATAATAATATTATATTATATTCTATTAATTTTTATATAAAATTCTAAATATATATAATAATCTATCTTTATTATATAGAGAAACTATATAATTCTAATTAGCTATTATTCTTTTATAAATAATTATTCTTTTTAGAGAATTTCAAATTGCTTATTATAAGAAATTCTTAGCTTATTATCTTTTATAATTGCAAATTCTATACTTTTTCTTATTCTAATACTATTATTATATTTTATATTTAGAATTTCTCTATAATTTAGAGCTAATTTTTTAATTATTTAGATAATCTGGTTATATCTTTATATAGAAAACTATTTATTTCTATTTTTCTTATAAATATAAATTTTATAGCTATAATATATATAGAAAATATATATAATTATATAGTAATTAATATAATAAAAATTAATCTAAAAGTTTTTATATCTAATAGTTTTAATATTTTATAGAAGAATATAAAGAAAGAATTCTTATAAGCTAAATCTATAGATTATATATTCGATATTATTTTCTTTTTTAAAAGATTTATATTATATTTTTATTTTTAGTATTAAAAGTAATAGATCCTAATAGATTATCTAGCTAATAATCTTAAAAAATAGACTTTTTAAAATTTCTTCTTATTTAAATATTTTTATAATATTTTCTTTATTAATTATAGATATTATAATAAAATCTATATTTTCTAAATTATTTTTATATTTATTATAAATTATATTAAATTCTTTTTTTATTACTATTATTATTTCATATTTATATTAGTAATTATAGAAATAATATCTTCTATTATATTCTCTAGAGCTATTTAAAAATAAATTAATCTAAATTATTAGAATTAATAGTTATAATATAAAATAAGCTAAATCTGCTTATTGCTAGCTATTTTTTTCTATATATTTTAGAGGATTATTCTAAGTTCTTTTTAATCTAAAATATACTAAGTAATTATTATTATAATAGAATATCTAATTTAGAAATCTATATTTAATAAAATCTGCTGCTTATTTAGATTAGATATTTTTGCTTAGTTAATTAGATTTCTATTACTATATAATATTTATCTATTATCTTTTAGAAATAGATTGCTAATTTTATTTCTTTAGCTAATAATAATCTTTAATAAAATATTCAGATTTATTATAATTAAAGCAGTTTTTATCTTTTTTCTAAATATATTATTGCTTAGCTATATTAAACTCTATAAAGCTAGTATATATATTATTACTTTAAGCTATTTTTTTAATACTAGAGCTTATTATTTTATAGCTATAATCTTTTTCTAATATTAGTCTAATATTTCTAGATTTAAGCTTTTTTTTTTAATTTTTCTATTCTTTATTTATAGAATCTATCATTAATATAGACTGCTTTAGCTATATATTTATAGAATTTATTAGATCTATCTTTCTTTAAAATTTTATTTTTAAATTATTTATAATATTAAATTAGAAGAAATTTATTATTCTAATTAAAATATATTATAATTTGCTAGAATTATATAATATATTTAAAAATTAATTTAGTTTGCTTAAGCTATATAAAAGCTATTTTGCAATATATTATTTATTAAGATTATTAAAGATTTTCTTAAATACTTTTTTAAATTAATTATAGTTTTGAAAAATTTCTTATATTTTATTATCTTATAATATTATTAAATTTTCAAGATAATTATATATAGTAGATTTAAATTATTTAAGAATATTTCTTTTTAATTATTATTTTATAAAAAGATCTTATTTTCTTTTATAAAGAATTAGATCTAATAATATCTAAAATAGATATAAAGCTATATAAGAAAGCTTTAAAATATATCTTATTTATTTTTCAAAAGAGCTAGATTGCTTTAGCTTAAAAATCTTATTTTAATAGATCTAACTAAGCTTTGTAATTTCTACTTTAAAAGCTTTAATGCAGATATTTAGAAAAATATTCTATTATTCTAATTTTTATTAATAAAAAAGTAGAGAATATTTTCTAATTATCGCTAGTAGCAGATAGAATTAGAATCTGCTAAAAAGCTATTATTAATACATACTTATTTAACTATATTTGTTATTATCTTGCGCAATCAAGACATATATACTCTTTTATATAGTATACAGTAGTCCAGAATACATTATTTGGTAGCTATACTTGGTCTATATAAAAGAAATACAGAGATTAGGGTTCAACTCTGGCCTTGGCTAATTACTGTCTCAGAGTAGTATATCTCTGTCTCAGTCTACCCCCTTGATTACAGGAGGCAGGCTAAAGACCTGTTGTCTTGGAGAGCAATAGAAGAGAAGAGGGAGCTTGTAATCAGACTCTTTCTCTAAGTTGTAAGCGCAAGTGACCTTTGCAAGAATGCAAGCTTTTCTTCTATACAGCGGCAATTAATATATATCTACTTAATTATGTTTGCTATTATCTTGCGCAGTTAAGGTATGCATACTCTTTTGTATAGTGCAGTAATCTAGAGTATATTAATTATATTTTATATTATTTAAGAAAAGTATATTAAATTATTTTTAATTAAGAGTTATTAAAATATAATAAGTACTATAGTAATCTGAGAATTCTAAAATATATAAAGAGTTTATACTAATAAAACTAGTATTAAATCTATTTTTAAATATAGAATAATAACTACAGTTCTAAATATAAATATTTACTATTTAATATAAGCTATTAGATTAGATTATAAATAATACTATAATCTAAAATTTAGATTAATAACTAAAAAGCTATATCTATAATCTATTTAATAATAAGAAATATATTCTTATATATCTAGCTTTTTAGTTCTGGATTGTCTAGCTTGTTCTATAAGCTAGGCAAGCCTTTTTTTATAATTCTAATTCTAGTTATATAAGCAATATTTGCTAGTTATTCTGATATTGGATTATTCTCTAATCTAGCGTTCCGACTATTATTTTATATACTTTATTTGTAATATATATATTAGATAAATTATAACAAATAGATATTATTATTAGTAAAAAGCTTGCTTATATCTATTTTTTATTTATTAAATCTATTACTTATTAATAGAATTTTAAAAATTAATCTTTTAATATAGAATATAATAAATCTTAAAATAATATAAAGATTTCTTTTTATATATTTATTTTAATATAAAAGCAGAGCTAAAGCTTTCGATTTATTAAATAGATTAGCAAAATCGCAAAATTTATATAAGAAATTATTCTCTATTTCTCTATCTGCTCTTTTTTTGCTATTAGAATAGAATATTATTATATTTAGAATAGTATTAATTTTATAGAAATTTATTATTAGAAATTAGATTTATTTCTGCTTTTTATAATATTTGCTTTTTAAAAAAGCTAGAAAAATACTTTCTAATATATCTTCTAAAATTATATTTAAAATCTTTTTATTTTTATATTATTTGCGCTTTTTATCTATAGCAATCTCTTTTTAATATTAAGCTAAATCTACTAATATTATATTTAGAAAAGATTAAAAATTAAATTTTAAGCTAAATCTAGAATTATATATATATAAAATATTATTATCTAATTATTAATATTTATTTAAAAAGAGATTATATATATGATATATTTGCTTTTTAGCAAATCTAGTATTATTTTTAGATTATAAATTATAAATAAATAAATTTATTTAAAATTAAATTTTTATATTATATATTTGCTTATAATATTATAATAATTATAATTTATATTTATTTATATATTAAAAAAATATTATTTATATAAGTAGAAATTAAAAATAAAAAATTATTTATAAATTTCTATATTTAGCTAATAGATTTAGTATAAAATAAAATAAAATTTGAAATTTAGTAAATTGCTTTTATAAGAGATTTTATATAAATATTAAATATTTTCTAATATTTTATTTTTTTCTAAAATATTTTTATTAATTTCTTATAATTATATTCGAGATATTAGAATTTATAAAAAAATAATAGATAATTATAAATAAGATATTTTATAGAATTATATTATAGATAAGCTTTTCTATTTTAGCAATTATTATAAATATTATTAGAAATTTATTATATATACTAATATAAGTTTTATATAGCTTATTTATCTATATTTATATCTAGGCTATTTTTATATAATTAGCAATTATTTTCTCTATTATTTTATTTATTTTAATCTTTTTTTATATTCTAATTTATATTAATAATAATAATATCTATTATTAGAATATTTTTATTTTGATTTATTATTATCTTTTTATTTAAGCTAGCTTATTCTAAAATAATATTTAGTATATAATTAATCTATATTTATTGCTTAAAACTCTAGATTTCTATTATCTATTAATTGCTATATAATATAATAATAATTTTATAAATTTATTATAAAAGTTTAATATATTCTATTATTAAATACTATATTAGAAATATTATATAATTATTAGCAAATTTAATATTTAGCAAAAATTACTTTTTTTTAAATAAGCTATTATTATTTCTGAAAAAGCAATTTCTTTAATTCTATAATTTTCTATTAAAATTTGATTATATTTAGATTATATTTTTAAATAATTATTTTTAAACTGCTTTTGTTTAAAACTTTAAGCATTTTTCTTATAATTTTATATTTTAATATTACTTAGCTCTTTTGATATATTATTTAAGCTTTTTATATTAATAATAAAGAAATATAGAAGCTAATTTACTATTTTTATTTTATTATATTTATATAGTTTTCTAGTTAGAAATAGCAAATTTATATAAAAGTCTAATTCTATAATTCGATTTATATAGAAATAAAAGGCTATTCGAAAATTCTTAATAAAGCAAATAATCTAATAATTTACTATTAAGCTAGAAAAAATATAATAATAGCAAATTAAAAAGGTTATATATAAAAAGCAAAATAATTTATTTTATAATAAAAATAATATATATATAATAAAATATAAATAAATATAATAAAAGCTTTAATAAAAAAAGCTATATAATAAGCTTAATTTTTTAGCTTAAATACTAAATTACTATAATAATATTAATATAATATCGCCTTAATATTATATAATTAGAATCATATTTCTATATTATTTTAGCTTGCTAGCAGCTTAATATATAAGCTGCTAACAATACTCTCTCTTAGCATAGCAAATCTTACTACTATTTGGGCACTCTTACGAGTCGAACTGTAGAGTCAGACCCTCATATTCCGTATGATAAACAAATATATCTGCTATTCTTCTCGACAATATCAACGGATAGACTCTAAGACAAGTATTTTTGAATGCGCAGCAATATTTCCTGACCAACAATAAGCGCATTGAATTCAAGTACGGTGCTATGACGCATTTCATTCTAGACAACTCGGGTGATAATTTGTTCCGGCCTATCAGGATGCTGGGGCAGGGAAATTTTTGGTAGGTTGTGGTGGCCTTTTCAATGTGCTCTGCTGACAATTCTCAATTTCTTTCAGAGGAGTAGATCTCGTCTGGAGTGCGCGGAGCCTGAGGGAAGTATGCGCGCATGAGAGTCGCGAGAGGAAAGACTCGGAGAAGGATCGAGAGGTACAAACTGCCCTGATCAATAGACTGCAACAACTGAAACGACTCTCTAATATGCACGTTGTCGAGATGATAACAAGCTATACCGATAACGACTATATCTCGTACCTTATGGAGCCCGTGGCAGACTACACCCTCGAGACATTGCTTGCGTCTAGAAACATCACCCCCGATTGCAAGAGCATGCTCAGATTATTCTATGGCTGTCTCGCAAGCGCAGTGAACTATCTTCATCAGAACAAAGTCAGACACCGAGATCTGACAGCCAGGAATATCCTTATCCGGGCTGATCAGGTTTACGTTGGCGACTTTGGATCCGCTTACAACTGGTCGCAACAGACGCGGAGCGCCACACGACATTATTTTACACCCGTCAGCCCGGACTACATGGCTGCTGAACTGGCCAAAAGAGAAGAGCGGGATCCAAAAAGCGACATGTTCTCTCTGGGTGTGATTTTCCTTGATATGACTACCTAGTTGCTCAACCGTTCAATCGGAGAATTAAGGAAGGCCCTCCGAAACCACGCCAGGAGAAACAAATCGAGCACCTCACATGTCTATGCTAGTTTGTCTGGGGCTGTAGAGTGGTTGGTGGGGCTTCGTGAGAGCAACACAATCGAGCACGACAACGAGCCCTTCGTCTAGGTGAGATCTCTGATACAAGAGAAGCCGCAAAACCGACCAACTGCAGCAGGCCTTATGCAGGATACCCACGACTCGCCCCCTTTCTTCTGTTCTGCTGCTTCAGGTGCCACGGAGAGATCGAGGAGCGAGAGTTCGAATACAAATCTCCGATGCACCTTGAAGGGCCCTTGCCTGATTCTCTAGACACAAGGAACACGGTCGCAACCATCTTTGGCGAAGGTGGGAGCAGCAACAATGTTTCGCACATGCAATCAAAGAAGGTCGAAGAGGTAGAGAGGCGGATGGACGTCTCACAGGACGTTAGAGATCAGACCTCGCCCGTCATGACTGGCATTGAGGCTTTCTCTAGTGACCACAGTCTTTTGCTGACCACCGTTTCAACACCCGCGGCTCCGTCGAAACCACTCAGACGACCGAGTATCCTGTGACACCGACTGTGACGGGAATGGTTCTCAACACCATTTCGAGTTATCTGAAGTCTGGGATGATTCAGACAGCAGCTCTGATGAAGCACTAGAGACCAAGCTGTTGGAGGGCGGGCCCGGGTTACAAGACCTAGAAATTATCTTGGAGATTGACGAGGCGTCTGACAGCGGAGACGAAGCCAATCCTTCATTACAGCTGGACTCTCAAGCGGCAAATTTGTTCAACGAGATGCCAGAAGGGCCTTCAGACAAGCAGCAAGATGGGGACGAGCAGCAAGGTAAGGACGATCAGTTGGCATTACTAAACATGAGCACAAACAATACCACCGGTGTGAGTGCTCTGTCTACGGATATACTTGTTCAGAGTGAGCACTTGCCAAATCTTCTTCATGCACAACCCACGACTGCGAGGGAAACACTAGAGACGACCACCATCCAATGCAGCGCAGATGATGAAATTTGCGATGCGCCTCGCCGCGCCCAGTCCAACAACACGAAGAATACCACCTGCAAGGCCGAGGAGGATGAACCTACAACACGCCACTCCTTACAGACTTGGACCCACCAGAGCCTACGCATCCAGGGCTGGTTGACGCAAAGAATACTTCAGAACATGCCCCGGGTCGGCCACAAGTTGAGGGCACTAATGATGATCAAGGTGTGGGTGAAGCGAGGAAGCCGGGTCAAGAAAAACGCAGGGCTAGCAATGTCTACTTCAAAGCTATAGATGACTCGATAGGAGGAAAGGCGGAGTGGTCGACGCCATCCGCAACACCTTCGCAGCCTTCCGAGCCCCCTACCGCAGAAGCTGGAGGTGACCACCCAAAATGGACAATCCAAAGGAGGATTCTACCGAGCATAATCCCTCACCTGACGAGGGTCCGACCAGGTCAAGGAGACAGAAATCGTTCTCATCGAATGCGAAGCTTGCAAGATCGGACAAGCGGGCCGCCTGCTCTTGATTTACCTAGTGAGGCTATTCACGACAACTCGGCTAGACCGGAACAACGTGGTACATTAGGCCCAATTGTAACCTCAGGCCGAACTACTGATGCCGATCTGGATCATGAGAAAGATGAGAGCCCAGAAAGAACGAAGACCAGCAAGCGCACTCCACCGCCAGTCAAGCCCGGCCTGAGCTCAAGTTCTGAAGGCAACTCTGAGCAGACCAGCGATACCCCAGTTGGAACAGCCACGGAAACGAAGATCACGTCCAAGAAGGCTGCAGTGAAGCCGAGCCCAGAGACAATCAACCCTGAGAGGGAGACACAGCAGGCATCGGAGGTCGATCGGGACATGAGGAGCCAGCGAGGGGCACAACAAGTGTGTCAGGGCGCTCATCAAGTACGATGTTGATGTTGATGTGAGGAGCAAGAAGTCCAGAGACCCTGCATTGCACCTCGCCGTCGAGAACGCCGGCTCCAAAAGCTACACCAAACTGATGTGGTTGCTCGTTAATGCCGGGGCGGATCTGAACAAGCTCGACGGCAACGGAGACTCGGCACTGACGAAGCTGTTCTCTGGGGCTGACTCGCTGCCCTTGGAGAAGCACCGTCTTGAAGCTCCGGCTGTGCTCCTGCACGGCGGCATCAAGGTGAACGAGCATGCGCCAGGCACAGGGGATACACCTCTGCACCTATCTGTCCGCCGCAAAGACAGGTGGGCTGTTGCTATGTTCCTCTACAAGGGCGCAGACGTCAATGCGAAGAACTCTTCCGGCTCGACACCACTGCAGTTGACAGCGAACTAGTTTTGGGGTGATCTCAGTAGCGATCATGCCCAAGTCCTGCATCATTTGCTCCGAGCCAATGCGTCGATTGACGAGAGAGCTGGCGCACTCCAACGCACAGCCCTCCACCTTGCTGTTGTTTCAGGCACAGCATATGCCGTCAGACTGCTGTTAGACCACGGTGCTGATCCATTGTTAGTGGATAGCGGAGGCAGAGATGCTATGCAGCTGGCCGTCGGAGGGGCCGCCTGGTAATTCCAAGATGGCCAGTCACAACAGCATAGGGTCCAATCTATGGCATATCTGTTTCAGTCAGGAAAGAAGGCAATGCTTCAAGCCTTGCTTAATTGAAGCATGATATACGGGCGTGAGAAGGCAAAATTGGAACATTAAGAAACAGCAGAGAAGGTTGGTGTTGGCGTATATATAAATTAAGTATAATTGGGCTGACTTCTGCAGGAACAATTGACATATGTACTGACCGTCCTTGACACCTTTCTCTGATCAACGTGGCAGGTGATAAATAAATATGCAAGTTTATTCCGGGCGCTACTGGCAACAACATCGTTAGGATATTGGCCCAGCTTTGATTGTCCAAGGAGTAATGAGGTTTTGAATACTGATATATACTTAAGTAGTGATAGTACTGTTATACTAGAGGAGGAATATTAGAGTAATAGGTAAGGTCTTGTTGATTTAAGCGTGTCTAAAATAAAATACTAAGAAATAGTCTTTTGTACTATAAGCGATTCAGAAATTATGTATCTCTAGTCCTAAGCAGAACATATATATTTACAAAATTGAGTATTGTTATTTACATGAATGAAATAATACTATAGATGAAGTTACAATTATAGTACTTACTAAAGCCTTAATTTTTATTTTATTTCTTAAAATATTGAGTGACTTTGCAGATCTTTACAATTATTACTGTAGACGCGCTAAGATGCGAACCCTCACGTGGCACCCGCTGAAATCCCTCGTTCCACTACAGTAACAGTGCTCTCTTTCCGTTTTCATTGTCTGGCTGCATTCTTGTCACGGCCACCTCTGAACAGCCCACGTGTATATGAGGCCTGGCCCAGCTAGAGCTTGGACGGTGGACTGGAGTCGTGGGCGGGTGACGAAGCCCACGTTTACTGACATCTACCTCCTTCCCCCCAATGCTGACGATTCATTCAGACCGTACGTAATCGTTTCCTCGATCCGGGTCAACATCTCCTCTCCTCACTTTCCCGAGGGGCACAAGGAGCCCTGTCAGTGATACTGCCCACCACCCTCCCAATCATACAGCATGCGAGCGTGCGCCGAACACAAGAACCGCATACATGAGCGACCGGCCTTATAACGATACCCTCCTCCCCCCGGTGATGATCCTCCCTTCGCAGCGTCTGCTCAGACGCGTGCGCCGACAGAGGCGGCCGATCCTGGCCTTCCTGCTGCTGCTCTTCCTCCTCGACGCTCTCGTGCTCCTCCACCGCCGACCTCGCACAAGGCGGATCCCTCCAGGCGCGGCGGGCCGCGACGACGACAACACGACCGTCTTCATCGCATCCGTACACAGAAACACGGGCAAGATCCTGCCGGTATGGAGCGCCGCCGCGCTGGCCCTCGTCGACCATCTCGGCCCCGACAGAGTGTACTTCTCCGCCCTGGAGTCTGGGTCGCAGGACGACACCAAGGGAGAAGCTGGCTGCCCTGAAGGAGCAGCTGGACGCGCGGGGCGTGCCCAATACTGTCAGCCTGGGCATGACGGTCTATGAACAGCTGGAGGAGATGTGGGCGCGGCCCGACCCCTCCGGCCCGCGGGAGCCGGGCTGGATCTGGAACCAGGAGGACAAGCTGTACGACCTGCGACGCATCACATACCTCGCCGGCGAGCGCAACAGGGCGATGGAGCCGATGCGGGAGCTGGAAGAGAGGCGGGGCGTGCGGTTCGACAAGCTCCTGTGGATAAACGACGTGGCCTTCAGCGTGGAAGACTTTGTCACCCTGCTGCACACGCGCGGCGGCAGCTACGCAGCAGCGTGTGCCATGGACTTCAAGTACTCGTCGACCTATTACGACACGTTTGCGCTGCGCGACCATGACGGCCAGAAGACGGTCAGCAACTACTGGCCCTGGTTCCTGAGCCCGGCCTCCAAAGAGGCGGCCCTGCGCAGCGAGCCCATGCGTGTCGAGTCCTGCTGGAACGGCATGGTTGTCTTCGATGCGGAACCTTTCTACGGCGAGCAGGCGCTGCGGTTCCGAGCGATCCCAGACAGCCTGGCTGACCTACACCTCGAGGCGTCTGAGTGCTGCCTCATACACACGGACAACCCGTTGGCTGCGAGGCCAGACAGAGGGGTGTGGCTCAATCCCAACGTTAGGGTGGGTTACAGCGCCTCCACGTACAGGGCAGTTCATGGTAAGGCAGGGGCCGTGTTCCCAGGGCCGCTCACGACCGTGGTAGGCGCCTGGGCGAACCGTTGGCTGCGCTGGAGAGCAACACTGCAACAGCACCTCGAAAAGGTGACGGTCCTGAAGAGAGTAAAGCAGTGGAGAGAAACCACACCGCATGGTGAGCCATTGAGAAGCGAGACCGGGATCTCGTGCCTCATCAACGAGAAGCAGATCATGTGGATGAATGGCTGGAAGCACCTGTGAACTAAGGAGCCAGAGGAGTACTGGCGGGCGCATAGCCTCGAAGACATGTGATTCATCACATGCAGACGTGTATTTTCAAACTCTACATCTCTCGATCATGCAGATTCGAACCGTCAAAAATCATCTTATCCCGGAAAATATGGTGACCTAGCTCCCCCCTCTCTTTCCCACCTCTCCTTCCAACCGTCCTACCCAAACGCCTATATGCTCTGTAATGCCCGAGTCTATGTGTGTTGTAGATGCAGTCCGCCTCGTGACTTCCCAATACCCGCGCTCGCTGTCCAGCCGCCCTCCCTCAGGAGTCGTCGACGCACTGGGAAGGAGCTCACTTTGGGCATTTATTTGTTATGCCAGACAAAATTCCGCAACGAGTCCCATTCGTTGCTCTGCGCGTAGATGTAGGTCATACTACCCCTCAGGCTCGGCTGCAGGTCCTCGGGGTGGTGCCTGAACAGCCACATGACCATGCCCCAGCTCACGCTCGCAAACACGGGCCAGGCATAGTAGCTCACCCGGCTGCTCGCCGGTTCCCTGGAGATGAAGGGCAGCGCAAAGGGCGAGCCGTCCTTGACAGCCAGCCTTGCGAGGGCCAGGACCACGCGCGCGAAGACGTAGATGACGATCTGCTGGTTGACGCTCGAGATCTTGCCCGAGGTCCGCGAGCGGCCGCCGAAGACGACGTAGCCGCCCAGCAGGCCCGCGACCAGCGTGTCGTAGGGCCCCTCCTTGCCTGCCTCGCCGGGCCCATAGTGCTTCAGCAGCATGCACGTCAACTTGTATATAGTTGCAAACTTGGCAAGGTTGCGAGCGTGGGTGCGGGTGGCGCGAAACACGAGCCAGAACTTCTCCCGGAAGCTGTGTAGAGACATTGGTGAGCACATCAGCCAGGTGCGAGGCCACACTGGGCATGGGGGGGACACAACGTACGTCCCGGACCGGAATAGGAAGATCATGACCAGCGCATGAGGAAAGCGGACTTTGGTCCCGTATACGGCGCCATTGCGGGCGCCCTTGACTACGGCGAGGACGTCATGGTACCGAGGGTCGAGAATGATTCGCTCGATGGCCGTCTGTGGCAGGTGTTGCAGACATATATATTGTATCAGCGACCGGTACACTGGTAGCTGCAGCCTCCCGCACCGCACCGCATCGCACTGCACCTATGCAATCAAATCATTGCTTCCTCCATGACACACACCTGTATGCTCTGTAGAGACGCGGCCATGGCTGCGACTCTATCGAAGGCGCTTTCGGTCCGTTTGGGTTTGCTGGTAGGAGGTTGGGCCGTAGGAGCAAGGAGAGAGGATAGGGAAGGGCAAGTTGAGTAGAGTAGGAGGCCGAGGAAGGCGACGGCAGACGCGGTACCTCGGTAAGTCGCTACTGTAGATGTGCTCGTCCCCAGCACGCGAAGACTAGTCTGGTGCACGAGAGAAAAGAGAAGAAATACTGCGCGGTAATGAGGACGAGGGATGCAAAGAGAGAGGGAGAGGATCGGGATCAGGACCTGCAGGAGAACAGGAAAAATCCTCAGGTTGAATGGACGGGTTTCTTTTCTTTCCCCTTTGTTTTTCAGGTATGAAGTTGGTAGTCTGAACGAAGTCTGGGGTAACAGTCAGGGTTCGGCTTTCAACTAAGTATGGTGTACCGCTGCGTACCGGTAAGCCCCTGGGCAGGTCCCACGTTTGGTCCCCCGCGAGATCCCCCATGACGCACCTGAGAGCATGTACCCTCGGCACTACAGGGCACTACGACCACCTGCTACAGTACAAACCATTCAGTACGATGCGATGAAGAAGTACTTGCCATGTACTGAGTAGTATGCAGCACTGCGGTATTACTGTACCATAGTACCTTGCTGAGTACTGTACATAGTACTAACCATGCTATGTGACCGACCCTGGAGCCCCTGCATCCCCGGCCTGCACCTGCCGTGCCCGCCCTGACATGTGAAGATTCAGATCAAGGACCGCCCCCAACTGCCAGTAACGGTGTATCACTCGTGCATGGTTCTAGCCACCAACCCTATTATTGAGGACTCCTGGGTTTGTCTGTAGAGAAGTACGGACGTACATACACAATTCTTTTTGGCACCCACCAAGGCACGCAAGAAAACCTGCGCTCGCCCTCTGGAGACCATCATGGTAAATATGAATTATTTGTCCTGGTGTGTTTATCATGCACGATATCGACACATAAAGCGAGGTCTAAATGATAAGTCGGCTTTCCCGGTGCCATGGAGAGCACCCGCTGACTTTTATAGAGTTTCGGAATGCCCTCACCGCCCCCAGAGGAACAAAAATAAAATTTGTGTCCTGAACGTCATCCCCCGCCACCGTTTCCAAGTCCCATGCCTCAATCACCCCACCCTAAAAAGTCCGTCTTTCTCTTTTTATTTGCCCCCGTTCCCCGCCGGGGCCCATGTGTGTGTGAAGACTGCCACAAAGAAAATCCAGAATGTCCCACAAACATCGTAGGCACGCGTTCAAACAGGCGCACACATATCCATGGGCCGCAAAGAACTCCCAATTTTTCCTAGCATCCGGCCTAGATCGAGCAAACATGTCACCAGGTTTAAGGCTGCCACCAGCTCCCTTGGAGTGGAGCAAAGGGGGCTTCCTGTGCCCGTTCGACCTGGCGACCGGAGCCCATATCCAGGCTGTAGTGGGTATATGAAGAAAAGCAGTCGAGCAGAACAGAATCAAAGAATCTAGACAGGGCGGCGTGCCTCGCCTATGCATAGGGAGCCATCTACCCCAATAGGGGCACAGCCCCTTTGCGCCGCCTCGCCTGTATCGACAGAAGGAAACATCGGTTGGTCGGTCACCGCCATTCTTCGGTGGTGGTACAGGTGATCGGAGCTCTGATGAGATTGAATCAGTCTTCTCTGGTGACGGATAAAATTTCGCAGTAGCGCCTTGGTAATTAAGTTCAGCGTCTGCCATGGTCCGGCAGGAGTCGCTGGGTCGAGCAGCTGAGGTGCGGGTGACGGAAACGGTCTGAGACGGATCCTCTGCGCCTGCTCAGAAGTGAAATTCCATGTCGTGTTGTGTGTGGTCCATAGCCAATAAACTGTCTCGAGAGATCAAGACAACTGAAGATAAAAGATATATGAATATACGGGTCTGAGATCCAAGGCGAAGAAGGGTGGTGGTATACACTGGGCGCCACGGCTTTTAGTATCGGGCATCAGCAGCCCGGTAGCCGCTCATTCTGGGCTGCTCGCTGTACTGTACGCCCGTCATGGACTCGGGAGCTGGCGGTATATCGCCGCTGAGGGACCGCAGCGGTGGGAGCTCTGGCCGCTGGGCGTCTCTGGCTTGGAACTGTGCAGCAGGGGGCGCTGCCGCGGCGTTGTGGTGAGTAGCGGCAGCATGGTTGGTCGAGACGGCCGTCAGCTCGCCCCGCAGCTGCGAGTTCTCCATCCTCAGGGCAGCCAGCTCGCGGCGCTGCATCTCCATGTCGGAGACGGCTGAGTGGTGCTGCTGCTGGAGGTACTTGATGGTGTCGTTCTGGCGCTGGTGCTCGGAGATGGCTAGGATAGGCGGTGTTAGCAAACAGACGCAAGGTTTTCAAACCGCAGAGCCTTTGTCTGCAGACCAGGATGACTACTAACCTTTGGTGAGGATCTCCCACTTGGACGCCTTGGACCCGCGCTCCTGGGGCATCAGGTCCCTCAGCTGCTCGAACAGCTCCTTCATCTCTGTCCTCCGTTTCCGCTCGGCCAGCTTGTGGCTGACACGCAGCTCGGGGGTCCTGCTGTAGGGCTGGGCGCCCGCGTGGCCGTTGGCCTCCTCCGCCTGCAGGTCGCCCAGCTGCCTGTGCTGCAGGGAGTGGTGGTGCACGGCGGGAAACTCGCCCGAGTTACTCGACATGCGGTGGTAGTCGGGTGTAGCCAGACCCTCGTCCAACCTGCGCTGCCCAGGCGGCAGTCTCGACTCGGCGGTAAACTGGCTGCTGGCGAAGGACTCGGCGACACTGCTCCTCCTCGAGTCTATAAGCGAGTGAGCGGCCGACGGCAGCCTGTGCATCTCATCCTCGGGGAAAGCCCAGGCCTGGCCCTTGGTGGGCTCTGCGGCACGCGCAATGGTGCCCGTCGTAGGCCCGGTGATGGTAGGAGCGGTGCGGATAGCCTTGATCTGGTTGTCGAGGGGGATACGCTCGGTGCTTGGCTGGTAGCCATTGGAGATGCGGTGGATGGACAGCGCGTCGAGGCCCGTCCTCGGGTTCCGCTGCTGCTGCAGGGTATTCTGGATGGAGGTGGTGGAGTGGTTGGCGCTTGCGTAGGGAGACGGGCCGAGCCTCATGCCCCCAAACTCCTGGTTGATCCTGCTGTCGACGCTCTCGCGCCGGGACATTGGTTCTGCATCGCAGTTCAGAGCGGCGCTCGAGTCGATGGAGTAGGTGCGATCGACAAGCCGAGGGTCTGCGCGGGCGGGGCTGGTGGGGAGACGATGGATGCGACGCTCATGTTGCTGGTGACGGGTGATACCAGAGGCTGCGGTACCAGGTTGGTCGAGACGGGCGAGGGAGTCTTGTCCCCGTTGGGTTCGTGGAAACCTGAGCTGGTGGGACTGAGGATGCTGACGGCATTGTAGGAGGCGGCCGAGTTGTCTGGGGTTGCGCAAATCAGGTCAGCATCTTGTAGCAAGGGCAAGGGCAACACAGTGATTCAGAAGAGGAAGAGGGGCATGGAAGAAGGGGTCCAACGCACGCTTGCTGGAGGCGTCCGTGCTCGAGTAGTAGGCCGAGTCTCTATTGTCATCGGAGGGGTTGAGGACGCCGGCCAGACCTGCAGGAAACTTCTGCGATGCTGGGCGAGCTTGTTCGGTAGCCATGATGCCTTTTGTCGAAACGGATTGAATCAGCTGGGGCAGACTGATGCGGGACCCCAAGATGATGCGACTGGAGAGGACGGCCTGGTCGTGCAAGCTGGTTGTGGTATATAAGCAAGCAAATCACATATGCCAGTCGTCTTTCGGGTCGAGTATGGAGAACTGGTCAAAAGAGCGGCTTCCCTCTCTCGGGAGAGGAGCGGGAGTGTGTGGAGGCAGTCCGTCAAGGAATTGAGGTTTTTGAAGAGGAAAATAACGAGAGCGCGAGTTGATATCCTCAAGAGTTGGTAAGGCAAGCCGTAAAAATATGCGATCGAACGTGAATCTCTCGCAAGAGAATGTAAGAAGTCTTAGCCTAGTCGCAAATCGGGTGTCGAAAATCTATATCCAGAATCTGAGAAGTGAGACTCGAGGAAATTCGGGTATGCGAGGCGAATGCGCAGCAGAGTGTGGATGTTTCTGGACTCGTTCCGGTTCGTGACCCGTGATGGCCAGGTCAGGTCGAGTCTCGGGACACGCGATGTCGAGCAGAAGGACGGAACGGAGGAGGGAAGATGGGAAGATAGAGGAAGGGGGAGGAAGATGAAGAGGTGGAGAGTCGAGTCCTGATCCTTGAAAGAGAGAGAGAGAGAGAGAGAGAGAGAGAAAGAGGGCACAAGGCAAGGCACAAGGCGTCAACGGGACCCCCGCAACAGTCAGGTTAGGTTGATGAGAGAGAGAACCTGCAGGGGCGATGAGATGGGGGCACCATGGGCTCTGGGCTCGTGAACCGGGGACACTTTTCTGCCGCGGTTGTGTGCTTGTGGTGGACGGTGCGCTGGTAAGAGGATCAGGGGCCCTTGCGCTGACGGAGAAGAAAATAAAGACCAATGGGGGAAGTCAATCCTACAGGGAGGAAGGGCGAGCAGCAGTGGAGGAGGAGGGGGGGTGTGGGCGCGTGGGCGAGGGTGACGGCGCAGCGAGGCGAGGCGAGGCGAGGTGAGGATCGAGGATGAGGGTCGAGGATGAGGATCAAGTCCGCTCAACGCACAAGCCGACAAGACAGCACCACGAAGATGGCCCCAGTGCCAGTGCCAGTGTGTGCCCCAGCACGCGGTTTAACTCGTACTATGCTGTTTAGTTGAGCTGGTCTGGTGGATTGTGTGTGGGTGGCACCAGAAAGAGAGGCCCAGGGGGTGGGGAGAAGACCCATGTGGTCAGGTTTTACCACGGTCTGTTAGCGAGCGAGAAGGGGCGGCGGGAAGAGCCCTACCAGACGCAAGTACCTGGTATACTATGATGGCAGTTATACTCTGTAGGTTACTATTACTATGGGTGGCCGCGGCACATACTAGTACTCGTACTACCAGCATAGTAGTCACTTGTATGTTAGTACTGTAGCCAGTAACTTCCTTCGAGGGATCGTGGTATGTACATCCGAGGACGCGCACAGGACCTAGGCTGCCACAGTACCTGGGTACATCGATAGGTTCCCCCTCCCCCCAGTGGCCACGGGCCGGGACCACTCTCAGGTCCACTCCCCATGTGTCGCACACGGGCTCGCTACCCGCTCTCTCGTGCCCTCCAGCGGGCCCAGGGCTGTTGCAACCCAGAAGGGGAAGGCCAGAGGGGTGAGGGGGGTACTCGAGCTCAGCGTCGCCGACGGCGAGGCGGGCCCTGTACAGACCAAGACCTTGCACCCTGCTGGGTTCAGGGGATCATCAGGTAGGGTTTGCAGGATGGGGGAAAGGGAAAGAAAAAAGAGGGAAGGATCATGCAACCGCCGCAACTCCCATTGTAAGCAGCTGCTGACTGGGACTCGCTACTGACTGTTGGCGTTCTTCCTCTCCCCCCTCTCTCCCTCAATCTTTTTGTGCCTTTTCACACTCGCCCCCTGTTACTGTACTACCACGGGATGATCATCATGAGGCCTCTGTTTTTTTTCTTTCTTTTTCTCTTTTTCCTTTTCTTTTTTTTCTTTCCTGGAGGGAGGGGCAGGGGGAAGAGACTTGCTCCCCACCCCTCCAAAACTACTTACCCACCCTATGTATTTTTCCTTCCGTCTCCCCCCAGAGTGCTCGTGCGTCAGCAGCAAGAAATGGCCTGTTTGCAAGCTAGGCCCTCCAGAGTTGGGATCTGCAACGGTACAGGCTAGGCATGCCGCCGAGTACGTACCATGACCATGACATGGGGAGACTGCATTCTACAGACTAGGTACGGTACTCCGCAGTGCACGTTACCGCAGACGGGGCAGGTCACCAAGGGCAGGAGTCGGTGATCCCTCCTGATGATACGCTTCTAGTATAGTCGTACTATTTAGATGTATAACACTGCGATCTCGAAAGGTCCGGCTCAGGTAGTCTTGTGTGCTTATGTTCCTGGTTAGCAATTGAGTCTGGTATCATTTTTCTCCCTTTTCCCTTATGATACACGGGCTATGGCACCTGTGGCCGGCTGTCGCTTTAGTTAGTGCTATGCTATGTAGGTGTGGGTGAATCGGGGGCCTTGGAGGCGCATGAAGTGGTCGAGATGCTTTGCCTTAGCTCCCTCTGACACGGCATGGCAACTGTGTTAGTGGCTATTTTAGCCCACAGGGCCCGTGGCACGCCACGAGCATGTCGCATGCCAACGTCGCGCCGGCCCCTTGCGAACTGGAACTCAAATCATATCTCACCTCTGATCTGATTTGCCCATCTGGGGCCCATGCTTCCAAGTTCTAGGCCATGCAACCCCAATTCCCACGAGCCCTCCTTGGGGCTTTGCTTGGGTCCCACCCTCCCAGGTGGTCAGGATCAGAGAACCCTTTCGTGCCAGGCACCGCCAGGTTCATCACCCAGGGAAGCGCGAGGGAGAGAGAGTGTGTGGGGGGGGGAGGGGGTAGGTGGGTGGCAGGTGGCTCTTCAAAGTGTGTGTGCGTTGCGTTGCATCGCGTCGCATTTGTCCGCTGGTCCCCGGTCCCATCTGATGGGTCAGCCGAGCTGCCCTTGTGGGAAGGCACAAGGCCCAAGAGAGCCCGATGGCTTACTCACACTTACGTACCGTGCAAGTAGTATGGGAGTGCAGGCGGAATTTTACCTTATGTCTTGGTCTAGGAAAGTCTAGCGAACGGGGAGAGAGGGAGGGGAGAGAGAGAGAGAGAGAGAGAGAGAGAGAGAGAGAGACGGGACCGGGGGCGGGGGACCAGTTTTTTCTTTCATTTCTAGTTCCCGAATTTGTTTCGGTCTGTGTGTTCTCTTTCTCTCTCTGCAAACCGACCTTCCCTTCCTCCTCTACAAGAGTAAGTACTTTTACGCATCCGTCGAAAACAGACTCATGCAGCCAGCTTAGGCTGACCGACCGATTTCATTTTTCGTCCCTCCCCGTCCCACCAAAAATCAACACACAAACACACCGAGGCTCGGGGCATTTGGCCAGTCCTCATCGACCTCATCTCCTTTTTCTCCGCTAACTGGTCTTGGCCCCGGAAAGGGAATCGTTCACGTACGTACCTATATGTCCACCCCACAAAGAGGCCGAGCTGTAAGCCAAAAATTGAGACAGGATTACTTACGGACAAGGGCCACAGCAGCACGCTGTAGATGAACTCTGGGGTATATCGATAACAACGTCGATCGACCTTTTTTTTCTTTTTTTTTTCCTCCCCCCTTCTTTCCCCTTCCTTTGCATTTCTTTTGTTGTACCTGCCTGATGGGGTAGGTAGGTCGCTGCCTGTTCAACTATCCCGATAAGTACTCTACAGCGTATCGGTCGAGGATGAGAGCGACTCGCATCTAGTACGAGTGTATCCTCAGGGGTCTTGTACCATAGTAGGCTACAGACTTGTTACTATGGGCGCCTCGGGTCCCTTGGTGAGTTCCGGGCCTGTCCTCCATCACACATCGCACATTACACATGCACATCGCCCACGGCTCATCGATCCATACTGGCTGACCGACTTCAACCCGTCAGCTCGCGTCAGGCTACTATGTACGTGCTTAGTACGTGTGCTATGATACACAGTCATCGCCCAATGCTCTCTTCAGCTGTGTACATAGTATCGTCTGTATCATAGTAATATTTTCGCAGGATGGTGCCTGACCACCCAAAAACCCTCCTTCTAGCAATCTAACCATCCCAGGGGTGGAGAGGTCTCATGCCACCAAACGTGGGAACAGCGCAGATGGGCCTCTGCGACCATGCTGGCCACTTGCAGCCTGCTGTCAGGCAATCCACCCCTCCCCCTTGCATCTGCCTAACATAGTATGCACATGGCTTGGCCTGCCGTTCCTACATATTGTAGTACTTATCATGGAAAGAGAGGGCAGACCGAAGCGAGCACTTTAGAGGCACGCCTGCCCATTTAACACACCACACATGCATGAGGTAAGGGAGCGCTGCGCCCCCCCCCCCCAGCAGAGTTGACAAGATCCATGTTGCGGCTTCAGCTCACCGACAGCTAAAACCCTTGTGTGGGATTTGTTATTCCGAGAGAAGAATTATGTCCAATGTCCAATGTACCTGCGTACGCTGTGGCGGGCAGAATCATTGTGGCCTCCCCCTCCTCTCTCCTGTAAAAGTGTTTCCGGGCTGACTGAGCCCGAACAAAGGTCCTTTCTTTTGCCTTTTCCCCCAGTCTGGCTCGCCAATCGGTGTTAGTCTGCCTGGTTCCGTCTAAAATTTCGCCGAGGAGGATCTGGGATCATTTCCTCTTCCGGGCTATCATGCCCATCGCCCCTTGCGGCACCGAGTCAGATCAGCTCTGCCATTACCAGGTGCCAGGATGCCCTGCCTGTGTGCCCTGCTGTGCCAACTGAAACCCTCCCGTGCCTCCCCCTGCCCTCGAATCCTTCGGGGCTGCGGTTCCAACCGTTAGGAGCTGACAGGCAGAGGGGTGTGTGTGTGTGTGTGTGTGTTGCGTCCATGATCAGATGCAGTGCCGGAGCTTTGGCCTCAGGACGACGACATTCTTGGATCTGTACTGCCGTAACCTGCCGACGATGACCCCGTCTTAATTGTAAGACCTCACACGGCCGACAAACGTTTCCAGCTGCCCAAACCCGGGGACAGGAGATATGTATATTTTTTTTTTTTTTTTTTTTTTTTTTTTTTTTACATCGGGTGATCCCCTTCTTGTGTGCCTGGGAAGTTTCCTTCCCCCGTCCGTCGTTCAGGGTCTTGTCGGGGGGGGCGGCGAGCTCCTCCTCCTCGCCTTTGCCACCGTCGCAGGCAACCGACCACAGGAACAAGCGAGAGAGAGAGGCTCTCCCGCCCTCAACGAGATGCGTGTGACACTCTGCCGACGAGTTGACAGGAGCCCGGCTCGCGTGCGGCGCCCAGCAGCTCCGTCCGTCCTCTTATTTGTCTCACCGTACCACCAGATCGTTAACACGACGACCTGGCAGGACCGCAATGTCTCTCTATCCGCCAGCGTACCCATACACTCACTGTACGGCCTTTTGGCCCTTTGGGTTGCACCCGATCGATGCCTCCTCCTGTTCTGTCCTTGTGATCGAGTAAGAAGTGGCTGGTATAGTAAAATGTCTCTTCTCCTTTGGGTAATATTTTGGTCTTTGTGGCTTTCGCGGCGGTTTCGTCTCTTTTTTTTTTCTTCCTCTTTTTTTATTTTTTTATTTACGTTTGTCCTTTCTCCTTTCCCGTCTGTCACTTCTTGCCTTAAGAAACAAATGATCTGTCAGAAGCAGCTGCCGGGCTCAGGGTTTCTCTTTCCACTTCTCTGTGACGAACTCTAGGAAGGAGAGATCCACTGCTACGGTGGGCTTCGTAACACCGAATCTGGTGTGACTGCTCATTAGCCAGCGTCTGCAGCCGCTCGGGTGTGTGTGTCCAGCTTCACCAGCGACGCCCCCTTACCTGGCTTTCATCCAGAAAGCTTCAATGGACCAGTCAGTCTCACCCCCGTGTCCGTGTTCAGGGTGGGAGCTTTTTTCTTTCTTTTTCTTTTCGAGGTCGGCGAGACAAGCTGCGCCGCGTTGGATTGAGAATGAGACCACTTCTCCCTGTCCCGCGCGCGCTTCTCTCATTCGTCTCGGTCCCGCCAAGAGGGTCTGGCGCTCATTCATCTCTACTATAGTATCTTTCGTGGTACTACGTAACTATGTATGGCATGTACTCCGTCAATACATACATAGTAATAGCAGCAGCTCACGACCAAACCTACCAGGATTGTTGGCGCCAAACGTGACGCCACGTGGGCTTGTCACCCAGGATGCCTGTGAGCCTGTGCCCTCCCCGACGCTGCGCTGCACTGCAGCACTGTGCTGCGCTACGATGCAATGCAATGCGATGCACTGCCATGCACTGCACTGCACTGCGCTGCAGGTTGACCCTGACCTAGCCACAGAAGGGCCAAGTGGCCCTATTTTCGCACGCACGCGCGCACTCGATGTCGCCAGCCAGGCAATAAAAATATGTACGTACATAGTACGCACTATGCAGTCATTGTTTGGCTCTTGTCTGCCATGCCTACCTGGCACTTGATTTGCATTGACAGTGCACCATATTTGTATGGTCCAGCCACACAGGCTTCGCACGCACTGCCTTTGTTCCCTTCTTGCTGATCATGATCGCCGCAGCTGTTGACGCACATCCAGAGCCACATGGCAGCATGGCTCCCCCTGCCCTCTCCCGCCTGGCATGAGCATTTCGCTGACTTCTTGTTGCCTTTGGAAGTCTGGCCGAGCCACTGGCTGCGGTCTCCAAGTTAGCTCTGCCACGTTCCATCTAATAATTGCTGACAGGCGCCCGAGGTCATACCCCCGATCAAATGTCACCAAGGAGGAGGAGAAGGAAACTGTGGAGGCTCACCGCCTGTACAGAAAAAACACCAGGTCGGTTGAGCAAACAACCAACCCAAGCTAGTGGCAGAAGGTGTCCGATGTCTCCCACCCCCTGAAAGTATTGTCCGAAGCGCAGATGGCCTCCACGACCTGTGCTATCAGAGGCTGGCAATGGTTCACCGGATGGCTAACCCTCCTGATGAGCCCTTTCCTTTTCTTCCTCTTGTCTTCTTTGCATTACGGCCGTCGTCCGACAGGCGCGGCTTCATCTGCTGCTTCAGACGCAGGGGGAGGGGGCCGCTGGACTGGGCTACCGGTGCATGTGTGCTACGGCCCTAGACTGAGACAAGGTGAAATCTCGACCGCATCATGGTCGCCGACACGGCAAAGGGCCCTCTGCCTTCTACACGATGATCAGCGACGCGTGGTGGTAGTCATCGTATCTATCCTGGCACGCCTTGGTCATCTGCCTCCCATCAGGGCTTGAGTCTAGTCACATCCCTCGTGTGACCCTGCGTGGCAATTTTTTTTTGAACAGATTGTGAAGAGACATTTTCCCCAGCCTCTTGTTCGGAAGGAACACACAAGACAGCGGGGGAGGGGGAGGGGATACCTACTCCTGCTCTAGAGAGGGCCGTGAATCTTGGTTGAGACTCATCATGTCCGTTGCTTAGAGGTTGGCTTTTTGGAGCTGTAGAACCATGAGACACTCATTTACATGCGGTCCAACCGATCTTTCTAAGGTCCCGTCGCCGAGTGCTTCCCCCTTCCTTCGAGTTTGTCTCGCATATCCAGGTGAGTGATGCCGCCCCTTGTTCCTGTGCCGAGCTGCACGCTGGTGCGTCTTGACAGCTCCACTAAGTAGCCGACAATGGGTTTCTGGACTTATCCCACCCGCCCTTGCAGTACTTACAGGTCTATGCCGCGTCCGTAAACGCCAGCTAGAGAGAATGATTCGCCAAGGGCAGTGCGCGAAGGGGAGCGTTTAGTGTTGTTTGTTGAGGCCTCTACAAGAGGACAAGGAAAGAAAAACAAGGGGGTTGGTGGGGGAGAGGGAAAGGAGGAGCGGCTTGGACAATTATGGTGTACCTCAAGCATCATCCAGAAACACGAAGCTATAGCCTCCAGAGGAAAGATGCGCTGCAGGTGCGGCTAGAAGGTTCCCAGACCAATTTCGTGGCCCGTGTTTTCAGAGTCAAAATCGTATCAATGACAGCAATATGAGACAGTGCCGGTGGATTGTCCGAGCCGGAAAAAAAGCAAAAATGGCCCAGTCTCGAAGCTTCTACCGCCGGGAGTCTCCTGACCACCCTCCTGCACGAACCTGCGACTGACTTTCCGACTTGGAAGAAATTGCTCTTTGTTTCTAGAGAGAGAAAAGGGAGTTGGAGCTGGCTGGTGACTACAATTGAGTATACCGACGAACTACACTATTCTCAATCATTTTAGCAGCAGGTGTCAGCTTAAAGGCCCCCTCTGAAAAGGTTCGATGACTTGTGTTTCTGTAAATAACCACCGCCAGACAGCAGTCCGAGCAGTCCGCGAGACAAGGATCAACAGCCGCCGGCCAAAGCGGGATCGCAGCCAAAAGTTTGTGAACGCCAGCGGCGCATACACTTTTAATTTTTACATGGGTATCATAACTAATTCAGAGGGCGCGCGCACCGCCCTTTCACAGCTCAGTATGCCCTGGCCCGCCGTCTCCGCCCGCAGCCCGCATACCCTGCCTCTGATGCTGTAACCTCTGCCACAGCTCCGCGCTCCAGTGGTCCTTCTTCGTCCTGTGGAGCTTCGCGAGCGTCTTGAGCTGGAAGTCCCAGTCGTGGTCAATGTCGCCGGGCCTGGGCCACACACCAAGCGTCGCCCCCATGCCCTCATCTAGGAAGTTGTCCATCACCAGGTTTGCAAGCTTCTGTTGTGCAGGCACCAGATCTGGCCTCTCGAGCACCAGGACTCGTAGCACCTCAGCCATACCCCCGTTGGCGAGGAACTCGTCGCGGATGGCCGGGCTCTTGATCAGGCCTCGCAGCGCGGACGTCTTGGCCTTGGTAAGGCTCAGTCGGCTGCCTTCCGACCTGGTAGCCTCTCCGCCCACTGGGACCCGTGGGGTGAGCATGTTGAAGACGGCCTGACTGAGCGTCTGGTCTGTTCCGGGACACGCTGCCTTGCTGATGTCCGACCAGGAGCTCTCCACCTCTGCGAGGGCTTTCTGGTTGTTCTGTAGCGCCGAGCCGATGATGGACGCCGCGTCTCCAGCCAGCTTGACTGCCTCCTCATCAGCATCTCTGGCGAACACATCCTGACTGCTCATCATGCACAGCAGCTCCTTGACGGCCTTGGGGTCCTCGGCGATCTTGAGCCCGTAGTAGATGTCGTGAGATATATCCTTCAGTATGCTCAGGGCCGCATCGACCGGTCGGTCAGCCAGTGAGAGTGTCTTGAGGACCGTCAAGGAGTCATGGAACGCCTTCGACTCAGTCTCAGGTGCCTTGATCTTGCCGACTGGTTCGTAGGCTGGCGCTCCCTGGGGAATCTGACCATCATGATCCGCAGATGGAGACCCTTCTTGCTCCACCATCACCACCGCCGAGTCTACAGGCAGGCCCTCCAAGGCCGGATTCTGCTCGCTCGGGTCGTTGATCTTTGCCTCCTTCCTGCCGGTGCTGACATCGAGCCTGACATGGAGTCCCTGTGGTATCTCTTGCCCCTCTCGTACAACTTGGAAGTCCTCGGTCGCCTGGAATAATTTTGAATAACAGTCCCCGGGGTCCTCGGGGGAGCATATCAATTCCTGCCCAGCCTGTTGTTTCCTTCCAGCGGCTGCGTCCCTCCCAAGGCTGCTGTCCTTTGGAACTCCAGCTGGCTGTTTAGATCCAGAGACGTTGACTGCCAGCAGTGCGAATATGAGGAAGAGGATGAACGCAAGAGACGAGCCAGGACTGAGGCTGGAAAAGAGACGAGGCCCGCGCATCTTGCTGTGACTGGACTGACTGGACGTTTTGAAACGTTCCTTTGATTAAAAAAAATAGACAAGGAAGAACAAATGTATTTGGTGAAATGGTGGTCCGATGGGTAGACTTTCGTCGTCCAAGGGGAGGAAATTTCGGTCCAGAAGATGTAGTATATCAAGTGTTTGTGTTTCCGCGAGGAATAAAGTTGCAAGTCGATGTTGCGCCAAAACCCCCCAAAAGTTTAAAAGGTGTGATGGATAACCTGATTTTTTCTCAATTTCAAATGTTGAATGGAATCATTAATATATACGCCTCAAGTAGCAGCCACGTATCCATTACAACTTGAGTGACTCAACGCCCGTGGAATCTCGAAGAAAAGACAGATATCATCACTCTGGCTGCTAAACACAAGCTCTAGCCTCTACAAAGTGGTGATTACCTGGCAGTGGCACTAACTGCCCTAGAGGCCACCTGTGCTGTACTGTTACAGAACGAAAACCCGGAGAGAGGGTTGGGGCTACAAGGGGCTGTGCGCTTCTTTGCCAGTGCCGGCCCAGGCAACCTTCGCTGACCAAGGCCGACACCTGATTCGACAGCTTGGGCCCTCTCTGGACTGACCCGGGCCAGCTGACTAAGCCTCTGATTCGCCGAGAGCTTCAGACCCAACATCGTCACTCCTACCCCGGGGGTTGCAGACATCTCAAGAGGACGGAATCACCAGCCAATTGACACCCGCCAACGACACCAGAGCCAAGATGCTGGCAGTCCGACAGAGAGCGACCTGCGTCGCCCAGAGAGCTCGACCAACAGCGCGCGCACTCCGACCCGCCGCGCGATTCTACGCATCCGACCACGGTCACGACGCCCACCACGATCATCATCATGCCCCTCAGGTCGAGGAGTCGCCTGGAGTACGTGCACACACACACACACCCACACATAATCTCTTGCACACAGAGCCCTTGCTCTACTCTCTCGCGATGGGTCTTGCTCAGAGTCGAAGCTGATGATAATATCTCGGTGTAGTTGGGACTGTACTTTGCCCTCGGCGCCCTAGGCCTCTCCATTTTCACCTACTCCATCTCGCGGCCGGGCAAGGAAGGCGAGGCGTCTAAGCTGTCCGGGTGGATCGACAGCTACCGGGAACAATCTCAGCAGACCTGGGAGCAGCGGAATACCATGCGAACGGATCTCAAGGAGCAGGCGGCAGCCGACAGGCACTTGTTCAACACGGCGGAGAGGTCAAAAGTGTTTGATCTGAGAATGCCCGAGTACGTTGTGGCAATTGCCTTCCCACCCTAAGAGAGACGCCTTCCTGTCCTCAAACACGTATGGCTCTGCCTGCTCTTGTGGGACATTACAGCTGACGTATCTGAACAGACTTATCAACTCCGGCAGCCCGCACAATGTCCCTGCGGGCCACTACGCGAACCTAGACCATCTCGTCGAACACTACAGGAAAGAGCACCTAGATGAAGAGGAGCGGAAAGCAAAGAAGTTGGCCGAGGCCAAGAAGGCGTGAAGCTTGGGCGGCGTTTGAAAACCCTTTGTATTACACCATTTGGTCAGCCAAAGCAATATATTATTGACGGATGTTCTCTCAATTCTGCACCTTGGCCTCGGCTAGGTAGCATTTTTGCATCGCCCACGAGACCGATCAGATAGATAACGAGACCTCTATTTACAGCCGCGTTCTTATACTAGGATGTGGCATGTGAAGGGGTCCATATGGACAGAAGCATCCCATCCATGTGCTGCATTCCTATCGTGTAGAGTTATGTGGGATCAGTACTTTTTGCGAGTACGAAGCACCTTTACACGCGTAGAAACACAGGCGGGCTCACGACTTGACGGTCTTATACAGATGCTTCACGAAACAAAACCTGGCGACCTTGTCCTCCGTCAAGTAGATGATCTACCGGGGCGGCAATTATGTGGGTGTGTTTTTGTGCAACATATTCATGTCGGGATTTTTGAATTTTATTCCAAGTCGATCTTGTCACGAACATTGGGCGCATATGGGATTCACGCCGTCAAGGTAATCATGATACAACGTAGTGGCCGTGAGGCCCCGTCATGCTTTCAAATGCACCATGTGCTTCATTCCATTGCTACCTTGCTAGGTAGTACTGGCCCTGCTGTTCCAAGCAAAGCCGAAACCATTCGCCGAGACCAATCGACAAAATGCAAGAACCCCGAAGAAACCGCATCCGTTTTTTGTTTTTTACTTAAGAGGAATGAAACGAGAAGAGTGGGTGGCACCGATACCAGGGCGACCGTGCTTGACAGGCTTGCTGTAGAGTGCGTTAGCAAATATACCACCACCAACATTTATCTTCATTATCTTGGTCGACCAGCCACAGTGTGGCCTGCGTAGAAGAGAGTTCCAAACATACTAAGAGATCGAGAACTCAGCCAGGTAGTGGCCGACCATCTCGGGCTTGATCTCCACCTGGTTGAACTCCTTGCCGGAGTAGATGCCAATGACGCTTCCGATCATCTCGGGGACGACAATCATGTCACGGAGGTGAGTCTTGACGAGGTCGGGCTTCTCGTTGGGCTTAGCCTCCTGCTTGGCCTTGCGGAGCTTCTTGATCAGGCCCATGGGCTTGCGCTTCAGGCCACGGTTGATACGTCTGCGGGCACGGGCGTGGACGACATCCCGGAGCTGGTCGGAGGAGAGGTCGAGGAGCCTGTTATTCATCGAGTCCTTGGTCAGCCGTGACATGTCTCCCCATTGATCCACCACTTCCCTCTGTCTCTCTGAGAGCCTGACGACTTGTGTGTGTGGGGTGCGATTGATGGTTGTTTTGGGGGTCTGATGATGATGATGGACGATTGTGCAAATGAAAGATCTCGCATCTATCGAAGGAATGAGGGCTCGTGTGTAAAACGTACTGGTCGAGGTCAATGCCGCGGTAAGAAAACTTGCGGAAGGTTCTCTTCTTCTTCAGCTCAGCAGCCTCCTCGGCGTTCTACATCGAAGGAGAGAGAAAAAAGTCAGCCATCATCGCCGTCATGGATACCAATGTGCCGATGGGGTAGCAAGGTCGTAAGAGCGGAACGGGAGCAGCAGGTTGCATCAACGTACGTATTCGGTGTCAGCCATGATTGCGGTTTGTCGAGGGTATCACGATTTCGCTGTTCGATGGGTTGAAATCGAATAGCGAAATTTGGATATGATCGGGTCGCCTGTCGAGAAGGAAGGAAAGTCAAAGTGGGACGGCGCCTCTCACTTGATTGACCAAGCCAAAGCGCAGAGAGAGAGGGAGAGGGCTAGGGCGACGCACGGACGCTAGCTGCACCCAAATTTTCCTCGTAGTGTGCGCCCTGCCTTGAGCACGTGCACGTGACTTTGGTTGAGGTCAAAATTTGGGCAAAGCTCAGAAGGCCAGTGTCCAAGGGTTAGGGTCGGACTAGTGTTCAGGCATGGACGGATGCAACAACACCTGCACTCGTTCCCAAACTTGCTGTTTTTGCCTGTAAGTCAATTCAAGCCAGAAGAACAAGCGCCTAACCAGGAGGTAGGTGGTTTTCTAGAGGGGAAAAAGATAATTTCTCAGATAAATTAAAAAGAACGAAAAGGACGGGGCCCAATCTTCCCATACGAGGGACCGCAAGCGTCGCATACCTTGACCCCTCGAAATTCCGTCCTGCTTTGAAAACCAGCTGGTTTCTCCGATCAGGCGGCCAAGTGCACTGCTGCTTGGGCCTAGTCACTCCCACCTACTATCTTACAGGTCGTTCCTCTAACCCGGGCTTACCCACGAGTCTTTCTGAGCCTCAAGATTTCACAGTCGATCAGATCCTTTGGCTTTGTTTTACTCTTAATGGTCAGGTTGTCGGGAAGAATTCCTCATCAGATGATCAGACGTTTTGTAGCAAAGAATCACCAGCTCGCCAGATTCACTCTTGAGATCTCGGCACGATCCTAGTCCTTCTTGTCATGCCGGATCTTATATCTGGAACCCGTATGGTGGCAAGTGAACATGCGAGTTGCCTAGGCTCACGGACAAAATAGATTTCCTGGTATAGTAGAGATGGATTTCATGCTAGACGCAAACAGAACAGGAGCCGATGCTTTCACAAATATGATGTCCTCGTCTCTCACTCGCCCTTCTCTGGGCTCTCACGGAACTTCAAGATGCCAGGTACCACTTTGGCCCACCTTTCCAGGCTCTCTGGGCGCCAGACCTTGGTCCGATCATAAGTCTCCTCGAACTGCGGCTTCTCGTCGTCAAACCTGTAGAAATCCATCTTGCTTCTCACATAAATGTGTAGGTCCGGCTGGACCAGCCACGCTCGATCCAAGGTTCCTCCTCGCACGAACTTGATAGACGGCCCGAAGGAATACTCAGTCCATACGGCGGTGAAACACATCGGGCAGCGCGTCACCGTCTGCGCCTCGCCTGATTCTTGTGGGATACGTGCTCTGAGCAGTTCTGTCCCTCTTGCTGCTCCTCCTCCATCTTGTCTTGCCGCCGAGGCGGACAGAGCGGGTTCTGCCGGGGGAAATATGTCTGGCACTGCTCGGTAGGCGGGTATGGTCGCCGGGGCCGGGGGCAGGATGAGGAGGTTCGAGGCCTCAATCATTAGACCGATCGTGAAGGCCGTGCCGGTTTCACGCTGGCACGCGGTGCAGTGACAGCAGTGCACAACCAGGGGGCTGTTTCCAATCGATAACGGACATGGCCACAGGAGCAACCGCCTTCCATTGGGAACGCAGAGGGATTGTCGGCATAGTGAGGATCCAGTGGCATGGCGCTGAACGGTACGATGTAATGTATATTTATTCCGTGTGTATGCGTGGTAGGGCATAGTTTGAGAAGGACTAAGAAGCCGAAATGGATGAAGATCAGGCGGAATTTATAGGTACATGGACACTTATGCAGAAAGAAGGGCGCTGCGCCCTTGGGACCTGGGCCGTGATCTGCTCGTCAGCAGCCGGAGATGCCATATCCGGCAAGTAGACCAGGCCAAAAGACCTTAGACAGACAGAGCTGAGCTTCGAGCCCTCTTATACGGACAGGGAAGAAAAGAGGACCGTCGCCGGCTGCACTGTGCCGCATCTGAAGTCCAAAAGAGTGCAGATGGGTGATCCAGTCCCTGTAGCCGCTCGCGCTATACTACACCGACATCTTCAGATTTCCGAGAGACAATCAATTTCGACACTAGTGTGTCTTGGCAAGATGCACTCTGTTCATTGATCAACACACGAACCGCCTACAACGTGTGACTTTGGCAAAGGGAAAGAATATAAAACTAGTGATTTAAAGGAAATCCATTGCTATGTGATGACCACCCCCTGGGTGGGGCCCGGAATGTGCTCCGCTAAGTACTTAAAGAGTGGAAGTGGAGACACATGTCGTGACAATTTGAGGGCCTTCATAAGCCACAGGTACGCTAGTTTGCGAACAAAAGAAACCTAGAACCTCTGTCGTGATGTGAGCTGGTCACATTCCTCGAGAAACCGATAAATGCCCTGCGCCGCTTGTTAGTCAGCCGTTACCGAAGGGAAAGTCAGACAGAACCATGATGATATGTTCAGCGATGAATCGAGAGCTCGACGTGAGGTTCAAGGAACATTTCTTACCTCCACTCCATCGAAATCCTCCGAGACATGTTCCGCAGAGCTGGGAAGAGGCAGCGAAATGCTCTCATAGCCATCCTCGCTCACAACCTCGGGCGTCGGTGTCGATAACCATGGATTCTCCTCGATGTACTGGTCGAAGAAGGCTTCGTCTTCCTCCATGGAAGACAGCTCAGACAGATGCGACCTCACGGAGCCACCTGGAGACGTGAACGTCTGCTCATCATTCCCAGCACCCGGGGCGAGCGGGAAGCGGAGGGCTATGGGGGAACCGTAGCTGCTGTCGAAGTCTACATCCTGGCGAACAACTCCTCGCTGGATGCCAACATCATCACACAGCCTCTCCACGGTGTCTGCGTCGAGCCCAGGGAAGCGCACCCGCAGGGTATTGTTCTTCTCCAGCGCGATGGGCAGATCTCCCAGTGCGACCAGCCTCTTCAGATCGTTCATGACGGCGGCGAGGTCCTTCAGCTGGCGCGCGAAGTCGGTCGACAGAACGTCGAGGAAGCCCTCCGTGTTCAGCGTCGAAGCACCAGGCTCGAGCCTGGCCTCGAAGCTGGACGCGGCAGCCACGGCGGCGGCGGCGGAGAGAGGGCCCAGAGCCGTCACGGTGGGGCTGATGTGGAAGTCGATGAAGGAGCCGGGCACGAAGCGAGGCATGCTCGCCAGCTTGTTGGCTGTGGAGTCGTGCAGGACGCTGACGGACTTGTATGACTTTTCGCCGTTGGGACCGAGCCCGTCGAAGCGAGCCCTCTGGCCGGACAGCCAGAAGGCGCGCATGGCCTGAGAGACATTCTGGACGACCTGTGCCTGGGAGGCAGGGGTGTGGCTGAAGTATCGCTGTCCACCAAGACGTCCCGAGCCTGGCATAGCATAACCGCCGGCGGTGCGAGGCAGAGCGCCACCCGTGAGATTCGGTCGGAGGGTGTGAGAGAAGGGAGCCCTGCCGGGGAACTGGGCAAAGGCGCGACCAACAGTCGTCTTGGCAAAGGCAGCGCGGTCGATGATTGGCGCGGAGCGGGTAGCGTCGCCGCGGGCGGTGCTGATGAACCGACGAACGGCGGCGTTCAGACGGCCGTAGGAGGTGGTCGAGGACCAGCGCGCACCGCGCTTGGACTGGCGAAGAAAGGCAGCGGGATGGATAGGCTGTCGCGCGGACCCGGTGGCGCGGACGGCGACGTGCTGGACCTCCCGGCTGAGAGGCTGCGATAGTTTGCTCTGGATCACTTTGGAGACCTTGGCGGTGGATGCGGCAGCCTGGCGTAAGGCGCGCATGACCACGGGGGCCAGCACTCCTCCTGCAGGAGCCATGATGGTTTGTTGTCGAATCTCTCCTGCAGATGCAGAGAGGGAAGCGGAGATTCAACAAACAACAGCGACCTGTTTCCTTGGGGAAGAGGAGAGAGCAAAAGGGGGGTTGAAGGCGCGGAGAGGCCGGAGGTTTACATATGCTACCGCCACGGCTCCCTCACAGGACCCCCGACTTACCCCGGCTTTTGCCACAGTTCGCCACAGCTGCGGTTGATAACGTCTCCACACTGCCACCCTAGCTTAGCGTGCATGGCCACAGATCAGCTCGATATATTTGCCTGCCAGCTCCAGCTCCAGCCACTGCTACGGCTCGCGCAGCTCAACCAAGCTCAAGCGCCGCGTCGGTTTTTCCCTTCCGACTCCACTGTCAGTTGCTCCACCTCAAAATTTCCTCGACTGTCAAAACAAGAGCTTTCTTTTTCTACCATCCTCGAGCTTTCACACTTGTCTCTTCTTTCGCTCCCAACTTCCCATGCGTTTTGGTCTGTAATCCTCAAGGTACGTCAGATGTTTGCTTCTCTTTTCGCGAAACCTTTGCTGTGACGAACATACACGAACAATCCAAATCTTACAAAGCATCCATGGGGACTCTTTATATCTCTAGAATTACCCTGAGCAACCAACTTCCCAATCACACTTTTTTCAGCCATTGAGACCTGTGTGGCTACCGGCTAACAAAGTCAACAGACAAGTGTCTTGCCTCGCGACCGTTCCGTTCTGTGGCGCTGGCTCGCCAGCGAACAGAATCACTCTCTCATCCAAAAGGTTTGTCTGCTTCCCTTGCTATCCTGCCCCGCCTCTCCCCTCTCCGTCTGTGTGATGATAAAACACATCAAGGGATTCCTCGAACCGAAGACCAATGTGGACTACATGTTTCTATAAGTTTCAGCCTTGTCTGACTGGACCGAAAAATTTCACATGATTATCGCGCTTAGCTTCTACTGTCTACGACGTGCCTGCTAACGATAATTTTCCCGACAGGTACTTTCTCCCGTCGTCCTGCACATACCTGCCCCCCGGCCCTCCTCTGGAGCTATATGACGAAATTTTGAACGAACGGGCGGACAGAACGAGGCTCGTTTGGCTCGTCTCGTCAAAAGCAGGGCTGTACACCTTGTGAGGCGTATCCGAACGGGTCATCTTGTTGAGACTTCGTCACCTGATCAATGCTCCTTTTGCACCGCCTTTTGACTGCCCGAAACAGAGTAGTTGTGCGGCTGGCTGACTTTGAGCGTCGCAGGTAATCATAAACCCACATCTCAGCCAGCATTCCTTCTCTTCAGCAATATGATGAACGTTATTCACACTGTTTGATCCGTGCCTTTGGCCGGAAATGAACATACACATACCAAATCTGATTTAATGAGGTTCGTTCATCCCATCACGACATTGCTTCCCATCTCTTGCTAACTCTGTCGCAGCCTGACAGCTGTTCTGCTTCACCGAGCTTTCGCCTTACGCTTCTGGGTCGATCGTGGACTGACCACGCTGCGTGACAGGTAATAAGTACTTGATAATGCTCAACGTGTAGCCTTCATTCCTTGCGTAAGTTTGTCCCCTTTGTTGCCGCGGTCCTGACCCCCTTTCGGATGAAACCCATTTTACTGCTGTTTTACACTGAGTTCATCGTGACGATACAAACTTTTCACCTTGGAGAACTGACAAGGAAATCTTGTTCTTTTGAATACGTCTGGCAATGTCACAAAATGGGAAGCTGACAATTTTGCCCCAGACAGGTCACACCGCGTTCCAGACTGGCTGGTGCGCGTTCGCTCTTATGTATTTTAATATAGTCTATGAGAGATTATACCATACCTATGCTGCAATATCAGAATCCCAGCTGCTCTAAATCCAGTCCATACTTGTTGCTCTTTGTGATCCATGACAAATGCTGTGCACAGCACATTATTCACTGCTTCAGCTGCAGTCTCGCGTTCCAGCCGACGATGCACCTGAGCAAGTCCCAGTCACCCTCTTGGCCGACCCAGTCGGTGACTACAATGCCCGTGCCGGCGTCTCCAACATCCAGCTGGTCTGGGCCCTTGCTCTGCTCGGCATGGCTCGTGCAGAGGTACTCAATAATGGACGGGTTGACCTTGGCAGCGATATTTTCGGGCCAGCAGCTGGCGTTGAAGAAGTTGCTGGCGCTCAAGAAGTTGACAAAGAACGGCACAGGCATGGCCTCGGGTGCTGCCGGGTCCGAGACGCCAAACTCTGCAAGAGTCTGCTGGCACGCCTTCTCGAGGTGTCGTCGAGCCATGTCGATCTTCTTGTCGATGTTGGTGCTCTGGGTCACCTCATAGAAGTCCTGCACACGCATCAACCCACTCCCCGTCGGCTCGTCCGCACAATTGTCAGGCCAGTCAGCCGCGTCGAGGCCCCATCGCTGTAGCGCATCGTCGACATTGAAGCGCCGGATCAGGACGATCTTGCCTCTCGCCTCGCCCAGGCTCGGTATCCTCGGCTCCGTGAACCACCTCGGCGCGTTGTCACCCGCGCAGTAGCGCTTGGACAGGTGCTGGGAGAGGTGCAGATCCGATCCCCTGCCTGTGCCCTCCCTCTTGACGCTCATCAGCAGGGTCTCGGAGGGGTTTGCGTCCAGAAAGGCGTACAGGTCCTTCAGCATGTCGCCAAAGTACTTGTTGCCCGTCAGCGAGATGGGGAAGACGCTGTGCACAAGGGGCCAGGTCGTCGCTGTCCTTGTTTACGCTGACGCGGATGTCAAGGAAGCGCACCCCGTTGTCCAGCTGCTCCCTCATGGAGACCGCCTGGCACCGCACCGACGGCAGGGCCACGTAGCACGTCGGGCTGTTGTGCGTGCCGGGGATGGACAGCATGGACAGCGGGTACTCGTCGCGCAGCTCGCCCATCCAGCGCTCGAGGGCCGCGGAGCTGAAGATGGCCAGCTGCGCGCCCGAGGCCGTGTACACGGCCGTGAGCTCCAGAGGTGCGCCATCCAGCCTCCTCATCACCTGGGACCGCGCGCTGGGGCCCGGGCAGTCCACGACGTATCTGTGGCCCGTCCCGGGCGTCTGGAAGGTGAGCCGCAGGACCTCGCGGCCGGCCTCTGGTGCGAGGATGCCCGTCGCCTTGGTCTCAAAGGGGGCTGCGATGATATCCCTGACATCATCCTGCCGGCTGCTGGGCTCCTGGCCTTGCTTGGGGTGCGGGCGTGACGAGCTGGCCGAGGTGGTGAAGAGGCCCGTGACGGTCCGGCCCAGCTTGGCTAGCCCGCCGCCGCCGCCATTCTTTGGCGGTGTTCCTCCAAATCGCTCTATGGTCTTGAGCTCGAGGTGGTTGATTGTGATGTTCCGGATGCTGAGTGTGGCCATTGCTGCTGCAGGGAGGGCTCTGAAGTGCTCGTGAGCGTCTGTCTGCCAGCAGAGACCCTAGAGACCCTCACCACTTTCCAGTATGGCTTCGACTCTTGAAATGTCCCTGCAGGCGGCTCCTCCCACTTACCCTCCCAGCCAAAAAAAACACAAACCAGCGAGGCTCTGCAAGCAGCTCAGCTCAGTCTTCGGGTCGGGCAGTAATTGTGTAGTAACCTTGGACAATGGGTAAGTTACTTGATTCGATCCCCAAACTTGCGCCGGGCCAACGCTGGGTTGGGCGATTCAGGGGTACTCTTTTTTAGCGGTCACTGGCCAACTAAGCAAGTATTACTTGGGCGGGACTGCGCCGCGGGGGCTGCCTTGCTTGGTCCTCTACTTAGTACAGTAAGTAAGCCCCTGTGCCGCTGTACTTGAGTGCCGAAATAAGTAGGCGGCCCAAGCACACCACAGCACCTGCACTGACTTCTTACGGACAACACTTCAGATTGCGTAGATTTCAACGTCAGATGGCTTACAATCCCTATCAGTTCTAGCTTCACACAATGCTGGTCATCATGCAGTATAGTCTTTGCATGCTATGCTCCTCGTAGCTGTCAACGATGGAGAAGTCAGGGGAGTCGAGGTTACCTCTGTGGATCAATACAGCGTCCAGATCCGTGTACAACAACAAAGCCGAGAAGTGAGCTAGGCTGGCACAATGAGAAAGGCAGAATGTATAAATGAAAATGGTAAAGTATTATTCTTCCCTCTTTTGAGATTACATGAGTTTGTTGCGCCAATACCGCCAGAGAAAAGCACTCGATTACGGCAGTCCCACGCAGAGGTGCATAGTTCTACGCCCCAAACGACCATCAGTTTCGTGGTTCACTACCCAAAGGCCCACCAGGTCTCACCAAACACGATGACGCCGTTTGCTTCCAAACCCTTTGGAAGTCTCGAAATCTCCGCTTGCCTCAAGCACTAGCGCGGGCATCGTTGCTGGTGAAAGCAGCAGCAGCAGCACCCTGCGACCGACGTCGACGGCGCCCGTCGTCACCCGCCTCCTCAGCGCTCTCCTCTGCGCGACGACGCTTCCCGAGGACGGCCCTCATCACAACGTCTTCACCGCCCACAATATTTCTCTCGCCGGTGACCTCCACGCCCGCAGAGATATCGATCCGCAGCGGCCTGGGACGTCCTTCCTCGTCGATCATGGGGATCCCGCCGTTCGCTTCGCTCTGGCCGATGGTCCTGGTGACCGTCTCGGCGACCAGCCTGGCGCTCTCGGCGGGGTTCGTCGGGATGGTGATGATGTTGCCGCCCCCAGAGACCGTGACCGCCGTTGAGATCCGCACAATGACGGCGGAGCGGCTGCCGTCGTCGTCGTCGTCGTCGTCGTCGTCGTCTTCGTCGCCGTAGCCACGCACGTCTGGAACACGGCCTATGTATGGAGCGTTGACGGCATTTATCTGGTTGAGAGGCAGGTTTGCAGCCCGTAGGCCGCTGGCAAGACGGGGGAGGAGGGTGGGCCCTCATGCCACCGACATCTACCCGGGGCAAGTAGGCTGGTGGTGGTGTTGGGGGGCCGCGCGAGGTATTCTTGGGCTGGCCGGTCAGAGGGTCAGGGGAGGAAGTGCGAGGTGGTGAGGATGCCATGTTCTGCGGGCCCGTAGCGTCTTCTTGTTGAGGGAGGTGCAAGGTGCAACGGCGAGGGGATTCTGCGAGGTGCGAACAGGAAGGATTGCTGGCTTGGTAGATATGTGGCCACAATATATGTAAAATGGAGACAGGACTTGGTGATGATTCATATACAGCTTTTCTTAGGCGCCTTGTTGCTTCAGAGAACTGTTTTTCTTGATGTTGGTGAGGTTGGCAAAAGAAAAAAAAAGAAAAGCAATTTTTTTTCTGCGAGCAACTCAGACTGAGTAGCAGTTTAGAAGTATATGACAGGAGGGAAGGAAGAATACGAGGGGGGGGGGGGGACAGCACTATAGTGAGACACATGTCTCACCCTGGCAATTACTTGCCATGCCCAATATGCCAATGATGAAATATCTTGACCATTTATGATGACCCAGGCAGTAGTCATCTCGACAATCAGTATGTAGCCTGGTCCAGGCTGGTGCTAGTGATTATTACTTGTGGCACATACCCAAAAGGGGTGTGAACACGACCATGTCGTGATAAGAGACCAAACACAGCAAGAGCCAATCAAGACCTTTACAGAGGGAGAAAAATGGGTAGTACTAGACAATGGTCTGTCAAAAAAAGCAACTGTGAACTGTGAACTGTGAATGGGTGTGAATAGGGCGGGATGTTGGATTGTTCTGGGGCAAAGAATGAAAATATGCTTCCTATTGTGCTCCCCCTTTGAGAAAGCATTGTGGTGAGAAATGTGGAGACACGTGCCGTCGTGGAGCGCCTCGCCCCGGGCAGGTCCCAGGCCCGAGCCTTTTCTATTTCATTCCTCTCTGGGCAACTGCTGCCGGGGTTCTTAGGGGGATAGTTCATGTCTTGCCTTGGGTACTTTGTTCTTTGGATCTTCTCCCAAGGAATGTTGCTGGCAAGGGCGCCTCGCGAGCTGATGGGTCGGCATGATCAGGCTTGGCAGGCAAGTAGCTGGCGTTTCTAACCTACACATAGCTGCGGTAGAGTGGCCGAAAGACGAGACCAAGTTGACGACATGATGTGCTTGTTCGACGTACGGTTGAGGTTTGCTGGTCGTGGTTGTTTCCCGACCAAATGACGCCTCTTTCTCTCTCTCTCTCTCTCTCTCTCACACACACACACACACACACACACACACAGCCTTCATTGCATGGGTCGTCAGTGTTGGCAGACCTGGATTGTATATTGTCATCTCAAAGTACTCTTCGAGTCCCAAGCCTGCAAAGCGAGTGCCTCGTTGGACAGTCAAACACAACCATGGTCGACGGCCCCCTCTAGCTACCTCACTTTCTCTCTACCTCTCCTATAGCCACTGCATCCCGTACCCTTCAGGCTTCTATCGGCACGCAGGAAGCAAAGTATGTTGAAATTCTTTTGTTTCCCCAAAAACGCCGATCGTAAATGCCCCGTTGAGTGGTATCTTTATCTTGTAAATGCCAGCCATGTCTCTGTTGAAAGACGCCGCTCCCAATGGATCTTCTCTCTGTATGAATAGCCAAAAGCTAGACAGAACTGAATCCCGAACATAAATCTCTTTGCAACGCCGATTCGAAAGTTTCTTTGCTGAAAAAAAAATAATCCTACCCAGAGGGGAGGTTGGACCGCCCAAAATCAGGTTTGTTGAGAACCGAACGCCTCCTTTTCGTCAGTTTGTCCTGCGTCCAAAACATTAATGTGTACCAGGTAAAGAAAAAGGCTCAATGCGAGCCTATCTCTTTTGCTGTCTCAAAAGTCATGAAGTATTAAAAAAAAAGCAAAGCGGGAAAAGACGTTGAATCTTTCCGGCTGTGATGCGAGGCGCCCTTAGTACTTGAGGGCCTTGGGCTTCTCCCAGCTGAAGCTCTGGTTGGTGCCGAAGTGGCCGTTCTTGGCCGTCTGGTAGTAGATGGGCTTGGCCAGGTCCAGCTCCCTGACGATGACGCCGGGGCGGAGGTCGAAGTTGTTGCGGATGATCTCGACGAGCTCGTCGTTGGACTTGGACGAGGTGCCGTAGGTGTCGACAAAGATGGACAGGGGCTCGGCGACACCGATGGCGTAGGAGAGCTGGACGAGGGCACGGCGGGCAAGGCCGGCAGCCACGAGGGACTTGGCGACCCAACGGCCCACGTAGGCAGCGGACCGGTCCACCTTGGAAAAGTCCTTACCGGAGAAGGCACCACCACCGTGGGCGCCCCAGCCACCGTAGGTGTCGACAATGATCTTGCGGCCGGTGAGACCGGCATCACCCTGAGGACCACCGATGATGAACAGGCCGGAGGGTTGGATCTGTGTGTATTATTACATGATTTGTCAGTATGACGGACTAACTGTCGCTGACAAACACACGACAGAGGGGGAAGGGGGGCTTACGTGGTAGATGGTCTTGTCATCGAGGTACTGGGCGGGGATGACCTTCTTGATGATCTTTTCCTTGATCTCCTTGCGCAGCTGCTCGGTGGTGATGTCCTCGGAGTGCTGGGCAGAGACGACGACGGTGTCGACACGCTTGGGGACGACGGCGCCGTTGTCGTGCTCGTACTCGATGGTGACCTGGGTCTTGGTGTCGGGCCGCAGCCAGGGCAGGGAGCCGTCGCGGCGGGCGGCGGACATGGCGGCGTTCAGCTTGTGGGCAAGGAGCAGGGTGAGGGGGAAGAGCTCGGGGGTCTCGTCGGTGGCGTAGCCGAACATGATGCCCTGGTCGCCGGCACCGAGCTCCTCGAGGGCCTTCTCGTAGTGCAGGCCCTGGGCGATGTCGGGGAGACTGCTGCTCAATGGCGACCAGCAGGTTGAGGGTCTTGTAGTCGAAGCCCTTGGAGGAGTCATCGTAGCCGATGTCCTTGATGGCGTTCCGGACGACGGCCTGGTAGTCGAGCTTGGCCTTGGTGGTGATCTCGCCAAAGACCATCACCATACCAGTCTTGGTGGCAGTCTCGCAGGCAACCTTGGAGAGGGGGTCCTCAGCCAGGCAGGCGTCCAGGATGGAGTCAGAGACCTGGTCGGCAATCTTGTCGGGGTGACCCTCGCCGACAGACTCGGAGGTGAAGAGGAATCTTCCCTGGTTGTGGTGCGAGGAGCCATTGACTCCGTTGGTACCGTTGGCGGCCATTGTGTATTATTGTTTTGGGGGGTAGAGGTGAGGGAGAAAGGGAGGAGAACTGGCCGACTACAGTCAGCGTTTGCCTGTTGAATGAGAAGAAGTACGACGGTGCGTTCGTTGCCTTGACAAGAAGAACGAGAAGTGCTTAGGACAAAAAAAGAAACTGAGCGGAGGACAGCGGGAGAGGGGGGGGGGAACAAATTTGTGGTCGGAGAGGGATGTAGGGAAAAAAAAAAATCAAACAATCCCTGAGCAGGGAGAGGGAAAGGGAAGTACGGGATAGGAGGGGACGGTCAACAAGTTGACCAAGGTTTCGGAAGTTTTTTTTCTTCAGAGCAAAGACAAGCTAGGGATGGCGTGCTCTAGAGAGATTGGTTGACGAGACTGACCTTTTTTGACAATCTAAGCGTCGAAGACACACAAAGGCTGAGAGAGAGAAAAAAAAACACGAGACAACACAGAGACGACAGGCAAAACAGAAGAATGCAGAGTCCCCCAAGGTTGATGATGGTTGAGAGGAAGAGGTGGTTAGGGAAGGAGGAGAAAGACGAGGAGGGGTTGTCACGCAGGTGGGGGAGAATTTATTTGGGTTCCAATCGGCGTCGGATGTACAAGCGCGGAGTATACTTCAGTACTTCAGTACTGTCTAGGAGACTATTGACTGGCACCAAGCTCTGGGGTTATGGATCCAACGTTTTTTTTTTTCTCCTTCCCCTGCTCCAAGGGAGACGGCGGTAGAGATGGTAGAGGGTCTGAAGACTCACAAAGAAAAAGAAGAGAGAAAAAAAAAAAAAAAAAGTCGCCGAAGGCTGGCGCCGGGTAGATTCGCCATACAGTACTACTGTAGTTACTTACCCCTTGGGACCCGGACCCCCCTCACGCCCTCCCCTCACAGTGGGTTTCGAGTACTTTTACCCGCACCCAATTGTGCTAGGCTCTTCTTGTACCCACTACTTTTTAAATAGGCCGTACTCCTCGTCAAGGGCAGGTTCCCATCAGTTCTCGACACGCCCAGTGTTATGTACTCCCTTAAGCACGGGGGTCCTGGGCCCGCCTGGGAAAAAGCCCTCAGACCTTGCAGAGATGGCACAACCCAGTCTGCAAATTGGCACTGCACCGCGTGCCTCTCAGGTTTCTCAAGGAAAAAGTGTTTCTCCAGTAATCCGGTGTGATGTGGATTTACTAGGAGACATGATGTCAACGGATGATACGGAGTAAATATCACTCACAACAAGTCCCAGGCGAAATAAAAACCCGGTCCTGTCGTCCCTCGGAACGCAAAGCCCAACCAAGCCCAACCATCTAGGAACAGCCTGCTATACAACGTAGTACAAGGTCATATGTATGTACCCGGCCCATACCTAGTAGACCCTCCCTCCAATGGTCGGGAAAACTCCGGCAGCCCCCATGAAGGGAGTATCCAGCAGAGATTATCCGGGCCCAAGTCTCTCCCCCTCAGCTAGCGGACAAGACAGGCAAACAGCAAGCAGACAGCAGGAATTGCACAATTTTACATCATCGGTATGTCTCTCTTGTTGCTTACGCCCTTACTATGTAAGGTATGTATCTAATATTACGTAGATAGACACCAGGGCGGGCTGAAGGGATGTGGTGAGATCGTACCGTACCATGATTATTTTTTAATGTTTTTACCTACCGCGGCACCTATAGCCCGAGCCTAACCGATACGCTTCAGCGGTGCTCTTCAGTATGCTTGTACGGGCGTACTATGTATGCCTACCGCCGATAAGATAAGAAGCTTAATGGCGGGGCATCTGCTGTAACTTTTTTGGTGCCTGTCTCTTCTCCCTACAGGCGACGGTTGCGCCTCTCACCGGACTGCACCCAGTCGATGTCCCATTTCCCTCCCTCCGCCCATCTAGGCTGTGCTGTACAACGCATCAGCTGCCGCCATCAAGATGAGTAAATTCGGTGTCATGGTCATGGGGCCGGCAGGGGCGGGAAAGGTAAGAAGAAGACTCCCTCCCTCCCTCTTTCTCTCTCATGCCTGAAGCGTTGCGTCGCATCGCATTCGGTTGTTCCCTTCTCCTTCTGACTAACATACCACATCGCAGTCCACCTTCTGCTCCGCCCTCATCACCCACCTCCAGCTCAACCGCCGCTCCTGCTTCTATGTCAACCTGGACCCGGCCGCCGAGTCCTTCGACCACGCGCCGGACCTCGACATCAGGGACCTGATCTCTCTCGAGGATGTCATGGAGGAGATGGGCCTGGGCCCCAACGGCGGCCTGGTCTACTGCTTCGAGTTCCTGCTCGACAACCTCGACTTCCTCACCGAGGCCCTCGACGGCTTGACCGAGGAGTACCTCATCATCCTCGACATGCCCGGCCAGATCGAGCTCTACACCCACATCCCCATCCTGCCCACCCTGTGCAGGTTCCTCAGCCAGCCCGGCGCCCTCGACATCCGCCTCTGCGCCGCCTACCTGCTCGAGGCAACCTTTGTCGTCGACCGCGCCAAGTACTTCTCGGGCACCCTGAGCGCCATGAGCGCCATGATGCTGCTCGAGGTACCCCACCTCAACATCCTCTCCAAGATGGACCTGGTCAAGGGCCAGGTGCGCAAGAGGGACATGAAGCGCTTCCTCACCCCGGACCCCGGCCTCCTGGACGACGACCCGGCCGAGCTGGCTAAGAGACATGCGCTCAGCGAGGGCACATCTGGAGAGCGAGGCGGTGGCGGCGGCGGCGACGACGACCAGGACGTCGACCCTTCGGAGAGGGGTGCGGTGATGCGCGGGGCGAGCTTCAAGAGGCTGAACAAGGCCGTCGCCGGCCTGATCGAGAGCTTCAGTATGGTCAACTACCTGAAGCTCGACGCCTCCGACGAGGACAGCGTCGGCGCCATCCTCAGCTATATAGACGACTGCATTCAGTACCACGAGGCGCAGGAGCCCAAGGAGATGAAGGACGAGGAGTTTGAAGAGCAGGAAGAAGAAGAAGAAGAGTAGTAGTAAAGGCAGCTGCTCAGAGAGACTGGCGGCCGGTGCTGGCCGGGACGGCATCGTCCCCCTTAGATACCATTGCTTTTGATATTTGCATAGCGTCGGCGTTGTATGGTCCGGCAAACCCCTCAGGAATGTCATTTTCTTTCCACCAAATCTCTGTCTGTTCATTTGCACACACAAGTACGATGCCTTGAGGCTTCCTCCAAAAGGACGTACTCCGCTGAATTTTTCTTCTCCTGTACCGTGTGGTATCCTGCATACATCGTAACTCTCATGATAAGCCATACGCCCTCCAACGCCTCACGAATTAGAACCCATCCTTGCGAAGAGCGAGGACGCGTGCACGCGCGTACCCACACCCACACCCACTGCCAGTCTGTCTGCCTCTCTCCCCTTCCGCGCTTAGGGTCCGCCGATGCGTACCCGGGGAAGATGAGAGGTCATCATCACTGTCATCATTTCAATATCCGTCACCCGCAGGAGATCCATACTCGGCACGAGCACCACCACCGCCGCCCATGTTCTGTTGACCATCATACCGGTTGTACTCGGCAATCCAGACATCCTTCAGCGACGCGCCGTACCCGGCAATCTTGCTCACGACCACCACCAGGTCGCGCACCGTCTCCTCGGGCCCCCTCTGGTACACAAACGCGACGCCCGCGGCCACGGCGGCCCAGAACATGAGCCGGAAGACCAGGCCGGTGATCCACACGAGCATGCGCCGTATCCACGCGAGGATCTGCACAGCCAGCACGAACACGAGCACCACCAGGAGCAGGATGACAATGTCGGGGGAGTTGACGAGGATCTCGTTCAGGCGCGCGACGAGCGGCTCGGCGAGGGGCGCCATGGTGTCGAGGAACTGCCGTCTGAGGTTGTTGAGCGGGGACGAGGACGAGAGGATGTGTCTGTTGATGAGGTGGAGGGTGTCTGCCGAGAAGATTGCTGGAGGAAGAAAATAACAATCAGTAAAAATAAGAAACACAGGCCGCCATCCTCACGTCGCGTGGTACCGACTTGGCACGGTGAAGGAGGAAGTCTGTGGGTGGTGAGGCCGGGGGGGAGTTCAGGAGGCAGAATGTTGGTTATGGGGGTACTGTCGCATACTTTCTCTGGCCACGTTCAGATTCTGCACGAGGGTATCAAAAACGTCTTGACCGCCCTCCATAGCCTCGACTGGTTCTGCTTCGCTGCTGACCTCTCTGGAGTGTTGGTGTTGGGTTGAAAGGAAACCGGGGTCGCAAGGAGGGACGGATGCGGTTTCTTCAGCGGCGACAGCCGGAGGAGCGGAGAAAGAGAGGGAGAGATCAAAGGCAGGTAGGTGGAAGAGGGAGAAAAAGAGTTGCAACTGTGAATGTCTGTGGCAGAGAAGAGGAGTGTTTATTGGCAAAAATCTTCGTCTCAAAAAGGTCAAGAGTCTCGAGTATGGTGAGTTGTTGTTGCTGGCTTGGGTCTTGCAGGGTCCAGAATCTGTGGAGATCAGAGGCCTGGTCCACTTGAAGTACTATGTACTATGTAGAAGATGGGCAGGGGTTCGTGTCGACAGGGTAAGTAAGTACTTAGTACCCAAAGTTCTTCTTGCCCACAACCATAACCAAAGCAATAGGAAATTGTGCTCTTGTATAGCACTTGTTAGAAATACCCAATAAAGTAAGGATATTACAGATATAAAAATAGTACTTAATTGCAAGGCCTTGAATATAGGTGCATGGGGTCTAATTTGTATCAAGAAGACATTACTCTATATCATGTGCTGTATACTTTAGGCATGAAAGCTAAATGAATTATATATGTGCCATTCGGAGTTGATCCTGAGGCTCAAGAAGGGCAGACAAAAGTTTCAGCCTGGTATATTTGTGAATGAAATTAGTGAATCAAGAGAAAAAGGGTATCAAAGCCTGGTTCCTTCCTCCTTTTGGTTATAGTCTCAGTGTCAACTAAGCCTGCCTTTTCCCATCCTCCAAAGCACCGATTCATGACGACCAAAATTCGCTTCCAGCCCCTTCCCCCCAAAATGATGTAAGCAGAACAAAAGAGATATAAACAGATGGAAGAAGCTATTGGTGTTGATCATGTTGAGCATATAAAAATAGATTTGTTCCCTCCGGTGGGAGCCCGCAGCAGTTTGCTGGTAGGCAAGTCTCCAGGAGGAGTTGGAATCTGGGGAATCTGCCTCCTCCTTTTCCCCCTCCAAAAGGTAGTTGACTCAAGGAGATTCAAGACCCTCTAGAATCTTCCTGGCTGCTTCGATTCTGCGCCTATACATCCGAGCGTCCGTGCTAGCCCGGCTGTTCTCTGTGATGCCGAGAACACATCGGCCGAGGCTTGCCACGAGCCTCTCAACCAAGAACTGATCATCTCGGTGGAGAGTCTCGATCACTGCCGTGGTGCCGCTCTGTTCAATGATGCTGGTCGGACTGCTGAGGTTGTGCAGTTGAGTAGGAGGAGGAGTGTGCTTGTGGTCTCCATTGGTGATCCCATTGCTCTGCAGGCCCTGGCCACTGAACACGGAGTTGGATCTGGACTTGGCTTCTAGATCCGAAGGACCACCCTCAGGCGTGGATATCCGACTGCTACCAGACTTGCTGTTCCGGTTTACGAGCGGAAAGCTGCGGGTCGTACCGGCGGACTCGAACGACGAGACAGAGGGAGCGTGTGGCCTTGTCGAGGCCGTAGAGCTCGTGGGCCGACGCATCGCCGAGTAAAGTGCCTCAGCACGTGAAAACCTCTGCTCTGTCTGCAAGACTCTGACTGGGGACGACTCGGCACCAGGAATGGTAGCACCAATCGACATTGGAGGTGTCTCTCGCCTCTCCACTGCATCTGTGCCCACATGCAAGGAAGGGAACACCTCCTGACCAGTCTGGTTCTCCTGGATCCCCTGGTCCGCCTCCTCACCCTCTCCCTCCTCATCTTCCTCGTGCTCTTCGCTCCCTTCGATTGAGTCATGCGCCTGACGGCTTCCCGCGCGTTCCTCGGCAGTGGCGAATGTATCGATTGTGGAGACCGACGCCTCGCTGCCACGCCTTGTCCTCGCTGCTGCTGACGGATTGCTGTCGGCGATGGGGCCTCTGGTGGTCTCGACCGAATCTTCAGAGCCGAAGCTGGTCTCACTGCCGCGGCGCCCCATGCGCTGACTCATAGTCCCCATGGCGCTGTGGAGGAAGAAGTGCTCGTAGTCAAAGGCGTCCTCGCGGTCTTCGTGCGATAGCGGGTTCTGAACAGACTCGTGGTAGATGGAGTCGCCGTCGTCGCTTACCAGATCATCGTCATGCGCGACTGCCTCCTCGTACTCTGACTCCGAGCGCTCCTCTTCGGCATCACCGTTCTCAGTAAGCATATCGTCGTCGATGCTCGCCTCTGCATTGTAATGGACTGCATCCGCCTCGTGGAAGTCGAGGTGATCGGTACCCTCGGGGTCCTGGCGCTCTGCAGTCATAGCGGTACTAACGGGTGAGACATCATCCATCTCACCCTGGACCGGGGTGCCAAAATGACCACCCGGCAGTGTATGTCCCGTCGGTGGCTCGTCGCTCAGAGGCGAGACATCGGCATTGCTGACCTGGGCCTGCTGTTCCGGCTCCCCTGCAGAGGCCGCATACCATGAGTTCGTGCGGGCATAGGTGAACGGACTAGGCGTGCGCACACCCTGCAGGCTCCGTCTCTTGATGCTGTCCGCACGTGCCTGCTCACGCAGACTCGAGATCTTGCCCTTGAGGTCATTTACCTGGCCTTGGATGTCTCTCATCTGCGATGTGGAAGCAGACCGCGAGAGCCCACGATCGGTAGGCCCTCGAGCTATTGGCGGGCTCGTGTTGGACGAATACCCGTGCGTGATACCGAGTCCGGTTGGCTTCGAGGGTTGCGACGCATCGTCCTCACCAAGAGGTTCCAGCGAGGCATCGCGCATGATGTAGGAGACCCTCTGGCGATTGTATTGACCGTTCAGCTGATCCGCGCTCTTAGAAATAGTCAGAGGTTGTTGCCGGGGGCCATTGGCAACGCCGAGCGAGGTCGATGACCGCTGCGGGTAAACCTTAACCGGGAGACCGATGCGGAGCGAGTTGTCGCTACTCATCCTGCGGTGACCAGCAGTAGATGGAAGGCCCGACGATGTTGACATAATGAGAGCCGTGGATGCTCTGGCGATCGGGGGCGAGGGCGTGGAGGTGTTCGAGTCCGAGTATGAGGGGACGACCAGGGAGCTCCGGGCCCTCGTGAGGTTGTCCTCCATAAGGGTGAGCCTCTTCTTCGCGTTGGCAAGGATCTGTTCCGCCCTGCGGCTCAGCTGCGAGGTGGTGTATTTCTGCCTGCTGTCACGGCTGAACGCCGGGGAGGAGAGCGGTGGGCCGTTGGCGAGGGATGTGTCGTCAGCGTAGGAACTGGCGAGGCTCTCCTCGTCGTCCCCCTGGAAGACGCTGTCGCCAACGCTGACGGTGTCATCGAACTCGACAACGACGGGGGCGTGGTCGTGGTCGGTAATGGTGCTGTTGCTGTCGCTAGAGTTGCGGCGTTCTCGCTGAGCCGCCTTTGCGCGCCTTCTGATAGCGCCCAGGCCGCCCGAGCCTTTCCCTATGGTAGGAGAGGAGCGCAGCGCAGCATCTCCCTCGCTGTCGTCCGCCTTGAGCCCCAGAGCAGTGGTCGCCGCCGGGCCGTAGCGCTGCCGAGGGGGTGAGGGTTTGGCCGGGGTGCTCTCAGCCTCCGTCACCTCACCAATGTCTGAGAGCATGGTGCCGTTCCCGTAGATGATGGGGGTAGTAGGGGCGACGCCGGAGAGAGCCTGGTATTGTTGGAATGAGTTGCTGTAGATGTTGTTGTTCCCTGGTGCATGGCCGGCCTGGGGGTTCCTGTACATGTGCATGGCTCCGTCGAGGTCGCCGGGAGAGGAGTGGTCGTAGTCGGGCAGGATCATATCTGGATTCGTCAGAGTGGGCGAGGCAGGCGGTTCTGGGCCCGAAGCCTGCGCCGAAGCGCTGACGATGCCGCCGGAGAAAGCCATTGTGGTCATGTTGGATGCTTTTATTTGGGAGGGAGGATAGCCCTGAGGAGTTCCGAGAAGCCTAGAGGTGCATCAAGTTTGGATCCTAGAGGAAAGAAAGAGGAAGCTCCTAGGGGAAGCTAGACCCCATCAGCCCCTCGGTTGAAAGGTTGCCCGTAATCTCTCGTAGCCAGCAATTGTGGGTGTATATACGACTCTAGCCCCCTTCCAAGAAGAGGAGACTGACCGAGATAGTGTAGGACGAGATTATCGTTTGCTTGACAGCTGAGGACGAACGGGGGAGTAGTTTCGATCACCTCGATCCGGCCCGGCAAGTCGTCGATAGGGTGAATCGTGCCTTGTCGAAAGTGGAACTCAGGTACCGGCTGGGGTATTGGGGTTCAGGGCCAGATATAGCAGCAGCAGCAGCAGCAGCAGCAGCAATGAAGCTGGACTGTGGTATCCTGAGCACAGCCTCGAGGGCCTTTATGGCGACATAACGTAGGCGAGGGCTTGGTAGGGCGGTCTCGAAGGGCGGTGATACTGAGCTAACGTGATCAAGAAGCCCGGAAAAGTTGGTCGGCACGGAAGTGTAACGGCAGAGGGCTTAGTTGGAGGCCTAGGGACGAGAACAGATCCGGAGGGGACTCTGGAGATGGTGGCTCGATAGATTGAGCGTATCGTTTTGGAAGCGAGCGGAGGCAGGCTGAGCGCCACTGACAAGACAGCGAGGGACAGTGTCGTTCAAATAAGGAATAAAAAGAAGAAGGAGGGCTAGAAAGGACGGCAAGCCCAAGGTCAACCAACGGTTTGGGTCTTGGAGGAGGAGGTGTGGTAGCATCCAGCGCCCGATCGCGTCGGGGCAGAGGAAGAAGTAGTAATAATTACTACAGGGGTGGGCAAGGACGACAAGGAGAGTAACATAAGCAGGAGCAAGCTGGGGGGCGTGAGGAAGGAGCCTGGTCAACGCACACTGGAGGGGTTTAAGATTGGTTACACTAAGTATGCAAGAGAAGTAGAAAACAGAAAAGAAAAAAAGAGAGAAAAGGGAAAACGAGCGACAAGAAAGAAAGAAACTAGAGAAACTAGGAAAGTGAACCGTCCTGTCCAAGATTCTCCCGGGGGTTTGATCGCCGGTCCAGAGAGATCCAAGAGATGCAATTGCAATCTCAAATCTCGAAGAGAACCGGAGACAGAAATCTCGGTTTCCGTTCCCAGGTGGCCTGTCTGATCATTTTTCGATTTCTCCTGAGCCCTGTCCCTGTTCCTGGTGAATGTCCTGCTGAAGGGCCCTGCTGCAGGGGCCCGCTACAGGCCCTGTCCCTGCCCACGCGCGCCCCCAACCCTGCCCCAGTGGCCCTCTCAGGAACAGGAAGGAAGAGCAGGCACGAGAAGACAATAAGATTGTTTGTCTCTCTTGGGCTCGTACATACTGTAAGTACTAAGCACTATGTACTGTGACATGCCTTTGTCCATTCTCATGCATGATATATTCGAGTACTGAATTTTCCCCCTTCCCCCCCCCCCCCCGTTACAGACTACTATGTATGTCCGCATTAATAAGACACCTTTTTTCAGCTGAGACGTGATGCGACGGTCGCATTTATCTCAAGTCGTACATCTGTACTCTGCAAGTACTATCTGAGGTGTTCTTGGTAGCATTGTGCGGCTTGCAGGATGAGGTGAGGCACTCATTTCAGTATGTATGCGCAGCCAAAGGACCCACCACTATTTGGTACATGCCTGTAGTCCTGAACTCTGTCCGTCAGCAACAGTGAGCGCCCTGCCTAGTAGACTGGGCAGGAAAAGCCTTTTCTGTTCCGAACCGTTAGACCTGTGTGTGTGTGTGTGTGTGTGTGTGTGACTAGACCTGCAATGATGCCCGTTTTCATGTCACCCGGCTGACGTTGCACTGGTTCATGCGTGTGGTTTTCGTATAGATTCAGGGGAGGGGGTCTCGCTTCCTTTCCTCGATGCAGGATATATTCATAGTAGCATACTTATAGTACCTGTATCGTAAGTCACAGAATAAGGTTGGGCCTGATTGATTTTCATGCCCTCTCTTTTCTTGGCTCAACCCTGCCGCTGCCCAGTGCCAACCCAGGAGTTGAATAACTGACGAGCAAAGCAATCCCCAGTTCAGATGAGAGGATCCACTTGGCGTCGGCACTCTTTTACTGTAAGGAAACATTGTTTCGAATGTGGGCCCTCGGGATGGCTTTTTTGACTCTCGGTCCAACACCACTAACCTGGATGATGAATGCACCCTCTGCCCTGATAGGCCTGACAAGAGCCGAGTGGCAGCAGGCGTCTCTATGTAGTACTCCCCAATGGGCATACCTGCATAGGTGACGCTACGTGTCTCCCTGTGTCTGGGTTGAAATGCTGCAGTGGCGCACGCCCTGAAAACATTCATAAGCCTGGCATGAGGCGGACAGCACGTTTGGTTGGAACAAGTGCAAATCAAGGCGAAGCAAAGCAGAGCAGGAGCTCGTCGTGGTTCAGAGGATACAGTGATATTGTTGTACAGACGTACATAATCCGTGGCGGTTGGAAGAAGTGAGCCCCACTGACGGCCCGCTGAAGGTAGTACATAGTACTTATGATGTTTGATGTTCCAGCAATAATACATAGTAGTATGGACATACTATGGAAGTGCTACAGTACTGTACATAGTACGCGCTCGGTGCTACTGTATTAGGAGCAAGGTCAGACTATAGTGGTGGTAGTGCTCTCCCCCTCCCGCGGCGCTGCATCCCTGGTGCCTGCCAGAACTTCTCCAAAAGTTTCTTATCGATAAGATTCTACCCAGAAATTTTGAAGATCGCATCGCCTATAGTCAAGACAACCTCCTCCTCGTCCTCCTCCTCTCTCTCGGCACCTCCTAACGAGAGCTTAACGTTTTGAATTGCACAACAGATCAAAGATGTTGCGACAGATGTGAGAATTGCTTTTCCAATCCAATATTGTCTACCCTCCCACGCTCATTCACTAGACTAACGACAAACATTTCCCTTGTCTCCTTGTTGACAGAAAACCACGGAACGCCCGCTCCAAGCGGGCCCTCGAGAAGCGCGCCCCCAGGGCCGTCGAGAACCCCAAGACAGTCCTCTTCCTCCGCGGGACGACCTGCTCCCAGGTCACCCAGGACGCCCTCAACGACCTGCACCAGCTGCGCCAGCCCCTCGCCAAGAAGTTCACAAAGAAGAACGCCATCCACCCGTTCGAGGACGCCTCGAGCCTCGAGTTCTTCGCCGAGAAGAACGACGCCTCCTTCCTCGTCTTTGGCAGCAGCAGCAAGAAGCGCCCGCACTGCCTGACCCTCGTCCGCACCTTTGGCTACAAGGTCCTCGACATGCTCGAGCTGTACCTCGACGGCGGGTCCTTCCGCCGCCTCGACCAGTTCCGCGGCAAGAAGCCCGCCATCGGCCTGCGGCCCATGCTGGTCTTCGCCGGCGCCGCCTTCGAGAGCACCGTCGCCAACGAGTACACCATGGCCAAGAGCATGCTGACCGACCTCTTTGCCGGCGAGCGCACCGCCGACAAGATCGACGTCGAGGGTCTGCAGTATGTCATCTCCGTGACTGCTGAGGATGATAGCAGCAGCAGCGCTACCGGGCTGGGCGACGGCACAAAGCCCGCGATACACCTGCGCGCGTACCTGATTCGTACCAAGAAGAGCGGGCAGCGCCTGCCGAGGGTGGAGGTGAGAGAGCGATTTTTCCTTCCCAGAACCTGACACCGCCGCTGCGGAGATATATATATATATGTGTGTGTGCGTGTGTGTGTACTGACATGTCATAATTTTTTGCTTTACCTAGGTCGAAGAGATGGGTCCAAGGATGGACTTCCGCGTGGGTCGTATACAAGAGCCTGAGGAGGCTATGCTGAAGGAGGCTCTGAAGAAGGCAAAGACTACTGAGGAGAAGACCAAGAAGAACGTCTCTATGGATGTCATGGGCGACAAGATTGGCCGCATCCATCTGGGCAAGCAAGACCTGGGCAGCCTACAGACGAGAAAGATGAAGGGACTGAAGAGGAGCCGGGACGAGGAACAGGACGAAGAAGACGACGACCAGGTCATGAGTGATGACGAGAGCAGAAAGCGGAGGAAGTAGTGCCTGGGTCTGGATTTTGGGGTGAGGGAGGAGGGGCATGTCGTCCTATCACGGCTTGCTTGCTTGCAAAAGTTGCATTCATTGGTGTATGGAGTTGAAATGGTAATGCTGAGAAACTCACCGGTGACATAAGTAGCGGCGACTACTCAAAAGATTTTCCTTGGGTTTCTTCTCGTGAGCCTGGAATCTACAATTTCGTTGTTCTGACCTGGAGGCTGGATATATGCAGTGACTGGTGATAGCCTGAAATGCGTATCACTGTGTATACATTACTCATCTTGCCGGGTACTAATATACACCTTGGCTGACTGTAAGAACGCTTATACAGTCCTAGCTAATAATAAACGGCCCAGCCGCTCGTCATCGACCTTGACTCTGTATCTTAGTCGTGGCATTGAGAGAGGGCATGTGGTGTGCCGGGGCCCTCCAGAGCCCAAAGCAGAGAGACCCGATATCCTTTGCGCCGTCGCCTCTTGGGCCTGCCATGTTACTACCATCCCCATATCAATCTTGATGCTTCTTGAGCTGTCGAGTTGGAATTCCTTTTGTGCTACACCTGCACGCCTGCTCGTTCGTTTGTCTCAAACTGACACACGTGCTACCTCATTGCATCGGGAACTGCTCAAGGCCCCAAGTCATGCTGGCCCGCGCAACGATTTCATTACACGCATATAGTGTATACAAATCAGCCCCACTGCTTGAACATCGAGTACAGCCGAAACAATCGTGCCAGCGAGGCATGCTGCATAGAGCCAACTGCAGAAGGCTCATTCGGAGCCGCTGGCCGAGTGTGGGCCAGAATTCAGGTTGCTTCGAATCTCGACGTCTGCATGAATCAGAGCAGCAGGTTTCGCGGGATGAATCTTTGTGTGTGTATGACCACTGACAACATCCGTGGCTCAAAAACTGCAGACGTAGCCTCCTGAGAAGGTGAACATGCCCGGATCGTCGGATAGCGCAGGAGAGATTCTCGCGGCGGTCAGGAATGACCGATCCCATCGCATAAGCCTTTTCCGTTTAGAAGAGGGGGAGTGAGCTTGCGTTTTAATGCGACAGGTGGGATGGGAGAAGAGAGGGAGAGAGAGAGATAGAGAGAGAGAGAGAGAGATAGAGAGAGAGAGAGAGAGAGAGAGAGAGAGAGAGAGAGAGATAGAGAGAGAGAGAGAGAGATAGAGAGAGAGAGAGAGAGATAGAGAGAGAGAGAGAGAGATAGAGAAAGAGAGACAGGAGATGCTCAAGCTCACATGTTGTCGCATGGAGGGGGCGGCAGAGGCGATGCTGGGTGCACTAGCTCGCTGAGCATCTCGATGTGGCTCGTGAACTTGATGTCGCCATGCTCGTCGCCCCCTCGAAACCCCAGCTCGAGCCCCAGATGTCTGCCGGGATAAAAGTGTGGCCGCTCTGGCCGGGATCGTAGAGCGCGACGCGGACTGCCCACTCCAGGTGCGGCCACCACTTGCGCTCCAGATCAGGGCCAAAGTGGTCCGAGTTGAACAGAGAGACGATCCCCAGGACCTCTCGCCGCGCCATCCCCTGCAGCCACCATATGTGGTCGAGCGTCTTGAGGAGCGCGAAGAAGGACGCCAGGACTGCTAGGGCACGAGGTTGTCGCTCCTCAACGAGCTCTACAAAGCGCTTGGAGACGGTTGCCGGGAACGCGAGCGCGCCCTTGCCCGGCTTCGAGTGGGCCCAGTTGAGGGTCGCCACCGCGTGCTGGTAGGCCTGTCGGGTTGCTTCCGCCACGCTCAGGTTGCCTGTCCCAGAGCCTCCTCCGCTGCTCCCTGGCATCCCGCTGTCGGGCAGGTCGGCTGTGGCTGTGGCCGCCAGGGGCTCCATTGCCGCGAGCTCCTCGTCGAGACCAGTCAGGAGGTGGCCGAAGAAGCCGTCCGAGGCCCGGGTGAAATTTAGGTTCAGCACAGGCTGGGCGTCGATGATGGACAGGATGATCTTGCTCTGCTTCAGCCAGTGCCACGAGGCCGCCACGACCGTCTTGACACCCTGAAACGAGTGAAACCAGGTCAGCGGTGGCTGGTAGGTGCCCCCGGCCCCTCTGCTGTCGGCTCCTGCCGTGGCTGTCGCGAAAGGGCCCTCGTCCTTGGTGAAGATGCGCGTGGCGGTGCTCTGGAAGGCAATCAGGGTTGCTGTGAGGAACAGGATCTCGGCATTGTTGGCATCGATGCCCGCCGTGAGGCTGCTGCTGTAGGCGTTGAGACATGATGCCATGTAGGCGTGGCTTGCTCGGACCAGCTCCTTGTCGTTGGGCCAGGCGCTCCGCAGGTGTAGTGCAGACACGGCGAGGATGGCGTCCATCAGGTGCTGGTTGCCCCCAAAGGCAAGATCCGGTATGGAGGTGCCCCAGAGGCCCTCGAGCTCGGGAGACGTCACGGCCAGTGTCTTGTGGGTGTGTCTGGTGTACTGGTGCATAAGACGGAGCTCCGTCAGGCGCCCTACCGGCTGCGAGCTGGGAAGGAGAATCCCTGGCTGTTGGTAGATTGGGACGCCAATCGTCGAGGAGGATTGAATCGTCGGTGTCACAGAGCTTGGTCGGTGGGCAGAACCATCGACAGCGCTCGGCGCGAAGGTGGCGGGGGTGGATGCCGGGCTCCCGTTGGAAGAGAGTGCTGCCCCCTCCAGTTCTCGAATCACACCTGGGCTTTCGAAATCGCACGAGACGCCATGCTTCAGGCAGTTGCCGCACCGGGGGTGGACCTCGTCACACTAGAACTCGGGGATGTTAGTAAACGTATGCACAGAGAGGGGGTTTGCCGGCTAGGATGTAGGTGTCGACGATGTGTGGTGGTGGGGGCTGTGTTCATCTACCTTGATCTTGCGGGCCTTGCAGCGTTTACTTGTTGCGGGTCAGTATTGTATGTGCTTTGTCGATGTGACGAAGCAAACTCACCAGCCTGCCCTAGATTTCTTATGGGAGCGCCGTGGTGGCATCGTGACGGTTGTGCAGCAGCGGCAGCAGCAGCAGTTCCTCCTCGATACCTGTGTTCAGGTGTGGCCTTGCCACAGCAGAAGCATGCCAGACCTTGCAGGGACGTTTCTCCGTCGGGGGCTACCGATGAAACAGGTGCATTGCGAGGTGTGGCTCGGCTCGTGTGATCAGACGGGACCGACAGTTAGAGCCTGGATCCTACAACACCCTTGTGATGGCTTCGCAGGCTCGTCCTCTTCCTCTCCCCCAGTGTAGTATATATGGATTGTCTTGTGCGCAATGGCCTCTCAGGTTCCGTCTTAATTCCTCGGGGACCCGCTCGCGCTCGTCAGGTAATTGAGGTTTGAAGGCGATTGGTTGGGGGGGCCGTGTGGGTGTGTGCGAGTCGTAGTGTTCGAGGGGCAAAGACGGAGGTCGACGAGGTATCGAGTGACGGATGATTGACGTCGAGAGACAAGCGCTGGTTGCAAGGAGGGTGGTAGGGATTGGTGGCTCTAGGAGTCCGGAGAGGAGAGCGATAGCGAGTGCCAGGGCCAAGTCTGGTCTGGAAGAGGCGACTGGAAACTAGTGTTGCCCAGGATCGGCTCCAGGCCCGTGTGCAGCAGGCTCAAGCTCTGTGCATGCCTGCATTGACAGCCTGGGGCTTGTTGTCTGTGTGTGTGTGTGTGTGCTTGTGAAGCCAGAGTCTTGGGACCACGGCACTGCCGCACCACATGTCGTCGAGAGCAGCCAGAGGCCCCCAATGGAGCCCAGCCTATAGGCCACTGCAGGGCCGCATCAACCATCGGATACTCGCAAGACCCCGATTGGCCCGGCTTCTTGATCCGTGTGGGCTCCGAGGGGGCCACAGAGTGACGGCCCGCGAGACGTTCGCGCCGGAGAAAGTACCCCCGCCCCCGCCACGGCGCTGGCTGCGACCTGGGGAGATAATTCAGGACGATCAGCATGCTGCTGCCAGCATATTCGACCGTCTTTGTAGTCGATCCCGAAGGAGCGCGTAACTCTAGCAAGCATCGCAACACAATATGGCAACTCTGCTGGGCTGCGTCTAAATCTATTATGCTCGCCACGAATTCTCTGCCCGCTGCCAGAGACCTGATGCGGTTTCTGTTCTTGTCGTCCTCCCACAAGAAGGCGCGCCGGAAATAAAATATAGAGACGGTCATGACACCTCGATGCCGTCCGACGGACTAGCCCGACCCGAAGAGCCCACCACGGTCCCTCCTCTTTGGCCCCCCAATCTCCCTTGTCGCGCACTGTCTTTACTGCGCAGTGTGAGATCGGGAGCCTTGTACTTAGTATGATGGCAGATTCCACGTGGAGGCTATAGCCAAACACGAACGCACGAATGAGATCTACCCTGAAACTTTTTTTTTTTTTTGAATAAAAGAAAGTCGTGGATCTGAGGGATGTTGTGTCGGAGGAGGGGGCGCTCAGAGCGGTAGGACTGCCGTCAAGATCTTGCAGCATCAGATGTTTTTGGCGGCATCAGACACGGGCGGTTCCTCGCTACGTCCTGGTCGATCCCGACCCAGCGGTACCGACAGAGTCGAAGTGGCGGTCGGTTTGTGTGGACCGGTAAGCTCTTGGATGACCGCCCTGATCGAGTAATCGTATCTGGTGTTCTCTAGGTCTGCAGTAAGGTTGGACAGTTCATACTGTACAGCTCATTACATGGGACGTCGTCGTAACGGTCCACCAATCACCCCTCACCACACACAAGGCCATAACCGCTCATCTTCACGTAGACGGGGATATGGAGCTGGATGTGTTGGTCCGTCCACGTAGAATTGGAGATGCCGATCTAGAGGGGCAGCCAGGACATCAAAATCTGGCCCGCCTTGCCCAGCCAGCCATGTCAGGTGGCGAGTAGGGACTGACCTGGTGTCTCATGAAGCTGGGGGGACTGCAGCCATCACGGCGAGACGGTCATACTCAAATCTCAGCCCAGGACCCGCCGAAGCACCGACTCCCCTCCCCTTCATCACGGGGCCCCGGACGGTAGACAAATGCCGGCTCTAGACCCGGAGAGAAAAAGAAGGGGGAGGGAGGGGGGGAGAGAGGGAGAGAGGGAGAGAGGGGAAGAGGAATCCTGTGCGTGTCTGAGTAGAAAGCCAAGTCTTAGGGCGAGGCCTAGGTCCCAGGGCCAAAAAGGAGGGGGGAAAGACTTGGGAGGTCAGGTCGTCGATTGATGCGTTATTGGCCCTCCAGGTTGCGTGCTCGATGTCGAGCTGTACCGTATATCGTAGGACGACCCCTCTCGGATACCGAACTGACACTTTTTGGTTTGTTTCAGGAGCTGCATGGAGCGGGAGATGGGGAACAGGTACCGGACCAGGGAAGAAGTGGCATGAATGATGGCAGTTACTGAACATGTATGCACATACGCAATAGTTTTGTCCGAGCGGTGTAGAGCACTGCTAAAGCAAAGCCACCTGCTGCATACAAAGTAGTACCCAATCATGGTAGCAGGCAGTAGGTAATCATATTGTGCTTTGTCACGTAATGAATACGAATCCATTTGTCGGTCAGTTTCAGGAAAGAAAAGGCGCAGAGAAAAAAAAAAAAAACAGGGCTGGCTGACTGTACAGATTACAGCAGCAAAGCAGAGTTGACATTCTGATTTCCAATCCACGAGCGAGGTCCCACAGCAGCAGGAAAGAAACAGACCCGACTCTAACCGGTGAGACATTACATATATGGCAGGTAAGCAAAAGGCATAAGGAAATCTCTACATAAAGAACAATAAACGCTCTGCTGGCTGCGTCTTTGTTGCTGTTGAGCACAGCTATTGCGCAATCTCTCTCCCCGCTCGCAGCAACAAAGCCCCCCTTCTTCTAGGTTGCAGTGCTGGCACCAGGAGGGTCGGGAAGACATCCGCATTTGCCTCCTGCCCCAAACGAAACGTGACAATTGGGGGAGCTCCAGGTTGCAGCGACAGCGAGTCTCTGGTCGAGCCTCGAAAGCCTTAAACCTTGGACGGTTGCGTGGGCACCTCGACCCCTCGCGCTAGAAACCACCCACGCCGCTGCTACCCGCTAACCGGCTCCGTTGGTAACAGTGCTACTACAGTGCTGTAAGTAGCCCTGTACACATCAACCCCGCCGTTTTCTGCAGGGGGCTCAGCAGGCGGGGCTGCAGGTGTTCAGAGGACCCTCTCAATCAGGAAATCGCATTCAAAGATTCCTTAGTTGATAGCGACGCCTGGTCACAACTGGATCACGACAGCATCATCCCCCGACAGGCCCTCGGATTTGGTTTATTTTCTTTGTTTTATATATATATATCACCCCTTCCCCCAGCGAATCTGCTAGAGAACGGGCGCTAGACCTCAAAAGAAAGAAACAATCACCACAGGCCTAAGAAACCCCACAGCCACTCGCCCGCGCACCGATTGCGCAATCTGCCCCAAGAGCCAGGTCTAGGTTTCTGTCGGTCATCAGTAATCATCGTATCGTCGTCACCACGGCTATCTCGCGACGACATCTTTTTCCCCTTCGGTGACGAACCGACACAAGAAGAGACTGATCAGAGCAGCAGAAAGGCGCCGCCTTCTTGTGGGCTTTCTTTTCCCTCCTTCACTACCTAATCCGTCGTCGTCTTCTTCGCCAACACCACCGCAATCTCGACACAATCGACGTCGACCTTGACGATATCGACAAGAAGAAAAACGGACACGCACAACCTCCAGCAACCATGACTGTACCCGCCCTCGACGGCCGTGTCAACGGCAACGGCCACCTCAATGGTCATGACCTGCCCATAGCGACGCCCCCGCGCGCGCCATCCCCCGCGGCGGGCTTTGGTACTCTTGCCGTCCACGCCGGCTCACCCCACGACCCCGTTACTGGCGCCGTCATCGAGTCCATCTCCCTCTCCACCACCTTCGCACAGAGTGCTGTCGGCAAGCCTGTGGGCGACTATGAATACAGCCGCAGCAGCAACCCGAACCGGACCAACTTCGAGACCGCCGTTGCTGCCGTCGAGCATGCCAAGCACGCCCTCGCCTTCAGCTCCGGCTCCGCGACCACCGCCGTGATCCTCCAGAGCCTCGCCGCCGGGTCCCACGTCATCTCCGTCTCGGACGTCTACGGCGGCACCCACCGCTACTTCACCCAGGTGGCCGGGGCCCACGGTGTCAAGGTCACCTTCACGCCGGAGATCGAGGTCGACATCAGCGAGCACATTACCGACGCCACCAAGCTGGTCTGGATCGAATCCCCTCCAACCCCACCCTGCGCCTCGTCGACATCCGCGCCGTTGCCACCGCCGCCCACGCCCGCGGCGTCATGGTCGTCGTCGACAATACCTTCATGAGCCCCTACGTCCAGAACCCACTCGACCACGGCGCCGACATCGTCGTCCACTCCGTCACAAAGTACATCAATGGCCACTCCGACGTCGTCATGGGCGTCGCCGCCTTCAACAGCGACGACCTGCGCGCCCGCCTCGCCTTTTTGCAGAACGCCATCGGCGCCGTCCCCTCCGCCTTCGACAGCTGGCTGGCCCACCGCGGGCTCAAGACCCTGCACCTGCGCGCCCGCGAGGCCACCCGCAACGCCACCGCCGTCGCCGTCGCCCTCGAGGCCCACCCCAGCGTCATCGCCGTCAACTACCCGGGTCTCGACAGCCACCCCCACCGCGCCATCGCCAAGAGGCAGCACCGCGACGGCATGGGCGGCGGCATGCTGTCCTTCCGCATCCAGGGCGGCCACGCCGCCGCCGAGCGCTTCTGCCAGCTCACCAGCATCTTCACCCTCGCCGAGTCCCTGGGCGGCGTCGAGTCCCTGGTCGAGGTCCCCTCCAGCATGACACACGCCGGCATCCCCAAGGACCAGCGCGAGGCCGTCGGCGTGTTTGACGACCTGGTCCGCGTCAGCTGCGGCGTCGAGGATGCCGAGGACTTGAAGAAGGACGCACTGCAGGCCCTCGAGAGGGCAGTCGCCGAGACGGCCAAGAATGGTACCAACGGCGCAAATGGACACTAAAATGTTCCAATATCATTCATCCTCTTATGTATATACATATACTTTACAAAGGGCAGGAAAAAGATGAGGGAAAAAAACTAAGAAGAAATATGAGCGCGAGGGAAAAAAAAAAATATTACGAGTTAAAAATGGCAAAAAAGAGGCAGGAAAAGAGGTAGGGGAAAGGTTATAGATGGTCTGGCGATGCATTTGATAGACTGGGCGGAAACACATTTTTTCACTGTATTAATGGTTCTCATATCACCACCATGATCAATGCAATATATGAGTCTTGACAACTACCTCATGTTTTTCTCTTTTCTTTTTCCTTTTGGCGCTCCCAGATGCAATATTGTGTTTATCATGATTCTACCAGTCACTGGTGGTAGGGCACCCCCTTGAGAAGAAATCGAGGGCCACCACTCTCCTTATATGCAGTGCTTACAACAGTGGCCACCACCATGCTTCTCTCGCAACTCCAGTGCCCCTCCCTCCCTGTCCATTCCTGGCCATACAAGCACACCAAAGACATTATGACTAAGGCCATTAGTATCTCTCTCTCCTCCTTGCTTGATGTTGATACAAGAACACGATGACCTCTCCCTTTTTGTTTTTTGTTTAAGCCACCTCCCCTCCCCGTACAGCCAACGCCTGAAAGCAACCTCTCCTGCCGCTGCCGGATGCTTCTTGAGGGCCCAGGACGAAGAAAAAAATAAAGCAAGGGGGAAAAAAAAGGATCAAAAGAATGCCAGAGGGCTCCACCCTCCTCCAACTGTACATTTTGCCTCTAACCGCGGAAAGAAAGCAAAAAAGCAAACAAAGACTTCTGCATCAGCAATTCAGCCTGCTGCCATAGGGATCTTGCTCAGAAATACTGATGACCCCAAACAAAACGCCTGAACTCGCCTTGTTTCTCCCCGAAAACCTTTATCTCATGTGCGCCGCCTGGATCAAGTCAAAGAGAACAAATTATGACAAAAAGCAGATATCACAGAACAGCTACAGAACTAAGAAAAACTGCACAGCTGCCTCACCTGACCCGTTTCTTCTTGCTCTTCTTCTTCCTCTCGTTCTTGTCGGCTCCTATCTTGTACCACCTCTCTATCTCCTGTAGATTCATGTCAGTGGTCACTGAGGGCGAAAAGGATGGTGCCCGAGGTTGGGGGGAGGGAAGGGAGGGGGGGGGGGGTGAGATGCCACTCACAGAGACCCAGGCCATGAAATTCTGAACGGTAAGCATACCGCCAAGTGGCTCGACCCTAGAGCTCAGGGTGCGGGCATTGACCATCTCGCTTGCGCTGCGGACATACTTGAGGGTGGACATGTCCAGGTCCTCGTTGGTGGTGTCGGGGTTTTTGAGCTGGAGAAGTATGATCTGGGCCCATCGCTCCAGGCCCGTCCACTGCAGGAGGTGTCCGCCGACCGCAAGGGTCTGCTTCGCGTGTAGCCTGAAGACGAAGTGAACGGTGCCTGTCGGAAAGAAGACGGTCTGCCCGGGCCTGAGGATCACGTAGCGCCACCTGCCTCCTGTGTACTTGAGCGGGTTGGCGACCCACGCATTCTGTTCCTCCTCGGTCGGGCGCGAGAGCCACCCGAAGCCGAACTCGCCCTCCTGGATGGTGATCCAGGTCGACCACCCGTGGCTGTCCATGTGCGGTGATGTGTTGTGGCCGCCCTCAGACACCAGTACCCACTCCAGAAGTTCAGTCCACTCGTTCCAGTCCTCCCGGCTGGCTTTCGTCCTCTCGGCACTATGGCCCTCCAGCAGTGAATCGCGTATCCTGGGCAGCAGTTGGCAGTTCTCCCCGGTCAGGAAGCCTGGCAGTATGGAGTGTGGAAGCGGGCTTCGGAGGTCCAGGATGTTCCAGGGGTCCTTTGAGGGCCTGTTGCGGAGGAAGCGCGCCTTGATGTCGGCGAGGCTCTTCTTCTCGAAGGACGTCAGGTCGAAATTGCGAGATGGGATCTGGACAGAGACCTCCCTGCTGAGGTCCTCCATGCGGTGGAAGAGCTGCTCGATGGGGCGGGCTCCGTTGTTGGTCCACCGGAACTGCTGCTGTCCTCTTGTGAAGATTGGTATCCTCTGTGTGCCACGCTCCATAGCATCTAGGGCCTCCTCGCCGGTCAACAGGTCAGCATCCACAGGACCCAAGCTCGGATCCGTGTTTGGTGATCGACATTTGGAAAGGATCGCGTGGACCAGCCGGTCAGTCGTCTCGCCTCGCAGCCAGTCATCCTCCTTAGTATCTGTGAACTTTTCGGCGAGCTCAGACATGACCTGACGGCGGAACCTCTCATCGCGTTTGACGTTGATGTTCGGGCGTCCAGCCTTGTGCTTGAGCGGGTGCTCCCATCGAGGTTCCCCTCCTGGTATCCCCAGCGGGTGGCGGCTCTGTGGCGAGTGAGCGTTTCTGTTCAGCTGCAGTGGGCGGCCTTCCCAGGCAGTCCGGCGTCGCTTGGCAGGTAGTGTGAGGTCAAACTCAAAGATGCCCGGTGTCGATGTTGCCCGCCTCCGCACAGGGATCGCTGTCCACCTGGTTGAAGTCCCTGTCAGGATGGGAATATGCTCGACCTCGGCACCGTCCAGACCCTGCTCCCTCTCGACTGTCGGCCAAGGTTCTTCGGCTGCCGCGATGCCTGTTGGTAGGGGCGGTACCCCAAGCGCGCTGGTGATCAGCCTAGCATATGCCTCCAGGTGCAGCGGACAGAGATCCTCCTTGCACGCCCCGTAGAATCCGGCGAGCGTGTTGACATCGGCAGGCTGCTCCTCGTCTAATATGGCGATGAAGGGTGCTGGCACAGCACGGCAGCTGCACTGTGTGCCGTGTACAGGTATTATGGGTGCTGCTGGGTCGTAGAGTCTCAATGGCGAGGGCTGAGCCGCTACTGGGATGTCGTCCTCTGGGGCAGGGTCTAGTGGGATGCTGCTAATCACGCCTGGTGCTGAGAGTTCCTTGCTGAGGGTAGAGGGGGGTAAGCCAGCCGTGGGGAGATAGGTCTGGCGTCCGTAACGGTCGACGTCGATATGGTTGGACCCCGAGGTGCTATCTCGAGGACTGGGGGTGCGCTCTGCTGAGGCACCTCAAGGGCAGGTGTCAAGGAATGTTGTGGGGCTGAGCCCTGGAGGTTCCTCTCGGCCGAGTCGACATCGGGGTCAGAGATGGTATCACTGTTCTCGCCCATCGAGAAGATGTCTGAGTGGCGGCCGGCATTTTCCTCTGATGATGTGGATACGGGAGGATGGTCGGGGCGATCTTCCAGCAGGGGCGTAGTAGTGGTGGGTGCAGGCGCAGGTGCAGGGGAAGTGCGACCGGGCCTGGATCTGAGGCCCGAAAGACGCATTCGTTCGTGTACGTTGGTGGTGGTGGTGGTGCTGAAGGGAAAGGCGCGACGGCGACATGTGGCTGTATTGACGGGTGCGCGAAGGGATTGCGAGGTGGTGGTGGTGGTGGTGGTATGGCGGCGCTCATCGGCTCGACGCTCGACCTCATCATGATGAGACCCTCAGCCAGCTCCAGCGTCGTCGGGTACTCATCAGGGGCCCGGGGAGGGTAAGGGCCATGGGTGGCAGGGCTCTGGTAGGCGGATGGCTTGATATCAGGGCGCATGTGGTGGACCAGGGTCGAGGCTGAGGCTGAGGCTGAGGCTGAGACTGCCCAAGAAGGGGGGAGGGCTGCACGCACAGGGTCCGGCACAGGGTCGGGAGAGCGAGGAGGCGCAAGCGGAGGTAAGCACTTGGGCATTGGGTGTGCCAGGGCTGGTGCATCTCGGGTTTTCAAGGGACCACTCGCTGAGCGCACCGGAGGCTCATCGCAGGTCTGGAAGAAGGCCTGAGAGTAGAACTGATCAGGAGGAGCCCGAGAGGCGGGGGGCTTGAGGGGCCTCGCCCCAGGATGAAAATGTGCCATCAAGGGAAAGAAAGTGGGTAAGAGAAGATGAGGGAGGGATAGACCGGCCTGGAGGTCAATTCATTATGCTGGTTGAGGATGAGGCTCTGGGAAGGAGATGGATTGCCGAAGTGCATGCAGCAGCTGGCAAGGGCTCCTTTTGGCTGCTGGCCCCAAAGAAAATCCCCAGGTGGCCCTGACAGTGCCTGGGTGCCTGGTTCCTGGGCCGGGGCTGCTGTCCTGTGGAGCACTTAGAGTGCAGGGGGTCCTGTAAATCCCCACCTGTAGGGCCTGTGAGACCTGGAGCACCACCTGAAGCCGCCTGCAAAGGCAACAAGCCAGATAAATCTCTTGACAAAGAAAGCAAACCAACCAATAATGGAGATGATGGGGAAGAATCGATAAAGACTCAATACCTCAGCGATGGCCAGGAAGGGATCAAAAGATTGATCAGAAACCTTTTTGGGTACACAGAATGGGATACAGTTCCTTTGCCAATGGGTAAAGGGACTGGAATCTGGTCTTTCAAGGGATGAGATCATTGAGGTCCTACTATGTAACTCCCAAAGCACTGATCAGCAGCAGTGAGTGTACCATACCCTTGTCCTAGGGGTGCTTATGTCAGCTGGTACTATGCATTAAGCGGGGCAATTCTCCAATCCAGCTCACATGCCACCAGGGCTCTGATGCCCTCGCCTCCCAGAACTCCCAGAACCGATTCCATGGTCCAAGCTCTTTTACAGCCTGCTCATCTTCCCACTTCTTGAGCCTCAAGTTTATGAAGACTCTCGCCTGCTGCTCGACTTCTGGTTTCATTTACCAGTTCTTATGGTACTTTGTTGGTTGTGTTTCCAACTCTACCCACTTTCCAATTCCAGGCTGTTGTGGTTCAATCTTCCGTCTCCTCTTAGTCTCTTAGTCTGCCTCCATCTCAGTCGGGGCCGCTCTGCCCATTCTCATCTCATTCTCGGGGTCGAGGTCATACAGGTCGCAATGTCATGTGAAACACTGATCACATGCAGATGTTCTGAGTTTTCGCTCTCCATGGCTGAGTGCCTGCCACGGCAAGATCTTCTGTCAGGTCACGCACGCCTGGCCTGTGGACCATGGGCGAACAACGACCCACGTTCGTGGAGTGACAAAGTGGTTGTTCGTCAAGAGAAATGACGCACATACCAAACTTTTTTGTTTTGTGTGGCCTGAGACAAAGTGGTAGGGCTGAAGCTGTCGGGAACAACCGGCCAACGTGCTGGTGAACCAATCTTCAGCACGTGCTAAGCTGCGCGACATGCCCTTTCCCTCCCTACGTTCCAAGCTGTCGGTGCTGCAGAGAATGAAGATAAACTTGGCTCCATCTTCTGTTTGACGAGCCTCTCTTGTCAGGGCGGTACGGCACACAGGGCCAATGGGGCGTGGATCCTGAGGAGAAGAAGAAAAAGTCGAGGTGGCTCTCTGACCAGACCCCTCCCCTGCTCCCCTGACATGTGGTCATCGTTTGGCCGTTGGTGGGGCTTAGAAATTGACCATCAAGGTCCTCATCAACCCTCTCGCATCGCTGTCCTGCCGACCTCAACGGCTGCCCCTCCCCCCTCCCCTCCTCCACTCTGTTTTCTTCTACTTGCTCTGGTACATAAAGTGAGGGCTGACACATTTGATACGAGGCGGCTCGAATTGGTCCGATTTACTTGATCTGTACTATGTAAACGAGCCTGTGAAAGGGGAGAAGGGAGGGGAGGGGGCCAGCGATACTGGACAGGAGCATCCCATTCCAAACTGTGTGCGCGCGCCCTGTCCCAACAACCCTCTCGGTGTACACAGTAATTAATCGTGGCACAGGTGTAAGTGAGGGTGATCTGGGACACCGTTACTGACTAGGACTGAGGTGATGAGGAACATTTCCACGTCGTCCTCCTTCTCCAGCAGAGGATGACGCGCTTGTTCCGGAACCGGTTGTACATGATGACTCGTGGACTCATTGCTCAGCAAGTATGTTATCTTCTGGATCACGGCTCGCTAGTTGTGAGCAGGTAGCTGAGTGAGCTACTCTGAGGCTAATAAAATCTTAACTCTCGGCGTAATGATTGAGCGTTACCCTTCCCCCTCCTCAATCATGCTCGGATGTCTCAATTTAGCCTTTGCTTGGCTCGGGGGAGGAGGAGGGGGTGTGGATGAGACGTCGCTTGCGACGAGCCACTTCTAGGCGGGTCTTTTTTTTTTTTTTTTTTCATCGCTTCTGGTTCATAGCTCGAGGGCTGAACAGATCAAGCCAAGGCTGCAAAGTTACTGTCTCTTGGTCGCAGGTTTGCTGTCCTACCTATTCTGCCTTGAGGGTACGGACCTCTTGTGACTGAGGGAGAACGCACAGGCGGCTCGTAAGGGATGATGGACAGTCTTTGACTTGTGTTGGGCATGCGCCCAAGTAGATGAGGTGCGCTGTCTGTCTCCGAGAGGGTTGCATTGTCAAAGAGAAAGGGTCATATGGGCCAGGAAGAGGTTTGTTGTGTGAGGACCTTGATGGCCAGAGCTGCATGGGCTAGGGCTAATTCCTGACCGAACCCACCCCTGGAACTGTAGCGGTTACTACTGTACGTCCGTACTTTTGTACTTCTCAGTGAGTTGCATAAATCCTGGCTTCAAACCGCTTCCCATGTGCCGTACTGCGCGACTATTCTACATTGCAGTGGGTACGGACGGCCTGCGCTATGTACAAAGTACTGTAGAAATGTACCTGACTAAACGGCAACCTGCCGAGCGCGATAGGCAGCCACCCCATTAAGCCACGCAGCCCTCCCCGGCTGCCAAGCTGCAAAGAATCGGCAGCAGTCCCCGCTTTAGGTTCCTAGTCTCCACCAATGACAGCGCTGTAAATTTCTCAGTTCCGCGCTTTTATTGGTCACTTGCAATACTGCGCGCATAATTGCTGCGACGGAGGAGGGAAGGAGGAGAAAAAAAGTGACGAGCCATCAAGGTACTCACGAGAGCACACAGCCTATGTGCTTAGCCCTCCGCCCACCAGAGAGAAGCCTGATTCCTCGACTGGCGCCCACGCCCCAAAACCAGAATTTCAGCCCACGACGTACACAATCCCTTCAGCCCACGACCACAACCACCACGAACACCACCACTACCACTACCTTGGCCCACGGTACAGGCTAAGTGAACCACTTTAGTCTGCGAATATCTGTCCGAGGTCCCTCAAGGTTCTCTTCCTCCCGCCCCTCCATCCAGCCTTGGCCTGAGCAAATCGGTTCTTCCAATGTCGCGACACACTTGCGTCAGCTCCTCCTCTCGTTGATAAAAGACGGCGCGACCGCCTCGTTTTCCCGCAGCAACCTGCACCGGGTATCACTCTACACGTCGATTCCCTACCGTTCTTTTCTTCCTCTTGCTCCCCCTCCTCCTCCTGCTCCTTCAGCACACCCCCCTTTGCTTGCCGTCTGCGCTGTAGGGCCAATCATACCCTTCTTGTCCCCCTCATACCTTGCGCTTGTGTGAGCTACACACAACACACAAGAGGTGACAATGTCTGCCGATAACACAGCCACCAGTGTCACGGTGGAATGTGACTCTGGTAACGACTATGACGGCCGCTTGGGTCTGCGCATCTCGTCCATCTTTGTCATCCTGATCGGGTCCCTCATCGGTGCTGTGGCCCCCATCATCCTGGCCCGCTCGAGCCGCATGATGGTCCCCAAGACTGCCTTCTTTGTCGCAAAATACTTTGGATCTGGCGTCATCATAGCAACCGCCTTCATCCACCTCTTGTCGCCTGCCAACGAAGCGCTCGGCTCGCCCTGCTTCCCCGACGACTCCGCCATCACCAGCTACCCCTGGCCAGAGGCGATTGCCCTCATGACCATCTTCCTCATGTTCTTCATCGAGCTGCTCGCCAGCCGCTTCGAGTGGAGCCTCGGGGGTGCTCACAGCCACGACCACAGTCATCGTCACGACCCGCAGCAGCTCGAGGGCGAGCCGGTGCCATCCACGGCGACTAAGAAGCCTGCTGATGAAGAGAGCACCATCGCCGCCAACGAGTCCGCCACCCTCACCCCCTCTCTCGGCAACGACCCGCGCTTCATCCACGAGGTCTCTTACCCTCCCGGCGGCGAGGACCACCTGGGCCACAAGCGGGACCACACTGAGCCTGACTCCCTGGCCGCGCAGATGACGGCCCTCTTCATCCTCGAGTTTGGCGTCATCTTCCACTCCATCTTCATCGGGCTCACCCTCGCCGTCTCGGGCTCCGAGTTCACAGTCCTTTACATTGTCCTCGTCTTCCACCAGAGCTTCGAGGGCCTCGGTCTCGGCACCCGGCTGGCCGCCGCGCAGTGGCCCAAGGGCAAGGAGTGGCTGCCCTATGTGCTCGGCCTCGCCTATGCGCTGTCCACACCTATCGCCATCTCCGTCGGCATCGGTGTCCGGCAGACCCTCGCCCCGGAGGGCCTCAACTCCCTGAAGATCAATGGCATCTTTGATTCCATCTCGGCTGGTATCCTCATCTACACCGGCCTGGTCGAGCTGATGGCTCACGAGTTCATGTTCAACGTGGAGATGCGCAAGAGCAGCATCGGCATGACCCTGTCAGCATTTGGATGCATGTGCCTTGGTGCAGGATTGATGGCCCTGCTGGGGAAATGGGCATGAAAAAAAGGAATGGTTATTGAAAGGGTATGGCAACTTTTTTTTCCCTTTGAAAGCAAGCAAAATGAAAACAGAAAAAGGAAAAGAGAAGGAGAAGGTCGGCGACATGTCATCATCATCAAGCGGCGCGGCACAGGCACACAGCACAATTCGGGACCTTATGCAGGGAGCGGCGACAATTGTTGTTCCGAACCCGATACTTACAGTATGCCATGGGCCACACAAAGCTTATGTTATCTAGCACAGCATGGGGGGTGGATTCCAAGCCACACGCTTTAAATCGGCATTGTTTGTGATAGAGTAAGTTCTTCCCTGGCTCTGGTCTAGTGTGGGACAAAACAACAAAAAATCGTGAGGCTAATACAAGGCCGATAAGTTACTTTTTAGAACCGATACCCATAAATCATCTGAATGAGAGTATATCTGAAATTTCTTTCTTACTTTGACTACTAAATGAGCGTCTAATTTACAGGAAGTCAAGGCAATTTAAAGGCGTTCCATGAGTAAGCAGTCCCTTGTCTCCGCATTTGATGCTGATCCAGTCATCGAAACATGACCCCAAACGAGCGTGTGTATATCATCAATCAGGCCTCCGGGAGAAAGAAGAGAAACAACAGGAAATTCGTCGGAGCGACGGAGCGACGAGCGTCGGCTCAGTGCTGCAGTCCTCATTGTCAGATTCAAACCTCACATACACAACACACTCTCGTCAAACACCAGAGCGAAAGAGGAAAGAAAAAAAAAAGCAGAAAACTCACCTTGCACGTGGTGCATTGGCAGCTGGAGGTGCACTGCCCATTGCAGCAGGAAGTACAGGCACTGTGTCGAAATGACAAGATTAGTCGAGGGTGAAGAGGAAAAGGGAAAAAGGCGAAGGCTCCCATTGTTATCCTGGGTAATGTCAAGAGGAGGACTTACCAGGCACCCATTGTTGCTATTGGTTTGTTTGTGTGTGTTGGAAGGGTTGTGTTGGTATGGGATTGAGTGTGTTTTGCTTTCTAGGCTTGATGGTTTTCAGAAAGGCTCGTGTTCGAACGATGGAAGAGAAAAGAGATTTTGAGAACTCAAGGAGGAGACGAAGGAGGTTTAAATACCCAGCCCCACCCTCTTCTTTGAGCAACCCAACTCCGGAGATCGATCAGATAAGACCGAGAAGGAGGAGGAGGAGGAGGGAGGACAACTGAGGGGAGACACCATCATGATTCCCACGTGGGGTCGTATGACACGACAACACAGCGAGCGGGCGCCCATTTTGCAACCTTGGGGGGCCTTGCAAGAGCGACGATTCTAGTTGGCTAGCTCACCCGGGATGGCGCATCTCAAGTCAGCGGATCGGGCGGATGTGTGTGTGTGTGGACGAGAAAAGCTGTGTGTTATTACTACACTTGAGAGGCAAAATCTTTGCCTCCTCGTCAGATGTGTCGAGGATGGGTGGACTAAAGAGGCGCTGTTTTACTCTATACAGCTGGAGGAGAGGTCAGTCTTGCACTGCTAATTCATATCGTGCAGAATCACCATCCACGGCAGCAGCAGCAGCAGCAGCAAGGCGAGCGAGACAGTCGGAAAACCTGTGCTCTCTCCTCATCGTCCGGTGATCTCTCATTCACCACGACTCTCACGACAGACTTACCCTAAGACGTAGGCTAAAATAACTTCTCCACCACACCTTGCTTCTTCCTCCTCAATAGTCGGAAAGAGGGGGAAGGAGGCAAAGGGCATAAGAGAGGAAGCGTGGGCGAGAGTGCCGACGAGCCAATGTCAAGGCACCGCCGCCCACCCTTTTCCGCGGAGACCCAGACCTGCACGTCTGTCCTTGTTAGGTAATTCTCAAGGGCCTTTTGACCGGTCTGTCGTGGAACCGGTGGGCAAAAATCCTTCCTAAGGTATGGCTCGCCTGCTCTAGCCAAGAACGTGGGGGTTTTTCTTTTTCTCCTCTTCCCCCTGGGCACAGCTCGTTACTACTGCAAGTCGACAAACACGTGTGTGTGTGTGTGTGTGTGCACTTCTCTCGGAACTACTGTTTCATTTCCCCATGCGGTTATCCGGCGCCTCTTTACAGTCAGGGGATTTGGTAAAAGGGAACACGCCTGCCAAGCATGTGGGGGGGCCGCAGATCTGCTGATAACCTGCTCAGGGCCATGTCCTGGCTCTTTTCTTTTAAAGTTTTCAGCTGGGGCGAGAGAGAGAGCCACGCAGCAAACAGTCGTGGGCAATGCTGCCGAGGACTCATTGGGCCCAGCGCTGACGACACAAACCCCCTTCCCCCAAGTCTCTCTTCCTCTCCTGTTGCAGTGGTACCAGAGTTGGTGGGGAGGGGTCAAGTGTCCAATGTGATTCAAGAGGTGTGTGTGGACTTGGTTGCACTGCAGGGCTGGTGGTTGTTGCCCAGCCCCAGCCTCGTGAAACTGGTTGGCTCTGCTTCTCCGCCCATGTCACATCCAGAAATTCCTGGCTCAGAGTAACCAAGAGAAACGGACTTCCCCAACCAGCCTGGATCCGATCTGTGGGACTGCGACTTGGTGCTGCTGCGGAAAAGTTGGGCCCTCGTGGTCGATCGTTGGTCACATCAGCCTTTTGTATCATCCTGTAAGGCGGAAAGGGGCATGTGAGAAGAGACGTGATGCGTGATGCGTGTTGCTTGTTGCGTCAGAGGGCGGATCATGAGAAGGTGTGAAGGCAACATGATCAAAATGCTTCTTGAGAAAGTGCTAAAACTCGAGTAGTGCTATCATCCTCTCGCGAATCCGTAACTCCAAAGCCCCCATGCAGATGTGGCAACAAAAAGGACCGCAACTCCTCTCTCGCAACGTCATGGTGTGCTGTTCCCAACTTGACCAACCAACTCCCTGCCTGAATCCTGATTATTTAGAAAAGAGATCACCATATTGCGCATGTATTATGAGGACTTGCACGCAGCGGTGGAGTTCACACGAGAATGGAATCGTTACCTCCAACAAGACAAGCCGCAAGCAAAACCCCAGCTCCTACTTCCATGGCCCGACGACTCATGCACAAGGCTCTTCCTTGGGCCGTCGCAGGCCGACTCTGAAATTTTTGGCTGGCTGGATGAAGAATGAGACATGATTGTCCCTCTCAAGTGGTACAAGAAGGCGGGGTCGCTCGCGCTGCTTACGCTAGCCCCAAGCCTGTTGGAATGCGTCTGTTCAGCGGGGATCTCGGGTTCCTGCTAGGATTTCCTGCTATATGTCGAGTAGGTTCTGTGACCTGGACTAACCCGAGATATGCTCTGCCGTGGTCCAGCGCGAGGTATTTGGCGCTTTCCGAGCTGACTAGCGCGTAGTTTCTTGAGGTCAGGCCGTTCTGGAATCTTGTTCGACTTCTTGGTCGTCTCTGACGAGGAGGAAGAGGACGATGATGATGATGATGATGATGATGATGATGATGATGATGTAGTAGGGGGTGTAGGCAAGGCACCGCTCACGACGTCCCGTCGGAGAGGGAGCAGGGCGCCACTGACGAGGTATTCCTTGGCCTGCACCTTGGCCCCCTCGGTCGCTCACGTACACAATCGTTGAAGTCGTGCTCCATCATTGCCTTCGCATGGATCTGGTACCATGGCTGGATGTTGGGTCCCACGCCGACGCCGTTCTTGAGAAGACTGTCGCTCGCTGCTCGGTCGGCCCTGACGGAACGAGTCCCCGTCCCCTCGTTGCTGGCCTCGACATGCTTAGGCTTCTTGGACTGAGACATGCTGTCACTGTTTGCTGCACTCGTCCGAGGAGAATATGATTCCTCCGCTTCAGAAGACAGGCCATCCGCACTCTGTTTGTCAGACTGACTTTCTGAGTTGGTAGCTGCCGTTTGGTGCCTGTCCTTGCCCGCCTGCTCCTTCTTCACCTTCTTCCGTTGCCCCTTCTCAGGGCCGACCGACTCATCATCAGGCCTTCTCTTCTTCGATTTAGCCCTGGCATGGTCGTCGAAGGCGCCATCTAGACTTGACGGGTCCTCGTTGTCACCATTGGGCCTGGCATCGTCCGACTCGTCGTGGTCTGGGGGGAGGAGGAGGAGGAGGAGGAGTTGGAGCCGGAGCCGGAGTCGGAATCGGGTGCGGGTGCGGTATGCGTGGGGAGCGACCATGATCATCGCATTCCGAGTCGGAGCCAGAGGACGACGTGTCATCGTTATCGCCTTGTGCCCCAGAACGGCGGAGAGTGCGCTCGACTTGGTCGAAATCGGGACCGAGGTGGCGCTTGAATTTCCACAGCTGGGTCCTGACCAGGTCGAAATCATTTGCGCGCTGGGCCGAGGACTCCAATTTGTAGAGTTGATGCCTCTCCATGACCTCATTTGTCAGAAATCGGAGGTGACTTCTCTCGCGTCTTGCAAGTGCCTTGCACTTTGCCAGGAGCTGCTCGCGTGGCAGCCAGTCTTTGGCGCGGAGATACCGCAGGTCTCTTCGTGACTCCTTCAGGAGAGCGCGGTCGAATTCCTCGCTCTTCTTGATTAATCTTTCAGTCTTCCTCGTAAGGCTTCGTTTGGCCCTGTCGGTCAATGGCTGGGCCATTGGAGGCTTGGACTTGCTCGCGGTGGTGCCGTCAGAGTTGGGTTGCGAGACGTTGGCGCGCTTCAGTTTGGGATTGAGGCGCCGGCTGGTCTTGTCCGCTTTCGAAGGCGTGGAGCTGTCGCCCGTGGTTGCTGGCATGCTGGCGGCCACCGTGAGGGAAGGTGCTCGCAGGAGGAAGAGGAGCTTATATAGTAGCGAGGAAGGTATTATCAAGGAGTTGTCCAAAAGTGTTTTTCTTCTTTTACTTTAGGCCAGGAACTTTTCGACGGGGCTGATAAGATAGTCGGGGTGGTGGGGGATGGTTCTGGGCCGGACCTAGGGTATGTGGGGCGGGACGAGCCCTGGCGGCCGCATTCAGACTTTCGAATTGAGATTTAAGACAATTTTTTGAGTCCGTCGATGGAGCTAAAAGAAAAGAATACGGGCAGAAGTGAAGCGGGGGTGGAATAAAATTAAGAAGAAAACAAGAAAAGTAATTGTGTAGCCCCGACAAGATGTCCCCTCACATGTGAATCGCTACTGTTTAATGGTAGGTGGAAAGACTATACAGTAAATGAGTACAACAAGAACGTATACTGCGATAGAGATATTCGTCTAGCTGAAGACGACTTCCTACTTGTCATCGCACCCCGTTAGTAGCTAACACCCGATATCGTAGTAAGAAACAGCGAATATGCTACTAAGCCTCTCGGCCGCCACTTCCCAAAATCCGGGGTACTGTACATATGCTAAGTGCATAATCCCCACATCCGAATTACCAGGGGTCTTAAACGCGGACCTCGGCTCTTGGGGGAAGTACCAAGCAGGAGAGTATATCCGGCCCAGTAGCCGACTTGCTGTCCTGCTCTCTCCCTCTCCTTCACATATCTGTCTCACTGTTTCTTAATTATATTCTTGTCCTTCTGAATGAGAGCCTCTTGAGCCCATAATACATTCCCGTAATAGTCACCATGAGCGGTCCCGGTGTCGGTTTCGAGTATCCTCCTCAGCCCGTTGCGTGGCTGAAGCGAGATGTCCTCCTTTTCGCCAACAGCATTGGCTGCAAGCATGATGAGCTTCACTTTCTCTACGTGAGTGGGGAGAGAGAGAGAGAGACTATTGGGAGACAAGATGAATATCGAGTCCTGACTGTTCGCAGGAACTCCACCCCAACTTTGCCGTCTTCCCTTCCTACCCTGTCATCCTGCGTAAGTGAACAGCTCCTCGTGGCCTCTGGCCTGGCCCTGACCTGACCTTTGCTGACCTTGTTTTCTTCTTCTTCTTCCTCGGATCAGCATTCAAGGGCACCACGCAAGAGGTGATTGACTTCTACGCCTCCCAGAAGGCGACCAAGATCCCCGGCGCCCCGGACTTCGACTACACGCGCGTAGTCGACGGCCAGCGCCTGGTGGAGTTTCTCAAGCCCCTGCCTACCACGTCCGAGGGCCACAAGTTTGAGATCCGCTCCAAGGTCCTGGGCCTCTACGACAAGGGCCGCCCGGGCTCCGTCCTCGAGGTCCAGCAGGAGCTCGTCGACGTCGGCACCGGCGAGGTGTACTCGCGGGCCACCGGCAGCTCCTTCTTCGTCGCCCAGGGCAACTGGGGAGGGCCCAAGGGCCCTGCGACGGAGAACTTCCCGCCGCCCAAGGGCAAGACCCCCGACGCGACCTTTGAGGCGCAGACGGAGCGGGGCACCGCGCTCTTGTACAGGCTCAACGGCGACTACAACCCGCTGCACGCGGACCCGGAGCCGGGCAAGAAGATGGGCTTCGGCGGTGATATCATGCACGGCCTGTTTTCCTTCAACTCCACCTGCCACGGGCTCCTGCGGCACCTCGGCGGGAGCGACCCCAAGAACCTCAAGGAGTTCCAGGCGAGGTTTGCGAGCCCCGTCAAGCCTGGTGACAAGCTGGTGACCAATGTCTGGAGGACCGGAGAGGTCAAGGATGGGTTTGAGGAGGTCCGGTTCGTGACCAGTGTCGAGGGCAAGAAGGTCTGCCTGAGCAACGGCCGGGCCCTCATCAAGGTTGTTGGTCCGGCCAAGAGCAAGCTGTAACATTTACACACTGGAATTGAATGTTTTGGAGTGATTTTTCTTTTGATTCCCTTGGCCAGATTGTTTATGGGTACTTGAAAATTTGACAACATGTGAACTCATTCACGATGGATGATCTTGGTCAATTGTGAGCCGAAGATGTTGCCTCCTTTTCTCATAGTTTGCTTGCAGAACCGAGTAAGGATCCAATGAAAAGGCTATTGAAGAATTGATTCAGTCAGTGGTATGGAGAGCCTTGTATTTTTTTATTTTATTTTATTTTATAAAAAAGCCAGGACAAAAACGAAAATAAAGGCCAGGTCGCCCATATCGAAATGGCTACAGTCAAGTCGATTACTGATCATAGCAACTTGGAATGCTGGACTGTTGGTCCGGGACCTGTGGACTGTCGTGTGTGGTGTGGATTTTAGGCAGCGGCTGAAGCGCTGGCATGCTGTGGGTGCCTACAGTGTCTGTGTAGCGCATGGGCTGACCGGCCGAAAACCTCTCGCTGCAGATGTCAGGCACAGCACTCAAGAGCTCCTCCTCCCTCGTAAATGATCCCCCTCACTGTGAAGTGCTTTAACAAGACAGATCATATAGCTCTGCCCAAAGAAGAAACAAAAGGGGTCCAGAAATATGTTGCAGAATGTCGCAAAACGGTGAGCATCAGATCGGACAGCGGCGGTCCTACGACGGCGCCCTATGCACCGTCCGATACATTGGCCAGGTCAGCGGTACCAGCGGCGAATGGCTGGGCGTCGAATGGGACGACCCGTCCAGAGGCAAACACGACGGTTCTCACAAGGGAATCCGATACTTCACATGTAAGCCCGCCCGCACTTCACACAGGAAAGGAAGGGACAAGTAGTAGCTCAATTATGCTCATCTCATCCAGGTCTATCCAGCTCCCCCACGGCAGCCTCCTTCGTGCGGCCCACGAGGTCTGTCGAGCAGCCGCGCAGTTTCCTCGAGGCCATTCAGGAAAAGTACGCCTCGGAGGTGACGGCAGACCGCAGGCCCTTCGCATCGGGTCCACAGATTGTGATCTCGGGCAAGGTCGCTGAGGAGATCGGCTTCGACAAGATCCGCAGGCAGCAGGCCCAGCTGAGCGAGCTCAAGATCGTCATCCTCGATGGCATGCGGATCGATGCGCCTCGTTCGGTTGCTGCTGCTGGCGGCGTCCGCGAGATATGCCCAAAGGTAACTGAGCTGGATCTCAGCCGTAACCTGCTGGCTGATCTTGGCCCCGTTGTTGAGATCTGTTCTGACTTGACTGAGCTGCGCGGTCTGAGGCTTAAGTAGGTAGCCAAGGGGAGGCGTACCCTCATTTTCTTTTGGTTCTTTCATCATAGTTTGGTGTTGAGTCTCTGTGCCTGACTATTTATTTGGGCAGTGGCAATCGCTTCTTGGACGTGCTCCAAGATGAATCCCTACGTGGAGCCGAGAAGGCGTTCCGGGGCGTCAGGGAGCTCGCGGTCGACGAGACTCTTATGCGGTGGGACGAGATATGCCACGTCGCCACCAGGTTTCCCAGCCTTGCTGCCCTCTACGCCAGCTCCAACCAGCTCTCCAGACTGTCACCTATTCCGCCCTCCTCCACACTCGTCACAACACTGACGTCCATCTACCTCGAGTTCAACGACTTCACCTCGCTTTCCGACATTGCCAGCCTCGCGGCTGTGACGAGCCTGCGCAATCTGCATCTCAAGGGCAACCAAATCTCAGCTGTCTTGTCCGACACGACGGAGGACCTGCCGGCTTTCAGCAAATCTCTCACGCACCTCGACGTCTCCTACAACAAGATCCACAGGTGGTCCTTCATCGATGCCCTCCCGGATTCGTTCCCCGGCCTGGTCTCCCTGCGGCTGGCTCACAACCCCATCTATGATAACCCCGGTGGTTTCGACCCCTCGAAAGCCGGGCCGGGTGCCAAAACCACGGTGACCGAAGAGGCCTACATGCTGACCATCGGCCGCCTGGCTTCGCTGAGGTCCCTCAACTTCAGCACCATCACCCTCGAGGACCGCACCAACGCCGAGATGTTCTACCTCTCCAGGATAGGCCGCCAGCTCTCGTCCGTGCCGGACACGCCCGAGGACGAGGCCAGGGTGACCGCGCAGCACCGCAGGTACCGCGAGCTGTGTGAGCTGTACGGCGAGCCGGCTGTCAACCGGCGCACAGAGATCAATCCTAATTTTCTCGAGGCGAGACTTGTCAGTGTCGTCTTCCGATTCACCAACAACACCAGCAACCTCGAGGAGAAGCGGGCTGTACAGATTCCCAAGTCATTCGATATCTACGCTGTCAAGGGCGTCGCAGGGAGGCTCTTTGGGCACCCGCCGCTCAAGCTGCGCCTCATCTGGGAGACTGGAGAATGGGACCCCGTGGCGGGCTTTGACGAGGAGGCCGACGACAGCAGCGAAGATGAGGGGGAGGAGGAATCAGTCCAGGGAGAGGAGGAGGGGGGAGGAGAAGAAGAAGGGTGGGGGCGAGCAGCCGGCCCAGCCCATGAACAGGGCCGCCAGATGGGTCAAGCGGGAGGTTGAGCTGAACGACTCGCCTAGACAGTTTGGGTTTTGCGTGGACGGGCTGGATGTCACAATCAGAGTAGAAACGCGATAGAAAATAGAAAGAGGGATAGACCGCCTCTGTAAACTACAATGATGAATATAGGAACAAGGCAAAAACATGTTGATCCACACCGAAGCAATTGCTTGCTGTGAGATATGCTGGTGTGCTGCCATAGCAATCACAACATGCTCGGGGCTTTGCTCTCGCACAGGAGGTTAAGGCAATCACGGCCGTGACAAGCAAGCAAAAAACAACATGACTGGCTCTAGAAGACGGCATAGCGTGCAACAGGGGGCACAGCAAGAACAGTCTTCAGAGAAGATTCCTTTTCATTTAAAAGCCCAAAGGCAGCCCTCCTGAATATTGGCGTTTCAAGCTCAAGTATAGTCTTTATTAGCACCTTTCCCCCTCTCAAGCAGCAACACACCCACACACCCTCACATACAAACACAACAATTGATCCTCTAGGCTCTACCTCTACATGCGAATTCGCACCTTTTTAACCATGGACCCGTGGCCCAAATACTGTATCATCCGGCCCGGCGCCCGCCAGGACACCATCGTCCCGCTTGTCGCCGCCGACCAGCTCCCAGACTGGCTGCAGCTCACCGGTGTCCCCCGCGAGCTCGGGCCCGAGCAGACCAGCGGGCTCGTCAACCTCGGCGCCGTGGACCGGGAGGACGACAGCGTATACGAGGTGCGTCTGCACACAGACATGATCCGGGCCATCCTAAACGGTACGGAGGATGTGCCTGAGACACCAGGTTCCTCTGCTGGGGAGAAAGGCACGGAGGAGGGTAGGAGGAGGAAGAAGAAGAAGAAGGAGGATGACGAGGAGGAGACTGGGCAGCAGCGTCTTGCAGCAGCGCCTCGAGAGGACACAGCTGTGATGACGACAATGGCCGAGGTTGTGGCCTGGAACGACAACCCTAAAGACAAGTCGTCATCTCGCACCGTGGGGATTCGACCACCACCACCAGCAGCCGACAGTAGCGAGGTCACGGTCTCTGCACCGAGTCGAGAGCGGACTCGTCCTGGGAAGCCAGAGAAGCTTCATTACCATCAGCAGCACGAGGACAGACAAAAGGCACTTGAGCAGCCCTCCTCAGAGCCCAGCCTCGACACATCATCCAGGCAGAATACTTTTGACGGTGGGCGCGACAAGTTCCGGCGTGCTCCTGCAGCAGCAGCAGCAGCAGCTCAACACCGCGGCACCAAGGACAACAACAAATCTAGCATGGGCAGTCTGAGGACAAGCTACTGCCGACACTGGTGCCACCACGGCACGTGCAAATGGGGGCGGGAGTGCCGATACCAGCACCGCATGCCAACGAGCTGGGAGGGCCTGCGCGAGGTTGGCCTGAGGGACTTTCCTACCTGGTATCTCCTGATGATGGGTGATATAGACGTCAACATGGCTATGGCCAGTGCCAATATGGATGACAGTCTTTTGGCCGGCCTTGGACGATCCTCTCACCCGGCGGAAGCCCTTCTCGCCCCCTCATTGTCCTCGTCCTCCGCCTCCACGTCCTCCTCCAAGCACTCTGGGACTTACAAATCTGCCCACTTCTCACACCAGCAACAACACCACCACCCCTCGCCCATGGACCTCCGCCTCATGCAGGGGCGCATGTCCGCCCTCCTCTCTGTGGACACGGCCATGAGCAATCGGCAGAAGCTGCATCAGATCAAGGAGATGCGCGAGCTGTTCCTGCGGACCGGAAATGGTAACGCATGCTCCACATCGTCATCGTTGCCCGACCCTGCCACCACCAACCTCCACACCCCAGGAGAGTATCGTCATCGCAAGGGCAGGGCCAACCTGTGCACCAGCACGAACAACATGGCAACCCCCACGGCCAGTCCGAATGCTACAGGCATGAGGCACGGCACGCGACAGGAGGAGATAATGGAGACCCTGAGCCCGGCGGAACTAATGACACAGGGAGGAACGAGAAAGGTTCGGGGCCGCGGTGGCAATGCTGCTGCTGGGCCGTATGATGAGGGTGTTGACGATGATGATGGCGGGTTGAACGGGAGGTCGTCGCCGGCGAGCAGTGATTTGGTGGCCAGCGAGGAGGATATCTCCGGGACGCGAGGTGGAGGAGACAAGCTTGTGGACATCGACTGAGCGAGTCAGTAGAGTAGCTGGGCGACCAGCGTGTGAGGGATGTAATGGGGTGTAGTCAAGCGATGGACTTTGGGCCAAGAGCTTGATGCGTTTGTGTCGTGGGAAGGTCGGAGATGGAAAGAAGAAAAGTCGCGATCAGTTTTGGAGTGCTCAAGATCCTGCCGCCCGCCACTTGTGTCTGGTCCGTTAGAGTTGATCGTCAATCATGGCTATTGCGGACTTCGATTTCCGTCAGCTTTCCTTGTTCCTCCGAGGCCGATGCTGTGGATCGCCATAGCCATGGAGTCTGTGCAGTCAGTACTTGTAAGTATTCTTGTTGTTTGTCGCGAAGTTGGAAACCTTATGGATTTTCTTTGGCTAAAGACCGCAGACCCGAGGAATCAGCTACTATGTGGGGACGCACTGTAGCTCGCCACTCACCCACTGTAGTTGTAGCGGCAGAGGGCGGCCACAGGCGTGATAGGCTGCTGTAGTGCTATAGATTTAGTGCGCGAGCTTCGGCCGGCGGTGGGAACAGTGGGTCTTGTTTCCGGGTGGCAGTTGCTATTATCACAGCAGCTCCGTCCTTAACGCCGGGCGCGAATGAGGTCATCACCTTGCTTTTGGGCTGCGGCTGGCCTCCAAACAAGTCTGCCAAGGGAGAACTGGGTTGGCGATATCACCGAGGCGGGGATACCCTTTTTTTTTTCTCCCCTCGAGCAAATAGCAAGCAGAACACCAGAATTCTCGAGAGTATATAACTCAAGACAATTCTCTTGTCTCTCTCTAGTTCTGACCGCCGATCCCAACACACTCGGACAGATTCAGTCAGACATAATCAAGTCGAGAGCTCTTTCGAAGCAGTCAGGACAAAAGACAACCTTACCCCGCCTCAACAGAAACAAAACTCATTACAGTCGACAATGCCTCAAATCAACGGACGAGAGGTTGGCCCCATCGGCTACGGTCTTATGGGTGAGCAATTCACATACATATACACGGCTCCAACCAGCCGTTGTGCTGATGGCGATGATGCGATGCTAACAATATCTACTATTTCGCAGGCCTCACCTGGCGGCCCAACCCTTGCCCTCAGGAGCAGGCCTTTGAGGCGATGCATGCTGCCCTCAAGAACGGCTGCACCTTTTGGAACGGAGGCGAGTTCTACGGACCCCCGAGTACAACAGCCCTGTCCTGCTGGAGCGCTACTTTGAGAAGTATCCCGAGGACGCGGACAAGATCGTCCTCAGCATCAAGGGCGCCGGCGGTGCCCACCTGGAGAAGGGGGCCGATGGCAGCCCCGAGGAGATCCGCAGGTCCCTCGACGCCGTCCTGAGCCAGCTCAAGGGCCGCAAGAAGCTCGACCTGTTCGAGTGCGCCCGCCGCGACCAGCGCGTGCCGCTGGAGGTGACCTTTGGCGAGATCCAAAAGTACATCGACGAGGGCAAGCTGGGCGGCATCTCGCTGTCCGAGGTCAACGCGCAGACCATCCACGAAGCAGTCAAGATCACACAGGTCAAGGCCGTCGAGGTCGAGCTCAGCCTCTTCTCCACCGACGTGCTGGAGAACGGCGTCGCCGCGGCCTGTGCCCAGTACGGCATCCCCCTGGTGGCCTACTCGCCCCTGTGCCGCGGCCTGTTGACGAGCACCTTCAAGTCGATCGACGACATCCCCGAGGGCGACTTCAGGCGCCACATGCCGCGCTTCCAGGGCGAGAACTTCCAGCACAACATTACCCTGGTGGAGCGCGTCAAGGATCTGGCAGACAAGAAGGGCGTCACCCCGGGCCAGTTTGCTCTGGCCTGGGTGAGGGCGCTCTCCAGGCGTCCCGGCATGCCGACCATCATCCCCATTCCTGGTGCGACAACCGTGGACAGGGTGAATGAGAACTCCAAGCAGGTAGACCTGACGGACGAGGACATGGCGGCTGTCGATGAGATTCTGGACAAGATGGATATCAAGGGGACCCGCTACCCTGCTGGCATGCTCACGAACACCTAGAAAAAAAAAAAAACAAAGACTGGAAGAAATTTGGAAAAGCGCTTTTTTTCTTTTTGTAACCTTTTGTAGCTGAGGATTGTTACTACCCTGTTGTATGAGACCACTCAAAATTGTTAGCATTCTACCATACTTGATCATCGTTGGCTGATATTGGCTGTGTTGGGGGGTGTGTGGGACACTGTGTCTTTTTTTTTTTTTTTTTTTTTTTTTGCCCAGGCTTGCATCTTCAGAGCCCTACAAGTAGGGTTTGTGTTTTTCTGTCCACAACGGCCACCGCTTTACGCAGTGTCTTCAGAATTGCAGAACTCAGTTGTTCATCAATTGGATGCCAGCGTGTCGAAAAGGAAAAGGAGGGGAAAAAGAGGGTGGAACTGTGACTGCGCTTACCGTATTGCCTCCCTCCCTCAGACTCTCAGGCCAAGAGAGAAGAATTCATTCATTCCTACATTGTCTGGGGCCCCCTTTGAGAGGCTCAGCTCAAGGAGGGAGCGTTAGAGCTCCATTTTGACCGTGTTGTGTGTGTTGCTAATGACGAGGCTACGCGCCTGTGTTTGGGAAAAGGTGAGTGAGTGTGGAGGCTGGGCATTCTGATTTTTAAGCGGTGCGGACTTAAGTAGTGCGTTTTGTATCCACCGACACTGCTGAGCCTGCTTACCTAATAAGCCTGACAGGCCCGCTGCGATAACCACTACTGCGTATCCCTGTACGGACGTACATAGTACTAAGTACGGACTGCTCATATGCACTTCTCACATACCAAGTCTGGTCCAGCCATTCCGTCTGCGCCATCGCGAGACTCTGCAGCCCCAATATCTCCCGCAGCTTTTGCCCAACAAAAAGAGACGCTCGTTCCGCCTCGACGCTTGGCTGAAGAAGTCGACGCCCCTCCCCAAGACCGCCGCCGCCGCCGCCTGTTTCTGTTAAGCCGCCCTCGGGTTTCGACAGGACGACTGTGGCCACGAACGCGCTGTATATGGCCGTCCTACCGATGTCGAGGATATGCTTGGTGTGGTTGACCTGCTTATCTATCGACACCAGCACACCAGGAACGTGGTTGAGGTCTCGGGCGCCAGCCTGCGCAAACCTGGTGGTGGGGCACATAATTCCCATTCTCGTCTGGCCCGACACATGTCCTATGCTGGCAAGGTGCTGGCTCGTGGGCTTGTTCTCGTAACAGACCCGCCACCACGTTTTATTATGAGAGTCTTGGAAATGGAAGATGTTGCTGCTGCTGTTATTATGCTCCGCAAGTAATTGGAAGGGCGCAAGGATGTATCCAGGGGATGTGGCCTCGAGGCCGTCACCAGGATAGATCTTGGCAGGCCGGTAGTGCAGGTAAGGTCTGGCCCGCCGCATGTCGCCCACCGCCCACCACCGCCCACCGCCGGCCGCTCTTGTTGCACTTGGGTCCTCGAGCAAAGAGAAGACCCTGGGGCACATGAGCTGGCAACATACATTGCAGCAGCATGGGGGACCTCACCTCGATGGACGCTCAGCTCCTGCGGATCTGCGTGTTCCATACGCGCGCAAAGTGAACATCTGTGCAAAACCTACTCAAGTAGGAACAAAATACCGGCGTGGAAGTAGCCGCAAGTTATTTGATGCAGATATTCTGGTACTCCATCCGGTTTACCGTGGGTTCTTCATCAGGTTGTGATACTTCCACAACAGGGCCAATATATCTGCACGCAAGGAACGGGTCGGATGCTTGCTCGGGAAGTGTCACATCCTGTCCCAGGCCCTCCAATACAATAAAGTGCTGTCTATCAGCCGCATTCATGGAGAATGGGGACATCAGCAGGTATCCTACCCGCTTTTCCAAGGCCTCAGTGACCCGCACATGGACATACGGGTGATGCGAGAGCGGCTTGAAAGCGAGGGCGTCGTATTCCCCAATGCTTCCGGCCAGCCAACGCCCGGCTAAGGCGCCGTCGAGCTCACCGCTTACTTCGATGAAACCTAGCTTTGTGGAGGAGGGCATATCGAAAGGAGGCGCCAGGTCGAAAAACGATGTCGGACACCATGACCAAGGGCCGTGGATGGAGATTGTAGGTCGGCCGTGAAGCAGTGCCGCCGGCGAGACTACACCGCACCGTCTCAGGATAGCCTTGGTTGCCTCCGCCTGGTTCGAGAGCTGCGGGATCTCTCCAGTCGCCACATCAACCCCGCCCTCTGGTTGTTTCCCTAATTCTCGTGCGAGCAGCTGCGCCTTCATGTCTGCCATCAGGCCGGCGATCAGGATCCGGTCTTGTTTCCAACAGACATCCCGGTTCTTGAGGCTGAACTGGATGTGTGCGAGGGCGTTCTCGTCCGTCCCTTGCTGGCTGATCCGCCTGATGACCCGGGAAGCTTCGATCCATGCGGGATGTGCGTGACGGCGAGGTGTCTCGCTGTGCTCGTTGATAAGGATATCGTCGTTCAGATCCTTGACCACCGGCTGTCCATCTGACCCCTTGAAGAGAACTTTGACTGAGGCGGAGGCAAATAACTCAAGCGCAGTCCAGCCACGAGTGAACTGCCAGAGAGAGGGTGGGTGTATGGAGTCAGCAATTCCGTCAAGGGGAAACCACACAACGATAAGGGGGCAGAGAGCGATACCCAGCTAGACAGTATCAAGGCGAGGCATGGGCGCCCGTCGTTGCTCCAGGACAGGTTGGCCAAACTGCTATCGTGGACCAGGGTATGGTGTGCTCGGTTGTAGTTGTAGTGCATCTTGCTCAGAGCCTTCTTTCTCTTCTCGCGGTCCGTCGGAATGCATATGGCGTCCCACCAGAGCCAGTCACAACCGAGTTCCGTGGCCCAGGCCCCGAAAAACTGAAAAAGGCACGAGTTCACCCGTCCGGCTTCTTTCAACCCAACACCGGTGCCGTCTGACCATACGTGCGAGATGGCAAGGTACTTATGTCTCGCCTCCCTCATATGTCTGTCGACGTCTTCGAGACGGAGGTGTTTGAGTTGCGGCTGATCCGAGCCGTTTCTCACAGTCCAGACACCCGTGATGACATCTTCTGGCAGCTCATTGAGTTTTTCTGTTGGGCAGACAGTCTCCGCACAAGTCGGACCCGGACAGTGCTTCTGTATGTGGAGCTGGACCACCTTGGTCGTGTCCATCTCTGAGAGGAGGCAGGTCTGGGCATTGCAGCTGCGGTGTTGCTCCTTGTGGTTTGGAGAAAGCTCAAATGTCTCCAACATAGACGTGGCCAGAGGCATGTTGGACAAGCCTCGCGCGGTTGCCGTGACAAAATTCCAGATTCTGTTCGGGCAGACGGACAGATCTTGCAGTTTGGCGATGGCCTGGCGTACGGCGAGGATCTCCAGCTCTTTACCCTCGAAACAGCTGTGAAGGGCTGTGAAATCCGGTACTTTGATCCATCCCGTGATGCAGTTGAAGGAGGCCCGATAGAGCAGATCGTACAGGTCGAAATGATCAACATCTTGGCGAGCCATCCACCCAGTCCACTTTCCGAGGTAGTCCACCATGTCGCCACAGAACTTGAGGGCGGCGAACAACCTTTCCTGATCGTTGTAGCAAGAATCCTCCTCATCGTCTTCTTCCTCGGTCCTGCAGTCAGTCCTTTTGTCTAGTGACCTAGCGTGTCTTGCAGCACAGGACACGACGACGAGCACCCAGCCGTGGAGGCCGACCCACCCGGAGTTGCGGCTCACGCGAGGGAGATAGTCCTCCATTTTGGACCTGAGATGGAGGCACGCGCTGCTTTCGCACTTGTGAATCCCAAAACCTGGAAGGCTAGACTCAAGAGCCAGTGTCATGTCGAGGTCATCTTCATCGAGGTCCACGAGACCTCCGACCATTTCCAAAGTCAACCATTCCGAGTCCCAAGGTACAGGCGGTGGCAGTTCATTGTCAGGTGTGCGGCCAGCAACAAAAAATGAGGCTCCATCATACTCTGGAGCGGCCATCGTAATGTGTGTGATATTGCAATATATGTATTTTGAAATGCTAGGTTAGGTTCGAGACTGCTAAAATGTGTGTGTCACGGCTTCTGTGTTCCAAGGTTGTTGCAGGAAGGACGTAGCTCAACAAGTAGGCTGTGCACGGCTGAGAAGTTGAGCGCAATGTTTACTCGCTGCGGCAGAAAAATCCTCCGAACCATGCAAGCCAATCCTTCTTCAATCTCACCTGCTGCGGCATGGCTGCACCGAGGCTACAGTAATTAATGCGGCGCAGCAAAAGTAGATTTTCTTCTGCCTGATGGGCCCAAGTACGCAGGATTCCGGAGCAAGTAAGTATTGAAACACTTCCAACATGACACACTCAAAGTTTGGCGCCTCACCGGGGATGATTCCAAAGCCACACAGCACACCCACCGCAGTCGGCGCCCTCCTTCGCGCGTGGACTGCTCATGATTCCTTCACAGCGTACCGCCCGCTCACTTTGTCGACCAAGGCACTCTTGCTATTTATGCTGGCTACCGCGACCCTGCAAACTGTTCCTTTTCATCTCTTTTTTTTCCTCCTCCTCCTCTTCTTCTTTTCTTTGTCTTTTTCTTTCTTGAAATCTTTTCCATTACAATTTACTAATAACATTCTTATTGAATATTATTGTATTATCCGATTCCACTGCAAGCTTTATCATCGACAGATCGACTTTATAGAACCGCAAGATGGCCCCAACATGGCTCCCCGACGCGACTGCTTTGCCTTCGACGAATCAAATAAAAACAGCTGTATCAGCTCTGAACAGTCCAGCGTCAGGTCAGACCTCGAGCTTAGCCGGAGTGATAGCAGCCCAGTGGAAGAACCCCAACGACGTCCTCTCAGTGCTTACCCTCGTGGGCGGCGGCGTTGTGAAGCGGGCTGTCGCTCAACTTACTGGGCGTGCACTGACGCCTGTCGCCTTTTCCTTTGGATGGGTTGCTTACGCTGTCGAGGCCCTGCTCGATGTTATTGGAGGTTTGTGGCAGCCTGGGGAGCAGAGTCGATATCCAAAGCACGGACTGACCAATGACTCCTCCCAGACGGCACGCTCATGCCAGAATCGGATGTCTCCAACGTAAAAGTGATCGGTGCGGAGTCAGGCCATCTCAGGGTCACTGATAGCTGGATCCTTGGGCGCCTGCTGAGAGACTTGAACGCCGAGGTGGACGACGAGCTTGCGAACGAAGCCGCGCATCAGACTTTCGTGTCGGAAAAAAAGCATGATAAATGCAGTCCGCCGATTTCGTCCACGCCTCCTCGGCCAGCCTGGGAGGCTCTCAGGGTCAGCGTCTACGAGCTTCAGGATCGTCCGCCCCTCTCCCACGGTGTATCCTCTGTCGACATGGTCTGGTGGTCCGGCGCTGTGGTGATAATCGTGCAGCTCGTGATCTCGATTTTGCCCTGGGTGCTGGGAGGCTCATGGGATATATTTCTCGTCACTGCCTCGGCTACGGTCCTTGCACTTACAGGCGCTTCTCTCCCGCAATGGAGGGAGGAGAAGTGGGCATGCCCCAAGAAAGGAGGCACAACCGTCACCATCACGCAGGGTAACGGGACCAGGCACGCTGTTGTCATTCTGAACAACAGAAGAGACAAGGTAGGGCTGGACATTGAGGTGCTGGCACGAGGCACACGTACGTCAAAGGCAAGCCGGATCACAAAATTCGTGTCCGTGTTGCTGGCGCTGCTGTGGGTAGTCCACCTCATCCTGGTGGCTGGGCTCCAAGACCATACCTGGTGTAAGTCATCATGGCCGTTATTAGTATTCTTCACGCATCCGGCTAATTTTATCCCCCTTTGACTTTTGATAGACTTGATGGGGGTTGGTCTTCTGGGCAGCATACAAAACGTGTACGCCGCGGGGGCTGGCAGGGAAAACGTCCTCGCATGGTTTCCACATGAACCTGAAAGAAGTCATCAAGGGCCCTCGTGTCGCAATAGTTCTCCAGGAGCTCGAGTCCAAGTATCCGCTTGTTGGGACCTCGCTGCTGGATGTCTTTTCCCTGGCTCACTGCGGGCCAAAGATAGCGCGCTGGAGTTCTGGCAGGATGCCTTGGCAAGGCGACATGCACCGAACGAGCTCGGGACAGAGGTGAATTAAGCGGAATTGATCTTCTTGATTCCCCCGGGAAGAACTAGAGACTCTGTCAAAAGATTTACCTGGAAACGATGGACGATGGGCCATGTCTCTGACTGCGTTGTAGATGATCTTCATTAACTACATACTAAATATGATACAAAATAGGTTTATGCAGATGTATTCAAAGTCATACTAGCGACAGGCCTACTTGCTGCTGCTCTCATCAGATATATATCCAGCTCTTTCCAGCCTGAACTCATGGTGATCCAAGTGGTTCATGAAGCCCTAACCCCGGGTTATGTAATCCAGCACCTGCATATATCCTGCCTCTGCTCAAGCAGAATGAACACGAATGCTTCAGACCCACAAGACTCTCTTGACATTCCACGACAACCATGACCTCCATCTCACCGTCCGACCAGGCTCTCGCCAATGTCGACGTCCGCGGCACCAAAGGAAAAGGTGCTGGGCGGTGTCTCGGGGCGCGCAAGTCCTTCCAGCCCGGCGAGCTCATCGCAGCGTTTCTGGACCCGATATTGGTCCTCCCCAGCGGCCCGTCCGCCAAGGTTGTCTGCAACCACTGCCTGAGCCACACCAAGCCGACCAAGGCGTGCACGGGGTGCAGGGCAGTGGTGTACTGCGGCCCGGCCTGTCAGAAGGCCAACTGGGGCCTGATCCACAAGCTCGAGTGCAAGGTGTACAAGAGGGTCAAGGCCTCGGTCGACAAGGACTGGCTGCCGACCCCTGTGAGGGCCCTGGTGCAGGTCCTGCTGCGTTGGGACGCAGACTCGGAGCTGAGGAGCCAGTTTGGTCATCTAGAAGGAAACGTGGACAAGTTCAAGCAGAGCGCAGAGGTCTGGAAGGATGTCGGCCTCCAGGCTTATGGTGGCATGGCATATGCCGGGAGGAAGGAGAACGACGATCAACTTCACATGGCGAGGGATATCCTGTGCAAGGTATGTATGGCGCGAGGAGGCTCTCATAATACTACACCTTGTCGTAGAGGTTCTTTCCTTCCAAGGTCACTCTTCTTTTTTTCCTTTTTTTTTTTTTTTTTGTCCTGACGTCCAGACAGATCCAGACAAACTCCTTCGACAGGACGGACGCGGACACAGGGCAAGCTGGAATCTTCCTGCACAAGACTCTTGCCATGGCGAATCATTCCTGTATACCCAACGCGGTCGTCAACTTCTCCGGGAGGCAGGCCTTCCTGAGAGCCGAGCTCCCGATCAAAGAGGGAGACGAGATCACCATCTCATACATCGGTAGGTTGACGTCTAGTGGTGCCCAGACTGGCTGGGTTTTATTTTGGGTATAGGCTGACCAATACTTCTCAGACTACACTAAGCCAAAACTATTCCGCCAACTCGGCCTTCACCTGTATCACTTCGAGTGTGTCTGTCCACGCTGCAAAGGCGACCTGACCGTCTACGAAGTGTGCAAGAGCTCTCCTACCATCCCCCTCAACTCGTTCAGCCTGGTTCCCAACCTGGAGAAACTCCGCAGGCCACCCATAAAGCCGCCGAGCTCACCAGCCGGCCTCAAGGAGCTCAAGGACAGCATCGACGAGATCTACGTCGCCTGCCAGCCCCCGATTCCTCGCAGGCGCCCAGGACGTCCGAGGCCCGACTCACACACCTGCGGCATCAGTGGAGACAGTGCCAGCCTCTGATCCAGGCCAGCATGTGGGCGCAGGAACCGCTGGGACTGACGGTCGAGCACGCCATCATGTACTACATGGAGACCGGCAGCTTCGCGCACGCCCTGTCCGTCGCGTGCTTCGCCGCCCTGAGCTGCGCGCCCTTCAAATATCCCGCGCCGTTCAACGAGCGCCGGCTCAAGGGGCTGATGGTCATCGCAAAGACGCTCACAAACACCGCACCGCCTTCGGCTATGGACGAGCTCTCCGGCAGGTCTGACGAGAGGGTGATGATGTGCCTGCGCCAGGCTGACCAGGTCGCCATGTGCGAGGCCCTCGCGCTGATGGTAGAGAAGTACGGGCTGCTGGCAAAGTCGGAGGACTGGGAGATTGTGGAGCTTGCGAGGAGCTTCCTCAAGGACATTGCGAGCCTGCCGGGCCGGGAGAAGGAGTCGGAGCTGCTCCGCGGCTGGGTCAAGAGCCGGGACGAGGCAGGCACCAAGTACTTCAAGGAGCAGATCCTGCGGCCGATTGAGGATCTGGCTTCGTTTGCGGTGGACATTATGGCTGCGGACTTCGCGGAGACGACATGATATTCCTCGGCGAGATTAAGATGGAAACCAGCATATGCCCCATCCCATTGTTTCATCAAACCAGATTTCTCTCTGTTGTATGTGAGGGCAAAACCTACTGCAGGAGTTGTCTCATGTGAGCAAGTCTGCAGATTTGGTAGAACACACAACGCTCCCTGTGGATCTCTAGCTGGAGATTGAACATTCTGTGACATGAGGCTTTGGGCCATCTGGTCACTGGAATTTCCAAGTAGATATAAGGAGACAATGTTGTCCTCGAAAGCACTTTACCCTCCCTTTCCTGCTGGCTCGGCCATATCATCTGCCTGTCTTTAGTGGCTGAGTTGGCAGGGGTGTGTTGCCCAGGCCTGCTGGGTTAGTGTGGCTAGCACATGCTATGTGGTTCTCTCAGTCTGGTTTTAGTGGGTAGACACCCTGTAAATTGCCTGTAGTATGTTCTCTATGGAGGCTCCCTGCCCTAGGTTTGGACACGGCTAGTGCATAATACATAGCATGTGTACTCTCAGGCCAGCCAGCTGCCTAAACTGTAGTGACCTGAAATTTTCAGTTGCACAACCTCACTCAGCCAAGTCCACAGCTGCCTGAGCTGCTCTGTCTCATCACAGCATATCGAGGGCCACAGAGGTCTTTTTTTCATGTGCTTGTGGTCCCTGAACAGGGTTTTCATTGAATTTTCATTTGAGCATTCTACTTTGTTTCATGATGGAAGGTGTGACAACAAGCGGCAGCAGAGCTGCTGCTGCTGCTGGAGAGGCTGTGGCCTCACAGACTCGACCAGCCTCCCCATCTTCTCGCAGTGATTCCAACAGCATAGGCACGAAACGTCGGCGGTCAGTGGATGGCAACCAGGGGGACAAGAATGGCAATGGTAATGATGATGATGGCGACGGCTGGGAAAAGGTCGAGCGTCGCCCGACTAAGAAGTCTAAGAAAACGCCCAAGCCTGACGGGTCCAGCTACCCGGCCATCACCTTCTCGACCGCCGCGAGGCTACAGTCCAAGATCGACATAGCCCAGCTGCGAAACCTGATCCTCTACATCCTGGCAGACGGCACAGCTCCGCAATGGGTCTCAGTCAGGCACCGGCCCCAGTTCAGGAAGATCGTCGCGGTTCTCGTGCCAGGTCTCGAGGAGCTGATGTTCAAGCACAACATCGACTACGCGGCCTATAACAATCGTGGCGATGGCAAGGATCGCGGCCAAGCGGCCGACCGTCTGCTCACCTCTCCTGATGACTACTATCCACGTCCCCTCAGCCAGGATCGGCTGCCAAAGGCCCTGCGGCCGTTTGCGGTCATGTTTCCTCACCTCTGGCCCTGCAGAGCCACGGGCGACGACAAGCAGGGGCGTATGCACTCGCCCATCTCTACGTTTCTGACAGCTCCTATACCCAAGTCCGCCGAGGACAAGAGGAAGAAAGGCCCCAAGCCGGTTAAGGACCCCCAGGGCTGGACCAACGTTCGCACTCGCATCACCGAGTTCATCCTGTCGCCTGAGCAGTACATGGAGAACGGCTTCTCTGTCCACCCGAGCCTGCTGAAGCCAGGACAGACCCTCAGCGCCTCCACGGGCGAGATCGAGTGGGTCCACACAGAGGTGAGCAGCCTCCAGGACGGCGAGGTCCCCGAGTCAGAGGTACAGCAGGGCAGCGTCACTGCGGGCCGCGACGTGCTTGCCATAGACTGCGAGATGTGCATGACGGGGGGAGAAGGAGTTCTCTCTCACGAGGATTAGCATCGTCTCGTGGGACGGGAGCGTCATCCTGGACGAGCTGGTCAAGCCGGACAAACCAATCACAGACTACGTGACGCGCTTTTCGGGCATCACCAAGGAGATGCTTGATCCTGTGACCACGACCCTCAAGGACATCCAGCAGCGCCTCCTCAAGCTCATCACCCCGCGGACCATCCTCGTCGGCCATTCCCTCGACTCCGACATGAAGGCCCTGAGGATGACACACCCTTTTATCGTTGACACCTCCGTCCTCTTCCCCCACCCAAAGGGCTCTCCCTTCAAGCACTCCCTCAAGTGGCTGGCCCAGAAATTTCTCGGCCGAGATGTCCAGAAGGGCGACGGCACCCTCCAGGGCCACGACAGCATTGAGGACGCCAGGACCTGCCTCGACCTGGTGAAGAAGAAGTGCGAAAAGGGCAAGGCCTGGGGCGCTGGCGAGACCACTGGAGAGAACATCTTCAGGCGCCTGGGCCGCGCCGGCACTGCCTATCGAGCCCAAGCCGGGCCCGAAGCCACGGGCGGCGTGTCGACGGGCAAATCCTCCGCAGCCGTGGACTGGGGCGATGTCCAGCGCAGTGTCTGCAACCTGGCCGACGTGGTGCTCGGCGGATGTACGAGCGATGCGGAGGTTGAGGCGGGTGTGATCCGCGCCGTGCGTGGAGACCCAGACGGGGCGGTCGTCAAGGGCGGAGGGGTCGACTTCGTCTGGGCGCGGATGCGCGAGCTGGAGGCCCTCCAGGGGTGGTGGAATCGTAACAGGAAGGACGCCACCGGGGAGGATGCCGCACCGCCTCCTAAACAGCTCGAGGAGCTTCACGCCGCCATGACGCGCAGCAATCCCTTTGCCACAACCTCGGAGACAGGTGTCTTCAGCAGCGCCGTGGTGGACCTCAAGAACTTCACCACCCCGGCGGCACCGCAGCAGGACAACAGCGCCCAAGACCAGAACACTCTGCACGCAGGACCAGGAGGCCTCTCGCCGCTGGAGCAGTGCCTGACGGACCTGTCAGACCGCCTGAAGCGCATCTACGACGCCCTGCCGCCCTGTACGGCCTTCATCGTCTTCAGCGGCAGCGGCGATCCGCGGGAGATGAGCCGGCTGCTGAACATGCAGTCGCAGTGGAAGAAGGAGTACAACACGCCTGGCATGAAGTGGGACCAGCTCAGCGTCAAGTGGACGGACCGGGAGGAGCAGGAGCTCAGGAGAGCCGCGCGCCAGGCTCGTGAGGGTATCGCCTTTGTCGGCGTTAAGTAAATCATTGAAAGAAGAGGGAAGAAACGTTGGCTGTGGCGAATCAGAGGGGGATTTACAAGTCTACAACACACTCCTCAGAGGGCAGACAGATGTGGGCACTTAAGGGAGGCAGAGCATGTTTGTGGGATACAAATTCCACAATACTTTTCTTTGCTCGTATCACGGTACATATCACGGTACAAAGGCCTGAGGTGCGAGGCGTCATCATGACTTGAGCAGGAAAAAAAAAAAAAAAAGTCGGGTCGTACATGGCCAAATGGAAAACCTCACAAAATATACACATTCGTCACGAACCTCAATGCATCTTGTGTGACATGTGTGTAGGCCAAATCCTACTCGGTACTAAATCCCATCCATTCGCATGCGTGATAAATTTTCTCCATCGATATGCCAATCTGGTCCATCCTCCCCGCATTGACCTTGACCTTAGAACTCAAACTCGGGCCTAAAGATATCGGGATCGACCCCAAAGACGACCTTCTCGCTCAGGTCCCTCCTGCTCATGAGGGTAAACACCCTGCGCAGGGTATCATACAGGGTGGTGCTGCGGTTCTGGGTGGTCATGCGGTCGAGGTGCTCCTCGCTGACGCCGGAGCCGTCGCCAGCGAGGTTCAGCAGCTCCCTGGCCCTCTCCCTGCCGGCCTTCTCGACGGACTTGTGCATGTCGAGGGCGCTGAGGAGGTGGCCGGCGGCCTGCTCGTAGCAGCCGATGTTCATGCACGAGACGCCGAGGTTGTAGCGGGCGCGGACAAAGTTGGGCCGGAGGGCCAGGGCCTTCTCGTAGGCGGCGATGGCCTCCTCGCTCTTGCCGCTGTTGGCGAGGGTGGCGCCCAGGCGGTTCCAGAGGAGGTGCCGCTGGCCGCGCTGGTTGGCGATGCCGAGCTCCGACGAGGCGAGCGCGGCGTGGAAGCAGTCGACGGCCTTGTCGAAGTCCTCGCTGCCGTAGAACAGGACGCCCAGCCCCACCTGCACGTCCGGGTCCATGTGCTCGCCGTCGGGGGCGTACTGCGCCGCCTCGATGAAGAGGCCCGTGACCTTGCTGTGCAGCTCCGTGCGGTCCGTGAAGCCCACCTCGGCCGGGTTCGACAGCGCGTCCGGCGAGATGACCTGCGGGTACTTGACCGACAGCCACCGCTCCAGGGTCCGGTAGGCAGTGCTGTCGTAGCCCTCGTTGGTGTACGAGACGGCAAGCCCCATGAGGGCGTCGAGGTTGTGGGGGTCGAGCTGCAGCGCCCTCTGGTACGCCCGCAGCGCCGCGTCCTCCTTCTCGTTCTGTGACTGTGCCGCGCCCAGCCGCGCCCACGCCTCGATGTGTTTCGGGTCCTTCTGCACCGCAGCCTCGAACGCCAGCGCCGCCAGGGACAGGTTGCCGCCCATCTCCATGATCGCCAGGCCTTCCTCGAACGGGTTGGTCTGGTCCTTGAACAAGTTCTCCTCCTCGAACATATAATCCTCAATCAGGGGTCGGCCGACATACGCCCGCCTCCGCCTCCCCACGAGTCGATGCCGTCGCGCCATTTGATGTCCAGGTCCTCGTCGGGCATCGACCGCATCGCCGCCTCGCCCTCCTGTATCCCCTTCCATATCGACTCGAAGTCCCCAAAGCCCGTCTCGGAGTCCATCAGCTTCTCGTCCATCTGGTTCAGCTCCTCCTCCATCGTGGCCAGGGACTCGTCGTGCAGCTTGAACTGCTCCTCGAACCTCGTCTGCAGCTCCTGTGTGTCCACCTCCTTCCCTTTGCCCTTGACGTCGTCAGCCGCCTGGTGCTGCATCGGCGCCTGCTGTTGTTGTGACGAGTACATGTGCATGCCCCCGCCGTACATTCCCTGCTGCATCATGCCCATCGACATGGGCCCTGCCCCCATCATCATGGGTCTCTGGTACGTCGAGACGGTCATGGACTGTGCCTGCGGGGCCGGGCTTGACCTTGCGTTGGCGGAGCGATTCACCGCCTGGAACTTGGCAAACTCGTCGGGGGTGAACGACGGCGAGAAGGTCGGCGGCGACACAGACTGTGCACGGAGGTGCATGCTGTGCGTAGGATCGATGTGGATCTGTCCGCCGCCGGGCGCTGGTCCATGAGGGCCCTGCCGCTGGAGAGCCATCTCCGGCATGCTGTGGTTCTGCTGCATGAAGGCGTTCATCTTGCCGTCGAGGGGTGTGCCGGGACCTGCGCTGCTCCGAAAGCCCTGGTGGGCCGAGGCACCGCCGGGGCCTGCGTTGACGAAGCGGTCCCGCTGGAGGCTGTTGTCGCCTTGTACATGCTTGCTCATTTGGCCGAGGGGATTCGACGTCGAGCACTCGGCGCCACCGCCCATGAAGGAGGCCATGGTCGTGTGGTGAATTTGGGGGGAGGTCCCTCTTTCTCGAGGCGTATGGAACCGTAATTTAGAGAAAGAGCTGGCCTGAGGTATAGTCGGCGTTCGAGGACGAGACAGAGGCAGCGAGCAGTGGTGATTCGAAGGGCCTCTCTTTCTTTGATCTCGGAATATGACGTAGAATCTCTAGATCTACCACGGGCTGTTTGAGTGGGCTTTAGAGCTGGTATAGAGGAGGAGGAGGAGAGGATTGAAGAAGCCTGTTCTCTCTCTGGCTTTGGAAGGGGGATTACTAAAGGAGGTGAGGAGGAAAGGCTGTCGTGTGTGTGGTTGTCCTGACGTGGGGTTTACTTAGTATTTTGAGGGGCGAGAAGCGTGAAGACGGGCCGAGGAACCAAACCAGTGGAGAAGTGCTGTGGTGTAGATGCTTTGGTCACCTGCGGCTAACTTTGCCGAGGCTTCCTGGCGCACCGGCACGCTTGGTGACGGTTGATGACCCACCACCGACCCTGGACGCGGCAGTACGCAGTGCTTTATATGTACAAGTATACACAACACCAGCACAGGCTGTGAGTCTGCAATGTCACAAGGTGAGAAGGGAGATTTTCTATTAGATTGAAGAACACGTACACTACATGACATGAACACTATAGCTGCCAGGATGTGTGCCGCATCCGAAATCAAACGCGCAGTTAACACCATTCAGTAGTCCGAACATGTACAATTTTTTTTTATTCTCATCGTTGGCCCGAGAGGAAATGTTTCCCTCAAGGCACCGGATCCCATCCATACTCGTCACCTTGGCCTGTGTCATCCAAGCTCTCTCTAGCCGAGAGCATCCCTCCATCTCACAAGCTGCTGATGGTGAATGGACCGAGATGAAAGTCCTCCAAAAGATCTTTTTGCCTCCTGCCTGTTCTTTTCGCCCCTTCAGACACAGATGAAGCGCTGTGACAACCAACCGCCTTGCACCCTAATGCCTTTCTGCACTTCTTGTCCACGTCTTGCCCGGCTCCGCTCATGACGACGATCCCTGCTGCTGGCCGCCGTTTGGCCTCGGGTGCTTGGACATGTCAGCAGCATAGTCCAGCCTCAGCTCGCGGCCGCCGATCGTGATGCCCTGGAGCTGCTTCATCGCGTCGGTGGCGGCCTCGACATCGGTGAAGTCGGCGTGGGCGAACCCGCGGGGCCATCCCGTGGTGCGGTCCACAGCAACACGGACGTCGGTCACGTTGTTGAGCTCGCGGAAGATGCGGTTCAGCTCGGCGTCGGTCGTCTCGTAGGGGATGTTGCCAATGTACAGCGACTTGGTGGGGCCGACGCCGCCGCGGCTCGGCTTGCCTCCGGCTCGGGGGTGCGAGGGGACACTGCGATGCGGCGGCCGTGCCAGAAAGAGGAGTTGGTGCCGGCAACGGCCTGCTCCATCGCCTCTTGGGTGGTGAACCAGACGAATCCGTATCTGCGTTGTTGGAAGAAGAACCCGTCAGTACCAAGTCGACCAGACACTGGAGTAAAGGGCGAGAGAGAGAGAGAGAGAAGAAAAAGAAAAAGAAGAAGAGAAAAAAAGAGACCTACCCTCTGCTCAGGCCACGAGCGTCGCGTGCAACGGCAACCTTGGAGATCTCGCCATATTTCTCGTACGCCTCCCTCAGGTGGTCCTCGTTGGCCTCGAAGACCATGTTTCGGATGAACAGTCCATGTCCAGGCTCATTGGGATCTGTTAGATCGTGTTAACGCTGACGCCATTGCTTGGGATTTCGTATATTCATGGCAGGCATGTGTGGACGATGCGACAGGGCACAAACGACATTGCGTACCCTCAGTCTTGGCTGGCGTCTCCGGAGCAGCAGCGCCTTCTTCCTCGGCGGCGCGAAGGGTCTGCGAGAAGCATCGCACGGCGACGGGGGCGACGATGCGTGCTGTGTATGGCACAGCGGCGATCTGTGTGGCAATTCCAAACACTGAGATTCTGGTCGAAGGAGCTCGAGAGGCATAGACGGCCACTCTCGTGGCGGCACGGCGAAGAGGATTCCTGCAGATGGGGTGTGCATGTCGCGTTAGAGAAGTCGATGTCGCAAAATGGGAAAAGGCTAAAGGCAATAGGCCAGAAGGAGGTGTTGACTTACATTTTGAAGGATAGAGAGAGCGGACCGAGTGACCAGACCAAAATGAATTGAGCTGCAGTTGGGAAGGAAGAAAAAAAGAGGGAATTGAAGGTCGGGTGATAACTTGTCTATAGCGGGTGGACGCGCCAAAGAGAAAAAAAAAAAGTTACCGTCTCTCTCCCTCGCCTAGATTTTTCGAGCTTGAGGTGGCACCCTTGCAGGCTGCTTACGTAACACAACCTTCAAGTCAGCCACCAGCACCGGACGTGTTGCTACTATTTCGGCATCATGAGTACAACAGGAAAAGTGCATAGTTTTGATCATAAAAGGAGATGGGGTATAAATAGTGAAGCTCAAAAATGGCATCTACACACAACCAGTTCCACCTTGCCTCGTATTCCAATGCCTCTCTCCTTCATCTACACATCCGTTGCTCCATTGGCCCCCATCGTCTCGACCCGGTTCACGAGCTTCTTGACGTTGGTCCACTCCTCATTCCTGAGACTCTCCTTGCCGCCCAGATCTGGTCCGACCTCGAACACCGTCAGGGCACCATCGATGCCACCCGCAGCGAGCCTCTTGCCCTCCTGCTGTTCCCAGCGCACCTTGTTAAGGCTCTTGGACAGCATGGTCCGGCTGTCCTTTCTGGGGCTGGGACTTATCCGCGTCACCGGCTCTTCCGTCTCCACCGTGATGTCCCACAGCTCCAGCCATCCCGCACCGTCGACCAGTGCAAACACGCCTGGCTTCACTGGCGACCAGGCCGCGTCGTAGACGACGTCTTCCCGCACAAAGTCCATCAGGTGTGACACTGCGCCCTCCCGGCTGGCACCCAGACCGCCGATGGTCGACGACGTCGTGGCCGGCGCGCGGACCTTCCAGAGCTTGACGCTCCAGTCCAGACTGCTGGAGAGGACCAGGTCGCCCAGGTCGACGGGGCCCCTGGCCGGGTGGAAGTCGACAGACATGACCGGGCCGGCATGGCCCTTATAGCTGACCCGTGGGTCAACACCAGCCTTGGCTCCGGCACGGTCGTACCTGTGACAGGGGAAGATAGTACCCTCCTCTGTCCCGACTAGGAAAAAGGTGGGGTCAGCCTGAGGGAAGGACAAACACAGGGGGCTGATGTAGTCGGTCTTGTTTGGTGGTGGTGCGGCCAGGTTGAGCGTCTCCTGCGGCTGTGCAAGCATGTCGACGGTCCAGCCGCAGACGGTCCCGTCGGTGGAGCATGATATGATATTGTTGGCGTTCTGTGTTCCGATGATGTCGAGAGCGTAGACGGGATGCGTATGGCCGTAGCCGGTCAGAGGCGTCTTCTGGACCGGTGCAGCTCGTGCTCTGGTGTCCCACAATAGAACCTGCCCACTGTACGCACCGCCGACAATGAGGTTGGGGTGGAAGGGGGAGAACTTCGCGGTGAGGATGTCGGACTGTGCGTGGAATACGAATTCGGGCCGGTCGTGGAGCTCTAGGTTCCAGACCTGGACAATGCCATCTGGCTCGTGCGGGGCCGACGGGTTCTTGGTGTACGATGCCAGCACCAGCTCCTGGAACTTGGGCGAGAAGTCGATCGCGCTGACCATGCGCTTCTTGGACCACCTCTCATCGTAGAACTGCCGTTTCTCCTTCACCTTGCGCCGGCCCTTACCCCCCGTGTTGCCCTGCTCGTCGTCGTCGTCGATGTCCTCGGCCTGCAGTGTGTAGTCTGTCAAGATGTCATACTGATCCAGGGCCTTCTCGATGACCTTGACAGACCGGTCGAAAAAGTCGACAAATTCGTCTGATGCGACAATAGCATCCAGCTCGTCGTTGGTCAGGTTTCGACTCGCAAAGTTGGACGTCGACAGCGCCGCAGCCTGGCCGTCTCCGTCCGTGAGCTCCTTGGTGGCCTGCAGCTCCTCCTCCAGCTCTTTCCGGATCTTCTGCCTGAGCTCCTCTTCCTTATCGCGCTCCCGTCTGCTCATGCGCTTATTAGATGTGGACGATGCATCTTCGTCGAGCGAGTCCACAGAGAACGTTCGCGACCGTAATGGCGCCGCCGGTAACAAGTCCTCGGACGTCTGGACACCTTTGCTATAGGAGAAGATCTCCTTGACTGGCGAGGGCGGACACTCGTATACTGTCGTCAGCGGGGCTGCAGTCAGCACCTGCGGATGGCTATAGACTGTCTGCGTCAGGCCCTCGACCCCAGGCGGCGACGTGAAGTCGGACGGCGCGATATTGCTGAGCTCTCCCGCACTCAGCACGCTGTTCGGTCGGCTGCCCCTGTGGACCGGAGACGCAGCACCGCCTGTCGATATCGACCCGGGACGGCTCTCGCCGACGAGGCTGTTGATGAGGGATTCGATTTCTCGGCGGTTATCGGCTCGGCCAGGGGTCGGTGAGATTAACTACTCTGCTGTTCAGCTCGAGCGAGACCAAGACTGCAGAGGATGTGCGGGGGGATCCAAACCTCGTTCCCACCAAGACTTGTGCGACCGCCTCCCTGGGTCTGGCGCAGCTCCCTCTGGCGCTTGAGCTCTGCCAGCTTCGCCTTTTTGGCGAGGATCTCCTCCCGTCGTTGCATCATTTTGGTAGCGCCTCTCTAGTAACCCATCTCAGGATAATCTCGCATCTGCAGTCTGAGAAGCCGTGGGCTGTTCCTTTTCTTGAGTGTGAAAAGGGTGTAGTGATCTTGAAGCTTTACTGGGGCTGTGTGTAGGTAGTTTTGTTCTAATTTCAAAGAGAGCCGCGAAGGAGAAGCTGTGGAAGTTCCCAGGGCGCCCTGGTGCAGCAGATGGAATGTCTCTTGTCAACAAAGGCGCGCTTGGTGACGGTCGCGATGGGGCCAAGCAGTACATGCGTCGCCGGTCCTCCTCAGGGCCTACTGTTAGGCTCTAGCGGCACACCAGGGGCGGGGGAACACATTAAAGATACATAGTACTACTAAGTCAGGGTGGTCCGAGCTTCTCCCAGCCAGATTTTGCCAGCCGCTTCGGCTTTGGGACGAACCTTGGCGTGCCTGGGAAGCTCTGGGCTGGTCTCTCGCGAAAATTCCCGACTGCTGGTTCAAACCTCGCAATCCAGCCAAAGCTGCCTGCTCGAAACAAATTCCCTCTGCTCGACGGCTGTTCCAACCCGGGTCATTCGACATCAATTGGCCGCCTCCACGATCTCTCTCTTTCCTTCTTTTCCTCTCCTGTCGCTGAAGGTCGCGAGGCGCCTTCGAGTTCTCCCCAATGTCTGCCACATCCGGAGTTAATGTACGTGCAAAAAGTTCCTGTCGCTGTCCCACGGCCCCTTTCCCTCTCGCGCGCACGACCCAACACACACACACACACACACACACACACGCACCACCCGACCTGTCTGTCAGTCGTGGCGCATCGTGTGGTGGCGCATATGTCGTAATGGCAAGGGCCAAATCTGGAGAGAGAGAGACAGAGACACACACACACACACACACAGAGAGAGAGAGAGAGAGGGAAGCTGATGATGACCTGCAGGTACTCCGGTACTCCGCGCTCGCCTTTGGCGTCTTCTACGGATTCACCCACCAACGATCGATCAACGCTACTCAGAGGGTGGCTGCGGAGAAGAGGGAATACGAGCACAAGCAGCAATTAATAGAGAAGGCCAAGGCTGAGTTTGCCAAGAAGAACGCCCCGGCAGCAACGGCCTCGACGACCGGTGGATGTGAGTACAAGAATCCCGGACGTTGTTCCTCCCCGGAGGGCCAGCACAACAGGGCGATCTGGGCGCTGACAGCAAGAGTAGTGAACCAAGATCCAATGAGCGCGAATTTCGACCTGGAGGCATACTTCAACGCTCTGGTCAAGGAGAACCCTTAAGGCATCCGGGTCCACCTGGGCGCACAATTTGGGACTCATTGTGGTGGGCGCAGGAGGGGAAGGCCGGCGCCCGATCGAACATGGCACGGCAGGGAGGCGGCTCGGCGGAGAGACGACGCCCCGCAACGAACACAAAAAAAGGGACGATCGGTGGCGTGGCCGACGCACACAAAGCAGCTCCGGGCAACCTTACAATTCACCGGGACTGCGGCTTTTAGAATTTTCCTATACCGACCTAGATACCTACCGAGGTCTGTACGACTGTACACTACTGAACTAGACGGCATTTTCAAATCCGGCTGTGCTCGTGACCGATCCAACATTGGTGATGATATGGCCAAGGGGGAGAGGCAGCATCCGGCTCACTCTCCATCATGATGTTCGAAGGCATCAACCGAATGTCGTCCGTGGACTAGAGTCTAGGTGGTAGAAAACGGAGACTTGAGAGATGTTACACTTGATCCAAGCCCAAACGGCGGGAACGCAATACATGTTTTCAAGGCTGTATTGTGATGAAGTCCCTGGGGTTGTGTCTCTGTCTTGTTGCATTTCCCATTGCCTCAAGCTGTCGGCACCAGAATTCTTTGTGTAGCCTTTGGGCAGAGGTTGTCGACAGGCTACATTCAGACTCAACAGTGTCCTTGATGTTTTGTCCATATGCAGGTCTAACCTTTGCTCTTTAAATGTGGACCAGCCCCTGGTCAGCCAGGACTCTTCAAGGTGCATAATGCTGTCGGATAGAATGTCAAATGGCCCCAAAGCATTGGTTTTGAGGGAGAGGACTATTGGTATTCTATCAATCAGCCTTGTCACCTAGCATTTCAAACAGGAGGTGCCTGAGTATGTGTTTTTGTGCATATACATACTCGCTCCTTTCTATCAATTGACTAAAACCCTCTCTTGAGCTTGTGGGTGCCTGTCGAGTATTCTCTGTTCAGAAGCTGTCAACATACTATCTACTGTCTTCCAAGTACCAAGCACTCTATCTATACCTTTCATAGTCTCTGTGACCACCAGATAGCCACTCACAATGCTGAAGGAGAGGACTCAATGATACTCAGTAGTGGCACAAATGACTATAGTACCACCACACTTCTGGGTTGGGAGGAGCTAGAAACCCTGCCCCTGCATCAAGGTCTTGGCTGCCGCCGCTGTGGGACCCACACCCCTGTCAGAGCTTCGTCAGTCTCCAACTGTGTCCTTTCCAGCACAGCACAGCACCGCGACCTCTGGAGAGCTCATATGGAAATTTAGGAAACTCTTGTTGTTTGTTGTCCAGCGTGACACACCACCATTGATTGACTGATTCTTTCCCCTTTCTCTTCTCTCCCCAGGCCCTGCCTGCTTTCTCTTCTCCCTCTTGGTCGCCAATCAGCTAGCCAACATGGCGTCGGTCCTCGACTCTGTCCTATCTGGCGGCGCTCAGGGCCAAAACTCCAGAGCTCTGTTCAGGGTCGTCATCCTCTCTTTGATTGCTGCTGCTGCTATCGCCAGCAGACTGTTCTCTGTGATTCGTAAGTCCATCCCTTCTTGGGACAAAAACCTGTGCCCAGAGACTCCCTACACATCAGCTTGTCTAGCAACACCAAGAGAGAGCCTATATGCTGCTGCTGTTGTTGGCTTCGATGCACTCTCCCTGCCTCTTCCTGCGTTCCGGCGATCGAATGGTCGGTCCAGCTAAGCTAACAATTCTCTTTCTATACAGGCTTCGAATCAGTTATTCATGTCAATCTTCCCACCCTCTCCTCGCTCTCATAAGACCCAAAAAGAAATTACTGACACGGCAACAGGAATGTCCGTTTACCCTCCCAACTCGTCCTGAAGTTCTGGCGACTGGGCCGACGTGGCCCGTCGTTCCTCTCCTCTCAGCGACCCGTTCCGCTCCCAAACTCGACGGCTGCTGTTTTCCCTCGCTCGCGTCCCTACAAGAACGATCCATAAACTGACACACGCTCTCCTACAGTCGATCCTTGGTTCAACTTCAGGGCCACCAAGTACTTGGTAGCCAATGGCTTTTACAACTTCTGGGACTGGTTCGACGATCGGACCTGGTACCCGCTGGGTCGGGTCACTGGAGGAACTCTCTACCCCGGCCTGATGGTCACCAGCGGCGTCATCTACCACCTGCTCCGCTTCCTCACTGTTCCCGTCGACATCCGTAACATCTGCGTCCTTCTCGCTCCAGGATTCTCCGGACTGACTGCGCTCTCCGCCTACTTCCTGACCAATGAGATGACAACCTCCCAGTCGGCCGGCCTTCTGGCTGCTGTCTTTATGGGTATTGCGCCGGGCTACATCTCGAGATCCGTCGCGGGCAGCTATGACAACGAGGCTATTGCCATCTTCCTGCTGGTCTTCACCTACTTCCTCTGGGTCAGGGCCGTCAAGCAGGGGTCCATGATGTGGGGTGCCCTGTGTGCCCTGTTCTACGACTGGATGGCTGCCTCCTGGGGTGGCTACGCCTTCATTACCAACCTCATTGCACTGCACGCCTTCGTGCTCTGCCTCTCGGGACGGTACAGCCCCAGGCTCTATGTTGCATACAGCACCTGGTATGCCATTGGCATGCTGGGCAGCATGCAGATCCCGTTCATCAACTTCTTGCCTGTCAGCTCGAGTGACCAGTTCCCCGCCTTGGGTATGTTTACATCCTCTCGTCCCGAGGTACCAAATTGTGGCAAGCGACTGACTGAACCTTTGCACTTTTCCAGGTGTCTTTGGCCTTCTGCAATTCATGGCCGCTGTGGACTATCTGCGCAACTTCCTGCCCGAGGATAAGGTCCTCAGGCTCCGCATCGGAACTTTCATTGGGCTGTTGATTACTGGACTCGCCCTGAACATCATTCTCGTCAAGACTGGCAAGATCGCCTCCTGGGGTGGCCGGTTCTACTCGCTTTGGGACACCTCGTACGCCAAGATTCACATCCCTATCATCGCCTCGGTCTCAGAGCACCAGCCGACCGCCTGGCCTGCGTTCTTCTTCGACCTGAACATGCTCATCTGGCTGTTCCCTGCTGGTGTCTATCTGTGTTTCGACAAGCTGGGCGATGAGCACATCTTCCTCATCACCTATGCCGTGACGGCCAGCTACTTTGCTGGTGTGATGGTCCGTCTGATGCTCACGCTCACGCCTTGTGTCTGTGTCACCGCCGCCATGGCGGTCTCGCAGATCCTGGACAACTACCTGTCGGCCAAGAGTCCCGAGCCACAAGAGAGTGTCAGCGAGACAGCGGAGGGTGTTTCCAAGAAGGAGAAGTCCGCCAAGGCCAAGGCCTGGGGCGAGAAGGCGCCGATTGTTGGAATCTACGGGGTGACGTCCAAAGCCGTGGTCTCGGCAGCCTTTGCGCTGTACCTGGTCATGTTTGTCATGCACTGTACCTGGGTGACCTCCAACGCGTACTCGTCGCCGTCTGTGGTCCTGGCCAGCAGGATGCCTGACGGCAGCCAGCACATTATTGATGACTACCGTGAGGCCTACCAGTGGCTGCGTCAGAACACCAAGGAGGACGCCAAGATCATGTCCTGGTGGGACTACGGCTATCAGATTGGTGGCATGGCTGACAGGCCGACCCTCGTGGACAACAACACCTGGAACAACACCCACATTGCCACGGTCGGCAAGGCCATGAGCTCCCGCGAGGAGGTCAGCTACCCGATCATGCGCCAGCACGAGGTCGACTATGTCCTCGTTGTCTTTGGCGGTCTGCTGGGCTACTCGGGCGATGACATCAACAAGTTCCTCTGGATGGTGAGAATTGCCGAGGGCATTTGGCCAGAAGAGGTCAAGGAGCGAGACTTCTTTACTGCCCGCGGAGAATATCGCGTGGACGACCACGCCACCGACACCATGAAGAACTCGTTGATGTAGGCTACTCTCTCTTTCTCTCTCTCTCTCTCTGCCCGTTACCCACTTCTTCGAGGACCAAACTCTCGATTGCTAATAATGCTTTGCAGGTACAAAATGTCGTACTACAACTACAACACGCTCTTCCCCCTGGGCAAGCTACCGATCGTGTTCGCGGCGTCCGGCTTCCGGCGGAGGGCCCGACGCTGAACGTGGTGGAGGAGGCGTTCACCAGCGAGAACTGGATCATTCGAATCTACAAGGTGAAGGATCTGGACAACTTTGGCAGGGACCATGCCTCAGTGGCTTCCTTTGAGAAGGGCAGCAAGAAGAAGAAGCCTGTCAAGAAGAGAGGTGCTCGCACTCTGCGACTTGACTAGATGGGTCTTGATGCTCAAAGCAGTGTACAAAAGGAGATGATGACAGGTAGATTACCTTTTTTTTTTTTTTCTTCCTATTTTATGTGGCGCAGGAAAGGGCCAAGTTGTCAGTCAGCAAGGTGCTGATGTGCAAAAGTTGAGAGCCTCAATAGAAGACAAATCCTCTTGATGAATTGTTTTGATTTTCACTCCCTCCCTCCTTGGCTGTGACCACATTGGCATGCATTGAACAGACTGTCAGACAACCCTTTTCTGGGGGCCAATAGAAAGAGTATCACCAGATCTTTTTGTGTACACAGGGCTGCTGAATAGCTTCCCTTGCCTTTTGGACTGTACCAACAAGATGTCATGTCATCTGAAAACCCCATGGACTGCAGATGGTTTTTTCAGGTCCGTGGCATTCCACATGCTGCTGTCGTCACAGCACCAATTTTTTATCGACAGCCCTAATCGACTCCCCGTGAAGTTATTTTCTTCCACCTTCGATCTGCAACAGCTGCTGCTGCAGGACAACCTCACCTGCTGTCCCACCTTTTCTTTTCTTCCCTTCAACGCACACCCCCACCCCCAATCCTCTACACTCCCTTGCAGCAACCCTCTGCCTGTCTTTCTTCACGACGTGATCCCTTCTGCCTGCTTGTCTTCTTGTCATCTTCTCTTGCTCAGCTTCGAATCGACGCATCCAGTCGCGCCACCCAATCGACATCCCATCCTCAGAGGGTTCAATCGATTGAAGCTGAGCTGATACCTCTGTCTCGACAGACTTCGCGATCAAATGGATTGGCTCAAGAGACAGAAGCAACAGTGAGTTCCGGCCTCCCAAGCTCTGCAAAAACATGGAGGCATCATCCGATTGCTAATATGGCACCAACCCAGGAAAACCTCAGCTGTCTCTGAGGAGGACCACAGCTGCGACGCTGTTAAACACCGCGGACGACGTCGCCGAGGAGGTCGCCGTCGCCGCAAAGAGCAGATGGAAGACATGGCTTCACCTCGTCAGTCCTCGGCGGAGGATCGTCGTGGCCGCGATCACAAGCACAGCAGGCACAGCAGGCACCGTAGTCACCACTCGTCCAGACGTTCGCACGGCCACCGTGACACCGATACCGATGTACCCTATGATGCTCCACGTGAGTCTCGCCACAGACGCTCGCACCGTCACACTAACGACGTTATCGCCTCCGCTTCTTCAGACGAAGCCCCAACCAACGACCGCGCCCCGCGCCGGCCCCGAAGGGACACTAGCCAGCGTCCCACCTCGCGCGTGCCCAAAACAAACGAGAAAGAGAAAGCTGAGCAGCGCGAGCAAGCGCGCCGTCGTCCTTTGTCTCCCACCAGCAGCCACGAGATTCACATCCACTACATTCCCATCGTCACCACATCACCCACGCCTCCCACGATGAGCTCTCGCCACTCGCGGTCGGACGACCACGCTGCCGCCCCTGCTGAGGCCGACATTCCTGCCGTCAGGGTGTCCAAGTCAGTCGGCGTCTGCGCGAGCGAGCTTACCGAGCAGCTCAAGGGCCTCACCATGTCTTGGATCTCCAAGCACACCTCGGCGGCCCAGAGCTCCTCGCGACGGAGCAAGCACGAGCGACGCGACAAGCACGGCAAGAAGAAGGTGGCCTCCTCATCCTCAACGCCCCTCGCCGAGCGCTGGATCTGCTACAGCTGCGGCAAGCTCCGCTCCGACAGCTTCCACTGCCGCCACCCCCTCAAGGAGGGCGAGAAGATGCAGCCCAACTGGTGTGGCAAGTGCCGTATCCACGGCGACCTCAAGGGCAAGTCCCTCAGCTGGGGCGGTCAGCGCCACTACTGCTGGGGATGTGGACTTATCCGCTCCAAGAGCTATCATCGCCACAACCGCATCGCCGAGGACCAGGCGCCTGCGCCCAACTACTGCAGGGCCTGTCGCGAGGCCTCCCCCAGCTTCGAGCACAACCTGCGCGAGGCCAGCGAGGTAGGAAGCGAGGCGACAATCCGAGATCAAGTAAGTGCTGTTTCACACATGACCAAGTAGCTCCTTCCATCACTAACACACACTTTTTATCTCGACAGGCCTTCCAGCGCCAGATGCATGACGCCGAGCTGAGCGACATCGAGGAAGATGAGGACGACGATGATAACGATACTACCAAGGGCCAGGTTGCCGCTGGCAAGGAGAACGAGGACCCGGTCAAGTCAAACAAGGTCAAGCGCTCCGACAGCTTCATCCGCCAGAACTGCTCCATGTCGACCAAGACCAAGTCATCCGAGAGCTCGCACGAGGGCCCCGTGCCCCTCAGTAAGCTCAAGGCCATGCACCTCGAGGCAGAGAGAGTTCGCAACTCGGTCGATGGAAGCCGCCCCATCTCGTCAGCCTCGTATAACCCTCCTCATGTCCAGAGCGTCCTCGACGACAGTCCCGATGCTGGTACAGCTCCCCCTTCCTCAGAGGCTCAGCAGCCGGCCTCCAACAACAAGAAGGAGGACGGATGCATTACGAAGGCCACAGGCCAGGTCGCTGATGAGCAGATGCCGCGCGAGGATGGACGTGATGATGGTCAGGCTGAAGGCCGCCCAAGTCTCGTTGCTACTGCCGCTGCTACTGACCATAAAGCTACCGACGCGAGCTCGACCAAGAAGAAGGTCCACTGGGGCAAGGAGGGCAAGCAGCCCATGACTTCTGTTGCTGCTGCTGCTTCTTCTGCTTCTGAGAGCACCCTGCCTCACGCCTCTGGCTCTGGCGTCTCTAGCAGCGGCGGCGGTCAATCGACCATCTCGTCCAAAAAGTCCACTGGTCTGCGCGGACCTCCCCGCCGCCACCCCGCCGAGGAGAGCACAGGCAGTCCTCTTGAGCGCCAGGGCGCCCGCTCGAGCGAGGATCTTGGCGACAATTCGCGAAAGGGATGGGCGAGGAAGCCGTCCTCGGCTGCTCAGCAGTTCAGCCGTGGTGGTTCCAGCCTCCGCTGTGGTCTCTCAGCCCAGCAGGCTTCGGGAGAGGCAGCCTACCGCTTGGACGCTGAGATGCCTCAGGGCTCATACGCCGCCCGTCCTCCTCCTGGCTTCGCCTACCAGGCGTCATCTGCTTCGTCTTCTTCTGCCTATGAGCCCATGAACATGGGCACTACTACCTGGTACTCCAACAACTTTGAAGGCCAGCAGCACAATGGTGGTTATGACTACTGGAACGCCTATCCTCAGCCTTCTCGACAGCGCGCCTATGCTTCATACAACCTCTCTGGCGACCCAGTCTCGTACCAAGCCTATGGCGACACCTATAGTGCCTTCAATGACTACCACCAGCAGCAGCCCTATCCAGGCTTTGACTCTGCAGCCCACTTCAGCGACTCCACCACCCGCCGGGATTTCTCTGGCTATGCCGCGCCTGCTGACGCCGGTTTCGACATGTATGGCTCTGCCACTCGAAACAACAGCAGCAACGGCTTCTTTGCCTCTCCCGGAGACAGCTGTGCCTACTTCCCTGCACCTCCTGGCTATCCCGAGTTCGACTTCACCAACATCGGTGAGACCAGCGAGTCCAAGGCGGCCAAGGATGAGTTCTATACGCATGTCCCCGAGGGCTTCGACCAGACGTTCACCCGCCAGAAGAAGTTTACGCGCAACAACACCAATAACAGCAAGGCTCAGACCCCGCGGTCTCGAGCCTCCTGGAGCCTGTTTGATGATGGAGATATGGACGAGACGCAGAACAAGGCCTACGAGTGGCGTGATGGCCAAACTACTGTCCACCACGAGCAAGAGTCGTACATCACCAACTCGGGGAACCGGGTCACTATCCTCTCTATCCGGGAGATCAAGAGCGATGAGGAACTGTCCGAGACTTCTGGTGGCGAGAATGGTATGGAACAACCATAACACAAAGCAGTTTCCCCCTTATATGCTAACGAGATGATTGTTAGGCCGTAACGGTGACAACAAATCTAACGACTCTGACCTCGATACTGTCATTCACAAGTCCACGGCTAAGTCCCTCTGCTCAGCCTAAATAATGCTGTAACCAAAAAAAAACGAGAGAGAAAAAAAAATTCACAAGGAGCCAAGTTGTTGCTTGTCTACAGGGCGTAAGTATCTAGCTCTTATAACTCCTTCCCCCCTCACCCCCTTTCAGACCTCGCTGACTTTAGGTCCAGTTGTATAACCAACTGCCTGAGGCTCTTTTTCATTCCCCCACGAGACTTGCTCACAAGTCCTTTTCTTCTGACCGTCTACTTCGTCCTCTCCGAAAGGATCATTCATTGACGCTACTACCACCATGCTGGAAGCATCTGTTGCGACACAACGCTTCTCTTTTTCTTTCCCTGCACAGAAAACTCTTTGCCAAATATTGTTACTGACGAAAAAACTTTCGCTGTTCGGCTGCGATTCTTCGGTGGCTGCCGAAACTATCCATACGACACACGGCGAACGGCTTTTCTTTACTCTACTCTCCACAACTTCTTTCCTTTTTTTTCTTTCATGAACGCTCATAAACGAAAGCACAAACACACACAACGGAACGACGATCAGCCACCAGGCCATTCATGCCCCTACCGCCCAACTGTGGACGAGAAAAGGGGGGTTATTTCTTTTCAGGGCTTGTGGCAATCGCATATCAATCACGAATGAAATATTACGGTCTCAAAAAGATGACCGTGCTTGACGAGGCCCTCCTCAGTCGTGGGTCACGATTATGGAGGGGAGAGAGGGCCTTGTTGATCGAGAATAGGACACTATAAATCACCCTCAAAAAAATGACAACTCTGTAGATTAGTTCTGTATCTGGGTTTTCTTTCGCTTTTGATTTTCTGCTTTGCGTGTTGTGTTTGCGAAATGATAGTGTCTGGAGACTGGAGGGAGGAGTAAGTGGCCGGGGCCTTGGCGGCATCATGATATTTTCCCTGGTTCGATAATACTTTGCATACTATGTACCTGATTTGCCTTGATCACAAAACCCATGGAATCATCGTAATTAATCGAAGCATTTGTTATAGAGGAAAAGATGCTGTATAGACATAGCCGCAGGCATGCTGTACAGACACAGCTGCGGCACGATCTATAACCACGAGAACCCTCGTTACGAGTAAGGTATTGCTGGAAGGTGTGTCAAGTGTTTCGGCAATTATTCTTGATGATGGGTTATGGTATCATTTTGAGAGCTCTGCTATTGCACTGAAACGGGTAGCTGCTCGCACTCGGGATTCCCAAGGCTCCAAATGCCTGCTCTAGTTATCACCGGCGACCTCCATAGCCTGCGCAGCCTCACCACCACCACCACCACCACCACCACCGTCCTCGGCCTTCTTCTGCTTCCGCTTCCGCTTCTTCTTGCTCGGCTGCTCCGAAGATCCCTCTGCTTTTGGCTTCTCCTTGTCTTCTTCTTGCTGTCTCGGTCCCGAAGGCTGCTGCTGCTGTTGTTGTGGCTTCTTCTTGGCCTTCTTGACGGATAAGGGATTCGGGCCCTTTTCTCCCTTTCTCTTCTTTTTCTTCTTCTGCTCCGGATCGGTTGCCTCTTGTTTCTTATCGTCACCGTCGCTGCCCTTACTGTCGTCGTCGTCGTCGTCGTCGTCGTCGTCGTCGTCGTCGTCGCGTTTCCTCTTGCCGCCTGTCTGGGCCGGTTCCTTCAGCTCGGCGCGGAACTTTGCCCTCTCGCCCTTCTGCACGACTCTCGCAGTCGCCGAGGCCATAGGTTCAAGCTTTTTTTGTTTCGAAAACCGATAAGTCAGCATATTGTTTCTCGAAATCGCCTCCTCCAATATCGTCTCTCTCTCTCTCTCTCTCTCTCTCTCTCTCTCTCTCTCTCTCTCTCTCTCTCTCTCTCTCTCCCCTCTTCCAAGGAAACTCACAATCATAACTGATCTCGAGATATAGACCAGCGGCACACCAGGGATCCCCCTCATCTTAGCCCTGAACCCAGCATCCTGACTGGCAACAACATAGCGGTGCTTATTCGCCGGCCCGACCACGCTGCCCAGGCACTCGACGGTGCCCAGCGGCTCGGGAAATTCGTCCGGGTGGTGGCCACAGCGCCGCCGCTCAAACGCCTTGGCCTTCTCGATGACCCTGTCCATGCCCGGGTGCCTGTCGCGGCTCTGGCCCTGCGCGTACAGGTGGCGCATGGAGCACTGGGTGATGAGGATCTTGACCTCGCCGTGGAGGGTGTTGGACAGGTACTGGGGCAGGTCTATGGCGAAGCGGTCGGCGTCGCGGACCAGGTCGGCGTCGACGAGGACCTGGTAGGGCTGGTGGAAGTTGAAGGCGAGCTCGAACTGCTTGAGGAGCTTGCGGTAGGCCTTGGAGCGTTTGCCGCGCATGTTGGGCTGGGAGAAATGGGGCGGGCCCGAGACACAATGAAGGAAGACGAGGAGGGAGCTCTTTTTCTTCTGTCGTTTCGTCGGTGCTAGAGAGGGCGTTCGGGGGAGGGGGAACTGCGAAAGGTAGTGGATTTTATTGATCTCCTCTGTCCAGTTACTTTGTGTGTGCGTGTTCTTCAGGAAAGGGGCGGGAGGAGGAGGAGGAAAGTGAGGGTGAAGAAGGCTCCCGAGGGTAATGGTTGACTGGTTGGTTTGGTTGGTTGCACGCAGGCTTGTCTGAACCGCCCAAAACTTTTTGTTATCGCCCCTGTTGCGCCAGGCCGCTCAGGGCCTTATCAGTGAGTGGCGTGGCGGCCCTTCTCCACATTGCTTAAAGGTACAGGCGCGCAGGTGGTTCAATTGCCTACTTAAAGTACTTGGTAGTAAAGTAGCCGCTGCTGAGTTCCTGGCTGCCTTTCAGCATGGGCCGGAAACTATCAGAGGCTACCAAGTACTTGTACGGAAAAGCACTGTCCGTCCATACAGTACATAGCATAAATAAAGTCATCATCTGATCCTGCAGAATGAACGCCTTCTTGTTCATAGTCCTGCCTCACTTCCTTCCTCCCACACGCACACCCAAGACTCCCGATGCTAGAAGAAGATTCTATATAAAGGTTTGCCTTCCCACCTTTTCTCCCTTGACGCCGTTTTTTTGTATGCAGCAAGTAAGGAGGTCCTGGAATCACCAGTGGCCTTCAATAATATCGGATAGTGAATGTCGAAATGTAGATCAGCAAGAGGGATGCGAGATGACCTCCTTCGTGTTCTTATCCCTGAGAAAGAAAAGAAGAAGAAAAAAAAAAAAAAAAAAAAAAAAGCGATGTGCCGCGCAGATTAAGTAGAAGAGAGATAGAAGAAAATCATCATCATTGAAAGTAGTTATTTCGCATGCAGCGCGCCGCGACCACACTGATATCATCTAGCTTACCTGCGCGACATTCAAGATCAGCACCAGAACAAAACGGTCATGCATGGAGGGGCGAAACAGAATAGATCACCAAAGGTAGGTGGGTGAAGGGGACCTAAACTCACCTCCCTCGCTCGGCAGACCCTCCTCGATGGCGTGCTCCATGAAGGGGCTCTCGGCAAAAGGGTCCAGGGCGATGGTCTTGGCAGCCAGCATCAACTCCTCTGCGACGTAGGCCATCTCGCCGCTCCCGTCGACGTACTCGGGCCTGTCGGCCCTGACCCTGGCCTTGGCCGCCCTGCCCTCGCCGGCCTCCCACCTCCGGACGCTGGTGCTCACGCTCTCGACGATCTCGTGCGACCACAGGTTGTCGATGACGCCGTCCGACATGGCGAGCACGACGTCGCCCTCGCGGATGGGCACCCTGTCCAGCACCGCGTTCTGCAGCGGCGTGTCGGGGCTGTTGGTGCCCAGCTGCCGCGGGCAGTCGAACCAGTGCCACTGCTCGCGCGTCTTGAACACCAGCTCGCCCGAGCTCGGCCGCACCACCATCACCTGGGAGTCGCCTAGGTTCGTCACGTAGAGCACAGGCGCCACGCCGCCGCCGTTGTTGTTGTTGTAGTTGTCGCTGTGATCCTCCTCCCGCTTTTCCCCCTTCTCTTCCCTTGCCTTGTTGTTTTCCTTAGGCACCTCGTAGAACAGCTGCGCGCCTGTCGCAGTCGTGGTCCCCTGCCAGTCGGGCTCGGAGGTAGCCTCCTTGGTCAGCTCGTAGGCGCGCTGGAGGTATGCTACGGGGTCAGGGCGGTATGCAGGGTCGCTGGGTCCCCGGGGCCGGGCGGCGTCTTCGCTCATGGCTGTAGCCCAAAAGTGTAGGATGAGTCTGGCCCAGAGGCTGGATGATGGGTAAGTAAAAGAGGTTTAGGGTGTAAAAACGACGAACAAGGACAACAACAACAAGAAGAAGGTGACGATAGAGGGAGACGGAACATACCCAGCATGGCCTCTGGGCCGAGCACTCCAGGCGCCTACGCCATCATTCGCCCCGATAAAGTATTCGCTCGCGAAGACGGCGTCGTCGCCGTTGGTCCAGCCCTTGATCAGCTCTCCGTTGACCTTGGGCCGCCTGTCACGACTGCGGTGGTGTGTGCTCAGGGGATCGCTGAAGGAGCCCGAAGGCGGGGACAGGAACGGCGGGGGGAACGGCCTCGGGGCGCGCTTGGCGAAGAGCGAGATGCCCGTCTCGAACTTGAAGCGCAGCGCGGGGAGGGCAGGAATCGTTCGGTCTCTGGCCTGTTGCTGGCTTTCCGGTGGTCGATTCCCGACTGGGCTGACGCTGCTGCTGCTGCTGCTGCTGAGGAGGTGGTGGTGGTTGTGGTGGTGGCTGCTGCTGCGCAGGTCGGACGCGGTCGCGGTCGCAGAGGCGACGCCGGCGGATGTGGAGAAGGGTCGGCTTCGGTTTCGGTCTCGGTCATGACGGGGCGAGAGGAGCCATGATGGCGGAGAAGAAGAGGAGGAGGAGGAGGAGGAGGAGAGGAGGAGAGCGTAGGAGCAGCACAGCGTCTGCCGGAGTTGGTGAGGGTTCGAGGCCGGTGATAAAAGGGTTACTGACTTCCTCATCCCAGCGATGAGGCAATCTATTTTCAGGACAGAACTGGGATAAGATGCCGGGGTAAATTTGTTTGCCTTTCTTGTTTTGCTTTTTCTCTCTTTTTGTCGCACGTTGTCGGCACAAATCTGTAACGTCGCAGCTGTGGGTAGAGAGCCAAAGAAGAAGGCGTGTTGTTGTTGAGCGAGGAATGCGGCGTCAATCGGTGGTCGGTGGCTTGCGATAAGGCCCTCGGGCTTTTTTTTTAAAAATCAAAAAATCAAAAAAATCAAAGGTTCAAAAAGAAAAGAGGGAAAAGACGAAGAAAGGCTGCAGGGATTTAGATGAGGAGCAAGGGTCTGCGACGATCACCTAAATTCTTTTCTTGTTTTTCTTTCTTTTTTCCTTCTGGAAGAGTTCTGCAGGTTGTTCTCTGCAGGGCGGGGATGAATGAGTTGTTCAAGTGTCCATTTTCTTTTTTTTTTTTTTTCCATGTCCTCCTTCCTCTTCTGGCTTTCCCTTTTCTCATTCGCTGAAGTTGTTGTTTCCGGAATGTACTTGGGCTTGGAGACCTTGTCTTGTTCTGTAGAACTCTCCCAAACAATATCCACTGGCTAGCACAGCGCTGTCACTTGCCTTTCACTCGTCCCTCTGGTCTCTTGTCACTCCAAAAGCGTACTATCCTGTACGTACTGCCGATAATCGGACACCTCACCTCACCTCATCATCACTGGCCTCATTCCACAATAACAAGGAGCTCCACAGCCGAGAAAAAAAGTACACTGGAGAGAGTCCCCGATGACTGATCCTGGCTGAGGTCCAACATCTGTTTGCCGCTGGCTCAGAAACTTTTCCGTTACCCCCTTACCGTACCATGTAAAGTAGTAGAGACTGGGCTCTTTGCCTTTCCCTTTCTACTGGATTGCTGATTTGAGGCTTCAAGTCCCTCTCCCCCCCTCCCCGGCCTGGCCTGATCAGTCCGTCCTCCTCCGTTCTTTGGCAATCCGGACAGAGACACCGAGCTTGACACCTCAACACTTAGGCACCACGTGCGGCCCTGCAGCGCAGCGGAGCAGGAAAGCCATCGCGCTCGCGAGGGGCAGTCCTGTTAACCACCGAAGAGAAGGACCCAGAGGAGGGCTGGTAGGGGGACAAGGCTCGAGGAAGAGAATGGTGACGAAGCTGACGGCCTGGGGAGGAACCCGGGAAACAGACCAGGGGCTTTGCTTGTCTGTTCACTCTAGTATGCTGCCCGCAAGAGATGCGGTGTGTAAGTAGCAGTTACTCAAGTACCCAGTCAGTACCTTTAGATGAATGACTGTCTTGTCTTGAGATTATTGGCTTTGTGCGGCCATCAGCACAAAATCATCGAAGCCCCGGAGCTAGTGAAATCAGCCCTGGGTTGACGCGCGAGCCCAAGTATTTTATTCACAGAACACTAAAACAGCGCGAGCAATGTCGACGAAAAGAAGGGTGGATCAGTAAGATTTTCAGCCCGCCGAATAATGTCTTAGGTGGGAATACAGGCCACGCGTCACACGCGCGCCAAGGCTGTGTGTTTTTTTAAAAGAAATTTTGTGTTACTCTTTTCGGGGGCGAGGAGGGCCGAAGGGCGAGACAAGGTAGAATAGTAAGCTTGTGGTACAGTAATACGAGTATCTTCGGCAGATACGGAGCATTCCGTTGACCTGTCCCACCAGAGAGCGTGGTCTCAATCTCTTCTTCCCATCAAGCAATTTTTGGCGTCTTGCCGTTCTCCGGTGTTCCGTGCACAAGAGAGGGGGAGAAAGTAAAAGAGAGAGATAGCAAAAAGCAATCTAGGGTGGGTTCTTCGGAAATAAAACAGAAAAGAAACTTATTCAGTAGATTAGTACTTTAGTACGGAGCACTCTGTTGAATAGCTTCGGATTTCCTGATGGTTTCTATTCCTCCTTCCAGAATTACGGGTCATTGTCTTATTACTGCCCGACTGGCGACCGAGGTTGGCTAAGGCCCGTAGTGTTCATTCATATTACATACTACTCGTAGTATGCTCGAGCACTCAAGTAGCTTTGTATGTATCATATGGCTGGTTGAAAGGCCACCTGACCTTGAGCACAAGGGTCTCAGCCGGAACAGAGGCGGGGTTCGGGACGTAATTCGCCCTTCCCATCGCGCCGGCATTGCCGTTGGACCCGAACGATGGAGCTCGACAGGCGGCGGCAGCAGGAGGAAGAGGAGGAGATTAGAGCCTTGGGGGGAGGAGGGGGCAGTACCTGGGAATGGGAATTTGCGCTCAGACCAGACCAGACGCCGAGGTCTGCGTTTCAGGTGTACGAATTGTGATGCAGAAATGAGAGATTATGGTGACATTGGAAAAGAAAGGAGCCGCTTGGGGGTTTGGTTATCATGTTCTGTCGAAAAATCTCCGGAGGGTCCCCAACAAGGATGGCCCACAGCATCGCCATGGGAGGATGGACCAGCAAGACTGGGTCTGTGTTGCAATGCCGACCTGAAGAGAGGGAAAGAGAGAGGGGAAGAGAGAGACAACTCATAAGCCGATGGACGACGGGGCTGAGTCAACAAGGGGGGGGATGGGGCCAACCCTTCTTTTCTCTTCTTCCTTTTCCCCCCTTCTCTCCGAGAGAGGCGGTAAAGACAGCTCCTCTTGTCAGACAGGAATCTGCAATCCTCGGCCAATCGACAGGAGGCCGGACCCGGGGACCTGGGAAGATGGGTCGGTGGAGCCCTCCTTGTGGGAGGACAAGGAGAGAGGGAAACGGATTACTCCTACACAGACCTCAGACCTAGCCAGCAACGCCAAGAAGGAGGGGAGGCTTGGAAGGGGGCCGGATACGAAAAATGTGTGAGATTGGCGAGGTGGTGGTATGTTACTTATGTAAAAGCTGGAGGCTGGACAAAAATAGAGGAAGAAGAAGAAGAAGAAGAAAACAGCCCTGCCACCGTTAGGTCTGTGCCGGACTTGGCAGTAAGCTGCTGATGCCGATTCTTGTGGTATTTGAATAACTGCCCAGTACGGAAGTATTTTGTATGTCGGAGGTGCCGGGGCGTGTGCTCGGCGGTGGGATCCGGGGTAAGAGCGAGGGAGAAGACAGCCAAGGTTAAGTACTTGTACGTACGGACTGTACTTCAGTAGTATGTACTTACTTAGTATAGCTAGCGCACACACATGTGCGAGGCAATGTGCATTGCATGCATGATGGTTGCCCTCTCGTTCCTTCCCTTGTACACACAAGGACAAACGCCACTGGCCACAATGGCCCATGGGGTGAGATGAGATGCATGTCGCAAGCAAGCAAACGGGTGTGTTGGGTTGGATGGATGCGTGACCTTGTCGCCAGGATTCCGAAGCCCCTTTCTTTGTTCCTTCTTCTTTTCTTCCTTTCGTTTACCCGGGGTCCAGAGTCGATCGTCAATCCGTCGATCGACAAAATGCCCTTTGCCATACATAGCAGTAAGGAGGGAGCCCTGCTGGAGTGCATACGCGTATACGAAAAAGATGGTGGGTGGTGCAATGTACGGACGTACTTGGTGTGCTGTGCCGTACCATTACTACTACTACAGGATGATGGAAGAGTAAGCTGTACCTGCAGGTGAACCATGTACTTGACTTATACGACATCAGCACAACACACGCACACACAAACCAGCCACCGGCTCCGTAGCGCATGCGCGTACCGTCTATTCCAAGCAGCTTAGTGGCGGCATACGAATGATGTAGTCTGTGCATCTGACTTGGCCGAATGGATGGGACCGTGTGATGTCTCTCTCTCTCTCTTTCCCTCTCCTGTCCCTCTGCGCCTCCAAAAAAAAAAAAACAAAAAACCACCGCAGTAGTAGGATGGGCTGGGGAGGATGACATGGAGGAGAAGGTGGTTGTGGAGGGCAGGGTTGGGTGTGGTTCGGCGCTCCAGCACACTCTCCTGCAGGTGTGTTCCTGCGAGACGCGCACATTTTACGGCGTCAGAGAAAGAAACGAAGTCTTGCCCTGCAGAGAGAGAAGTGGCCGGACCTAGCCTACCCTACACGGAGGAGGAAGGGGGGAGGGGGCTCAAAGGCTAGCTACTTAAAGTAAATAGGCTTAGGACGAACATGATCAAGAATGGAAAAGTGGTGATATCACCGCACAAGGATGAAGTCATATGCAAGCGCCCAACAGAAACCACTCGCTCCAACCTCGTTCCATCTTTTCCAATCTGCAGGCTTTCTACTTTAGGGAAGAAAAGAGCGGGGGTGAAAAAAGATAGAGAAAGAGAGGATGCTCGACGCCTGGTTTGGGACCTGGTTCTAGGCAATTAGCCCACTGATCTTGTCCCCTTCCAGATGGCGGCGCTGGTAGGCATTCCTCATCCACGGGATGATCCTGTGTGTGTGTGTGTGCATATGCGCTCGGGATCTTGCCAAGACCTTACCTGCATCTGCTGGGACATGACTACTATGTATGCTTCTCAGTATTGCGGCAGGTACATGAGCACTACTGTTCCGTACATGTACTGCATTTGTTGAATCAGACCTTGTTCATCGTCCCACTGCCCAGCACTTTTGCATAATTTCCGTGTGCAGGAGACACAAGCAGGCTCTCTTGGGGGCAATAATGCAACGAATCTTGGGTGACGGAATGGCTGGGAATGGTGGGTGGGTGGATGGGAGAAGGGATTACATGAAGCACCAATAGTACGTGCATAGATACATTTAGTACTGGTACCATCCGTACCAGCAAGGGTAGAAACTGAGGCTAGCGAACGACCTGACCAAGGACAGGGCAGCGACGATGTAGCATACGTACCGACTATTGGTGGTAGTATTACGACTGCACAATGCACGAGGGCCACCACTCTTGTAGTTCAGGTGCTGGTTGCGGGTGCTCTTTCCACTGCCTCACACTTTGTGCACGCGCTCAAGGTTTCTTCGCGACGGGCGGCCACGGGCCTGGAAGCTTCAACGTACTCGGGACACAGAACACAGAATACACATATACACACATACACCGTATACTTACAGTAGCAGCAGCAGCAGCAGCAGCAAGTAATTCCAGTGCTCTGGCTCTCTTCCGTTGAAGCGCCTCAAAGCAAGGCTCATTGTTTGTCTGCCTGCCTGCCCCAAGCCAAATCACCAAACTCATCATCATCATCATCATCATCATCACCGCTATTCTTTCACCCCCTTCCCCTTCGAATTTGTGTCGACAATAGCCAGGCTTGGCGTGTGCTCAGTACTTTACATCGTGATCGCCAACTTAGCCTCCGCATCGACATCACAAACCAGCCTTGGCTAGCTTCCCACCGCCTGGGCAGATCGCCCGCCGGAATCCACAGCACCAAAGGCACAGCTCAGCCCAGGCACAGTACAGCTCCAGCAGAGTTACATGCAGCACGAGCACACACACGCACACACACACTGGTCAGGAGGGACTGATTGGGGTGGTGCGCTCTACGAAGATCATCATCGTGTGAAACGAACATCAGGAGGCGACGGCGTCAACAGGCCCAGCCCCAGCCTACCACAGCCGACGAGGTCGAGAATTTTTAATTTTTTTGTTTGACCGCAGCAGCAGCAGCAATAGCATCGGTAGAGGAGGGCGTTTTCGTTCCCGGTTCTTGTCAAATAAAGCTGTTCGCTTCCGGACGGTCCGGCACACATCCTTCAACTTACTCACTTAGCTTACCCTGCACTGCACTGCACTGCACCGCACTGCACACTGCAGCTAGCCCCACGACCAGAGGCACCCTGTTCCCGCCTGTCACGGTACCTTTGCCTTACCTGCTAGTCTCTGGAGCTACCCACCACTACCCCATATAATCAACCGCCTGCGCCGGGTCAGCTTCGTCGTCCTGGAACGAGCGAGGGGCTACCGGACCTGGGACAGAGACAGCGCTTGCAAAAGCTGCCATGCGAAAGAAAGACAGCCACAAGAGCAAGAGCAGCAGCAGCAACAGCAGCGAACCGCGATATCCAACCAAAAACAACAGCACAACCCTCTCCGCAACGAGCACCGCCCTCTTGTCCTCCCCACACCGATTACCTGTGCAGGTGCTACAGTCAGTCAGTACCGCATACCAGACGCATGCAAACAAGGCCTGACGCCGGATGGGGCCACAAAAAAAGTAGCGCGAGCTTGCGACCTGACGTATGATGGTGCAGACCCTTGTGCGGATCCCTCCTCGCCTCATTCACATCAGCCCAAGTTCTCAGGGCCACCACGGCGGCAGCCATCTCTACGACCTTGGACCTTGGGACGACACGTTCGCTATACAAAGCTGCCGTCTCCCTCCCGCCCCCTTCACCACATCACCCTCCCTCAGGGCTTCGAAGTTCTCCTCTTGTTTACTGTCTCCCCCGAGACAACCTCGAGACAAAACCTCCTCCTCCGACAACAAGGCTCACCAGCCCAGTCCTGAGTCGCGTCCCGCAGCCTCCGCCGAGAGGGAGACAGGACCAAGACCCTACCCACCACCACCACCCCTAAGGGGGCGATAGAGAGAGAGCGAGGCGAGGAGAGCAGTCGTCACCATAATACGTTGCGATACCATCTTGGGAGCGCCGAGCACGACATCGCACCCACCCACCCGCTCACTCACCTGCATCTGGACCACCGCACACACCGAGCAGCGCAGGCGCCCTCTTCTACCTCCCCAACACCAACCTCACACTCTATCTTTTTTTTTTCTTTTTTTTTTTTTTGTTAAGTAATAATAATTCTCTCGGACAATTCTTACCGCCCTCAACCTAATCCTGTGCCCGCGGGTGAGTTCCTCCTTGTGTGTCGGATATACGGGCTGACAAGTACAAAAAGTCAAATGCCTGTCTCACCCTCTCAGACCCATCTCAAGCATGAAATAGTCATTCATTTTCTTTGACTCCAGCACAGCCCGCCTTGTTGACGTATGATCCGTTCGCTGGTGTGCTGCCCTTGCGCAGCCCCAAAAGACCCATGCCCCAACCGAGACAGCACACATTTTGGAGCGGCTAGGCGGCTGACACCATTTTTCGCTGCTAGGCTGGGGGGAAATTTCAGCAAAGGGAAAGGCGAGAGCGACGCGCAATAAAGGGATCGTTGGAGGAGGACACAACAAAAAAAATGGGCCGGAATCGAGGTGAGCGGTACTACGTTGGGTCTTGTTCACTTGGACTCCATTTCTCTCATGCTCTCTCTCTGTCTCTTTTCACCCCCCCCCTCCCTCGCTCCTTAAATTCCCCCTTTGTGATCGCCTCAGCGACCGCATTTTGCTGCTGGTCTGGTCTCTGGTCTCTGGTTTGGTCCGGGTCTTGGTCCGGGTCTGCCCTGCTCTGTTCTGCTGCTCAGCCGCGGGCACACCAAAACACGGCTTTCCCACCACACAAGGATCAGGAGAAAGGAAAAAGAAAAAGAGCGGGAGAGAGAGATGATTATTCACCACCACCCCTACCCCTGCCTGACCTCTCTGTCTTTCTCTCCCTCTCTCGCCCTCTCTCGCCGCACTTTCTCTTTTGACAAGGCTGGGCAATTTGCGGCCCTCGCTGCAGTGGCCTTTACCTCCTGACTAGGCCTCTTGGCCAGGCTGGCCAGCCGCCTCTGCATTCCACACTCAACACACCCCCATTCCAGGGAGCCCCAGTCATTTTCTATTCCTCCCGTGCGCGGCCGTCTTATTGCCCAAACCCCCAGCGTGTCCCTACTACAACCCCCACTCCCTCCAATGCGCCCCCCTGTCCTGATTTCCGGTGACCATCACTTCCTTCCGTCGCTGATGGTCTGTCTGCTGCTGACCTTGGGCTTAAACCACCAGTCCTCTCGTTTATGTCCCAGCTTTCTGGGCATAGCAACAGGGACTCGACACAGACGGACCCAAGCTCATCACCTCCGCGCGACGGCCCGCCTCCTCTCTATCCGCTCAACACAAACGTACACCGCAACTCGACCCCTATACATCAGCCCTCGTCGCCACACCCGTCATCGCCGGTAGACACGCCCCTCACCAACAGCCCCAAGGGCCGCAATCGAAGCAACTCTGGCCGCCCCTTGTCCATAGTACAAACCTTCCAGCCGCCCCTCATGGACGTCGGCGAGGCCATCCCGGAGCTGCAGCCCATCTTCACCTTCCTCAACAGCCACTCCAACAAGCTGTACCAGGAGGGCTACTTCTTGAAGCTGGACGACCAGAACACACGTGCGTGCGACCGACCTCTTCCCTTCCCTTCCCTTCCTTCCTTCCCTTTCTCCTGTTTTCCTCCCCCCCCCCTTCTCTCTTGACATTATCAGGCGATCGATCCATCTAACATTTTGTATTCTGCTGTTTTTCTTCTTACCCCGTGTACAGATGGACGCCCGAATCCAGACAGAACATGGACCGAGTGCTTTGCCCAGCTGGTAGGCACCGTCCTGTCGCTATGGGACGCCGCAGAGCTGGACGCCGCAGGAGAGGACGGAGAGGTGCTGCCCAAGTTCATCAACCTTACGGATGCGTCGATCAAGATGGTAAATATTATACACACTACATTTTTGCCCCCGGGATTGCAGAAGTCTGGAGAGTTGGTAGGGACAAGAGGGGGCGGAGGATGAAGGAGGCGCAGAGAAAGATGACAAGGAAAAGAAAAGAAGAAAGAGAAAGTAGCCTGGCTGGGCGCTGACAGCAAGCCCTGCAGATCGAATCATTACCGACCAGATCCAACGATGAGCAGCCGCTCCAGAACATACTCAGTATATCGACGGCCGGCAGGAACCGATACCTGCTCCACTTCAACTCGCACCACTCGCTGCTGCAGTGGACCGCAGGCATCAGGCTGGCCATGTTCGAACACTCGACCCTGCAGGAGGCCTACACGGGGGCGCTGATCGCCGGCAAGGGCAAGACGCTGAACAACATCAACCTGATCATGGACCGGGCGAGGTTCAAGACGGAGGAGTGGGTTAGGGTGAGGTTCGGGGCCGGCGTCCCCTGGCGGCGGTGCTGGTGTGTCATATCGCCGCCCGACGAGAAGGAGTACCAGAAGCTGCAGAAGGAGATGAAGAAGAGGTCGCCCTACGACCACTCGAGGCCGCCCCTGCTCAAGGGCGACATCAAGTTCTACGACACCAAGAAGGACGGCAAGAAGCAGAAGAAGGCCAAGCCCATCGCCTCCATTACCGACGCCTTCTCGTGCTACGGCATCTACCCGCAGGCCAAGTCCCTGATCGACGCCTCGACCCTGATCAAGATCGAGGGCAACATCACCATCCACTCAGAACCCCCTCGTCCACCGAGGGCTTCATCTTCATCATGCCCGAGGTGCCCCCGGCCGTCACCGGCTTCGAGATGCTCCTGAGGTTCCTGTTCCCCACCTGGGACACCTTTGGCCTCTACGGCCGCCCCGGGCGCCTGGTCGCCAGCGTCCTGGACCCGAGGTCCCTCATGTTTGCTATGCCCAAGCACAGGAGGTACGGGTACCTGGAGATACTCGACGTGACCAACCTCATCGTCAACGAGGGAGCGGCTCGTGGTCCGAGAGGGACTGGAAGAAAAAGCTGAAGGAGCTGACCGGGGAGAGGATGAACGCTGTGGAGGACGGGACCATGACCCAGGGCCGGAGCGCCAGCCGCAGGAACAAGCGCCTCAGCACCGGCCCCTCTGCGCCCGGCGGTGCGAGGGCGCGCGTGGGCTTTTCCGAGGAGGAGCCCGCCGTGCGCACGTCTCGGTCCTTCTCGCTGGGCACGCCGGGGCCGCGAACGGACTCGGCGCCTCCGGCAGACAGAATCCGAGCCCCCAATGCCATGGCTGATGTGACGGGTCACTCGCGTAACAACTCGGATACCCACATCCGGCCAAACGGCCTCGACGGCTTCGCGCCGCATCTCAACGACGAGCGGCACGTCGCCGGCGTTGCGTCCAGAGGGCAGACGCCCGTCCGTTTCGCCAACGACCTCGCGCCGACGCCCGAGAGGGTCAGCTCGGAAGACGACTCTGTCGGCTCGACCCCGCCTGTGGCGGACCTGGAGAACATGCACAAGCTGTCCAGCCCAGAGCCGGTCCAGGCGCCACCAGCCTTTGCGCACGCGCGCACGGCGCGCCCCGAGCGGGCATACCACTCCCCAGAGCTCCGCAGGGCCACAAGCCGCCTCTCCATGGCCACCCTGCAGCAGCTGGGCATGGCCCTCAAGACGGGCATAGACCCCGCCCTGACTGAGGGCCACAACAACAACAACGCAGCCGACAGGTACAATGGGGAAGACAGCGCAGATTCCCCGGCAGGCCAAAGAGACGCGAGGGGTCAAGCGGTACTTACAAACGCCAATGCTGCTAACACGGTAGGAATGACTGCTAATTTGAATGGATCCCGTGAAGGCCTAACAGCTCCAAACAACATGATGAACACCCCGCCGCGCTCGCCGGGGCTGCCGCCCCCGCAGATGAGCCTTGAGCAGAAGAGGTCAAGGTCTCCCCTGAACCAGGCGCCGGGACAGCCTGGGCCTGGACCTCAGGGCGGCAGCGGGCGGCGGGGCCCTCAGGGCGGCCCGGGTCCCTATGGACCAGGCGGCGAGCAGGCGGCCGGCAGGCCACAGTATCCCCCTGGCGGCCCTGGCCCTCAACAAGGTGCCCGCGGGCCCATGCCTCCTCCCCATGGAGGCCCCCACGGAGGAGGGCCTCGAGGAGGGCCTCCACCTCCTGGCTATGGCCGCGGCCGCGGTATGCCGCCGCCGCAGCCACCAGGAGGACCCAATCACCCCGATCAGCAGCGGCGGCCTTCTCCAGGGCCGGGGCGCGGCGGACCTAATGCGTTCCAGCCTTACACCCCTGGAGGCAGGAATGGGCCTCCTCCGTCGTCCAACACCCGCAACACGCCCCCGTCAGGCGGCGTCCAGCGCAAGCCGCTCCCTGGGCTGCAGACGTCTCCTCCCATCCAGCGCAAGGCCCTGCCCACGCGGGACGACAGCTTCCAGTCGGCGGCCAGCGCGTCCTCTCGCAACGGGTCTCTGCGCAGCCGGCCAGACGACAACACTCCCCTGTCTCCAGCCACGCCCAACAGCTTCCGCGACCCCATCCTGGACGAGGCTGCCTTTCAGCTAGTAGACTCCCCAGAGTGGCAGGCACGGGATCATGAGTACGGAGGAGGCCAGGGGCAAGGGCGGCAGCCACAACAGCAGCAGCAGCAGCAGCACCACCACCACCACCACCACCACCACCACCACCAGCAGCAGGGGCAGCAGCAGTATCCGCCAAGACAGCGCCAGGGAACGATGAGGAGCGAGGCCAGCAGCAACTACGACGATGCAGCCTCGACAGCCAGTCCAGATTACGCCAGCACGCACAAGTCCAGCGAGACGCAGGAGTCGGTGGAACGACCCCGCGCCGGTGTCCTCAAGACCGTGGGCGACGCAGCCTCCTCGGACTCAGGCTCGCATACCGAGATGCCTGACATTAACTTTGGCCCGACGCTCAACCTTGCGCATGCGCCGCGGACTGTCAACCGAGGACCCTGGGTGCCTCCCAACCCGCCTGCCGCCCAGCCGCCGCGGCCGTACTCGCCAGGGGGCCCGCGCAAGATGCCTACGCTCACGACTGCCACCGCAAACATCACACCCAGCGCAGGCGAGATCGGCCACTACCGGTCCGAGTCTGAAGACACCCTCAAGCGCAGGAGCGTCGCCTGGCAGCCTGGCGCGACCATTGGCGGCGGAGCAGGTCAGCCCGCCATGTCGCCCGAGGAGTTTGTGCACCAGAGGGCCGCAGCCGCCCAGATGCCGCAGTATGCCCACCAGCGCACCCCGTCGGGCAACACGCTGGCCCAGATGGGATCACTACCGCTGAGGCGGAGCGGGAGCCAGGACTACCTGACCAACCGGCACTCCAGGTCTGGCAGCGCGGACCTCCTCAAGCGCCGCAACTCGCAGGACTCGAGCTACATGCTCGCTGCCAGCGGCTCGGGGGCTGTCAGCTCGCACCTCACAGCCCGGGAGCAGGAGCACGTTGCCAGGGCGACAGGCACACCGCTGATCAGCATCGCGACCAACAACAACCAGGCTGGCTACCAGCCCGGGCTGGTCGGGGCTATAGATGCGCGCGAGAGAGAAAAGGCACAGATGAAGCAGGGTTACAATTCCCAGACGGTCCAGAATGCCATCAACCAGAGGCAGCAGCAGCACGCCCAGCAGCAGCAGTACGCCCAACAGCAGCACCAATACGCCCAGCAGCAGCAGCAGTATGCCCAGCAGCAGATGTACGGTGGGGCACCCAACATGAGCATGGGCAACCTCAACAACATAGGCATGGCCATGAGCCCAGGAGCGCCATCAATGCACGGCGGCGGTGGTGGTATGGGGGGATGCAGAACATGGGCCGAGGCGGTGGCTTCTCCGCCCCAGGCCCACCCCGCTCTGCCACGCTCTCCCCCTCCTGGTGGCATGGGCAACATTGGACAGATGGGCCCGATGAGCCCGATGAGCCCGACAGGGCCCCGAGCGCAGAGCCCTGGGCCGAGATTCATGAGCCCTCCGCCGCTGCAAGGATCTGGAGGACAGTACCCCCAGAGCCCTGGCTTTGCGCAGCCTATGCAGCTGCCGATGCGGATGCAGAGTCCTGGCCCCGGCGCCCCGATGCGCATGGGCAGCCCGGGTCCTGGAGCTGGGCCGATGCGTATGGCCTCGCCTGGTCCAGGCCAAGGGCCGATGAGGATGGCATCACCAGGACCGGGCCAGGGACCGATGAGGATGGCGTCGCCGGGCCCTGGTCGGATGAACTCTCCTGGTCCTGGGCAGGGGTTCAACAGGCAGATGACGCTGCCGCCTCCTGGTCAATACACACCTATGCAGCCTGGGACTCCTGGCACGCCTGGGACACCACGCGCACCCATGCCCTCTTACCACGGGCAGGCTTTTTAGATGGGGGCCCAAACATGTATACACACACAACACACGAGATCTGATCATTGCCCCGTCCTGTTTTGCAAATACTATTTTCTTCTGTATGGGGTCGAGAGAGAGAGAGAGAAAAAACAAATGTCTCATTTTTGTTTGGGGGAAGGGGGTGGTGTCTCTTTTTGATTTTGAGAAATAACTGGATATCGGGCCTCAGCATTTGGGAAGCGAAGAGAAATTAGCATAGCATGTGTGCATGGCTTGGAGTGGTCTTTGTGTATACCGGACAATTCTACATTTCACACCTTTTGCGCGCAGTCTCTCTGTACTGAACACAACCCATCTTTGGTCTGAACATGGCTGTGCTGCCTGTGATGTACCCCTCCTCCCTCCCCCCTCTCTCTCTCTCTCTCTATAGACAAGACACTTATTTGGTCGAAACGCAGATTAGGGGAAAGTAGATGAGGGAAGGGGAAGAAGGGAAAGGGGAAAGGGGGAAGTCGAGTCGAGCGAGGTCTTGGTGAGTTCCAGCCACTCGCAACCAACCTGCCCTGCTCCTTCATCATCATCATCCATCACCTTACGGCCCTTTCTGTCACCACCCGACTACTTCCCTAATCTCGATTTACAATTCTATTGTATATTCAGGTCAATATCTCGCTTCAATCTCGGTCGAGGGGGGCGCAGAAGAACGTCAGCTAGAAAGGCGGAGTTCCGATTCGGACCAGGCTTGTGACTTATGTCCCGACAAGAGTCCGAGGGGTGGTGGAAGTTCTTCTGCACTGCTGCAGGCAGACGAACGAATAAGACGTCGACAGGACTCGATGTTACACAAGGCTCGGTCCGTTCAAGGATGTTTCAGCCAGCCAATGACTTTGACTGAATCTCTCCAGCATATGCAACCACGATAAGTTGTCTGGCGCATTAAGGGTCAGCCCTACAGATATTAGATTGGCTAGTCCTTCCCCCTCCTCTCTCTGATAGGTACAGCGCTTGTGTGGCTGCGTCGATAGTCTGCCCACACAGGTCTTGACGACGATGGCGACGCGGATGCAACCCCCAGAGTCTCGAGACTTTGATACAGCATCACTCTTTGGGGGAGCTGTCGATGTCCCAGCGGTTCAATACAGTCCTAAATGGAGTTACACCAGCGCTCCTTCGTCTCTTCCAGCCGATGGCAATGATGGTTTGCACCATGACCGTAAGGCTGCCGCTGGAGACTACATCTACCACGGGCAAAAGAAGTAATACAACCATCCCAGATAGCAAATCTCATTCCCAGACCTTGGGATGACATGCCGACCTCATTTAGCCCCCGCTCTTTCTTCTATCTGTGGCTAATCACGGCGAGAGCATGTGGTCATCCTCACCCACACCGCACCGCTAACCCATCCTCGCTCCTCCCCCCAGCTAGCCACCTTCTCTAGCATCGTGGGGAGGAGCTCACCGTCTCAAGATAGATAGAGAGAGGCCTTGTTGCTAGCGGGGGAAGGGCGGGTGGGAGGACCGTTTCGTCTTACCTGGCTGTCGCCTTAGATGAGGAAAGAGGGCCGAGACTGGAATGGATGGCATGTTTGGTTTGTGCTAGCTCGTACTCCGTATCTCTGAAGGTGGGCAAGATACAGACTGGGAGGGTACAGTCCGCTACTGATGATGATGACTATGATAGTGCTGGGATCGATCAGTCCAGGCAGTTGGTTTTGTCTCTTGTCTGGGCTGGTAGAGAAAGAGAGGAGGAGGGGCCGAGAGAGAGCGTGTGTATATAAAGCACGCTGCTTGGCCTGTCATGACGTTCACCTCTCCTTCTCTTGTTCCTGTTTGTTCTTCTCAAGTCCAACACGACTTATCATTCCTCTTGTCTTGCATCCTGTTAAACTAATCCAGCAGATAAAAACAAACCAAACCAAACCATGGCGTGTCCCTACCACGTCGAGCCAAACCTCAACCAAGATGCCGGCGTCATCACAGAGCCCATCCCGCAGCCCCCGAGCGCTGGCCGACGGGCAACGCCGGCGAGATCGACGCGAGCTTCTTCATGTCAGGCATCTGGCGCCTGGCGGCCCTGTACGGCCCCATCTACAAGCTCAGGCTCCTTGGCTGCAGGACCATGATTGTCGTCTCCAGCCGGGAGCTCGTCGACGAGGTCTGCGACGAGGCGAGGTTCGAGAAGGTCAGCTCGGGGAACCTGCAGACGCTGCGGGGGCTGGTCGGGTCTGGCCTGTTCACGGCTCACACGGATGAACATGTAAGTAAATAGATATGCTCTTGATCCTAAGGGCTTATTGTTACTGTTGTGGTTGTTGTTGATCGCCTTGCTGATGATGAACATGAAGGAGTGGTTTGTGGCTCACCGGCTTTTGTATCCTGCTATGGGTCCTATTGCTGTGCGGCGTATGTTTGATCGTAAGTGATATCATCTCGCTCTATCTGTCTCTCTCAGTGCCACCTCTTGAGGGGGCTCTTAAGGAGTGCAAGGCTTTGCAGGATCATATGAGGGAAATTCTAACAGCGTTCCCAGAGATGGTCGATGTTGTCTCCCAGATGATTCTCAAATGGGTAAGTGATGAACAAGTGTTGAGTTCTCTCTCTCTATCACCGTTTCTGTGGAACCTTGCAACCACCACCACCACCACCACCACCACTACTACTACTCCTACTGTTACTGCTACTGCTACTGCTATGACTGACATACGCATACAGGACCGCCTCGGGCCTGACCACGAGATCCTAGGCCCTGACGACTTCTCAAGGCTGACCTACGAGGTGATGGGCCTGACGACGATGAACTACCGCTTCAACTGCTTCTACAGCGAGGAGATGCCCAAGTTCTGCGTGGCCATGGTGGACGCGCTGGTCGAGGCGGGCAAGATGACGAACCGGATGCCGCTCGAGAACAGGCTGCGGGTGTTTTCGCGGCGCAAGTTCCAGGAGGACGTGGACTACATGAAGGGGGTGGCCGACCGCATCGCCGCGGAGAGGAGGGCGCATCCTCGGCCTGACCTGGCCGATCTCTTGAATGTCATGATTTATGGCAAAGATCCTGTCTCTGGGGAGCAGATGTGAGTTGGCCGAATATATCTTCCATGAACCGGAAGAGAGGAGTGAGCTACTAAATATAGTGCGCATCCTTGACTAGCATACAGTTGGGAACAACAGGTCTGATGAGCTGATTCAGAATGAACTTCTTACTTTTCTGGTGAGTACATTCTTCTCTCTATCTTGTCCGGCCACTTGGACTAGGAGACTAACCCTTGAGGCTGAACTAGATTGCTGGCCACGAAACAACAAGCGGAACGGTCAACTTTATGAGTGAGGCAACCACCTATTCATCTGTTGTCCCTTTTCTTCCGATCTACTACTACTCTCTCTCTCTCTCTCTCTCTCTCTCTCTCTCTCTTCTCCTGTCAGTCCAACTATTAGATGCTAGGTTTATTGACAACTTCAAACCTTACTGTAGTGTACAACCTCCTCAAGAACCCTCCCGTGCTGCAGAAATGCCAACAGGAGGTGGACGAGGTCCTGGGAGACAGCGCCGTCGAGCTCGAGCACCTCAGCAGGCTCCCTTACCTGTGGGCCACGCTGCGCGAGACGCTGCGGCTCCAAAGCCCCATCTTGGCCTTCCAGCGACACTGCAAGCGGGACACGGTCCTCGGCGGGAGATACAGGATCCATCCAGACGAGGCCATCCTGACCAACCTCAACGGGCTCCACCACGACCCGGCCGTCTACAGCCCGGACCCGGATGTGTTTCGACCAGAGCGCTTCCTGGACGGGGGATGGGAGAGCCTGCCGCCCAACGCGTGGAAGCCCTTTGGCACGGGCGCGCGCGGGTGTCCTAGGCGGGCCATCGCCGAGCAGGAGATGATCATCTGCTGGGTGCTGATGCTGCAGAGGTTCAACTTTGAGATGGCGGACCCGAGCTATGAGCTGCGGCTCAAGGCGAGGCGAAGGCCAGGCAAGGATCGGGTGAGTCGTCTTGCTTATTTTTGATCTGATCTGATCTGTTTAAGCTTGCTTTGTTTTAGGTAATAATAATCTTTTGGGCAAATAGATGGTTGGACTTCCTGGCGCTCAACATGGTGATAAAGTTTATCCTCCCACGAGCCGACCAGGACACGCCAAGGGTTCGTCTTCTCGATCTACTACAGAAGCTGATAGGAATGTCAATCTCAAACCTCTTGCCATCTTTTATGGTGGCAACACTGGCACCTGCAAGGCGTATGCCGAGGACATTCAGACGTCTGCGCCAAGCTTTGGCTTCCGGGTCCTCGAGGGCGTCCGCAGCCTGGACGAGGCTGTCGAGCACCTCCCCACAGACAGACCCGTCCTGATCTTCACATCTTCCTTTGAGGGCCAGCCGGCAGACAATGCCAGGCTCTTTGTCGCCTGGCTAGAGGGCCTCGCAGTGACGGGCAGCAAGACGGACGCGCTCCAGGGGGTTCAGTTCGCGGTCCTGGGCGCCTGCAATAAAGACTGGGCAGCCACGTTCCACCGGATCCCCAAGCTTGTCGACGAGCTGCTGGAGAGGCTCGGGGCCACGCGGGTCCTGCCCATCGGCCTGGTGGATGTCAGCGAGGATGTGCTTGGCCCGTACGAGGTCTGGAAGGCGGGCCTGTTTCCCGTCATCCGCAAGCTCAGCGGCGCCACGTCTGCGATCAGGGACGAGCTGAAAGAGCTGAAGGTGGAGGTTGTGCATACCGAGGACCCCACAAAACTCGCTGGAGACGATATCAGCACGGGAGTGGTTCTGGTCAACAAGGAGTTGGTGAAGAAGGGGGCTGTTGGCCCCCAGAAGAAGCACATGGAAGTACTTCTCCCCCCGGGACGACGTACAGCAGCGGCGAATACCTGGCCGTGTTGCCTCTGAACCCTCGCGAGAGCATTCGACGGGTCATGAACCGGTTTGGTCTTCATGCTGACGACTTGTTGGCGGTGTCGGGGACGAATAAGGAGTACTTGATGGCACAGGTATGTCGTGTTATTGTTGTTGTGTCAGGTTGCCTCAACATATGTGTGTTTGTGCGCTAAAGACGGGCAATGCAGGGTGACTACATCACAGCGGCTGAGCTCTCCGGGGCGCGTGTTGAGCTCGCCACGCCGGCGTCTCAGCGCCAGGTAGCCACACTGGCTGAAAGAGGAGGAGGAGAGCTGCTGAAGGCTCTCGCCTCAGACGAGGCCGCCTACCGCAGCAAGGTCCTGGAGAGGCGCGCGTCCGTCCTCGACCTCCTCGAGGACTTTCCCGGCTGCAACCTCTCTCTTGGCGAGTATGTCTCCATGCTGCAGCCGCTGGCTCCCCGGCAGTACTCCATCTCCTCATCGCCCCTGGCCTATCCTCCAGTCTCGAATCCTGGTGCCTTTGCCAGCAGCAGCTCTGCCGAAAGGACAACAACAACAACAGACGGCGGCGAGAGCAGCACATCTCTCACCTGCTCCATCACCTACGACGTCTTCGACGGCGCACCCGCCCTGTCTGGTAGCGACCGCATCTTCCACGGCGTGACCAGCACCTACCTCGTCAACCTCCCCGCCGGCTCCCCCTGCGCTGCACCGTCCGCTCGACCAACGTCAAGTTCCGCCTGCCGCAGGACCCAAAGACGCCTGTCATCTTCATTGCTGCGGGCACGGGGATCGCGCCCATGCGGGCCTTTATCCAGGAGCGGGCTGCCATTGCGAGTGCGAGGGGGGGGCCCCGAAGGCCTGGGTCCCGCGGTGCTTTTCTATGGGTGCAGGGACTTCGAGGCCAACTTTTTGTTCAGAGAGGAGCTGGGTGGTTGGGAGGCTGCAGGAGTCGTGGTGGTCAGGACAGCGTTCTCGAGGAGGGCCCCACCTGGGGATGGACACGAGAAGAAGACGGCGCATGTGGATGAGGTTCTGTGGGACTGTAGGGAGGAGCTGAAGGGCTTGTTCAGGCAGGGTGCCCGGATTCTGGCCTGTGGGAGTGCGGCTCGGCTGGGACGGAGCGTGCATGAGGTCTGTGTGAGGGTTTATCGTGAGGCGCATCCTGAGGCTGGGGAGGAAGAGGCGGAGGGATGGGTATTACGGCAGAAGGAGGATCGGTCCCTAAGTGATGTTTTTGGGTGAGGGATAGCATACTTAAGTCTCGCTTCTGGTTTGAGGTTCTTGAACGCTGGACCTTGTGTTTGAAGGATGCCACTCGCTTGGGAAATGGAAGTGTCTGCCTTTCCCGTTGTGTTGATCTTGCGTGTGCACTGCTATTCGGATTTCTCGTGAGAATGGAGATGGACTGGATGCGATAGATGCCGCTCTCTACTAGGTTGTGTTTGTCTTGTCTTGTCCCGTGCAACCAACTATGGAAAGAGGCATTCTGGAAGTCTGCGCTACACAAGCAAAGAAATAAGGAAAGAGCCAGCCAAGTCCTAGGCTAGTTGAAGCTATCCAGGAAAGGCAGGGCAGGTGCTGAACCGATGCGCGTTGCTCTGCTGACTTGACCCAGTTTCATTCAATCTTGGTCCTTCTCACCACCAACTCCCATCTCATCTGCTGACAGGGTCTGACCATAAAAAGACCAGATCACTGAATCAATACTATACTTTACGTACGAGGGCCGAAAAAAAAAAAAAAAAAAGAGGCAGGCGAACATGAGTTCTGGGCTGGGGGCCTGGACCTCAACCTATCGTGGGTAAGTGCTGTTTGAGCCGGCGCCACGGGGGAGTGGGCCGTGTTTCTGTTTTGTTCTTGAGGGGACGAAGGTATGAAAGACTTGCTACGGTGGGGTTTATGGAGTTGGATCGGCATCGTATGCACTCTGTAGGCTTCTTTCTTCCCTTCTTCATGTACATGTATTGTACATACATCAAGAACGAGACAGAAAGGATGACGCCCAGTGAGGACCAGGAATTACGCCACGAAGTCTAAACCTGTTCGTCATGTCTCTTCCTGTTGCCTGTCGTGGATCTTCTGATCTAGCACATGTCAACCATTTCGCCTCCTTACCTTTATTATGACCATAGCGAAAGAAGAGGTGTGCCATGACTCGACTGCAGTGGCCAACTTGCTTGGATTTCTCAGCCTCATCCGGAACCTCTCGGACCCGGATACGCGCGAGATTATGTGGGAGCAAGCCGGCGCCCCCGATTTACCAAGCCCACGGTTGCGCGAGATACCATGAAAAGTGGCCATTTATCTCTCTTCTCCTCAGATAGATTTTCAGGGTCTGCCGTATTGGGTAGTGAGCTGCATCACTTGTTTGATTCTGTTGCGGCGGTTCCTTTCTGAGGCTTGGATGACGGATGGGTTGATCCTTTTTTGTACTTAGTGGCTGCGATGACCCTGCGCTAAGAAAAGGGACTGTGTACACTACATAGTACAGCTTTAAATTTAGGGATGAGATGGAGGGTCCATATTCCTTCTTGTGTGCCCCCACGCATCACTCAAGAGGGAAGAGATTTGATGTACATAGTACTGAAGGAAAATAAAGCAATGACACGATAAATCATTTCACCCACCGATCAGATTGATCATGTCTGGAGTTTGGTCATTGCCGTAAACCCGCGAGACCCGTCTTGTGTGTGTGTGTGTGTGCGTGCTAGGGTCGCCTTATACTGTACAAAGCTCCTGTATACTAAAGTACTAAGTAGTACTGCATAGTAGTACTGTATGGTCTACTGTGTGTAATTTGTACAGATAAAATAAAATGGACACTCACCACGTACTTGGTACAATGGGATGGCTCGGAATGGTTGGGCCTCAGATGTCCTTCCTGTGCGAAGGGGCGACACCGCCCAGGGCCATGTGCTGTGGTTGCATGCGGTGCGCCGCCATGGTCCGGTAAGGTGCCGTGCCCAAGTGGACCGGTGGATCCTATTTTGGTCCAATTCGTGCTGGATGGAGGATGGACGAGATGGACCCTCTCCAGTGTCTCGTAGTAGGGGGAATCCACCCACTCGGAATTCTTCTCGAAGCCGTGTGTTGCTGGCCCTGGTGTGTTTCGCACGGATCGGTATGTGGGCAGGGACTTGAACTTGTTTTCTTTTCTTTTTTTCTTCTTTTTGCTCTTCAGCCCAGCAATAGCCCTGTGGCGAAAGTCTATGTAAAATGATTAATTAATTGTAGTTTGTGAGTGTCTGTGGCATCATGAGTGGTGTGTGTTGAGATCTTTGGGCTGCATGCAGGAGCTGCTGATCTGCAATGGCAATCAATGCACATGCAATGCAACATGCATGCAGAGAGAGGGAGAGTTCCATTTCTTATCAATTCCCACTTGCCCATCTCAACTCAACAAAAATCTCGAACTGCAACGTCTCGTACTCTTTGTACGTCTGTACTCTCTCGCAACCCGTAGCCTGTCCTGTCATCGCGCGAGCTGAATCTCATACCCACATGCAAGCCATTGGTTTTGAAAGAGAATACACACACACTTACTTTCTCTCTTTTGATTGAATGTAAGCTTGTGAGTTGTGACGAGAGGACAACAACCCCTGACGTGGCGTGGCGTTGAACAACATTTTTAGGTTGAAACTACAGCAGCGCTTCTGCGGGAGCCTTTCCCACTCAGGCTCAGTACGGGACTTGTCTAGCTATCAGCTGTCAAGAGCTCCCTCGTATTCTCTCCTAGTCTCTCGTCTCTCTCGTCTCCTCTCCTCATCTCTCTCATCTCTCTCGTCTCTCTCATCTCTCTCATCTCTCTCCTCTCTCTCTCTCTCTCTCTCTCTCTCTCTCTCTCTCTCTTTCTTTCTTGTTTCCTCTTTCTCAAGTATGTATTATTATACTCTGTATATTACTCTCTGTATGTTCAGAATGTCTGCAACCCTGTAATGAGGAACATGCTACTGCCTGTAAGAGCAAGTAGGTACGGAGTACTTAGGCACTGTACCTATGGGTGTGGGGGACCCACACGCACTGTTGCTGAAGGCGCCTCCGAGCAGTGCAGACGCACTGAGCTGGGGGAAGGAGGCTAGGGCAATCCAACTTGCGGTCCCTCTTGTTTCCTAGGCCTTCTTTTTAGGGCTTCCCCCAAACCAAAGCATTGTATCCAGTACTTTTTAGTGGCACTTACAGCAGTCTCCAGGGCCTCCACACACCCACACCCACCTCATCCATCCCATCCCTACCTCCTGGCGGCCGGAAACTAAAGACAACCACCACCACTACTGCTACTGCTGCTGGGTGCCACGACTGCTGCACTTTAAACTGCTGCCGCCACTAATTACTTGCTTTACTACGTCTTCAATCCAGATCCCGTTTCCTTTCCCCCTCCCCCTTCGACGTCGTGAGATTATCTTTTCCCTACATCATCTTCCCATCATCTCATCAACACCCCCTGACGTGTGAGGCCCGTCGAACCTGTCTTCTTGTTACCCCTCGCTTAGTTCTGCAGCTGCGACGATCGCAGAATTTCGTTACCTTCCAGTGTTCTTCGAGCGAACAAGCGAGCGAGCCAGCGAAAGCCAAAAGTCACGACCTTGCATGCCGTCCGTCCCCCTACAGTAAACTTGCTTGCTCGCTAGTCCCCCGCAGCCGCAGCTGAGACCAGTGACGGAATCCCAGCACACACACCAGCGAACAAGCACCCCGTCCGCCCAACAACCTTCTCCTCCTCACGCCTTCCTGCTGGCCAGAAGTTCAACCTACCTCCGTCTCTTCCTTCTCTCTTCACCTCTACCTAAGCAAGGCACAGCCCAATCCCTCGACAAAGACGGCCTGGTGGCCGAGGATATGAGGTGGACGATACTGGCTGGGACTCGTATACTAGCACCAGTGACGAGCAGGTGTGGGCGAGGTTCATCGGTCTCCTGAAACCTGCGACGGCCGATTTATGCCTGGCTGATTGGGATCGTCTGGCATCCCCGAGGAGGAGGAACAAGGCCCATCTGACTGCCTGCCTGCCTGCCTGCCTACCTGTCTCCCTGTCCGTCTGCCTGTCAGTTGATCTGGTTCGCAGCGCGCGCTCGTGTTTTCCGTCTTCTTTTCCTTGTTTCAGCAATTACCAGAACAACAACACCCTCATCACAAGGGGAACCCTGGATCCGTTCAGCTGCTTCTAGGCGCCTCTCATGACGTGACACACCTACACGGTCATGAGATGAACGGCTCAGCAGTGACGATGGCCGCCCCGGCTATCCACCGCTCCCAGTCCTCGCCAGACCTATTCCTAGACGCACCCTCGCTGACAAAGTCCTCGCTGGATCCCAGCGCGCCCATCGACCTCAGCCGTCTCGCCACCGGCCCCCCGAAGATCAAGAAGAAGAAGAAGAAGGAGGAGAAGGAGAGGCAGGAGAAGAAGAATAATACTAGAAAAGAGGAGGACAAGGAGGGAGGACAAGGAGGAGGACAAGGAGAGGCGGCCGCCCAACAGCGCGCTCCCACCACAGCCCTCCGCCGCAGTGCCCAGCTTCGACTTCGGCGCAGGCATCGAGACGAAGCTCCCCATCGAGACGGAGCTGTCCAAGGTTGAGGTCGGGGTCGATATCACCCCGGCGGCCCTCCTAGAGCCGGCGAGCGCGAGGCCGAAGCTTCCTCCCGAGCCCATGGCCGTGCCCCAGCCCCCATCGAACAAGCGCCGGTCCAGATCGATTGTGGGCCGCCCCAAATCATGGCTGGCCGGCAAGTCCATCTCTGCCTCCTCGTCATCAGAGGCGTCGTCGGAACAGAAGGATAAGGCCGCTGCCTCCGCCGTCCCGCCCGTCCCCGCCCCGAAGAAGGACAGGAAGATGGTGCTGGCGCCAGGTCACGACAGCGGCGAGAGGGACGGTGCAAGGAATCAGACTGAGGACGCACCTCCACAGCGCAAGCGCCTGACCGACAGGGACCGCTCATCCTCCTTCCGGTCATCCTCGTTTGCCGAGTTTGCCAAGAAGTCATGGATCTCACCCTCCCGATCGCCATCCCCCACAAGAGACAGGGAGCGGAGAGGAGGAGGAGGAGGAGGTGGTGGTGGTGGTGGTAGAGAAGAAGTCACGACGACGAGCAGCGGCGGGGAGAAGAATAAGAAGAAGGGCGCCCCCGCCGAGGGAGATGCTGCCTCGCCGGCCAAGGACCCCTCTCGCCTTTCACCACACAAGCTCACCAGAAGGAGGGCCACCTCGACCAGCCCCGGCGAGAGCGACAAGGCCAAGGCCGAGCTGGCCGAGACCCCCAGCGGCACCAGCAGGGCACTCAACCGGGCCAGCGGGTACTTTGGCAAGATCAAACAGCAGAAGCCGCCCCGTGTGCTGCCCCCGGCAAAGGCTACCGCCGCTGCCAACCTCGTCGTGCCACCACTCCCGGGATCGTCGTCCACAAAGAGCGAGGCCGTCTCACCAGCTGCCGAGGGCGCCGTCAACCCCCGCCTCTCGTCGCAGACCAACCTCTCAGCCACCTCAGATGCGGGCAGCGGTGGTACAGGCAGCACCGCCATCACGGAGCCGTCGCAGACCGCCGCCGAGAACATGTCCTCGTCGCAGCAGCAGAAGTCCCAGCCGCAGCGCGACCCCCTCTGGGCCACCTTCAGGAGGCTCGACTCCGAATACGCCATCTTCCTGACCAAGGCCACGACCGCCCAGAGGATCCTCATCGCCAGGAACACCCTGATCCCTTTCCTGCGGACCCACAGCGGCCAGGGCGCTGCGCTGTCCCCCGAAGACGTCGACCGCCGCGCCACCATCCTGCACAAGTGGTGGAACGGCCTGCTCGGGCTCCTCGAGGGTGTGGGATCCAGGAGCGGCGGCGACGGTGGTCCGGCCAAGACCTTCTCGGCAATCCATGCCAACAACACCGCTACAGGTCTCGCCCCCGTGTCGGGCGTCGACCGCCCTGGCCTCCTCGAGCTCATCACGCACATCATGATGCGGCCAGAGTGGAGGATGTGCACGCCCTGCTTCCGCCCGCTCAAGGACAGGCCGCCGCCGCCACCAGAGGCCGCCGCTCCTCGTGACCGCGCCCAGGCGAGGGAGTCCACCGATTGCATAGTCGAGTCCGCCGAGCACAGCGTGAGGACCATGTTCGTCAACAACCTCCTGACCCAGATGGCCATCGTGGTCGACAGGATGTCTGGCAGACATGCGCCCTCCTCCCTGGTCACATTCTGCGGCAAGGCCTGCGCCTACGCCTTCTTCTTTGTCCCCGGCATCGCCGAGGTCCTGGCCAGGCTCTGGGGGCTCACCCCCGACCTGCTGAGGCGGGTGGCAGACGAGTTCGGCCTCCCCAAGAGGAGCAAGGCCGGGAGCGAGGACGTCGTGTCCCTGTTCCCGCCCAACCTGCACAAGCTGGGCTGGACGTCGGTCAAGACCATGATCGACAACCTGCGCCTGACGACCAAGCTGTCCCTCGTCGCCGCCAACATCCAGTGGCACGGCCCCTGGATCTCGAGGTGGCGCGGCGGCGATTCGGACCTCTTCTTCATCTTCTGCAAATACTACTACATCCTTGCCGACGACTTCATGCCGGCGGACTTCCCGCTGTCTGACAAGGCCAGGGCCCCGGGGTTCGCCCTGATCCACGCCCAGCTCCTGAGCGTGCTCGACACCACCATCCACCACCGCCAGGCTGCCTTTGAGAACATGATGGCCCCGACCATCCTGGACCCGGCCAACGGCGCAGACGCCATGGCTGCCGCTCTGGCACAGCTGCCCCCGAGCAACCTCCTGCGGGGCATGGACGAGAACCGGCTCATCGTCCTCCTCAAGGACATGTTGGCAGAGAACGCGGTGGGAGGCCTGACGGCCGGTGCGAGGGAGACGTTCGCCGTCGGGTTCATGTCGATATTGAAGGCGGCCACCAAGAAGACGCCCGTCTTCAGGCAGGCCCCGGTTCTCATGCTGATGGACTTCTTCCACGAGGTGCTCCTGGCATTCGACGCCTACGCTGGCTACACCGACCCGGAGTGCAAGCGCCGACAGCTGCAGCTGCGGGACCACGTCGACTGGGCCTTCTGGCTGGACGTCTGCCACAAGATCCTCTTCGAGTCCAACAGCACCATGTCGGAGATCCGCGTCCTGTCCTTCATCTTCTCGGCCTGGGACATCCTCACCGCCGACGCCGCCCGAAAGGAGAAGCTGTGCGTCGGCTGGTTGCTCTCGGAGGAGGTCTTTGACAAGTTCTTCAACAACTACACGCCCATGGTCCGAGCCTACTTTATGCGCCTACTGTGCTGGAGGATATGCCGCGACCAGGGCAGCCCCAACGAGCTGGATATGTGAGTGTCTTCTTTTCATTTCATTCTCCTTCTTTCCTTCTCATGGGCCCTTTCTTTACTGATCTCGTGTGCGTCCTCTACAGGAAAATTTTCACCACCGTTGCCGATCGGCTCAGACAGGCATGGTCGCACTATCTCTGGCTGAAGCAGGCTGCCGACGCAGCGGGCAAGCTGCCTCCTTCCACAGCACCCTGTCACCCTCAGCCGGGCAAGAGGTTCATGATCATCCGCATCGAGGTGCCTCCTCCACAGACCGGCCTGCTGCAGACAGGCTTCGATATCATGAACAGCGCGGTCGGCGGCCACGAGATCAGCGCCGCCGAGCCAGGCCAGAGCGAGAACAGTGGTGGTGGTGACCCGCCCGCGGCACAGGCGGACCCGACCAACAAGAAGAGGTGGTCGATACTGGGTAGGATGCTGAGCTTCACCTCTTCCACCGGGCCGGGCGCCCCCGCGGCTGCAGAGGCTGCCAAACGGAACAACAGCAGCAGCAGCAGCAGCAGCAGCAGCAACAACAGCAACCCGAGCAACGACCTGGAGGCGGTACGGCGGGAGACGGCTGCTGAGCGGTCCAGACCTCCCCCGCCGCCCAAGGGCGCCTCCTCCAGCTCCGGCGAGTCAGATGCCTCATCGACTGGGTCCGCCCCCGTCTACGACACGGCCCAGTTCATCTTCAAGTTCACCCTCGGCTCCCTACCTTGGAACCCGAGCCTGGACATGATCACCGCCGCGTCCACCATGCTGTCGACGCTCCCCCGTGAGCGGTCCCTGTCGAGACCGCGCCTCCCGGCCCCGGCGCAGGCAAGGGTCAGCGCGCGTGCGGCCTCGTCGGGCTCGCGAGCGGACAGCCCTCCCCCTCCGTCGCCAGGCATGCCTCCTCCCGAGAGGATGTATTCCGGCACGGCTCAGGGGGCCTGATCAGCTGTGCACGCAACGCTACACCTCTCGAGGACGGGGAGGCTGCCGAGTCCAGCCCCGCCAGCCCTCCCAGCCCCGCGGCGCAGAAGAGCGGCGACTTTGCTGGGTTCAACTTCAACCTGCCCGAGATCCAGCGCGTAACGAGCATCGAGACTGTTGATGTCTCGATCAAGAGCTCGGCACCGGACAACGACTCGGTGGCCTCGTCCTCCTCCAGGAGAGGCAGCGGGCGTCTGGAGGTCCCTCGCGGCCGGACCGAGGCCGAGCGTCAGGTCGTCCAGCCCATCCAGCCGGTGGGCGTCTTCGGGGACCGGGCCACGTACTCTGGGCGCGCCCTGGCCGAATGGAGCATCGTCGTGCACGAATGCAACTCTTTTATCGACCGGCGGCGCGACGAGGGCGTCTACGGGCTCAAGGAGGTCGAGGTACCGAGCCTCGGCGTCGAGAACCTGCGCAGGATGGGCTAGAGGCCTACCGTGCGACGAAATGCACCTATTGCTCTGCCGAGGCAGAGACTGGCTGCTGACGACCAACCCTACCTTTCACACAGTGACGTGCGACACCACGGCGGCGTCTCGAGTGTGGTCGGGTGGATCGTTCCCTTTGTGAAGAATGAAGAACACGACCGCAGGCCGCTCCATCGATGGGTTGCGGGAGCGCCGTCACAGCCAACATGCGAACCCTTTCACGAGGAGGAGGCGGTCACAGACGAATTATCCGAGACCGGAAACTGAGGATGAGATGGGCCAGCAGGGGGAGAGAGAAAAAGCTGCCGTTTTCCCGAAGTACAGTCCTTTTTCTTTCTACGATTTCCCAATCTGTTGGCGACACAATGGCTTCTCTCTCGACCATCACGATCGCGTTGTATTTTACATGTTTTTGTCCCCCTCTCTTGTGCGCTGTTTCTCTTTCTTATTTCGCATGTGCACGTTTGCATTCCCAACGGTCCTTTCTGCACAGTCGGACAGGATCGTATTGGTTCCCATGATACCATGCCGCCGAACACGTTTTTCCTTGCATTGTTTGGCGTTCATCAGGCGTTCTATATCTTGTCTTTTGCCTTTACCCCGGTCGGGATCGTGGACATGGTAAAGGGGGCACGGAATGTTCTCTTTTCTCTTCTTTTATATCTCATTTTAGAAGGGCAGGTAGTCAGTCAGTCGACTTTGGGCTTTATTCCTTTTTGCATAAATCAATCAACGCACAGAACAACATTGAGCATCATCAGACTCTTTTCTTTTCTTTTCTTTCTAATCCTGCCGAGATCTTTTGCGCGAGGGGCTCCATGAGACTTTTTGAGATCTTTCATTGTGGGCAGGAACTGTCTCTTGTACAGATAGGAAGTAAGAGAAAGGAGGGAGGGTTATTTCTTTTCTTTTTTTTTTCCTTCAAGCATCTTGGGGCTCTTAGGCTCCTCTCCATCTGTACGTTTTCTCTCGTGCTAGTAAACTTTTGCCATGAATACAAAATCCATACAACGGCCTCGATCTGGGTACTACAGACCGAGTGCTGCACTTGGTTCAAGGGGTTCTCAAGATCTCGCTGTCTACCTATACCTACGGCTCTATGACAATAGCGTCATAGTAGTAGGACAAAAAGACACCCCCAGGTATGCGCGCCCAAGCTCGTCCTTGGGGATACACGTGCAAACGTGGCAGGTAGTACAACAAGATGTGCAAGGGGCAAGGTGATTCTTCCCAATAGTGTTTGCATCCATCTCCTGAACATAACGTATTGAGGTTTGTGTGCATTGGAAGACTCGGTAATCACTGACGATCTCTCTCTCTCTCTCTCTCTCTCTCTCTCTCTCTCTCTTTCCGTTTTTCACCTCCACAAAAGTTTCAAGAAACTTTCGGGGTGGCCGGCTTTGTGTCACTCGGTTGGCTGGCGGGCTGGCTGAATGCGGGACTCACTTGGGACAGATACTTTTTGGGAGAGGGAGAGAGGGCTGAATGGATGGATGAGCGAGCCAAGACCCTTCTATTCATAGTCTTTGGGCGCGTCATCTTGGTCTGCTGCCTGGCTCCCTGGCACTTATGCAGCCCAGCAACCCAGCAGCCCCTTCGCCGCACCCCCTCCCCTCTTCTCTCTTCCCCCCGCTACTTCTTGTTTTCCCCCTCCTGCCTGTGATTGGCGAGCGAAGGAGCGTGGAGGAAAAATACTATTGTGTGTTGGGTGTCTCGGAGCCCAGCAGCCCCTCGGGCCCAGGAGAGAAAGAGAGAGAGAGACACACAAGGAGGGGACACGTAGTTAGTTAGTGACGAGGGCAGTCAGTGGACAGCGGATGGACGGTGATGATGGTGGTGGCCGTGTGGGTGAGACATGTTTAAACCTGTCGTGCTTGTTCAGCCGTGGATGGGGCAAGCCAGCCAGCTTGTTACTTGGCGTTTCTTGCCACTATACGTCCGTATTAATGTACAGTAGTAGTAGTCCGTATATTGAGCACATTTTTTCTTCCCATGTGGACGCGGCAGAGACGGGGCGCCCCGTGCCGGATAGTTCGGCATTCCAGAGAGAGAGGGAGAGAGAGATGGGAAAAGGGGAGGAGGAAAAGGGGAGGAGGAAAAGGGGAGGAGGAAAAGGGGAAGGCATTCAGTGTGTGTGTGTGTGTGTGTGTACAACTCTTTCCGGGCGGAAGGACGGTCATATTTCCATCTGTCTTGTGTGTTGTATAGACCGTCTTTCCCCTCTTTCACACTCATTAGAACCTCAAGTTACCTCAATCGTAGTAGTTCGAGAACATGAGAGAGGGAGAGGGGAAAAGGGTCGCAGCGCAATTTTGGGGGGAAGATGGAAAGGAGGGTCGGTCGTCACTAGGCGAAAGCGGTGCGCACGAGTCAGCCGCTAAACAGTGATGATCATTGCGGGAGGGAGGCCTGTGTTTTCCTTCTCTCTCTTTTTATGGGGAAGCATTGGAACTCTTTTTGCCCAATGCACATGGTAGTTATGCTTGTTCTCTTGACTTTTTGCCGAATAATCCTTGAGCTGGGAGCTGGCAAGCTGGTCCCCGAGAGAAAGAGAGCGCGCGCGCGTGTGTGTGGTAGAGAGAGAGAGAAAGAGGCCGACCCCCGCTGATGTTTCAGTCTCGTGAAGATCAAAGTGCCTGGGTTGTCCCGTCTCGAAGAGGTTTAGGGGATTTTTGGTTCCTTGATTGGAAGGGGGAGCCGGCGTCACAGAACACGAGGCCAAGAGAACCCGTTTCCAGAGAAAGGAAATGGCTTCCTCAATAACGCAGTGAGTCATACGGCGGCCGATATGAGATGGGGTTGGCCAAATGAGAGAGAGAAAAAGAGAAAGAGAGAGAGAGAGAGTTGTGTGTGTGAGTGAGAATGAGAGAGTTGACCAACCTGGGCTTCTTGAGCGCCTACTATAGTACGAGAACATCCAGCAGCAGCCCTATCGAACTTTGTTAGAAGAAGGGGGCGCCGGGGGGGTGGTTCATCCGGTTTGACAAGACCTGAGGAAACAGAAGAGGAGCACGTGGTTGGTCAGTATTCCGTACTATGTATGTAGTACTAAGCAGCCGCTCCCCTCCCTTTTCCCTCAGCCACCCTCTCTCTAGTCCTCCTCCTTGCTTATGTTCCGGCCTTGACTGGCTGGAGGCACTTCCGAAGTCGCCGACTCTCGGGCAAAAAGAAGAGAAGAAGAACAAAAAGAAAAGGGAAAAAAAAAAAAACAATGGCAGCCGCAGCCAGGCAAGGCGGGGTTGATTTGATGACTACCAACAGACGCCGGAATGTTGGAGGGAGGGAGAGACACAGACACAACACACATCGGCCTGGCGACACACACACACACACACACACACATCGGAGGGGGAAAAGTAGGAGGGGCCATTTGGGATTGGAGGGCGCGTAATGCGATGACGACTTGCAGTCTGTCGTCCATCTTTAAAATTTGTCTCCCCCTCTCAAGCCCGCTTGGCGCCGTGGCTACTCAATGGACGGGCTGGGGCCAGAACAGGCTCGCCCATGTGTCTTTTTTTTTTTTTTTTCTCTCTGCTTGTGCTTTGGACACTATGGTTGGTAAGATTGGATGGTTATTATCATCCTGTTGAGACAAAGATAACTTAAAATTTAAAGCAAATAAATCTGACCCTGCGATAAAGGGGCAGTGCGGTAAAGAGAGAGGGAGAGAGGGAGAGAGACAGAGACGAACGGGGGGCGTTGGTGGGCGGGCGAGGACGAGATTCCCATCCTGGAGAGGACGATCGCCGCCGCCATCCATCTAGTTTGGCCTCCTCCTGACGCAACGTAACTCTGCTAGGAATTTATTCTCTTCAAGCTGTTTTTCATTCATTCATTCATTCATTCTTAATATGGGAGAGAGACACACAGAGAGAGAGGAAGGACATCAATGTGTAGCACGCAATTGTGGCACTCGTAGCGAGCATGCATAACATGCCATCTTGGGGGGAGGGGGACTTCCAGGCTGTGTCGTCGTCAGCCCGAGCTCGCAGGGCTGGTGGAGCCGGGCCAGCGGGCGGAGAGGGTAGGGTGGGCACTTGAGAAGATAGGCGAGGCCATCGCGGAAATGAGACCGACGAGGGAGCTGGGCGCAGGCGCGAGTGAAAAAAAAAAAAAAAAAAAAAAAAAAGGGCCCAGATCGAGGCGGTGAAAGGGGGCGGAAAAGATTGGAAAATATGTGTGTGTACTATGTTATATGTCTCTCGCACTCACCTGTAGACTATTAGCAGAGAAAAGTAGACTAAAAATAGAGAGAATAAAGCAGAGAGGGAGGGAGGCCACTTTGTGAACCAGTTGAGCCATCACAAAAAGAACAAGAAAAAAAAAAAACCCTCGACTCGACAAGCGGTGCATATATGATATATCTAAAGGACTCTGCATCCCAATCTAGGGGCCGGAGAATATATTATTATGAGAGGTCCCCGCCACACAGCGCTCGAACCTCTGTTTGTTTTTATACTTGTCATTTCCACAAGTGTATGTGCGATTCCAAGGTCAGAGCAGTCTGGCTGTCCAATTACTACATAGTATTTACCCCAGAGAAGTACCTTCTTTTTTTTCCCTTGCGGGGAACAAAGTGGCGGTGGTGGGTGGTGGGCTGACATCAGGATTAATATACGAAAAGAGGAGAAAGGCGTGCACGGCGAGGAGCGAGGAAACGAGGGACGAGGGGGGAATACAAGGGAACAAGGCGTGACACACACAAACGGGCCAAACCGAGACAGATCGTCCAAACATGGTTGTCTGTTCATCTCGGCAGGAGCGTTGATGGGCATTTGAGTTATTATATAATAACCAGATGTAATTAATCTATCAATCCACTGACACCCTGTCACCTGTCGCAGCAATCGAGATCTCTCTCCATCATTGATACATGCGAGGGAGAGGGAGAGAGAGAGAGAGAGCGTGACGAGGACCAGGAGGGTACAAGATAGACTACTCAGCATGCAAGTGATTTGCAATGCATCCTTTTTGTTTTTTGTTTTTTTAGGGAGCAGTAGAGGAAAACCCAACCACAATGCTGGGTGGTTGCGAGGACAAGGAACTTTTGGACAAACAGAAAAGCCACAAGCAAAATATAAACACAAGTTCAGCCTCGTCATCCATCACCCACATGCTCGCTGCTGCAGTACTTTGTTGGTCCCGTTTTTCTCCATTGTCCCTCATTCCGTTCCGGCAAATGTCAAAAAGAAGTTGGCTAAAAGACCCGACCCGTGGTCGCTGGCCTCCCCCTCTCCTCTTAAAATTTGAGGTTGCCTCACTCACTCACTCACCCACTCACTTACTCTCTGCCAAGGTACGTACTCGCGGTACAACCAAGGGAAAAAAAAAAAGGCAGGGTGAGATAGATTTCCATGGTGCACCGCTGTCCAATTGTTTGGGTCAAATCTTAATTGGCGCCCCCAAGACAGGACTAGTCAGGTCCCATCTCGAGGAGAAGCTGGGATCTACCCGGTCGGGTCAGGGGCTGATCTGCTGGGGGCTAAATTTGGGGACGAGAAAAAAGAAGTGCTGAGCAAGTGCTAAGTAAGTTGTGGATGGGGGCGAGCATTCTTTTATTTCCTGTTGTTCACCAACACAACACAGCTCCTTGTCGTGTGGCGTCTTCCTCTTCTCCAGCGCCAGGCACTCAGGTTCCTTCCTCGATGGGGCTGCCGCCGTGCCCTGTACTAAGTATGTGTGCCCTGAAACTGGAGGGTTGGCTAAGCTCTGCTGCTCGCGCAGATCGTCGCCCCCTGTGCCCCCCTTCTCGTGCTGATCCCATCTAGACGGGTGGATGATGATGATCACGATGATTATGCTCTTTTGTCTGTCCTGCCAATTCTGTCAGGAGAAGGAGCGAGAGGAAAAAGAAAGACAGAGAGGAGGGAGAGAGAGAAAAGCTTAATGTTCCTGTGCACCATTGTAGGTACGGGCTGGTAGGTGAGCAGAGCTGGTCGGTTCAGGTGGTCGCCTGTGGGCCTGACCCTATCAATAGAGACGGGAGAAGGAGGAGGACGAGGACAAGGACGACCACTGCTGACCGTCTGCTATGCTGTGGTGTAGCTCCTTTCCTTTTTGGGGTCTGAGGCCTGTCCTGCGGCCCGTGTCTCTGTCTCTTGTTCTTCTGTCTCTCTTCTTTCTTTCCTACCAATGCTACGTGGTATATGCTATGATGACATCCCCTCCAGAGGCGGAGGCGGAGTTGGTGATATTTCTGGCTTGGACAGGGCCTCGTCGGTGTGGTTTACCATCCAGAACTGGTGGAGGCGTCGCCAGGGTCATCTTTTCTATATCATTGGGCCTTGTCCTGACCCCACGCACATTGGATTGGTTCAGAGACCCCCCCCCCTTCTCTTCTCTCTCTCTCTCTCTCTCTCTCTCTCTCTCTCTCTCTCTCTCTCTCTTCCCCCTTCAAGCCCCCCCGGTCACATTTACTCGCCTTCTGCCTTCGTCCCTAGTCGCGTGCAATTTCGCCAAACAGCAGGGGTCTGATCCATATCCTGGTCCGTCCGTTGACAGCCACAAACCACCCCCTGATCCCCGAGCACAGAACAATCTTCATCTCCATCGTTCATTTCCAAGAGTGCTCCTACAGCCCACAACGCACACGCCTCATTGCGTGGTTCCCTCTCTTTTCGGCCAAGGCCCCTTGTCGTTGGGTCTTTGTCTCTCTCTCTCTCTCTTTACTTCATAGTACCACACACACACACACACACACACACCCTTCTACCCTCTTTAGTCCTGGACCCTCGCCGTTCCTTTTTCTTCCCGACGCCCGCATCTTGCGATCCTCCTTTCCCCCCTCCTTCTCTCTCTCTTCTCTCTCCTGTTTGGCCCAGCGTCGCTCCATCCAACAGAGAGTTCTACGTCCTCTCTACCACACTCTTTTGGAACTTGCGCGAACATACTCGATTCTTTCTTGATATCCCGTCTGTTCGTACGTTCGTTCATTCTTTATATACAACAAAAAAAACATCCATTCCGTCTCCTTATTTTATAAGTAAGTCAGACCTTCTAAGAATCTTAGGTGGACTTCACGGTCGAGATGGAAGGGGGGGCCAGTGGATGAGAGAACTACAGATGGCAGATACACTCAACCTCTGGCTGCTCTTCCAGTGTAGGATGGTATATCTATATGTACTGACTTGCTTTTTCTCCCTCTCGCGTCTAGTCTTTCGAATATCAGTAAAAAGAAAACCGCCCGACGACACGCGACAATGAAGTCTGTCATCACATTAGCTATCGCGGCAACTCTTGCTGCCGGGGCCGCCGCCCAGCCTCACAACCACCAGCACCGACACCAGCACGCCCGCCACCAGCACGAGCACGGCGCCGAGCTTCTGAAGGAGCGCGGTACCCCCTCCATCAACGAGCGCTCTCCTGCCGTTGACTACCAGTTCGTCGAGGAGACCGTCTACGTCGACGTCAATGGCAACCCCATCTCCGCCGCGGACGCCGCCGAGGGTCTGGCCGACGGCGCCTACGAGGTCGTAGGCGAGACTGACCCATCGTCCACCACCCCGATCGCTACCGAGACCCTGGCCCCGAGCAGCACTCCTGTGTCCAGCACCTCGGCCGCGGCCGCCACCACCTCGGCCAGCAGCGAGGGCGAGTTCGTGGAGGTCAAGATCGGCTCTGGCGCGTCCACCAGCGCCTCCTCGTCCGCCGCCGCCGCCGCCACGACCTCGACCTCCTCCGCCGCTGCCGCCTCCTCCAGCAGCAGCTCGTCCTCGTCCGGCGCCACTGGTGTCGACGCCGACTTCCCCGACGGCACCATCGACTGCACCACTTTCCCCAGCGCGTACGGCGCCGTCGCCGTCGACCAGACCAGCGTGGCCCCCTGGGTCGGCTACCTGGACGTGGGCACCGACAACTACGAGCTCGGCCAGACTGACGACATCACCGTCTCCTTCTCGGAGCCCACCAGCGGCGACCCCCAGGCCGGATACTTTGTCGGCTACGCCTGCCCCGCCGGCTACGACCAGGCCCAGTGGCCCACGGCCCAGGGCAGCCTCGGCCAGTCCATCGGCGGCCCTGTGGTGCGGCAGCGACAACAAGCTGCACCTGACCCACTCCTCCAACACCAAGCTCTGCCAGGAGGGCGCCGGCAACGTGCAGATCGTCAGCGAGCTGAGCGAGTCCGTCTACATCTGCAAGACCTGGTACCCGGGCAACGAGGGCATGTACCTGCCCACCGAGGTCCCCGCCGGCGAGACCGTCCAGCTCTACAATCCGCTCCAGAGCGAGTCCTTCGAGTGGGAGGGCTCCACCACCTCGGCCCAGTTCTACATGAACCTGCAGGGCCTGACCGCCGCCCAGGCCTGCGTCTGGGACAGCCCCGACCCCTACGCCGAGAAGGCCGGCAACTGGGCCGGCGTCAACCTGGGCACCAGCGTCGACTCCAGCGGCACCACCTACCTGTCCATCTTCCACAACACCCCGACCAGCGATGCCTCCCTCGACTACAACATTGTCATCAGCGGCAATGATGTCAGCGGCACCCCCTGCAAGTACACCTACAGCAGCAACTCCTTCTCCGGCAGCGCCAGCAACGGCTGCACTGTAAGTTTCTCCCTCTTCCCCCACCCTCTCTTCCCCCTACCTTTCCCAAGTCATCTTCTAACCAACTATATTTCATATAGGTCTCAACTGCTGGCGGCACGGTCACCGTTACGCTGTCCGACTAAAAGAATCCCTAAAAAAATAGTCACATGGGCCTGGATGGACATGGTCGTCGCTGCATTTTCTCCTGTCTAGCGTCAATATCTTTTCTTATTTCTCTATTTACTTGATACCTCGGAAGAAAGTTGGCGGCGGCCTGCGTCTTACCCTCGAGCATCTCTCCCTCTTTCTCCCTCCTGACAACAACCTGGCGGGGCAAGGGAAGAAGAAGTGATTGATACCCGGGACGCCAGGTCTGCCGCCACACACAAACAACCTTTATTAACCCTGCACATAATTGCTATTTTGTTATTTTTTCTTTCTTTTTTCTTTGGAGAACGGGGGCCGAACGACAATTTTTTCTTGGGGCCCGGCCCAATATCTTGAAGAAGTGCAGCTTGAGACAAAACAAAGCAGAAGAAAGAAGAGAGAAATCAACACGAGTCCGATCCCATGGCTTATGTGCATGCAACAACAAGCTGTGCGACGAGAGAGAGAGAGAGAGAAAGGGCCGGGCACAAACTTCGGTTCCCCTGGGGAGGTCCATCCCGCAACTGTTCCTTGAACAAGGCAACCCCCCACATACATCTTGGACATATTGGCAATCATCTTCGATATGTTTTTACTTTTTTTCCCCTTTCTTTGGTCTGCCCCTCTGTACACGGAGCAATTATGGTCACGAGAAAGAGAGATCTTTTCATTTGGTTTGCGCGTCGAGCGAGGCCTGGAGCACCCCGAGTTGTTCCGACGCAGGAGAGATATGCGAGGGCGGGGTTGTTGTTGGGGAGGAGGAGGAGGAGGAAGGGAAGAGGAGGAGATTGGATAAGGGGCAAGGCTAGCAGTGCCCTCCCCAGGATCCCTCTCTCCTCTTTTTTTTTGCAAAAGACCTCGGGTTGTGACAGCAAGGACAAATCTAGCCTCGTTCTTGAGGGGGAAGTTGTGGGTGGGTGGAAGGGAGAAGGGAAAGGCGAAAAGTGGTAGGACAGAAAGAGAAGAAGAAAACAACTTAGCGAGCAGTTTGGCTTTCTTTTTTTTTTTTCTTTATATTCTCCTTGCCGCGCGCGACAGAGGGAGGAGGTTTGGCCGAGGAGAAGAAGATGAGTGAAGGGCCCCGTTCTCAAGGTGGCAAGATAACAGTAACCTTACATTTAAAACCATCCCCTACGTTTATACATCAGAGTCGGATTGGAAAGCTGCATTGTTCCGTGTCCTGGGCGTCTTGGGTGTATGTAGTGTGTGTGAGAGAAGGGGGGGGAGAAGTCTCCCTCCTTCTCAGTTTCTTTTCTTTTTCTCTCTTTTTTTTTTTTTTTTCTCGTTCTTTAGTATTTTCCTTTTATGCCGTCAAAGTCATATATATATATATATATACAATGTGTTATGAGGGAGTTCCAAATCCAATTTTACCAGTCGTACTTGAACACTCATGATTTGACCGCTTTCAAAAGTTTACATATATGCTGAGAGTAATAATGCCAAGCCAAGCCTGCCTGATGCCAATGCTGTATGATCCGAGTCCGTCCTGTCTGGTGCTACACATGAGGTCCTAGCATGGTGGGTAGCGATCCTTGGTAGTAGTGAAATGGTTTGACTTTTGCGACTTCACCAGCCTCTAATCTTATACGACAGCCTTCTGTACTTTCTGTATGAACGGTCTCTCAGGGCCAGGATGGTTCTGCGGGCAGGTACAAGTATATAGAACATTTCAGAAAATGAAAAGAAAAAGAGTCCGAGGCAGCGGTGGAGCAAGATGGGCCAGAGACAATGCGAGGAACGGCCCGTCCGTGCAGTGAGGCAGTAGATGTTTCAAACGTTGGGGGCTTTATCTTGTTCTGAGTCAGCCGATTCGCTCGGATTTTGTGCGCATATGTGTCTCTGACAAGGCTGGGCAGTGCTCTCGTGTGAATCTCGGAAGGGAGATGAAGTGCGCGTGTGCGTGTGTAAAGATGATTGTGTGGATGATTGATTGACAGACAATGTGTGGTCAGTGACGGGGGTCACTTGTGGTTAATCACCGAAGTACTACTTAGTACGCACAGTAGTGTGAGTGTACTTATGGCAGCTGTCAGTTCATAGGCTCGATAGGCTGTTGGCCCCATGTCTGCTGCGCTGGAACAGCCCTGTCGGCTGAGTGGTGGCGGTATTACAGCATGGTACTGTAGGCAGCCAGCCACACTAACAACAGCCTGGGCGGACAGCGATACGACGCCGAAACCCCCGGCGAGGCAGGGCTCTACCACACTAAGTAGCACATACGTAACCGTTTAGGTTGGGGAGGAACTCGGATCCGCTATTCTTAGCTTAGCTGCTGCTTGCCTCAGACCTGCCGCGCCTGAGACGCCACGCAATTAATTGTGTTGCCATTTGACAGCTGAATTCCTCCCACGACAACACCTCATCATCATCATCATCGTCTTGGCCGACCAGTTTAGTCTTTTTTTCCCCCTAGGCCCTCAAGAGAGGAACCAATCTTTCACTCTTCTCTCTGCGTCACATCCGACCTCAATTCTTTGCTCGCTGTGCTTGTGTACTGCCGTGCAGATACCGTTCTCCTCGGTCACTTTGCTGACCTTCCGCCACCCACACAACAAGCAGCTAGCTACTTATCCAACACCGCTCGGGCGTAATTCCTCCCCCTCCTGCCTCTGCCTGCCTGGCTGACAACCTGGCCTCTCGAGACCCGCTCCTTATCGACCGCTCTTCTCTCCTCCCAGCTTGATGATTCCTACCGCGATCCGGCCGACACGATGATGGCCAGGGGAGCTACCAGCGCGGCAGCCCTGCTGCTGGCATCCCTCTGGGCATGGCCGCTGCAGCCGGTGCTGGCCAAGGACGAGCCGACCTTCTCCGTCAGGGAGTTCAACCACTACCCGCAGAACCTCAACTACTTCGACCAGTCGGACGTCATCCTCTTCCAGGACGTCACCTCGCAGAACGTATGGCGGTCTCCCGACGGCGGCGAGACGTGGGCCCTCGTTGACGACGTCACCGAGGGCAAGGCCTTCGCCCTCGTCATGCACCAGTTCGACAACAAGCGCGCCTACATCCTGACCGAGTCCACCTCCCACTGGCGCACCGAGGACCAGGGCAAGACGTGGAAGAGCTTCTTCACCGACTCCGAGTTCAACCTCTTCCGCCCCGAGATCTTCAACTTCCACGCCGGCGACCCGGACCGCATCATATTCAATGGCATGGACTGCAAGGGCATCTTCTGCGACGAGGTCGCCATGTACACCCTCGACGGCTTCAGGACCGACGCCAAGTTCCTCCGCGGCAACACAGAGGGCTGCTGGTGGGCCAAGGGCTCCGGCCTGTTCACCACCGGCCAGTCCGACCTCGACGCGCAGCGCATCATGTGCATCCTCCGCGACACCTTCTCGCCGCTCAAGCAGGACAACCGGCTGATCGTCTCGGACAACTACTTCAGCGCCGCCAACGCCGACGGCAAGATCCAGGAGTGGGAGCCCAACCTCGACACGGACAGGCCGGTGCAGGGCATCGTCAACGTCGCCTCGGTCAAGAAGTACGTCCTGGTCGCCACCGCCTCCCTGAACACGGACGAGATGGCCCTGTTCGTCACCGACGACACCCTCCGGTGGCACCGGGCCATGTTCCCCGAGGACCACCGCATCGACCAGGAGGCCTACACCGTGCTCGAGAGCACCAACTACAGCATCCAGGTCGACGTCATGACCACCCGCCCCTCCAACCCCATGGGCGTCATGTTCACCAGCAACTCCAACGGCACCTTCTTCACCCGCAACATCGAGCACACCAACCGCAACATGATGGGCCACGTCGACTTCGAGAAGATCGCCGGCATCCAGGGCATCTTCCTCGTCAACAGGGTCGACAACTGGGAGGACGTCCAGAAGCAGTTCCTGACGGAGAAAAAGATCGTCTCCGAGATCACCCACGACGACGGCCGCACCTTCAATTTTGTCCAGACCCGCGACGCCGGCAGCAGGATCCACCTGCACTCCGTCACCCAGCTGATCAACGTCGGCCGTGTCTTCTCGAGCCCGGCCCCCGGCCTGGTCATGGCCAACGGCAACACCGGAGACTATCTCAAGTCATACTCGGATGCCTTCCTGTACATCTCGGACGACGCCGGCATGCACTGGCTCGAGGGCCCCAAGGGCCCGCACAAGTACGAGTTTGGCGACCAGGGCAACGTCCTCGTCGCCATCCACGACTCCGACAACGTCGACGTCGGCGAGATCAAGTACTCGCTCGACCACGGCCAGACCTGGAAGGCACAGGAGCTCCCCGGCGGCCTCAAGATCAAGCCGTGGGTCCTGACGACGACCCCGGACTCCACGAGCCTCAAGTTCCTGCTGTACGGCCAGACCGGCGACGAGCTGAGCCCCAAGTTCCAGGTCATCTCTATCGACTTTGACGGCCTGCACGAGAGAACCTGCGGCAAGGGCGACATGGAGGAGTGGTGGGCCAGGGTCGACGAGGAGGGCAAGCCCACCTGCCTCATGGGCCACACCCAGAAGTACACGCGCAGAAAGAAGGACGCCGACTGCTTCATGAAGCAGGAGTTCAACCTGGTCGAGGTCCAGACCACCAACTGCGACTGCACCGACGCCGACTTTGAGTGCGACTACAACTTCCGCCGCGAGAACGGCGAGTGCGTTGCTGTCGGCCCCATCCAGGCGCCCAACGGTGCCTGCGCCAACGCCAAGCCCGAGGACACGTTCATGGGATCCTCGGGGTGGCGGCTCATCCCCGGCAACACCTGCAAGAGGAAGAGCGGGCAGCAGAAGGACGGCCTGAAGGAGTGGAAGTGCGCCGACTCCCACACGCCGCCCAAGGGGCCGGCCAGCGGCGAGGTCAAGAGCGTACAGCACGTCTTCGAGAACACCAAGAAGGCCAAGGTGCTCTATCTCGAGCGGGGTGAGACCAGCCAGTCGGGCGACGAGACCATCATCGCTAGGGGCGGTGGCAAGATCCTGATCACCCACGACGGCGGGAACACCTGGGACACGCCGAGCGCGCTGGCCCGAGACTTCTGGGACTTCGTCCCGCACACCTACTTCAAGGACATGGTGCTCTTCATCCAGCGGGACGGCACAATCGTGTACACCGTCAACCACGGGCAGTCCTTTGACGAGTTCAAGGCGCCGACACCTCCCGAGACCGACATCGAGCGCTCGCCGTTCGCCTTCCACCCCGACAAGAAGGACTGGATCATCTGGGTCGGCAGGAAGTGCACGAGCACCAGCGAGACCTGCTACCAGGAGGCCTCGCTCTCCACAGACCGCGGCGACCACTGGCAGACCATCAAGCGCTACGTCGACCGCTGCGAGTTCACCGGCTCCAGCGCCTTCAACAACTTCCGCTCGCAGGACCAGATCATCTGCCAGGCCAGGACCAAGGAGGACAGCAGCCACATCGACAACCCGTGGCAGCTCGTCGCCGGGCCTGCCGACGACTTTGACGACCAGGGCAAGGTGGTCCAGAGCGACGTCAAGGACTTTGCGACCATGTCCGAGTTCATCGTCGTGGCCACGCAGAACGTCACCAAGAACACCCTCCGGGCCCTGGCCAGCCTCGACGGCGAGACCTACGCCGAGGCCCACTTCCCCTACAACTTTGAGGTCCCCCACCAGCACGCCTACACCGTCCTCGACAGCTCCACGCACGCCGTCAACCTCTTTGTTGCCACCAGCGTCGACGAGGACAGGCGCTTCGGGTCCATCATGAAGAGCAACTCCAATGGCACGTCCTACGTCCTCAGCATCTCGGGCGTCAACTGCAACACCAAGTACTTTGTCGACTTTGAGAAGATGCTCGGGCTCGAGGGCGTCAAGATGGTCAACACCGTCGCCAACAAGGACAAGCCGAACGAGCCCAAGAAGCTGCACTCGCGCATCAGCCACAACGACGGCGCCGAGTGGGCATACCTGCCCCCTCCCGCCGAGGACATGGACGGCAAGCCGACCGACTGCAGCGGCGAAGGCACCGAGAAGTGCGCCCTGCACATCCACGGGTATACGGAGCGCAAGGACCACAGCAGGACGTACTCGTCTGCCGGCGCTGTGGGTCTCATGTTCGCATGGGGCAACATCGGCGAGTATCTCGGCACCAAGGACGACGCCAACACCTACATGACCACGGATGCCGGCATGACCTGGAAGCAGGTCAAGAAGGGCCGCTGGCTGTGGCAGTACGGAGACCAGGGCTCCATCATCGCCCTGGTGCCCCTCGACACCAAGACGCAGATCGTATCCTACACGACCGACGAGGGCGACACCTGGATGGACTTCAGGTTCGCCGACAAGGAGATGATGGTGTCTGACTTCACCACGCAGAGCTCCGGCGTGTCCCGCAAGTTCATCGTCTGGACTGAGGACGGGACCTCGACCGTGGCCTCGAGCATCGACTTCACGGGCCTGGCCGACCGCCCGTGCCTGCAGAAGGACGACCCGAGCGAGTCCGACTACCGGATCTGGTCGCCCAGCCACCCCCTACAGCGCGATGAGTGTCTCTTTGGACATGTGACACAGTACATGCGCAAGAAGACAGACAGGCAGTGCTACAACGGCTACAGGATCGAGCACATCTACAACTCCAAGAACTGTACCTGCAGTCGCCGTGACTACGAATGGTAAGTGTTCTCCACACACACACAAGGACCTCATGTGTCAAAGAAAAAGAAGGGGGGCAAAAAAGGAAGAGAGACAGATTACTGACCTGACATTTTCACACAGTGACTACAACTTTGAGTTCCACGAGAAAGGTGACTGCCAGCTGGTGCCTGGCTTCCAGCCCATGGATCACAGCCAGTACTGCAAGGAAAACCCAGACCAGGTGGAGTACTACGAGCCTACGGGCTACCGCAAGATTCCGCTGTCGACCTGCGTAGGCGGCAAAGAGTTCGACAAGCAGAGCGAGCCGCACGCGTGCCCAGGCAAGGAGGACGAGTTCCAGCAGCGCCACGGCCTCTCGGGCGCCGGCCTGTTCTTCGCCATCACGATCCCCTTCGCGCTGGCCGGGGCTGCCGGCTGGTGGGTGTGGCGCAACTGGAGCGGCAAGTTTGGCCAGATCCGCCTCGGCGACACGTCCAGCGCAGGCTTCGGGGCGGGCGCGTTCGACTCGGACTCGCCGTTCGTGCGGTATCCAGTCATCGCCCTCAGCGCGGTGGTGGCCGTCGCATCGGCGATACCGCTGGTCGTGGCCGGGCTCTGGAGGACGGGCGTCGCAGCGCTGGACAGGCTGCGGTATGGAGGCGGCGGCGGGTTCTCGAGACTGGGGGAGGCGGCGGAAGCAGGCCGTTCACGACGCGGGACAGCTTTGCAAGGGGCAGAGGAGACTATGCCACCGTTGATGACGACGAGGGGGAACTGTTGGGCGAGGACAGTGATGAGGAAGTATGAAGATGAGGAGGGGAGGAAGGGGGGGGAAGGGGAGGCCATCGACTATACACACATCTTTCCTGCTCGTGTGATTGTTTTGGGTAGAGTGGCTTTTTGGTGGTTTCTTTTTTGGCCGTTATCTTACGACTGGAGTGTGAAAGACATGTTTGGCGCTGGGGGTCGGTCTTTTTCTTTTCTGTCTCTCTTGTCCGTGTGTGTGTGGGGGGTACTGGTGTGGCTTGTTGTGAACACTGTGTTTCAACAAGAGCGTTGAAAAAGAAAGAAAGAAAACTGTCCAGCTCAGGCTCGGATTCAGGCCTGGGATGTCATTGATGCTATCAGATTTTCCTCTTGTTTATGTTGTTGTTATGAATGCAAGGCAGGATAGATTAAGAGTCAGAGTTAAAGGTATCCGTCCGACCCAACACTTGGTACAGAAGTACCACAGACATCACCCATCACTCACAGGCAAGACAAGGTGGGAAGTAAGAAGAGAAGCAGGTAGAGAGGCAAGGAGACAGGATGGCAAGCAAGCAAGCAAGCACGTCATTACGATTGTATTTCTTACATTATATCTCTAGACCTAGAAGTTGATCATCAGCAGAGATGCATCATCACGGGCATTGTTGTGGTGGCTCTTATAGAAATCGCGCTCACATCACCCGAGCCGCTATCTCTCCCCTATTGCCTTTCTTTCCCCCTTCCTAACCCATCCCCATTGATTCTTATCTCCTCTTTCGTCTTAAGCATATGGTCGAGATGGGAACTCATGTGATTGATTCTTGTGGGGAGGAAAAAGAAGAGGAAACGGTTGGTTCATTCCATCCCTGACCCCCTCTCGTCATGGTACTGAAGCAGTCAGCAGAATCTCCTCGTCTTTCTCTCTTCCTCTCTCTCCCTCTCTTCTATTCTCTTCCCCTCACTTGTCATCGAGATCTCCCCCTCCTTCCTCTCTGCTGACACTCTCTCCCCTCTCGAGAAGAATCCTGTTGCGATAGCGTACTTTTATCACACAGACACGGCCCAGCTCAGCATCTGGTTGGTTCCCGGCAGTCTGGGTCGATGGGTCCCCCTTCTACATACAAGTACAAACCATCGGGGATCATGGATGTATTGCATACCGTTGCATTCATCATATGCAGGTTGAAATCCAACAAGACTCGGTCGGGAAACAATGAGTGCTCCACAACACCTCGCATTGCTTTGTTGTTGTTACGAAGGGCGTGGCGCACATCTTTAGGACTGTCTCGGACCCGGCGGAGGGGTTCGTCGGTTTTCCCTCCTTCCTAAGGGGGGAGAGAGATATTAGGAGGGCTCAGGTGTTGATTATCCAGATCCTCGCGACTTTGTATCAACCATCTTGAAGACCTCGGGAGACCAGGTCAGGCCAAGTGTTTCTGATGCACTCGAAGGACAATGGAGGTGTGTGAAATACCAAGGCAGGATAGATAAAATCAACGAGAAAACCCTTGCTTGCGGTTCTGTCACTTGTCATATTACATGTGATTGTTGCACGGCTGGCTCGGGATAATTACGAGCCGCAGTAGTCACAGTTGGACTCGGGCCGAACACGTTCCAGCTGATCCTCATCCAGACATTTGTGTTTTGTTCTGCTCACCTTCTTGAGTTCCCTGAGCGAGCTCCTTGAAGGGGGCAGAGACCTTGACTCCTCGCCTCTCTACAGGTAATTATCCAGTCAAATCACCATATCGTTTCCAAATTGATCCACAGTTTACAAATAATGCAGGGGAGGAGAATTCGTCTCCTATTAATTAGCCTCGAACCCTTCAAACATCCTCCTTCATGATGGTGGCAAAACAGAAAAAAAAACTCTCCTTCTTTTCTCTGACCGCTATTCCAAGCCTTGTGTGGGACAAAAGTACATACACGCATGGTGGTGGAGACTATTAGTGAAGGAGGAGGACGAGGAGGAGGGGAGGCTGGGCAGAGGGCGTGGATCAAACCACCCACTTCGGGGGAACATCACCAATTGAGGCTGCCAGAAGAACAGGACTACCGGTATATTATCTTTGGCCCCCTAATCAGACCGGGTACGGTTCGAGATTGCCAGAAAGCACTGCAGGACGGACATGTCTGGTGCGGCTGCACTTGGCCACGGGGCTCTGGTCATATTATATGAAGTTATAAGCAGGTCAGTGCAAATTGCACAGACGAATCGTTCTTGCGACATATTGTTACATCCTGTCTCCTTGTCAGACACTCGACGACAACTCATCACTCGCCAGTCTGGATGAATACGTGTAAACCTTTCCTGATTATTCCGTATAAAATGACTGAGAGGGGATTAGAAATTATTTGGGCAAGTGTGTTGTAGAAGGTATTGCCACCCTCCTTGGTGAAGCCTTTGGGATGGATATGCTCTGGGATTCTCTATATAACGGCTGGGACTCGGCATATATACAACGCTGCTGACAAGTCAGTTTCACCCTCTTTAAAAAAAGTTTTGGGAGAATGAGACAGGTCAAGTAAAGTAGCCTGTCATTGAAGAGCCTATGGCCCCCAATCATGTGTGTGATCGACCAAAGAGACCCGCGGTGGTCATGTCCATAATTACAACCTTCTACTGGCACGGCGATCAAGCTGGTCGTCCTCGTTGCAAAGAACCCCGAAGATTCATTTATAACTAGCCTTAGCATTAGATATCATCCTTGTTCAGACAGAGGCTCTCAGGTTGTGCCAGCACACCCGATGGACAGAAGGAGAGGAAGGGTACATGGCGGGCCCCCATTGATCCATTACACTGCCTCCTGCAGGCCCAAGGCACCAACTCACAGGCTCACGCCATAATTATAACTGGGTCACCTGCAGCACTGAGTATTGTCATAAATGACCACAGGACCACTTCTAGAAGACTAGGCTGGACAAAAAAAAAAAAAGCTACAAAAACCACGTCTTCTAGCTATTCATTCGCCGGTTTGTCTGGCCCGACGGTCGTCCCGGAGCTTATGTCCTAACACGGTCATACTGAGCTGCAGAGTTGTAAAAGACACCTCATCATTGGTGGAGTAGCGAAGACTTCCCCAGTCCTCCTTCATTTCACGTCGTTTCTCATCTTTTGATGTGAGGCTCTAGAGCATGTAATGTCAACTCCTGCTTCGGTACTGGCGTTCTGAGACATGTCTGTCTCGCGGGAACAATGCAACGAGACAAGAGGAGGAAAGCATAGTATGAAAGTTCGGTATTACGATGTGTCTGGAGCAGCAGCTTATATTGGCATATTTCCTTCGACCGGTTGACCTGCTCTCTCGTCTGCGTCGTCTTCGTCCTATCCAGACTCAACAGCCCCTTGGCGGTATTTATAATTAATGGTTCACATGTACTTGATCAAAATATTTATGATCCGAAGACAAAATATTGAGCAGCAACAAGGGCCGGGGCCTCGATGATGTTGTCGCATTCCCATCTCATCACAAAGATGCACACAACTAAATTGCTGATTCATATCTTGCCCCCTTTTCTTTCTGTTTCCACACGCAGCTATATCTATTTGCCCAACCTACTGTACCTTCTGCACACGCTCCTACGCAGTCGGCGACAGCACCAGCTGTGTGACCAAGGCTACCATCAAGCCCGGGCGGCGCCGCTGGAGAGAGGCCCTCGCCTACATCGCAGCCACGCCTCAGCTCCACGACATTGTCATCTCGGGCGGCGACGCGTACTACCTGCAGCCAGAGCACATCAGGGCCATCGGCGAGGCGCTCATCGCCATCCTGCACATCCGGCGGTTCCGCTTCGCGTCCAAGGGGCTGGCCGTTGCCCCGGGACGGATGCTGGACCGCGAGGACGAGTGGCTGGACGCCCTGGCGCAGGTCGCGGCGGATGCGAAGGAGGCCGGCAAGGCGGTGGCGCTGCACACGCACTTTAACCACCCTGGCGAGGTCTCGTGGGTCACGGAAGCGGCGTCGCAGAGGCTGCCGAGGACTGGGTTGGTGGTGCGGAACCAGAGCGTCCTGCTGCGGGGGATCAATGATGATGTTGAGACCATGTCGACGCTGATCAGGAGGCTGGCGGATAACAATATCACTCCTGTAAGTTCTGAGCTGGGTTTGTGTGTATATATATATATATATATATGCATTGCTTGATTTGGTGCCCGAGGAGGAGAGAGAAGGAGAAAAAAAAAGAAAGAAGCAAACTGACAAGCCTGAAACTCTCGCATGTAAATCTCAGTGCTATTTCTACCAATGTGACATGGTCAAGACAAACGAGCACATGCGCACCCCGCTGCAGACGATGCTGGACCTCGAGGCCCAGATCCGAGGAACCATGGCGACCTGCCGGGCGGCGGGGGAAAGAGGCTTGGGTGCTCATACGAGTCGTATGACCGCAAGACGGGCATCTCGCGGTTTGTAGCGCCTTCTGTGACGAGGAGGGGGGAAGGGAAAGCCTCGGGTGTTTGAGTATTATGACGCTGTTGATCGTACTGGTCTCGGCAGCAGTGGTCTCGGCGGGAGGGTTTAGGGATGGGTATTCATTAATTCAACATCCCTTGTGTGTGCTCTTTTTCTATCATTACTGTCTGGCTGGGAAGGATTCAACTTACTTCAAGCCTCTCATTATCTGTCACAGATCCCACGACTTCTGCTGGGCACGTAATGAGACCACAATGAACGGTTCTCGCTTGGCGGACGACATCTTCTCCCTGATCGAATGATGTAAGATGATTGGCCAGCCTTATGGCCCATCCCCAACCTTTGTCAACTCTGGGGTTCCCTGTCCAATATGTAAGGCTGCCTGTCCCTTAACATTATGGCAGGATCCAAGTAATCTGCCTTGTAGGCACCTTTTCCAAGTATATTATATTACCATGATCCCATCAAAGCTGCAGTACCACGGGACCTGGGGCATCCGCACATTACGGCACATCATGCAAACAGTCCATTTGGGCGAAGAAGAGGACGGGGCGAGGGGAGGGAGGCGTCATCATTATCAACAACAATCAACCACCCACGCGGCCATCATTTCCCTTCTTTTAAACAATCAATCTGGGCCAAACTTGTCTTGGTCCTCTCCTGCTGTATCTACAGTAGTACTACGGATTACAGTACGAGTCAAAGCAGCCCAAGCCCCCGGGAGACGCTCGCACTGACACGAGATGGTAAATCTCGGCAGGGATATTACGACAATCAATGACTTGGCAAGAAAGGATTAAAAGTCGTCAGGGCCCTTTTTTTTTTTTTTTTTTTTCTTCCTTTCCTCGTGGCTTCCCTCATAAACCCTCCTCCATAACTGAAACATGCTGAATTCCAGGGAGCCCAGCTAGCTAGATAAGCACTGTAAGTAGCTGTGGTCGTGGCTGGCTTGCTGCCCTTGCTGCTGGGCCCCCTTCCCTGGTCGCACACCTGATACATCACTGCTCTGTCATTTTCATTTTTCGTGTTCTCGAGCGAAAGAAGAAAAGGTGTTGGTCGCAATAGCCTGGCGGGCGATCATCGGATAACACGAGGTCGTGTCGGGATGGAGGATCCCGGGCTGCCCGAAGGAGGTCGGATGGGGGGAGAGAGAGGGGAAGGGTTACGCTCGACTGTGTAGATCGTCTATATAGTACTGTATCTTGAAGAGCACAGCCATCGTTCGTTCTCTCTCTCTCTCTCTCTCTCTCTCTCTCTCTCTCTGTGTGTGTGTGTGTGTGTGTACTTTTATGTATTTGTCTTTTTCTGCGCATTTTTGATCCAAGAAGGGCAGGACTGGGGGGATGTGGACTCTATTTTCTGTCTACAGCACATTCTGTAGAAACCAACAGGCTCGAAACTGGCCATGCTTCCTTTCCTGTTGTTGCGAGGAGTTTGCCGTGCAAGGTATGCAAGTACGAATGCCGTGGATTGACGGACATATGGATAATCACAGTCATCTCTGCGGCAGTTGGAACAATCGTCGGACTTGCCGGCCTGGCTGCAGTAATGGATCCCGTTGTTACTGTCGTGGGGTAGAGACAAAGAGAGAGAGAGGGAGAGGACCCAAATTTCTCTGTTCATTCTATTGAAAGCCAAGCGAAAAGGCTAGTTCACGATGCGATCCTGGTCTCTGCCTCGCGATATTCCAGATCGGCAGTCTCTCCCCTCAGTACTGACAAGTAATTACTGTACATAGTATGTACAGGCTGGTTGGTTTCACCTGCTGCGTTTTGGCTGACCGTGCCTGGGTCTGCACCATTCATTCACTCCCTGGGTCGGCGAGAATACCTTCTTGTGGCATGTTCCGCTGGGGGAAAAGAGACAAGGGGGAGAGAAGAGAGAGCACTGCCACCTCCAGGGATCAGGCTCAAACGAATGTTACATAGAGTGCTGGCGTCGTCAGTCAAATCAGAAAACCATTTTAACGCCTTCCACCCGACACTCGGTTCACCGACTGCCCACACCATCAAATGATCCACGGCCCCTCGATGAGATTTCAGGGGGAAAATCCCTCCCTCCCCAAAAAATTCCGAATGGTATCTGTGCTGATGTTGACGTTGGCCCTGCAAGCCACACACCCAAGACCGCCACGACAAGATTCCGCATAGGGTAGGCGCTTGAAGGGGTATCAACGATTTCGCTTTCGGTGTCGTCGGCCTGGCCGCCTTGCAAATATCTAAGTACACACACGCACACGCACACGCACACGCACACGCACACGCACCCACCCACACACACACACACACCTCTGTGCCAGCTGCAGAAAAAAAAAAAAAACAGAAAAAAGACGGAATAAAAAGAATGTTGTTTCATGTACAGATGTTCACTTTCCTGAAGAGTCAGCTGGGCTGCAGGACTCATTACGCCATCTCTCTCCTTGGGTGCTACCGTTGTATTGCGGATATGCACCCCGGAAATTGACCCAGGGCTCTTTTTCTAGAAGGTCGGGTTCGTTCGACGCGTCGAAGCTTGCATGAACAATGAGACGTTGAAGAAGGGGGAGCCAAGAAGATAAAAATCCAAAAAGTAGCAATAATAATCAAACCAGGAAAAAAAAAAAAAAGAGATTCGTCATCATGCAACGTCGGCGTGCATGTTGGAGTACTTACTATGCTCTCATGGATGGTCTGGCCCCTCTGGAATAGAGAGACATACACACACACACAGAGAGAGAGGGACGGCACCGGTAGAGCACAGTCACCGCAGCGAGTCGAGCTTCTGTTCCTGGAAAAATGGGGAGGGACCCAACCTCCAACCTCTCTCACCGACTGGGCGTTTCTGCCTGCCCGATTCTTCCATGCACCATGTATATCGAGATTTCGACTTTCATGTCCTGATTAGGCTCTGGTCTGTGGAGAACCGAGCAAAATATCCGCGCTGACAGCAACAACACAGCACACAGCTCTCAGCCATTGATGTGTTCCTGGTCGTTTCTATATTGAAGCACACCACATTACAATTGGCCCCCCATGAACTCCTATTCCCTGGCTGATCGATCATGTTGCCTCGGATCCCGATGAGCCATTGTTGCGAGCCTGTCCCAACAATGCACACGCCCGCGGGTGTCGAGTCACACATAACCGCGATGTCCATCCTTGTACGCCACTATCACATCTGGTTTGATTGGATCCCCAATGGCCCTGATTGACTGGTTTGTCGAATCACGACTGTGTTCGAGGAAAGGCCCCCGACATGCAGGGACGATCACTGCCAGCACGTGTGAGCCAGTGACGGCCGCCGTCTCTGTTGTGATGTGGAACTACTTACTACTATTGTATGGTACTATACTTACTCCAGACGCCCCCTCCTCCTCCTTCTTTTCCTCTTCCAGGGAATGACTGGCTTTAGCTGTTTGAAGCAAGCAGGCAAGGCAAGCCACAGCCGTTCCCCGGCGAATCACAAGGCCCTGTTCTCTCTCTGCTGTGAGATTCTCTCTTTCCCTCTCTCCCTCTCTCTCTTTTTCCTCTCTCTTCCCCCTGTCTATCCCCCCTTGCCCTTGTCCCCTCTCCACCGGGCTTCTTCCTCCTTCTCTCCTCGACCAAGAGAGAGAGAGAGAGACAGAGGGAGGAAGAAAGAGAAAAGAAAGAAAAAAAAGGGTCCAAGCAGCTGGAGTTGCAGTGTTGGTGGAGTGGCCCTAGGGGCTTCAGTGGGCTGACGCCGCGGCGAAGTCCCGAATCCTCTTCACAGCTGCTTTTTCGGGGCCTGATCCCAGGCACGCGAAGGCGCACAGGGAAGGGGGGGAGGAGAGGGGGAGCAGCTGCCTAGTTCCTTTGGGGCAGCTCCGTCTTTTCTTCTTTTTCCCCCTCTCTTCATCTTTTTTTCATGGAAAGTTCCATGAAGAAGAAGAAGGCCCAAGACTGGGGGGGACAGAGAGAGGGGACCACTAGGGAGGCGAGTTTTCCGCTGTGGGACCCTACACACACACACACACACACATGTCCGTACCCTAGCAAGGTCAGTTTCAGGTGGTGGTAATGGGTTGGTGATTCCCGTCCACTCACTGTCGTAGGGTAGTGTTAGTTTCCCCTTTGTTCATTGTACTGCGACTTTACTTCCCTAGTCAAAGATCACCAGTATCAGTGCTAGTGCCTTGGCTTTTCTCTGGTCTTGCACTAAAGATCTGCATTAATTGGTATACTATGTCACAATCTCTCTCTACTTAAGTACTCAAGGGCTATAGTGCTTGTGCAGTACTATGGTAGATAGGGTTGCACTGAGTTTCACAAGGTGTGGGTGCGTGCAAGACATCCTGTGGAATGTGACGTTGGTAAAGGGCGCGTTGTTACTCTCCTGCATCCAAGTGCCGGAGTTTCAACTCTTTCTAACGTGAGCGTGTGTGTGTGACTGTTGTGACTGTAACGACGACAACGACGACAACAACAAATCTCTAATTGGGGAGCCAGACTGCCAGAGCACTATGTAGAGCCAGGACCTGTGGTCGGTGAGGTCTCTCCCCGGTTTCACAGCTTGTGCTCAGGTTGTGCCACAAGCGAAAGCCTGCAAGATGCCGATGATCAGCACCAAGGGGGGGTGTACCATCCCTCATCTGGGCCTGTCCTCCTCCCCCCGTCCTGCTCTGTTCCAGATACATGAAGCATACTTACTTTTGGGACTTGTACGAGTTGTTTTTTTTCCCTTGACCTGGTCCACTGCTTTGGTAACACAGCCCCTGTCTCTTTCGAATTTCTCTCTGGCTCTGTGTGTGTGTGTGTGTGTCTATCTCTTTCGGGAAATTTGTCAGTGACTTGGAGGCTTGCAAGCCTATTCTGTCTGTCTATCCATCATCCCTCCTGTGTCTCGTCTTAAAAAAAAAAAAAAAGGAAGAATCAGGAGAGAGATCAACAAGAAAACGCTTAACCCATAGGTCTGGTGCAAACAAGTTCTTGGCAGCCCAAACCATGGCTGGGCTGGAGTCTATCTTACTTTTTTTCTTTTTCTTTTTCTTTTTCAATTTCTTTACGGGCGAGAACTATTCCGCGTCCGAGCGAGCGAGCCAGAGTGTCTAACAGGGTCTAGGTCGTGAACAGGCCTTTTTTTTTCCTCTCATATTATTATTATTCTTCCCCTGTGGGCGGCTGTAAGGAGCCACAAATTGGACACACTACAACACTCTTGTCCTCTCTTTCAGCCTCTCTCTTCTCTTTGATCTACCTGAAGCCGATGCACGGTGGTTCCTATGAAGGAGGGAGGATCAACTCTCTGGTATCCTCGACAGCGATCTCCCTCTTTTCTTTCCCCTAAATCAGTCAAGACGAAACTCCGTAGCTCTCTCTCACTCTTTGTCTAGGACCCGACTCAGCATCAGGCCCGCCGCCGTCTCTGCCTTGGGTCTCTATTCCTGATTTTTTATCTAGACAACAAAACACGACCTTTTACTGGCACCACGTATCCTAAGTAAACACGAAGGAAGCGGGAGTGTGGGCCGGCGAGAAAAGGCGCCCGCGCCCGCCTGGCCTGGTCCGCAGGCACGCACGCACGCACGCATCCATGGCCAGGCTCAGGCCCTCCTCCTCAAGAGCCCCAACCAACCAGAAAACCCAACCAAGAATCCAAAACCAACCCACCCATTTTCCCCCATGTCGCGTGTGCTCCTCTGCCTCTTATTCGCCCTTTCTCTTGTCATGAAGAAAAAGAAGGAGAAAAAGAAGAAGAGTAAGAAGGAATCTAGGCATCGCTCGCAAGTGTGTCCTCCTTTCTCCCTCCACTCTTTTTTTTTTCCCTTTTTTTTTCCCCTCTGCCCTCTTCCAAGTCTAGCTAGTTTCTTCTTCAGCGGCGCCCACAGAGAGAAAGACAAGAGACCCCGTCCCAGGGACTCGACTCCACAGAGGAAAGAGACCCACGAGCAAGGACTGGCGAATGCTACCCTCATTCAGAAGGGGAGGGGGAATCGCCGCAAGCCACTCACTGCCAGATTATTTGAATCCCTGTAGATGTGTACATGAGTAGTATCCCAAGCCCTGGGAGGCGGGTTTCAGCAGGCCAATACATGCTTGCTTTACTCGTCTAAGAAGCCCTCTTTTTATTTATTTATTTATTAATTTTTTCTTCCTATTCCGCTTCAGGGGAACGCGCCTGGTTCGGCGACGGCGCTCAGAGGGACCCAGAAAGGGCCCTTTGACTGGTTCAGGCTCACATGCAGGTACCACGTCACGTATTTCCTTGCCCCCCCCGTTCGTCCTTCCCTTCCCCAAGCCTGCGCGCCTATTTCCCGAAACTACCGTGGAGATCCTTGAGAGGGGACGAGGGACGAGGGGGGGAGGAGGAGAAGAGTGGTGCCTTGTCAACTGCTGTCGCTGTCCTTGTCCTCCTTGTATTCTTCTCACCCCCCGGTCCCGTCGTTCCTGGTGGTTCCTGTCACTCGCTCTGTTCAGTCGTTGATGAGAGATCGTTTTCCGGCGGTGAATCAAAAGCAGCTCGAGATCCAGATCTACATGCTGATCCGGACCCGCCGCCGTTCCCATTCCCTCCTGCCGCCCCTCCCCGCCTCCTTCCATCACCAACTATACAGTAGCACATGTGTGCGTGTGTATGTGCTTTTGTGCTCCTTCTTTATTTTTATTTTTTTCTTTTCCAAGAAAGTTTAATTTTCAACTGGATACAGTCTGAAACCAACACCGAGAATCAACCCTGAACAAGATCTACGACTGGATAATTGAACAAAAAAAAAAAAAAAGAAACGTTGCTGCTAGAACCGGAAGTCAGGACGGCTACTTTCCTTACCTACGAAACAAATAGAGGGTTCCAGGAAGGATACTCTCAGCTCTGGCATCGTCGAGCCCATCATCACCAACCCCCGAGAAGGACGTTCGGCGCCCCAAAAGCAAATTCATCGATCGACCACACGATTCGATCGATATCCAAACAAACGACAACCCTCGAAGCTACTGCGCCCATCAAAAACAACCCCCGCCCCTTTTATTTTTCTTGGCTTTTATACATAATTCGTCTGTCGGTCGAGGCTTGTGTCTGCATATTTATCCCTCGGCTCCTCCTACTCCAGCTCATACATTTGTCAACATATATCAAATCGGAACCCCTCCCCTCCCCAGGTGAGAGAGTGGCTCGGTCAACCTGGGGCCGACGATGGTGTCCAAGCCCACCGAGTTCGCCGCCGGCCGGCAGCAGCAGCAGCAGCAGCAGCAGCAGCAGCAGCAGTAGCAGTAGCAGCAGCAGCGGCAGCACGTCGAGGTTGAGCCCATCAGACTATCCTCTCCCTTCCACCTCCCACGGGTTCTCGTCAGCAGACGCCAGCAACAGCGACAGCAGCAGCGCCAACATGAAGAACGCGTCGTGGAGGCCGAGGTCAGCACCCCGGGCGGGCGGCGGCCACCACCACTCCTCCACCACGTCGAGGTCGCCAAGCCCGCTCCTGTTCTGGACCAAGAGAGGGGCCAGCACCGGGCAGCAGCAGCAGCAGCAGCAGCCATCGCCACAGCAGCAGCAACAGCAACAAGAGCAGGCCCTCGAGGGCTGCAGGCGCCAGCAGGGTGAAGGAGGTTGGGCACTCGGACTGGTTCGCGGTGGTGGAGTATCACCAGCAGCAGCAGCGGCAACATCTGCATCACCAACACCAGCAGCAGATGCCGAGGGAGAGCGAGGACGCCACATATGTCGACAGCGTGAGCAACCACCTGGGCAAGATGACCCCGACTCCGACCCCGACCCCGGCCTCGACGCCGATGCCACCGCCGACGAGGTCCGGAGCGAGGACGGCGGACGGGGCCCAGAGCAGTCTCAGCAGGAGGAGGAGGGGCATGATGAAGGACCTGCTGGACCGGAACGGCTCCGAGAGCCAGGCGCAACGACGACAAGAACAACCACAACAGCAACCACCGTCCATCACGAGGGAGGAGTACGAGGCCCTGCCTCTGGCGATCCAGAGAAAGGTATGATCATGATTTTTTTTTGTCATTCTTTTCTTTTTTTTTTTTTTTTCTTTCCCCTTCATTCTTTTTTTTTTTTTGTTCTCTTCAATTTTCGGCATTGATCCCATGTCTCATCCATTCACATTCACACGCATCTCTTTTCTTTTCCTACTCCCATCGAGCGTCAGCAGTGGATGCAGGTCCCGCCCCTCCTTGTTCTGCATGGAAGCACACATGGAAGACCCTGTCCTCTCTCCACACACAGCCTCTTTCTCTCCGGCCTGTCACTCCACACGCTGCAAGTCTGCAGCCAAGTCTCTCAAGGGCCTAGGCCTGCTCGGAAACGCCAGCCAAGCGGCCATGATTTTGTGGTGGGACGACTGATAAACACACACTGTGAGAAGAGACGGAAAAAAAAGAGAGCGTGGCAGTACCCGCTCAAGAAAGAAGTCAAAAAGCAGAACCAGCCAAACAGACGAAAGAGGTGGTGTCTCACGCATCAGAGACGGCGGTTAAGCTTCGGCGCTTGAGCCTGCTGGGGCCTAGTAAGCCCGTCCGTCAAAGGAGTGACTGTGTGTGAACCCAACAGTCCGGCGAGAAGAGACAAGCTCTGTGTGTGTGTGTGTGTGTGTGAGTGAGTGAGGACGAGTGAGAGTGGGAGAGAGCAAGCGTTCCTGGACCGCAGAAAACCGGGGTAAGATTTGGTGTGATCCACCCTCGTGGCACTAGTCCCAGTCTGGCACAAGATTCGCTGTGTCCCAGTGGTTCCTTCCCGGAGCTGCCCTGTCGCCTCCCCTCGATGCTCCGCTCTGATTGGATCTCGCGGCCGTGTCTTTCCCTTTGCGCCGGGTCTCTGTGGGGCCCCTTCCCAGCATTATCACACTGAACCGCTCATCGCTTGCCCCATTTGTGGTTGATGAAAGAAAAGAGAGAGGGAGATAGAGTGTCCTTGCTGTCTCTCTGCATCGTCATCTGCTAGGGAAGATCTTTTGTCTTGCCTGGGGATTGTGACAGGGGACGTTGGGCGCCTATCTCTCCATTTGCCATGGTTCCAGAGGGGCGATCATTATTATCATCGCCATCATGCTCGTAGTCCCCTGCCTGGTCCTTATGCTTTTTTTTTTTTTTTTTTTTTTTTTGCTTTTCCTTCTTCCTTACCCAGAGCCCCTCATTGTCTTTTTTTTTTTTTTTTTGCCCTTCTTCTTTTCTCTTCTTTCTGATTGTTTGTCTGATTTCCCTCCCCTCTCCAAATCACTACAAAACAAGGGACTTCCTTTTGCTTATCTTGTGGCGTTACGCACGGTCGGCACAAGAGGAGACACTCTTCTCTGCTCTCCCTTGGCTAGTAGCACATTGGTGAGCCAGGCCATCCCTCTCTCTCTTCTCCTTCTCTCCTGCTCTTCTCTCTTTTCTCCCTTCTCCCCTCTCTCTTCTCTCTCTCTCTCCACAAACCGAGGCTGTCTGAGATCTGCCCAAGCTGGGGGTGTCCGCCGTCTTCTCTCGCACGCGGGGGAAAACGGGGCAAAGAGCTGAAAGGTTGCTTGTTCCCCGTTGCATTATTGGCACACTAAAATTCGTCCCACGCGTCCGTTGTGGCTGCTTGCAGTGCAGTGGGGTGTTTTTTCTTCTTCTTGCTGCTTAGTACTTGGGTACTTTTCCTCTCTCCTCTCCTGGCCCCGTCTCTCCCCCTCCCGTCTCCCGTTCCGCCTCTCTCCTCTTTTCTCTTGTCGGATCGCCGAGTCAGCTGCGCGCGAGGGAGGAGGGGAGGGGTCAACCAGACTATCACCGTGCTTGCTGCATGGGGCCGAGGGACATTATTTGCTGCGGTGCATTGCGACAAGGGCGCTTGGCGGCATCGGTGGTGGTGGTGGTGGCGGCAGTGGTAGTGGCAGTGGTAGTGGTAGTGGTGGAGAAGCAGGAAAAGGGACGAGGCACGAGAAAGGAGAGCAGCCTTTTCCCGATGTTTGAACCACACCCACCCACCCACCCACCCACATCCACCCACACCCGAGTTAATGCCTGCTCTTGCCATGCACGCGTTCGCGTTCCAGGCATAGCCATGCCAATGCAGTCGATACCCCTGAAAGGCACACGCTTGAGTAGTAGTATCCGTGTTCCTGCATGAGACGGTCTCTGCATATGACAACGCACCACTTTTTGTCTTCTTCTCCTCCTCTCTGCATTGTCTTTGTCCCAAGCCCCGGGCCCGACCGGCCATTGAATCTCATTCTTCCCCTCCTCTCATTGATCTCACAGTGTCACACACACATTTTCACTCTGTCTTATTCTCATTGCATGATTACCCTCTTCTCTCTGCTTCCTCTCTCTCTTTCTCTCTCCCCCTCTCTCTCCCTCCCCTCTCTCTCTCTCTCTCACACACACACACACACACACACACATACACACACATCCGTCTTCCTTTGCGTCCAAATCCTAAATTACGAAAAGAGAATCACATCGTCTTGTTCTATATCTTCTCTCTTCTCTCTCTAACCCTGAACTCTCCACTCTTCTGCAGTACTTCTCGGCCCTCGAACGACTTCGTTTCGCCCAGGAATCAGACGAGGTGGACCGCATCTATAACCACTACGACCTGTCGTCCGTCAACCTGAAACACAAAACACACCGGCAGGCCCTCAGCTCTCCCGACACCCTCTGGGCCGCACCCGCAAAGTCCCGCGACTCGTACTTCACCGCCGTCTCGGACGACTCGTGGGTCCTCAGCTACCCGGACAAGGTCAACAAGGCCGAGCTCACGAGGGAGCAGCAGGTCAGCCTGGTCAAGCACCTCCGGGCCAGCGTCATCCTCGACGCAGCCAGCGTCGCCATTGCCCAGGCCCATATCAATAATAATAATACTAGTAGCAGTACCAACAACGAGGCGAACCGCCTCTCCACCCCGGATATAGACCACTCCACGGCCACCCTCTCCTCCAGGACGGGCAGCCCAGACTCCATGACCAGCACAATGGCCAACAACAACGACAATAACAACGACAACCAAGACGCAAATCGTCGTGGTGGTGGTGGTGGTGGTGTCGACAGGGACGCCATGAGGGAGAGCCTGTATGACAGCATCCGGTGGCTGGACGAGGACGGAGCCCTGGACCTGGGCCTCGCCCTGGATGACTACCACGCAAACCTGCGCGAGGAGATGCCCCAGACGGGCCAGAACAGGCGTCCCTCGTTCCGGCGCCGCCTGTCCATCTCCAAGCTCCCCTTTGGCCGCACCTCGCTGTCGAGCCGGCCAGACTCCTCAAATAAAGTGCCTCCCTCGCCGCTGCAGACCCCTTCCCTCGAACTACAACAAGAACAACGACAGCAGCAGCAGCAGCAGCAGCAGCAGCAGCACAACAACAACAACAACAACAACAACAACACAACACAGCGTCGGCTGTCTCGGACCCTCTCTGTCATGAACCCGAACAGACATGCCCACTCAGGATCCACCTCCATCATCGACCCCTCGGCCACCCACTACCAGGACCCCGAGGCCCGACAGAGGCTGCGGGCATACCTCGCGTCGCCGACCAAGTTCGACGAGGCCGTCCAGTTCGGGTTCCCGGCCAGGGACTCGCCACAGCCGCTGTCCGTGACGACGGGCGACAGGAGGCGGCAGTCCAGGCAGCGGCTGAGCCCGGCGGCCTCGGCCGAGAACATGCGCTCCTTCCTCTACTTTGACGGCGACGAGGACGACGAGGACCTCAGCGACAACGACGACGCCAGCAGCGTTTCCGACCCAGATTCCCCCAGGACCCCGCAGATGGGCGGCCTGATGCCCCCGCCGGGCCACCACCACCCCGTGAGGACCTCGACGGACCCGCTGCAGCTCGAAAGCGGCCACAGGCGGGTCCCCACCATGGTCTCCAAGCCCATGACGAGCGACTCGCACGCGTCCAGCAGCCTGGCCTCGCGGGAGATGACCATGCGCATGACCCTGACGAGGCCCGACCTGCGGGCCAACGAGGAGCTGATCTACGGCTGGCGGAACCAGGCAGGCCAGGGCGCCGCCTATCTGCCGCCCGGCCGCAGGTCCCAGTCGGCCCAGCTGGCCAGCACCGACGTCGCCATCGCCACCGCCGGGCAGACGGCCACGGCGTGCTGGAGCAGCAACAGCCAGGGCGGCGGCCGCGCAGCAGCAGCAGCAGCAGCAGCCGGCGACGAGAGCAACACGGACAAGATGTGGGCCGTCGTGGACCACTGGAACGCCGAGACCGCGGCGGGCGACCAGAACAACGTCGTCAAGAGGTTCTGGAACAAGGTCAGGAGGACCTAGCGGGCCTGTCTCTCTCTCTCTCTCTCTCCCCTCCGGTGGTGGCCCGAGTGTATCCTGTTTCGTCGTCGTGGTCGGACCTGCTGCAGCAGAGCAAAAGGCTTCATCTCGTCTTAGAAGGGACTGTCGGTAGTATTCGATTTGTGGGATTTATTTTTTTTGGGGGGTCAAGAGGTTGAGTTGCATGCATCGCAGCTGCATCTTAGACTACACGTCATCAATCAGCGTTTACGTTTTTCCCCCTCCCACTGTAGTTCCCATTGTTGTGTGTGTGTGTGTGTGTGTGTGTAAGCATTTCCATGTCGTCTTGGAAGGACAAGAAAGACGCTCGTGCCTTGGAAGAACACTGAATCGACTTGTTAATGATTCCCTCAATTGCACAGCTCCCCGTATCAGCCAAAAGGGTGGCATACAAAAAAAAAGACACTCAAGTGCTAGGGTATACTTATTGTCTACTTCAGTAGGTACTTAGTTAGCTCATGTACACAACATCTGCATCACAAAAAAAAAAAAAAAAAAAAACAGTCTGACTGAAAGCGACGCATGGGATTGGGATGATTGGCACACCCGCACCACCCTCCAAGCCGTCAGACAAGACAGCAACTAGAGACTGATACACACTTTCTCTGGGGAAAGTATTATTACCTCATCACTCTCTCACTTTAAGGAAGAGCCAAGCCACGACCGCGACAAGTGTCAAATTATCACCAGACCCGCCTACGAGACTTTTCGGCAGGTGAGTATCTTTTCTCGCCAGGCAAACCAACTGCTGACGGCTGGCATACCCGAAGTAAGCGACTTGTGTTTTCTAAGCTGTTTTCAGTGGATGTGTGATTGTAGTAGGGTGACCTCCCCCTCTGGGGCCCTTCCCTCCCCCTTCTTACTGTTGGTACTACAAATGTTACTAAAAGATGACATCAATTTAATTGGATTTCCGGAAGTGAGACACGTTTGTAGATGGACGCTAAAATATTGTCGGTTGGCTGGGTGCGGATGGCCTAAGTTTTACTGGTGATTTCAACAGTCAGCACTAATCTTTGAAGAAGCCTCAAAATTTAATTTTTTTTTTTTTTTTTGCTTTCCTCCAACGTGAATGGGGAAGACGAGGGCTTGGCTGGGCTGTACCATGATCTACAGTCAAGGAGGAGTAGGGGGAGGATAAAGGAAGGGGGGAAATCCTGCAGGAATGAGGAGGGTGAATTCAGCCCAGGGCTCCGCATGATTGGCAGCGAGCACTACCCCCTCGCTTTTGCCTGGGAAAGGTGACCAGTCGTCAAGTTTTGATTCAGGCTGTGTCACTGTTTTATCTGCAGCCGGTGTGTCTGGCCCGGCTGTCGTCTGCTTGCTCATCTTACACAGTATCTTGCATATGTGCGGACGTACTTTTTTCTCTCTCTGCCTTTTTTCAAAAATAAAAAATCAAGGTTCCTGTCAAGGTTACTGCCACCCCTCCTCATCTATGCCCATCGGTCGATCTCAGGATGCTTATTCGCTATCAAACGCCCCCGAGGGTCCCACGATTGAATTCCTGGAAACCCGACCAGTCGTCGTCGTTCGCTTAGAAGTCGAGGGCGAGAGGAAATGGGTACGCTACTGTACGTCTGTACTATGCAGATAGTAGAGTGACACCCCTCAAGAAACAAACCCTGCAAGGGAAGTACATAAGTAGGATAATTTTTTTTTATTTAGAAAAAAAAGTTGGCACCTACATGTGTGACGTCGCAGTCGGTTTGATTCCTCACTCCACTCAACTTAAACAACAACAAGAAGAGGAGGGGCTGGGCTGGCTGTGGCAGGGCATCTAGTACTTAAGGCCATGTTCTCCCCCAGTACTGAGCCTCCTCCTCCTCCTCCTTGTGGCTGATGGGTGCGAGCGGGAAGGAGGGGGGGCATGTTTTTTTTTTTTTTTTTGAACCCGCGCTAAGGTATCTCTACGTAAGTACCAAGTAGGTTCTTGTGTTGTGTGTCTTTGTGCCCCCTCACAGGCAGCAGGAGGAGGGAGGGGCCATTTTTTTTATTTTCTGGTGTCAGCATGTAGTGTGGATTTTCAATCTTACGTGCCTGTGCCTGCTGCGCCTTGTGTGTTCTTTTGGCTTCCTCTCTCCTCTACAAGCGTCTTCCCTTTCTCTTTCTCCTCCTCCTCCCTTCTGACCTGTGTGTGTACAACCTTTTCATCATGGCTTGTTCGTTTAAGTGTGTGTGCACGGTATAGGCAGTTTCTATTCTCTATTTTCTGTTCTCACATTGCTTTGGGCGATGTGTTAGCGCCACCCGCCCACATTCCTCACGCCGCATATGTTGCGGGAAGGTTTCTTTTTTTTCTTTTCTTTCTCTCTTTTGGCCTCGATCCATCATGGGGGCAACAGCTTCATTTTTGTAAGGCTCATTTTTGGGGGTTATTTTGGGAGGGAGTACTTACTGACTCTGGGGTGTTGTTGCAGTGTCTTTTGCGTGGGGTTGTTGTACCTCTCGTCGCAATACCACACAGCCTTTTCATTTGGTGAGTTATACGACTAGACGACCCCAAGATTCAGAGGCCATGTCATGTCATGTGGTATATATACACATACATATGTATATATATGTGTGTACATTCTGCTGACGCTCTCCCAGAGCGACCAGTCGTCCTATCCGCCCTCACCCTCTTCTGGACGGGCCTTACCCTCCTCCTCTACAACAGATGGCACCGCGGCAGCAGCAGCGAGCGCATCTCACCCGTCTACTACGTGCGTGTCCACTACGCGCGCTTGTTTGTACGGCACCGATCCGTACGCGGACTGTCACAGGCCCTGGCCATACCGGCCTGCCTGGTTGCTAGGGCTTTCTTGTTCCGGCTGACATTATGGTGGTCACAATGTACTGTTCCGGGGGCATGGGTAAGAGAGACATTGAAGGGGAGGGTAGAATGGAACAAGATTAAGAAGTGTACATGCTGATGATGAGGTGTTCTTCTCCCCCCTCTGCCAGACATTCCTAGTCGCGCTTGTCGCCGCCGCGGAACGATATCTCCCCAACCAACAACAGTCGCCGGACGAAAAGGACTACATGCAGCTGGCGACGTCCAAGGACACCGAAGCCCAGCCAGCCTCCCCCTGGGTCAAGAGGGCCCAGCAGGCAGACCACCCTGACGCAGAGAATCTTCCCAGCCTCCAGTACATAGCCTGTGCCGTGGCCTGGGCGGTCCTGGCCAGCCGCAGCCTCGCCTTGGTGCAGTCTTCCACCGGAGCAGTGTGCCCTACATACACGGGGTGGCCGAGCCCCGGTGTGGTCCCCCAGTTTGTCACCCTCGGCCTCGATACTGCTCTTGTCCTGCTGGTAGCGAGGAGGTTATGGCGACAGCAGCAGACCAACAACATCACAGCACCAGCCTCCGCCACCACCACCACCTCCACCAGCAGCAACACTCGGGTCAGCCTGACAGAGGACTTGCTGGTCGCAGCGGCTGCCATGTGCCTGCTCCTCGTCCTCTCCGCGCCGGCCTCGACCACGAGCTTCAGAGAACTCGTGCCAGCCCCGTCGATCCGCCACCTCGCCCTCAAAGTCTTGCTGAAGGACAGCCTCGCTGCTAGCCTCGTTCTCCTCACGGCCATAAAACTCCTCGCCCACCACATGACGGCAAGCACGCTCTGTCTCTGCAGCACCGCTGTGGTTTTTGCCTCCTTCCACATTGGCTGGCTCGCCATCGAGAGCGGCGCCGTCCGCATCGCGCCCCAGCCTGCCCTGTGGCCTCTGACCACGGGCGCTCTGGCGGTCGGGTCCCTCGTTCTGCTGGGTCGAGAGGCGGCGCGACTCGACGGCGAGGTGCTGAGGCTGTCGGGCGGCGACAGGCTGGCCCACAAGAAGCGGCTGGCGGGCGGCTTCGCGGTCATGGGCATAATGCTCTGGATCGGGGTGGTGCAGCTCCTGCTGGCCTCACCTCCCGACGGAGACGCACACGCCCTCATCGCATCCGCCCGCAAGGCCTCCGACACGTGGATCTCTGCCGCCCACCAGAGCCAGAACCTCCACGAGGCCGTCGCCGAGTACAAGAGCCGGTACGGCATCCCCCTCCTCCCCACTTCGACAGGTGGTACGCCTTCGCGACGCAGCACAGCTCCCCGTCATCGACGCCTTCGACCAGATCCACTCCGACCTCGGGCCCTTCTGGGGTCTGTCCCCCGCCGACCTGCGCGCCCGCACAAGCCACCTGATGGAGCAGCCCCACCTGGGGATAGGCGGGCTCAGGATCCAGAACGGAACGGTCCTCCTGAGCGACCTGACCCCCGGCACGCACAGGTGGATGATGGACGGCTACCGCGCCATGATCGAGCCGTTCGCCGCACACCTGCCGGACATGGACCTCGCCTTCAACCTGGACGACGAGAGCCGCGTCGTGATGCCGCACGAGACGCGCTGGGACCACGTGCTGGCCGGGGAGCTGGCGCGGACGAGGCTCGCCCGCTCCAGGGATGTCGGGCGGCCCCTGCGGTCCTCGTTCAGCGAGCACGTGTCGCCTCCTTGGTCGGACGCGTATCTGCTCCTCACCCAGGAGGACCACCCGCCCTTTTCCGAGTACTTTTCGGGCCGCGGCAGGTTCTCCATCTACGACGACTTCGTCGCGCCCGCGTGTCCACCGTCCAGCCCGGCGAGGCAAGTGAGGTGGACGGACAGCGCGTCCGTCTCCTTCGGCGCCCGACGCGGCCTCCCCACCTCCACCATCTCCATCCCTTCGGCTGGCGACAACAACAACAACAACATCGCAGGCCTGTGCGGCCGGCCCGACATGGCCAACCTCCACGGCTTCCTCCTCAACCCAGGCGCCTTCGCCGTGACCCAGCACGCCATGCCCATCTTCAGCCAGGCCCGCGCAGACGGCGCCTTTGACGACATCCTCGTGCCCAGCCCGTGGAACTTTGTCGGCAAGGTCGACCTGGACCCTTCGGCGCGGGACCCGGAGTGGGCTGACAAGCAGGATGTGGTCTTCTGGCGTGGCTCGGCCACGGATGGGTATGCGAGGGACCAGACGTGGCCTGGGTACCTGCGGGCGCGCTTCGTCAGCATGGCACGCTCTCTGGCCTTTACTTCGTCGTCCTCGTCGCCCTCGCAGCAGCAGCAGCCGACCACCAACGTCTCCTTCGTGGGCGAATTTTCCCGCTGTGACGAGGCAGACTGCCGCGCCGAGACATCCACCTTCTACGGCAGCGCCACTGCCCAGCCGACAGCGGCCGGCATCGACTTCCAGGACCACTGGGCCTACCGCCACCTCGTCGACCTCGACGGCGCCGGCTTCTCGGGCCGCGGCTTACCTTTTCTCCGCAGCAGGAGCCTCTTGTACAAGGCGAGCCTGTTTCGCACCTGGGACATGGAGAGGGTCCACGCCTGGGCCCACTATGTTCCCCTGGACGTGAGCCTGAGCCAAGTCTGGGATGTGGTGCGGTTTGTGAGCGGTGCCAAAAAGGACAGAGCCGAGGGGGACGAGGAGGAGGAGAAGGAGGAGGAGAGCCCTAGCATGTCACTGGCTGAGTCTATTGCCGGGGAGGGAAGAAACTGGGCCCTTAGGGCGTTGAGGCGGGAGGACATGCAAGTGTACATGTTCCGCCTGCTGCTGGAGTGGGGCCGTCTCGTCGACACCGATCGCGAGCAGTTAGGGTTCAGTGCATGATTTGGGGAGGGAAGGGAATGGATGCGTAATGTCAATAGAGTTATTTTTTTGGAATAAGATACCCATGATAGATACATATACTACCAACTCATATTTACATACTTAACCAAGCACACACATCTGATTGAGAAGTCATAAAAACATGTGGCCAGGGAGAGGAGAGAGAGAGAGAGAGAGAGAGAGAGAGGCCACATTGAGAATCATTGCACTTCACCACACAATATACTTCAGGATCATCATCAACTCCATTCGCTACAAACAACAGAATCTTCCACACCAATGTGTGTACACAACGCCGAAAATGGCATTACAAAGGATACAGTTCCTCCTCTTCTTCATTGTCCCTCCTTGCCCTCTTTCTTAGCTTTTCCCTTTGCACTCCAGCCACCACTCCGACATGTCAAACAGACACCTCCAAGACCTCAGCCGACTCCTCCCCACTCGAAGCTTCACCCTGCCAGATGTAGTCTGCTCCAGACACAAAGGCCTGTCATCATATATGCCCAAGGTCTTGTCCCTGTGTCTGTGTGTGTGGGATCGAGGAAGTAAGTCGCCGTCTTCCCCTGTCCCATCTGTGCCAACCTTCACACATTGAATTTGCTCTCGTCGTACCCCTCTCAGCTCTGTCTTCACACAAAGACTCTTTCTTCTTTCTTTTTTTTCTTCCTTTAGTACACACGCTTGAACGGCGGCACGGCCTTGCACTCGGCCTCGTCCAGTGTGTGGCCGATGACGTTCCTGTAGCCCAGCTCGACCTTGCCGTGCGGCTTCTTCTGGAACGACAGCGTGTGCTTCATCCAGTTCTCGTCGTCACGCTCGGGGTAGTCCTCACGGGCGTGGGCACCACGAGACTCCTTGCGGTTGGCAGCAGAGACGGCAGTTTGGGTACTGTAGTAACAAGAAAAGAGTAGAAAGAAGTCAGTAAACGTCGACATCAAAAGACAGGTCTCAAACCAAGAGAGAGGAAAAAAAGGGGGCCGTGGGGAAAATATAGGAGCTTCTCTCTTTTTGTAACTTACGCGCAGGTCAGGAGGTTCCTCAGCTCGAGCGTCTCGACCAGGTCCGAGTTCCAGATCATGCTGCGGTCCTTGATGCCGACCTGGCTGAACATCTGGTCGACCTCGTTGATCTTGCGCACACCCTCGTCCAGGCTCTCCTGCATGCGGAACACGCTGACGTCCGTCTGCATGGTCTTCTGCATGGCCAGACGGATCTCGGCCGTGCTCTTGGGCCCGTCCGACGTCCGGATCTGGTCCAGGGCCTCGATGGACGCAGCACCGGCATCCGCGCTGATGGGCTTGTGCTTGGCGCCCGGGGTAAACTTCTCCGAGATCGTGTGCGCCACAGCGCGGCCGAACACGACCAGGTCGAGCAGTGAGTTGGCGCCCAGGCGGTTGGCGCCGTGGACAGACACGCAGGCGGCCTCGCCACAGGCGAACAGGCCAGGCACAACCTTGTCCTTGCCCTGCTCATCGACGGTGATGACCTCGCCGGTGTACCGCGTGGGGATACCGCCCATGTTGTAGTGCACGGTGGGCAGGACGGGGATGGGCTGCTTGGTGACGTCGACACCAGAGAAAATGCTGGCCGTCTCCGAGATTCCGGGCAGGCGCTCGTGCAGGACCTCGGCGGGCAGGTGGCTCAGCTGGAGGTAGATGTGGTCCTTCTCGGGGCCGACGCCGCGACCCTCACGGATCTCCATGGTCATGGACCGGGACACCACGTCGCGGGAGGCGAGATCCTTGGCCGTGGGCGCGTACCGCTCCATGAACCGCTCGCCCTCCGAGTTGAGAAGGTAGCCACCCTCGCCGCGAGAGCCCTCCGTGATCAGGCAGCCGGCGCCGTAGATGCCCGTGGGGTGGAACTGGACGAATTCGAGATCCTGGTTAGGCAGACCAGCACGGGCGACCATGGCCATGCCGTCTCCCGTGCACGTGTGCGCAGAGGTGCAGCTGAAGTACGCGCGGCCGTATCCGCCCGTGGCCAGCACCGTGTTGTTGGCCATGAACCGGTGTAGCGTTCCGTCCTCCTGGTTATACGCCAAGACACCCCGGCACTCGCCGTCCTCCATGATCAGATCGATGGCAAAGTACTCGATGAAGTAGTTGGTGTTGTGTCGGAGTGATTGGCCGTAGAGCGTGTGCAGCAGTGCGTGGCCGGTTCGGTCGGCCGCAGCGCAGCATCGGTAAGCCTGCCCGCCCTTGCCGTAATTCTGCGACTGTCCACCAAAGGCACGCTGGTAACTAAACAAGAGGAAGAAGAAGCAGTCAGAGAGATGCCGGGCCCCATGGAGCCTCTGGACAAGGAAAAGGGAGGACAAGCAGCCACCTACATTTTTCCATCCTCGGTTCTTGAAAAGGGGCAGCCGTAGTTCTCGAGCTCGATGATGGACGCAGGCGCCTCGCGCGTCATGTAGTGGATCGCGTCCTGGTCTCCCAGCCAGTCTGACCCCTTGACCGTGTCGTACATATGCCACCTCCAGTCGTCAGGATGGGCGTTCCCGAGAGCCGAATTGATACCTCCTTGGGCTGCGACTGTATGACTTCTCGTGGGAAAGAGCTTTGAAATGCAGGCGACGTTTTGTCCGGCTTCAGCCAGGCCGAAGGCAGCACGAAGGCCGGCGCCACCAGCACCGACGACGACGGCATCGTATTCGTGATCCTGCACGAGGCCCAAGGTCAGAAAAGTATGTGATTGATGTGTCGGCTCCACGTACTATGACAGGATACTTGGTGCTGACGAAGGGGGACGCCTCCTTCGCGCGCAAGGGGCGGTTGGCGAAGTGCAAGGCCCTCGTCTGAGCTCTCGGGAGGCGTGGGAGCTATTTAGCGTCGTTGTCAGTGTCTGTCTGCATTGGAGCGGCGCGAATTGAAGCGGCGCGGGACTGAGTCTCACCACTGATCTGGAGAAACAGCTCTTCATGGCTGTAATTGGGCTCATGATGGGCGGCGGCGGTGTTGGTGGTGATGGGTGGTGGTGATGGTAATGAGCTCGTGGACTTTGGTGTTGTGTGTGTGTAGGGACGCTAGAAAGCAGCACGGATAGCAGGGCCAATCAGGTGCAACCGATTAGCGACTCTTGCCGAGGCCAAGCCGAACGGCCTGCAGGATCGTCGCAGGAGTGGCCCGCCGGATCCCACCTGTACATAGTAATGATTCATGAGATTTCTCGAGGCTCCAAAGCACTTCTCTCAAACAACAGTCTTGATTCAGAGTCTACTTAGGTTAACACTGTTTGTCTGGTAAAAATTGGGAGGCAGGCTGCCTCGAGAGCAATACAAAGTCTCCTTTCCTGCAATTGCCACAAGTTCATTTCTTGGCCTGCCCGACCCTGGCCTTCACAGCATGTCCGTGCTGCACATGCTCCCCAGAAATCTCAGAGTTGAGTCGAAGAGCTTTCTGGCTGGTCGGTCTCAGTGTCAAGCTCGAGCCCGCTGGCGCTGGGTCTTTTCCGCATTGTGCACGACTTTGTTGCCTTGTAACCAACCAATGCTACTCACGAATGTTCTGCTCTTCAAAACTGAACGTTTTGTATAGAACATCTAAATGTTTTGTATAGAATGTCTAAATGTTTTACTTTCCAAAAATGAAAAGGTCTAATTCGGCTTGCCGCAAGAGATGATGCGACGGGGGGGTCCTTCTCGTCAAAGCTGTGCACCGTCTTGAGATGATCCCTCAAATGCTCCTGTCGCATAAAGCCATTGGTCAACCTGGGACAGCCCTTCACATGACACCGGTGTTTTCTCACAGGTTTTCCCTTCACTAATGGTGAGGGTTGCGTCTCGATTTGCTGCTTCGCCAGCTTATGAGATCTCTTCAGATGCCTGCGCAGTACTTTGATGTCGGTGTTAAATTTTCCACAACGAGGACAGCCCTAGATGGCGATTCTTGCTAAGCCATATTTCGTGTTGTGCCATGAAGTGAGAGACCAGCGCTCGAGGCCGTGTACCTCCGGAATCCAGAAGAGCCAACTTCGACCTTCGGACGATCCTTCATAGGACACAAAAAGACGGTCGTCGTACTTCTCTTGGGTGGCCTATCTCTGCTGCCCCGTAGATTTCTCGAGGTACGTCCTGTTCCAGAGGAATTCAGCTTCGTCCGTTGTGATGCGTTGTGACAGCCTATCGATCTTACTGCTGAATGCATATGGATACCTGCCTAGATGCCTAGCAGATACAACATGAATACTGCCAACCAATTACCATATCTCTGAGAAAACTTTTTCTGTGCTTGTTGTTAGGAATTTCCAAATGTATTTCTTTCCAAAAAGGGTTGTATAACCATAATTACTATGGCAAGGCCTGGAAAGGGGGTTGGTCATGAGAGACATGGCCTGACTTTCAGCACTCCAGCTCCAGCGCCCTCAAGTGCCCAGAGCCCCCTCCGCCCCCTTAACATACGACTCTGCAGGAGACCATTCGGTCCGTAAATGGCACCGATAATTCTATCGAAGAAGTGTCTTTTCGGTAAGAGACCGAATAGAACATAATATACCTCAGATACACAGAGTCATGCAGACATGTGTTGATGCTTCTTGGAGGGCCCAGACTTATCCCCTGTGCGTGCCGCTTGTGCAGCTGCATGCAAGATGCAGCGCCAACGGTACTGTTATCTCGGCCCAGGACTTTTTCACTCACGTACTATACTTAGTAACACGCATAAATATGGGTACATAGTAGTTGTATGTGTTTTCGATCGAGCACAAGGCGTGTGTATGTCCTGAACATTGCAAAAGTTGGGAGATTCCGAAACATTCCGGTGATTCCCTCCAGTAATTGTACCGAGACGCTGGGTGATGGCGGGGTTGCTCGGCCCACGGGTATTGAGAGGCAGGTTGGGTTGAGCTCCGGCCTAGGATTTTGGAAACTATGACGACGTATTAAACAAATTTCAACCCCACCTTCCCTCTCTTCTATTTCTCCCCCGCTCCTCCTCCAGCTGTTGTTCCTCCTGCCTGCTGCCCATTAAACCACCAAAAAAGATATCACAAGTCTGCTGAGCACAAACTGGTGAGTTTAATTCAGTTACCAGATCAATCTGCCCATCACACTTTTTCGCTTCTCAATTGGACGTTCACCTTGGAGGTAGGTCGGGTCCTGAACTCGCCGCGTTCGAATCTACCCCGCCATGACAGCACTGCAGAGCCTAAGTGAGCTGTGGGAAAACGGTGGCAGCAGCAGCAGCATAATGGCAGGCGGCTGAGGGAGACAAGCGTCTTGCTTGGCAGTTGACCTCATCTTTGGTGTCTCAAAACCCACTTACCCACCCTTTTTCCCACAGTGGAACTCCTATCTTGTGTCATAACCTTTGGTGTGTGGTGTGTGTGTGAGCGAGAGAGGAGACGGGCCTAGTACAGTACCACAGCCGTTCGCAGGTCTCCCAAGAACAGGGTACCCGGAGTTTCTATCGCTCATCTCAGAAACACCTCAACCCATCAGGTTGCAATTTTTCACCTCGCTGCGACTCAGGGAACTCCTACCCCTCCGCCCCACTAACACGCCACCAAGAGCAGATTCCCAACCTTGCTCCTCCTTTTTATACCTCGTCTGGCTGCTGCTTCTTTTTCTCTGCTCCTGCTTCTTCTTCTTCGTACTGACAAGACAGACAACAACAACAACAACAACAACAACAACAACAACAACAACAACAACAACAACAATCCAGACCTTATACCTACGAGATAGTATCCTTTTGACTCTCTCTCCCTCTGCCGAAAACAAACAGATAACTTCTGCAAATATGGGTGCCCAAGACGTTCTCTCCAGGAAGACGGGTGTCATCGTCGGCGATGACGTCCTGGCCCTCTTCAAGTACGCCCGCGAGCACGAGTTTGCCATCCCCGCCATCAACGTCACCTCCAGCTCGACCGTCGTCGCCTCTCTTGAGGCCGCCCGCGATGCCAAGTCGCCCATCATCCTGCAGACCTCCCAGGGCGGTGCTGCCTTCTTCGCCGGCAAGGGTGTTGCCAACGGCGATCAGGCCGGCTCTGTCGCCGGCTCTGTCGCCGCCGCCCACTACATCCGCTCCATCGCGCCCGCGTACGGCATCCCCGTCATCCTGCACACCGACCACTGCGCCAAGAAGCTGCTGCCTTGGCTCGACGGCATGCTCGATGCCGACGAGAAGTACTTCAAGGAGCACGGCGAGCCCCTCTTCTCCTCCCACATGATCGACCTGTCCGAGGAGCCCGTCGACTTCAACATCGAGACCACCGCCGCCTACCTGAAGCGCGCCGCCCCCATGAAGCAGTGGCTCGAGATGGAGATTGGCATCACCGGCGGTGAGGAGGACGGCGTCAACAACGAGGACGTCGACAACAACTCCCTCTACACCCAGCCCGAGGACATCCTGGCCATCGTCAAGAAGCTTGAGGCCATCAGCCCTTACTTCTCCATCGCTGCTGGTTTCGGCAACGTCCACGGTAAGTTTTGAAAAAAATCAAAAAATCTGCGGGGTTATGCCAAGCTATCAATCACCTATTTCATCTGGCGAAGCCCTTCCCAGTATCCCCATCGTCACTTAGGACTTTGACTGACAGTTTTCTTTTCTTTTCTAATAGGTGTTTACAAGCCCGGCAACGTCAAGCTGCACCCCGAGCTGCTCGGCAAGCACCAGGCGTACGTCAAGGAGCAGCTGTCCAAGAAGGAGGACAAGCCCGTGTACTTTGTGTTCCACGGCGGTTCCGGCTCCAGCAAGGACGAGTACCTGCAGGCCATCAAGCTGGGCGTGGTCAAGGTCAACATGGATACCGACATGCAGTTCGCCTACATGACCGGCATGCGCGACTTCTTCCTCGGCAAGAAGGACTACCTGATGACCGCCGTCGGCAACCCCGATGGCGAGGACAAGCCCAACAAGAAGTTCTTTGACCCCCGTGTCTGGGTCCGCGAGGGCGAGAAGACCATGACCGCCCGCGTCGCCGTGGCCCTCAAGGACTTCAACACTGCCGGTCAGCTGTAAGGAATGCCAGAATGCGCAGAAACAGAAACCGACAAGAATATTGTTGAAGAACGAAAAATCCCCCAACAAAAAAAAAAAGCAAGAATGCATTTTTTGAAACCCGCTTTGAGAGAGAGAATGGATTTTGCAATCTGTCTAGGGAAACTTGGAACGAATACCTGAGCATGGGGCCCGTCTCTCTGTTTCGAGGAATGAACAAGAGGAGGAAACGGAGGGGGTTGCTTGCTGGATTGGTGCAGGTGGTGTTTGGGGGAAGCCCGTATTCTTGGGCTGGTCCTGTATCTAGGAAATTGATCAGGAAACATATGGGAGGGAGGGTCGGCGAGCGATAGTTTCCTTGTGCCCATTGAAAATGAAACAAGTAAAAACCATACGATACCTACTTGCATCACCCGAATACCTTGTGCGTTTGAAACTTGGTACTTGAGTAGCGATCCAAATCAGACCAAATTCCCTGGATCACGGATATGACCACTTGATGAGCCTCGAGAAGAGCCGATTTCAAAACAACATGCATTCCTGTTCACTCTTCCACATTCTAACTGTACTTGAGCCGTCTTTATATATTATTGCATGTATGCTTCTCATCGTGCGTGTTTTTTCCCCTACAGTACAGTTCAAGTCGTGACCCTCTCTCTCTCTCTCTCTCTCTCTAGGCCAGCGCAAGCAGCCCCAGATACACCCACCACCAGTGCTTTTCGTCTCACATGGTCTGTCCGTTCTGTTCCCAAGTCCAACACTTACTTTACAACAATACTATCATCTCTAAACTGCGCTTGGGTTCCCTACCTGCCTACTTACTGCCCAAGGTGATCCCTGACAAAGACCTTCTGCTCCTCCTCGGGCAGGGGCGGCTCCGCCCTCACCTTGTCCGCCTTGCTCTGGTCAAACCGCCACACGCCGCCCGTCTTGTCGCCATCGCCGTGGTCCGGGACGCCGACGTGCACGCCGAGCTGGGCCAGCACGGGGTCCGGGTCAGTGCGGACGGAAAAGTATCTGCGCTGCCACATGCGGCCCTCTGCCTTCTCCTTGGCGCGCAGCTCGCGCTGGGCGTTCTCGATCTTGCCCTTCTCGTAGCCGACGACGTCCATGTCGCCCTTCTGGATGGCCTCTGCAACCTTGAGCCAGGCGCGGCGCGACTCGAGCGGGTGCTGCCTCTCGAGGGGGCGACGGTGAGCGGGGTGGTGGCGGCGGCGGCGGCGTCGTAGGACTCGGCCAGGGTGGCGGCGGAGCTGTGCTTGGCGGGGCCGGCGTGGATCTCAAAGGTCTTGGTCCACTGGCCCGACGCGCTGTAGAGGACCTCCTTCTCGCGGCCCGTCGGGTACAGCGTGGCGGCGAAGCTGTTCTTCTTGCCCGACAGCCACCCCTTGCCGGCGTAGTCGATCTTGGCCGTGAAGCCCGACGAGCTGGAGATGTACGAGGCCGAGTTGAGCTCGATAAAGGGCGCGCCCATGAACAGGTTCTCGACGTGCAGCGACGGCAGCGAGATGAGGTACGTCTCCGTGTCGCCCGAGGGCGTGGGCACCGTCAGGATCGCGTGGCCGATCTGCTTGATGTTGATGGTCTTGCCGAACGTGGCCTTTTGCGCGTTGTAGCCCTCCAGGTGCACGCCTGTGGGGATGTTGGTGATGCTGTAGGCCGTCGCGGGCGGGTGATGGCTGTTTTGTTGACGCACACGTCTCTCGTCAGCCTTCTTCTTTTCTTTCTTTTTCTTCTTCTGACTCCTCCTCCTTGACCTCCAGGGTTCTCTTCCATACCTGACCTGCTCACTGATGAGCTCTGTAGTCCCCGCGTCGTCCTCCCACGTGCCCAGGAACAGCTCGCCCAGGAAGGGGTTCAGGGGCTTCTTCTCGTTGCCGTACTTCTCGCTGCGGGTGGCGTACTGCTGCTTCAGGGTGGACAGGAACCACTTGAGCACCAGCATGGCGCGCTTCTGCGGGTCGGCCTCCTTGGCGGGCGCGGCGAAGACGGACGGGTGCTCGCACCAGTAGGAGCTGTACTCGGTGAGGGAGATGCCCGAGAGGATAAAGGGCGGCGCGGTCAGGCTCGAGAGGTCGCCGTTGAAGGAGGCGATGGACTAGCAGGAGGACACCCAGGTGCGTGAGTAAGAGGACCTTTTATTCATAGAGAGAGGGGCAGGTGGGAAACTGAGGGCGTCAGCAGCCTTCTTACCTTCAAGAACGAAGTCCAGCTGCTCCCTGTGGCCTGCGGGTTCGGCTGCACGTTGTCGGCCATGATGATGTCGATCTGATCTCGTTTTCTCGTCGTAGGAGAGGAAGGCTGGCTAGAGAAGGACGAACAGATGGTGAGTAAACGAATATCTCTCTTGAAAAAGGGAACCCTCAAAAAAAGAGCTTTGTCTGCTGCTGCTGCTGCTATTATGGGTACACTTGCTGGTCCACACACACACAGAGAGAGATATTTATACAAGTGTATATAAAAGGAGGAGGGGTTTTAAAGTTCGTAGGAGGTGCTCAGCAGGACCAGGGCCACCGACAGCGGGCGAGATCGACACGCGAGCATGTGGGTAACATTGGGGTGGGGTTTTTCTCTTTTGTGTTTGGGTTTTTGGTTCTCTCGATCGTACCTTGACAGGAAATTCCAGGGGGTCCTCGGGTTGAACCCAATAGCCGATAGACGGGGACTGGAGATCGTGGTTGTCCTTATTAGGTTGTGTGTTGGGACAGGGTAGTTCTTTTATTTTTCTCTCTCTTCAGGACGGAATGGCTGAGGTGCTTTTTGTCTCTCCCTCTCTCTTAGGTTTGTTGTTGTTTCTTGGGTTGGGTTGCACGTAGCAGTCAGGTTTGGCTGAGCCAGTAGAAGAGGGGTATAATAAGCTAGCCGGCCCAGCTCTCTGGGACCTTTTGTCAGCGTGTACTGTACTGTAGTAGTGTTGGGCGTGTATGCTTCGGTACATAGTCCAGTAATAGGAGAGCAGCACTTGCAGCTTCAGATGTCAGCCCGGGATCAGGATGCCGCCTCTTGGCCTTGCCCTGACGTCAGTACTTCAGTGCATCCCAGCGACAGCCCGCGCGGGGCCCTAACAAAGTCCGCCAGCGTCCGTGTCGCTACAAGTACAAGTACTCGGTACACACCCAAACCAGCGCCTCCTCCCCACTCACCCACCCACACTCTTCCTCCTCAGTGTGACCTCGCCCGTCTTTCGTCATTCCTGTTGGAGGTCGAAGCAGGGTTGGTCCGCACTAGTGTTTGTATACACAAGGCAGCTGAGTCCATCGGCCCGTTGACCCTTTTGTGTCTTCCTAGTGCTGAGACTTTGTGCGTGCAAGATGGATGGATTTGATTGAAGTTTGGACCATAAACGATGATTACAAGTACACTCGTCGAGGCATAAAACATTCTTTCTGTAACCAGGGGGTATCATTTATTTATTCAGTTTTACCTTCTCTTGAACTCCAGAAATGCAATCAATATATATAGACACATTAAGAAAAAAAAAAAAGCCCCCTTCAGAACGACTGGGGCTTCCAGCACTGGCTGTCCAGCTTCCTCACCTCCTTGACATGAAGCCCCGAGAACTTGTCCTTTGGCCTCTCGCCGACAATCACCCAGGGGCTCATCAGACACACCTCGGTGTTCTTGTCCCACGTCCAGGCCAGACACCTCTGCCCGAGGCCCTCGCACGCGGTGGCGCACTTATCTACCGACCTGACGTCGGGCACCTTCATGTCCGGGTCGTCCTGCCTGCCTACGTGATCCTGGCCCATGCGGATCGGCAGCCGGTCGAAGACGTCCAGGCCCGGCTGGCCGTAGATGCGCCACAGGTCCCGCCAGAACACGGGCTGGTCCAGCTCGGCAAACGTCCTGCCGACATCCTTCATCTGCTCCGGCTGCGCCAGGCCGTGGAACGACACCAGCGGGGAGCAGATCCGGTCCGCCGCGATCTTGGTGATCAGGGGCCTCTCGCCGTTGAAGAAGTGCCCGTACCGCTCGCTCAGGTAGATGCCCACCTTCATGAGCGTCGTCGCCACCAGCTTGTCGCCCCACGTCTCGTCCAGGGACTCGACGTACGCCCTGGACACGACCTGCGGGTTGTCGTCGAGGAGCCGCCGCATGGCCCTGTTGGACAGGATGAAGCTCGACCCGCCGTGCGCGAACCGGCCCTTGTAGTCGCCGATCGCGTTGCCCAGGTACAGCTCCTCTGACGACGGGTCCAGGTGCTCCAGGAAGCGGTACAGCGACGGCCGAATCATGAATGTATCGTCGTCCTGCATGATGTACCACTTCTTGCCCGGCAGTTGCTTCCATGCTAGTTGTAGGCTCGGTATGAACTATTATTTATTGTTGTTGCAAACGGTCAGTACAGCAGACTCTTAACATGGAAGGGCCCCGGGGGAAGGGGGAGGGGGCAATGTTTTAATCACCTTCAGAGCATCCAATTCCCAGCCCACGGCCTTGGAGTACCGTTCTGCCTCCTCCTTGTTGCCGTCCAAGATGGCCCGCGTCATGTTTGCATACTTTTGCATGCGCTCCGTGTTCTTGGTCTCCGTCCTGACCACAGCCTCGTCCTCCATGACCGCAGCCACCATGTCGTAGACCACAACAGGCCGGCCCTGGAAGTCCAGCTCCCCGGCAAAGTCGCCCACGACCAGGATGTTGTCCTCCTCGTAGCGGGTGCCCGTGCCGATGCTCCTCGACGCCTCCAGCAGGGCCGGCACGCGGTGCTGCGTGCCGTAGCCCGTCTTGATGACGTACGCGACCTCGTCGTCGGTGAAGGGGAAGCGCCCGGGCTTCTCGAGGAGGAGGCGCTCGTCGTCGGCCGAGGAGCGGAAGACGGAGAGGACCCGCGAGGTGGTGAACTGCACAAAGAGGAGGAACGAGTTGTCGTAGGGCAGGAACAGCCACAGGACGAGGCTCCAGACCACAAAGACAAGAAACACCGTCCCTGCGAGCCGGCGTGCGCCGGCCACGCGCGGGAACATATTGTGTGCGTGCGTGTATTGATTGGACGTGGGTCGCGATCAGCACGGGCTGTCTGTGATCTGTGCCACGGGCGGCAGGATTCGATGATCTCGAGACAGGTCCCTGGTAGGTCGTCGTGTTCGTCGGGGAGAGGAGAACAGCGCGCTCTCCTCACGGCGATGCATCTTCTGGTGGTCTGGCCTAGCTTGGGGGTGAGAGTTGTGATGCTGGGTTGTCAAGCATTCTTGGCGTCAAGGAGAGAAATAGAGGCAGCGAGAGGATGCGCCAAGATCCTTTTGGCCCAACGGCTGCCAGAACCCGGGTGAGGCGGGCGCTGAAGATGTTTTGGGAGGCCTGAGCTGCAGGGGGCTGCAGAGCCGAATTAGCCGGACAGGGCTGGAATGCGCTATACTTACGTGTGTATCTACAGGCTCTCATACTTAGCTGCAGTGGCATCAAGGCACTGGACACTGCCCAGACGCACTGAGCCCCCTTGTAACACATGTGACATCTGTAAACAACGCCTGAAATCACCGTACCTCCAGCATCAACCGAAATACATTGCCAAAAGGCTTTCGGAATCAGAGAGAGAGAGAGAGAGAGCTGTGTGAACTCTTGCAGGCAGTGGTCCCCATAACATTGCACAGCCTTGATCTAAAGCGATAAATATAATCTTCTGGGAGACTTGGTACGCGAGCAAGGACATGAATCCTATGCATGAGCAAGAATGGTGCCCTTCATACACACTTTGTCCCCCTTGGCAACAGCAACCTCCCAAGTCTTTCTCCCCTTCTCGCCACCCTCCTCCACCACCGAGTCCGTCCTGATCGCATACTCATCTCCCGCATAGAGCGGCGAGAGGGCCCGATAAGTAATCTCCCCTGGCTCGTTCCTGCTGCCCTCCTCCTCCTCCTTCCCGCCGTGCACATCCCTCCAGTAGTCCATCATGCCGATGACATTCAGAGGACCGTGGACAACAACGCCAGGGTGGCCCTCGACGTCTCTTGTCCAGGACTCGTTGTAGTGTATCATGTGGGCGTTGAAGGTCAGGGCGGAGAAGCGGAACAGGGCGGCGGGGGACCAGCTGAGCTTGCGCTGGGGCAGCACATCGAATGAATCATGTCCTGTCCAGGAATCAGTAAGAAAGTCGCCATGCAGAAGTTTTGCCAGGCACAACGTCTCCCTCTCGCTCCCTCGACGGACTCACCAGGAGCACCCTCTCTCACATCCTCCATGCTGGACCGTCGAGCTGCTGCCGCGATCCCCCTCGACGTCGCAGCTGGCACAGAGGCCATCTCGGCCATCTTCTCCCCACCCTGACCAAGCACCTCCATTGGTGGTGGTGGTCGAAACACCCACGACCTCCGATCCACCAGAGCCAACCCCCTAGGCCCCCAAAACGCCTTCTCCACGTCCACCAGAACCATCTCCCCGCCGTCGCGCCTGCTCCTCTTGGCCACAGCCCCGACCAGCCTCGTCCGCTCCTCCACCTCGTCGCCCACGCGCAGTGGTACCCCCTCTGTCCAGCTCATCCTGCCGCCAGCCCACATGCGCCGCGAGAAGGGGCCCGGCGCGTTGAACGTCCTGTCTGTACCGTCTGCGCCGAGGTCGGCCTCGAGCTGGGCAGGGCAGAAGTAGACGAGGTGGTAGCCCGGCGGGAGCGGGGTGCCGGCTGGTGGGGGCGGGAGCTGATGTCGGGCCCGCCTGGGTGGAGGTGTCTTCTGCCGAGGGTGAGGCTGAGTTTCTGGAGCTGGTGGGGGTCGAGGGTCTGGCGGAGGGTTCTGGCCTGTGTCTGTTGGAGCATAATCTGAGCAGCTTCTGCAGCAGTGGTGGTGGTGGTGTTGGTGGTGAGGGTTCTTGAGCGGTGGCGGGCGTGCCGTGTGCAGAGGCGTGGAGGGGTTTTGAGTATTGCGGCCATATCAGCGTGGGACTATGTCGACCGCCTGTCGTCTTTCTTATGTAGATAGTTAGCCCTTGAGGCTGTGGACCAGGAGAAGCAGTTTTGTACGGCATACCAATTCATATAATATACTTGGAGATGTAAACGTGATGGAAGTTGACACAGCAGTGGTTGTTGGGTGTGGGGTTGAATAAATACTTAGCCGGTTCGGTTATATGAGCACAGGAATGCCATTTTTATATGCTCGAGTAAATACCAAGTTGCTATTTGCGGATTTTGATGAAAATGATTCAATGGCTTTGTTTCTCTCCCATATGTACAGTTTACTTACTACTTGATCATTGTCTTTCCTCTGCCTTGGAGAACTGTACATCTTGATGATTTATTACGTTACCAAGAGAGGCTTGATCACCCTCCCGCTCTTCATCTCGTTCAACGCCAGGCCCATCTCCTCAAACCCAAACTCAGTCACCAGTTTGTCAAAAGGAAACTTGCCCTCCCTGTACATCTCGAACAGCCTCGGTATCATCTGCCTAGGAGCCGAGTCCCCCTGGTGTGTCCCCCGATGCGTGACCCCTTTGAGCAGATGCGCCGCAAGACTATACCCAGCCACGTTCGAGTCCACCCCGGACCCAACCGTCACGAGCATTCCCATCTTGTCCAGGACCAGGTGTGCCGTCTTGACAATGTTCTCGTCCCCAACGCAATCCAGCGCAAAGTCCATACCGCGTGACAGGCCATCAGGCGTGAGTTTATGTAATATCAAGTCCGCGGCGACCGCTTCGTTGGACTTGCCTGATGATGGGTTGTACAGGTGCGTGTTGGGCCCGAGGATCGACTTGGGGATCATGTCCAGCTTGGCCTGCGAGATGTCGACCAGCACGATGCAGGCTGGCGAGGTGAGCTGGGCGGCGAGCAGGGCGGCGAGGCCAACAGCACCAGCGCCAAAGATGACCAGTCTCGAGCCGGGAGGCGGTTGGATGACGTTCCTGGGACAGGATAATGGACAAATATATCATCAGTATTATTGATTACGGTAATCCTGCCCTGTGCAAAAGGAAAGAATGTTAGGGAACTGCTCACATGATTGTGCCCGCGCCAGTCTGGATCCCACAGCCCAAGCTGGCACACAGCCTCAGATCCGCCTCTCCCACCGCAACCCCGATCTTGACACAGCTCTCCTCCCTCACCAGGGCGATCCTCGCCATGCTGCTCTGCCCAAAGAAGAACCCGCCCACCCCTGCGTTCCTCCTTTCTCCCTCGTCCTCGTCCTCGTCCACCACCATCGCCACCACACTCCCGTCATCCCTCCTCCCGCCAAAGTTCAGCCGAGACAGCTCGTCGCAATATGCATTCATGCCCCTCGTACACCTCCGACACTTCATGCACGACGCAAACGCCAGGACCACGGCGTCGCCTGGTTCCACATACGTAACCTCGGCACCCACGGCGCGCACGTGGCCGGCGCCCTCGTGGCCTAGGATCAGCGGTGGTGGGAGGAGGAAGGTACCTGCGGCGGCGCGGAGGTCGGTATGACAGATGGAGGCGGAGGCGATGTCGACAAGGAGTTCGTGGGGGCCGAGGGGGTTGGGGTATCTGATCTTGGTCAGGGTTGGGGTGGAGGAGGGGGCGTGGGCGACGTAGGCTTCGGTTGAGATGGACATGTTGGGTATAGAGGAGGGGGTGATGCAAGAGTTGAGTGCTTCTGGAAGCCTTGTGTTGGGAAGGAGGAGACTTGAGATGGATAAATCCTGAAAGGTCAGGGTGGGAGTTAAAACGAGGTTGTTCCGGTGAGATGATCGTCCTCTGGGCTTCTTCTAATGGAGCATCTCCAAATGCCAACACAGATTAATTACCCCCCATCTTGTCTCCATCTGGGGTTGATATAGCCGAGCCTCGATGGCAAATAACTACTCTCCATGTGACTCTACTTACAGTAAAAAATGAACAAATAGAAACAGTAGAATCACCGTTACTCTACTTCTGTCCCGATGTGAAGTTTCTCCCGTGTCTCGGTCTCATTTCAGACTATTCAAGCCTCTATGCCCAGCTCAGCCAGGATCTTCTCATTATGCTCCCCCACAAAAGGCACTGCATCCATCCTCGCATCCTCTGCCGCCGCAAACCCAGGCGGAACCAGGGCCGGCACCAGACCTTCGGGCGTCTCGACCTCTGTCCACCGCCCGCGCGCCTTGAGCTGGGGGTGCGCCCACACGTCCGCTATCTCGCGCAGCCTCGCGTTGGCGATCCCGGCGCCGTCCAGCCTCTCCAGCAGCTGCTGTGCCGTCAGCTTCGAGAACACCTTGTCCAGAATCTCCCTGAGGATCTCCTGGTTTTCTACCCGCAGGGTGTTGGTGCTGAGCCGCGGGTCAGAGGCCAGCTCTGTGTCGTCCAGCACGTCGCTGCACAGCCTCGCCCACTCCCTCTCGTTCTGCAGACCCAGCATGACCGAGACCCCGTCGCCCGCCGAGAAGGGCCCGTAGGGGTAGATGGTGGCATGTGCGGCGCCCACACGCCTGGGAGGCGGTTGGCCCTGGTACGTGTAGTACAGCGGGAAGCTCATCCACTCGGCCATGCTCTCGAGCATGGAGATGTCGATCCTGGCGCCCTGGCCTGTCTGCCCCCTGTTCATGATGGCGCCCATGATGTTGGTGAATGCATACATGCCCGCCGAGATGTCCGCAATCGAGAGTCCCACCTTGGCAGGCTCGTGTTCTGTGCCCGTGATGGACAGGACGCCGGCCTCGGACTGCACGAGGCGATCATAGGCCTTCTTGTTCCTGTAGGGGCCATCCGATCCATACCCCGAGATGTCACACACAATCAGCCCTGGGTGTTCCTTTCTGAGCGCCTCGTACGACAGACCTATCCTCCCCGTCGCACCAGGCGCGAGGTTCTGCACCAGCACGTCTGCGCGGCCCAGCAGGCGCCTGAGGATGTCCAGGTCCCTGGCCTGTTTGAGGTCGAGCGCCAGGCTCTCCTTGGACCGGTTGGTCCAGATGAAGTGGGAGGACTGGCCTCTGACGCGGGTGTCGTAGTGGCGGGCAAAGTCGCCCGTGGTGGGACGCTCGATCTTGATGACCCTGGCGCCCTGATCGGCCAGCTGGCGGGTGCAGAAGGGGGCTGCTATGGCCTGCTCCAGGCTGATGACTGTGATGCCTTCCAAGGGGAGTTGTTTGGGACGAGAAACTGGGGTGTCGACATAGTATCTTTTTGTCAGCGAGATTGAAGAAGAGAAGGTCGGTAGACGCGACTTGAGGGAACGCTGCAGTCGATACATCCTGTGCCAATAATACTCAGTATAGTAATACAGCAGTAATTGTATTGTTACCAAGACTGTTCGAATCAGACAAGCAAGAGCGCATCAACAGTACCTTGCTTTTCTCAGTCTCTAGTAGATGGGAAAATGACGTGGGCTGCCTTACACAGGAGCCGAGATGACAAGTTGGGAAAAGCATTTGCAAAGACATCTTCCTAGTTAAGTGCACAGATTCCAGCATTTCTGCAGACACAACAAATAGAAACTCAAGTAGCCGACTTCATATAACCGAAGCAGAACCCCTCACCGAGAACGCCCTGGGTCGGCGAGGGACAGCGCACTACAAGAGGTTCCTTTGGTATAATAATTGCCCTACATGAGAACGTCAGTCAAATTCAAACAACTTTGTCTGTCTCGTCAAGGCCAGGCACAGATCCTCCCCCTCCTTCTCCTCTTCCACGCTCAATAATATGTCTCGCTCTCTCGGCAGAACAGCATGGCGCCACAGCCATCACCGCCTCCCTTGCCCACGGCCCTCACAACTCGAACCAATATTACGACCCTCCTTGCACCAAAGAAGCCACCAGCAGCGCCATCCCTTCTCAACAACCCCCTCGACACGCCTCATGGAGACAACAGGCTTCACAGAAACCCAGCTCACCGTCCGCGAAGCAGTAGCCGCCGTCTGCTCCCAGTTCCCAAACACCTACTGGCAGGACCACGACCAAAACGAACAAGACCCCAAGGAGTTTCATGCCGCCCTGGCCCGCGACGGCTGGCTGGGCATCGCCCTGCCCGAGGAGCTGGGCGGGTCAGGCCTGGGCATCGCAGAGGCCACCATGATGATGCAGACCATCACCGAGTCGGGGGCAGGCATGGCGGGCGCCCAGGCCATCCACGCCAATGTCTACGCGACGCAGCCCCTGGCCAGGTTTGGGTCGCGCGAGCAGGTCGAGAGCACCATCCCGAACATCGTGTCTGGAAAATGGCGGACGTGTTTTGGGGTGACGGAGCCTAACGCGGGTCTGGATACCCTGCGGCTGGCGACCACGGCGAGGAGGGATGGGCCGTCGGGTTATAAGGTGGCGGGGCAGAAGATTTGGATTACTTGTGCGCAGGTGGCGAGAAAGATGATGCTGCTGGCGAGGACGACGCCGCTGGACGAGCTGACACCATCGTCATCAACAACAACAAACAAAAAGCCGAGCGAGGGACTGTCGCTGTTCTGCATCGATCTGGACCGAGACCAGCCCGGCCTGGACATCAGAAAGATCAAAAAGATGGGCGGCCGGGCTGTGGACGCCAACGAGGTGTACTTTGACAACTACGAGATCCCCGCCAGCTCGCTCATCGGCCACGAGGGCCAGGGCTTCAAGATGATCCTGCACGGCATGAACGCCGAGAGGTGCCTGCTCGCCGGCGAGGCCCTGGGCCTGGGCTATGCCGCGCTGGCGAGGGCTGCCGGGTACGCGCGCCAGAGGACCGTCTTCCAGCGGCCCATCGGCATGAACCAGGGCATCGCGCACCCCCTGGCAGACGCCTTCATGCGCCTCGAGGGGGCCAAGCTGGCGACGTACCATGCGGCGAGGCTGTTTGACGCGGGCAGGACGGACGCCTCGATACGGCCTGATGCCATTGGGGTGGCTTGTAACAGTGCCAAGTATATGGCGGCTGAGGCTGCTTTCAATGCCTGTGAGAGGGCAATCTTGACTGTAAGTGACTTTCTCCTGACTTTTGAAAAGCAGAAATCCTTCTTCAAGAGACAATGTGCTAATGGATTCTTGTTGATATCACCAACCAGCATGGAGGGATGGGATATGCCACAGAGTATGATGTGGAGAGATGGTTCAGAGAGTGTCTTGTGCCGCGCATTGCCCCTGTGAGTAGGGAGATGATTCTCAATTACATCAGCGAGAGGGTCCTACAGCTGCCCAGGAGTTATTAAAGTAAATAGAGATACAAGTTCCTTGGAGATAAAAATCCTATGATCTGATGATGGCAGAGAGCTTCAACATTTTGGCTTCCATCAGCACAGTTCTTTTGTTGGTAACCATGCCTCTGATCCAGCATGTGATCATGCCCACAGCCTGCCAACAGATATTAGCCACCTCATGCCCAGCTTCTGAGTGATAATTCTGCTAAAAATGGATCGACTTTTCAGTGCCTACTGTACCTTGAGGGCTGTTGAGCCCAGGGTCTTCCTCACCATGTCAAAGGGCTGATGCAAGGAAGGTAATGATTGTGTGAGGAACATCTTCAAGCAAAGACCCTCATCAGCTAGTTTTGTCCCAAGTCATGTCTGCTACAAACAAGACTCCAGCTTGTTTACACTCATCTTCTCAGGGACTGGCCAGAGGATTCTCATCTGAGCATCTCCCATTCTCACCCATCCTTTGCCCACATGTGCAGCTCTCAACAAGCGAAACTTTCGCCCAGGTCTTCCTCTATCAGGCAAAGTTTTTCCTTTTCAATCCCTTCTCATCATTAGCCATTGTTTTTGTTGAGTTCCTATTTCTGAGTTGGCTGTCATCACGTAGATACATTTTTTCTCTCTCTTTTTCTTGGAAAGGCCTTGTGTATTAGTAGCCAGGCCAACAAATAAACAGCTGACACAAAACAAAATATACTTAAAGCCAAGGCGAAACACAAATGTGGGGCATCATACTTTCTTTTTTGAAACCCTGTCTCTGCTGCACTTTAGATCTGGTTGACCAGATTCAGCCTTCATGATCTCGATCTTCATGCATCTGTAGCGTCCACTCTACTGCAAAAGAAAAGCCGCAATACTACCATGGCAATGTTTGGAGAGAGAGGTGTACTGATCCCCTTTGGAAATGTCAGTTCCAGGCAGTCCATTCACTCTCCTTGCTTCAATCTTTGCTTTAAAGATATCCGACTTGGCTCTGTGATGCTTGCACCAGCGCTTGAGTTTCTGTTGGGCTGTAGATGGGTCAGTCTGGACAAGCTTGTGCAAACCCCATGAACTGACTGTTGACTGTCGAGATGAAGAAACAATGAGAAAGGGCAAGAAGGATCATGTCCTCACTGGAGATGATTCTGACTGGAATTCCGCCAGATTCTCCAAAGGATTTATTGAGAAAAACTTTCGCCGTTCCAAAGATTTGGTCACATGACAGGAAAGTTCCGCCATGTGCTAGAATTCAGGCAGAATCAGAAGGCACGAGGGTGGTGATAGACAAGAAAGATGCACTCTTGGGTACAAAGGTGTGCTGGGTGCTGCGCCTTGGATGTTGAATCATCGCATGTACTGACAGCTCAACAAAAACAAGACACTTGGGCACACTTTATATCAACAAACAAGGTACACGCTAGCCAGTATAGGCAATTAAATGATAGCTATTATAATCCTATATACAAGCCGTAACAATATCTCACAGGATTTGTCATGAGTCACTGGGTCTGAGTGAGTGGAAATCCTCAGTGATCGCGATTTCTTAGTGACTGCAGGCAGCGCGACGAAACTTTTTCGATACATTTTTTGTGAATCACTGTGATCTCTGATTTAGTGCTGCCCCACTCAGCAGCTGAGTCCTCTCCTTTGTAGCCATCGAAGCTCGCGATCCCTCAAGTGACTAAGCTGTCTCCATGTGTCAGCCTCGCCAGTGACCACATCAGCCTCTCCCCTCCGACGAAACTTTTTCTGCCACATCTCGAAAAAGCGGCCAAAGCTGCACGCCCCCGGTCTGTGCACAAGGCTCCTTACTATATATACCAGGTTTTTTTCTCCCACCTCAGACGGTTGTCTCCTTTCCTTCTCCCCTTCCCTTTCGAAAACGGTTCAGCCATCCACACATCCTCCTTCGCGACCATCTGCGCCCTCAACCTTCCTCTCTCTCTCTCTCTCTCTCTCTCTCTCTCTCTCTCTCTCTCTCTCTCTCTCTCTCTCTCTCTCTCTCTCTCTCTCTCCTTCTTCCTCTTCTTCCTCTTCCTCTTCTTCTTCTTCTTCTTCTTCTTGTTCAGCAACCAACCGCCCCCTTTCTACCACGATGTCTGGCCCTTACAACAACAACAACAACAACAACAACAACACCAGCGGCGCTGTCCCTGGCCCCGTCCCCCTCCCTCCTTTCCCTCGGCGGCGGCGTCCTCGGCGTACCCTCCACTCCCTCCCAGCAGCACTGCTGCTCCTTCTGCTGCTGCTGCCGCCCCCGCCGCCACCGCCAACCCCATTGGCGGATACAACAGCCTCACGCCCGCCATGCAGGCGTTCGTCCGCAAGCACCCTGCCCTCGCCAATGTTGGGATCGCCAGAGACACCGCGGCCCAGCAGCACTTCGGGCCTGAATCATACTACATGTATGATCAGGGAAACGAGTGGGTCATCACGCAGAGGGCCCGAGCCAACGCTGCCCGGCCTGGTGCCTTCCCTTCTCCGTACGTTTCAATTCCTTCCTTTTGTCCCATTTGCCCCTCTCTGCCTTCTATTGTACCCCTCGTCAGAGCCCAGAGTGAGTCGTCAGCAATCCTAATTCTCCCCCCCTCCTCTCTCCAACATAAATAGGCCCCGCGGTACGCAGAGGCGCAAGAGGTTCTGCTCCATCTGCCAGAGCGACGTGAACGACTTCAGTCGCCACAACCTCGAGACCCACACGCAGGACCCCGTGAAGAGGAAGCACTGCCCCTACAACGGCTGCACCTGGGGCACCCTCCGCGACGGCGCCATCACGATTGATGAGCACCTGGCCTGCAGGCACTTCGACTTCCGCAACCTGGAGGGCCGCGGCGGTGACCTGGGCTACGTCTCCATCCGCACGCAGGTGCTGACCCACCTCAACATGGCCTGCCTCACCGAGTGCGCCTACCTGGGCCGTGCTCGCGCCGAGCGGCTCATCAGGGAGCAGTGGCGGCTGCTGGAGGCCCTCCAGGCCCAAGGCAAGTTCTGCCCCGAGCTCGAGAACAACGTCTTCGACCCGAGGCTCCTCGAGCCTCACCCTGCCGCCAGGGTTCAGGACATGCAGAAGCCCCAGCGAATCGAGTACATCGTTCGCCTGAGGACCGCGGTCGCAGCGTGGGAGAGCCACGTGGATGCTGGAAGGGACCTGCTCTCGCAGTAAGGTGGCACGGCAAGAGCTGGAATACACACATTCCGAACGGGGCCTACCAAGCGACAAGGCCGAGGACAAGGGACACGGACAAGCACAAGCACAAGGGAAGCAGCAAGTCTGGTCTGGCATGAGGAGGATTGGTTGGCACAAGGTTTTCTTTTTTTTTCGGTCTCGGTTTGGTTTTCGGTTTGGTTCTTCAGGCCTTCTTTTTTTTTTTTCGCCTACGCAAGGCAGTCTCCAGGAGAAGGAGAGCCCCTCGAGGGCATCAGCAAGTGTGAAGTCATCATCACCACACTGCATGGCGGGGAAGTCATCTTTTCGGGAAGGAGGGTTTCAGGTTTTTTTTTCTCTCTCTTCGTCCAAAGGTCATCGTTGTCTCTACGGGAAGGAACGCCACTCAAGGGATTTTCTTTTCTTCGTCTCTGGGCAGCAGCAGTACAAGGTCATCAACAGCACTGCGGGCGGGACGGTCATCATCACGAGCAGGAAGGGTTTCGTTTTTTTCTTCGGTTGTTTCTTTTTTTTTTTTTTTTTTTTTTAACCTTTTTTTCGTGGTCGTCTCCAAGACAAGCAGGAGCAGGCCTTTCTACAAGGCATCGACCTCTCTACCATACTTCGTTTTCAGCAGTTACCAGGTCGTCATCACATTCAACACCATGGTTTGGCTGCTGCGGACGGGGGACTTGATGGTTCCGAGAGACCCACTATTCAATGCAGATTGTTTGTTGCGGCCATGACTTGATTTGAAAGCTGTGGATAGTCTCGGTGCTTATGGTGACTCGTAACAATGTCCGAAACGTATGAAAAGAAAAACACAGCAGAAACACCAAAACCAAAAGGACACCACCATCGCACTTCGGACATTGCTTACGTGAACTTTTGCCATGACTGATTGGTGTGGTCGACACACAGGATCTTTGCCATATAATATGTTGTTGAAGATGTTCTCAAGTGATGGAGGAGGTGAGTATTGTTGAATTCCATCGGTCGTATGCTTAGCCTTGCGTGTGAAAAGTGATAGCCCACAGCCCAAGTTTAACTCTTTCCCACCCTTGTGTTTTTTTTTTTTTTTTCTGTGTCAACACCACCACCCTTCTTCTTCGAAATGGCTATTTCAACACCCAAGTCGGTGGCCCTCGTCGTCACATCCCACCGAGCCCTACGCATAGGCCCCGCCGTCGGCGCCGTGATACAAAAGATCATCCAGCCCACCGCCGCCGCAGCCAACATCACCCTCAAGACCGTCGACGTCAAGTCCTTTGGCCTGCCCATCTTCAGCGGGCCCGTCCCGCCCAAGTTCATGTCTGCCCGGGGCGTCCAGTACGAAGAGGAGAAAGCCAGGGCCTGGGTCGAGGAGATGGCCTCGCACGACGCGTACATCTTTGTCATCAACGAGTACAACTTTGGCATGTCGGGCGCCACCAAGAACGCCATCGATTTCCTGTGGGCGGGGTTCACGGGGAAGCCCGTCATGATTGTCAGCTACGGCGGCGGCGGGGGCCGTCTGGCGAGCCTGCAGCTCAGCGCCGTCCTGGCGGGCATGGAGCTCAAAGTTGTGGACAAGAAGATCGGGCTGGCCTGGCTTGGGGGAGGGGGCCTGATGCCATGCTTGCTGTCACGGAGGGGAAGCTTGGTGACAAGTCTGTGGAGGAGTGGATGAGCGCGAGGGCCACAGATGTGCTGGAGGCATTTGCGGGGCTGGAGAGCAAGTTGAGGGAGCACACCCCCTCCCACGCAAACGTAAACGCAGATCAGATGAGTTGGCAGGCTACAGTGGTAATATTAGTCATAGGTGCGACTACCCTCATAGACCCCTTCTGCGGCCCTTGTCCTCGCCACCGTCTTCTGCTGCTAGATGTTGCCCGTGCTGCCGGCAATCTCAAGATAATTATCAGGCCCTGATGTCGAGGAGGCTCGATCTCACTGCCAGCCCTGTCCTCAACGACCGTAAGCAACAGATTCTTCAAGTAATGAACGCCTCAAAGAGGCCCTTTCCGTGTGGTTGAATACCCAGGGCAGGCTATTGCTTGAGCCATCCTGGTGATCGCGTCTCCCCCTGCTGGGGACTTCTAAGCCCAAGGATTTCAGGCCTCACTCAGCTCGAATGTTTTCTAGGGACAGCACTTAGCTCTGAAAAAGACTTTGTCATGTCAGGCTCATGATTCATTGTGTGGTCCCTCATAGCCCGTCGTGATTGATGGATGCCTTCTACCCCTAAACCAACCCAATGCTTGCAAAGTCTCCTAGTAATCAAAATCATTCATTGAAATATATCCTCTAGGAGTAATTGTGACTAGCAGTTCACTTGTCTATACAGAGGATGCGGCATTGCAGATGAAGCTTATGGTGGTGCTGGGGTACATGAGGCTGCAGGGTGCACGGACCATGATCCACCTACAGCACATGTCATCAGCCTCGCTGTCTATACAAAACAGCCGCGCATAGGAGGACCAAGCTAGCACATGCTTTGTTTCAAGCTTCCAAATTTGGGTCACCATGAATGAATTTTGATAGCTATAATGGTGAATGTGGAGATTCCGAGGGAAATGTAGCCGACCATATGAGTGCCATGATAGATGTGTCAAATTGAGTCGGTCAACTCTAGGGCTCGCCTTGCAGCACACACACAATACTATCCCATCTATAAAGATATGCAGTCTCAAAGTCCAATCACAGAATAAGCAACTAATAAAATATCTATCATTTTCAATATAGGTCGAACTCCTTTCAAACAACATCAAACAGGTCACTGGTGAGCAATGTCCAGGGCCATCGCCGGCCAGCGAGTGCACTACATACGGTGGGTCCACGTACCGCAGCGGGCGCCACCAACTGCCTCGAGGCCCATGGTTGCCAGAGCAAGCAACCTCGAAGATCATGCCAAAGAAAGCCAGAGTTTACGACGGAGGGCCCTTGTGATTAAATTACTGACCGGCTTTGCATGACAATCTGGTCGCAACGAGTTCGCGAGCTTCGACAAGGCCGTGCAGGCAGAACCAAGGCCCTGGGGGCCAAGTCTGCAGGAATGCCTCCAGGCTTGTCCATCAGTGCGTTTCCAGCATTGGACGCATAGAAGCCCTCCCTGTGCGCCGCCTCGCTGCAAAAGACAAGTAATCACAAGATCACGGCTCGCAGCCGTCAAGCATGTTGGCACACTGAGCCGCCAAGTCGCAAGGCTCGGTCCTCTCGTGAATACTTAAGTAGCTAGCATAACCACTCGTCGCTAGTTTCGGGAGGTTTTTGAAAAATGCTCAACCCAAACAAGGGAAAAAAAAAAAAATCACAAAACGTACAACACCGGGTATTCGCTAATGGTCACCCACTTAACTACTAATCCGGCCCTTAGTGGCTTATTTAGGGGAGAGCAGACGGGATCCCAAGTTCTCCACTAGGTATGGTCGTACGTGACGCATGTGGTTGTAATGAAGTTTATATTTGACCGGCCAGATGCGGTGAAAGGTTCTCCATGAAGGGCCCCCTCTCCCCTTCCACAGGTGTCTGCTTCAGCGCAACCATCTTGCATCCAAAGACCAAAGAGTCAACCACATCAATCCTCTTGCACCAAGCCAGGCTTCCCTCCGTCCCATTCACCGTCCTTCTCTCCCACCACACCTCTCTTTCCCCCTTGTGACATGTCTTCTGGATTTAAATTCTCGATGAATATTGATACACAAAGAACCACCCTTTAGGGGGACGCGTGAGAGAAAAGGTGACCGAGAGCCTTCTCATCATGGGAATCAGTCCTGGATTCTCTGTAGTGGACAGGGGAGTCGTGAGAAGTAGAATGACGCAAGCGTTCAAGTCGTATCCTTTTTTTTTTTTTTTTCTCCCCCCATTATTTTGTTACGAACAGAATCAGGTCATGTGAGGTCAGATGTTCAGTACTTAGTATCGTTACTATTATAACAAGGAAGGCAGCTTCAAAGACAGAGGAAGCGGTAAGTAAGTCTGTCTTTAACGCCCCCTTGAAGTAGCACAGAGATACTTGCCGAGTTGTTATGGCTCATGACACTGCGTCAGCCACAATCGCAAACATGACTGGTGGACGAGGTGCGTCAAGCTGTCACTTTTGCACCATTTCAAGACGATATGGATTGTTTGATTACTCACAAATACAAGCGAGCTCTGAAGATGTGTATTAGTGGTCTGTGTTCTTGTAAGATGGCGTCCTCCGGTCATCAAGGCGAAACGCTTCGCACATCTCGACATGTATGGTGTGGGTTGGAGCAGTCGGGACTCTGCATCAGAGGATAGTGATGAACGTGACGTGACGACTGCGTTATGGTGAGGTATCCCTCACCTAGGCTCTCCCAATCAATGAGGCTTATTCACAACCACCTCTCCAGAAAGTTCAACCCATCCAGCTGCGCCGGCCCGCCCGCCGGAGTCTGCGCCCGAACCTGCGGATCCAAGATAAGCCCAAGATCATCAATGGCATTCCCCCTTCCCAGTTCGTCGACAGGAGATTAAAGTACTGGTCTTCGAAAGAGCTCGGCTCGGGCTGCTGAAAAGGCTCGGTGCCTGCCGTCGACGCCAAAAGACCCGCCGCATTGCTGGACTCCCTAGAGACATCGGCCGACGGTCTGGCCGTGTTGTTGGTCTTGTCGTCATGAGTAGTGGTGTCACCGCCGAGACGTCTCGCTATCGACTCGTCGAGGTATTGCAAAAAGAGGTCGAGAACGTTGTTGTTGATGCGCCAGGACTTTTGCACCTCCTTCAGCCCCAGGAGACAGACCTGAGCACGGTTTTCTGCGAGCCTCCTGCCGACGCCGTCGGCCGTCTTGAGGCTGATGGCGTGGATACAGAGCGCGGCGAACAGGCTGGTGATGAGGTGCATCTGACCGTACTAATATCGAGTGTCAGCTTTGCTTTACTGTGACTCAATCACGACTGCTGGGAACTTGGTCTTGGGCTACGTGTAATCTTTACCTGTAAGGTCTTCTTGTCGAGCATGTCTTCTGCGATCCTACTGACCTGACATGCCGCGCCTAGAGCTGCCTTTGTATCCTGTCCATTGTGCCGCAGAAATCCATTGCGATGTATCAGGATGCGCAGGTGGTTGTACGCCAGATGGACGAGGCAGGTCCACACCGAAGGGTTGTCCTCGCCCGAGACCCTCCTCAGTTCGACGGGGAGACTGTCTTTCCACTCCTCTAGTGACGTCTGCAGGTGCACGACTTCTTCCTGTGCCGCTGGGGTCCTGCCCGGGATGAAGTGGTTGTCGATGATCCTGCCGAGCAGCCGCGCCAGCTCGACCATCTTGACGGGATAGATCAGGTGCTCTGCTGCTGGGGAGCCGAGCGCCGTGAGCGGACTGTCGTCCTCATCATGCTGCAGATCAGCGCTGGTCAGGGGCTCGATGTCGCAGTCCTCGTCCCCTGATCCTCATGGGCAGGCCCAGCGACGCGGCCGACTGCCTCTCGCGGACATAGACGGACCACCATATCCTCCTGCGGACCCGCGCCATCCTCGGGTCTCTGGTGGTGAGCTTGGTCGACCGGTGCAGCCCACACGTCTCGGCCAGGGCGACGACCACGCCCAGCCAGTACCGCACGTCCCTCACATCGGACGACCCGCCGCGCCAGAAGCTCATGAGGAACAGGCCCTGGATGAGTGTGATCTGGTCCCTCTCCCAGTCTGCGTGGAACAACAGCCGAGCTCGGGTGTACAGGAGCGACTTGGCCTCGGAACGGTCCCGGAAGCCCATGGCCACGATGGCCTCCTCCTCACACCACGTCGCGCCGATGAAGAGCATGGCCTGGAAGAGCAAGGGCGAGATGTCCATGGTCGTGAGGCGTCGAGCGATGCTGGGACGGTCCAGGACGGGAAAACAGGGGTGAAACCATCTGAAGTAGGCGTGGATGACGGGCAGACAGGTCTGTAGGCTTGGAAACGTGAGAGCGCCCTCGTCTCTGAGGTAGCGCTCGGTTCCCTTGCTGAGGTGGATGACGCCTGCTGAGGGCGACGACGAGGAGGAGGGGGAGGGATGTTGTTGTTGGTGGCTGTTGGACTGAGGCGTTGCTAGAGCCGTGTTGATGGGGAAAGAGAGGCGGCCCTTGTCAGCGCTGGGCTGTGATCCTGGTCTCCTCGACGGCACCAGCGTGAGGAAGTTCGACTCCCCAAAGAACAGACTGCCGCCCCCTGTCGAGGACGAGGAGGAGGCACCGGCGACTGACGAGCCTGTCATCACCACACCTGGCGTTCCTGGTCCTGACGACGGCGGTGCTGTGGGGGATTCTGGTGGTCTCTTGCCAGGGGTCCGCGGCCCTCTCCTCCTTGTCGTCCTTCGCACCACCACAGACTCTGGACTGGCCAACGACTGAGGAGGGCGTGACGAGGGGGACTCATCATTGACGCTGCTGTTCTGGCGCGGCTTTCGCGGGTATCTGCCCCTCTTGGAGGGCAGGATGACACACTCGGCCTGGGCGGTGTCGCAGTTGGAGCACGGGTGTTTCTGCATCACATCGCAGCGCACGCGGCGGAGGTTGCACTCTCTACAGGCATGTTTGGCCCGGGAGCGCTTGTGGCTGGCGTTCATGACGTCGAATGAGGGCTCTCGGGAGGTTGGGAGTCTTGTGGTCCAAGGTAAATTGTTGGCGACGACATGAGGTCTCTTTCCTGAATTGGGCGCGATGAAGATGTCATAGTGCCATGGCCCGCCGTTCCTGGTCGTGTTGCTGTGCTACAAATGACAATCTGGCGAGAAATTTCAACCGAGAATAATAGGAGAACTAATGATTAGATATACATACAAGAGGAAAAGAGGAGAAAAAAAAAAAAAGACAAAAATAATTCCACCAAGCAAGTACCAGTAGAGAGGACCGCCGCTTGATTACTGTGGCATTCGCTGCCGAGAGCGGCTCACAGTGGACGGTTTCTTCCCCCGAATCGGCCCCTCAGCTCGGCCACCGCAGCGCCCGTCCCTCGGCTTACACTCGCCAACTAATCAACTACTTACCAATCCTCCCCGTGACCATCTTTGATATTATTTCCACCCCCACCTCTCCTTCTCCAAAAATCCCAAGGCACTGTCAGTTCGTGGCAGCAGAGAAAAGAGATGACAGGAACAATACAGGAAGAAATTCTGTCAAACGGACACATCTTAGAACCACAACCACCTCTACCACCTCAGGCAGAACAGGGCATCGACAACGACGACGACGACGACGACCACGCACCAGCCACAGAAGCAGCGGAAGTCGAAAGTATCATCGACAGCATCAAGGAGGCGTCCTCTTCTGCTGCAGCCGCCGGAGAAGCTACTACCCCTACGTCACCGCTGCCGCCTAGGACGGGCTCTTCGCCCCCACAGCAGCACCAACAGCAGCAGCTGGACGACGAGTTTGACGAGGGCGCATACTGGGACCTACCGAGCATGGCACCTCTCAGCGCAGCCTCTGCGGTTAGTATTACATGATATCTGATGAGTGGACTCTGCTTGACTGCGAGTGTAACATGCTTGGCCGAGGCCATGGAAGAAAAGCAATCAAAGAAGGACGGCATGAACAGTACAGTGCTGACAAAATTCCAGGCCGCAGTGGCACGTCTGCGCGCCTACAGACCACCGCCGTTCCCTCTGTGGGACAAGCTCCCTCTCAGCCGGAGGGCGGCCGTCCTCATCCTGCTCTACGCCGACAGGAAGGGGAACCTGCGAGTGGTCCTCACCATGCGCGCAGCCACCCTGAGGAGCTTCTCTGGTTCGTGATTTTATATCCTCTCTTTGGCACTGAGGCCGTCGTTGTGCTGACGATACCTATCAAACATGATAAATTAGGCCATGCGGCATTCCCAGGAGGCAAGGCTGATACTCTAGAAGAGACCCCATGTACGCCCTCCCTTCCTTCACGTATTATATATCATATAACAGCTAACCACTCCTTCCTTCTCCTCCCCCCCCTCTTTTCCTTTCCCCCCAAAATAGACCAGATAGCCAGACGTGAAGCCTGGGAAGAAATAGGCCTCCCTATAGACGATACCAAGATCCCCGCCCCCTTCCGCATAGAACACCTCTGCTGCCTCCCCCACTCCCTCGCCAAGACCGAGCTTGCGGTGCGCCCCTGCGTCGCCCTCCTGCACTCGGACGACCAGCCTGGCCCACAGCAGCAGCAGCAGCAGCAGCCCTCGCCCACCGTCGACGAGAGCCTGATGCCGCGTCTCGACCCCAAGGAGGTTGCAGCCGTCTTCTCTGGGCCCCTGCACAACTTCCTGCTGGCCGAGGACGAGGTTCTGCCGGCGGACAGGGAGAAGGGTGTCAAGCTGCCTCCTGGGAAGTGGTACGAAGGGAAGTGGATCGAGTTCAAGAGCGTGCCCTGGCGGGCGCACTACTTTTATGTCCCCGTCGTCCACCAGCGCGTGACGAAGCCCAAGGAGCGCGAGGACGGGCTGGCTGCCCTGGCGGAGACCGTGGAGGAGCAGGAGGATGACGGGCGGTACATGGTGTGGGGGATGACGGGGAGGATGCTGGTCGACACGGCGAGAGTCGCGTATGGGGAGGAGCCCGAGTTTGAGCATAACAAGCACTACGGTGATGAGGCGCTGCTGGAGAAGCTGGCGGGCGCGGGGGAGACTGTATGAGAAGAAGCGCAGGCCGGAGGTGATGGTGGCGCCCGAGGAGGTGAAGAAGGCCAAGGACGGGAGTAAGATGTGATTTTTTCTTTCTTTCTTTTTCTTCTTTCCTCCACTGTAGGCGGATAGATGTTGCCCTAGATGTTTGCTAGATGGCTGGCTATGCTTGGGGATACTCTTGACATAGATGGCATAGATGCTGGATTAGATGTTTGTCATCCAGATCAGGAGAGTGAAGAGGAAACATTGTATGTAGACTGCACCAAAAACAAGCCCCCAATTTCAACCTCAACAATAACAACAGACCTGCTGAACTTGCTGAACCTCGTTATATCCTTGATGACTGACATTCTTGCACCAGAGAATGGAGAGAAACATATTGCTTGCTGTCATCACGATCTTCCTCTCTCTCTCTCTCTCTCTAATGGCACTGCGTCTCCCTCGTAACCGAAGTCTGGTCTCCAAAGGTCAGATAGCCAAAGAAGGCCCCCAGCGTCACCGCCACCATCACCCATCCGTTATAAGTCATGAATACCAGCCTGAAGTCTCATCAGCATCTCAGCCCCCGCTTGCCTCCGCACTGTCACGGGGACAAAAAAGAGGAGAAGAAGAATACCTACATCAACATGAACGCATAAAAGGTCTGTGCCGCATACAGGACCGCCTTGACCACGCGCACCCGCTGGTTCACCTGCGCCTTGTTCTGCCCTGTCGCCCACGCCAGCGGCGTCGTCTCAGTACTCGTGTCGCCTCGGGTTTCTCGGTAAGCTTCTTTTGCGAATAGCAACAGAACGCAACGTGATGTGATAGGGGGCAGGGGGTGGCCTGAAACGTGGAACGAGGCGGGGAACGGGGCGCCATCTTGGGTCATGTATATGCTCTCTACAAGTGTAGATAAGGTGCACTTGCGTGTCGGGTTCGGAGGAAGAGAGAGTTGTACGTGTTCGTGTGTGTGACGAGGTTACGAGCGAAGAGAGGAGGACTCACTCGGAACAGACTCCATCCTCTTGTTCATGACAATCTCGTACCGCCTCGTGCCGGCGCGCAGGGCCTCGTAGCCCATTCCAATCAGGACGACGGCGAGGAGGGAGAAGATCAGGCCCGCGGTGGACCGGATGTGCCAGGACTCGAAGACGATGCAGAGGTTGGTCGTATCCCAGGTGAAGTGCATCTATAAGGAAAAGAGAAGGAACCAGGTTGTCCCACGTCGTCAGCATTATCCTTTGTCGAGTTGGGTTGAAATGTAGAAGGGAAAAGACGAGGAGGAGGAGGAGGAGGAGGAGGAGGAGGAGGGAGAAGGAGGGGCGCTTCTTCCTTACGTCCATACGGCACATGGCGGGCATGTCGTGGCCGCCGTGGCCGGGCATGTCCATATCGCCGTGGTCCATCATGTGGTGTACGTGATCCATCGTGTCGCTGCGCGTCGGTGTCGCTGTGGTCGAGAGGGAGGTGGAGGGTAGCTCAATCAATGTGCTATGTCGACAACTGATGAGACAACACAAGACGAAACGCTTTGCAAAGAAAACAAATGGGAACCGAATAGAAGAAAGAGAGGCAGATTGACTGGGAATAATAGCAAAGAAGTACGAAACGCTTCACGTCTTGGGGGCCAGCTATAAAGGGAGGGACAGTCAAGCTGACAGCAGCGCCGCTGGTAGTGGTGGTAGGTCGTGGTGGAGACCTCCAGGCACACCGGCCTGTAATTTGCTCAAACTTGCGCAAGGCTATGGTGGGGGGCGGTGGTGTGGAGTGCTGCAGGTGTGTGCTGCTGGCGTGGCTTCTGACGTTGTGCCATGGGCGCTGTGGTACCACTTTCCATAGGGGGCTTTACAACCCGCGAGATGCTAAGTAAGCACCTTGCCAGGGGCTCATCTTAGCGGGTGGGTGGTACGGACGTACTGCAGAGTGCACTGCAGAGTGCACTGCAGTAGGCCGGACCTCTGGGCGTACAGGTGTGCTGCGGATTTACGGGAGACACTGACAGGCGCTGGAGCGATGACGAATATGACGCTAATGATATTTACATACGTTCAAGAACGCCTTCAATGGTAACAGGAGACGTCTTGCAGTGGGCAAAGAAATAGAAAAAAAAGTAATTCATCGAGATATGGTATGGTATCTGTATAAAAAGTCTATGCGTGGTGATTCCCAGAATACATGATACAGAAAACACACATCCTACCTACATCCTTGTCTCTTCTCGTCGCTTGCTGTTGCTTTCTTTTATTTATTGGCGTTGTCTTTTTTATGTCTCGGCAAACACGTAGGACGTCTTGCTCTCCGCCACAGGCACCTCCATGGCCGCCTCCTCCAGCTCCTTTCCGTCCACCCTGATACCAGCAGTCATCACCTCGCCCGGCAGCACGGGGCCGACGCCCTTGGGGGTGCCGGTGATGATGATGTCGCCCTCCTCGAGCGTCATGACCTTGGAGATGTCGCTCAGCACGCGGGGGATCTGGAACAGGAACAGGTTGGTCGAGTCATCCTGGCGGGTCTCGCCGTTCACCTTGAGCCAGATCTCAATGTTGTGCGGGTCTGGGATCTTGGACTTGGGGATCACCTTGCTGACGGGCAGGAAGGTGTCGAACCCCTTGGAGATGTCCCAGGGCAGGCCCTTCTTCTTGGCCTCCTCCTGGATGTTGCGCGCCGTCATGTCAATTGACAGCGCATAGCCTTTTGAGTGGGTGGTATCTCGTGGTCAGTACTTTGCAATGCAACTAAAACAGTGATGATGGCGACGAATAGATTGATAGGCGAGAGCAAGGAAGAGAGAATGAGGGGAGGGAAGACTCACTGTCAATGGCATCGAAAGCGGCCTTCTCGTCCGACGCATCGAGGTCGGTGACCTTCTTGCCCATTATAAGGGCCAGCTCGATCTCATAGTGCAGGTTCACGCCCTTGGGCGCGATGACGGGGCCCTCACCGGGCTGCAGAAGTGTGGTGGGGGCTTGAGGAAGAAGAAAGGCTGTTTGGGCCTCACGTTGTTGAGCTCCTTCACATGGTCCCTGTTGCGAGAAAAGAACACCTGTCAGTATTGTTTCGTGTGTGTGTGTGTGTGGGCGTGGCAGGTAGAGAGAACGCCCTTCATTGATAGGACAGACAGCTCTTCTTCCTGCTGAGCTATTTTTCTTGGAAAGGGAGCTCAAGGAACAAGCTTCTCGCACTCACGCGTAGTTGCGGCCGATGCAGACAATCTTGCTGGGTCTCTTAACAGTAGCCATGGTGGACAGTGCTCTTCGGAATGCGTTCATCTTTTCTCAAAAAACCAACCGGAGGGGCTGTCGCAAAAGTCAGCGTCTTGAGTTGAGTGTTTTATATATGAACGACTTGACTGAGCTCCTCTAACTGCTTGCTTCGGCGCTTGGTCGGCAAATCCGGCTGAGGAGGTTCGGTGGTTTCGTAAACCCGCTGCTGGGCCTCTGTCGCACTCCTGCGACCAGCTCGGCGCGCAGAAGAGAGCTCCGGGGGCGCAACGCGGAGGGGTCGTCCACATCCCGCACTACCATGCCAGAAGTGTGCCTTGCCCTTGCAAATAACCTACCTAATTCTTGCTGGTTGAATATTGAACCGGGGGTCTCCCTTTAACGAATTGGTGGTGGATGCTTTTCTGTGTGTGTGTGTGTGTGTGTGAGAGACCAAAGGGAGACAGCGTGTGTGTAGAGGCAAGATTGCGTCTGAAACCCCGGTTCGGGGCCCCAAATTATCTCTTGCGGCACACAGTGGACCTCCCCGCCCGCCGGCCTCGCAAGCCCTCGGCGTGCTCTTATGGGCCCTTGAGACGCATCAGCTACTTCTGTAGACGATCTTGCCCTGGCGAGCCGTGGTGGTCGGATTTCAAATGTAGCGATGCTGTCTTGATGCCGCTGCTTTTTAGATGCAATCATGCCCGCTGTGATGTTATTGCGGCCCACAGGACATAGCCACCCCCTCCCCATCACCGACTGGCTGGACTTCTGTTGAGGAAGTACATCATCATGTGATGGCTTGCAGGACGCAGAAAACCGGGTCTGACGAGGCACCAGTCGTGGACGCGACTCTGTTTTCTTTGCAGATGTATGTTGTCCTTGAATCACAGCGACATCCTCTGGGACTTCACGAGCCGTGCAGATCAACCGCTCATACTACCTCTTGTTGTACATTTTGTGCCAGCTCCTTCTCTTCTCTTTGTTGCTCGCCTCTCGGGTGGCTGCATCCTTTTCGGGAACCTCATGCGCTCAGCAAGACAATTCGTTGTCTCCTTTCATACGAAGACGGAAGGAGTGAGTGGTGCTGCTGCGCACGTTCTCATCCACACTCACACCTGATGTGGTTATGCGAGCGGAGTCGGCGACGGAGATGGCGAGATGCTGGCACCAGCTTCGAGTATAGGCAACTGGTGGTACCTGGAGTTAAATGACCAGCATGTACGCCACTTCGTCTGATGTCTCGTACAGCTCTTTTGTTCCACCACTTAACGCCCAGGTTCGCGTCGCAGGGAGCCGAGAGAGAGCGAGAGAGAGGGCGCGCGACTCAGCAGTAGTACGCGATGTGGGCGAGCGTGGGAGAACCGTCAGACAGGGCTCCGGAGTCGCTCCCCTGGGCGGCAAGATTCCCCCTGAGACCTGCCATCTAGTACGCCCAGGAGCTTCGTCATCGGAATGATCGTCTTGGATGGTGTCAATGTCATAACGAGATTTCCACTGTCTGGAAGATGAAGTTATCGCCCCCAGAAAACGCTTCCAACCCAGCGAGCGCCATTGAGAGACTTGGAAGCCACCTGAAGAGGGAGTCGTCGATCCGAGTGAGGGCATGGTTGAGAGAGATTGGGCTTATGCAAATTGCCTGGCAAGAGTCCAGGTGGGTCGTGTGGCCTTGGAGACGATATATCTGACAAGGTCAGGGTGGTTGCTGCGGCCAGCAATGCTCTGTTGGGCATTGATGTGTGCTGAAGTATGGAAAAGACCATCTCAACTGGCAATGTGGCCTTTGGAAGAAGACCTCTGTTTTGGTCCGTTTGGGGAAGAGGGCTGGGTTGGTAGTTGATTCCTGCCACACTGCCCGGGTGCATCTTCCACACTTTCCCGAATTCCCGGGACTCGTTTCAACAACAATGAATGGGCTGACGGCTGCAGAGGTACACAAATGGCTTCCTTTCATCCATTGTCAGGAGTCATCTTTATGCAGGCCGTTTGCTGCTTTTAGAACTTGAAAACTCTATTCAAGCTCATGCCATGGAGAATATGCAAGGCAGGATAGCATGATTTGACCAGAGTGATCGGTCGATCCTCTTGGGAAACCCTCTCTTTGGGCAGAATAGCCCTGCCAGGCTTGCCAAGAGTTGTCATCATGTATATGTAACAACCCCGGCACACCTGGGTGCTGCATGTACTACATGGTAACATTATTACTATAGCATAGTAATATGATGTACCTTGTGTGTTTCTTGTGTGCAAGGCAGAAAGTGTTTGTCAGAAGGTCCCCTGCCCAGCCTGCCACTGGAATCTGGGGAAAAAGCAAGTCCTGCTTTCCCCCACAGCCGCTAATCAAATTTCCCCACAGAGAACACTCGCAACCCTGAAGGATGTTGCCTCCTTGCCAGAAGAGAGATTCCTCTTCTAAGCAGCAGCAGCAGCAGCAGCAGCAGCAGCAGCAAGTCTTTTTCCCGACAGGAGCCTGAGAGCACATCATACCTCTTCCGACCACCCTTCTTCTTACCTCCTCCTCGGTAAACAGTCACTCTGATCACACCACCCACCATCACTGGTCACCCACCGTCATCTTTCAGCCAGTCTCTCCACCTCTGCGAGTGCTACATCATTCCTCACTTCTGTGGGGTCTTGATTGAATACCCGAGCACCCTCCTCTGTGGTGCCCAATCCTCTCCACCGTCACATCCCAAGGTCTCTTCTTCTTCCTCAATCTCCTGTATCGCGATCGCATCAGCCTCCTGTCTAAGATGGAGTCACTACAGCTAGCACAGATGCTGGCTGACATATCAGACCTCAGCGCAGCAGTAAGTACATCACACGCACCTCCCTCCTCCAGAGCTAGCTAGACAGAACAGGATGAGGGCATCCTCATCTCAAGCATACCTGTCAACCATGTCTCAGAGAGCTGACCACAGACCACCATCACCACACTGCAGGACCAGAAAGCTGCCAAAGGACTACTCAACGCGAACAAGACCCTCCCCACAAACCCTCAACACCCACAGCAGGCCCATCTCCAGCCACCTGCACCCACACAGACACCCACACCTGCTGGCGCACATCGGCTGTCCGCCCCTGGTTCTGGGAACCGTTTCGACAAGTTTGGTCGCAAGATCCTCACGCCTCCGGCCATGTCGCGCTCCAACTCGACCGGCCCATCGTCACAAGTCCCGTCCATCCCCGGCACACCACGCGAGGGCGATGATGATGTACACCAGGCCAGCACGCTGATGACGCTGTACGAGATTCGCAACAGGCTCAAGCAGCAGGACAGCACCGGGCTGAAGAAGGCGCGCGAGCAGATCGACGCGCTGATCGCCAAGAACAAGCAGCAGCAGCAACAACAACAGCAGCAGCAGCAGAAGCAGGGAGGACCCCAGGCTGACGGACAGAAGACGGAACGACCGCGTCCGATCTCGAGGACATACACATACCCCAGGGGCGAACCGACATCAAGTACGAGCGAGACGAAATAAACCCAACCACCCCCCCAACCTTCTCCTCCCGCCTCCCTTGCCCGAGACGCGACGCGGCGCTAGGGGCATCTTGGGCTTCTAGCCCTGGCGCACTGGCGACACTGCTGTTATAAAAGATGGATAATGGGAGATGCGGCGTTCTGGGTTAGGAAAAGCCTCTCTCTCTCTCTCTCTATCAACGAAGAAGAAAAAGAAAAGAAAGAGGCGCGAACACGACATGATATGAAGACAAGCCAGAGGAGCTCTCTGAACGGTATGAAATGGGTTCATGGAACCATCACGACTTGTACAATTCTCTTTTGTTTTGGAATGCCACGGCTGGCATGTATTGTAAGATAGAAGATGGTGCGAACAGCCATAGGCTCATGACTGCAGTGCATATTGCTCCCCAAAACGATGAATCTGCATGTTACTTTTTTGCCTTGTTGGTCGCACGAGCGCGCGCCAACAGCGATTGGTGAGAAGCAGAAGGGGTCCGAGGCACGGCTTGCATGAGTGTGTATCTTAGCGAGCAACGGCGAAATTAATTAAATACCCCCTGATCAGGACTCTCTCTCTGTTGAGGATACTAGACTTTTTTCCCCTCCTATTCTACCCCTCCTCTCACTTTTTCCCTCTTTCTCATCAGTGGGCATGAACTTGTTCCCCCTTTCCTCTCCGACATATGATCGCTGGTGCTGCTACGCCGCCTAACAACAGTAAGTGAAGTCATTGTACAGACGTACTTAGTAGTACCATGTACACACAGTAATTGGCAAGGATGCCCAGGCGGTCCGGCTCCGGCGGGGGCCCACTGGAATTTGACGGCTGGCTGGTCCCAATTGATCCATTGATCCATTGAAATGCAGCAGATGCACCACCGCCTACAGTGCAAGGCCCAGCAGCGCGTCTCTCAAATTTCGAGCTCCGACGTCACAAGGACCTTTTTCCCTATTTCTGGTCCCCACCCCTTCCCCCTTCAGGACAATCCTCTTAGTTATTGTCGACAACAGAGCCAGCCAGTCTACACCTTCCCAGAACGTCGCCCCCAAAGATGGCGACCGGTGTGGATGCTAAGCTCCTCAAGAGCACCAGATTCCCTCCCGAGTTCAGCCAGAAGGTCGACATGACCAAGGTCAACCTGCAGGTCATGAAGAAGTGGGTGTCTGCTTGTGTTCTCTTGCCCCCTCCCCCTTTGCCCCGCCCTCTCTCGACGCGTTTCTCTTGTTTGCCCGTTTCCCCCTCTTCTCCCCTTCTTCTCTACTGACGCGCAAATCGTGCCTCTAGATGGATTGCAGGCAAGATCTCAGAGATCCTGGGCAGTGAGGATGATGTCGTGATTGAACTGTGCTTCAATCTGATCGAGGGTTCTCGCTTCGTGAGTCCCCCACCCCCTTTTCACCGGTCGTGTTCGAGACTGGCCTTTCGTTTGCGACACCTGGCTAACTACCACAGCCCGACATCAAATCACTACAGATCCAGCTGACTGGGTTCCTCGACAAGGACACGGCCCCCTTCTGCAAAGAGCTGTGGAACCTCTGCCTGAGCGCCCAGACGAGCCCGCAGGGCGTCCCCAAGGAGCTGCTGGAGGCCAAGAAGATGGAGCTCATACAGGAGAAGATCGAGGCCGACAAGGCAGCCGAGGAGGCGCGTAAGAGACGGGAGGAGCTGGAGCAGCGGCGGGCCCCAGGCGGCCGCATGGACAGCTACCGTGGTGGCCGGGGCGGCGACCGGGGCGACACATATGGCGGTCGTGGTCGCGGTTTTGATCGGGCAGGTCGCAGCCCGTCCCGCTCACCGCCGCCCAGCCGACGCGGCCGCGACTCCTACCGAGGTGCTCCCCGAGGCCGAGACTTGTACGTGCCTGGTGGTGGTGGTGACAGGCACGCGGCCCGGCGCAGCGACGATAACAGACGACGCAGGTCGCCCAGCCGGTCGTCTTCATTGGGCTCATCCCGGTCCCGCTCCCGCTCACGTTCTCGCTCGCGCTCAGCGAGCCCTGGAGGCGGTGGTAGTGGTCGTCGTCGGCGCCGATCCCGCCACGGCGTACGCAAGAGATCTCGATCTCCCTTCCCTCGAGAGAACAACTACCGTCCCACCCGCCGGCGGTCGCCCTCGGCCGACCGGGAGTCCCCTGCGCCTAAGCGCCGCCGTTACTCTTCGTCGCGGAGCCGCTCAGCCGACAGGCGGAGGCGCGCCCGATCACGGTCGTCATCGCGCTCTGTGTCGCGGTCGCGGAGCTCCCCGCCGCGGAGGAGACGTCCCAGCAGGAGCAGGAGCCGCAGCCGAGATGCAGGTCGAGGTCGGGGCAGACGTGGACTAAGCCGTAGCAGGTCACCATCCGAACCACCGCGTGACTCCCGGCGCCTATCACGCTACCGAAGCAGAAGCTCGAGCCGCGGCGGACGAGGACGAGGACGAGGAGGAGAACAACGAGGAGGAGGAGGAGGAAGAGGAGGAGGAGGTGGTGGTGGTGGTGATGGAGGAAGAAGACGAGGAAACAGGCACTCGCCAAGACATAACACATCCTCCATCTCATCTCAAGACCGTTCACGAGACAATACGGCTGATGTTTCCGATCACGAAGGCAGAAGAACCAACAGACCCAGATCCAAGTCGCCCGCCGGACGTACCGAGCCTGGGCCGACCGCGAACGATGCCTCATCGAAGGTACGCTAGTCTCCTTGACTGGGACACACACACACATTTTGAAAGTTGGGAAGGGGGACAAAAAAACAAGAAGAAAAAAAACAATTCATCATCGTCATCATCATCATCTTTTTCAAGCTGTCATGCAAAGAGACCAACCTACTGACTAGGCCTTGATTTTCTTCCCTCGTACAACTCCAGCCCTTACAGGGGACTAGTGTGCAGCAAAAGGCGAATGAGCTGCGGGAGAAAGAGCTCAGGGAGAGGCTCATCAGGATGAGGAGGTCGTCCAAGACGGGCTCAGGCAGTAATAACGTCTGATGGAGGCCCCATGTCTTGTTTTTACTGATTGACCGATCATTCTGTGCAGGCCTTGTTTTGTTTTTTGCTTTGGACCTCCTCCCAACTCCTCTCAAGGGGTACCCATCCTGGATATGAGACCGCTCTCCACAGTTTCTCATGTCTTGGTGTATCTGCATAATTCATGAGGTTTTTGTTTGCCTCATAAATGCAGTGCAAATGCAGCCTTTGGCTTGTACTCTTCTGGGTATGCTAGAATGCAACAAAAAAATAAAAGAAATAGACTTGGTATACTACCTGAAGATTTTGTTGACTAATCCCAGAATAATGTTGTTGATGTTGTATAGTTGAGTCATATCTAGAGTCTATATGTCCAGTAGCCAGCAGCAGCAACTCATGATACTGCCCAGATCATCTTGAAGCAATCATCACTCCCATTGCTCTTCGTGCACGTGCCACCGCGCTAACAGTTCCCCCTGCCGTGGCCCGTTACACTACGACCACCAGGCAAGAGCCCCTCGGTCGAAGATGCGCCTGCCCAGAAGATCATCACGCTCAAGATCTCGCCTCAGAAACTGGCGACCATCACCATCCCAGCCGTGCCTTTTTTCCTCTTCTTCCTCTCCTCCCCTCCTCTACCGGCGCCCAACCCTCCCACCCGAACCTCCTCCTCACCACAGACCCATGCCTCGACCCAAGCCAAGTCAATAACAGCCCTTTGTCTTTGCCGCGACCGTTCGGTACAGAAAACCGGCTGCGAACAAGAACACCGTAGGCTCCAAGTCTCGCGCCGGCCGTTCATCTGCTCCGGGCCCTCCTCGCGGGGCTTTCTCGGCTTTCACTCAAGCATTCAGACTTTCGACTATTTCTGAAAGCAGCAAGAGCACAGCGACACCGGATAGTTCCAAAGATTCGACCGAGGAGCGTCAAGATGACCGAGAACGCGGGTCCCAACAACAAGCAGCCTGCTGCTGGCGGCGCGGCGAATGGCGAGGGAGGTGTGCCGTTTTACGAGTCGCAGCGGAAGCACCTCAAGGACCTGCTGGAGAAGCGGCGCAAGCTTGCTGAGAAGCTGGTGAGCAGACTGGTCTCTTTGTTGCTCGTTGTTGTCGCCGGCTCTCTATCACCCCAAGCTGTGTACTCAGGTACTAACCCAAGTCTTCTCCCACCCTATCTTAGCAACGCGATGAGGAGACCATCGAGCAGAAGGAGTCCGAGTACCTCGAGTCCACCCCCTTCGGCAACATCCTGACCGGGTTCGACAACTATACCAAGGGCACCACCCAGGCCGCGGCCGCCCAGCGGCGCAAGACGGGCACGACCGACCAACACCGCGTCTTCTCGCGCTCCAGCATCTCGTACAACCCCAACGCCGCCGTGTCCGACTCGTCGGCCACCACGCCCGGCTCCAGCCACGCCCCTACTCCTGTCAGCAGCACTTTTGGCGGCAACGGCACCAACCATGCCACCCCCACGAGCGCAGGTGCCGGAGCTGGGCGTGCCCTCCCTATCGGCCGAGATCGCAAGAAGAAGAACGTTGTGAGCGCGGACACTGGTGACAGCGAGAGTGATGCCAAGGATGTCAAGAAGGTGCGCACCAACTTTGGTGCCTCACGGAAATGAAGAAGAAAAAACGTCGAGTCTGTCACACGACCAGCCCGATTACTCTTACGGCTACTATCTCTGTATTGTCTGTCTTTCTTTTTTTTTTTTTTTTTTCCGGTGTTTGTCTTGCTCAACGAGACATCTTGAACCTTTTGAAGCACGGCGTTGGGGAACGGAAACAAATGGCTACAACAGAGGGAAGGGAAGAACATTGTGTGTTGCCTCAGGGCAGAGGGCGAAGTCTATCTTAGTGGTGGAACTTTGGAAGACCGGGTGGGATCTCCTTGTAATATCCTGTTTCTTGGTGCTCTGATGGGAGTCTACACATACACAGTCTTGTCTTTGGCGATCCCAGCATTCGCCAAGTACTATCTTGTGTTCTGTGGTATGGAGGAGGATTGGGATATCCTCCCACCTACTTAGTTACGTGTAGTATCTGCAGCAAGGGTTGGAAGATCTTTGTTTGTCCTCCTCCTCTTCTTCTTCCTTGTTACAATATTACCCCACCATTTACATCGAGAATTGGCAATACGATACATATATAGTATATCACTTGATCACCAGGCAGGGGGCCGGGCGGGGGAAAGGAGGTGTATGTTTGAGATGGACAGTGCGTCTTTGTACAACATGCAGCATGTCTTGTCCTGGCGGAGTAAGAGAGAAAGAGGAGGGAGAGATACGTCACCTCTGTAAGGCTCTGTGCAAGACAAGATACAACAATGCTAAACGTAAGACTTAACTCAGTCCGCAGAAAATAAGAAAGGCTGCTCCGGTGGAACTGGCGCTATCAGGGGAAACCCCTCATTCTCAAGAGGGGAAAGCGCTACATAAGTACGTAGGAGAGGAGGAAGGAGGAAGAGGAGGAGGAGGGGGAAAGCCGTCAGGGTACTTACTTGGCTAGCAACCACAGCATCTGGGCAGGCGACTTGGGTGCCGTTCTCGTCAATCAAAAGATCATTGAGCGCTCATCTAAAGTGAGGGGACGAGAGGAGGGGCAGCTCGGGAGGGGTAATTTAGCAGCAAAAAGATGCTTACTGCAGGCGCCCGGCCCGTTGCGGGGTTTCAGTAGCCACCGACCAACCAACCAACCACCGAAGCAGCAGCAGCAGCAGCAGCAGCAGCAGTAAAGAGACAAGGTGCAAGACACGCTGGAGTGTGAGCACGTAAACAAAAATTGCATGATCGAATCGAGGAGAGAAAGGAGTCCAAAGGAAGGAGTCCAAGTCTTGTCTCGGGCCGATCATAGACACCCTATCCTCTTTTTAACTTTATATATTCTTCAATATTTTTTTTCTTTTCCTTTCTGAGGGTAGGCAAAGTAGGAAGACAGAAAGAAAGAGGGGAAAATACTACTCTATATTTCCTTCTGATCGGAAAGGAGAGGAGGATACTTTGTACAACCTGGCCACTTGACACACACGAGAGAAAGAGAAGAGGAGACGACAAAACGGGTTCTGGACGCTCTATCATTGCCCTCTCCTTTCCCCCTCCTCCGTCACCCCTCTTCCCTGCCAGGACCTACCTTTTGGATTTCTTTGATCCCCGCCCCCTCTCCTCTCTCCTCCTCTTGTCTTGTCTCCTGAGTCAAGGTATCTCACCACTTACTTCACTTGACTCTTCGAGTTGACACCCACAGGCTGTGCTGTGCTGTGTGTCCTGTGCCGCGTGAGCCCATCTCTGGTGGCTTTGTTCAGTCTTGTTCTGGTTTCCCTTTTCTCTTCCTCGGGAAACACCTCCAGCACTTCATGATGACCATCCGGGCTGCCAAGTTCACCCCCGAGGTGCTCCTGTCGGCACCCAGGAGAACAGCGGGCAGCCCAAGCAGCACAGGAAAGCTGATCCTGTATACGGTGCGTGTGTGAGAAGGCAGAGTCTCGGTGGTTCATTGCTCCTCCCTCCCGCTCCCCCCTCTCTGGTCTTCATCTCCTTGTGATCACATCCTACTTAGAAGAGGAGAGGACAGATCTACTACTACTGCTACTCACTGCTTCTCTAATCACGATTGGCCTCTGGCAATCCAATGCTGATCGGGATCTCCTTTCTTTCTTTCCCCGCAGACCTCGACGTACTCGTTCGCAGACCACATCAAGACAGGCCAGATCCAGGTCCTCGATGTGGACTCGGGCCAGTCCACCACTCTGTACAAGGACAACAGCTACTCTGAGCCGACATGGCTGGGCGAGAGGCAGTTTCTCTTCGTCAAGAACGGGGACAGAGGCGCCTCGACCCTCATGCTGGCGGACGTGGACAGCCCCGGAGCAGCGTGAGTGTTCTCTTCTCCTCCTCCTCCTCCTCCTCCTCCTCCTCCTCCTCCTAGACACCAAGAGTCTGTTCTTGACACCAAGGGGGCCTCCCTCTCTCTGTCTCCACAGGCCCAAAGAGATTGGCAAATTCCCTGGGGCCATCTCCAACCTCAAGGTCAAGAGCCTCAGCGACGACACAGCCGCCCTGGCGTGCTCGGCCCTGGTGACGCCCTCGGATAAGATGTACAACCCAGAGGCCGAGAAGAAGCCCTGGAGCTCTGCCAAGGTCTACACCAACCTCTTTGCCCGCCACTGGGACTCGTGGGTCACCGAGAACCGCAACGCCATCTTCTACGGCTCCCTACGCAAGTCCAAGGGGGAGCCTCCTCCTCCTCCTCTTGGGCCCTCGAGAAACCGGGCCTGATCAACGCCCTCCACCGCACAGGCCTGCAGTCTCCCGTCCCGCCCTTTGGCGGCGCTGGCGACTTCGACATCGGCCCAGCCGGCCTCGTCTTTGTGGCGCGCGACCCGGCGCTGAACCCGGCCACGCACACCAAGAGCGACCTCTACTTTGTGGCCCTCGACTCCTTCACCCAAGCGCCCCCTCCCGCGCCACAGCTCGTGCGCACGGGGGCCCTGAGGGGCTACACCGCCGCCCCCGTCTTCTCGCGCTCTGGGCGGTCCGTCGCCTTTACCCGCATGCGTGACCACCAGTACGAGAGCGACAAGACGCGGCTCCTGCTGCTCCCAGAGGTCCGCGACCTGGCCAACGTGCAGGAGTTTTACGCCACGTCCGACGGCGAGGGCGGGTGGGACCGCCGCCCCGACACCGTGCTGTGGGGACCTGGCGACGAGGAGCTGTTTGTCGTCGCCGAGGACCTGGGCCGGTCCAAGCTGTTCCGGCTCCCCTCGTCGCCCCTCGCCGCAGGGGACGTGCTGCCAGAGGTCATCTCCGACATCGAGGGCTCCATCTCGGACGTCAAGGCCCTGGGAGCCGAGGGCCAGCAGCTCCTCCTCAGCGCGAGCAGCCTCACCGACAGCTCCTTCTACACCGCCCTCGACCCTTCGTCCGGTGCCCACCGCCTGCTCTCGTCCAACTCGCGCCAGGGCAAGGCGTTCGGCCTGTCCCGCGCACAGGTCGACGAGCTCTGGTTCGGCGGCGGCGGCTCCGGCGACAACTACAAGGTGCACGCCTGGGTGCTCCGCCCTTCGGACTTTGACCCGTCGCGCAAGTACCCGCTCGCCATGCTCATCCACGGCGGGCCGCAGTCCGCCTGGGCCGACGCCTGGTCGACGCGCTGGAACCCGGCCGTCTTTGCCGAGCAGGGCTACATCGCCGTCATGCCCAACCCCACGGGCAGCACGGGCTACGGCATGAGCCTGCAGGACGGCATCCGCGACGCCTGGGGCGGCCGGCCCTACGAGGACCTCGTCAGGTGCTACGAGCACGTCGCCGCGGCCATGGGCGACGTCGTCGACCTCGACCGCGCCGTGGCCCTCGGCGCCAGCTACGGCGGCTTCATGGTCAACTGGATCCAGGGCCACGACCTCGGCCGCAAGTTCAGGGCGCTCGTGTGCCACGACGGCGTCTTCAGCACGCTCAACCAGTACGCCAGCGAGGAGCTCTTCTTCCCCATCCACGACTTTGGCGGCCAGTTCTGGGAGAACCGCGAGGGCTATGAGAGGTGGGACCCGGCGCGGTTTACGGATCAGTGGGCCACGCCACAGCTGGTGCGTTGTGTTTTTTTCTTCTTCTTCTTATTTCTTCCTTCTCTCTCTTATGTGAACGCTGACATACACACGCACGCACGCAGGTCATCCACAACGAGCTGGACTACAGACTACCCATCTCCGAAGGCCTGGCCGCCTTCAACGTGCTACAGTCTAGAGGCGTCCCTAGCAAGCTGCTCGTCTTCCCGGATGAGAACCACGTGAGTTCTTCCTCTCCCTCTCTCCCCCGACAGGGTTGACAGCTGACTGACTGACATACACAAAAGTGGGTGCTGAAACCCGAAAATTCTCTCGTCTGGCACAATGAAGTGCTGGGCTGGATCAACAAGTACTCTGGGGTAGGAGGCTCGACGGCAGGCGGGTGAAGAAGCGAGATTAAGCGGTGTTGGCAGAAGAACAAACTGAATTGCAAGGCGAGACGAGGCGAAGCAGGATTTTTCTTTTTTTTAAAAAAAAAACCGAAATGATAATGATGCCACACGAGGATAGTCACGCTTATTGCCATTGTCCGGCAATCTTGTTGCTACCAGAAAATGAAACAAGTATAGAGCGAATTTTTCGCCCATGTCAATTGCAAGTCAACACCTGTACCATCAGATCTTGAAATTGTCGTGGGACAAGGCCCCCCAAAAAAAGAGAGAGAGAGAGAGTACAACAGAGAAAAAGAAGATATCACAACCACAACTCTTCCCTCGAGTCCAGCACTCAATTCCTGTTCAGCAGTGATTGGACAATCAGTCGCAAACTGGGAACATCTGCAAGCTGTCAATCAACCCGCAGACAGCATCCCATGTCACGTCTGGAGTCAAGGCGATCCTTCGGCAGTCTTCTCGCAACGGCATCGCGGCTTGGCGAATCATTGTAGGGGGCAGATTCTTTAGCAGCTTGTCCTGGAGATACAAGGAGAACTCGAGGTCGTCGCTCCTGTTAAGGAAAGACCAGATAAAGCGACGCTGGTCCTTTGGCGGGGCCGCATCGAACCTGTGCCTGGTCTCGTCATAGTGTGTCTCGAGCTTAAGCATGCGCGTCCTGTCGCGCAGGAATCCTGGATCTCGGGCCTCAGGCTGCCCCTCCTTGGTGGCTGTTCTGTTGTTCGATGTTCCTCGTACTGGCTCGGTGTATTTCCGGCTGACAAGATGCTGCTGCTTCTGCTGCTGCTGCTGCTGCTGCTGCTGTCGAGGCAAGTCTGTGTGCTCTGGAGGGATCCTAATCTCATCGAGGAGCGGGTCCTCGACTTGTCCGACATTTGGATGTAAAGATAGCTGGTCGTCGTTTTCGGCATCATGGTCGTTGCTTGAAGAGTTTCTATCCCTGGTCAGATCTACATGGGGGCACATCTCCGCCGGAGCTGTCGTTGGTCGGTTTCTTGTGCTTTATCGCTTTGTCGTCGTGCAGCAAGGCCTTCAGGGTGCGCCATATGTCAACATAACTACTACTTTCGCTGCTAGAGCACCCGAGGGGCACCGTACTCACCCAGTCCAAGGAATCCCTCGATCTCTTCTAGGCGGAGCTGCATCTGCAGCATGTGTCCCTGCAGTGTCATGACGCCCTTTCTATGATGCTGTGCTACGTTGAAGCGGTTGCGCAGGCTCTCAAATGCGCCCTTCGGCTCCTCGGTGGTTGTTTGCAGGCTTTCACTGGTCTTTGCGGTTGCCTCGACGGTGCGCTGGAGCCTCTCGCACCTGCTCTCCAGCTTCTGGTTCATGCCCATAGACTCTTCCAGGCGGGCCTGTAGCAGGTTGTGGGCGGTCCGGATCTCCTCGTTGGTTCTCATGAGCTCTATGTATTCCTGCTGCACCTGGTCCAGGCGGCCTTCGAGCCGCGTGATAGTCTCGCGCAGGCTCGCTACATCTGTGTGTAGGGCTCGTGTGGTAGCCCTGGCGGCGAATCCGGTGACTGTCCCGACGTACAACGCCTCGTCCGCGGAGTAAGGGCCGGGCATTGTGAGAATGGGTGGGATGGTTTTGATTTCGATGGATCTGTATTTATCTGATCATAGAGGCACCCTCTCGAGGAATCGCGCCCTGGCCGAGGTGGAACAGAAAGGACGGAGGGATCATTGGTGTGACGCGACGAAGAACAGAGTCATGACAAAGGCACAAATGTATGAGTGCTATTCAAGGATGCACAGAGGTACCAAAGCACTGATGAGAGAGATGTTTTACAAATTAGGGGAGGAGGAGGCGAGAGTTTTGCGCTTCGCGACTGGAACTTGTACTTGGAGGAAAGAACCCCCTGTCTGCGCCTCTTTACAATAGGCAGGGATTCCAAGCGCTAGCACGGCGCTACTTAGTACACCAGGGCACCTGCCATTTCGCTGTTGTTACTGTTCTCTTTTGCATATGCCAGGCGACTTTTCCTCTTGGCCCTGCCACCACACAGTGCTGTGCCAACCATTGGAATCCTTGACCATTGTTACTGCCAAAAGCCGCTTCGCCTCTCAGGCCGGGCGAGGTTCCCTTCGTCAGCCCCAGCTCGCAAAGGAAGATGAGGGGAAAAAAAAAAGACCAAAAGGCTTGTGTGGCCTATCAGGCCCAAGCGGGCGAGTCTCACCATCATCGAAGGTAATGTCGGACCCTTCTAAAAGCCCCCGTGTCTGCTCCGACCATCCACTAAACTCTTAGTGCTCTCTGAAAACACAGTGAGGTTGGACCGCTGACTAAGTGAGTCACAGCACCTAACCCCACCATGGCCACGCTGTATTTATAGGGCAGCCTAACGCGCCTAAATACCGTATCAGTGACGCGGTCACGCCAGCTCTCCTCCTCCCTTGTCCCCTCCCAGCAGAGCAGCCTTATATAAAGGTCAACCAGATCCCACTCTCCGCCCCGCCCGAATCTGGAGTCTCTCCTCCTCCCATCTCAAGCCCTCTTCAGCAATCACTGCTTCCCTCTTTTTATCCCATTTTGTTGTCAAAATGGTTCCCTCTTCAAGCCGCGGGCGGGTTCGACCCTGGTCCAGGCCCGGGTGGCCCTGACACCAAGGCGACACAACCCCTCATCACCACCGCCCCTCATCACCACCGCCCCTAACACACCCCCAACACCCTCAACACCACCCAGGAAAAACAACAAGAGGACCTGTATCCAGCATTACTTCTTCTGAACCTCGTTCTTGGTGATGCCTGGTTTCACCTCCTCGCATTATGTACGCGCACCCGATGCCTTCGACACCAATGTCCCCGTGGATCGCGCCCACCGTGTGCTGCCCCGCCCCCACTTCGTCCACTTTGTCCTGGGCAGGACCCTAAAAGGCCCAACCATGCTGTCAGGCTCGATGATGGCCGGCGTGGTAGTCCTGGGCAGGACTCTAAAAGGCCCAACACAGCGATCAACGACCCAGATGCCCTCTGGGAAGTTGGTCGCTTCACTGTCCTGGGCAAGACCTCAAAAAGGCCCACCCGGTGTCTGCCCAGCTGAGATGGCGGCAGCTTGAAGGTGAAGGCGGTCCGTGTCGAGTTTTGATCTCACGAGACACACTGCTGCGCGTCAAGTGTATCTGCGTTTTGAGTCACAAGTAAGCCATCGTGACCCTTTTTTGTTGTGTCCCCCCTCCACAAAGGCTCTGTCGCATCTAACACTGAATGGGGTACAGGACACCGACCTCCAGACGACGTTGATTCTTGATTGAAGGTTCGTTCATTCAAGAAATCTACTGTCTCGTGTCATCGGCCCTTGAAACAGCCATGTCATGAAGGACTGGATCATCACAAGCTGCTGAAGCACGAAGCCATCGGCGAGCTTTAGACCTGTCGGCCAGTCGCGATATGTCCGATCATCGTACGCCCCCTCCCCTTCTTCCTCTCTTTCCGCAAGCCACATCGTCCGCTTGTGCATCACAGAGAACATGGCCACTCACGATGCAGATAGGGAGATATAGTGTACGATTTCGGCCGCCCCCTCCTGACTACTTCAGGAGAGCGAGAGGGCCCTGGGTGCAAGGGCCGGGTCTACGACTGCAGCACTCTACTTCGGATCGTGGCGCTGCAGCAGCGTCGGGGTAATGGGAGTACCCCGACACATTCGCGGGCGCACCGGGCTGGGGATACAAGCTTTGTCCTGGGCAGGACATTAAAAGGCCCAACTACGAGGACCATGGGGATGCCGTCCCCATGCGAGCGCTGCGATGAGCATAGACCATCGGCGCACAAAGTCCACTCGACCACACACTCCCGACTACAACAACAGCAGCATCAACAACATCTCAAACATGCGGCGCATTGATCTCGTCCGCGTGAATAATCGGGTGGCAATCCCCACCTGTGGCACAGAACCGGACTACCCGCACTGGAAGAACAACACGTGCATGTCGACAGTCGACATGCACGTGTTGTTCTTCCAGTGCGGGTTCCAAAACTCGAGGGGGAAGAAGGCCATGGTCCAGACAGATGCCGTCTGGATCGAGGTTAAACGTTTGCGGTTGGCCTCCGAAACTGATTTCGCGAAGTGTTGGCCGTGTGAACGAAACCAAGCGGGGTTCCTTCTGAAGGAGAAAAGCGCGATAGAAAGGGCGGTCTGCCTCCCATGATCTTTTTTCCCATCTCTCTTATACGACAACGACAAGCAATCACGAGAGAGGGGGGTTGAGAAAGTGCCCAAGGGGGCATCGGCCGCTACTTGGCTCCGAAGCCAGCATCTGGGGCGAGACCCAGGGGAATCTTGCTACCTGCCGGCCACGTTGCCCTTCGTCTCCCCACGAGGGGCAGCGCAAACGTGGTGGGTGGCTCTTAACGCTTGGTGGGGTTCGGGATACGACTGAAGCAGGGTTGGTCGCGCCTCCCGGGGACAGTGGCGCTTCACGTCGCGCTGTCTCCTAATGCTCGGCCCTCGAGTGCTGGTTTGCAGGTTGGGGATTCTAGAGCTTCTCACCAGGCTCTGTCTTTTTAGGGGAAAAAATGACAACGAGGGGAAATCGGATAGGAGGTTTGGTACAGAGGGGCGGGGGCTGACGGTACGAAGCCTTCCCTTTTGCATGTTTTTTTTCGACAAGAACCGTACATCTTAGATCTAAATTCGACCTTTCCCCTCATCTTGATGTCCCTGTGATGTTGTGATGCTATCACTTGATAAGAACGTCCTCAGTCAACCTGGAAAAGTACCATGTTCATCTACTAAGTATGTATCTGGAAGGGCGTGGGTGGACAAGCAAAGGCAGACAAACATGCATAGCCCCAGCATGATTGCCCTAGCGGCCCTGTCGGAAGGGCGCAGTGGCAAAGGTTTTAGTGGGTTTGGTGGTTCTCAGGCGAATCGACGGGGTTACTTACAGTGGCCACCTGTGCCGCCTACCTTACCTAACCGGCCCAACCCGCGACTTCATTCTTCGTCCTGAAGAGCGAGGCTGAGAGGGCAAGTCAGCTTGTCCTGTCCTTGCCTTCCTCTTCTTCCCACTGTTGTCTCTTCCAAAAAAAAAAAAAAGATCATCTCAGCCAAAACAAAACAGAGCAAACAAGGGTAGAAGGAAAAGAAGGGGAGGCAAGAAGACCATCGGAGGGCTTCTTGTTCTCACCATTATTCGGCAGAGGACACACACACAGAGACACGCACAGGAGATGACGAGCCGTCTCCGCGCAATTTTGGGCAACTCGAATCGTGTCAAGAAGCCTAAGAAGAGGCCGTCCAGCCCTCGACGGACTCCCAGCGGCGGTAGTCATGGTGCTGCCAGCACTGCAACCACCAACAACAACAGGAGAACGTCGGCGGCAGCGTCTTCGTCATGGAGCGATTCCCTCCCGCGCGTCAAGCCCGGAACATCATCAACCACCACTGGAGACAATAACAAGGCAGCGGCAGAAGGTATATCACCACCATCGCCACCTCCACCACCACCACACGACTACTTCACCAACCCCGACGACCCCCTCCCCGACATAGGCCTCACCACAGCCCTTGTCACCGACCTGACCCTCCGCGATGTCCCACAGGCCATGCGCTACGCCCAAGCCCACATGTTCACGCCGCTGCCGGAGCAGCCGTCGTCGTGGGGTCTGAACTCGACGCGCGTGGCGGATGTGTCTGGGTTCCGGCAGGGGTTGCCTCGGGTTACCACGTCTGCACATCTTCACGCGCTGCTGCGGAGTCCTACGGCTGTGGAGAGGGAGACGGCGGAGCTGGGGCGGGCCGGGGTGGTGAGGAAGGTGGTCGTCCTCAGGCGGGGGGCGGTTGGGAAAGGAGGAAGAGGAGGAGGTGTGAGGGCGGGGGGCGGGGTGGTCGAGCTGCTGGTGGGAGGCGGGGAGCTGGAGGCGATGGTGCGGAGCTCCACGGCGCTCAGCGACGAGACCAAGACCGTCTTCACGGCCTGGCTGGCGGCCAACCCTACAAAACTCAAGGTGCCCGCGGCAGACGTCCACAGCAGGGGGGCGAGGGGAAGCTGAAGCCCGAGCAGGCAGACCAGCTGGTCAGGGCGGGCTTCCTCACGGCCTACCACGACCTGGACATCGGACACGTGCCGTCGGGCTTTGCCAGCCCAGAAGACAGGGGCACGCTGCTCAGCCTCGAGGCCGTCTCGCGCGCCGCTGCTGGGTCCTTTGCTGCCGTGGGCGGGCCTGGCGCCATCCACAGCGCCGGGGGCAGCGGCGGCGCGAGGTCGGGCGGGGCAGACTCACGACGACCTGGCGGCGGCGGCGGCGGGGCCAGCAGCGACCTGTCTCTGGCCGTGCCGGGCCAGGGCGGGTTCCTCAAGCTAGAGACGGCGGCGCTGGCGCACCTCACCTCGCTGCTGCTCTCCAATACCTATCACCACCACCACGGGGAGACGACCGAGGCCCTGCTGCGGGAGAGATGGGACGGGGGCGTGGTGGCGCCCGGGGCCAGCTCACGGCAGCTCGAGGGCAAGAGGGCGCGGCGGGAGTTTGCGGGCGTGCTGCCTGGGCGGACCAAGAAGTGGCGCGAGTTTCGTGGACTGGCGTTTGAGTGGGTGCTTCATGAGGCTGTCGGGGCCGGGCTGGTGGAGATCTTTGAGACGGGGAGCGTGGGGAGGGGGTCAGGTTGTTGTGACGACGATGAGGGAGCAGGGACAAGACTACGGTCTTGTCTACGAGAGAGGATCTGTGTATGTGTGGGAATGAGGACTGGCTTGCTTTCTGTTGGTGCTGGTGCCGTTGCCCCTGTGGTTCTTCCCGCCGCCGACTCTGGGCTTCTCACAAGTTCACTGCCGCATGAGGACTTCTGAGGCTCCTCCGACTCGGCGGGTATGGGCAGCTGGAGATCGCCACGCCAAGCCACAATGGCTCATGACGCGTTCGTCTATGAAGATTCTGATGAGGGCCCTCGCTAGTCTCCCAGATCCGCTTTGATATCGCAAGTGGAGGACGAGAAAGAGGGACTATATCTCTCTTAGTCCCGGCATTAAAGTTGGCAGTTCAAGAAGAGAAAAGACACACACACAAAAACAACACATAACACAGTACGAAAAAAAGACTAAACTCTCAACAGCGGCCCCGTTCATAAGAGCCATGTCCCATCACTCCATCATTCTCTTTTCAGGGCATCTCCACAAGACACATAGCTTCACGCTCTCCCACCAAACGTCCTGCACTACGCCCTGGGACTACGTTGTGCCCCCGTCCTGGATGAACCCAGCAGCTAGAAGGGAAAAAGACGTCCACCAAAGTGGCGCGCTGGGATCTTCCCAGCCTCGTCCTCCAAAGAAAGAGAAAATGAGAGAGGAAAAAAGAAGGAAGGGGGGGGAAGACAACACTGGCCTAGAGGGAGTGGCTCACGTCCCTTTCTAACGGGCGCCAACGCCGGCAGCTAGGTGGAAGGGCAAGCTTGTACAGCTTTGGACCAACCCCCATTGTCAAAAGCTCTCATCTCCTCCCCCTTTTTTTTTACTGTCATAGTACAATTTGTTTCTTGTTTCTAGCCCTTCCTCTCTCTCTCTCTCTCTCAACACACCTCCACACGGTGGGTTGGACCGTTGAACGGCAAGGAATGGGTGAATTCGGGGGCTGTGTGATTGAATGATGACGGATGTTGGGACCATGTCGGTCCATCCGAAACGGTCAGAACCCCATGACAACCTCTTTTTCATCCCCTCCCCTCTCTCCCATCCCCCCTTCCTTCCTTTTGTTTGTTCAAGTGAGGGGGAGAAACAAAGGAGGGGCGCGGCAAAATCAAAATCCGAAGGGGGGCCAAAAAGCGAAACATGGTCGACGGCTCCCTTGCCAAAAGAAGGCCCAAGAATCATGAGAGCGCACGGCTGCGGGCGCACACTGTCGACAAAGGACTTACCTGGGACCAAGTGTGTGTGATGAGGGAAACAGGAAACAAAAAGGGCAAGCAGGCACGCAGTGTGATGAGAAGTGCGCATTCGTGCAGGTCTTTAGATCATAGTAGAGCCATGTTATTTTCTTTCTCTCTCTCTCTCTGTGTGTGTGTGTGTGTTTCGCATTGAGTGGTAGTTATCGAACAGAGTACCATAGTAGGCAGTCCTCCCCGGTCGGTGGTGTTTCGTCTGATGATTTACACTTAAATCCTTCTTGGGGAGTCTGCTTGGGTCTGGCTTTTCCTCCTTCCCCCTCTTTTTTGGGGGTCTTTTTCGTCTTCACTATGCATGCGTGCGCTCGGACTGTGACTGATGCTGAGTGCACTAGAGGCATTAGATAGGTAAATGATCGGCGGCCTCTCTTTTTCCCACTCCTCTTCTTCCTTCCTTGATGCGATGATTCTTAGGGGTGCTTTAATTTTTTTTTTTTCCCCCTCTCTTTTGTCTTGTCGTTGCTTGGCGAACGAACCTTTAGTCCGGTCCCAAGAAATGAATGCCGCGAGGGAGACTCGGGATGACGGGCGAGATGGCAGGGCCAGGCCAAGATAGATTAGGTATTCCGTAGTTGAGTCGATAAATTAGATGACATGCAGCCCGTTTGATATGGGAGGTAGGTAGGTAGGCAGGCAGTTGGATAGGAAATAGGCAGTTCGATGTGCCATACACACGACACTGATTATTATTGTCTTTGCGACAGCTCTCTCTCTCTCTCTCTCTCTTTCTTTCTTTCCCTCTAGCCTTGCCATTTCTCCCCTCCTACACACACACACACACACACTCACTTATTCCTCCTCTTTCCCCTTTCCCTTCAAACAGCCACGGCTGTGCAGTACACTACCATGGTACCACTCACCATACAACAGATAACACGTGCTATATAGCCTTCAAAAATAACACACTTTACTATACATACTCAAATATAACAGTACTTGAGTACACGCATATGCTTTACCGAGGGGGTGTGTATTGTATTTTTGAAAGGAGAAGAAAAGAGAGGGCCCGGATCCTCTCCCCGCTCACACCCCTCTCCCTGCTCTCCCCATGATGGGAAGGTCGGGATGCCCAAAACTTCATGGTGTGCATGCAGGACCTGACTTAGCCTACCGGTTCCTGCGTCTTCCGGCATATATGTCTGCAGGTTGAGTGGATCCACAGGATGTGTGTGTGTGTGTTTGTATTGCGCCGATCACTGTTTTAAAGTATGTAATTGATCTCACAAATGTATGTCCCGTATTGACTCTGCCTTGCCCACACACACACACAGCTACCTACTATACAGCCCAACCAACAGTCTCCTTGTGGATGTGATACCAGCAGGTCTGCAGGTGACCATGGCAACAAAAACCACATCGCGTCTCCGAGAGACGCCCGGAGGAGGGGTGGAGCGGCACGGGAAGCCATCTTGTTTCTGGTCAGGATATCCGCCTGCATAAGTACTTAGTAAAAGTCAACACCGTGACGTATACCTCCGTACACATTTTTAAAAAAAAAGACAAACCTGTTCAGGAATCACTCCCTCCAGGCCGGTCTGTTTCATAAAATAGTTCCCTTTCCTGAACGATAGTAGCTTTTAGTTGAACTATACTTGATTATAGCACCACCACATTGACACTACACGATAATAGCACTCACAACCGTGCATTTTTCATGGGGGCCTTTTTTTTTTTTTTTTTTTTTTTCAGGGGACCTTGCTTTGGGGCCGTGGGGGAAAGGGGGGAGAGCTGGTCTATCACACAAGTACCAACTCACTACTGCAGGAGGTGGGTTTGTTAGTGATGAAAAAAAAAAAAAAAAAAAAAAAAAAAAGGTACCGTGAGCGGTTTGATCCGCCCCAGCAGTCTCCAGAACGGCGTCTTTTTTTGTTTTCTTTCATCGGCTTGGCGGGGTCTTGAAGTGAGGTGCGCAGCAGCAGGCGATTGCAGATCTACTTAGTAGGGTTAGGGGGCCGAGGGAAAAGAGCAATACTACTAATACTAAGGCTTGGTTTTTTTCGTGGAGGGAACGGACGATCAGAGAGGATCGTCGTTATGAAAAGTAGCGTCTACTTGATTCGTGTGAGGCGAGGCACCCCATTCCTCGTCATGTGGAGGCCAAGCCTGTTATTGGGATGTTTGACTTATAGTAATTAAGTAACGCGTTTGGGGTCCACGAAAGATATTGAAGAAAAAGGATAAAATACTATAGTACAGGATATTTCTTCCCTCGGTTGTGATTCTAAATTAGTATTACAAGCCTTTATATTTTATCCCCTAGACCTTTGTATGTGCGTGAGTTTTGCCTAGCCGGGATGAACACCCGCAAAACAAAGCGGTTCTGTCCTCAATAATATTGCCGAAATGATGGCAACCACCGCGTATGATTCTCACAACATTAGACTGGGAAAGGGGGTAGAATAGAACCTCTCTCTCTCTCTGTCTCTGTGAGACGGAGGGGGAAAAAAAAAGATATGGGGCCTCAACAGTTCTCGAAGCATAATCATGGCGTGACTTGACAAGGACACAAAAGAGCATAGAGTTTGAATAGAACACATCGCTGGCTTCCGACGGCAGGGATGATGGAGAGGGGGAGGGCGTGTTTATAGGACCAGGAGAGGAGATGGTTTGGTGCCCATAACTGATATGCGCCGGCAGACCTGGAGCAAAGATATCACGTTGATCAAATCTACTGTACCATAGTAGTAGTACAGATACGTACGTAGCGTATAGCAACGACTCATATTGCCAGTGAGGACTGTGCCTCTGGTGTTGTTGGCCCCTGCGGGATGAAGAAGGTGGAGGTGGGACATAGTAACTCGCTCGACGAAAAAACCTCTTGGCAATAAGGACGCTCGCTAAGTGAAAATCTAATATCGTCTCATCTTCCAAAACGGCCATGGCCCAGCCTAGGGAGATGTGGGGGTTGGCTGTTCATCAGATAGATCAAGTCGTGTGAACGAATCAAGGACGCTCATCTCATCGCAACAATAAGCAACCAGCCGCTGCACCTCGACCCCCGCCCCTTATGCTGGTGAGGCAGCACAAGCTACTTGTATAGATACAGGCAGTTTATAGTATACTTAGTAATGATACTATGGTACGTCTGTACCATGGTAGTACCGTCAACCGTGGCTCACCACGTTGGCTCGCCCGTCTCCGTCTCCGTCGTCCTACCCGTCCCTGTTCTTGTCTCCACGCTGGTGATAGATGTTCCGAGATATTGAACAATGAAACGGGGTCACTGACGCATCTTGGGAGGAGCCCGACGAGAAGAGAGATCGAGCGGGCAGGCAGGGATCGCCAGGTGGCCGACACGTACTGTACACACGCACACACGCACACACGCACACCAGCAAGAGGACCCTGAACGAAGACAAAAAACCCGACGACCCTCGACCCTGGTGCGATCGTCGCTGGCTAAGCCCACAGTCGGTAGTACACAAGGGAGACTGAGCACTGAGGTAGAAATGGCAGCGGCCTTTCGGTACCCCTCTGGGATTGTATGGAAGAGATAGAGAGGGAGGGGGGAGAGAGAGAGAGAAGGAGCAAGAATGTGAGTGCGGGCCCCGAGAGGAGGACGATCGCGCGCAAGGTCCGGGGACCCAATAGGCTTCTTGAGATGGGGGGTTAGAACCCGTCTCGGTGGCGCCGCCCCGGAGATTGCCATCGACGTGAGAGGACTGGCAGCGCCCGCTTTCTTGCACATGGGCCTTGGAAGGGTTTTGAACCAGAGTGAGGGTCGAAGCAGATCTGCCCAGGGAAGAGGAAAGAAAAAGAAGAAAAGAAGGGGAAAGAGAGGGTCTCAAAGTTGGATCAAAATTCAGTTGGAAACTCGTTCGATGACTTACTCAGGAGTTGGCCATGGTTCCTGGTAGAGGCCACGAGAAGGTCTGTGATTCTGGGGAAACCTGGGTCAAATCCATCAATCTCTTACAAGTACAATTGTCCTCGTCGTTTCCCGGCAATTTCTCCCTCCCCCCCCCTCCCTCTCTCTCTCTTTCTCTCTCTCTCTTTCTCTGTCTGTCTGTCTCCTTTCTCCATCGATTGATGATGGACCGTGTCCACCAATGCGCAGATGCATGTTGTGCATTACATGCATGCAATGCATGGTGGCGAGGTGGATGCCGGAGAGAAAGAGGGAAAAAGTAAAAAAGACTCGGAAATGACGCCCTTTTTCCTCCGCAGAACAAAGACATGTCGCCTTCCTCTCCTAATAGCTCTCCCGTGGTGCATGCAGCTGGGAGAGACACCCTCGCTGATGAGATAATGCAACCTGACGAAAGAGAAGAAGAGGGAAAAAAAAAGGGGGAGCTGGGAAGCAAAGCCCGTAGTAAGGTAGGATCCCATACTTAGTACCTGTTCCACGAACCTTGCTGCACATGCCAACCAAATCTTTTCCCCCTCCCCCCTCTTCCCCTTCAAATTGGGAGATTGACAGCGCTATACCTGTTTCTGAAGAACCCACAGCGGTAGTGGTATTAGTACAAGTATAATGCTACCATACTACCATCATACATGTACCGTGGTCCCTTCGGCCGTTGTGCCGTGGTAACGTGGGTGGATGGCACTGCGCGGTGCACCTAATTCTGTTTTCGCCTTGCGAGCTGCGACCAGCCCTTGGGCCCTGTACCAGAGTACAACGCTATAGCATAGCATAGTACCACCTGGGCTGGGTCCGCGGAAAGCCTTCCCAGCTTCCCTCGGCCTTAAAAGAGAGGGAAGACGAGGGCGAGAGGAAGGGGTGGTGGGAAGGGGGTGGTGTGTCACATTGCAGCCCAGACCGGTGCAGCAGACAAGAGCTGCCCAGGATTGCAAGCCTCCAGAAGGCAATCGGCGCCACCTGTTCGGTGGATGAAAGCGGGATGGGATGGATGGACGGGTTGTAGTACACAGCAAAGCTCTGTGTAGGATTCTCACGGTTTGTGCTTTGAAGTGGTCTGACTCCGCAATCCTGCCCAGAGTGTCGGATCGGAAGAGGAACCTCCCGTCAGTAAGAGCTGCAGGATAAATGTTGATGCGATTGAAGAAGCCGAGCCAAAGAATTGACTATTGATGATCATCGTGACAAAAGAGAGAGAGAGAGAGAAGAGAGGGGGAGGGGGAGGGACGGTAATGGTGGTCCAGTCAGCTCAGCTCAGTCCAGTTCAGGTCAGGTCAGGTCAGGTCAGGTCAGGTCAGTGGATGGGATCGTCGCTCCCCAAAGTGACGAGGTTCTCCAGTGAGGGCAGTGGCCCTTGCCCCCTAAGAAGAGACCCTAAACAGAGAGAGAAAGAGCGTCCACCCCTCCACACCCCCAATGACGATCATGATGTGGGCAAATAGAGTGCCTTACCTCAGCAGCCTAATAGCACCGTGCCTTCCTCCACCGGATCGTTGAGACAGGCAGCGCCTGTGGTGCGACAGGGATTGGGGGGGCAAGACAAGCTCCAGGGGCATCCCTGCCCACTGCGGGAATCATCCAAATTGCTTCTCGTCGAGCGAGAAAAAAGGGACCTGTCTCGCTCGCCTGTCACCCAAAGGCGCCCGTTAACCCACACACCAACCCACCCGCACACCACCACCCATCGACGCCCCATCCTGACCACCCCTCCCCCTTCCCCTTCGAGCCATTCACAACTCACGCCTCGACCGTGTCATTTCGTCCCGTGCCGTGGTCGTGTCGTCGCCCGCGAATGGGACAAGAGCACGAAGGGAAAAGAGGAACAGAGAGCGAGAGAGAACGAGAGAAAAGAGAGACAAGAAAGAGGGGGGAAGAGGGTCCTCTATTCTCGTGCTCATGATTTGTCTAAACCATCCGGACTCGATCCTACACCACCTTGACCGAACCCCCCATTCCCTTCCCCCTGCCAATTGCTACTGCGTAGCATAGTAGTCTGTACATAGTGGCATCTCGAAATTTCGAATCAATCACCGACCTGCTCGGTTCTGAGCTGGCCCTGCTGAGCTGTGGTGGGTGGGCTCAGGCTGTGCTGGCCAGTGGACGCGGTGCCACCTCACCCAACCTTAACCTCATTCGGTCCAACCAACAATACCCGTCCGTCACCATACGACTCTAACAACTCCTCGTCCTCGTCCTCGTTCGCCTCACTCGATCGATCACTGGACGCCAGGCTTGCTGGCGTCTTTTCTGGAGGGAAAAGTGAGGACGCCTGGTCTCTGATGCTGTGCTCTGATTGACCCAACACCACCCTGGGCTTGAGTGTGGCTTGCATCAGTCCGACTCAAGGTCTCGACTCGTTCTCGTGCTGCGTTACATTTTCCCTTCACGATCTTGTCTGAATCCGTCGAGGAGGAAGATCAACCAAGATTGGGCATTAATCTGGACTCGACCCGACTCGACTGGGGAACTTAGGACGCACATGACACGACTGACATGACTGACATGGCATATCTGCTTATCATCTAATCTCTCATCTCATCTCGTCACATCACATCACATCACCTCTTCTTTTAACTCTTTTTCACTCCTTTATTTTTTGTACTGTTCCTTCAATCTGGACACACACGCAAACACACATAAGAGATCCGCACAGGCCATCTCGCCGGAACCAGCCTTGGTCCCACAGCGCCAGCGCCACTTCCTTCACTCCACACCTATACTCATTTCCCTCTATACTCTTGGGTTGAATCTCGAACCGCCTCTCGACTAGTATCTCGTCTCGTCTCTCCCCTCTCTCCCTCACTCGTCACTTACTCGAGACTCTTCCCGCCTTACGTCTCTTTTGGACCTCCTCCCATCATCGGCACCTGATCGGCCCCCTCCTCCCCTCCAATTCACACCCAGCCCGACTGGCACGGACACGAAGACGCTCCAGGCACTTGGACCTGGTTTTAGACTGTACCTCGATACTACGACTGACTGCTGGTGCCGGTGCTACCGACTTTGGACGACCACGACCACGACTACGACCACGACCCCTACTGCTACCACCACCACCACCACCACCACCACCACCACTACGGCGCATCCCTTGCATGTGTGTAGGTGTGTGTGTGTGTGTGTGTGTATGTGCAGTGGTGCGCAGCCGATCTGATCTGCTAGCACCCCTCAATTCTTTCGGGCACATAATCGTCCCACACACACTCACTCTTTTTTCTTTAGACGACATACTCTATTCTGTCGTCCCGTCACTGCTCTCTTCCCGCCGCTCTGGTACCTACAGCCAGCCTCCCGTCCACCCGTCCCGTCCGACTCCCGAGTCTGGCCCTCGAGGGCTCGAGAGCTCAAGGCTCGAGCTCGAACTGAAACTCGAGTCTTTTGGCTTGTGCGGGTAGCCGCCTGAGACTAGAGCACCGACGACGACCGCCACCAGCCTTGCCGTCCGTCAGGGGCTGTCGCATAACTTCACACCGATTTCTTTCTTTCAACAAGCCTGGGTCTGCTGTGTTCCTGTGGGGCACTGGCCCTCACCACCACCAACCAGCCATCTTCCCGACAGCACACAACAGCCCACGCTACTGCTATTCCCGTTCTCGGTCTTTTTGCGCTCCTGTCGATACGACTCGCTCGTGGCACGCACGTCCAACCACCACTACCGCTACCACCGCCCGCCACGCTGGGCAACTTGGTGCGACCGACTCTCGAGACCTATCTGCTCTTTTTTTGCACCGGCTGCTGCTGCTGCTGCTGCACAAAACTCTTGAACGTTTCGACTACTCAATCCTGTTGGCACGCCGTACCGCACGCAGATTCGTGTCAGATTGAACGATCTCCTCCGGACTGTGCTCCAAAAAAGACAGGACGTATCCCTGGACCGCCGTCCCTGATCACACCGGGAGAAACGAGGAGGTCCCCTGAACACGATAGGTACGCGAAACCAGGGACTTACACACCTCTGGTTTTTTTCTTTTCTTTCCTTTCTCACCCTCTTCCCTTTTCTCTTCTTCTGAGTCTATGACCCCTCCTCCCGGACAACGATACCCCAGAGCCCTTGCTTGTCTTGCGAGTGGAGGAGCCCGTTGATTCTGCTTCACTCCTCACATTCCCTCCTCCCCGCGAAGGGAGCTTCTTGGTCTGCCGTCGTCACCTCCACACTATTGCTTGAACCTTTCTGTGGTCTCACCTGCCCTTACTTTTAACGTTTCTTAGCGCCCTCTATTCATTTGCCTTCTTTCTCTCTGCACGTCCATGCCTTTCCCAGCGCGTGCTTTTGTGTGTGTGAGAGAGAGACACAGAGAGATCTCAATTGTCTGGTGACCCTGGCTTGACCTGATGCAGCAGAAGGAAAACTAACAGGTCTGCTTAGGGATCTGGTGGCTGTGTGCGCATAAAGCCGTTTCACTGCCCTCTAGCCTGTTCAACCCCAGGTTCACCCCCTTCCCTCTCGGTTGTGTCGACCTTGGGGTTCTGTCGCATCGGGAACTTTGATAAAATAATCCCGGACGAACACCTTTCACACACACCCATCCACAAACCACCTCAGCCCGTCGTCTGCAGGGCGGGGGCTCTCTCTGTCTTCTCGACGTTCCTTGTCTGATTCGCCCTAGCTGGACGCCGATTCATGGAAGCGGGCCTGCTTCCTGTGCCGACAACGTTGTTACCCCCTCCCCCTCTTCCTCCTTCTTTCTTTGGGGCAACCACGACGTATTGGTTTACTATCTCCACTGCGCCTGATTGCTCCTTCCGACAGCTGCGTCTTCACTCCAAAGGAGGCGTTTCCTGCCCCAGGAAACGGAAGAAGGCGTCAACACGCATCACGACCAGGCTCCAGTGACTCACCCACTCCCTCTTTCTCCTCCTGCAGCTCTGTCGTCCCCTCGACCAGAAAAGCTGCCGTTCTGGTAGCCTTTTCAGGTCTTCAAGATGACGACTGCGATCCCCCAGACCCCGAGGTCTATCAGCGGGCCACCGACCACGGCCCTTCCTGCACTACCTGTAGGCAAGACGAGGAAACCTTCAGGCCTGCAGGGACCATCAACGCCGGCGAGGTCGCTGACGGGCACACCAAGGACAGGGCTGCGAGCCCCCTCGTCCACCCTCTTTCCCCCTCCGACCACACCAGCTCCCTCGACCGCCTTACCCCAGCCACGATCAGTAGCAACCATCGCGAGTAGCTCCTCATCCAAGGCGCTCCGGAAATCAGTTAGCATCAGTGCTTTTCCCCAACCCCCTCGTGGCGACAACAGGAACACGAGCGTGCCACCAAGCCCCCTGTCGGGCTCGCGCAAGTCCAAGGTCCCCAGCTCGGCAGGCCTCCACACGAGCGGGACGCCAAGCCTGCTGAACGGCTCTGGCGATGGCAAGTCCGTGGGGAGGGGAAGCATACGGTTCTCCGACGGCCTCATCAGCGTGTCCTCCCTCCCGCAGAGCCGCAGCTCTTCGGCACAGGATTCCTACTCTACCTCGGCAACCACGTACGACGACAATGATGGTCCCAAGCCGAGCACAGATGTCGCCAGCAAGCGCCAGTCCAAATCGGACAGCAAGGGCAACGTCCTTGTGAGTGTGAGGGTGAGACCAGACGCGGGAGGTCAAGACCACCACCGGTCTGACGGCGAATGGTTGGTCGACGGACGCAAATCGTCCATCACCTACGGCGGCAAGGACGGGGCTGGTGACTATCAGTACGGTATGTGTGATTTTCTTCTCTCCTCTCCCTTATTAAGCCCCAAGAGAAAACATTATCTTGTGTGTGTGGGTCTCCAAAACTAACCTGTGTTATTTCTATCTCATCACAGACAATGTGTTCACGACGCACGACGACAACTCCAGAGTATACGATCACATCGCGAAGCGGCTAGTCCGCCGTGTCATGGAGGGATATCACGGGACCGTCTTTGCATATGGTATGACGGGCACCGGCAAGACGTTCTCGATGCAGGGAACTGCGTCGTCGCCTGGTGTGATACCCCTGGCCATCACCGATATCTTCTCATACATCCGCGAGACCCCCTCCCGAGAGTTCCTGCTCAGGGTCAGCTACCTGGAGATCTACAACGAGAAGATCCACGACCTGCTCAGCATGCCGACCAACGGCGGCGTCGGCGGGGCTGTGACGCAGGAGGAGATCAAGCTGCGTGAGGACAGCAAGCGGGGTGTCTATGCGAGCCCCCTGAAGGGAGGAGATCGTGCAGAGCCCAACACAACTCCTGCGCGTCATCGCCCGGGGCGACCAGGCGCGGAGGACTGCGAGCACCCAGTTCAACTCACGGAGCTCTCGAAGCCACGCGGTTGTGCAGATTGTCGTCGAGAGCAGAGAGCGCATACAGGGCGTCGGCGCAGCCGGCGGAGACTCCAAGCGATCAGCTATCCTCCCCGGGGGCGTGCGTGTCTCGACCCTGAGCCTGATCGACCTGGCGGGCTCAGAAAAGGCTGCCGAGAGCAAGGAGCGGCGGACCGAGGGCTCCCATATCAACAAGAGTCTCTTGACCCTCGGCACGGTCATCTCGAAACTATCCGAGTACAAGGATAAGGACGGCAAGGGTGGTGGTGATAGGGACGGCAAGCACCTGCCCTACCGAGACAGCAAGCTCACGAGGCTGCTGCAGGGCGCCCTCTCGGGAAACTCCCTCGTCAGTATTCTCTGTACGATCCAGGTCGCCTCTGGGGCTGCAGCCTCCAGCACCCAGACCTCGGAGACCATCAACACCCTGAAGTTTGCATCGCGGGCCAAGAACAGCATCGTCAGCAACGCGAAGCGCGCCGAAGAGGCCCTGGGTGCCGGTGGCGAGGGCGGCGCTAGGGTGCTCCTGGAGCGGTACCGCATGGAGATTGCCGAGCTCAAGGCGCAGCTCGACTCGCAGTCCAAGAAGACGCACGCTGACGAGAAGGACGCCGACAAGATGCGCGACGCCGCGGAGGAGCTCGCCCGCGAGAAGGAGGCAGAGGCACGGCACGAGGAGCAGATGCTGGAGATGCAGCTCGCCCGGACGGCGCTCAAGGAGCGCATAGACCACCTGAACAAGCTGATCCTCAGCTCCAGGTCGATCGGGGTCAACGCCAGCGGGACGTGGAGCTCGCTCAGCAACCACCCGCGCTTCTCGCAGGCCTCGGTGCGGTCCTCGCTGACGCCGTCCCAGGTGAGCAGGCCCATGCTGGAGAGGACGGCGTCCCTGGCCTCGTCGGCGTCCACCATCGGCCGGCGGCCCAGCACAGACCACCGCACCTCGAGCGCCGAGAGGTCTGTGGGAGACGAGTCGGACAGCCTGGGCGAAAACGGCGACGGCACGGCGCCGCTGGAGAGGCAGAACCGCGCGCTCCGGGCGGACCTTGCCGACAAGAACCGGTACATCACCACGCTCGAGAAGCGGCTGCTGCAGGCGCGGCGGACGAGCTCGTCGAGGACATCGATCGGGCTGGCCTCTGGCAGCAGCAAGGGCATCATGGTGGGGGAAGACCACAGCGTGGCTGCCGTGATGAAGGAGAAGGACGCTGAGATCGCCGAGCTCCGTGCACAGCTGGAGGACAAGGATCGGATGCTGGTCGCGCTGCGCAGCGCCGCCAGGATACGGGACAATGCCGACTCTCGCATATCTCCACGCCTGGACGGGCACGGCCCCTCAGTCCCACCATCGCCGGCGAGCCCCCGCGGGCCATGTTCCCGACCACCATCCGGTCATCCCCAAAGAAAACCCGCAAGAGCGACGACGAGGTGTCGCGCATGCTGGACGAGATGATCCAGGACCGTGTCGACCAGGGCCAGATCACCAAGAGCGTGAGGGGCAGCGTCCGCATCGCGCCCTTCGGCCAGGAGAAGCCGGCACTCGAGGAGATCGAGCCGTTGCGGCAGAGCAGCGAGAGCAGCCAGCGGCCGGTCGTGTTAGAGGTCTAGGGCATTCATAACTTCCGGCGGTGGATCAAGACAAGAGGTGGCTCGGTCCGAAGCCTCTGGTCTTCTTCCATCATAAAGTAAAAATTCTCTCGATACACACGGAACATGTCACAGTGGAAAAACAGGACGAGAACGTGGCGGTGAAGCTGATTTGTCTCCCAAAACTCATCATGGCATGGACGGCGGCGACTAGCTCTTTTGTGTTTTTGTTTTTTTTTTTTTCCCTCCGGGCACCAACGAATGGGTTCACTCACTGGCGTTTTTCCCACCCTCTCTTGGAGGGAGGAGAGGAGGAAACTTGACATGGTCAATTGTGGTCGCTCTATTTGACCAACACTGTTTAAGTATTATTATTACTATCTTCGTTTTTGTTTTTCTTCTTATTATTATACCCAAAACTCGCCCTTTTCCCCCCTTCTTCTTCTTCCCCTTGTCGCTTTTCCTCTCTCATACATGCTCTTTCATCCTTTCTGTCTCTGGATCTTTTAGGATGAGATGACGAATGGGGGTTCCTAGAGTATGGACAGAAATCCATCTGTTTGTGCGGCAGGGGGACACGGCAGCCCAAGGGTACGGGACGAGATGATCACTCATGGAAGGGTGACACGCTAGTAATAATCAGAATATGGCAAAGAGGGAGAAGGCAAAAAAAAAGAGGGGGTCCAAACGAAAAAGAACCAGCAGAGAGAAGGCTAGAGGTTATTGGGTCGGCCTCCTCTACGGACATTACTGTTGATGATGTGTGGTACCTGGGCTGGAAACGGGGACCTTTTTTCTTTTTCCCCTGAGAGCGAGCGATGCCATTCTACTACTACAGACATACATGTATACATGTATCACTCCACCCCTTCCTTCTACCGTCAGGCAGTCAGTTATACTGTCGACGAAGGATGGATGGGAAATAAATTTTTTTTTAAAAAAAAAAAAAGGAATGAAATGAGCAGTCCAACGTTCTGTGTGTGTGTGTGTGTGTGTGTGTGCCTGGTGCTGTATCTGTAACATCACTTGTGCGTGTGTGTGCGCGTGCTACTTAGTACACACAAAGGGGGTAGTGCTGCACCTTGGCCCAGCGTGAGGAGGGATGGGGATGCCGAACCTCCCAAGTTCCTACGAGGACTGTCCTACAGTTTGCGGGTGACAGCAGCACTGGTGGGATCAGAAATGTCTTGTCTTTTTTTTGGGGGGTTCCACGCCTGCCCCCTCCCTTTCTTGCACAGACACACCGAGTGATGAGTGGTGGGTATACGCTTTTTTTTTTTTTTTTTTGTGTCTCTGTCTAACTCTTCAGATATATTACTATGTAATTACTAGTCCCCGAGTTCCCTTCGGTTAACAAAGTACGGAGTACTACATACAGTACTGTATAGTACGTAGAGAGAGGGGGAGGACAGTGTGGACTTGTGGAAGGGCATGCATGCATGGTAGAGCATAAATCTTAAGCTATACCTTGGTCTATCTTATATCTCTTGGGTTTTCGCTTGTCGGCGACTGCTACTTTACAGCGATGAACAACGAGCACCTCTTGGGGGGTTCAGGAAGAATGAAAATAAGGGGGTAAGGGGTTGAATTCGAGGTATGCAAATTTGTCTAAGTGTGTAGTAGAGAAAAGGGTTCGTTCATCCAATTCATGCCTGACCCGGCCTCAGGTTTAGTGGTGATGTAGGGAGACAGGGCCCCTGAGGGCCCAACTGTGTACTTAGTACGTCATGTCATAGTACCCAGAGAGAACACCGGGTGGTCGGTTTACTCTCTCTGAAACAAAGCAAGGACTCCTCCCCATCCACGGGTCCGCTCTGCGGCTCTCAATCTTTCTCCCCCTTTTTTTTTTTTTTTTTTTTAATACCATCAAAAGGACAGTCTACCTACAGCGAGCCACTTTTTGTTGTGTGCATTTTCGTCCGAGTTGACCATGATGCTCACTCACTCACTCTCTTTCTCTCTCTCTTTTAGGAAGGACGGATTGGAAGTACCGTGTGGAAGAAAAAGAAAGAAAAAAAGATGGGCCGATTGGTCCTCCCTTTCCTTTCTTCCCGCCACGACGGGGATCCACGGGGCACAGCCTCTATAGGCGAGAGCCAATCGCAGGGCAATATTGCCTTTTCTTATTTTTTTTATTTTTTTATTTTCGTCCCAAGTTGAGAGGAGGGCGCATGCATTGCGTGTCCCTGTCTTGTCTTTTTGGTTCCGGCTCTTGTGGTTCCCCCGGATGATCATATGCTCACTCGTCTTAAGGGATGGGATGAGGAATGATTGGGCCACAGGGAGGAATGATAAAGTCTTTTTTTTCCTTTTGAGGCCCATCTCTTCCTCTCTTGGGAAGGTTGTCTTTGGAGGAGGAGCAGGTCCGCGTATTACTGTGTACTTAATACCATTGGAGAGATACGAACCAGGCATTGCCTCTCAGTCTCCAGCTCCGAGGCCCTAAAGTGAGTCCACTCACTAAAAGAAGAGAGACAGATGTGCCGTGAGATTTTCAGGAGAACCACCCGACGATCATTCTACTTGCCGGCAGTGTCGGCGAAGTTGAGAAAGCAGTCAGCTGTACAAGGAAGTCGATTAATCAACCATGGATTTTTTTTTTTTACTGTCCATAGTACACGGTAGGTTAGAGTTTATTTAATCAATCAACTGCAAACGCCGTGTGAAACAAGAGAGAAGAGGGACAGAGGGAGAGACAGACAACCCACTCGACTATAACGGCTACCGACATACTTTTGCGGGGTCCACATCATTTACATGCACAAGTTACTTAGCCTCGGCCGCATCGTGGAGGGTTCCACTTCAGCTTTTGAGATCACACCCGCAGCACCGAAAGGAGGAGAGGGATTTGGGGATAGACATACCCCCATATTTATCTGAAGATCAACCTCTTTTTTCCAGAGAGAGGGTGGGCCAAAAGAAATAGAAAAGAAGCCGATCGGACAAATTAGGACCCCGTCGGCAATTCCATCACAAGAGAACGAGGACGAGGCAAGGGTTGGGTCCGTGGCGTTTCAAACTGCAGGGGCTCCCTTTTCGAACATCTGAAACATACTGGGCTTGCTTAAATCGCATAAGCTTGACAAAGGGAAGGAGAAAGGGGGGGCAAAATTTCATTATGGCGTTGAGTGAGGAGGAGCTCGAGTGGGCTGGTCGGGTAGCGAATGAGAATGGATCGACGAGGCCTTTTTCTTTTCTCTGTTTCCCTTTCGCCGTGCTGCTTTCTCCCCTCTCTCTTCGCCCGCCACACAAGAAAGGTGTGCTCATGATTCAGAGTGAAGGAAGAGAGATCTCTGCTGGGTACGGGCTCGTCGTCCCGAAATCCTTACCATCGTCGCAGTCACTGCGGCTCACCACTTCTCTCTCTCTCTCCCCCTCCTTGTCCTCCCTTCACCCTCTTCTCCCGCCCACCACCTCACCTCTCCGTCTGGTCTTCCCACATATGATCCAGGGATGATCTTTTGTTTCTTGTTGTCTTATGTTCTAGCCACGGGCTGTGGATCTTTTTCTTCTCTTCTCGAGACATGACATAGTACAGATCTCTATTTTTGTTTTGTTTTGTTTCTTCTGTTCGGCTGGGCCACTTCTTTTTTTCTTCTCTTCTATTTTTCATCCAGCTTGACTCGGGTTGAAGAGGGCTGTGTGGTTGTGTGTGGTACAGCACACAGTAACCTTCTTTACACAGCCTCGCGTCACATTGATCATCGCCCCCTCTCGGTGGTGAACTCAACCGGCGGATCGTCGTCAGGGACCTTGACTCGTCGTCTCTTACCCTATCATCATCATCATCATCATCACCACCATCACACAGGCCGCCTCGGTCGGGGGATCCTCTCTCTTTCTCGCGCGCGCGCTCCACAGCGTTTGATTACGGCTCCTTCTTCTTCTTCCTCCTCCTCCTCTACTCATCACCCGCCGTCCCGAGACTACTACTACTCCTACTACTACTACTTATCCGACGTCTGTGTCGTCTCCACAATCTTATTTCTTGACATCTGCTGCAACTTATCTTTACTCGGGCCTCTCCGTTGCGATCTGCGTCTTCCCGGTGGGCCAGTGACGGCAAGCAAGGACGATCACCATTCTGTTTCTCTCTTCTTCTTATTCCTTCTGCCCCTCCTCAGACCCTCTTCTCTTATTTATTGTTATACCGGCGGGTGGCCCCTCCCACACACACACACACACACACAATGGCTCCTCCCATGTTAACAGTCCCTCATCACCATCACCACGGCGGCATGACGACACCAACCAAGATGATAGTCTCGCCGCCCCGCATCAACCTGCGCAGGGCGGCCTCCTACAACGCGGCAGACCGGGGGGCCCGCTGTCCTCCAGCTCGTCCAGGTTCGGCTTTGAGCACCTCGCCTTCCACTCCCCACCACCCTCCCCGGGGCTCCCCTTACCACAACAGGCCCCGCGCAAGAGGAGAAAGTCGTCCAACGCTCCGCGGCCCAGCCGGGTTCTCCGGTGTCTGCTGTGGCTGTCCGGCCTGGCCCTGCTCTTCTTTGTGGCGGGCAGGTCGGTCCAGCAGCACGACGGCGCTGCTGTCGTCGTCTCGGACGTGTTTGAGTGGGCTGCCTCGCAGTGGGACGAGAGGCGCGAGTACGAGATGGTCGGGCAGGACAGCCTGCCTGACTTCCCCACGCCTGTCGTGGTGACGGACCGGAGGGGAGGGCAAAGTGGACGGTCTCGATACCACAGGGGCTCGGGTTCCCGCTCCCGCCGAGGGAGTATACGGATCTGTGTGCCAAGTGCAGAGAGGTCTCGTCGCGGGTCCAGGGGCTGCACTCGCACAGGGCTATGGGCATCGATCAGATTGCCATGCTGGGTGGCAGTAGTGGTGGCCTTAACAACAATAACAACAACAACAACAACAACAACAACAACAACAGAGGAGGAGGAGCAGCAGCAGCAGCCAGCACAGCCGACAAGGACAAACACTTTGTCGACGTGCGCGAGGCAGAAGAGCAGCGCCTCCTGCCCCAGGGCACAACAGGCAGCAAGGGCTCCGGCAAGAACGTCGAGAAGCTGGGCGTCGACGGGCACAGCCTCAGCGAGAAGCGCATCTGCCCCTCCAGCCTGACCTTTGTGCTCGAGTCCGAGGACGCAGGGCTGGGCACGGCGCTCATGGCGCTGTGGATCGCGTACGGCACGGCCAGGAGGGAAGGGCGCGCCTTCTTCATCGATGACACGCGGTGGGCCTATGGCGAGTACGCCTCGCTCTTCGAGATGGCCCCCGCTCCGGACTGCCGGCCTCCTCCGGCGCATGAGCGTCTCCCCTGCCCGCGCCAGGCCCGCCACCTTGTCGTCTCTACGGCGACTGCGCGCGAGGTCCTGGTCGCCGCCGACGACGCCGCCCCGGACGAGGTGTATGCCGAGGGGCTCTCCCTCGCCCAGCGGCCTGGCCAGCATGCGCTGTACGCACTGGCGAGGGAAGGGTACGAGGCGCTGTTCCGGCTGGGCGCGCAGGACCGAGAGTACGTGGCGCGGCGCGTGGAGGAGCACGCTGTGCGCAGCGACGGGAGGGCGGTCGGTGTGCATGTGCGGCGAGGAGACAGGCGGCCGCTGGAGGCGCAGTATGCGGACTCGTATATCCCCATGACGGCGTACGCGCGGGCGGCCAAGGAGTTGCTGGAGACAGTCGGAGGGGTGGTGGAGGAGGAGGAGGAGGAGGAGGAGAAGGCCGGCGACAAGAGCGAGGCTGCGAGGAACGAGACCCTTTTGGTTCTGGCGAGCGATGACCCGCTTGTCTATGAGGCGGAGGAGCTCGTCGGCGCCGGCGGGGACCTGGTGCGGGCGCAGGAGCTGATCCGGCTGGCGGGGAAGGAGGACGATGACAAGGAGAAGAAGAAGGAGCAGGAGAAGAAGGACAGGAAGAAGAAGAAGCACTTCAACAAGTATGTGATGCATAAGTTCGAGGAGGAGACGTTTGGGTGGGAGGGGGTTTCTTCGGAGCCATGTTTTGGAACCTGGGAGGAGGGCGAGGGAGTAGCACGTCGACGACGACGACGACGACGACGACGACGACGGCAACAGTGATGCCGTCAGAGGACACGACGAGGCTGCGGAGCTTTATGGGGAGGGCGTACCTGATGGACCTGGCGGTGCTGGCAGAGACAAAGGGAGGAGGGGTGGTCTGCGCGGTGAGCGCAACAGGGTGTCGGCTGTTGGCGGTGATGATGGGGGAGGAGAGGGCCTTTGAGAAGGGACAGTGGAGGAATGTGGATGGCAACTTTGGATGGAGCGGGTTTATGTGGTAGGAAGAAGCAAGACAGTAGGGCAGAGGAGGAGCAGGAGAAAGGAAAGAGGCGTCTGGATGTGCATTGTCACGGCGTTGGAGAGAGGCAGCATCTTGGTCCGGCTTTGTGGACAATTTTCTATTTATTATGATACCATCATCATGTGTGCTCGTTGTGAGAGGGGAAGAGAGCATCAGATTACTTTCGCTGGACAAATTATATTTCCATTTTTCTTGTCAAGAGCCAATGAACGTCTTGTTGTGCAAGTAAGGATAAAAGATGTGTGCTGACCTATCAGGAACCCGGCGTTGGTTCGCTTATCTTATCGCCCGCTGTAATCTTATTCGTATTCGTATCCGCGCTCTGCGCCTGTCCTATTGTACCTTTGTACCTTTCAGACGAGAGAAGAAGAAAATAAGGGGAAAAAAAAAAAAAAAAAAGGAAAATCCCCTTACGATACCACAAGAGAACGAAGAAGAAAACGGGGCTTCTCTTCTTGGACTCCTCCCCACCCCCCTCTGACAGCTCACCACAGCTGTCCTGTCCTCAGTTCATGCAAGATGATGTGGGATGTGCAGTGGCATGATGTTGGGGCCCTGGAGCAGAGATATTGTCCTCCATGTGCCCTGTACCTGGGGCCGCTGGCCGGTGCTGATTGGTCAATTGGGGGTCTCAGCATCCACAGGCACAGTGGAGCCCCTCCTAAAAAATGGACGCCCAAGCCTGTACCACCAGTGCGGTGCTAGGGAAATCGTCAACCACTGAGTGAAAAACGGTGACCGCGACGTGGTTCTTGGTGATGATACTTAACCATCTTCCGCCCTCATCCTCTCCTCGTCCCTCTCCTCCTCTCCCTCTCTGTCTCCCACCATCGTCAACCCCTCCTCTTCCTTCCTCCCCCCCCTTTTCCCCTTCTCTCTCTCTCTTCGAACACTCCTCCTCTTCCATTCGACTTTTCTCTGACGCCCACGCGCCAAGAGGAGAAGAGAACGAGCAGCCTGCCCATCATGGGTCTTCTCGAGGAGGTGGCGGGACCCGTGTCCCACCACTACTCCCAGCTGTCCACGCCGTCCCAGGTCGCCGTCTTCGTCGTCGGCTTCATCGCCCTGTCTGTCGTCGTCAATGTCGCCAAGCAGCTGTTGTTCAAGAACCCCAACGAGCCGCCTGTCGTCTTCCACCTGTTCCCCTATATCGGCAGCACCGTCACGTACGGCATGGACCCCCTCGATTCTTTGTCGAGAACAGGAAGAAGGTTAGCAACCCATTCCCATTGACACACACACACACACACACACACCTGCTAACCCGTGTGTCTCGCATCATACAGTTCGGCGACGTCTTTACCTTTATCCTCCTCGGCAAGAAGACCACCGTCTTCGTCGGCCCCGAGGGCAACGAGTTCATCCTGAACGGCAAGCACAAGGACGTCAACGCCGAGGAGATCTACAGCGTCCTGACCACCCCCGTCTTCGGGAAGGATGTCGTCTATGATTGCCCCAACAGCAAGCTGATGGAACAGAAGAGGGTGCGTTCTTTTTGAGAGAGAGAGAGAGAGAGAGAGAAAGTATATGAGCTGGCTTGCTGACCCAGAAACCCCCCCCCCAAAAAAAACAGCTCATCAAGGCTACTCTCACCACCGAGGCCTTCAGACAATACGTGCCCATCATCTCGGACGAGGTCAATTCGTACTTCAAAAAGAACCCGGGCTTCAAGGGCCAGTCGGGGGTCGTGGACATCTCGCAGAAGATGGCGCAGCTGACCATCTTCACCGCCTCCCACTGCCTGCAGGGCAAGATCGTGCGCGACCAGTTCGACGAGTCCCTGGCCGACCTGTACCACGACCTCGACATGGGCTTCACGCCGATCAACTTTGCGCTCCCCTGGGCGCCGCTGCCCCGGAACCGCCGGCGCGACCAGGCGCGCGAGACAGTGGCCAAGATCTACCGCGACACCATCGCCCGGCGGCGCCAGAGCGGCGAGACGGGGTCCAAGGACATCATGTTCCACCTCATGAACTCGTGCTACAAGAACGGGCAGGCGGTGCCGGACCACGAGATCGCGCACATGATGATCGCGCTGCTGATGGCGGGCCAGCACTCGTCCGCGGCCACGTCGACCTGGATCATGCTGCGGCTGGCATCGCGCCCGGACATCATGGAGGAGCTGTACCAGGAGCAGGTGCGCGAGCTGGGCTCGGCCGACAAGCCGCTCCAGTACGAGGACCTGGCCAAGCTGACCCTGCACGCCAACGTCATCAAGGAGACCCTGCGCCAGCACGCCCCGATCCAGTCCATCCTGCGCAAGGTCACGTCGCCCATGCACATCCCCGGCACCAAGTACACCATCCCCACCACGCACAACCTGCTGGCCAGCCCGGGGGTGTCCGGCAACGACCCCGAGTACTTCCCCGAGCCCGACGAGTGGGAGCCCCACCGGTGGGACGCCGACTCGCCCCTGGCGCCCAGGATCCCGGTCAAGAACGAGGACGAGGAGGAGAAGGTCGACTACGGCTACGGCCTGATCAGCAAGGGCGCCTCGTCCCCCTACCTGCCGTTCGGCGCGGGCAGGCACCGCTGCATCGGCGAGCAGTTTGCGTACCTGCAGCTGCAGACCATCACCGCCGACATTGTGCGCCTCTTCAAGTTCAGGAGCGTCGACGGGTCCACCCGCAAGGTGCCGGACACCGACTACGCCTCGCTCTTCTCCAAGGCCATGGAGCCGGCCGAGATTGTTTGGGAGAAGCGGGAGACGACGGCCTAGAGAAGAAGAAGCAGAAGGACAAGCAGAAGAAGCAAGACTCTTGTTTCTTTCTTTTTCTCTCTGTCTCTCTCTCTCCCCTCCTGGCTCTCCTTCCCCCTGACTACCGCCAGCTTACCTTGTTTTTGGTTCTTCTTTTGTTTTCTCTCTTCTTGCTCTACAATATGATAAACTGGAGATAATGTATATATACGATTAGATACGGACAGGTTGCGCACCAACCTTGAAGGAAAAGAAGGGCATACACTCAATGCCGTGTTTAGTGTGTGTGAGTGTGTGTGGGGGGGAGAGACGGGCGTGGGGGGGGGTTTAGTTATTATACTTCTGCTTTCTTCCTCCTCCTTCCTCTCCCTCCCTCGGCTGCTCTCTGTTTTGTATCAGCGAGTTGCTTTACAAAAAGGCCTGTGTCGTGGTGTATAGATGTCACCCCTGACCACACAGGCGCACACACACACACAGAGACACAGGCACATAGATCATATATAATCTTTAATGACTCTGCTGCCGGAGGGATCTAGATGACTTGACAGATGACTGAGTTGAAATCACAGATACGTAGTGCTTGGTTAGATAAATGTATTTTATGTGTTGGTAGCAGGCCAAGATCATCCGCTAAGCCAAGCTTTCTGTCAGTGTCTCAGGAGGCGGTTGCAGTAATACTACCTCGACCAGGGGGTACTGTGGTTTCAGGGGCTCGAGGGTTGTGGAAGGGGACGTGTTGGTGAAACGCATTCCCAGGACAGGAGCTCCGTCCTCAGGATGGTCTGTGGGTATGTGTATTCAAGAAGGAGACTATATCGTCTGTCTTTTGATATCATCAGAGTTTTATTTCTTTTCTTTTTCTTCTTCTCTTCTTGACTGTGGGTTGAGAAGATCACTTATGTAAGTGTTACCTGGAGTACCTTTTTCTTGCCTGTTGTAATTAGTACCCGGGCCAGGGTTTCTCTCCAACGTCATACGTAATTTACAGCAACACACACATACCACACGGACTCATCCTCCTCTTGACTCCATTCATTCCCTGTTGCTGCTTGAAGCCTCTCTCGGTCTGACCAAGATCATCAAACACATCATGGCCACCCCTTCCTCTCCGTCCCTGCTCCGCCTGAGCGGCCTCAAGACCAGCCAGCTTCCCTCCCCACAGCCTCCGCCGAACAGCTGGAACCCTTTCTCATCTCCCTCCTCCAGGAAGCCATCCCCCTTATCAACTCCGTGTCCCCTCCTGCTCCTCCTCCCACAGCCGACAGCGGAGGAACAGCAGCAGCGACAGCAACAAAGACCAAACCCCTCTGGAAGCCCAAAGGCACCAAGACCTTTTCCGAATCCACAGCTCCTGTCCACCTCACAGAAAGAACCTTCTCCCCTCCTCCTCCTCCTTCTTCTTCTTCCAAGACAGGCAGCACCACCACCACAGCTGCAGACACCTGGGCCTGCCGCCGCTCGGTCCACGTCGACAGCCCACGCAAGGGCACAGCGTCGTGGGCCGAGTTCGTGCGGTGTATCCGGGATGAGCATCCCGCCACGGAGGAGGCCTTTACGCCCAGTGTCCTGGGCCACCGGGTTGCGGTGAGCTGGGAGGCGGCGGCTGGACGGTCGCTGGGGCCGGTGGAGGTCGAGGCTGAGGGGCTGGGGCGGTCGCGGTGGGGTGGGTTCCGCATGGTGGTGGTGGAGATGATGCACAGGTCCCGGCGCCTCTGAAGAGGCGGGTTTTTCCTGTCCTGCAGGTCATCTGCTCTGCGTATTCTGGTGGTGGTGGTAGTAGTAGTAGGAGGAGGAGGAGGAGGAGTCCTGAGGCAGAGGAGGAGGAGGAGGAGGAGGAGGAGGAGAGAGGCGAAAAAGAAGAGTTTCTGGTCATCAGCGTGCCGGTGTCGGACTGGGGTAGTAGTGCCGCAGGGGGAGGAGGAGAGGAGTGGAAAGGTGTGGCCGGGCTGAGCGCCGAGAAGGGGGTTGTGGTGGGTGCGTATGTGAGCGTGGAGAGGGTGCGGCGGTTGTCATCTTTGTCCCAGAGGAAGGGAGAGGGAGGAGGAGGAGAAGGAACGGGACAGATTGAGTGGGTTATGGCTACGGCGAGTGATGCTAAGGGGGTTCTGCCCATGTGGGTGCAGACGAGGGGCGGTGCCCGGGGCCATTGCCAAGGATGTTGGTATGTTTCTTGGGTGGCTTGATGGGGAGAGGGGGAAAACAGGTGGTGGTGGTGGTGGTGGTGTGGGTAAAGGGGGGCCAGGTGAGGGAGGGAGGGGGGTAAGGCTGCTCGCTGGGGAGAGGATGATGGAGAGAAGGAGCTGTGATGATGTATCTATTCCTTCTTTCAGCTGTAAAATTACTGGTTCTAGTTGAGGCTCGACCATCTCAAAAGGATGAAAACATCAAGTAATGGTAATAGAGATGGGTTAAGTCGATGAGCTGGGTAGTATTCAGATGAGCATAAAACAAGTCTTGCGCCGCCTTTCTATTCCATTTCACATCTTTCAAATTTGCCCTCTGTTACTTTCATTGTTCTTCTTCTCTTCCTCTCTTCTTCCCTTCTTATCAATGTGCGTCAAAATCTAGTACTCTCCCATCTTACCTGCATGAAAGCCTTCCTTGGGCCAGCGGCGCATTGCATTGCAGTGAGTAAACCTGGTATTTTTAACCAGGCGACTATTTACATTAGTAAAAAGAAAAAAGGGGGCACATACTGACGCCCTTTTGTAGACAACATGTCTTTGACAAGTTGTGCAACATTTATGGGAGGAGGAATATAATAGATGATCAGGGACATGAGATTTATATAATAATATTGAGCAGATATAAAAACTGCCTCATTCTCCTATTCTAATTACACCCAAGATTTCATGAGTCCATAACAAAGCCCACATACAGATAGCATCCTTACCCTGCCATCTCACTCATCTCTCTCAACTCAACACCACACATTCAAAATGACCTCCTCCTCTCCTACCACCGTCACCCCCCAAAGCCCTGCCCCCAGGCGGCACCATAGCCTTCATCTCCCCCTCCTGCCGGATGCACGGGACCCAGCCCCTCGCCACCAGCCGCGCCATCCAGGCCCTCGAGTCCCACGGCTACAGGGTGCAAACCATCTACACCCCCGAGGACCCCAAGACCACAACCGTGTCCAGCCACATAGAAACCCGGAAAAGGGAGCTCCTGTCCGCCTTTGCAGACGACTCCGCCCACGCCCTCGTCTGCATGGTCGGCGGCACCACCGCCGACGAGCTGATCCCGGCCCTCGTCCACGACCAGGCCGCCCTGCGCCTGCTCCGCGCGCACCCCAAGATCTTTGTCGGGTACAGCGACATCACCGTCCTGCACTGGCTGCTGTACGCCACCTGCGGCCTGCGCACCTTCTACGGCCCCACCGTCGTTTCCGAGCTGGGCGAGGCGCCGGTGCCCGACGAGTACTCTGTGCGCCACCTGCTCGACGCCATCACGGCCCCCGCCGGCCGCATCAGGCCCGCGCAGGCCTGGCGCACTGCCAACCCGGCTTACTTTGCAGACCCAGACTCCCTCGCACCCGCTCCCTACGCGGCCAACCCGGGCTGGACGTGGCTGCGGCGGGGTTGCAGCGCAGGGCCGCATCTTTGGCGGGTGCCTGTCGCTCGTGGTGAGGCTGGGCGGGGTCCAGCCGCTCGTGCCCGACTGGGACGGCCGCGTCGTGTTTCTGGAGACGGCCTCGGCCGAGTCAGATGGGGACAAGGGTGTCCCCGTGGAGAGGATCCGGAGCCAGCTGGCTGACCTGGTGGCGCACGGGATTTTCGACCGCGTCGCCGGCGTCGTGTTTGGGCGCTTCCTTGGGTACGGGGACGAGCAGGGGAGGAAGGTGGTGGAGGAGCTCGTGAGGCAGGTGGTGGTGGACAACGAGTGGGTGCGGAATCAGAGCTTTGCCGGGTTTCCTGTGCTGATGGGGGTGGATTTTGGGCATACGAGCCCCATGATTACGATTCCTATGGATGCCATGGTGAGGTTGGACTCGGAGGGGCATGTCTTTGAGATTCTGGAGCCAGAGGTGTGTTAGGGAAGAAAGAGAAGATGGCAAAGCCTATATGTGTATCCCAATAATACACAATATAATATCTACAGACACACTTTTCTTGCGCGACAAAGCTCGACCAACACTCTCCCACTGCCTAATTACCTAACTAAGTACTTAAAAGACTTCAAGTTAGTTACCAAACAAGGCCAGCGAGTTCTGAATCATCCACTCCATGCCCTCAGCCCGGTAGCTGTCCCACTCGATGTAGCTCCCGTTCACGCTGAACACGATGCTCTGTCCCACGCCGCCCCCAGACGTGGCATTGTACCGAGGCCAGGCAGGAAGTTCGCCCGCTGCTGCTACTGCGGCACCATTAGGGTCGAGCCCCGTGATGAAGTTGACCCAGGCATTGGACATGGCCTTGGCGAGGGCAGGAAAGGCCTCAGTGGTGTTGGCGAAGGGGTTGGGCTGGGACGTGTAGCCGACGCCCATGGTGTTGTCGAAGACAAAGGCCACCTCCTGGAAGTGGGTGGCGGCCACGTAGTCGGAGATCCCGTTGACCGTCACGTCGAAGCGGAAGGCCCACGAGGGGAGACCTGCGTTGGACCAGGCGATGGACGCCCGACGGCGGAGATATCTATAACATTTCTGTCAGTAAGAGTCTCACGGTGGAAATGGGGGAAAGATGGTGTGACTCATAAGACGTACTGCATCACACTGTGAGAGGAAAACAACAAATCGTTAGCAGGTGAAACACTTCATATTCAATCGCAAGCGACCAAGAACTCACAAGTCGCCAAAGAAGGCCCCCGTCCGGCGGTACTGCAGCCCCAGCGCAGTAGCGATCTCATCACCCGGCACGATGACGGGGAACTTCTCGATAGAGGGGATGCCCACGGCCTGGATGTCAGGGTACAGGCTGAGGGCCTCGTCGATGATGCTGTCCATGGTGCGGCCCAGCAGCTCTGGGGCCTGCGCGCCGATGATGTTCTCCACGGCGTACCGCATCTCGTCGTCCGTGTTGACGGCAGTGTCGTTGGGACCCCTGCCGTCGCCAAAGGCGGTGCCCTCGTCCGTGTTGCAGCCGATCATGATGGGGATCTGGGGGAAGCGGCCGGCGGCGAGCTGGTAGACGGGGTAGTCGGCGATGAAGTCATGGTCGAGCATGGGCGGCCAGGGGAGGTGTCGGTGCCGTTGAGGGCGGCGTTGAGCTCGGCAAAGGGGAGGGCCTTGAGGCAGGCCAGGGAGGCGGTGGTGTTGACCGTGGCAGCGCACGACGTGTTGGACACCAGCATGTTGTAGACGTCCTGCATGGCGTCGGTGGCGTTGAAGCCGCCTGCGTAGCGAGCGAGGGTGCCTCCGAAGCCCGACTCGGCCACGGCAGCGCGGAAGAGGCCATCATCACGGCCTGTATTGTGTGTCAGTGAGCTGTTGGTGAAGAAGAAGAAGAAGAACAAGGAACTTGGAGAGAGAAGATTGCCCACCGTTATAAGCAAGGACCTGGGCGTTGACGCTCTCGGCACCCGAGCTCTCGCCCCAGATGGTGACCTTGGTCGGGTCGCCACCAAACGCCGCGATGTTCTCGTTGATCCAGCGCAGGGCCTGTCTCTGGTCGCGGAAGCCGTTGTTGGCGATGCCAGCGGCCAGGGCCTCGCTGCCGCACAGGAAGCCGTAGGCGGACAGTCGGTAGTTGAGCGAGACGGCGACCATGGGCGTGCCCAGGTCGACCGAGTTCTGCACGATAAAGGACAGGTTGTACCGCTTGTCGGCGCTGCCTCCCATGACCAGGGCGCCGCCGTGGATCCATACCGCCACGGGCAGCTCGGCCGTCTCGTCGATGCCGGCGGGGCGGATCACGTTGAGGTACAGGCAGTCCTCGGAGAGGGTGTAGTCCACGCTGTCGGAGCCGTAGCCTATGCAGGACGGCGGGTACTCCTTGGCCGGCTGGGTGCCGTTCCATGCTGTCGTCAGGGGCTCTGCGAGCTCGAAGCGCTGTGCGGGCTGTATTTGTTGTAACAGACAGACGAGGGCTTGTCAGCAAGAGACAGTCCAAGGGAAAACAGAGTGAGGTCGAGGGAGAGGGGGACAAGGAATACGTGTACGCACCTCAGCATACCGCATGCCCAGGAAAAAGTCCTGGTCATACTCGGTGCTATATACACCCTCATACGAGCCATTCTTGACCGTCACCGTAGGGTCGTCCGAGGAGGTGGTCCTCAGCACGGCATCATCCCGAGGGTGGACCGCAGCAGCATGCACCTGAGCACCTGTGGCGAGCAGCGAGCAGCACACCAGCAGGGCTTTGAGCGAGTAGGAGGAGGAGGACGAAGAGGAAGCCATCCTTTATTGCCACAGGGAGGAGGAGAGAAGGAGGAAAAGGGGAGGTTAGAGGGAAGCCACAACCAAGAAGAAAAAAAAAGAAAAAGGAATGATGTCGGCGTCCCCAAGTGTCTTTATAGTGAATGTCTCCCACATGAAATTTTCCTCCCATCATCATCGATGGCCATCTTGAGGGGTCCTCCTCTCCTTTCCCTTCCCGTCGAAGCTCCCCCACCCACGCACTCACTGGCGCGTGGTGGCCCTGAAGATCGGCCCCCTCTTCGCTCCCTTTTCCCCGGCGTCCTCGACGTCTTCTTCTCCTCCGCCTCATCATCGTCCTATCCTCTCTCTCACGTGGTCTCTCTCTCTCTCTCTCTCTCTCTCAACCCCGGGTAGAGTAACCTAGAACATCGACGGTCTCCGTAGGCTAGCCCTGGTTACGCCCCGCGTGTTCTTCCCCGCAGGCTGGCCAGCGGGCATCTGCCGGGATGATCGTATCTCGTCTTTGCCTGGGTGGTGCATGACGTCGAGTCCATCATGGGCTGTTTTTGTGGGATCTTCCTTACTTGGTGCTGGGCTGCTGGAAGAAGCTGGAGGAGGAGGAGGAGGAGGAGGAGGAGGAGGAGGAGCAGGAGGAGGGTGTGTCTTCTCCTCACTCCTCCCCTCTCCTCGATCTCAGACGACCTTCCAGAAGGACGTCAGGGTTGCATTCTTCATGCTGAGATGAAGAATCCTGGCCTTGATGAACCATACGGCAGTAAGTAGTCTGGGGATGGAATGAAAGGCGAAGGGGGTAGGGGTGGTGTGGTGGAGGAATGAATGGCAAGTGTCAACGTGGGTTGCCAGGTTTCCCCACGCAACAACTAAAAGGTAGCGAATTAGGGAAGGCACAAGCTGGTCGATCCCCTGGTTCCTTGACTAGCTAATTTAATTAAGTGACTTGATCGGTTAAGCCTCGGTTGATTCCTTGGGCGGGTATGTGTGATCGTGGCCTTGGCTTTTTCCGTCTTTTTTTTTCTTCTTCTTTTTCTTTCTTTTCGTTTTTTCCCCCTCTCATTCTCTCTCTCTCTCTCTCTCTTTGCTTCCTCATGGTGCACATTTCATACTACTGTTATTGTAAGCAGGAATTGAGACTGCCGACTGGGTAATCTCCTTTTCTACATGCCTTTACTATGTCTACACACACAAGCACACACACAAGTCAAATCCCATATCCTTTCTTTCTTAATTTCATCATCGGCACGCGGGTACAGTACTCTCGTGGATACCTCTCGGCAGAGCGCGTGATTACAATAAATTCTCGCCGGGCCTGACAGACGAGATCGGACAGGGGGTTCGGACTCCGGTCCCGGGTAATATTCTGGCTGCCGCTTCGCTCGCCGTTTCTTCGCCCTGCCTCACGATGTCACATGCTTTTAGTCAGTAGTACTATGGTGAATACTGTGTCATATAACAGACGAAGAAGAAGAAAAACTCCGCACCACTTTACTATGTACCCCAGGATAGATAACCTGTAAAAGCCCTCTCTCCCCCCCCATAAATGTGGTCTGTCCCATCTCCATCTTTTGCCCACACGATCAAATCGCGGAGTACGTCTATGACAGGACAAGACGACCACAGGGAGCGGTGTGGGGAGACCGAGATGCTGCCGAGAAACCAAAGTCGGTCCGATTCAAGATTGCCAGGAACTTGGAACTATATCCTGTGACCCTTTTTTTTTATTTTTAATCTCTTCTTCTTCCTTGGTTTATTCGGGTCTTCTTTTATGGTATTTACCGCAGGCTGAATGGTCTGTCTCTTGTCTTGAGTGGGCCGTGATGTTGCGCACTCAGCACATGATCAAGACACCTTGACCGGCCCATCTCTTTTGGAATGCTCTTAATACGCCGGACCTCTTTCTATGTGCCTCTCTCTTTCCCTTCACATTTGCATTTCTTACCCTCTACGATACAATTCGGTACTTATATATCCCGGGCACTCGTATTATACCATCACCTCTTCCCTCCCCTACTCTGCCGAGGCCTGGAACAAATTTCCTTACTCTCCCCAGACAGAAAGACGGAGCCGTAGAATGGTGGTGCCACGGCAAGAGAAACAGAAAAGGAATCACGAAATACCCATAATAAACAACACGAGGGTCGAGTCAGTGCCGCCGATACACGCAGAGAGAGGGGTGGTATCACTCCCCACTGCCAGCTCTCATGTTTTCTGAGTGGAAGCATCAACTTCCCTCTCCACCGATATCAGACCCCCTCCCGTCTTCATGAGACGTACATTCATGGCCTCTACGGATAATCCCGTCATCTACCTGCCTAGGCACACTAGGGTCCCCTCCTTCACCTTTGTCCCCTTGATTCCTATCCAGAGAATCTCTTCCCCATCTACATGCCTTTTTAGACTCGGACTCGGATTCGGATCCATGGTTCCGTCCCGTTAGGTAGTTATCATCTACCGGCGCTTCTACGCAGGGGAGATTTACTGTGCTGCCAGTCGAGGTGTGGGGGGGTAGGGGTTGACTCTAGGCGAGGGAAGAAATGAAATCCTCAACAGGAAAGAGAAAAAAAAACCCCAAAAAACCTCGCCGTTCGTCCGAAGCACGACAGACGACGCACATATTACTACTACCCAAAAGAAAAAGTCATCCTCCGGTATGCACACCCGAATACGGACGGCACCACCGCCCGAGGTCCTGTTCTCCTCTTTCTCCCCGCTCCGGATGTATGAAACCCTCCCCAAAGCCCGCGAACCCCCCATCGGCAGTTGAGAAATTATTATTCTGCTGTTTTCCCTCTTCCCAACCCTTCCCTTATTTTCCGTTCTCTCTCTTTCTCTCTCCCCTCTCCCTGAGATGCCGCTGGCCCATCCCCTCCCCCCGTCCCGTCCATTCCCAAGAATCAGCTGCGCACGTCGTGCGGTGCTATATGTAATAGATTTTTATTTTTTTAACAACCAGACAGCACCACCACGGCCGTGCCTGCAGGTTTGCCTGCCTCATTCGCCGCAGTGCTGACAGGACCGGCCCCGGGGAGAGGAAGGGGAGGGGAGACAGAGAGGAGAGATGTGAACCATAATGGTGGCACTGTCGATCTGATCTTCTCAATGCTACGCTTGCCGAAAATCTCGGTACCAAACTCCTGTTTCTTGTTTCCTTGTCTTCATCGCCCCCTCTCCCCCAACCCCGGCTTTCCTGTTTTTTCTCTCTCTCTCTCTCTCTTTAGGTGTAACTTTAGATAAGTCAAGAAGAAGGGGAAGATAAAGAAAAAGTAAAAATGATCCGAACTCATTGAATGGAAGAGGGGGCAGCAGGAGGGAGGCAAGAGAGGAGAAGAATGGGAAGAAAACACTCAACCTTCAGAAGTCCTCCCACCTCCCCAAATCGGCCGGGACCCGGAGCAGAACATGCATTCATTTGTCTTTTTAGTTTACTTGGTACCGCGAACGAGACACCCATGGATGCCAGCAGAATGGCCTGCAGCGCGCGCTTCTTCCATGACACTCTCTACTCAATGTGACTTTTAAAGTGTGATTGAGGCGGCCAGTTAGGCGATTAAGAAGAACAGACTTGATCTCCCCTTTGGGTGTATTACTTGGTCCAATCCCTTCAAAGTACGGTAGGAAGACTGTAATAGGTCCCCAAAGATAGTAAAGCACAACAAGACTTGGAAACTCCTGATGTTACGGGATGAGCTTTGTGTATTGGTAGTGGTGGTGGCGGTGTTGCCTTTGAAAAAAGCTACGAGCAATCTTCGGTGTAGTTGCTTCCCGCTTGCCCTTCTCCATCGAAGAAACACATGAAAGCAATAAAGAAATAAGAAAGAAAAAAAGAAAACGCACATGTAATAATACATAGTAAAAGAAAAAGAAAAAGGCATTGTAAAGCTCCTTCTGATTTTGTTTTGCTAAAGCCTACATACCAGATTCTCTCTCTGGCTGATCCTATCATTTGCCTTTCTCGTCTCAGAGGAAGAAAACCAGTAAAAGGAAAAAGGAAAGGAAAGAATAGAGGAAAAAAAAAAAAAATGGTAAAAAGGCAAGAGAGAAAAAGAACAATAAATAAGGCATCCATATACTTGAAGGGGGTATCCTCCTTTCATTCCTTGTTTTCCAAAATTGAGTTCCCAAGATACCCTTTTCACTCCAACATGTTATGCTTTACAGAAGAGTACATTTGGCGGGGGTCAGGGTTTTGAAGTTGGTTCATCAATCCCACGGCTAATAGTATGTAAAAAGAAAGAAGAAGAAATATATATAAAAAAAAAGGGGGTTGAAAAGTAAAACTCCGAGACGCTGATGATAAGATGGTCGTGATGTTCGAGACAAGGCAGGAACGCAAAATAGGAAAGGCTGAGAACAAGATGAAAGGGAAAGAAGAAAAAAAAAGGAAACGTTGTTATATAATACACGACTCCCCCTTCCCCTTCCCCTTTTCTTTTCTTTTCTTTTTATTTTCGGATAAAATAGGGGCGGGAGGATTAGGAATCTTGGGGAAACAGGCGTTGTTGCTACCTGCGGGGGACTGGGAACCCCGGCGCCCTCCCCATCTAGGCTCCTGTCGGAGAGTTGAAGTTCTGTGGTGTGATGTTGGGCTGGAACTGGAAGGTCTGTGACTGCGGTTCGCCAAACTGGCCGAGGGTGCCGCTCCAGACCGACAGCTGGTCTGGCGAGCGGGACCACGGGAACATGTCGGTCTGCGGCGGCGTCTCGAGCTTGAGGGTGGGGAAGCCCTGGGCGTGGGCCACAGAGGAGGAGGAGCAGGAGGAGGAGGTGGTGGAGGAGGAGCATGCCGGCAGCGTCGTGGGCACGAGGGACGGGGTCGCCGGCTCGCTCTCTACGTATCGAGGCGCCGAGAGGGACATGGGAAACTCGAGCTCTGATCCGAACTGCGACAGCCCGGGGGTGGTCAGCGCCTCGTCCGGCGTGACGTTGCCGCAGCCCGTCTCCAGGAGGAACTTGGGCTGCGGGAACTGCTGGAAGCTGTGGCTCCGGATGCTGTTGAGCGGGCCGTCGCGGTTGTAGTCAGACGAGGAGGCCGGCGAGAAGCCCATGGCCTCTTCGAACTTGCTCAGCGACAGCGAGGCAGACCGCTGCTGCTGCTGCTGCTGCTGCTGCTGCTGAGAGCCCAGGCCCGAGTTGTCGGCAGAGAGGAACTGCTGCTCAAAGGTGGGGCCGACCGGCGACACGCTGGATGACTCCTTGAACGTGGCCGCCCTCGCGGTGAGCGACGAGGTCCTGGCGAGCTGCTCCAGGATGCTGGGGTCGAAAGACCGCGGGGACAGCGGAGAGACCGGCGGCCCCGACTTGACGATCTTGCCGGACAGGGGCCCCGTGGCAGAAGCAGCCCGCCTGATGGTCCCCAACATCTCGCCCCGCCTGGTGCTCTCGACACCAGTCTTGGGCCCGTTGGAGAAATCACGCAGTGCTGTCTGGTTGAGGCGCTGGGGCGGCCTGATCTTTCTGCGCAGGGCAATGCTTGCGCTCGAGCACACCTGCTGCTGCTGCTGCTGCTGCTGCTGCTGCTGGGTGGTGGTGGCAGCGGCGCCGATGACATCTCTCTCGTTGAAGGCTGGCGAGGACGGCGGGAACGGATCCGGCGACAGCGACCCGAAGCCGGCAAAATCTGACATCTCGCTCGTCCGCCTGGCGGACTGATCTTCCATCCCGTCGTGTCCCATCATGTTGGTGGTGATGATCGGTGTTCTCTGGGCAATGTATGAGGTCGTCTGCTGCGGGAAGTACTCGGCGTGCTTGACCTCGCTACTGAGCCCGCCCAGGCCGTGAATCTGTCCGAGCGAGGAATAGTCAGACATGAGCTGGCTCTGGAGCGTCTCAAAACAGGCTGCGTCCTGCTGAGACTCTTGGTACGCATCTGGAGACGACGACAGGATGCCATGGTGGCCTTCGAACGCCGTGGTCGGGAGTGATACGTCCAGGTCGGAGAGCCGTGCCTGGGGCGAGTCCTGGTGCTCAAGTTTGAAGACCTGCTCAATCTCGCCGCTCTCCTTGATCTTGGCGTCGGCCACGAGGCTGTTGGCCAAGGAGTCCTTGCTGTCATGGGCGTCGGGAGAATAGTCCATGGCTGGGTCCTCGTGGGCGGAGGACATGTCAGTCTCCGAGAAGTGGCCTGAGGGGGATTTGGAGATCTGCTTGTGGTCGCTCATGCTGTCGTTATCGCTGCTCACGGCACGAGCGTCATCCTCATCTTCGTCCTCGTCTTCGTCCTCGTCGTCATCCTCTTGTGCATGGATGCCGGCCATCTCAGAGGCTGCCTTGTCTGCAGCCTGTCTGGCCTCATATTCCTGGACTCGGTGCATCTGTTTCTCCCGGGCCCTCCGGTTCTGGAACCAGTTCTGATAGTCTTATTGTCAGTGCAGGAATGAAGAAAGGGTCTGAGAAGGGAAGGGGTTTGGGGGGTTTCCTAGGAAACACGTACATTCACCTTAGGAACAGGGCATCCCAACTCTTCGGCCAGCTGCCGCTTGCGGCTGGTACTCGGCTTTTGGGTCTCAGCCGTAAAGACTCTCTCAAGCTTTTGTTTTTCCTCTTCGGAGAACCGCTTGCTGCACGCAATGGCAGCAGCGTAAAACTGGGCGTTTTCTGGTTGTTGGTGCTGCTGGTGCTGGTGCTGGTGCTGGTGCTGCTGTTGTTGTTGTTGCTGCTGCTGCTGCTGGGGCTGCTGCTGTTGTTGTAAGGCAGAGGAGAACATCTTCACAGATGGAGGTGTAGGGTAGTAGCGGAGCCCGTGGGACTGGAACATCAAGTTCAGGGCAGCCGTGCTGTGGTGCTGCTGGTTATGTGGCATCACCGACATGGCAGCGAGGTTGGATGATGCTTGTGACGGCAGATGCTGCCACATGGTCACTGGATTCTGGTAATGAACCGCCCCTACCATATCCAGACCATGGGGGTTCGACTTGACGGCACCAGGGGAGGGCTGCTGGCATGAGGGCATGGCTGCAGCAGACGGCCGGTAGTGCATCGCCGGCGTGGTGTCTAGAGAGTGTGGCCCGGCCTGCCCCGGCAGTGAGAGAGACCGTGAGGTGAAGTCGTGGTCCGACAGCCCACGGTAGCCGTGCTGATAGGTCTTGTCCCCCATGCTGCTGCTGCTGCTGCTTGTTGTCTTGTCCGCTAAGCGGGGCTCGTGACTGAACAAGAGTGAGGGGGTTGGGAAAAAGAAGGCTCTGGGTTGGTCTTTGGTTCTTGTTTTCAAAATATATCAAGACTCGACTTGGACGAGGAGCGAGAGGTTGTCCATGAAAAGGCACGCAAAATAGGGAGAAGGCGGCGTGTTTGGCGTCTGGAAGTGCGGGACGAGCCTGAGAATCTGTTTCCTGCTGTTTTTCTTGTGGATCCTGGAGATGGACAAAGATATGTATAGTCTCCAACAAGATGATTATGGTCCTGGGAAGTATGTACCAAGTGCCTCTCCGGGTGGGTTCCAGGGGAAACCAAGAAAGGTGAAATCAAGTCAGATAAACAAGGAAAATAAAGAGTGTAGTCCAACGGTGCGCGACGGGCCTTTGTAGGAACGATGATTGCGAGAGGTGGTGGACTTGTGGCGCAAAGATCCAGGGGCAAAGAGCCGGTGTTGTGTCGACGGATGAGGAGCGACCGATGGTGGGGAGGAGAGAAGAGTGAGAGACCTCGAGGTTTCGTGACGAGCAGGAGCAGGAGCAGAGAAGAGGAGAGGGGGGGAGGTCTTTGTCGTATAAGAGGTTCTATGGGGGGGGGAGAGGACAGGTGAGACAACAAGCCGCCGACGAGTCGTCCAAGGAGATGACCAGACAGGGACGTGAAGAGTAAGTAGGCTCTGGGAGGGGGAGTTCCGCACGAGAAGTAATTGGCGAAGGGTGCAACAAAAAAGCAAGCCCAAGGTCGTAATCAGGAAGCGATGGGGGAGCAAGGAAGGCCCTGTGCGGTGCAGGCGGGTGCTTGGGTCCCTGGCGTCCCTGGAGCTGTGGATTTGGGATGGCATGGCTGCATGGGAAGAGCACACACACCTGTATGAACGGAGTACATAGCGTGCCATACCAGGTAGCTGTGGTGGGGTGGGGTTCGGGGCTGGGGTCCACAGTTGCAGTCCACAGATCCAGTCGGCCGGACAGGGGGTAAGACAGCCGGGTGCAAGGAACAGGACAAGATGGAGAGAGGACGAGGGACAGGTACGACTGTGGTACATGGTGGTGGTGGTGGTGGTGGAGGAGGAGGACGAGGAGGAGGACGAGGAGGAGAAGGACGACGACGGCGAGATGGTGGCTGCTGCAGGGCAGGGGGGGCCACAAAAAAAAAAAAAAGAGTTGACTGAGTTGGTCCCCGCTGCCGCTGATATGGTACATGAGTTGTACTATGCATGGTGCTCCTTCTTGAACCGACAGTCGTACATGGCTCGCCAGCCTGTGCTTCTCAGTTTCCTTTCTTTTTCCTTTCTTCTACTTCTGTTTTTGTTTTCACATTGCAGATGGGTGGACCCCCCTTTGGTCCAGCCATAATCTTGATGCCGCCTGCGATTCGCACTCGCTAGAAGGGAAGGGATGTAGCTGTGTTCCCGCCGGCCTGTCTCTGGGCCGTCAAGATCTACCCTTACTACCCTTTAGCGCTGCCGTCGCTGCTAAGGAGAGATGGCGTCGTGCAGTGGTCCTACGGCGCAGGGGGTGGAGTAAGGTTTTGTTGTCATGGCTGTTGCTGCTGACGGAGGGAGCCTCGGGGAGAGAAGGCGCCCTGTACCTGGAGATGAGGAGGCGTTTGACGATATGTCGATGATGCCCATCCCCCTTCCCTCCTCATGGCTGGATGGGTTCAGATCAGACAGGATCAGGTGAGGTAAGGTAAAATGAGGTGAGGTCAGGCGAGGCGAGGGCGCCAGAGCGATACCGTTGCTGTAGATTACTTTGTCTCTGAGAGCGCAAAGCAAGGGGCGACTGGGAGCGGCCGTGGCGACGGGCGATGGATGGTCGGCGGCCTGCAGCAAATGAACCACAGCGCTGCTGCTGCCAAGCTGGAGAAGCTGGAAAGCTGAACAAGAAGATGATGGTGGTGGTGGTGCTGGTCGCTGGTAAGGGTGGTCAGTGCTGGTGTGTGTGTGGGGGGGGAAGGGGGGCCGGCTGTGGATGGGGCTGTCTCTGTCTACTTTTCTTTTCCTTTTTTTTTTTCTTCGTTCTCTTCTCTTGCGTGCGTGTGTACTGTACTCGTCGGCGATGGAATGTCTGTATGTATCTCTCTCTCTCTCTCTCTCATTGGCTCATTCATCCACGCACACACATACACCACACACACACTTTTCCTCTGACCTGACGGCTGTTGTTGTCCTTGTTCATATTGTTGCCGTGGTTGACTGCCGATATTCATCTGCCGTGAACCGCTACTCATGATGGTCTCGTCGTCCATGGTGTCTAGACAAGAGTGGTGGTCGCATGCAGGTGCCAAAGGTCATGCCATGCTCTGGCGCACCATCACCGTCCAGAGGCCCCGCCTCCATAGCATCAGGTGGTATCCTCCGGATGGGACGAGGACGGCGATACGGCGGCAGACGAGAAATGACAATTCGGCAGAGGGGCCGAGGCGCGAAGAAAATGTTGTGTGTGTCTGTCTGGTTGTCTGGCTGTCTGTCTGCCAGAGTTTGTTAAAGGAGACATGATCTTCGATCTCCCCGGTACGGAAGGGTACCTGATGAGGACCCGTCAAGGGACCCCCTTGCTTCAGCATGGTCCTGTTCCTGGATCGGGTCCAGCAAGGGCCTCATCCCCCCCACCCCTTGTCCCCCCCCCCTCTCGCTCTCTCGGAAGAGTACTACGCTGTGCAAGTGCTGTATTTCACAGCGGGGACAGACCAAGACCCCTTGTCCACTGAGGGCCCAACCCAACCCTAGGACCGATATGGTGGGATGGGATGAAAATGGATAGGGCGGCAGCGTCCCCAACTTTCCTCTCTTTGGCCCCCTCCTCTTTTTTTTCTTCTTCTGGCCCCCTCCTCTTTTTTTTTCTTCTTCTGGCCCCCTCCTTTTTTTTTTTCTTCTGGCCCCCTTCCCCCTCCCCTCTATGCGTGCGTGTGTATGTGTGTGCGCGCCTGCCATACACAGTAGTACCAAGAGTGTCATAAGACCATACCATCGTAGTAGGCGTAGTGGAGGTGTGTGTGTGGGTTTGGTGTGTTGCGTGCATATGTGTTCTGTATGTCTCATTCATCGCTCTCTTTCTGTGCATGCGTGTGACAGACAATACCGGGCTGACGAACGCTCGATAAGGCTATGCTTTCGCTGCATGTGCAGTGCACTAGACAGGACCCCCTCCTCCCCCCTTCCCCCTCCCGCCTCTCGCTCTCTTTTGGTTGTGGTGTGCGGTGCCAGGGCTCGCGCCCGCCCAATTAGGCCGGCCTGTTCCCAAATCGAAGGGGGCCAGCATGCCCGCCTCAGCCAGGAACGACAACATGACTGGTCGAAGATGGTCCCGATCCCATCTCGAGGGTTTGAAGCGATTGAGGTGGCCATAAGGCGGTAAAGTGGATATGGTGGTCACGGAAGTTTTTTTTTCTCTCTCTTTTTTCCCTTCTTCTTTTGTTGGGTGTGGGGGGGGTGTGTGTGTGTGTGTGGTGTTTGACTCTTGCATGCATGTCCTGCGGCGTCCTTCGGCAGTAATGGGCTTTAGCGAGCACGACTCCATCCCCATTTAGGGGTCTCGACTGCAGGCTGGCCACGACAGCAGCAGTCTGTTGGACGGGGGCCGGTGTCGACGAGAATATCGCGCGTATTAGGCCCTTCAGGTCGGAGCCGAGGGGGTCACTTTCCCGCGACTGCGCCTTGGGTCGCTTGTGCTTCATGTTTGATGATGTCGTCATGCCAGAAGGAGCCAGGGCATGCGGAGTGGAGAGGCTGAAGCGTAACCCCAGCGGAACCCAGGGCCGGTCAGAGGACGCCGCAGAGGCAGTGGCAGTCGGTGGACAGAGCACGCCACACAAAGGTTGGTGTGTGTGTGTGTGTGCGTGCGTGGCTCCTGTCCGTCTGTCCGTCTTGTCTGTTCTGTGACTGTTGTGGTATGGCGTGGGATGCATGCTATGGTCCAATATGGTATCTTATGAGATGGTCTGATATAGTGCATGGTATGGATCGATCGAAGTGTCTCCCTCGCCCTTATTGTTGCTGTCGGTGTCAATATATGTCAAGGTGTCTTTGGTGTTCCCTGTAGAACAGTGTGTGTGCGTGTGTGCGTGATTAGGGTGTGCCGATTGCTTGGCTTTGGCTTTGGCTTTGGCTTTGGCTTTGGCTTGGCTTGTGGTTCGAATTCAGGAGTTGACAGGCCATGTTGTGATCACGAGAGCCTCCCGAGCTCACCTCGCGTAGCCCAGGTGCTCCAGGTACGGCTACGGCTCAGGCACCTTTTGGGGTACAGGCGCCGAGATTTCGCTAGGCCCATGGACGACGACTAGGACCCATGCACGCATGCCCTGCGAAGGTCGAACCAACACACGCCAACACGCCCAGCAACAGCTTCCCATCACAGGTGTTCCTTTCCCCTTCTTGACAAAGAATCAAATAATAATAATAATAATAGCCACTGGACATCCGACGGAAGCTAGGGAGCGGATAGGCTTGTGGGCCGTAGCATGTCGCTACTCGAGCTCTCTTCAGGCACCCGTTTTCCAGGCACTTTAGGGGCGTTCCTGGGCCACCCTTCCAGGCATCGGTGCCTGGATTTCAGCGGACCGGACCTCGGGAGATCTGCACCCTGTCAGCTACTAAGTAGGTGTGCTCGGCTCCTCCTGTCGGTGCGGTAAGGGCCCTGAAGCCCCCTGTCGCTCACTCACTGTACTGTTGTTCACCCACTGTCGCTCGCTGCGGTGCCACACTCTGGGGTGCTCCTCCTGTTCCTCCTGCTGTCCTTCTGACCCAGTCGCTACTGCCCTCTATACGGACTGTACTGTACGTGGTAGTCATCAACTAAGCAAAGATCTTTTTGACGTCGTCGTCTTTTGTTCCTCTTCCCCTTTCCAAACAGCGGACCAACCCAGCAACAGCTCACACAACAACTACTCCTCCCTCTCGTCATCAGCTATCTATGGTACAATGCATGCATATCAGCGGCCAGTGTCCTGCATAACGCTGTGCAGAGAAGAGCATCAGCCTTGATTGTTCGTTCTTACTTTTCTCACACCGTTCCTTGTTGCGCGATGTGCTCGAATTGGACTGGACTGCACCGGAACTGGGTCTTTGACTGTGTGTGTGCGGCTTGGGGGGTCAGCAGGCTGCTTCTCAGCGTCAGCGTCAGCCCTCAGCCCTCACCACCAGCTTCAACCTTCTTCCAGGGGGAGGAGGAGAAAATGCACAACGGGACAGCTTCATGATCACACGAGAGAGAAGGGCGGGGTGGAGGGCTTTTTTTCAGCCGTCTGGTCTGTACGCTATGTTGTGGCTAACGCAGCTCCCAGGTCTTGGCCCCTGCATGCGCCCATCCCCCTCCAAACAAACATTCTTCCTTCCCCCGGGGTTGACGCCGCCATTGCCCATCGTAGCAGCTCATCAGATGAAGTAGATGGACGACCTGATCGATCGAATAACAAATCTGACAAACATTCAAGGCTGGGCCCCTTTATTTTTATCACCATCTCACCAGGACTGTCTGCCCTTCTTCTCGAGACCATTAATCCATCCACCCATCCAATCCACCGTTCTCGGCCCGCTTTCAACTTCCCCAGACGCAACCGACCACGTGCCAGCCTATAGTGAGTCCTCGGCTCCAATATCCCTGTACGAAGCCGCCCTCGCCGCACCTGCACCGCACCCCCATCCATCCAGGTCAATGTGGCGAAGCTCCTTCCCTTGACGGTCTCGCCTCAACTCTACATCATACTACTACTCCTCCTACTCCTCCTCCTACTACTACTACTTCCACTATTATCACTATCACTATCATAGTCCTTTGGACACACCAACACCAGACAGGCCTCATTTCATTGCCCTCCCCTCCCCCTCCTCCCCACCCAACCTGCAGCTATTCTGTTCGCGTCCTGGTGGTGCTTATGGACAGACGACCAGGAGCAACTATTCAGTCCAGATACAGCCAGACCGAGGGCCCAGAGGGGACGCGCACTCACGCACACTCATCGGAACGCTGGCTACTTGTTAGTGTGTGTGTGGGACATATAGAGAGATACCCAGGCAGACAGACAAAAAGAGACCAAGACAAGAGAGAGAGACAAGTGCGTGATCATTTCCTGCCGGCCAGCACGGAGTCGACCTCTCGGTCCCGGCGGGCCCACACTTGCCCACCTGCGCTGTGCGTGTGTGTGGCCTGTGCCCACCATGCCACAGCGTTACATTGCTCCCGCATGAAAACCTGTGCCTATTTATGGGCTCAACTATAATTTCCTTCCTGCAAGGCGCTAGGCGGCTCTCTGGCGGCCCATGCTTCCGCACGGCGCCAGGTCCTTCTCACTGGCCAGTCTCCGAGACCGCTGACGAGGCCGAGGAGCGAGAGGAGACCCCCCGCCTTCTACCACCACCACCATTACCACTACTACAACTACAGTACTATCGAGTCGCTATGCCCACCACCTAGCGACTGGTCTGCTGGATCACCCAAGCAACGAACGACCCGATCCTTCTAGGCGCCGTCGGGGTTTTGTTGGTGGGCCGGACACGAGGGCGGCTCCCACCTCCCGGGAATCTGCGGGCCCGAGTTCGTTGGTAAGGGGGATGATAACAGGAGGAAGAGAGGAGGGAGGGGAGGGGGACAAGGACACGACAAGAGGGACGCTCATACGGAACGGCATGTGAGAAACATCAAGGCCGACGAACTAGGGTGTCGAGATGACTGAGATTGCACACACACACACACACACACCCCCCATCCGACCCAGTCCCATCATCCGTCCACTCATCCACCAAGCCGATATCCACCAGCAGGTATTGGGGCTGGCTCTCGGCTCTGGCAAGACACCGACAGGACCCCCGACCACCTGTTGGATCTTTATTTACCGTCCCTCTTCTTTTCCCTAGGGGTCCCTTTCTTAAGATGTGTATTATTGCATATGGGGCGTTGGCGCACAAGAATTTTGGGGCCCCTAGGCATGTTCTTTATTCCCTTGTGCAGCAGCAGCGCCCACGAGATGCAAGTGCCGCTGCACAGAATACGGTTTGTGTCACATTTAGGCGGCGACAGCGAAACCCCTCCGGCAATTGGTGAAGGAGTTGCCGCGGGCCCCACGGTGCTTTGCCGCTGAGGTCGAAAATATTCGATATGCCGACCTCACTCTTTGAGGCCATTTAGGTATACGCGCCCGGGACCTGGACTCGACATGACGCTGCTTCCACCCCTCCCCTGGGCCCTCGGCCGTGTTCTCCCTAATCTGACATGCCCATGCGAATACGATCCTGATTGATAGGTGTTTCTCTCTCTCTCTCTCTCTCTCTCTCTCTCTCTCTCTCTCTCTCTCTCTCTCTCTCTCTCTCTCTCTCTCTCTCTCTCTCTCTCTCTCTTCCTGGTCGACATATTCGCTTGAAGATTCCGACCATTATTCTCGCTGCAGCACGTCGGGTATCATCTGCACGTCAAGCTAGTCGGTCTTGCCCTTGCATTGGCAAACCCCCTCGACCCCCCCCCTCCTCCTCCTCCTCCTCCTCGTCCACCACCACCACCAAGGAAGAGGCCTCTCTGCTAACACATACCTGGTTACGTGCGGTGACAAGATGGGCTGGATCTTCCACCAACCAACCGCCGCTCCCAGTTAGCCAAGAGGTGCGGCTTCCATGCATTCCAAACTTTCCGATCAGAGCCCCCTTCCCCCATACAAGGGCTCTCGCACCCATGAAGTGAGCTTAATTTCTAAGTCCGACCACAACTAGCGAACCTCTCCCTCCCTCCCTCTCTCTCTCTGTGTGTGTGTGTGTATGTGTGAGTCTGTGAGCGAGTGAATGTACGTCCGTATATGAGAGAGAGAAAGAGAGAGAGAGAGAGAGAATGTGTGTGTCGGTGCCTGTGGATGCGCCGGTGCAACCACGTAATCTCAGGTGAATACGAGCTAGCACGGCACAGAATTGGACAGACCCCTCCCCTCCATCCCAGGGATGGCCTCCTTCCAGCAACCGCCCGACTAGGTGATCTACCTGTACCAACCAGGGCGTCACGAACCGCCCACAGCGGTGTCGATACGCAGCAAGCATGCACATGTGAGGGGCTCGCCGCGTGGTCTGAACTATCGAGAACTTGGGCACACACATACACGCATACACAATAAAGATGCGGCGACGGACGGACGAGTTGGTGTCCGGATCCATCAGAGTGCGGGTGTCTGGTGGTGAATCATTCGCTGTTGAAGCCCAACCCCCTGGAGGAAAAAACCTAATTCTCTCCCAGGACTGGCCCAGAATTAATCCCCTCTCCCCTCCCCTCCCCCCCATGCGTCTGATCTTGCGGCCCTAGCCGTTTCCGCGGGATGGCTTGTATCCGACAACGTGGGTTGCCTATCAAGCCAAGAACGAGTATAGTACACAACCAGTTGACGATCAGCCTTCGTCCTTTTGCCCCCCTGCTGCCTTCCCCCCCCCCCTCCTCCAAGACCAAGACCAAGACCAAACCAGCGTAGCCGCCTGCACCGCGCAGATTATGGAGGGGTGGGAAATAGGAAAAACCCAAAAGCCAAAAGGAAACAAGACCTCGACGCTTATTTGTGCACAACGCACAAAAGTTATGCTAGAGATCCCTCTGCTGCAAAGACAGACAGACAGACACGCACACTCACAAGAAGACAATCATCTCAGCTGAGCTCTGCAGATCACGACTCCTCTGGAGGCCCAGCCCACACCTCAGATCATTTAGCTCGTACATACGGGGGAGTCGCAGCCGCGAACCGACAGATCTCGTCAGGTCTGACATATCCGGATCTGCCCAGGGGGCCTGCCCTGGCACACAACAAGATATGGATACGCAGTACTGACAAAAAGGTTTGTCATTCAAACCAACCCACCAAAAAACCTGACGTGGTCAAGTCGGGTTTTTTGGTTTGGTTTTTTCGGTTCTTGGTCTGTCTCTGTTGGCTGCTATCCCATCCAAAACGTCCCCGGGAGGAAATTCGACGGGAAAGCAAGAGCGGGAATGAAGCGCAAGGCACCCCCTCGGACAAAAGCCCCCAGGGGTCGATCGGTACCGCAGGCCGTGTTTAGTCGCCGGGGGTGGTTGCCACGTGTAACTGACGAGCCGCCTTGCCCAAAGAGCAGGTGCCTTCTCTCTCTGTCTCTGTCTCTGTCTCTTTCCCTCTAATCCGTACCTAGTATGGTAGGTAAGCAAGCCAACCAGAGAGAAGATACATGATACAATGTACAGTACTTGGGGGATACCTCTGCGTACCCGGGCTAGGAAGGGGCCACTGACCAACCTTGACCCGGGAGGGGAAGGGGTGGATCCCAGAAGCGGGTCTTAGCAGGGGGTCCCTGAACAGGAAATATTGCAGGTTCCTGAAATGCACAGACACGGCTCATTTAACCTCTTTTCGTTTCTCTCTGCGCCCCCCCAATTGCTCCTTCCCTCCCTTCTTCTCTCTCTCCTTCCCCCCCCCCTTCCTTCCTTCCCTGGCCCACAAGAGGGCAAGGGCGGATACTTTTCGCTACGGATGTACTCTCTCCTTCTTGGTCAGCAGGCAAAGCAAAGCGCGGCTCCCAGTCGCCTCAACCTCTCCTCCTCCTTGAGAAATCGATCATGCAGATGAGCCAACCTCTGTTTGTCACTATAGGAGACGCTAGTTCTGTTGGGTGAGCACCTTTGGCTGGGATCGTGATCTTTTTTTCTTTCTCTCTTCTTTTCCTCCGAGAGCGAGAGAGCGAGGCAAGACACGTACGCAGCTCGCAGCTCGCAGCCTGCAGGACGCACTCGACGCAGGTTTGGCTGCAGCCGGCCTGACTAGATCATGCATCTCGGGAACCCCATTTGGCCCAGTCGAGATTAGAGATTCCTGTCTCCCTCTCTCTTGCCTCACTTTTTTTTTCTCACTTTTTTTTTTTTCCGGCTTTGGACGGGAAGAAAGAGGAGGGGGGGTCTGGCCGGCGGAGTTCACGTTGCATCCCACCACCGACGAGGGCCCGCCCGAACTTTGGCCCTCTTTTGGGTTCACACACAACCTCGAAATGGCAACTTGCGTCACGAGGCGGGCGTAGCGCTGTCTCTCCCTGCATCTGGCCCTACTAAAGTAGAGATGTTCTCTTTTTCGCCCTCTTCTGATTGGGCCCTGGCCCGCCCGTCCCGGTGGCCATCTGCTGCAGGCTGAGGCTGGCGTTTTTTGGGTGTTTTTTTTTTTTTCCCTTGCCCCCTTTTTTTCCCCCTTCCCTTCTGACCTTTTTTTTTTATTTATCAGAGTTTCTTGCTTTTTGTTTTGTACTATGGCGGCACGCCACCCGGCGCGTGACTGGCTGGTTGTGTAGCACCCGTGGGCGGCTCCGGTGCAAGATTCCGCCCGTGCAGCTCCTCCTCCTCCTCCCACTACTCATGCTCCTGCTCCTTTCCCCTTTGGACCGACTTGTGTGCTCTGGTCGCCGCTGAGAGGTCGACGAAAACGAACAAACCTAACCCCCGCCCCCTGGAGCGATCATCACTCGTACTATGTACATGCCGCGCTGACGATCGTCGCCCACGGAGCCAAGGAGTAGGGGGAGGGAAAGGGTCGGGGTACGGCCCTGTTTTTCCTTATTTTCCTTCTTCTGACCGGAAAGGACGCGCAGCCTGGGCCCAGCTAGAGAAAGGGACCTCCCCTTGGCCGAACTCCGTATCGTGAGCAGGGCTTCTCCACGGACGACGATCCAGGAAGAAGGCGTCTTTTGGTTCACCAATCTCCTCTCTCTCTCGCTCTCTCTCTCTGTGTCGCCATCTCTGTCTGTCTCCCCCCTTCTCTAACTGGTGCTCTTCTCGTAAGTGTACACGACAATCTCGGTCCGTGCCGTTTGGGAACCACCGGGGACCTCAGCTATCTGTTTGACGTTACCCACGTCGCCGACCATCCTGTGTCAGGGAAGACAGAGATGTCTTTCCGTTGTGTCTCCGCCTCTCCATTTGTGTCACCGATACCGCCTCTCTCTCTCTGTCACTCTCTCAAACACACACACACTCTCTCTCTTTCTTTTTTGGTCTCTTCTCTATCTCTCTCTCTTGGGAAAGGAGGGTCCGGGGGGTAGAACACTACAATACCATTGGCTTGACACATAAGGATAGAAGGGGGGTAGGGGGATGGACTACACGCGACCTCATTCACGCCAAGAGGCAAGAAAAGGACAAGCCAGGACGGGCGCCCTTGTGATGTCTCTCTCGCTTTTGTGCTTACTCTACAGTCTTGATCTTTGTGTGCGGGCGCCCAGATGGAGAAAACTTCCGCGGGCCCCGCCATGGTACTTTTCTCTCTCTCTCTCTTTTCGTTTTTATTGTTTTTTTTATTGTTAAAAATCCTGCTGCTATTCACGAAGCACGAAGTTTCGTCCTATCTCCGCTACGGGCATGTGCTGACCCGTCGGGATCTGGCATGATGGGGGGAGGCACTTGGGCATCAGTAGATCAGATCTCGTCGGACCACGGAATATAGGAAAGACAATGCACACACACAAGGCACAAAGGAGTCAGCGCGACAGACAAAGAGAGAAAGAGAGACTGAGAGACTGAGAGACAAGGCGGACAAAAAACAGTCAGGTGATGATGACGTTTTGGTGGCCGCCGCCCTGGTCTGATCTGTTGGGACAGGCGGAGATGACGATGATCCAGAGCGCCCAAGCAAAAGGGAAAGCGGAACACCCAAAAACAAAGATAAAAAAAAGACAAGGGCTTTTTTTTTCTAAGACAGGTCTCGTAAAAATGGTCCGAAGACTAAAGCCACGCCCAGGGAGCTGGGGGAGAAGGGGGGAAAGGGGTGGGGGGCTTGCGGGACGGGAGACGAGAAATGAGAGCGAGAAGAGAAAAGCAGGTATAGGGCTTTTTGTCACTTTCTTCCTCCCTCCCTTTCTCTCTCTCTCTCTCTCTCTCTCTTGCCCGATTGCCCCTCTTTCTCTCTCTCTCTCTGTTTTCTCTCTTTTTCTCTCTCTATTCTCTCCCTCTCTCGCTCTCTCTTGCCAATTCGCCACCGCGGTGGGTCGGCAATCCTGCGGTGTGTGGGTGAGTGGCGCTCGGCTGCTAGAGGGTCCGAGAGCGACGGCTGAAAGAGCGTTGACGTCGTGGAGTTGGACTGTGAGAGACAACGCACACAGAGAGAGAGAAGAGCTGAAAGGCATGGGGGGAGGGAGGGGGTGGTGGGATGACCACGCACAACGTTGGAGCCCACCAGAGCAGCTCCCGTTTCGTCTCCATCCTCGGAAGCCCGTGCCTGCTGTTGTGTTTCAATAGTGATCGTCGTCGTCATCATCGTCATGACCATCCTCTTCTTCCTGCCACAGTAGCAGTAGTAGTAGTAGTAGTAGTAGTAGTAGTAGTAGTAGTAGTAGTAGTAGTAGTAGTAGTAGATACTTTTGTTCCCCCAACCATCGTGATAGTACGATATCCCTCCCGCGCTGTGTACATTCCCATGTCTGTATGTGTACCATAGTAGGTCACTTGAGCACTGTTCCTTTTCCTCATTTCCCCCGGGCGGCCTCCCCCCTCTTGCCCTACGCCACCGCAGGCTTACTGACTGTTGTTACCCCCCTCCCGGTTCTATCCCTCCTGTCCCAAGACCATCTGTTCGTAATCTGTCTTGTCGGGTCTTTTGTTTGATCACAATGATGATCATGATGTAGACGAGATGATCAGTCTCCTGTCTTCTCTCATCTCTCTCCCTCTGTGTGTGTGTGTGTGTTCTCTAGAGAAACCATTTGTGTCAACCTCTTACCTCTACGCAGCGACTCGCTTACTCTTGGGGCGTGTGTCCTCGCTCCCAATTTCTCGTTCGTCCACCCACTCTGGTCCCCCCCACCCTCCTCCTCTTCCCACGGCACTACACTCACTTTCCCCCTCTCGTTCTCCCTTTCTCACTCATGTGTACTTGTAATTCCTCATATCGAGGAAGGGGGTAATCCTCTTGTAGGTTAGGTGGGTTGACTTTTTAGTCTTCAAGAATAAACATAAATCGATGTAGAGAAGGGGGGGATGTGGATATTAGGAAGGGGAAAATCAAAGACTACCAGGGATGGAATAAGAAAATGATTGGCCATTTGAGCGTCCACAGGGCTGAAAGGGATGAGGAAAAAAAGAAGAAAAGAAGAAGAGAGAGAGAGAGAGAGAGAGAGAAAAGAGGAGCAAGATCTGTCACCTTTTCTGCACAGGATCTGTCAACTTTTCTGCAGGTGGTCTATCTTAACCTTTTTGGACCCCTCATCTCATGTTTCTCTCCCCTCCCCTCCCCCCTCTCTCTTCCTGTGCGCGTATATTGATTGGGCACCTTTCTGGGTACCTCCTTCTTACAAGCCACAAACAAAGGAGAGTTCGCGAAGAGTATGATCTTCAGTCAGAAGCTTATTCATACGTCTTGTCGTGTTTGAGGTCCTGGAAGAAAGAGAAAAAAAAAAAAAAAAAAGAGAATAGCTAGGGAGAAGGGGCAAGGACGAACAGGAAGGAGAAGGAGAGGCATGGTTCTTTTCTTTATTTTTTCTTTTCCCCCTTCCATGTGACAAGAACATTATGGGATTATTCTTGGTCTGTGTAATCTAATTGTTCTCTTGCTATCTTGGTTTTCCTCCCCCGTTTCCCCTTCCTGTGGTGAGATCAAATGTTTTAGAGGCTGGCTTAGACAGCGAGAGAGAATTCCAAGGAATCCAAGGTCCTTTGCTAGGCTATGCTTCTTTCCTTTCTTGGTCGTTTTAATTAACTTGGTATAGTAAGCAAATGGTGCATGTGGTGCACTCTAACGTCCACACACAGCCGTGGTGGAGAGAGGGGGTTTTCTCCCTTTGGCAAGGTGGTTGTTGCTCCTCTGGGCTGCTTGCCTTACATCTTTCGAGAGAAGGAGGAGGCTTTGGGTGGTTTCGGGTGGTCCTTTCTGGGTCCTGGTGATGAATGGACTTGGTATACTTGGTTCTTGCCTAGTATTGAGAAATAGAACCCTATAGAATTACTCTTCGTGATAAAGTGAAGGGGGGAGAGGGAAGGGGAGGGAGGAATTAGAAGTTGCCCTAAATGCTTTTCCTTTGCTTAGGAGGCTGGCTGATACTGGTGACTCCCTAGGATCAACCATCAAGAAGGATCTTATAAATATAAAAGGACTGTCCTCGCTTTAGTGAAAGACAGGTAATCATCAGGCATTGCTTTGGTTACAGGCGAGAGAGAGCATTGACCATTGTCTCCACAGGGTGCAAGGAGAGGAAGCGTCCTCTTCACCGGAGGCTCTGGGTTCATGAAGTATATTCAGCCACATAGTCGCGGTGGAAGGCTCCGTAGATTGGTTTCAAGATGATTGTATATTAGGTACAATAGAAAGCCTCCAGGGACTGTTGAAAATAAATAAATACTATCATCTCGAAGAAGTGATGTTATGGCGAGGAACAACGTAGCATAAAATATGCATACAGATTAATACTACAGAGAAGAATCGCCCGCGGGTTCAATCATGATGGCGCGAGGGAGTTGGATTTGTTGTACATCGCCCCCCTCTTCATTCTCAGCTGCCCCCTTCCTGTGCTCTGCGCTTCTGACCCCCTCCCCTCTCCTCATTGGACTTTTCGTAGAGCTATTGCTTTGGTAGATGTATTCTAGTGAATCGTAAAACACGTCACTAAATATGTCTGGTTATAGCTACGGTACCGTGCCAGTTATTCATAACACGAGCTCTCTCTTTTGGGGATTCTGGAATTCACGAGTTTTCTTCAAATTGATCACCAAATCTGATCTGTTGTGATTACTGCTGGGCTATGGAGAAACGCAGCAACGTAATAACACCTTGGCGATGGTGTTTGATTACCGCCATTTACTTAATATGTGTGCTGTTTGACGTCCTCGTCTGTGACCTCCTTCTTGCAGACTCCGAGATCATAGCCTCGAGCCACTGCTCGTGTTTAGCTGTCAAGAATCACTCTTGGTCCAAATTCGCGCCCTTCTCTCCTATCACTGGGATCCTGAACCCAAAGTCTTGACCTGGCTCGCTCAAGGTGTCGATTCTGTGTCCAAGGCTCATTGCTCGCACTGCGTACATGGTTTTTTTGTTCCTAAATTTTAGAATAAGCCCATCTAGTGTATATGGTTTGCCCGCGTAATACTATTAGTCGACATCCGAGATGTTGCCTTGGCCCTTCAGCAAAGACGCAGATGCTACGAGCGCCGGACGGGACAAATTCACGTTATGGCAACAGTCCACATGCTCAATCTATACCTGCTCATGTGGCCAATGGACTGTACCCCAGGGCTGAAAATGCCCTGTCCCCCAGAGCAGAGGCAGGCCGAGACTTGACAGGGTGCGCTCATGTAAGAGGACTTTGTCGCTCTACGTTCATCCCACCGTGGACTTGCCTTGCAGAGACATCGTCTGCCCGCTCCGAGTCTCGCCAGCAGCTGTTCGTCCGAACTAACAAAATCCAATGCACAGAATCGCCGGGCCTGACCTGGCTGAACATAACCTGAAGATACCGTCAACTGTAGATTAGTCATTACATAATTAGAACGGCAAAAGCAGACACCATCTTGGGAGAGCGTCAATACACGTGTCTTGAATGCTCTAATTCACACTCGCTGCACTGTGCTTCAACTATGAATTGTTAAAATAATGTCTATGCACTACAATATGATGCAAGATGTAACCATATATTTTCATTTGTACTTGGGATTTATATTTTCAATCCCACCTAACTTAGCCAGGCGTGTTTAATCTGAGTGTTCTTTCTTTCTACCCTTTTGAGCAGCAGACTTGCCATAAGGCCTTCTTTTTTCTTTCTTCTCTCTCTCCCCCCCTTTTCTGTTTCATTTTTCTTACTTAGCTCACAATTATCTGAAAAAATTTGTGCTCTCTCCTGAGCCCTCAAAGTCACCAGGTAGGCCAGAAAATGCACCAAAACAGATACCGTCTCCCCCCATGCTCAAGCCCTTAGCCCACACTCCAAGACCATGGCGGCACTTGAGACCGGAGAATTATTGTGATCAGCTCCCCACAGACTGAGTACATGAACGTGTGAACCGTTCCACAAGTGAAAGACAAGACTACCTGCTGGCTGCTGATGTCGAGCCTCTCGGAGCCTCGTGTGATGTAGCACGAGGCCCCCGAAACAATAGAGATCCTCTCACCGGCCCTACGCCCATGACAAATACCATTTCTGGAATATTTCAGGAAGGATGACAGCTGAGAACTTAACACTCCATATTTCAGCTATCTGTTGCGCTGACAGCCTGCCAGCTGGAGCTCGAGCTACAGCTCCCTTGGTCACTATGCTTACCCTGTGTTTGCCGTCTGACGAGAGCCTGCCTGTCTTCTCCAGCTCATGCCAGACCACGGCGACATTGCCTTTTTGTAGAAAAAGCTCTCACGTCCATGAAATATGTGTAAGCGGGCATTTATTTCATTTTATTATTCTTTTAGGTTCGGTTGCTGGCGAATCAGGGCTGACCATCGATAGAAACCGTCCCCCCTCAACCGCCCCCTTCTTCCTTTTGTAGACAGTTCATGGCTGGTACTTCCACCAGGGGAGATTACTGCTGATTACTATCAGCCGCTTAGATGTCTCTGGGGTAGGCTCTGTAGCACAGGATTGATTGTCTCGGCGAGGTCTTTTCTAATGTGGACGAAAAATTGTCCTTCCGAACATGGTGGAGATGAGCCGCACACTTGTTAAGTGGGTTCCGAGACAAAAAAAAAAAAAAAAAAAGGTGATTAAGGCGGGGGGGGACAGGAGTCGAGATTATTCAGCTAGCAAGAGTCACTGCTGTAACCGACAAGGCTCTAAAGTAGCCGAGCCCAGCTCAAGCCGCAGCACCATTACTGCTGTCCGCCTTGCCCGCGTCCACAAGCCCATCCCGGAACTCGAGCGTGAGCAGGCCATCCTCCCAAGCCAACACCCTGACCGAGTCTAGATCCCGCACGATCCAGTCCGGCTCGGCACTCCTCACCTGCTCGGCCGTGTGGCTCGTCACCAGGCCCAGGACCTTACAGCCCGCCGCCTTGCCCGCGCGTATGCCCGCAGGCGAGTCCTCAGGGACCAGCACACTGCTGCTGCTGTCGGCGGGGAGGCCGATGTGCTGCCTGCCCAGGAGGTAGCAGGCCGGGTCTGGCTTGCCGTTGCTGACGGACTCGGCGGTGATGAGGTGCTCGGGGGTGGGGAGGCATAGGTGCTCGAGCCAGCCGGAGACGAGGGGCTCGGTGCCGCTGGTGACGATGGCCCAGGGGACGCTGCGGTGGCCAATCTCGTCGAGGAGGCTGCGGGCTCCTGGGATCTCGGTTGCGTCGTCTCCGTGTAGCCTGGGGAGACGTCCTTCCATATCCTTGACGTCTTGTCAGGGGGAGGGGGAGCAGAAGAAGAGAGAAGGTCAGCAGGGTGTGTGATAGTAGTATATTTCTCTCAGAGTGACAAAATCGGTCGAACTTACATTCCCAGTTTGCCTTCTCTGGTGCCAGAATCTTGAGGGTGTCTATGCTTCTCCGCCCATGTGACGTCTGCAGAATCACTTCTGGATCAACACCAATCTCCTTGCCAATGCTAGGTATCTCATTGATCCCCTCTCATGTTAGCCAGTGTTCAAGGGTTCGCAGCGCTTGTTCTTCCCTCCAAATCGCCTCTGTTCAACTCACGTTTGCCAGTGCTTCTCTATAGCAGATGTAGAGTCTATAATTGTCCCGTCCATATCAAACAAGAAGCCATGAAAGGAGGCCTGTACGGGCGGAGCTGAGAATTCCATGGCGAGAGAGAGAGAGAGAGAGAAAGGTCGGAAGGGAGGAAGGGTTCTGCAGGCCGAGAGCCCTGTCCTTGGAGGAATGCCTGTGCCCTGGGTTGCACTGGACTGGTGTAGCCACACTTGAATACCCAACGGCATATGAGAAAGATAAATGTCGAGAAAAGAAGAGGAATAGGAAGACGAGGGTGGCTACGCACAAACAGGGTGACTGAAGTGCGCGAGGTCGGAACTGCTCGATCTGGTTAGCCCGCCAGGCTCAGGGCTGCAAGTGACCGCAGGGAATGAATCATCGTTGCTAACAACAATATGAGCAGTGGATTTTTCAGAAGACGGCTTGCTGGTAAGTGTCATGAATAGCTCCTACACTTTTACTCTGTAATAATTAAGGGTTATAAGGCTGTGGAGGATAAAACCGATGTTTGACCAGGGTTAGGGCTCTCTGCTCAGCTTATCGCTACTATCAACTGACCGCCTTTTTTTTTTTCTGGTCGCAAATTCTGCCGCTTTTGGCTTCGCAAATTTCCATCGACGACTTAGCACGGAGACAAAGACAATGTCGATGCAGCAGTTCTAGCAAAGCCAACATCGCCTTCCTCCTCTCCTCTCAAAGTCAACCAACCCACAGAACCCGATCCACATAAGGCCACAATGGCAGGATCAATTACTAAACCTAAGAGTATGTCTTCCTTCCTTTGCTGTGGTCCATAAAAAAAAAAGATTCAATTCTGATTTAATACCTTGCGTACAAATAATACAGAACCCAAGTCGAAGCGGGGCACGACCCGCCTACGCCACAAGATCGAGAAGAAGTCGGCAGCCAAGCAGAGAAAAGAGAGAAAGCTCGCCAAGAAGAACCCCGAGTGGCGCTCCAAGCTCAAGAAGGACCCCGGCATTCCTAACCTGTTCCCATACAAGGAGAGGCTGCTGCAGGAGATCGAGGAGAAGCGCGCGCGGAAGGAAGAGGAGGCACGGAAGCGGAGAGAAGCCGCCAAGGCCGCGAGGACAGGCCAGGTCGACAAGGCTGACGCCGGCGCTGATGGCATGGAAGAGGATCTCGAGGGCGATGAGGTCGAGCTGGGCGACGACGACGACATGATGGACGATGACGACGACGATGTCGACGACGAGGCGAACCCCATGGCGGCCCTGCTGGCGAGCGCGAGACGGGCAGCCCAGGACTACGAACAAGGCCTGCAGAGCGGTGAGGACATGGATGATGACGACGACGACGACCAAGACTCGGACGACGACGATGACGACAACAACTCGGGCGCCGTACCGGTCGGAGGCGATGCGACGTCGCGCAAGGCCTACGACAAGGTGTTCAAGCAGGTGGTCGAGCAGGCCGACGTGGTCCTGTACGTTCTCGACGCCAGGGACCCGGAGGGCACCAGGTCCAGAGACGTCGAGAGGTCCGTCATGGCGGCGGCATCCGGCGGCAAGCGGCTCATCCTCGTGCTCAACAAGATCGACCTGGTCCCGCCGCCCGTGCTCAGAGCCTGGCTCGTCTACCTGCGCAGGTATTTCCCGACCCTGCCCCTCCGCGCCTCCAGCGCCGCCGCCAATGCCCACACCTTCAACCACCGCGACCTGACCGTCCAGGGCACGAGCGCCACCCTGTTCCGCGCCCTCAAGGCCTTCGCCGCCGGCCGCGGCCTCAAGCGCGCCATCTCCGTCGGCGTCATCGGCTACCCCAACGTCGGCAAGTCCTCCGTCATCAACGCCCTGCTCTCCCGCCTTGGCGGCCGCGGCGGCAGCCACCGCTCAAATGCCTGCCCCGCCGGCGCCGAGGCTGGCGTCACCACCTCCATCCGCGCCGTCAAGATCGACAGCAAGCTGACCCTGCTCGACTCGCCCGGCATCGTCTTCCCCTCCACCTCGGTGGACGCCGCCGGCGCCGCTTCCTCGGCCACCTTTGTCCCCAAGAACGCCGCCGAGGCCAGGGCCCACCTGGTCCTCCTCAACGCCGTCCCGCCCAGGCACATCGACGACCCCGTCCCCGCCGTGCAGCTGCTGCTCAGGAGGCTGTCCACCTCGCCCCACCTCATGGCCCGCCTGACCGCCGTCTACGACCTCCCGCCGCTGCTGCCCAGCCCAGACAGCGGCGACGCCACCACGGACTTCCTGGTGCAGGTCGCCCGCAAGCGCGGCCGCCTCGGCAGGGGCGGCGTGCCCAATATCCAGGCCGCCGCCATGACCGTCGTGACCGACTGGAGGGACGGCCGGATCCAGGGCTGGGTGGATCCACCATCCGTCGCCACTGCCGCCGCCGCCGCCGCCACTACTACTGCTGGTGCTGCTGGTGCTGCTGCTGCTGGTACTACTACCCCTGCGGTCGCCGGCATCAAGGTCTCGACCGCCGCCCCCGAGGTGGAGACGGCTGCGGACCAGAAGCAGATCGTGACGGAGTGGGCGGCTGAGTTCAAGCTGGAGGGCCTGTGGGGGGATGATGACGAGCCCGACAAGACCAAGGAGGTCGAGATGCAAGGGTGATGATGATATATACACTAGAGAGGGGATGGAAAGCATGTATTCTGGGGTTTTCTTTAATTTCCTTTTTTTCTTCTTTCAAGACCACGACGTGAATTATTCTTGTTTCTGTTTTGGAGGCGTTTGGTGTTTAGAAAAAGGGACTAGTCTGAATTGCTACACAAGCCGAAGAAGAAATTTCATCGTCATCGGCCTCGATATCTCGTCTGTGCATGCTAAAGATAAAACAGACAACCCATCCAACAATCACCCACCGAATTCCACACAATCAATCCACTACGTGATGGAATTAGTAAAAGCAGAAACCTAAGCAGCGTAATTAGCGGGTGGCGTGTATATTACTCAATTTCATTCTATAGTAAGTGTCGTTGCTTTTTCTTTTTCTTTCCCCTTCCCCCTTTAAAGGAGGAGAGAGCAAAAGTCCATCATACATACATAGACATATATGTGTATGTGTTTGTGTATCAACCATGTCAGCCTGCCCTTTTTGCAGTTTTTCACTACGCAAAGCCCACACACACACACACACACACACACACACATTTTGTCTTCGGCTCTGAAAGCCAGGACAGGATAAACGGCGACCTCAAAACAACCGACACATCAACAACCACCACACCGGATCAACGGCAGGTGGGGATGCCAGCAGTAGTACTGTAACAGCAGGAAACATGAATCAATCAAGCCTTGATGGTAGTACGTGCGCAGAACAGAAGCAGCTGCCACAGCCGGCCCCTGCGCCCCCAATCAATCAAACGATTTCGGCAAGCAGCAGTAATAACAAGAGAGCAACGACCTTGGGAACGAACAAGGGAGCAACAATGTATTTATCACAATAGCGCGTCAAGCAACACAACCGACAAACACAAGACAAGAACAACAAACATGTGACTCCCCTGATGCCAGTCTGTAGCGGCACCAGAACAATCCGATCGGTCCGCCATAACAGCTCTCTAAAAAGACACAAACAATAAGCAAAGCTAAGGTGGGACAAAGGGAATTGTTTGTGCATCCTCAAAAGAGGAGCGGGGGTGAACCAAAAATTCAATTTCCAAAACAACAAGAAAACTTTCAACAACACCCCCTCAAATCCACAAAGCACTCACACTCCTCCACCTCCCCTTCCCCATATCACACATCCAACCATCGAACAATCCAGTACAGGACAAATAAAACAGCGTGTGCTCGCAAAACTTGATCAAAAACTGGGGGAATCAATCACAAAAAGCCTCAAGGGATATCCAAAACAACAAGGCCAATATAGAGCCTGGGCGAGAAGAAAGATAAATGTAGTCGGAAAAGAAAAATAACAATATAAAGGAAAAGTTGAACCGCCCTGGACAAAGTTGCGATGGGGTATAAGGAAATAGATGCCTCCCACTCGAAACGTCAAGTCTTCCAGACCCCCAAACCCAGAAGAAAAAGAAAGGAGAAGGAAATGAAAAGCAGGCGGCTTCCACACACATATGCACATGCATCCCAAGTTTGACGTCGGCAATCGTGTGGTCATCGATAGGAATGCCCAAAAGATCCCGACTGCAGCCGATGCAGAAACCGGCCGCACCACGTAAAAGATTGATGTCCCTCTCGAGAGCCCCTCCCAAAAAAGGGGAAAGAGAGAAAACAGCAAAGGTGGAGAGGGGGTGTCGTCGAGTCGTGGTGTACATGATCTTGGGCTATACTCATCCGTCATAGTGTAGCCTGCAGACAGATAAGAGATGCCTTGGGATATATGTGATCGACGAAAGGCCTGCGTGAGAGTCTGATCCAGTCGTTCCCATATTGAAAATACACACATACACACACGCGCGCGCGCACACACACACACACACACACACACACACACACACACACAAGTGCATCGCCCCAGCCGAGGAAGAAAAGACAAGGGAAAAAACAAAGAGACGTTAAAGGAAAGAAAATCACAGCAAGAATATATAAATAAAGAAAAAAGAAAACCGCCCAATATGCTGCTGCCTTCGTAGCCATCGAGCACGTGAAACGACAGCCGCTGCCTCCTATCATCACGCTGTCCTCACTCATGCGGATCATCTTGTGTGACCTGCAATTTTAACATAGTTGACCTGAACCATGGGTATCTCGGGAAAAAGAAACACATCGTGAAGACTGACGCGGATAAGACACATTGAATGGCGTCTCGACATGCGTGGGTTGTTGTTGTTGTTGTTGTCGTCAAATTCGTACACACACTTTGCACATGGACACTTCTCTCCCCCTCTCTTCTCTGCCGTGTCAGGCAGGCCTATTGAGGCTGCTGCGCCCACCACTGCTGCGGCTGCGGCTGCCCCTGCTGGCCCGACCATGCCTGGGTCACAGCTGGAGACGAGGAAGAAGCCTGGTGCTGCATGTACTGCCGCGGGGTCTGGTGTTCGTACGGCGCAGGACCGGCAGGGTACGTCTGTGTCATGCTGGGCATGCCCGAGTAAGGCATGCTGCTGGACTGCACGGGCCCGCCAGAGGTGCTCGAGTGGCGGATCTGGGACGACGACCCCTGCTGCGGGTGGGGAGACTGCTGAGCCTGCTGGGTGTGGGTATAGCCATACTGGGGCGTCTGGGGCGTCGGCGGCCACATCTGGCTCGGGGGCTGATACCCATAGCCTGACTGCGGCAGACTGCCCGAGGGTCCTGCAGACGAAACTGTTGGCTGTGAACGCTGCTGGGTAGTAGAGATGGGAGCCATACCTCTCATGGTGGACGACTGGCTGATGGGGTTTTGGGCCTGGAGGGACGCCGAGTACGGCGGGGCTGACATCATCATGGGGCTCTGGCTGGGGACTATGCCGGCGTGCTGCTGCTGCGACAGCCCGGTCGTCGTGGCGTGGGGCGACTGGGTCGCGCGAGACGTCGGGATGCTCGCCTCGGCCGGCCCAACCGAGGTGGGCTGCTGGGGGATATTCCCAGCGGTAGGCTGCTCGTGGGGCCTCCGCCACATGTTGTTCATGTACTCGGACCGCATCTCGCGCTGCTGGTTGACCCCGCGGTTGAATTCGGCGGCATGGTGAGCCTGCGCGTGAATCTCGGGCATGGGCGACGGCTGCGTCCTGTCCTGGTACGGCGGGCCCGTGATCTCCTGCCGAGGACCCGTCTTGAGGATCGTAGAGTAATCGGTCCGCCGCGCGTCGGGGTAGTCTGTTGGAGATATGGGTTAACAATATATCAGGAATCTTCTTTTTTCTTGTGTGATTTTCTTCCTGATATATATATATATATACACACACACACATATATATATATAAGCCGGGGAAGAAGAAGCATACCTGGTTGGATGAGCTGGGGGTGCGGAGCTCCACCAAACTGGCCGGGCGTGTTGCTGTAGACGATCTCGCCCTGTGGTCCGCCCAGCAGGGAGGCGGTCTGCTCGGCGGCAGCGGCAGCCTCGCGTGCCTTTGATGCGCCTGGCCTCTTCTCTCCGGCCAGGTCGGCCTCTGTGAAGCCCTGCTTACGAGCCTTGGTCTCCCAGTAGTCATCGCGCACCCTCCGGCCGTTGACGATGACGCGGCTGCCAAACTGGCGGAACATGCTGCGGGCCGTGACGATGGCGATCTGCCTCGACCGGTAGGAGAAGGGCAGGATCTCCTGGTTCACGAGGTCGTCCTTCTCGGTCTGGTTGGCGATGATCTTGTAGAGGGACCGGTTCTTGTTGAAGAGCAGGTACGAGTCCCTGTAGCCCAGGACCCTGGCGCACTCGGTGGCCAGCATGAAGAGCTTGTCGCCCCTGTTGGGCACGAGGAAGGTCCTGCAGCGGTACTCGCGGTTGCCGGTCAGGGCGCCGTTGCCCAGGACCTTCTTCTCGCCGTTCTCGTCGATCTCCCTGGGCAGGTACTCGTCGCCGCCCGGGCCGAGCTGGTCTGTGGTGTGGTCGCGCACGGTTGGCAGGGCCTTCAGGGTCGACTTGCTCGGCGTGGGCTTGGGCGGCGACGAGGCTGATGCCTGGGAGGGCGTGTATGCCGGCTGCGGGCCCGGGAGAGGTGCATTCTGAGACTGGGGCGTCTGCGGCGGCGGGATTGTTGACGACTGCATGGGAGCTGTCGGCGGAGCGGCAGGGCTCTCTGCGACGGAGCCGGGTGCGGCGTTGGATTTCATGGACTTTACGCGTTTCCAAGGTGGGTTCTGATCTGCTACTTTGCGCGACGGCGCCATCAGCCTGGGTTTCCTCTCTCGCGGGCATTCTTGCGTCGCACTGGCCCTGAACATGTAACATGAGACATGTCGATGGCGACCAGGCACAGCTACACAACCTCTGGACCACAACATACCGTCATCCCCAGCCGGAGCAGCAGCAACAGCGGCAGCGGTAGCAGGCGGCGGCGCAGGCGGCGGCGCTTGAGACTTATCTGGCGATCGCTCCCTCTTGACGCCTCGGGTGGTTTGGCTGGGCGAATCTGTACCCAATAACAGGCATCATCAGTACCAGTGAATTTTTTTTCCTTTTAGTGTTTTTGTCTGGATCCTGCAGACAAGGACGACAAGGAAATTATTGTCGTCATGTGGTTGCGACGGGCCGTGTGAGTATGTGTGTGTGTGTGTGAGGTTGGGTGGTGATGGTGGGCCGGTATTGCTGCAGCCAGAAGCAGGTCTGCAGCTGTGGTGACGCGATGCGACGCGGTTGGGATGGGATGCGGTTGCGCCGTGCTGTGCTGGGCTGCGATGCAGTGCGGCGGCAGTGCCGCGGGCGCGCAGCAGGCGGTGTGTGTGGTGGTGGTGGTTGGTGGTGGTGGGAGCGGCGGCCAAGCTGGTGGAGGTGGTGGTGGCCATAATGGTGGTGGTGGTGGTGGTGGTGCGGGTGCAGGACAGGGCAGCGCAGCAGCACAGCGCGGGCCAGACAGGGCACGCCCGGGCCCAGCGGGAAGAGGAGGGGTCGCGATGGTTCATGTGTGACATTTTTGTTCCTTTTCCCTTTTCAAAGGAGTGGCGGCCCCAAAAAAAAAAAGGACTTACCAGAGGACGCGAGGGCAGCAGGATTGATTGTCGCACTATCAACGCCTTTAGGCTGTGCGGAGTACATGAGCACAGCTGCGAGTCTTGTCAATGAGGAAAAGACCAACAACGGGTCTGCGCAACGACGTGTCTTGATATAGTTGGAGGGAATTGGTCGATGGTGGATGGATACGATGCAGGAGACGGCGAAGCTCGTCCTGGGATGGCAAGCGGCGATCCGGTTGCAGGGCAAGCAAGGGCAGGCAAGGGGGGGGGGCGGCGCACGCGCAAAAGAGGCCTGTTTGTGGTTGGCGCAGATCCCAGCGCCCAGGGAAAAAAAATAATAAAATAAAATAAAAAGACCGTATCGAGCAGTGAGAAGGAGGGGGGCAAAGGATAAGTAAAGAAAGGATGAGAGAGAGAGCATCCGAAGCCCTTCCTTTGTGTGGGCGTGTTTTGCTTTGCGACGGGGATCTTGTGTGTGTGTCAGTCCTTGTCCAGAGAGAAAGTGTGTGAAAGAGAGAGCAGACAAGAGATCATTCGCCTCGCTTCCCGGTTAGTAGGACCCCCTCCCCAGTGTGCTGGGTCCCAGGTACTGTCGGTACGCGACTACGAGCTGGATAATGATGTAGGGACGTCGCCCGTTCCGGCTTGGTCGGTGGCGAGAAGTCGCAGCGTCGGTGGGGAGCCACGGGGGTCCAGGAGCTCCAGCGCGAACAGCGGGTGAAATGCAATGGTGCCTACAAACTGACTGCACTGTCGCTGCCCTGCGCCGCGGGGAACAAAAAAAAATATGTAGTCTCCTCGCCCTAGTGGTCGTGTCATAAAAATAACAATAAAATAAATCAATAAAAAACTTGCTTTTAACAAGGGCGAGCGCCTCGAGGCCTAGAACTAATCCCAATGAGTCGACGTGAGGAGGAGGATCTTAGGCATGAGGCGCCAAAACCCGGCAGGATGGGTTGGCGATCAAGACCTTTCTCAGAAAATATCCGGGACAGAAGAACAAGTCCACCAGGTCCAGTTTAGTAGCTAGCAACTGGCTACTGTAGCGTATGTAGTAGTAGTAGTAGTAGTAGTTGTAGTAGTAGTAGCAGTAGCAGTAGTAGCAGCAGCAGCAGCAGCAGCAGCAGCAGCAGCAGCAGCAAAGTCGCCAAGTAAAGTCACTAGCGATGAGACTTGTCGAGGGTCGTTGGAATGATGGAGCGGCAGCCCTGGTTGGACTCGACACCGTGCGCCCGCCGGAGAAGAGACTGGGGGAGACTTGGGTGAACCGCTGTTTTATTCCGGTGCTATGGTAGCCTCGTCATGTGGCCAGTCTCGTGTCGGGCTGTTCGTCCTCGTGAGCGAGCTGAGAGCAGAGAGAACTGGACCTCCTCCTTCTCCTCTTGCCGTGGCTTGGAAGGGGATGCGCGTCGACCTGAGGCGATGGCAAGACGCGCACCATCCCGTCAGGAAAGGCTGTGCTGTGAATCTAGATTGCCGGCGAGGGTCGTCGTCACTTGCAAGGCCCCCGTGCTTGCTGAGATGTACCGGCAGGTGGTAGTAGTAGGTACTATAGTAGGCAGCCCTTGTTGTTCTGGAGTGATCAATCTTATTTCCTTCTGCCCCCTTCACAGACTGGAAGCTGCTCTGCGCGCGGGACACGGGGTACGAGCGGGCGGTTGGTCAAGGTTGCTATTGATACCCCAGACACTGACAAGGGGGCTCATCCAGAGCTAAGAACCCTGCACTGCATGCGTGTTCGACAATGGGAATAGAAACTCCCAGCAGTATCCTTGCATTGACGGCGAATGTCGCTAAGAGGAGGTGTAGGCGTACTATGTACGTCCGTACTAAATCGAAGCGTGTAAGCGGAGGGGTCGACGCCAAGGGTAGGAGTGGAGCACACCGGATCGCATCGACTCGGAGCAGGGTTTTGGGGATCAGCAATCTGCAGGATGGGAATTCGAGGCCCACTACCTCGGCGATATGGCTTCTACAGGACTGCCTCTTCAGCGCCGCCTCTTGTCTTTCTCTCTCTCTCTCACTCAAGAGGTCTCGACAAGGGCAGGGGGTGAGTGATGATGGTGATGATGATGTATGTCGACGCTGGTCGTGGCGGGGGAGGAGGAGGTGATGATGGTGATGGCCACGGACATGGTAAAGATGGAAAGGTTGGTGATGATGATAAGCGTCAGTGGAGGAAGAAGGCGCCAGACATGGCCACGGTATGGCGGCCGTTGAGCTCAGCACTTAGTAATAGTAGTACTTGGGCAGGCAGGACCCCTATAGTGCTTCTCTGTAGCGTATAGGAAGGCGCAAAGTAACTATGGTACGGACTACTTGCGGGCGGCCTGTGCTGTGCGGCCTGTAAATCTGAGGAAGCAAGCGCAACCCCCGTCTTGTAGCTTCTCAAGACCCCCAATCCCAGGGAGGGATCAAGGCCTGAGGGGGTTCCGCCGGTCCACTGTGCTGCACGGCACCGCATGGGGCGGATCCTGCAACGACACAAAGAAGTTCAGCGGTACTGTGAACATAGTACGTCTGCAGAGTACGACTCCGTACTTGCCATGGTACTCTGGTACTGCGGTACGTCCTGTAATAGTTTTCCCGTGCATGCAGAACAGGGGCAATATGTACTGTGTAAGGCAGTGCATGAGCTGGGGCCATCGTCGATCCTACTACTCGTGCGAAATTCACCAGAGAGAGAGAGGGAGAGAGAGAGAGAGAGGGAGAGAGACCACCTCTGCTCAGCATCATCAGACAAGATGTGGTTTCATTATTGAGCAGTGAAGAATTACCATCTAACCTATACTTACTACCATTCAAGTGAAGTATATGACAGAGAGTTACGGCAGTTCTGAGAGTGACGGGACGGAAGTGAGGAGGGAAGGCAGACAGGAATGACGACAGTGGAGCTGCGACAAATGCAGGTGCTATCGAAAGTCAAGAGACCCATGCTTGCCGTGGTATCGCAACCCCCTCCCCGTCCCCTTCCCAATGTCGCCGAGTATTGATAATCTTTGAATGCCGTATGCCGCTTCTTTTGCGTTAGACCCCACGCCAAGCTCACTGCTGAGGAGGGGCTACTTAGTAGTATCTCGTCAGCTCGCCACAGGCCCCGACAAGGTCGCTGTCTGACATGGGATAAAAGTCCTCCTGCATGCCCGGTGACTGTAGCTAGTGTACACGTGTTTGAGAGGGCAGATCCAGGGCGCAGGGGGGAAAGGAAGGGGGAAAAGAAAAAAAGAAAAGAAAAAGATGACCGTGCATATGGAAGGAATGCTGATGGTGTTGGAATCTTGGATGGTAGCCTACTAAGTACTTACCTTAGGCTGCGATTTAGAAGAACGAACTCCTGTTGTAGCTTGTTGGATGTCTGGGTCCTCGTTCTCGACAAGAGCATATATGCCCCCAAAGTTTGTTTTTTTTTTAAAAAAAAAAACGTAATCCCAGCTGGCTGATGCAGATCAGTGACCTCAGATGCTAATGGTGGGCGAGGCATGCTCCTGATATCGTGACGGACGGACGGCCTGTGACTATGCGCTGTGTGCTGTAGCAGGTACTAGCGAGGAAGGGTCTCTGCTAGGGCGGCCCCTCTTCCTGAATCGCCCGCTGTGATTCCACAGACCAGAGTATATTTATTGTACTTTAGCTCCCGTATTACGGCAGCAACACGCAGCGTTGAGCACTTGTATCATCTACACAGCTGCGAGGCCGAGCGTGCATGAGCCTTAGCACAACAGGGAACAGGATCTACCTACCAGGGTACCGAAGGAAAAGGAAAAAGAAACGATGATCAATTATTTAATTAATGTTCAAAGAAAATAGTCAATGTGACAGAAATGCACCATCCTGGGGCAGTGGTTGTCAATCTTCCCTTTGCAGGAATATCTTGTGACGGGTCACCTCCCTGGTTGAAAGAAGCAACCTCGTGACCCTCTTGGGGCACTATTCCTCTTATGTGCAGCAGGTACTAGGTACTATAAGTATCTACTGAGTACATATCCTCGTACCAAAGTACCAAAGTATCTCGGTACGCACTGTACATGACTCCTCCGCACCTCCCTCGCAATTATACAATAGTGCCTTCCTCATTCGGCAGCATGTATTTGTCCTGGGGAGCCCAGAACTTGCTGCAGGTGCTACTCTTTTCAACCAATATACACAGTATTTGCCCCCTCTCTGCTCTCGCTCTCCTGCCCTCCTGCATGTTGCCCTGCCCTGCAGAAGGGCGTTTCAGAAGTTCCGCCCGAATGCAATCAATCCCCATCCGACGTGAAGCGCCCATGCATGACGGAGCCCTCCACGAATCGAGGCGGCAGCAGGAACCACCAAAGACAATCCAGACCCACTTCTTGCTCTCCTCTCTTTGGTCATCTTGAGCGTCAAGTCATGTCGAGTCGAGTCAAGTCAAGTCTTACCATGCATGTCACCTCTCTCCTCTCTCTCTCTCTCTCTTTCCGAGGGCTGGCCTCATGCAGCTCAACCTCGGACACGCCCTGACCGCGAGATTTTTTTGATTTTTTTTTAAAAAAAAACCGTGGTAGCCCTATCACTGCAGCCCGCCGTCTCAGCATGTCCTGCCCACTGCGGGTACCGCCAGGTTAGTGCTGGAGCCACTCCTGCCCACCACCTATGGCAGAGCATGGACTGCACAGAGATCCCACCGTATAGTACGTAGTACGGATTACATACTAAGTATGGTACAGGGCTGAAGGATTCATTCCGCATTGCCGCTGTTCGCTGCGTTTTGGCCCAATGGGGATCTAGAGTTGTCACCGGGATCACACTGGCCGACAGTCCGAGTCCTCTCGCACAGACACCGTTTTGCCTAGCACTCTCGAGCGTTCAGCAGTTAAATGCCACATAGTATATGCTACGACCCGATCCCTGGATGGTTTGTGGATGGAGAGGGGTCTAGATGGGATGGGGCTTCACCGACGGCCGCATCGATCTGCGTTGTGAGATGCGGATCAAAACTGGGAAGCCCCTAGACAGTGCTGGGCATACGACGGCATACGACGACAGCGGCTATTAAGTATGGTCACCTACAATACTGCACTACTATCTACCATAGTACAGCTGGCCAGGGCTGCCGCTGGCCTACTGCCCGACCTGCCGACCTTTTTCCTCTACAGTACGACCATCGTAATTCAGCCTACAGCCACCGTCATGCACACACCCCAGCACAAATTCCAGGACTGCGTCTTGTCTCTGAATCGTCCGGGGTCTGATCACCCTCCATCGGCACGGAGGCACGGTGTAGTGGATTGTCACCGAGCTACATAGTACTTGTACATCCTGCAATAGCTCGCACCCGGACATTAACTTTGCGCCGATTGAGTCTCTCGAGGGTATGGATATCATACAGGCGGCGGATCTGATCCTCAACATGCATTCAGCTCGCTTGGATCCAGATGCAGGCTCACGACTCGTCATTAACCCCTCCGGCCCCCTTTTTCTTTTGCTCTTGTTGGCACACAGGCGCAGCTCCAGCTCTCTCTCCTCTAGATCAGGCCAAGGGTAAGATGTTGGTAATCAGACGAGACATTACCATACTACAGGCCGAGCAGGACACCGCGCTTCACAAGCCTGCAGCCCAAAGAACCTGACCGCCTCGAGAAAAACATCTCGAGAGACATGGATGGGGGAGGGGGTATTGGATCGCAGCAGGACCTTTTACGACATTCAGACGCCTTTGTCTCTACATGCCACGGGCGGATTTACGGAGTAGCCACAAGCCACCCAGCCCTTAGCTTGATTCCCTCCGACTTTGACGCGCCCATCCTCCCTCTTGGATCCAGCAGACATCAAGACGGAAAAAGCGCCGACAAGTGCCACTTTTCCTTTCGTAACTCTTTTGTGCCCTGCCGCGTTTCGTTCCGCGAAATGTTGCTGGCGTCTCTGCGCATGACCAGATCTTCTGCACAACCAAGACCACCAGCTTCCTTGTGGAAAGCCACCCGGGATACCCTCTCGATCCTGCTCGCCCCTCCCAAATAAAGATACAAAGCCGCCTGTGATGGACGACGGCTTTCTGCTCTAGCTAGAAGGGGTAGGTCGATACCCTAATTCCCTTCACCACAGCACACGCACAAGGCTGCATTGTACGGATGTGCTAACCAAGCCACATCCATTATCCCTGAGACGGATCGAGAGGAGCTACCAAGTAAAGTACCATAGGGACACTGCTAGCGCGGATTTCCAGGATCCAGCCGTGCCCAGGCCAAAGTTCCCACACACGCAACCACCCCCATCACGAGATGTCCTTTTCACGGGGGCTCATGGAGGGTAATACTCATGCTTTCCTTTCTTTTTCAGCGTGAAGGGTCGCTACAGATCTAACTATGGACAGTGTCACGTTTGCCGGTTTACCCCTCGTGTGCACACGTTTTTGGTGCGCAGGGGAGACAATAGCCTGGGCCTCCCAGGTCCATGGAATGACAATGGGGCTCAGCTACAAACAACATTAAGCACTCGTTCGCCTCAAGCAGCGACAAGGCTCCACTTGAGGGCCACCTAGAATGATGCTGATCGGATCAACGGGCAGAAAATGCTTTTGTCCGTCGGTGGCGATTGGTCAGATCACCAACGACCCCCGGCCTCGAGTATGGGAGAAGGGACACGCCACAGCTGAAGCCGCGACCTTTGAGCGAGCCGACGCTTCTTTGCGGGAAAAGTTTCCCCAGGGCAGTATGAGCATTCACTAGATGACATTGATCCTTGGTGAGAAAGGACAAAAGGAAGAAAAGGGAAAGAGGAAAAAAAAAAAAAAAAGCTGGCCCCGGCTGAGAAAACAGCTGACGATGGCAGACCGTGACGTCGCCCATCAGCGCCAGGTCGAGGCCCTGGTCGAAAACTATCACCTGCAAGCTGAGACCATTCCGACATGGACAGTCAGCACAAAAGCAACAAGGCGACAGTGCCGGCCCGAAGGAACATATACTGTATCTGGAGCACTGTCCGGCGGCCGGCAAAGAACAACTTAATAGACTCGACATATCGACCGTCTGGTCGAGGCCAGTGGAATTTGGCCCTCGATTGGTCGAGCATAGGGCAGTCTATGACGGGCCTTAAAGCCTTGGCGTCAGCTTGGGGAATCTCAAGACGACGACGGGACCGTACCCAGTACATGTCTTCCACCCTGTATTCATACCGCACTACGACCAGTCGCCTCCTCGAGAGGGGGTGGCCCGCCTGACCAAGCGTTCCAAGAGGACCCCGATCCGCGGATATCGTGTGCAGTAAGGCTGCGTCTCTCTCTCTCTCTCTCTCTCACACATACACACAAAGTACTATGCAGACCCCGAGCGATGTTCCAGAACGGCACCGAAGATGGAATAGAACGCAGCGGCAGGTGGAGGCATGCACACGGTCCTACCCCCCTCCTGTACGGCGCGGGACGAGGGTGTGTAGCATGAGGGAGAGCTTTGACTCACGCATGAGTAGCAAGAGGGTGTGAAAGAAGCACCAGGACCAGGCCTGGGCGCGTAGGCTACCAGCTAACCCCCAAAAGTTGAGACGGGTGTGTGACTTTTGCTGCAGGGGGTTTGACTCTTGGGTCCAGGTCCTGGAAGGGTACAGGACCTGATTGGCTTCTAAGCAACGTCGCAGTGGACCGTGTCCAGCTGATGTTCCAAGCACTCTCGCGCCCTTTTCACAGAGATCTCGAAATGGTCGAATCATCGACCGAACGCAGGCTCGGCCTCTCGTCGAGTTGTCGGGAGGACGGGCGTTGTACGAGCTCGATTCGGAAGAAGCACCGTGGTGTGGCTTCGGAGCAACTTTCAGGTTATTTTCTCTAGCCGAGCCTTATCGGTGCGTTGAAAACGGCAAGAGTGAGAAGGGTGGGCCGCGACAAGCCACCCGTACAAGCCGCCGCAGATTTTCCAGAGCTGTCACCATGCCGCCAAGCATTTTTATCGCCTGCAGAGAGGGTTGGGAAGCAGAGAGGAAGAAAGGGCAGAGCCTCAAGGAGCGAGGCACAGGAGGTGGTGGCCACAGGCGGCGACCACACCAACTCGAACGCCGATCCGGGGCAGCACCAGCACCACCACCACCATCACTACTACTATGTACCCAACCACTACCACTTACCGCTGCCACCACCACCACCACCACCACCACCACCACCCACCAAACAGCGCCAGGGCATGGGAACCTGTTCGTTTGTGTGTGTGTGTGTGCGTGCGTGCGTTGCAGGCCACTCCAGCGGGAGCCCACCCTTGTTTCCCGCATTGCATCTTGGGGATCCCCAGCTTTGATTCACCCTTCCCTTGCAGGCCCTTCACGATCCTTCCATACGCTTTTCCGCTGAAGATCGCGTGTGGTGGAGCACATCTTCTTCTTGTCAAGATCCGATGTATGTATCCTGTAAGTCATCCGCCCACACACCACGCGGCCACGAGGCCCGTTGCCGCGCCTTCTGCCTTCCACCACCGGGGGAGGGTGGGAGGGTGGTTCCCACACACTCCCCCAAGGCTTCTTTTCTTTAGAGTGGGATCTCGGAAACGCCTTATATTGCGCAAGAAGCAGGAGAATCTGGGCCTTTCTCCGGGGTTCATCCAGATATCGGGACCAGAAAAAAATTGGTCCATCCCAACAGGCCTGCCCGCCCCAGCCAGTGCACTGTACCTCTTCCGATACTTTGATCGCATGGCGTGGCAACGTCGGTGAGTCTTGCTGCGATTAGTCGGGACGGTGCTGGGCCTGGCCCCGTCTCGCCCTTCTACCCTCGCCCCCTCCTCGCCCCCTCCTCGCCTCCCTCGCCCTGGTAGTCCTGAGCTCTCCTGTGTGTGCCGTCTGGGGGTTTTCTTCTTCTTCTTCTTCTTTTTGGGGGTCTTGGTTGCTGCAGTGTGAGGGTAGCGCTGCCTCGCGTAGGACTGCAGGATGGTTTCCTTTTTTTTTTTTTTTTTTTAGTCAAGTCACACCCAACCCATCAGGCGTGTTCATCTTCCCGCGCCGCCGTGCGTCCAGGCCACGACAGGAGGCGGGAACAAGATGACAGGCGGAGCTAGCTATTACAGTACCAATATCGTGGACCGGACTAAATTAGCGGCTGATTCCGTTTTGGGCCACAATATTGGTCATGGCTGATAGACGAGTCGGGACAACTGGAGACGATACTTCCGTCTTTTCCTGCCCTCTGAGCCACAGCGCACACAAACCCACACGACCTTCCGACATGGGGGCCTCTGGATACTCAATCATCCACATCAAGCTTCTACTAAGTAACCCTCGTCGCCTATGTTTTCCGACCAATTATCTGAACGTCTCCGTCTCCAGCATGCCGAAGGGTGAGATGAAGAAGAATGAAAAGGTGGGGTGGGCAGGGGGAATAACTGGTTTCAAGTTGAGATCCAATGGGTGGATGAGAGCAGATACGGCTCGCAATCTATGCGGACACGACAATCTGCACTGCAACCCCGAGGGATCCGCGACCGCGAAACGAACCACCCACTCACATGCTACTAAAAGGAGGGTGTGGTCCGGCACACATACGGACGTACACACACACACACACACACACACATACACCCCTAGAGAGAGAGACAGAGAGAGGGGGGAGAGGTGCACACCCCGGACTATGAGGAAAGGAAGGCAGACACGGGTAGTGGGGGAGGATGAGGAGGAGGAGGGGGCGTGTGGCCTGCAAAGAAAGAAGGAAAGAAAAAGAAAAAAAAGAAAGAAAAAAGTGGCGTCCAGCACAAGGATTCCTACGAATCCCAGCAACGCCGCAACGCTGACGCACGAAAGAGGGGGGCCCGAAAGGAGGTCAGATGCCTCACACCCTTGCTTGGCTGGCCCGCAGGCGCCCTGCAAGGAAGCACGCCGAGACGTGCAAGCACACCCTGCAGCGAAGCGAAGCGAGCAGCGCCTTCTTTTTCATGCCGTCGAAAGCTACTAGTAAAGGTGGTGAGCTGGTTTCCATTCCGGGAAGCTGAAAATGAAACCCCAAAAAAAAGGTCATGTCTGGGTATACCACTTTTTTTTTTTCCTTCTTTTTTTCAAGATTCTTTTCCTCCGGTACTTACCCCCTCCCCCTTTTCCCCTAATAACCGACTGCTTTCCAAAAACCCCCACCAGCCCGTGTGAATGATGCGGTGCGCCGTCCTTGTCTCGGAGCTGATGGAACCCTCACGTCCCCGATGATGTCAAGCGTTGCAGCTCTTTGGTCATGCCGGCAGCAAGGGCGGCGACGAGATCATGCTGCTGATGGCTTTTTTCTTTTCTTTTTTCCCTTGCAAGGACTAACTAGGACAAGACTTTCGAGGTCAAGTGCCCTTTTTATTTTCCAATTATTAATTCTCTTTGGGTGCCCCCTCCTTCCTCCCCAACGTCACACCCAGGTACAGATAGATACATACAGGATGAGTAGAAGAGACTATGGTGCTATGTACATTACAGATAGCGAGTACGGGCTGAAGAAGTTCCTGTACCTTAGGGAACACTAAAAAGTCGCAAAGGATTCACTGGGCAGTACATAGTAAGACGAAATGTCGTCGTCGGTGGAGCTAAATAGATCCGTACCAGTGGAGAGTTTCCCGTCCAAAGCGCTCAGACCAGCCAGGAAGACGTGCGGGCTTGCAGGCCAGTGGGTCCTGTCATCATCCTTCATCACCACGCGACCTTGGGTGTGTCTGTGGGTGTGTTCCCCCTTCCTCCTCGTTCCCCCTCCTCTTCCCGTCCCTCTCTCTTCTCTCTTCCCTTCCTTCCTTTCCCTTTCTACCCGAACCTCGAGAAAACCCCTGCTGTGGTACTCCGTTCTCGTGCCGCGGCGGGGATCCACCACCCAGGGAAAGCTGATCCACACACCAACGGCACGAGTTTTTTCCTTTGTATTTCTTTTCCCTTCCTTGTTTTGTGTTTCCCAAAAAGCAAGCCTCGAGGTCTTTTCGCCCATCGGGAACTTATCTTATCACCGTGGACGGCCGTGCTGGGTGCTAAAAGTAGTGTACGGATTACTTACATAGTAAGTATTCACAGCCCAAGACGCGCCCCCAGCCACTCCCCCAACCCCCGAGTCCCTGACCCTGAAGGCCTAAAGGTCCTCTTTTTTTCTATTCTTCTCTCTTCTTGTCTCTTGAAGTCTTTTTTCTCTCTAGTAACTCGCCTTCTTTTTTTTTTTTTTTTCCTTTCTTCTTCTTTTTGCCACCGGCGCTCACGGCGGCCTCTGGGTTTCCCCTCCCCTCCCCCCTTTTTCTTCCACCCGCTCGCTAACCCCCGTACGCGTCCAGGTTCCAAAAACTGTGTGGGGTCTCTCTCTTTTGGGTTTGTTTTCTTGGCCTTGACCGGGCATGAATTTGGTGTGGATCCAGCCCCGATGTCACTCCCCTTGGAGAGGGGGGACGGGGGGAAAGGGCCTCTGCATTTACTGTATAGTACTTGCATGGTATCCGTAGATCATAGTACATTAAGCAGGTAATAGTCTATTGAGTGGCTATACTGTGTATGCTACTATGTACTTGCAGCTGCGTGTGTTATCCTGCCGGGTTTTGCTCCGGGAATTCTCGGTGGCATGTGCGCTGGAAATCCTCTCTTTCTCTCTGTGTCTCTCAGTCTCTCATATGGGGAGGAGAGGGGGCGGGTGAAAACTGGGCTGCCTTGGAGGGCCATCGGGACCAGGTCCACCCCAGTACTTGACTGACTACTTTTTACTACAAAATAGTCATATAGTTACTTTATGTGGCAGAGGTCTGGATGGCTGGCTTGTCTGGTGGGTGGCATGTGTGGGAGGGGGAGAAGGGGGAGGGGGAGTGGGATGGGGTGGGCATGTGGATGGATGGGCGGAGGGGATGGATGGATGATGCTGATGATGGATGGGTGGGATGGATGGATGGATGGATGGGAGAGATGATGTGTGTGAGCATGACCGCAGGTACAGTACCCAGACTCGCACAGCATTCTTCTTGTGCAAGCGACCCCCTTGAGCAAAAGCAGGACCTGTCACACACACACACACACACACACACACACACACACACACATACTGCTACCCGAACCTCACACAAGGGAGCAAGCCAAGCGGGCGGGTGGTGTTCCCTCGCCTTTGAGAGGAGAGGGTATGACAAGCTGCTGAGTAGTCCAGTCATCGGTCCTTCTCTCCTAGTGTTACGCATATGTAATAAAATCTCATCAACTTGGGGTGATTATTTTGGTCGGTTCGGGCCAGCGTTCTGGAGGTTTGAGGGACCCGATAGGGCAGTCTTGTCTTGTACACTTACAAGTCCAACAGTACATGCCACAGACGAGAGAGGAGGGATGATGTCCGATGCTCCTGTCTGCACAACATTTACTCAATTCCACCAGCAGCCGGTGAAAGAATGTACACCCCCTTCATGCTGACCTTCCCCATTCCTCTCTTCCTCCTGTCCCCCTACACCCGCTCCCCCCCCCCCAGACAACCACACGAAGCGGATTACTCTTACTTTTATAATGTGGGGAGGGGATTGCGCAGATGAGCTGGGTCTTGTGATATGTCATGGGATCTCTCTCTCTCTCTCTCTCTCTTTGTGTGTCTAGAAAAGGATGAGTTGGTTTTGGGAATACGATGATGATGAAGAAGATGATGATGGGCCCTGTGTTGATGGTAGTGGTGGTCTGCTTACCCCCGGCCCCCTGCCGTGATGGATGATTGTCAATCTGGTTCTAGGCCCAAATGCTTAGTTATCTTAATTATTGAGTGGCTTTTATTGGTGATGTTGGCCTGGGGGGGAGAGGCCCTGAAGGTGGCGGGGTCTGGAAGGGCCAGCGTCGGGTGTCATCTGGAGGGAAGGTCTAGGCGAGTCAGAAGCTGGGATGTCTGTCATTGCCCTGTATGTGTATGTGTGTGTGTGTGTGTGTGTGTGTGTGTGGTTTCTGAATCTTGATTTTTGGGTGTGTGGATTTTGATGCGCGGAATGGTTTTGTTGGCGGGTATCCAGGATGATTTACCACGGGTCTGGAGGTGGAGGAATACTGCGATACTTGCTTGGTACGCACTACTTACACCGGTTACTACGTAGCCTGCTGATCTTGCGACCATATTTTATGGTTACTGTAAGTAATTTGTGTAGTCATAGAAATGCGAGAGGTGATGTGATGTGAATGAGCTGTGGTCATGACTTTGGCTTTCTTGTCAAGTTTAGAAATTGAGAAAAAAAAAAAAAAAAGTGAAGAAAAAAAAAGAGTGAATGTGCTCGAGATGGATTGGAAGGTTCCTTCCGGTATACTGAATGCTAATGAACGGCGGCAGGGACGACTCTAGTCATGATTACATAAGCGGAAATTTTCAAGCGAGTTACCTCATCAACACCAACGACGGTGAAACCAGCAGCAAGCAGGACGAACTTTTGAGCTGCCCAACAAACAGCACCACAAAAAAGAAGACAGAAAGATGACAAGTCTCAAGAGGACGCTGGGGTTGGATCCCCTGGCATCCAACATCTCGAGCAAGGTCTACGTGCGGTCGACAAAGAGCGGCAAGGTCCAGAAGATAGTGAGGGAGGTCTACCTGCGGTCCGATATCCCATGCTCGTCGAAGCTGTGCTCGAGCTGCCTCAGGAGCGCGCCTCGAGATGCTGCAGGACGAGGTAAGCAAGGGGATAGGGCTCAGGACGCGTCGCATCCACTCAAGGCAGATATGGCTAACAAAGGACCTCCTCCTTCATCACAGTCGCCCCCTTCGTGCTCTCCAAGGAGCCAGCGGGCACAAGGGCGTACCCAGACGGCCACTACCTGGTGCCCGACACCAACGCCTTCCTGACCGCCATGGACCTCTTTGAGCAGTCTTCGGCCTTCTACGACGTCATCGTGCTGCAGGTCGTGCTGGAGGAGCTGCGGGGCCGCTCCCTGCCGCTCTACAACCGCCTCATCGGCCTCACCAAGAGCGACGAGAAGCGCTTCTACGTCTTCTTCAACGAGTTCCGCCTCGAGACCTACGTCACCCGGGACCAGGGAGAGTCCGTCAACGACCGCAACGACCGCGCTGTGCGCAGGGCCGTCAAGTGGTATGCGGAGCACCTTCAGCAGACCGCCGCACCGCCCAAGAAGGCCGCCTCCTCCTCCTCCTCCTCCCTCAAGAGGCTGCCGGCCGTTGTCATGCTGAGCAACGACCGGGACAACCTGCGCAAGGCGAGGGCCGAGGGCATCGCAGCCTCGTCCCTTGCAGAGTATGTGGGCGGGCTGCCGAACGCGGACGAGCTGATGGATATGATGCCCGAGGCGCAGGCCGAGGTTACCAGGCTTAGGAGGCCCGGCGAGCACCTGTACCCGGAGTACCTGTCCATGTCCAAGATGATGACGGGCGTCAAGGGCGGCCTGCTGCACCAGGGCGTCTTCAACGTCTCGCCCTATAACTACCTCGAGGGTTCCATACGGGTGCCGGCCTTCCCCAAGGCGCTGCTCATCCTCGGCAGGGGAGAACATCAACAGGGCGGTGGACGGAGACGTCGTCGTCGTCGAGGTCCTGCCCAGGGACCAGTGGAAGGAGCCGTCTTCCCAGATCGTCGAGGAGGAGACCATCACCAAGAACGAGAACGCAGATGGCGACGACGACGGCGAGGGCGGTGACCTGATCTCGGACAAGGAGAGGAAGGCCCTCCAGGACGAGGTCAAGAGAACGCAGGGCAGGGCGGGAGAGGGCCACCTCCAGCCCACAGCAAAGGTGGTGGGCATCATCAGGCGCAACTGGCGCCAGTATGTCGGCCACATCGACCAGTCGTCGGTCAGCTCGTCCTCTGCGCAGGGGCGGAGGCAGGACACCGTCTTCCTCATCCCCATGGACAAGAAGATCCCAAAGATCCGGCTCCGGACGCGCCAGGTCAGCGAGCTGCTGGGCAAGAGGATCTTGGTCACCATGGACGCCTGGGACCGGGACTCGAGGCACCCCGTGGGACACCTGGTGCGGTCCCTGGGCGAGATGGAGACCAAGGCTGCCGAGACAGAGGCCCTGCTGCTCGAGTACGACGTGCAGTACCGGCCCTTCCCAAAGACCGTGCTGGACTGCCTGCCCAGGGAGGGCCACGGCTGGAAGGTGCCGGCCAGCATGGACGACCCGGGGTGGAGGGACAGGGAGGACCTGCGCGGGCTCCTGATATGCAGCATCGACCCCATCGGCTGTCAGGACATCGACGACGCCCTGCACGCGAGGCCGCTGCCCAACGGCAACTTCGAGGTGGGCGTGCACATCGCGGACGTGTCTCACTTTGTCAAGCCCAACAACGCGATGGACACGGAGGCGAGCATCCGCGGCACGACGGTCTACCTGGTGGACAAGCGCATCGACATGCTCCCGATGCTCCTGGGCACGGACCTCTGCTCCCTGAAGCCGTACGTCGAGCGGTACGCGTTCTCGGCCATCTGGGAGATGAACGCCGATGCCGACATCGTCAGCGTGCGGTTCACCAAGTCCGTCATCAAGTCGCGGGAGGCGTTCAGCTACGAGGAGGCCCAGCTCCGGGTCGAGGACGAGTCGCAGCAGGACGACCTCACGAGGGGGATACGGACGCTGCTCATGCTGTCCAAGAAGCTCAAGCAGAAGCGCATGGACGCCGGCGCGCTGAGCCTGTCGTCGCCCGAGGTCAAGGTGCAGATGGAATCGGAGACGTCGGACCCGATCGACATCAAGACCAAGCAGCACCTCGAGACCATGTCGCTGGTCGAGGAGTTCATGCTGCTCGCCAACGTGTCGGTCGCCCGGCGGATCTACGAGGCCTTCCCGCAGACCGCCATCCTGCGGCGCCACGGCGCGCCGCCCAAGACCAACTTCGACGAGCTCGCCAACCAGCTCAAGGTCAAGAGGGGGCTCGAGCTGCGCGTCGACTCGTCCCGCGCCCTCGCCGACAGCCTCGACGGCTGCACCGACCCGGACGAGCCCTTCTTCAATACCCTGGTGCGCATCATGGCCACGCGCTGCATGATGTCGGCCGAGTACTTTTGCTCCGGCACCCAGTCGGAGCCCGAGTTCCGCCACTACGGCCTCGCCTCGGAGATCTACACCCACTTCACCTCCCCCATCCGCCGGTATGCCGACCTCGTCGCCCACAGGCAGCTGGCGGCCGCCATCGAGTACGAGCCCGTCGCGCCCTCGGTGCGCAGCCGCGGCCGCCTCGAGGCCGTGTGCAAGAACATTAACGTGCGCCACCGCAACGCCCAGCTGGCCGGCCGTGCCAGCATCGCCTACTACGTCGGCCAGGCCGTCCGCGGCAGGGTCACCGAGGAGGACGGCTTCGTCATGAAGATTTTCAGCAACGGCTTTGTCGTGCTCGTCCCGCGCTTCGGCATCGAGAGCGTCATCCGCCTGCGCGACCTAGCCGAGCCCGAGCCTGCCGCCACCTATGATGCCGAGACGTACAAGCTCACCACCACCGGGTCGCGCGAGGTCGCCCTCGAGCTGTTCCAGAAGGTGAGGGTCCGGATCAGTGATCAGAAGGACGAGACGACGGGGGAAGAGGGGGGTCAAGATGGAGCTGGTTTAGATCGACTGGGTTGTTTAATCTATCCCGAGGAGAAGAAGAGTATCAAGAAGATGATGTCTGGGAAAGAAAGGAGAGAAAAAAATAGTTTAGAGGGAGAGGAGTGACCTTTGGTATAGAGACTGAAAGATCAAGGAAAGATAGGATTTTGCTATCCACGCGGCCTGACTTGAGGAGTTGTTTAGAAAGGGAAAAGAAAAGATAATAAGCCATCATTCTGCGGTCATGTGCATCATCAATCTTGGGGTGGTTAGAAAAAATATTTCTTCTCACTGGCAGGGCAACACAACATCAAAGGGGGTCAGGTCAAGTTCCCTCCATAATACCAATACAGCAGCAAATCGCACTTTTTAAGACTGACTGACAGTCTCTCTCCCCTTCATTATCTTGAAAATATGTTGAAGCACCCCAAAAGCACCGAGAGGGGGAACGAGGAAAACCTTTATATATCCCATCAGTGAGGGCCCGGGAGGTACTAATACTAATTAATTACTGAGTGGTAGGTGGTGTCAAAAAACCAACATGTCCGCCCTTTGTCAACTACAACGCCGAAGACTTTTATTATTCTTTTTTTTTCTTTTTCCCTGCCACGATTGAGGAATGAGGAGGATATTAATTGCTGACGGGATTGGGCAATGCTGATTATGCGCTCGAATAGGATGTTGGGCCATAATGGAGCAGTTAACAAGAAACTGAAGGGGGTGGGGGAAAGAAAGACGTCACTTGATGAGAAATGCACATCCCGTGCTATCCAAATGTTACCTTTTCTATGCCTCTTTATATATATATATATATATAAATGTGGACTTATCAGATAGTATATATATGTATATATATAGAGAGAGTCAGAGCCAGATCCTGTGACTCTTCCTCCCCCTATCCAATTTCACCCACCCACACTCCAGAAGCAGGTCATGTAGTCAAGTCGTGTCACAAGAAGAGAGGGAACAAGAAATTTAGAGGCTAAGACATGTGAAGAGAAGACAAAAAGACAAAAAGTAGCAAGCCCAAGTCTCCCCAAGACGGAAAGAAGCTTCCTTTCAGCACCTCAAAAAGTTTTTTGTCTATTTTTTTACCAATGAAGTAAACACACATAATAGACAAAAAATAACACATGAGAAAGGAAGGGCTAAGACTGTTTTCAAGTGCGATCCAGAATAAGAAAGGCAGACGAGAGTTTTAACCACCCCCATCGAATACCCCTTATTTCTGATTGGTGTGTAAGAGAGAAAGAACTCAACATGCCTGCCCCCTTCCCCCTTCCCCTTCATCTTTCCCGAGTTGCTTCCGTTGTTTTCTTTCGCCCCCTACCAAACGCCGGTGCTGAAAAGTCGCGTGACTCGAAAACCAGCAGTTCATAAACAGACAAAACTCACTACTCCTCCAAACCCATCAAGTCCGATCCCTTATCCTTATCATCGCCGTTCTTTTCCAAATTCAGGTCTACTGGCCTTTCTTCCCCTTTCAGAAGAGTGGCTGGGAACGTTCTCCTATCTGGAAAAACTGAAGTTGTTGTGTGGCAAAGACAAGGAAACCAAAGCCAAAGATATACTTGCATACCCTTGGGCTTGTTCAGACCTGAGTTCAACGGCCCGCTGAACGCCGCGCTTAACCTATGATGCGACCGTCTTGCAAAGTGAAAAAACGAGGACAAAAGAAAAGGAAGAAGAAAACACGCAAAGAAAAATAACGAAAGGATGATTACACACACAAAAGGAGAATGAAAATATGGGTTTCGTCTCTTTGTGCGGTAGGATGTTGTTGTGTCTTGATCTCCCTTCAAAAGACCACAGACGGGGAGAAGGTACAGTCAAGGGGCCTCGGAGGTTGGGGTTGCCATCGTGGTGTGAATGATGATGTCTGAAGTCTTCTTCGGAGTAGGCTCTTCATCTCCAGTGTCCTCAGCTTCCGCCCATGCCTTTTGCTCTGTGGCGGCCGACGGCCTTGGTGTGTCCTCGATGTCGGCAATGCCACGTTCTTCTTCTCCGCTGGTTTGAGTTCTTGGTGGCGTGTGGACAATGACTGTCTTGTCCCCGTCCTCCCCTTCGGCATCGTCATTGATGATCGGCCCCGGGCTCAGGGATAATCCGCCGGCGTGCAGATCAGGCGGTGCCAGCGTAGGCCCAGACAGTGGCGAGTGCTCAACGGAGCCCTTGGGCGTGGTCATGGCATGAGTAGCGGGCTCGGATGCGCTCGCGCCTTGAGAAGCAGGCACATTGACGCTGTCATGGCTGTTGGCGCGCATCATCTCGATGCCGAGCTTGGATGATGGGAGAACCGACTGCCTCCGGAAATGCTGCTGCTGCTTCGAGGCTTGAGCTGCCGCCGCCGCCGCCGCAGCGGTAGGTGGGCCGATGATGCATACGGGCTTGCCTCCTCCTCCCATGCCGAGGCCGAGCTCGTCATCCTCGTCGTCTGCAGAGTCGATCCCGGTGTTACCCTCGAGCCGCCTCCGCTCCATCAGCTCACGCTTCGCTCTCAGCTTCTCAAAGGAGCGGCGCGGCTTAGGGGCCGGGATGGGTACTGCAGCCTTGTCGTGCTCCATCTTTCCGGGAGCACTATGCTGGACTGTCAGATGAGCCATACCCTGCGGTGCCGTCGTCTCCTTTGATGAAGCCGAAACTCCTCCTGCTGCGACCGACACGCCCTTGACCGTGTCGCTGCTCAGTAGATGCTCCTCCGGCGCCGGTGGCATGCCAATCCCCAGACCTTGATCTTTCCAGTCGTTTGTCGTATTCCGACTGATCGCGACAGAGATCTCATCAGCCGACACTGATTCTGAGTCGCCAAAGAGGCTGGAGGAGATGGAGTCCTCGCGGCTTGAACCACGGAAGCTGCTCCCAGTTTGATTCGCAAAGCCTGCAGAAGACGTACCACTGGTGGGGCTGCCCTCAAACTTCAGACTCTCCTGCCTCAGGTTGGATGGTGTCGGGTGGGGGGAGCAGCAGCACCAGCTGACGACGAGACCGAGCTCTTCTGGCTGGGTGCGGCAGGCTTCCACTGGCAAAAGTGGGTCAGGACCTCAGTCAGCTTGGAAGAGCTGATGGGCTTCTCGATCAGGGAGTCGAAGTAGTGGGGTGCCTGGAGCTCTTTGAGGTAGGCTGTGATGGCGACGAGGGGGTGTGGGAGTTGGCATTCTTGGTCTCTCGGATCATCTTTGCCACATCAGCTCCAATAATCTGTGGTAGCTTGAACTCCATAAAGATGATATCAAACTTGATGTCACTCATAGCATATCTGACTGCCTCAGGCCCTGTGCAGGCAGAGATGGTGCGGCAGCGCAGCTTCTCAAGCAGCTTCTCCATCACCATCCGAGAGACAGGGTGGTCTTCACAGATGAGGACATCCAGGGCCCTAAAGGCCGGGTTGTCATATGAGATCTGAGACAGGCGGCGAGAGCTCTGCCGACGCCTCTGGACCCTCAGTAGGGCTGCATTTGCCTTGTCGCCTTCGTTGTCTGAGGACGAAGGTGACATGTCAAACACCTGGCTGCGGCGGTTCCTGTGGGACAGGAGGTCTGCAGCCACCGGGCTGCCCTCCTGAGAGCCGACAGTGAGGGACCTCGAGCGAGCCGGGGACGAGCTGCTGCCCTGGCGAGGGGAGGCTATGGACCTCTGCGGCGATGCGAGGGCCAGGGGCGGTGGTGCGGACCCGCGGCCCTTGACCGGCGATGCCCCCACCGACGTGGCTGCTTTCTGCAGGCTGGGCGGGACGCGCGGCACGTCGAAGAAGTTGCCTGGCTGAAGTGAGCTACCAGAGCTTGTCTGTTGCGACAGGCTAGAAGAAGTGCTTGAGGCCTTACGTCTTCCCTCTTGTCCAGCAATAAACGACACGAGAAGAGGCGATGACGGCTGCGACACCCGGCTCGGCGACGAGTGCGAGTTGCTGATGCCAGAGGGCGACTGGGGCCGCTGCGAGGCCTTGGCGTTCGACAGCGTTCGCTGGATCGGGTTGTTGGACAGCACGGGGCTCCCTTCGAGCCCGATGCCGCCTGGTGACGTGACCTGGTTGATGCTGCCGGGGCTGATGGCGGCCGAGGCCTTGGTCTGGGCGGCGTGTGCCTCGGCGCGCAGCTTCTGGATCACGTCCTTGTTGGCCCTGTCTAGCACAGGTAAGTTCTTGTAAGCAAAGTTGCCGAAATCATCGTTCACCGTCGGCTCGCTCAGCCTCCTGCTCTTGAGGTCCCGGACGTGCGGCGGTATGTGGAGGGGCATGAGCCCCCTCTTGATCGAGTTGACCTGTACCTGCGAGCGGACACGCGAGAGGGCGTCGTGCGGCCTGTCTGGGTAGTCTGTGGCCGGGGCCGACACGGGCGGCGACAGCTGGTCTTCCATCTCCTCTGCAAACGCCTGGAGCGTGGCCCCACGGGCGTCAAAGTACTCGGTGTCCTCGGGGTTCTCGGGCTGAGGCACGAACTGTGCCTCGTCCTGGAGGAGGCTCTCCCAGCTCAGCCCGTCGAACCAAGGGTGGTTGCGGATCTCGGCACCTCCAGACGGGAACTTCTCGTTCTTGTTCGAGCCCAGCCTCTCCTGCGGGTCGATGCAGAGCAGCTTGTTGATGAGATCCTTGGCCTCGGCAGACACCTCGTCCTCGTCTTCGGACGGGTAGTGCAGCCTCCGGGCCAGGATGTTCTCAAACACCTGCTCAGGCTCGCTGGCGTGGAATGGAGGGATGCCGTAGAGGAACTCGTACAAGATGCACCCGACCGACCACCAATCGCTGGTCTCGTCCTGTGGCTCACCACGGATGGTCTCAGGCGCAAGATAATCTGGAGTCCCTACGAAGCGGCGGCTCGTGTCCTCAGGGTCGAACAGGGCCCAGTTCGGCGGGGGCATACCGGCCTGAGGAGGGGTGCCTCTACCTGGGTCGGAGCCGCCCTGCGTGCTGCCGCCAGTGTTGGTATGTCGGAGGGTCGCCACATCTGGAGACGGGCTTCCCCCTCGCTTCCTTCGTTCGGCGAGGCGACAGCCTGGGCGGCTGAGCCGTGCGCGGTGTCGTTGAGCGAGAAGCTGCCAAGCATGTGTGCCAAGGTGTCGCTGCCGCCGCTGTCGCTGCGGTGGCCGTTGGATATGCGGCGCGGCTCGTTCTGCGCAGCAGGGCCCAGGCTGAAGTATGAAGGCTGCCCAAGGTTGACACCAAGATCGCTTGGCGTCATCTGCGGTGTCAGCGTGGGGAGTGATGGTTTGGCAGATGAACGTCGAGCGAGGTCGACCGCGATGCAGACGACCCCACAGAGAGGGCTCTGGCAAAAGGACCCGACTTGAGCAGGTCGGGCGCCGGCTCGCTCGCACCGGCGTGTAGAGCTCGCTTCTGCCGACCGACGAGTCCCATGCGCGAGAGGCCGAAGTCTGTGAGCTTGAGGTGGCCCTTCTGATCAATGAGGAGGTTGTCGGGCTTCAGGTCTCGATGGACGATACCTCGGCTGTGGAGGTGCTCGACGCCGAGGACGACCTCGCCCAGGTACTTCTGGACCCAGTCCTCGGGCAGCCCGCCGAGGACCTTGATCAGCGACGCACAGTCGCCGCCGTTGAGGTACTCCATGACCAGGTACAGGTAGTCCTTGCTGGAGAAGGTCCAGTACAGCTTCGCAACGAAGTCGCTCTCGCCCTGCCACATCATGATGGCGCGCTCGGCCTTGACGTTGGTGACCTGGTTCTTGGCCACCATGTCTGCCTTCTTCAGCACCTTGATGGCAAAATACTCGCCGGTCGACTTCTTCTTGGAGAGGTACACGCTGCCGAAGGCGCCCTTGCTGATGGGCTTGATGACCTCAAAGTCCTTGATCGATGGGGGCACGGCGCGCGCCAGTGGTTGCGCCGTCACCCCGTTCAGCCGTGGAGATGGTGGAAGCTTGACGCTCTCGCCGGCGGACGATGATATTGCTGCCGAGGATTGTCTCCGGTGGTGGTGATGGTTGTTGCCGTGGTGGTGGTGGTGGTGGTGGCTGCTGTTGTGGTGGGCCGGGGGAGCAGCGACCGGAGAGCTGAACTCGCTGTTGGCGAGCTTGGGCGAGGGCTCGGGTGAGGCGAGCCCGTCCGAAGGAAACCCAAGGTTCCGAGGTTTGGTGATTCTCAGGGGCGAGGCGGGCTGCTGAGAGCTCCTCGAGGGGGATTCCTGTCTGATTGGCGAGATGGTGCCAGGCAGGATCCAGCTTCGCCGGTTGTGAGATCGAGAGCTTGCCTGTCTCCTCAGATCCCCAAACTCTGAGATGGGCGACTCGGTCCTCGGAGCAGGGCGTGAGGCTGCCGACGAGGACCTAACGCTACCCTCGCTCTCTGCAGTATCGCTCTCGAGCAACATGGATTCTCTTCGAGACTCCCTTGTGTTGCTGTTGCTGCTGCTGCTGTTATTGTTGTTCTGTCCAAGAACAGTTGCTATGCCATAGTGTGATCGAGGTGTCGGGCATTCTTTAGGGCTGCTGGACCTCGTCGAGCCAACAGCTGCCGAGAAGCGACGCTTGTCCGGATCATCGGTCAAGTTTGCCTTCTCCAGAGCCGCGGCAAGGGACGAACCTCCGTCAAAAGAGCCTGGAAAGATGCCTTCTTCATCAGGGGATTGTCTTGTGGGGGCAAGGTTTCGTTGTCTGCATCCTCCTCCTCCTCCTCCTCCTCCTCCTCCTCCTCCTCTTCCTCCTCCTCCTCCTCTTCTTCTTGTTCTTCTTGTTCTTGTTCTTGGTTATCCTCTTTGACAGCATCTTCCTCAGAAGACTCGGTCGAGTCACTCAACCGGCCGGCGGCAATACGGGCAGCCCGTTGCATGGCATCATCAATGCAGTCTTGGACCTTGATGGCAAACTCGACGCGGATGCGCTCGGCGTATTCGATAACCTTTCTGTGGCGGAATACTGCATCAACCTTGGTTTTTGCGATCCTCTCCGTGTCGGCACAGAGGAGGGCCAGACCTTGCTCCTGCTCCAGCGTGTTGGTGCTCGGAGACTGCCACTGCATGACCTGTGCTATCCGAGACTCAGACTGTGGAGACTGAGTACGGAACTCGCCGGGACCCTGCGTGGAGGAATCTTTGATTGCCGGTGTGCTGATCTCCATGGCTGTGTCGCAGAGGTCCAGCAACAGCTCGACAATCCTGGCCTGGGGCCTCCTGATGGCAAACGACCTCGCTCTCGTGTGGCCAAAGCCGGCCGACCTGTCACGAGAGCGAGCTCCAGTGGCCGTCGGCGAGGCGGTCCCAGGCGACGAGGAGCTGGAGGGCGGCGGGCCGATGACCATGCCTTTGTACTCGGCAAAGGGCAAGATCATCTGCTCGCCCGTGAGGGAGCGGCTCTTTCGGGCCTCGAGAGCATCCAGGACCTTGACTATTGCATGTCGATGCTCAGCCAAGCCCTCCTGGGACATCTGGACCTCCATCTCCGCCTGGTGCTCCTGTAGACAGAGGTCTGTATGCTTTTCAAACCACCAGCAGGGTATCTGACGCTCGCAAATCCGACAGAGGAGGGTCGACGGAGGGGCTTGGTCGAAGGAGTCCTCGCTGCCTGCATCAGCCAGATGCGTCAGGTAGCTGGCTAAGAGCTCGGCACCGGAGCCAAGGGAGTCGACGAGCTCTGAGTTCAGGTCGATCTGGATCTCTCGGGGGGCCACCCACGGGCGGATCATCCACATGGTCTGCAGTTACCCCCAGATTAGCTTTGCCCATGAGGACGATTTGGGGTCGAGAAGGCCAGAAAAAAAAAGACCTAAAACTTACGTGACTCTCCCCGCCGGTATCGTGGACCATGATGCCCTGTGCCTCGAGATCGACCACCTGGGGCTCTTGGTCTGGGTGGTCTGTCGCAGTCTCCGGCTCCGCTGCCGGCTGCGCCTCTGGCCCTTGCCCTGAGCCTGTCTCCTGGTTCACATCTTGGATCTCCTCCCTGTCCTGGAGGTTCACCGGGCCTTCGACGGGTGCAAGGAGCTTGGACTGCGGGCCGAGCCTGACGGAAAAGCGGATGAACTGGCTGCGGGAGTCGTCCCCCTGCATGGAGCCGACAACATCGGTAAAGATGGAGGTGGGCTCGCTGACGACGACACCAGAGATGGGCTTGTCCTGAACATCATCTGGAGAGGTGCCAATCACGTCGACCCAGGAGGGGCTGACCCAGCGGACGGTGCCGTTGAGGTTGAGGTCGACGATGACGTTTAGGGTCTGTTCAGCAGCCTCCCTGAGATCTTCCCTCTCTTCCCTGATGTCTTGACTGAGGGTCCTCTCCATAACGCCGGCCGTCTGGGCACGCAGCGACATCACCGCCGGCGGGGCTAGCTTGGTCGGATCTGAGTCCATCGTGGGCGGAGTGTCGGCGACAAAGTCGACCTGAGCGAGCTCATCTGCGGTTGCGCGACAGAGTCCAATGGACAGCAGGCTGCAGAGGATTTTGTTGACGATTGGTGCGTGTGCGGGTGATTGGGAATGTGGTTCCGAGAGCGGACCCTACGGCAGCAGACGCGTCGCTGTGGGCAAAGATCGCATGAAGAGCAGACGTGCTGGAGGGGTGGGGGCGGGGGGTTGTAATGTTGTAGCAGGGCCAGGGCGCGTGCGGTCGGCGGCGGCTGTTGAAGCTTTCGACGAGGAAGGGGAGGGTGGGAGGAGAGAGAAGAATTGGCGGCGGAGCTGTAAGATTCTGGCGAGCAGAGACAGAGAAGAGAAGACCAGGCAAGGCCCTCAAGCCTGCTGTTCCTTGGACCCGAATGAGGAGCAGCAGACGAGTCGACAGCCGGAAAGGGACAGGAAGGGAACGTCGTCGCTGTCTTCTGTGGTCTGGCGGAGGGGGCCAGGGCGGCAGCAGGAGGAGGCTACATCCACCAGCTCAAGACAGCCCGAGACATAGCTGATCTTGAGAGGTCGGCCCGCCTGGGAAAATTCGAGATGTCGGCTTGTTGAGTTAAAGGAAGGGCCTGCCAGTGCCAGTGCCAGTGGCAGCGCCAGCAAGAGGAATGATGACCGAGGAAGGGGGGAGGAGAGAAGAAGGGGTGGGTGGGGGTGGACAGGTCAGTCGCCCAGGAGGATAGGGCACGCAGAAAAGACGTGTAGACGGGGGGAGAGGGTGAGGGAGTGAGGGACTGAGTTGTGAGCCCGTGGCTGCTGCTTGGGTGGGTGGCCTGCGTGGGGATGTGCGCGTGGGAGCGGTCGTCGACGTGGACAAGGAATGAGGTGGACATGAAATCAATTTGTCGATTTGTACTTATTCCTACTTATCCAAGGACCCAGCCAGCGTGCCTTTACACTTTCCTTGCTGGACCCCAGTTGTTTTTGCTGTGGGCCACTGTACTATAGTAGCACAGCGGTGCAGACGCTAACCTTCCGAGGGCCGGGTTAGGACCTTGCTGTTGGGTAGCAGAACGCACCAAGAGACGCACCCACCAAGGCTCCTCCTTTCTGTCTTTCTACTATGTACGTCCGTACAGTATCTCCTCTCTCTCTCTCTCTCCCCTCTTTTAGCAGCAAGGTCAGTTCCACAACTCGAAGGCTGCAGGTGAGAAGGGACGGGTCAAACTGTTGGTACTAACCAGTTGGCGCGTGTTAGCCACTAACTACTCAAGTACTGCCTCAGTTGCTGCTAGCGCAACAGTGGGGAATACAGCACCACCACCACCACCACTGAGCGCAGGCCGCGCTAGGGAGGCTGGCTGGGTGGGTTGTGCCCAGGTGTGTGGGGCCAGCTCACTGTGTATTCCGGCACAGGCTAGACCAGAGCTGGACGTAGTGGGCTCTGCGCCCTACACATACTTTGTACTTTGCACTGCATACTTCTGTGGTAGTGCCAGTGCCTGTTTATCCCACTGCGTACTACTATGTACTATGGTAACCACCTAACGTGCTAAGCGAGCGACACCCCACTGAATGACACGGCACTGCAGAAGGACAAGAGGGAGGAGGGAGGGCCTTGTGATGGGGGATGGTGGAGGGCCCGATCAGCGGCAAGTGACGCGAAACTGAGGCAAGCTCCACGTAGGTACCATGGAAAGTACGGAGTACGTGAGTGGTAAGATGGCTGCAAGAGGACGCTGGCGCCGGAGCAGGAGAAAAAAAAAGAGACAAGCAGAGACCAAGACACCCACACAACCTTTGGGTCTTGGCCCCTTTCCTTTAACCCCTCCCTCTTTTTCTCCGGGCCTGGCCTGTCTCTTCTTTGTCGAATGTCACCGGCGGCAGCGTATTCCACGGAGCGAACAGTCCATAGGTACTTGTAACTCTTTGGATAAGATCGCCCAGAACCCCTTGCGGCGATCTACATCTTACAGTAGTGCGTGTACTACTACAAGTACATACTACGTAGTACTACTGTATAGTATGATCATGTAATTGAGGTATTCTGCAGACATCGTCTCATGACCGCTGTCGCACCCAATCGCTGACAAGAGAGGCTGGATAACGAGAATCCTAGGCTGGTCTCTGGTGAGGCACTGAGTGCCAAGTACAACTCATCCCGGTGCCACTTATGAGTCAAGAACCGGTATCCCGTACCACAACTGCCCCGTACCTGCCCGTGCTGCCCGACCAAGACGCTCCTGCACATTTCATTCATTGTAGTACTGCAAGTACGGAGGTACTTAGTAGCACTAATATGCTCAAAACCGCTCCTGCCCTGTGCTGTGTCGTGACCTCACTGGATGGAAATTGATTAATTGAACCTTCAACTTGGGCACGAGCAACCACTGATCTGCTCCTTAGCACGCTCACCAGGCCGGCACCTCTCAACTTGAGACGTGCAGAGCTTTTTCATCAAGTCTCACCGTCATCTATCGCCCTGACTACTACCCAAGCACCAATCTACCAGTGTCTGGTGTTGAGCTCTGGACTTTCCGCCCGCCATCCCATCCCATCATCCATGCATGCCGCTTCATGGGACAAAGAAACGAAGAACCCGCCCACTGTGGTGGGAAGACCAACACACAACCTCGTTTCGGGATAGGGGGTCTGCAGCGTTGCTGTCGTCGTCGTCGTCGTCGTCGTCAACTAGCTCGTGCTATGGAACGCCTAGCTTGGTTGTCGCCTGCATACCTCTTGTCAGGTTGCAGACAAGAGGAGACTCTTGGGGGGTAGGGCAGGCTGACTGGCCCACCCAGAACCAGCCTCGTGTATGCATCCTTACTCTCTCAGTCTCTCTCTCTCTCTGTCTCACGATAGCAGCTACTACTACTACTATGGTACTATGGTACTGCTATAGGGAGGCGGTGATCCACTTCTGCAATGCTACTGCTACTATAGTACGGACGTACACGACGCAGCAGCAGTGACCCGTTATGCCACGACAGAGATGCCAATCACATGGGTCTCAGCTACCACCACAGCACAGCAAGCACAGCAAGCACCGACAACCATCCATCCCCCCCCTCCCCCGGTCTGAATGTCTCACGACCCACGCACCGCACCAACGCCACTACACTGCAAACGTCCATCGATGGACAGCCTCGGGACGGGCCTGGCTCAAGACGGGCGGACCAGGCCACCCGCGTCGAGCCATTCGTTGGCTGATGTCGAGAGAAAAAAACACCACGTCCGCATGACTTGGGTTGCACAGCAGACAGTGCCAGACACGGCACCTTGAAGGGGCCTTGCCTTAGAGTCAAAGCACGCATACGCATGCATCAGCATCATCCAAGACCACACCAATCAACAATGGCCGGAGCTTGGAGACCATGTCTGAGGGGGTTTAAGGCCCCACCCAGGACGCCCAGAGTCCTCTCTGGCTGGTGACTCTCCCCGGAGAAATCCACACCAGATCTGCGGTCTGCACTGCCCCTCCGTTGTGCCCCTCCGAAAAATCGAAATGGAAACCCCCGATTCCTCTGGTCCTCCCTCCCCTTCCTTTGACGCGGCACCCGGCTTTCTGCTATCAGAGAATCAGGAAAGGCCTGCCGTCTTATCCACAGGTCTGGTAGAAACCATTGGCCTCGAGCAGCCGAATCTCGATTCCAACACACACGCAATGCTGGTCGACCTGCAGGCTCCTCTCTCCCTGATGACGCTCAACACCATCAATCTTCTCTCAATTTGGGGGAAGGCATGCGGCAGCTAGACACCACCCTGCAAGACCTCCTCCACCCCAGGCTAGCTCACGGCTACTATGCACGGCCTGTGGGTACCATAATAGCCCAGCACGTGCCCAGCTCTTCCAACTCTCAGCATAACTGCCAACCACCATGACCGTGTTGCACGCCCGTGCTGGAGTCTGTCTGCTCTGGCCCCGTCACACACCGTCTCTCGGGCGCAACCTCTGGCTTGAGGGGTGGGGAGGGGGGTCCCTTGCCATCCGCACCTGAGCAGCACACCCTCTCCAGCTGTGCAGATCCGGGTGTCGCAGGTTGTCAGCATTGAAGGCCGGGGGAGGGGGCAGCTGAGCATTTCCACTACTGAGCACACAGGTGAAAGCATCCACTCTCTCGATCACACAATGCACGTCGACCGTTGCACTCTGTATTGAGCAGTAGGCTTCTCACTATTTGTTCTTCTCTGTTGTCTGCCCAGGCTCTACAAGAACTCGAAGCTCGAAGCTCAAGACATCTTATGGGTGTAAGGTTTGGGGGCCTCTGCTCCACCCAGCACTGGCTACGGGAGGCATCATTAACAGTTCACCGGGGAAGAAAAAAAGAAAAAAAGAGGTGATAACTTGTAGATCGCCGCCTGTGGGCACATAGTTACGCCAGCACAAGCCCATCAAACCAACCTTGAAGGCTTGACTATTCCCTGGCATGATCTGAGCCATTTCCTTGGACTCTAATCTTCCAAACTAAGTTCCGCCCATGGGAACGTTTGTCCGAATCACAACCCTCGCCCCCTCTTTGGAGAGCTCGTTGGCGCCCGCTCCCACCACCCGAAACGTGTCGAGACAGAATGCAGAAGAGAATCGCCCCTGCTGTGCGGGAATCCAATGACGGCCAAAGGGCAAGGGGGTAGCAGCAGCAGCAGCAGCAGCATGAGGGTCACTAGAGGCTCCCTACCTCTTCCATCGATTATGACCTGGTAAGTCGAGCCCAAAGATGATCCGCAAGCCCGTGCTGCCGCCTGCTGCGCGCGCGGTTCTATCCTATTACCACAGTAACATTCAGCCCAGGGCTCTTCTTCCGTGATTCCGCGCTGCCTAGGTCCCGGTTCTCTTAGGGGAGCGCTCCCTCCTACGGCCGCGCGGGGGCCACCACTGTACACAGTACCACACCACCAAAAGTCACACCGGTTTGCACATTGGGTTTGGCCTCTCAAGCCTCGACACCCTTAGCCACGGGGTTCTCTGCATAATGATGCTGCATCTGCATCCCTCGACCAGAACATCCTAGCGGCTCTATTGTGGCCAGTCACAGCCCGTCTCGATTCATTTACTGCCAAAATAATACAGCACTGCCATCGTCGCGACCCCGGTTGGTATTCTACCATAGTACTTGGTATGCACGCTGGCTACTCCGGAGCGTAACATGCATAGGAGAACCGTTCGAGGTCGCTCACGCACAACGTCGCCTAGAAAGATCTACTATGTCACGATGCACTCGTGTATCTCCTCCCCCTTCTAGTACAGCCAGCAGTAGCTCCCCTTTCGCACCTCGGTCCGGAAATAGTATCAGCAAACGCCAGAATGCGACATCCTTGATCTCCGTTGTCGCGTGCCCGTCTCCAACTCACGCCAGCAGGGGGTGGCAACGGCGGGCATGCTACAGTCCTCAAGCCAATGGTGTCTCTTGCTCGGATGATGGTCCGTTGGGATAGGCAGCCGGGGGGGGGGGTAAAGAAGAAAAGACGACTGAGAATCCGTCTCCTCCAGAGCCTATCAAAGGGGCACGCCAAAGACTGAATCTGTGATGTAAAGTATCACTTCTCCTCCTTGTGTGCACACACACAAACACACACACCCACACCTCTTTTTAGGCGCCAGCTCACCACTGAGAGAAGATGAACGCCTCAGGCGACGATCCTCCCAGCCAGAAAGAAAAGCCCAAAGAAACGTGGACCATTGAGTTAGCTACTGCGATCGATTTTCACGGTCACGATCTGCCCCAGAAGGCTTGCATGCCGATTCGCCGGTCATCCATCCGTCCTGGTCACCTGGATCTACATACAATGTGGTGTCCTTTGTGGTTACCCCTCACCATACTTTTTCTTTTCCCCCTCAATGGTCTCAGGCCGTTCACGGTGAAAGCTAGCTCACCTTTGGCCAAGGCCACCACTCTGCTAGCATGCAAAAACGGTGAACGCAAGAGCGGCGCTGACCCTCCTAATTCTTGGGGGGGGGGGAGAATTTCCTATCGTGTAAAAGCAAACCCCCCTTGCCACCAACGATTCAAATTCAGCAACCGAGCTATGAGTCGAATGTGCATCTTTAGCATGGCCGTTGGTGTCATTGCTTGCTGACATGTGTGTCTCTGGCGAGCATGTCTGCCATGTTTCACAGGTGATATCTCTATATTTCTTTTTTTAAAAAAAAAAAAACAAAAAGGTTAAAAAGATGTGTAGTGGTTGCTACACAATAGTACATTCTTTTGCCCACCCGAGAACGGGCTGGTCTGAATTCCTGCGCTCCAATCTACTTGCTGTACTGATATAGAGTTCATCGAGATGACGGATCCTCCAAGGGGGAAATTTAAAAAAAATAGCCCAGACGAGGATGTGGATGGGGGAGCACAAGACCATTGGTCGCCCGCAGCACAACTACTACCCACGCATCATATGCGCAGGTCCCTTGGTTCCAGCTCCGAACCGATGCGAGGGAGAGAGAGAAAGTCGTCATAGTACGACACCACTTTATTGAGAGAGAGTGAGAGACAGCTCCGGCCTCCCCACCCCTCGTGATGACCAGAGCTGCAAAGTTTCCTTAAGGGCAGACATCGAGGACATATTGGACTGGGTCTGGCTTGGCTGCCCCCGTCAGTCGATCCACTCCACTTTCTCTCCCCCTCCCCCCTCTCTTTTTCCTTCTTTCTCTCCATTCTCTCTCCCTCCCTCCCCACACCACCAGCGGGATCCTATCGATATCGTGGGGAAGCTTAGCCTAGGTTGTGTGAGTTTCTTTCTCTTCCCCCCATCTCACTACTTAGTACGCTGCCCTGACTCGAACTGCCGTAGAGTTTGCTCTAGCACCGTCCTTCAATACTACACACATCCATACATGGGGGAGGGGGTGGTTCTGGATTGAGTTTCCTCTTCCCTTCTCTTCCCTTGTGGTGTGCATGTTATTTTTTTAAAAGAAAAAGAAAAAAGAAGAAAGGCTTGTGAGGTAAAAAGATGACACCCAAGACCTGCCGTGCATGTCACGCCGAGAAGCATAAAAGTGCCGATATGACGCGAAGGTTTCTCTCTGTTGGGAGCTAAGGATTTTATCTTTCTTCTTTTTCCTAGGATGTTGAGGAGAACCAGTTTGGGATATGCATTTTCTTTTGTTTCTCTGAAGCCAAGTCTCTCTTTGGTTGATGAAAACCTGTGTGTGATAGCTGTGATGTAAGGGATAGTAGGGCCTTTTTGCTTCCGAGAATTCTCCCCAACTGTCTACTACCACGATATGAGCTAGAGACTTTTCTTGGAGGAGAAATGGTGAAGAGAGAGAAGGGGGGAAACGGATCTATTGAAACAGCCACGAGGGCTCGTCGTCCGTCAAGACTAGGCCGGCCACGCCTCAAACACACAGACACACAGACACACACACACTTGGACTGGTGGTATGGGCCCACAGCATGCTCTTGAGACCATGTGCACACCTACTACTCAGTCTGCTAGACAGGGCGGCAGTCTCAGCAGCAGCACACAGACATACACCATTTCACGCCCATGCTTAGCCTTGCCAAGGTGCGAACTTCCCCAGGGCGGGTTCCACGACTTGAACATTGTGTGTGTGTGTGTGTCTGCATGCCTCTAGGTTTTAGGTGAAAGGGGTCCGTAAGTATCAAGGGGAAAAGAGGGAGGTTGGTGGAGGTGTCGTTCTGCGGCGTAAATCCTCTTTATCGAGCGAGCGGATGCCATGGTCGGTCGACGTTCAGCAAGTCATGGTCTTGACCGACATACTGTTCTTTGTTCCTGGGCTCCTGAAGACAGAACGGGTATGACAGGGCTGACCCTCTTGTGTCTCCTTTTTCTCTCTCTCGTGAAACCAGCTAAGGTCTCAAGAAGCTGTGTGCGTGTATGTGTTACGAGCGCGGAATTTTGACGTCCAGGGAATCTCCCCCTCCCCTTCGCCTCCGCCCCTTCCTGTCTCCGAACAGACAGAAGAAAAGAAGAAGAAGAAGCTGCCAGATAGAGCCCGCATGACCAATCCTGCGTCAAGCGCTGGGCTATGTGATTTTTGTACGACCAAGATGATGATGCAGAACCTCTTGCGGATAAACACATACACGTACACACACAAACAGGGCCTGGACATGCTGAGCCTCATCATTGCCTCGTGTCGGAGGGAGAAGGGTGGATCACGCAGGCAGAGGGCGAGGGCGACCTAGGAACAGTGTATCCTCTCTTCTCGCAAGAAACAGGGCTGGCTTATGGACTGACTGACGGGAAGGCCAAAGGCCTTTTGATGGCATGTGCGATCAAGAAAGAGAGAGACAAGAAAATACTTCGGATGGGGAAACGAATCACGTCTGATAGCACCCTCGCCCGACTGCCCCCCTTTCAACCTCATTCCATCCCCTCCATACTTACAAGCCGTTGTGCTTGGCCCTGTTGTTGTTCTTGCCTCGCTTCTTCCGCCTCCGTCCGACCTTCCCTTGTGTTAAGTTTTCTTGTCTGTCAGTCGGCTCATTTCATCGATTCCAGCCACAAGATCCCACCCGTTGGAGGGCTGAGGAATACTGAAGAATACCCCCTCCGTCTACTGTGGATAGATAAATTCGCAATACTGGGCGAGAGCCAAGAGGGAAGAAGGGTGGTTGGGGGGTAAAGGGGTGTACTGCCCAAGCTCGGTGGGGTGTGATCGTGTCTTACGAGCCTCGGACTTTGAAAAGAGGGGGGGGGAGGGGAAGCTTTTTTCCTTCGTGGTGCTTTATGTTGTGCGACGTGCACCTCTTTTTCCATCGGCAGCCACAGGAGGAGAGTGGGCGGAGCGAGGCTAGGAGGCATGTCAGACGGTACTCGGCGAGACAGAGAGACAAAGAGAGAAGGCCAAGCTGGGAAACAAAAATGAGGCGGAATGGCTGGTGAGAGGCTGAGTCTTGATATGAGCAAAACGGACGTCCTCAATGAGTAGTAGTGTGTGAACTCAGAAGGAAAAAGAAATGGAATGCGCTACAGAAGAGAAAGAAGGAAAGAGAGACTGCCAGCTAATCTGGCTGAGGCTGTCTCGAAGGTGGCTGCTGGCTGGCAGGCCCGTGCACGGCCTAGGGCCAGTGACTCACTGGCCCTCGCACAAGTAGTCATACAAGTTTGGTGGCCTTGGTCGATACAGGTGGAGATGTTTTGTTCTCTTGTATGGATCGCGGCACTCACGTACTGTGATGACTGTCTGTAGCCAGCCCGCTTGAGGACTGACTGACAAAAGTGTCGGCTGGCGAGGAGAAGGAGGAGGGGGAAATATATGCATGACGGGAGGCTTGTGGCTCCATCTCACTCAGTATCTAGGTCGGTCTATCGTGTTGTACTATGAAGTGAGGTCAAGGTGACACGGTAGCCTCGACAAGATGTCGAAGGGACAGCGAATACAATAAGCAAGTAATAAGTGGTCAATATACTCACCAATTTTATATGCGCGTGGCCTGTGAGATTCTTTGGCAGTACTTTCTGTGCTGGTGCTGGTTAAACGCCAGACCGTGCTGCTATATTATTCCGGCTTGCCCGGAAGCCATGATGCCCCCTTTTCCCCGTCACTATTACCACCGCCGTCATCAGTTTCTTTTCCCTCCCTACTGCCTCTTCCTCTCTGCCCTGTCCTCCTCCTCCTCCTCCTCCGCTGCCCACTCGGCCCTCTTCTTCTCCAGCCACTCCCCCTTCTCGACCCACCTCTGCTCGATCCACCTCACCAGCTCCTCCTCCCCCGTCGGCAGCTCCTCCATCGGCCACCGCCTGACGTGGACCTCAAACCGGTACCCCGCCGGCCCCTCGCTCAGCCGCTGCACGCTCAGCGTGTCCCAGAACGCCGGAGCCCGTTGCCACCCCCGCCGCCCCCCTGCTGGTAGGCGATGGTCAGGTCGTAGACGGCGCCGACGTGGGGGGCCTGGCGGACGTGGGTGACGGTGGCCACGAAGCCCCTGGTGCGCGGGTAGAGGAGGTGGCGGGGCTGGGGCCGGTTGTTGGCGGCGCACCAGGCCTCGGACTCGCTGTATTTTCGCCGGGTGAACCGGGTGGCCTCGCTGAAAGAGATGAGCCAGGTTGGGAAGTGGGCGTGGGTGATGCCGTGGAAGACGCGGTCGAGCTCGCGGCGGTCGTGTTGCCCTGTGTGTGTGAGAGTGAGAAAGAGAGAGCATAGAGTGGTTAGCGATCCTGTGGGAGGGGACGAGCCCCAAGGTCTCAACAGGATATTCATCATTTGAGAAGAACTTACAGTTCCTCGTGACCAGAGGCATCCCCATGGCCATCAGCCCCCAGCCCAGCAGCGGCACCTTCTTGAGCTGCGCTTTCGCAAAGTACCGGCAGTAGCCCAGCATCCTGCACCGCATGGCCAGCGCCTGGATCATGTAGAAGTCGCTCCACCCGACATGGTTGGAGATGACGACGGCGGACTCGCCCTCGGGCAGAGGATCGCCCGAGATGACGATGCGGGCGCCGTTGAGGCGCTCGAAGATGAACTGGATCCAGGCCCAGCAGGAGTAGGCGATGGGGCTGGACAGGCTGTAGGCAAGAGAGGGGCTCAGGGGCCGCAGCAGGAGGAGGAGGGAGAGGAGGAGGTCCTGGACGAGGAGGACGGCGGCCCAGGGGGTGATGAGGGAGGACGCCTCGGAGGTGGTGGTAGAGCTTGGACAGGACGCCGGCCATGGTGGAGCTGGGCCCTTCCTCGTGGATGTCCTCCTCGTGTGATGAGACCGAAATGCGCCTAAGAAGTCCTGTCTTTTGTATTTCTCACGGTCCTCGTCCCTGTCAGCCAGACCAGTACTCCTCCTACTTGATGGCGCGACAGGGCAGCCTAGTGATCTGTAGTCTGGTGGGCGAGGCACTGTCTGCAGCGTGTCTGCCTGCAGTGGTGAGCTCGCGAGAACGACGTGCGACGACGAGAGTTGACAGCGTCGAGAGGACCTCTCTTCCTCGCCCGTCACTGCCTGCGATTTGTCAGGATGAATTAGAAATCAGAGAGCTCCAGGCCTCTGGTGATGCTCCCCTGATTCTCTAGATTATCTCAAAAAGAAAAGAGAGAAAATTAAAAAGAAAAGAGTGCGTTGTCAGGATGTTGCTGCTGAGACGAGACCTGGCAAAGGTGCGACGTGAGGCCGAGGCTGAGGCCCCACAGGGCTTGTCTCGTCGCAGGGTCAATGCCGTCATTGCCTTCTCGACTCGACCCGACCCGGGCCCCGATTTGTTTCCCTAGATACAGCACAGTAATCCAATCGCCTCGATTCCTGGATTTCTGCTAGGGTGGTTTGTTTACTGTAGTACTACACAGCGTGTGGTCTCTAGCACCACCAAAATGGTTCTCGTTGTCTTGTCCGTAGGAGAGGAGCAGACACTGCCGTGCTTCGACTTTGGATCGCGGACCTTATCCCGTTCGCTTGATTACCTCAATTGGTCTGAGTGACCCAGTGGGCCCCCAAATTATTACTACTGCAGTACGAAATCCTACTGCAGATCTGGAAGATCTCTCGACGACCATGGATCACGCTGCAGAATATTAAGTACTAATCCAGACGTCAGCCGAGTGTTCTCCTTCCTTTCTTTTGCCTCCTCGTCCACCATCCACCGGGGGAAAACCTTTCAGACCAGCGCATGAGTTTCACGGTGGACAAGACAGGATGAACAGGACCCCAAGTTCCAGACCATGCAGGCCTCACCGTCTTTGAAAGGGCTGAGTAGTTCACAACAAGAGCTGTGAAGGCTCCCTCCGCGGAGTGTGAAACGCTGTAGTCAGCAAAAACTTATCCATTCCATCTCGCATGCACCACAGTAGAGGGTTCACATACTCAGGAAATAAATCGTCGTCGGCGACAGCGTCTTACTATGTACCAGCTAGCCAAGAACTGGTCGTCTTGCTGACAGAGATGAAGGATTAGGGTTCGACCAAGGTCTATTCTCTCTCTCTCCCTCTCTCTCTCAGCCTGACATTAGGCATAATGGCATAAGAAGAGAAGCATCAGCGACAACTGCTGAACACAGAGAATCATCTTATTGCAGAAAGCTTGGTGGGGAGAGACGGGGCACCTACTGTGCTGTCTAAGTACTTATACTAATATAACTAAGGCCCTGGGAGACAGTGGATCGGTGTTCTGTGCCACTGCTACTCTGTACGGAGTGCAGCACCTCTAGCAGCCCAAGCACGCCAAGGCAGACCCTGGGTCCTGCAAACGGCCCCCTCCCCGCGGGCCTGCGTTCCACTCCCAAAGTAAGTAAGTACCGGGTGGCGGCGACCCCTGCCCAGCGCATGTGTGCCTGAATAGGGCAATAGAGCTTATTCAGCGGGCCGCTTGGGATGAATCCTTGCGGCTCCTGCGCTGAGATGGAAGAGAGGAGGGGGACAGAAGGAAGGGGCTTCCTGACGTCCCTTGGATCATCAGTGATCACCAAAAATCCACCGGCCAAGACCGCAGTCATAAACACTCGCTCAGCCGCAGCAGACTACGGTCGGAGTCGACGATATAGCCGCGCTGAGGATCCTTGACAGGCCTCATCTTCTTCTCCCTCTCCATTCTGTCTTCTCTCTTCTCTTGTCTCTCGTCTCTCTGTGCTCAAGCTCTCCTTCATAGACGTAACCCTCGGGCCCCTGCCAACCCCCATCGGCCTCGAGCGTTGCGTCTTCGCCCCCGCGGAGCAACAACGCCAGCCATCTTTCTCTAAATTCTCCACGAGGGGTCGATTATTCACACGAGACAGCCTTGAGCGACTCGACATTGCCTCGAGGTTGAAGGCAGTCGGGCAGGCAGGCAGGCAGACACACAGACATCGTTGAGCTCCAAGACTGGCAGGCCTTGTGTGGACGGACTCCCTCGACGGCGACGCCAACATCCCTTGCGCGCTATTGTCTCTCCCTTCTCTCATACCACGAATTGGGACAGCTGTCGTCACATCTCATCGACTCACATTAGGACGCCCTCGGACCCGTGTCACATTTGTAAGACCTACGAGGAAAGGCCACGCCACGTACGATCAAAGCCAACATCTACACGCCACCCCTTGACCCCATCCTCCTTGTCGTCGTCGTCATCATCATCATCATCATCATCATCACCACCACCACCACTGTGAAGGATACTGCCGGAACACCCTGCATTTCCAGAGGTCACCGCCCGCCCATACTTTGATAATCTCACCTGGTGCACCTCGCCCTCTGCTTGTGTTGATTGAACCCTCTGGACAAAAGTCTAGTCAGAACCACATTCCCGACCCGATCCACACACTGTTGAGATCTGTACCACCACTTCTGTCCGACCCAATTCGGCATTCCAGGGCCGGCTGGGCATCACAAGCCTAGAGCCACACGCCATCCGCGACACTTCCGGCTAGCACATAGGTCTAGGCTTGACTTGTAGCTGGTATCGGCCCTACAAGAAGCCCCCAACAAGCGCTCTGCTGTCGCCAGGAGCCCCAAGAGAGATCCCAGCTCCACCCTTCACGACCCTCTCTCAGCCGCCGGATTCCTGTCGCAGGGCCTAGATATTCCGAGCAGCGCGTCAAAAGACAAGAGACAGAGAGAGACCTCGCAGGGTCTGCGGCTCGCTCGGTTTTGTTTCTAGATCGTCTGCGGTTCCGATCGAGAGCGTATCTGGCCTCTTTCTGGGTACGTGCATTCCCCCTTGTTCCCCAAGCTGATGGTGGTGATGTGGGAGCAGTGGCAAAGGCTGGCCGGCTGGCATGCCTGTCCTCCTCCTCCTTGATGTTCTGCACCCTTCTTCATTCATTGTTAGCCCACCATATCTCCGTGTGTGGCTTGAGAAAGGGCCACGGGGGCCCAAGAACAAGCAGGGCGTTTTGTGGTCCTTTTGTTCCTACTCTTTGCCTCCCCCGCCGCGCCCCCTCCCTCTTCACTAGTTGGGTTCAAAAAAGGCCCCGAGCAACAAAGAAGACAATATGTGGCTGACGCTGTGCTCCGCCCGGTAGCTGCCAACTCGAAACCACCCGAGTTACCATTATTCTTGCTCTCGCCACCTCCTCACCTCCTCCACCCATCGATCAACCATTTTCTCCCCATCCCCCTCTCGCATATCACTTTCTGCTACACGATCATACGCACGCACGCACGCACACCCCGGCGCCATGATGGCGTCGTCTTCCGTATCGCCCTTGAATATCAAGGACGAGTTTGGGGGTGTGGGAACAGGCATCGCATACGGTGGATCGCAGCAGCCATCGTCTGCGGCCACCGCTGCAGCATCGCCGACCGACAAGTCGAGCCCCCTCAGCCTGAATTTCCTCAAGTCGCTCTCGGACAAGAAGTTGACGAGAGATGGACAGCCTGCCAAGCGGCGCGGACCAAAGCCCGACAGCAAGCCTGCCCTGACGAGGAGGCAGGAACTGAACAGGCAAGCCCAGAGGTAAGAAGCGCACTCTTGTCAGCAACAGCAGCAGCAGCAGCAGCAGCAGCAGCAGCATGCCAGGTCTTGCTGACCAGTCGCCCTGCCCAGAACCCACCGAGAGCGCAAAGAGCTGTACATCAAGGCCCTGGAGGATGAGGTGCTCCGCCTCAAGGAGATCTTCTCAAACGTCAGCCAGGACAAGGACCGCCTGGCCGAGGAAAACCGGTCCCTCAAGGTCCTCCTGCAGCACAATGGCCTGCCGCTACCCCATGCTGGTGCCGCCATGATGGACGACAACATGAGCAATGCCTCTGCCGGCCAGTACCTCGGCAGCAACAGTCCTGCGTCGGTGGCGGGCTCTACAAGCTACGGATTCCCATCCGTCTCCACGCAGCATACTGCATACACCCCCGCCGGGGTCAGCGCTGAGCACAGGGCTATCGCCTGGTGGCCTTAGCCCCGTCACCCAAGCATCTGGCCTCAGCATGCACTCTCAGATCACACAGGCGCCTGGGCCGCAGCGCAGCCCAGGCGTAGATTATGACCAGGCGGGCATTGACTTTGTTTTAACGTACGGAACCCCCCGGAAAGACTATCTGACTCCTCCCCTACAATAAAAGAAAAAGAGAAAAAGAAAGAAACAGCACAAAGAAAACACACTTCCTCCTCATGTAACCTTTCCCCCCTCCTCCTCCTCCTACCCTTGCCCTCTCTCCCCCAAGATCTGGTCCATTGATGTCCCTTACACTGCACAGAGGCGCAAGGATCCAGTGAATGTGAGAATGACCGATGTGCCCTCCCCCAAAGATCTGGTGGCAATTGAGGACAGGGAATACTATGTGCTGACTGCGGATGTTTGGCATCACCCCAGACTCGAGAGACCGTGTATGGATCATATGCCCTGGCTGCTCGAGCGCTCCAGCGCCAATGGCAACCTTGAGCCCTGTGGGCACGCGCTCATGGCATCTTGTCCCCCGAGCCCTTTCCGGAATTGACCTCCGACATTCCCTTTGGCCACAGGCATGGCAACCACGTGGCAACCGCCGGCCAGCCCAACCACAATGCCGGCTTTGGTCCCAACGTCAACCGCAACTTCAGCAGGGGCGGTGCGAGCTCGAACACGGCCACAGCTACCACCACAGCCACCACGACGACAGCCGTGGCGTCGTCGACGGCCATGGATGTCGACGCTGGGCCACCGCGGACCTGGGAGCTTAGCAAGGCCGACCTGGCGACGCTGCTCGACCTGAGCCAGAAGCTGAACCTGGACGGCGAGATCACGCCGGTCATGGCATGGGGCATGGTGCTCAGCCACCCCAGGCTGGGAGAGCTGAACGAGAAGGACTGCGCGAGGCTGTCTGAGGAGCTGAGGAGCAAGGTTCGATGCTATGGGTACGTGATCTAATCCCTCTTTTCTGACCTTTTATTATTATTTTTCCCTCACCTTCTTTTTCCCTTGCGCGAGAGAGGCTGCGACAGTGAGCTGACTGGCGACAACCCCCCTTCAGCTTTGGTGCCGTCATGGAGGAGTTTGAGGTCCGTGATGCGCTTGCAGCCATCTTCTCGACCAAGCCGGAGGTCTTGAGCCCGCCTAGCCACCACTACTAAGTATTATTAGTATAGACAAGATTTGTCCGTACCACTCATTCATTATAGTTTACCGTTCTGTTTGTCCAAAGGAGCTAGGTTTATCGGTGGGGGAAGAGAAGACACTCTGTTCTGATCCAGACGCTGCTGTAGTTGAGGGGGTAAGAAACAAACAAAACAACCAGACAAAACGAAAAAAAAAAAAAAAGAAGGAGAAAAAAAGAAGGAAAAAGAAGGAAAAACGGAAACTCGTCGACTTGTGTGAGTCGATGGCCAGGACAGCAACAAGGTCTATTGTATATTCTTGTCTTTTTGGAATCCCAGGCTTGTTTTCATGCAAGTGGATGCCTGTAACGGAATGGGGCTTTCTTTCCTGTACTGTATTTATTGTCCGATGACTATTGATAATACTATGGCAGTCGTTTCTTTTATTTCTTTCCTTGTCCTAGACGCACCAGGACGACAAGCCGGGGCGCCTGTGTGCCTCCGACTGGCAAAAGGTCGTAGCAAGTAACATCTATCGCATACTCTCTCTACCTGTGGGGAGTCAGAGAGAAACATCACATCTAGAACATTACATGTAATCATCGAAAGTCGCACGCTGAGACGAATCAATCAAACAAGACTACCCCCACCGCCACCGGCCCTTGGCCACCATGATGCTATTACTGAGAATGACTGCTTTGCCGCCCCGCTCTTTGCTGTCAAGACGACTATGCTCGCCCTCCCTCCTCCCAAAGTGACTAGTTATGATTCCACGCGCTTACCAACCTTGAGCCAAAAAAGTAGCAATTCTACCCTATTTATCTCTTTTAAATAGGAACGCTCTTTGCATTCGCCAGCCAGAATGCACACCTGTCTTGCAAGATGGGCATGGACTGGTTGCGGAAGCCATCGGGGGCGGTTATGAACTGTAGGCCGGTGGTTATGTCTGGCACGCCGGGTATGGAGTCGTTTGTGAGCTTTTTGGAGATACGTGTTAGTTTAGGCATACGCACACACACACGCGTGCACATATATATATATATATATATATATAGCAACGAGCCATCAAACGAGGTTGTTTCCCCTCTCCCTCTTACCTTGTGGGCGTTTGGGTCGCCGGTTTGAAAAAAACTGGCTATTGCGCCTGCGTAGCCGTAGTATCGTAGGAGCTGGGCTGGGTCGGAAGTGTCGACGGTGTTCCACTTATCATTTTATTCATCATTAATCAAAATGAACAGCTAGAGAAGGAGAAAGGGGAGAAAGGAGGAGCTCCTGTCTACACATACCGTACAGTTAGGGCTGTATCCAGGTTCTAGACAGATGTAGGGCTCATCGCTTCCCTATGAATAACTCAGGTCAGCTTAAGAAGCAAGAATCATAAAACAGGGGGAAAAAAAAAAAAGGACGCGCTCATGTCTCGAAAGAAAGGTTTTTGTTTAAAAAAAAAAAAATTAAGATTGGCAACATCTGAACTGACATGTATTGCAGGCGAGACGGTCCACTGGGCCAGATACCCCGTACCAGGCGCGGCAGAGGCCATCCAGTACGCAGGACAAGCCAGCACGACGTCGCGATAAATGTACGAGGCCCGGCCAAAGGTGGTGTTCCAGCCCCAGCCGGCGACATCTGTGGTCCCGCTGTTGGCCGGGTAGAGATCCTTGACCGAGGCCCTCTGCGCAGGGGAGAAGCGGGGCAGGAAGTCGGCCAGCCAGGCGTCGAACCCGGCGTCGGTGCTGTTGTAGGGGGCCCGCCCGCTGGCCTCGTCTTTGGCGTCGTCGTCGTCGGCCAGCGACGGGTCGATGAACTCGTCGGCCTCGTCGGCGTTGAACAGGGCAAACACCAGCAAGCCGTCCGCAGGAGAAGGGGGAACCCCTTTGCCCCAGGGCTTTTCCGGGCAGGGCCTCGGTCAGGGTCTGGTTGAGAAACACGCCGTCGATGACGGGGGCCCACACGTAGCCGGGATAGAGGTGCTGGTTCTCGAGCGAGGCGCTCGCGCTGGTGAGGATGCTCAGGTCGAGGTCGCGCAGGCACTCGAGCCCGCTGACGTCGGCGCCGTTGCCGGGCTGGCTGCGGGCTCCGGCGCGGCAGCCCGTGAGGGCTATGAAGTTGTCGTAGATGGCCTCTGCCTCGGGGTCGTTGTAGGCGTAGGTGGCCGTCCAGAAGGGGCTGCTCGAAACGGCCCTGCTGAAGAGACTAGTATTATTAGTACTATTATTTGTTGTTGTTGTCGTCGTCGTCGTCGAAGAAGAAGAAGAAGAAGAAGAAGAAGAAGCAGCAGCAGCAGCGAGCGCGTGGGCCACCACCGACCCGCCACCAGCAGACTGCCCAAAGATGGTGACGCTGTCCGGGTCGCCGCCGAAGCTGGCAATGCAGCCCTGCACCCACTGCAGGGCGGCATGCTGGTCCAGCAGCCCCAGGTTCAGGGCTGTGTTGGGGTCCTCGTGCATGGCCTGGCCCGGCAGGAACCCCAGGGCGCCCAGGCGGTAGTTTGGGTAGACGAGGACGAAGTCATTGTCGGCGCTGCTGACGTTGAGGGCTGGGTATCCGTAGGGCGGTAGCTGGGCCAGGCTGGATGAGCCGCCTATGTAGCCGCCGCCGTGGAAGACGACGACGACGGGGCGGAGGGTGTCGTTGCCGCGCCAGGGTCGGGTGTAGACGCCCAGGTAGAGGCAGTCCTCGGAGCCCGAGCCGTCGGGGAGGGGACAGTTGGGAAAAGTCTGGTTTGTGTCGTAAGTCTGGGTAGTGTTGAAGGAGGAGGAGGAGGAGGTGCTGGAATTATCGTTGTTGTAAGACGACAAGAATGCCTGAGGGGGCCTGAAGCGGTTGGGCGGGGCGGTGGAGGCGGCAAAGGGGATGCGGCGGTAGGTGGTTATGTTGAGATCGGCTGCGTAGGAGCCAGAGAGGGTGATGTAGGGGAGGGCTATGATGGGGGCGTCATCTGCGAGGGTGAGGGTGGTCAAGGTAGAGAGGAGGAGGAGGAGGAGCAGGCTGACGAGGAGGGGCGGGAGGTTGTTGAAGGTGGTGGTTCCGAGGGACATTTCGTGTACTTAATGCAGAAAAAGACCACCAGGAGTAATGTGTTGATAACAAGTATTCTTGCATTCTATATACTATTGTACATAGTTATTATCACAGGAACCGTGGTTCATTATATATTAAGTAGTATCTCACAAGTGCTCGTATGCTGTCAAGCTTGCGACGTTTTTGGAAAAGATCATTGGTCTTTTTCTTCCCCCCCTCCTTTCCTTTCCCTTCCCTTCCCTTCCTCTTTTTTCTCTTTTCCCCTCTAAATTTTCTAATCAATTGCTGTACCATGACTAAGAAATCATGGCTAGATTCATTTTGATACAACACTTTTGCAGCAACTTTACAGCAAGGGAGAACAAGAAAATCCTCACTACATCTTTCTCCTCCCCGGCCGCAAAAACGCATGCACCGTGAAACCATCTGGTCAACACATCCCTTCCAAAGTCTTTGTATGGGCTGGTTGCCTGCCAAGGGTAGTATCCCTAGTGTACTACTTATCATATTCTGACGAGTAATAGTTGTCTCGAGTAATTAGGGAATAGCCTCACACGGAAGGACTTCCATTCAGGTTTCTGTTGAGTCAGGCAGAGACCACATGGGACATGTTCTCCCTGGGTGGTTGGCACAAGTGCGTTCTTGGGACTTCATGATGATGTTGATGATGATATCTGCCGATGACACAGTGTCAAGGGTGTTCTTCTGCAGGTACATACCGTAATTGATCTCTTTGAGGCTCGATCAACAATGCAGCCCGGTCCCAACCACCTCAATGCATCGTTGATGCATGCAGGCAAAGGCCCCTCCTCTTCCCCGCTACCTCGGCTCAGTACCAGGGCGAGGCCAGAGCTGTTGATCCAAGCAGTGAATCATCATAATTTGTACATAATGTGGCCGATAGAATGGAACACCCACAGCTGAGTATCTCGGGGGTGAATCTTTGCTGCAATCCCAGCCACAACTTGCAGACACACTCTGTTATAGATCATCGGCACTTGGGTGCCAAGGAAGTGCTGTGCATCAAGTCAAGCATTCGAGATCTCGTTTAGTTCTTGTTAGCACATTGTAATATACAATAACAGAGTGGAGGTATTCGTGTGTGTCCTTTTCTTTAAAGAATAGGACTCCAGTTTTGGGCTTGCAGTGGTCGAGAGTCTCAGGGTTAGGGCCATAGTGGTCGTCCTGGTCTTGTATGACAGTGTCCTTGGGCTCAGTAGGCCCTTCAGTACCTTCACCCAGGGCCTAGAGTACAGTAACGCTGTAAATACAGCAGCATGCTTCAGGCCTATCGTCCGCGTGACTGCGCGTAAAGAGGTGGCCCAAGCGTTCCGCGTCAGACCCCCGTACCCATCGGACGTCACGACTTTTGGGGCTCTGGCGCCAGCCAATCCAGAAACTTTTCTCCCCGTCTTTGTCATGGGGAAGAGAAAGTTGTGTGTCGCCTGCTGGGCCTCGCCTGCTCCACCACCGAACAGGTGATTGATTGATTAGTGGCTATCATTTCCTTTCCCCTCCTTTCTCTGCTCTCCTTGACGATTCTACTACCGCCCTTCCCCGGCGCAATCAGGAAACGACGGCAGACGGATCACGATGGCGCCCTCCAAGACGACCAGAACATCCAAGCCCACGCGCCCCGTCCCCAGAACTGCTGCCCTGTCAAAGACGCCCAAGAAGAGGCCCAGCGTCACGAACAAGAGCATCCTCAGCTTCTTCCACAAGGTCGACCGCCCCGAGGAGTCCATGTTTGTCGGAGGTGACGATGCCCCGCCATTGGCAGACCAGCCCCTTCAAGATGATGACGACGGCGACGGCGACGACGGCGATGACAACACCGACGATATATATGGAGCAGGTGACGGCTCGGCGTTGCTGGAAGACAGATACAACGAAGCACAGGTGCCGAGTAAGAGGAGGAAGTTGGGCGGCGCTGGCGACGGGGCCGAGAGCCCAGAGCCTGCATCGCCAGAAACACAAGCAAAGCCACAGCCCAGGGAAGCACCACAAGCCCAGCCCCCTCCCCACCACCTCAGAAGAAGAAGACGTCTCTCAGAGGGCCATTCCTGGACGACTCGGACTCTGAAGAGGAGGAACAAAAGGACAAGGCGTTACCAACTACTACAACATCGGGCGGTGGGCCAAAGGCAGATGGTGTGAAGAATCCAGCAGGACAAGAAGAGCAGGAAGTATGGCCAACCACCACCGTATCCACCACCACCACGTCTGCGCATGAGGAGCCCTCGGGGCCAGATCTAACGACTCCTGCGCCTGCCCCAGACCCAATCACCCCCGAGGCCCCTCCGCCGCCACTGAAGCACGAGACCTCGACAAATGGAGACTACGGCGGGTTCGACGACCTGGACGACGGCGAGCCCGACGACGACGTGTTCGAGGGAGAAGAGCTGCGAGAGATGCGTTTTATGAAGGCACAGGCCCGGCTAGAGGCAGAAGAGGCCGGGGCCGACAGCTGCGACGATGGGTTCGAGACCCTCATGGAGGATGATGGCATGACCGAAAGCTGTCCGATATGCAGCGCCAGCCTCGTCGGCATCACCCCAGATGAAGCTACTGTCCATGTCAACTCATGCCTGGACGGCAATCCGACGGTACCACCCCTCGTCCCACCGCCCTCCAAGAAGCCCCCAAAGTCCCCACCGCGGCGGCGGCAGCAGCAGCAGCAGCAGCAAGCGAGACCGAAGACTCGGGTCAAAGAAAAAGAAGAAGAGGAGGGTGACGGTCTCGTCTCGATGCCAGAGGTGGGAAAACGCTTTGCCCGCGCTGCCGTCGCTCGCCCGGGTCAGGCGAACCCGATATCGATTGGCGGTGGGGGGAGCAGGAGGAGGAGCAGGAGGAGGACCAGGGTCTGCCTTCTCGAAGCTCATGTCTGGTCACGCCGAGGACGCCGCATGGGCTACGGCAGCGGCAGCCGAGAATGCCTCGAGAGGCAAGCCAGCGTACCAGAGGACCTGTCCGTTCTACAAGATCATGCCTGGCTTTCACATCTGCGTGGACGCCTTCCGGTATGGTGCGGTGGAGGGGTGCCGAGCGTACTTTCTCAGCCACTTCCACAGCGACCACTACATCGGTCTGACGGCGAACTGGACCCACGGGCCGATATACTGCAGCAGGGTGACTGGGAGCCTGGTCAGGTCACAGCTCAAGACGGCAGACAAGTACGTTGTCGAGCTCGAGTTCGAGAAGAGGGTGCCCGTGCCCGGGACAGACGGGGTCCTGGTGACCATGATACCTGCCAACCACTGCCCTGGAAGCTCCCTGTTCCTCTTCGAGAAGACCATCCCGAACCCAAACCCCCACCACGCCAGCTCCAGGGAGAAGAGGGTGCAGCGCGTCCTGCACTGCGGTGACTTTCGGGCCTGCCCTGCCCACATCGAGCACCCCCAGCTGAAGCCGGAGACCGCTGACGCCCTGGGCAAGATGAAGCAGCAGAAGATCGACGTGTGCTACCTCGACACGACATATCTCAACCCGCGGTACTCGTTCCCGCCGCAGACGGACGTGATCCGGGCATGCGCCCAGCTCTGCCTCGAGCTGGACTCGACCCTCAGGGAGGAGGACGACACCGAATGGCACAGCGTCCTTCGCCGGCGCGAGGGTAAAGGCATCGGGAACAATGACACCGTTAGCCGCTTCTTTACCGCCGCCGCCGACAAGGCCACCGACGTCGATGATGCCAAAGGTTCGGATCCGGCACTTCCCAAACCTGAAACAGCCACCATGACCACGACTGCACCCGCAACACCCAACGCCCTCAGCGTGCTGGGTCAGCAGGCCAGGGCCAACCGCAACCGGCTCCTCGTCGTCTGCGGGACTTATAGCATCGGCAAGGAGCGGATCTGCAAGGCCATCGCGCTCGCGCTCAAGACCAAGATCTTTGCCAGCCCGGCCAAGATCCGGATCTGCTCGCAGCTGGGCGACCCGGAGCTGACGGGCCTGATGACCAGCAACCCGCACGAGGCACAGGTGCACATGCAGATGCTGATGGAGATACGCGCCGAGACGCTAGCCGAGTACCTAGACCACTACCGGCCGCACTTTGGCCGGGTCGTTGGGTTTCGCCCCTCGGGCTGGAACTACCGGCCCTCCCTGGCCAACAACGGCGGCAGGTCCGCGGCGCAGGTCACGGCCAACATGCCGCCCAGCTCCGTGCCGACCGCGCAGATCCTGCACGGGCCCGGATGGCGCACGCGCTTCGGCCCGCGGGACCTGGTGCCGCAGCAGGGCAGCTCGCGGGAGGCCATGTGCTTCGGGGTGCCCTACAGCGAGCACAGCAGCTTCCGGGAGCTGATGCTGTTCGTCATGGCCCTGCGCATCGAGAAGATCGTGCCGACGGTCAACGTGGGCAGCGAGCCCAGCCGCCGCAGGATGAAGGGCTGGACGGACCGGTGGCTGAGCGAGCGGCGGAGGGGAGGCGTGGTGAGGGTCGTCACGGAGGAGGGCGACGGCGGGGAGGATGTGCTGTGTGAGGACGGGGAGGCCAGGGAAGATGGCCACAAGGGGGCCGGCGACAGAAGACGACGAGATGTTCCAGGGAAGACGACTGAAGTGGTGGTCATGTGGGATGGGAAGGACGGGCGAGGAGGGGCGGTGCATTGGTAAGGTGATGACGATGCGGCCCGGGTTTTTTTTTTTGGATTAGATATGGTCCCAGATCCTACACCTCGCCTCGCTTGATGATGGGTCTTTGGAAAGTATGCCGAGACATCCTTCTGCAAGAGAAAAAGGGCTTTCAGGGATTCTTTTGCTAGCTTGTTGCTATCTTCTATACCGGGATATTCTCCTCGTGTTCCACAGCCTCTGAATCGCCTGCGTCGTTCTGTGCTAGTATAGCAGACCGCCATCAATCAATCATCATCAAGATTCTCTCACGATTCCATTCCGGCTGCCCTCCTGAACGATCGATTGATAGCGAATAATTATCCCCCATCTTTTCGCTGTCGCCACCGTCGTCAGTTCCACTTCAATGTCACCCACGGTGCCAACAAAGCGGTGGGGTAATCTCGCAACCTCGAGCCCTACATCGCCTATAGACAATTCTTTGCAAACGGCCAGCCCCTCGTCTCTCTTATCTTTTTGGCTTTTTCCTCTGAATGATTGTCGTCCGCGCGCTCTCCTGTTTCTCAATTTTTCTTCTTCTTTTCTTCTGTTGATCATTTCGCCTTCGAAGCTTGGTTCTGGGCCTCTGTTGGTCGGGAAGTTGATTGTGTGATCAGTTAGCAAATTCTGCCAAGCACACCAATCCCCCTCGCTTGCTTGAAACTCCTCAGAGAGATAGATAGACTTACCCCTCCGCGCGGCATCCTCGAGCAGCGTGACATCCACAGCACTGCTGGGCAGGTGCACGTACCGCACTACGCTGCCCCGGATGAAGACGTTCTTGACGGCGCTCAGGTGCGGGTACTTGAGCTCCTCCTGCACGGCGATGTCCTCGAGCTTGATGTTGAGGTACTGGTCGACGGACTTGAGGGTGCCCGTGATCTTGATGTCGTTCTTGAGCTCGACCGTCACCGTCTGGTCGATGAGGGTCTTGAAGAAGCTGGATGGGAGGAGTTCAAGTGTCAGCAAAGACTTGGAGCAGCAGAATGTGAATGGGAAGAATGGAGAGAAGGGGGTTAGGAGGCCAGATTCCTTTCGCAGATGCTGCCACCACCCCCTCTCTTCCGCGTCTTCCCTCTAGAACACCCGTTTTCCTTGGCGAAGGCGCACTCGCGATCCCACCACCCAAATAGTTCATCCATTTCCCTTTTGCCCCAGCACCAGTTATTCTTCAGCCCAGAGCACCTCTCTCTCTGCCTTAGCCACTTCGCTTTGCCCCCCTTTCCCTCAACACATCCCCCAGGTGTCCCATCTTTAGGCCCTTAAGCTCCGCCCCGTGAAGTCGTGAACTCACCTAAAGAACAACATCCTGCCAATCTCGAACCCGTTTCTTCTGCTGCTGCCGCTGCTGTTGATGCTGTTGCGATGTTGACGAAGGGGGAAGGAAGAAGAGGAGGACAGAGCTCGGCCGTGTGAGAAGAAATACCCAGGTAAAGAATGACTGGAGAGAATGAAAGCCTCAAGGGTGGGAGGTATCTTTTGCGACACACCTATCTGGTATCTTAGTCTGTCACAATAAGAGAGGCAAGAGTGTGGTGTCGTTGATGGAGGGTTTGCTTGGAGGGTGAGTGAGTGAGGCGTTGTTGCGGATGAGAGATGTGAGATTCGGGCAAGAGAGGTTCAGCGGGTCGGTGGGGCTCTGATTAGGTAATTGGGGAGGCGGGCTGGTGGGGTCACTTCTGTACTAGGCCTTGCAGTGAGTGCTTGGAATTTACTTGGTGCCTTCTTTATTCACTAATCTCCCAGCCTTGGTTGGTACTTGTTACTTGAATCACGTTTCATTAAAAGAGCAAAAAAGAACATATATATACTGAGAAACATGGTATTTCCGTCTTGAGACAATTTCTTGAGTAAAAAGTAAATAAATAATACCGATAGATAATCAACAACAATTCCTTTCGCGCACCTCTGATAATCGCCCTTTCCTTACACAAAAAGATTCGATACCAGCGCGCCCGTTTGTTTTGACAAGTACCTTGTGCCCGTGGGGTGTTTGTCTGCTGCTGCTGCTGTGTTGCTGTGTTGCGTGTGCGTGTTGCGCAGGTGTGTGCGTGTCTGTGGTGACATTTTTTCTTCTTTTGGCTTTTTGATTTTCCACCCTTTTTGAGGAAAGGTTCCTTTTGTTGGGTTTGCATTTCGTCGTGACACATTCGCTGGAAAAAGTAAAACAAAAGGGAAAAAAAAGAAAGGGAAGAAAGAAGAACAAGAGTGGAATGTTGACGCAAGTATGAAATAAGAAAAACAAAGAAGATCACCACGTCATTCATCACCAAAGAAAAGTATCCCCTGGCTCTCCATCGCTTGGTATCCAGACCAGATCTCCAGAAGAAAAGCATATCCCACCAACAACTCATCGGCATCATCATCCAAAAAAAAAAAAAAAAAATTTAGACACATAAAGCAGATCAAGAAAAAGAAGGTAGGGAAAAGGAAAAAAAAACGAGAACACGACGCAAGTGATCGTTAAAAAAAAAAAAAAAGGGGCTCGGGACAGTAGGTATAGCAGAAGGAGTAACAAATAACATGTAAGACAACACAAACTTTGGGGGTATCCTTCAACTTGTTTCTGGGTTCGTTAGGTGATGATGTCATCCATGCAGTCTTTGGTAAAAGAAGAGAGAGAGAGAGAAAGAGAGAGATATCCATCTGAAAACAAGGCCGTTGTTCCTTTACCATGCCCGCTACGACCGCCCTCCCATCCTCTCTCCCCATCCCATCCCCACCCCCAACCCCCTTCACCGTGGTTCATCCATCCATCCATCGTTCGCAGTGCCCCGTCCAGCCTTTGTGGAGAGTCATGGCCATGCTCTGGCGAGCAGAGTTAAGAAATAGGCATGGCTAGACCTCAACAATCTGGTCTGGGGGAAGGGAAGAAAAGAAAGAAAAAGAAGAAAAAAAAAGGAGTGTGGTTGGCAAGTGCTGCCCCGGGTCGGGAAGGAGAACCGGTCGAGCAGAACCGACCCCCTCGGATACAACCACTCGCCGGGGAATCTGGGTGAAACTCCGACATCCCATGCCGTAGATGTGGGAGAGAACGTGGGTATTGGAGATCTTATTTTTTTTCTTCTTCTTCTGTGCGTGCGGTCGTGACATTCGTGATCGTGAAGAGAACAAAGGGGAGAGTGAGAGTCTCGCTCGGCCGAGCGGCAGGGAGGGACTGAATCTTGTCAAAAATCATCTCCACATCTCCACCACATCAATCCTCATCCTCGTCTTCATCCCCTAGGCTGTCCGTGTCGGTCTTGGCCTTCTTGTTGGACGTGTCCGAGCTGGCCACGGACTTTCGCTTGGTGCCCGACTTTGCAGAGCTGTCGTCCTCGTCGTTCTCGTTGTTGACCTCGGCGCTGTCGTTCTTCTTCCTCTCGATCTCGGCAACCTCATCCGCCGTCAGGAATCTGCCACCGGGGCCCCGAGGCCGGCGCATGGCGTGATTATGACGAGATTCGTGGAGGTACGGCTTGCGGCCCTTGCTGGTTAGCCGCAGCGCCTCCTCCAGCCTCTGCCTGGCGACCCTCCTCTTGAGGATCCGGTGAAACTGCTTGGCGTTGACGTAGAGGGGCGACTCCTCCTGTCCGCCCGACGGCATCTCAGGCGACTGGGGCTGCTGCACCGGGGGCACTGGAGGCGGGACAGCACTCCGGCCGGCGGTGTGGTTCATGATGGTCTGGGCATTTGAGAGGCTGGGGCTGGTGACCTGGCTCATCCTCCTCTGGGGCAGGCTGTTCATCTGCTGAGGCGACCTCGGGTCCCGCGCCTTGTCCCCCTTGACGCCCATCCGAGGCGACGTCTGCTGCATATTTGTCTCTGAAGACATCGGGTACGCATAGTTTGAGCCCGAGGCAGCGGCCGTTGCCGCCATAGCGGCAGCCTGGATGCCGGGAACCGCATACGAAATGCCCTGCGGCATACCATATCCTTGTTGATACATGGTGTGGTTCTGGGTGGGGGTCGTCCCTTGCTGTGATGGGAGGACTGGTGATTGTTGGACGTGTGCGCTCTGCGGCGATGTGATGGCGTTGGCAGTAGTCGTGGTGGGATACGCGGTGGTGATGTGAGGTTGCGAAGTCTGCGGATTATGCTGATATTGCGCGTACTCCATAATGCGTCAGGCCAGGGTATCGCCGAGTAGAGCTCTCTGCTGTGTGAACCGCAGGGGCCCTTAGATCTGTAAGGATCGGCTCCGCGAACAAATATATCGACAGAAGACCGGAGGAAAGAATACTATTAAGTCGAGTCGAGCAGAGTCGAGCTTGGAGGCTGACGTCTGTTGTTGATGTGTATGCGTGTTGTGTGTTTGTGTGTGTGTTTGTGTGTGTGTGTGTGTGTGTGTGTGTGTGTGTGTGTGTAGGTGAATCCAGTGTGGAGGGAAGCTGGGTGTTAAAAAGAGGGCCCTCGCGATATGCGTGCCGTACAGAGAAAACCCCAGGTACAGCGCGTTAGGCTGAAGCGGAGGGGGTCTGTCGTCACTGCACCACCCGTGAGTCGGGTAGTGTGCGTACCCAATCTATTGGATATGCGTGGATGCGCTGGCAGTTGTCAAGGTCACAGCCAGCAGAACTTTGCGCAATTGGCTGCACACCACGGCACATGCAAAGTTGATGTACTTCGCGCAGGGCGAACACAAGGTGAGTGGCTCAGAGCCCAAGGATACCCTTGAGACAGGACCTCGATTACCGAGACCACGTGAGGATGGGGACTTTGGGCCGATATCAGCCTGGGAGGGAAGAGAGAGGAGGACCCGCTGCAGGTGAACGCGCCCCCCACAAGGTGACTGGACGGAGCTTTGTCACGATGGGCTTGCCCCGCGGGCCGTTGCGACGAGCTCTCCTGCGGGAACAGCTCACGACAACCAGAGTTAGAAAATAAGAAGAACCAAAAAGAAAACAAAAAAACCCTCGTTATCGAAGATCCTTGAGGGCCCGAGGTCCGATGGTACGCTCGATGGGTTGACTCGTGTGATCTATCCAACCACTTGTATTCGTTAGTGCCCTCTCTGCATCATCAAAATGGAAATCAGATATATAGGCCGGGATCCCGGAGGATGGACGCGGGGGCCAAAGAAGGATGAGGTAAGTGGTAGGGGGTTGCATCTTCGCGCCTTGGGCTCCCACTTGATGCGCTGGCATGCATGAGAGCCTATGCAGGAGCCCAGGCCCACCATGTAAGCCAGCTTAAACCGCAATCCGACACTGTTTTTGGTCGGCAGGTCGCAAGCCCTAACAGAGATGAGGCGAAAAGCAGGTCCGAAGGCCTTAGAAAAAAAGAAGGTAAAAAGTAAAAGTTGGGTGGCCAAGAAATTGTTTGGGGGGAGGGTGGTGCATGGGAGTAGCACCGCGCTGCTGAGTAGGGCATGCATGCATGCATGCCTGCAGGACCTTTGAACAGCGCATACACACACACACACACACACAATCACACTCACACACACTCAGCCCCCATGTCCCAATGCTCGTCAGCCTGCTTCACCTGGGCGGCCGCGATCGCGTACCACCTGGAAACACAGGCCAGAGGGCCTAGTGGAGGGCAGAGGAAGCACAGGGCTAGAGCGGGTGTGCACGCTGTGCAATGTGAAGGCCGTAATGAAGGGAACTTGTTGCACGCCCTGCTGAGGGAGCTCGGAGCTGGAGGTCACTAACCCAACCGAAGGATGCATGGCCTCGATGGCCTTCTTGCAGCGGGCTAGGACGCAGCTGATGCAGGCTGCGGAAAGGGGAGGGAGAAGAAGGAAGAAGGATATGGGATACGGGAGCAGAGACTCCCGGCCAAGGGCCGACATGCCGCACATGCCAGACCGTTCACCCGTGGGGAGGGGGCTCCATCCAGGCACTAAACCCGAGCATTTGGGTGCGTGGGTGGTGAGGGGGTTTTGCAAGAGGGTGGGTGGTGGTGTGTATACTGGGCACAGAGGCGATGACACCGGAGGCTGGGCAGATCTGAAGAGGGGTAACGAAGCGAGGGGAGGGGGAGGGGAGGGGCCTAGCCATGGAACGTACCGTTGTATCTCACGTTAACAACAACCCAGGGGGCCCGACGGAAAACCTGGCGTCGCGGGGGTGGCCACTCGGGCTCTTAATTATTAATGCCTGAGCTATAGAAAAAAACCAAAAAAAAACAAAGACACAACACACCACGTCAGCTTTGTACTCTGTTGGGTTTCAAAATGCAACTGGGCCTTGCCCATCGTTTGCAAGAGTGAAAGGCGGAGGTAGTCGCACAAGTTGGCTTGGAAGGGGGAGACGAGATGAGTTGTGCTGAGGCGATGAGATCGTATCGGCCCGGGGAATTCAGAGTACACGGCTGGGCATAGTCTGCACGACGGGCAGGAATGGTTGCTCCATTAGGGTTGCAGTGGTGTGCTGGAGCGGGAATACCGAGTGACCACGCCGAAGAGGTGTGAAGGAGGGGGTAGTTAAGGGAAAATGAGGGATGGGGTTTATGGTGGGATGGGCCCAGGTTAAAATCACACACACACATACACAAACACTCACAGGCTGAATACGGCGGATCTAGAGCTGGCCACACACTTGTCGAGTATATGGCTCGACTGCTCAATAGGCTCAGAGGAACAAGACCCCAGGCAGCGCAAGTTGATTGAGGGAACGTCGAGATTGCTGCAGAGTGAGCTCCGCAGGCCGTGGTGATCACGGGATCGATGCCAGGGCCAATAGAGAGGGCGAAGGTGAGGTTCGCGATGGTGATAGGTCTTCAGTAGTCGCGTCGATGGAGGACGCTCTTCAGGGTGTCGCAAGGGCCTGGGCAGAGACCGTGTTAGCTGATTTGCTGGGTGCTCCCACTCGCTTTTAATTCCTGAATGTGCTGGGCCGGTGACTGGCTGGCCACCCCAGGCTAGTGGGCTGTGCCAATGGGTCCCACACACGCAGGCGCACAACAGAAGATGAAGAAAGAAGGGGAAAAAAAAAAGGTACAGAGAGGAGGGCCGTGCTGCCAGTACTGTACTGCTCTTGCTGTGGCGGACTGTGGTGTAACCAGCAGGTCCAGGGAGGGGGAGAATGAGACGAGGCTGGTGGTCTAGGATATACTACTACCAGGCTTCGAAGAAGGTCGAGGCCGCTCGGCAACACACTCTGTGTTGAACGAGGGTAAGGTGGATGGGGGTTGGTGTGTTGCTGTGCTGTTCACGATTTCACCTCTCCCCTCCAGCCGAGCAAGCCGGGTGCTGGCCTGGCCGCTTGCCCGGCTCTGTCTGTCTGTCTGTCTGTCTGTCTCTCTCTCTCTCTCTCTTTTTCCTTCCCTTGACCAGACCGAGTATCTCTTGAGCAGGTGCATCGGAGACCACAGTCACAAGCGGACGGGGGCTGAGACCCTTCGTGGCATAGCGCGATGCAACAGCAGCCATCATGCAGGCCCTTGGGGCCTAACCAGCCTGCCTACATGCTTGACACGGATCTGTGACGCCGCAGCGGTACCCAACCCTGCGGGGGAGCCGAGGGCGCCCTCACTGCTGACCTGACAGTCCCTGACAGACAGACAGACAGACCACAGTTATGCACGGCCAGCACATCAAGGAGGGTGGGGGTGGGCCACGCCGTGAGGCTTTTTTTCTCTTCTTCTCTTTTTCTTTTCTTGCTTTTCTGGGGGGGCAAAAAAGACGTGAGCAGGTGAATGAAATTGGGGGTTACCTTTTTTGGTGCAAGATTGCGTCAACGCTTCCAGACTCGAAGAGTGAAATTGGCGCTCGGAATGGTGGTTGAGGCGTGATGGTCTTGCTGGAGGACCCTGGGCTCGGTTGGCGCAAACCCTTGATGGTGATTGGAACTTGAGGCTGTCGACCCGCGCTGACGGAAGCCAATGGTGGGTGAGGTGAGTTTGAAGGACAAGCTTTGTTGAGGAGGATCAAGGGATCGATTGGCGAACAGCTGACCTCAGGGCGGAGCCGGGTAGCTTGTTCTAGGTGTCTGCCTGTTTTGAGTCTTTCTCGGAGCTCAGAGTTGAGTTGAAATTGGCCCAACAAGGCAGCCGATCCGATAGCGATAGCGGTCTGGTTCTGGTGGAGATGTTTTGGTATGGATACGAAACTCTACCCAGCCGATAACGGTGGCGATGAGGGAACCCGGTTGAGAAAGAGATGGGTTGTTTGATGAATCGACTGAGCCGGTCGGGTCAAATGATGTACTGTATCTGTCGTTGACGCCTCTGGAATGTCCTCGACACCTGCGGCAGTCCGAGTTCAGCTTCACTGCCCGCCCGGCGCTATGTGAGACCAGCAATTGTGGATGCGTGTCGATGAGGCCTCAATTGGACCTCTGCCACGGCACATCCCGAGCGCTGATGCGAGGCTCGGGGTGAAATGAGACTTGCTAATAATTGGATGTGTGTAGTTTTGGGATGGCGGGTGACGATTGGTGATGGAGGTGGCCGACTTACAATTGAGATAGAGGCTGATGTTGATGTTTACTTGATTGAGAATTCTGAGTATCGATTTTTTCTTCTTCCTCCCTTTTTCCCCAACGCACTCTCTCGTGCTTCCTCCTTTCTTAATTTCTAACCGTTTCGTGTTTCTGTTCCGCGAAAAAATAAAACCGTCCAGTTCAGTCCAGATCAGGTGGTTTGGGACCGTCCCTGTTCTGTACGGACCAGGACGCGGTACGCACTGATCACCAAAAAAGAAAATGGGAGTGAATGAAGCGATCTGATTCGGTCGCAAGATGGGTGCTGATGATTGGGTGATTTTGGGCCGTTGGGCTGAACAGGGCTGGGTTGGTGTTGCACCTTTGGGGGACGGCAGGAGAAAAAAAAAAAAAAGGGCTGTTGTCTGATGTGCTGCTGGGACGAGAGGGAGGACAAACTGAGGAGTGAGTAGCAATTGGTCAGAATTGTTTGAGGCGGGGCCCAAAAAAGGTGGCAGTGCAGCCAGTGTAGGGCCTACAGCAGGTGGCCAGCAGGAGACAGGAGGAAGAGGAGGAGGAGGAGGGAGACCGGGACGTTGGAAGGGGGTCGGAGGGAAGAGGGGAAGGCCGAGAGGTGCAAGATGATTCGAGGAAAGGGGCGGGTGCCGCCTTCTTTATCGACCTGTCACTGGTTCAAATCAGCAGGCTCGGGTGGGGTCGGCCCCACTTCTCTAGGAAAGCTGCCCCTGTCCTGCCAGGACGAATTTTCTTCTTGCCTCTTGTTTCCACTCCGTGTTATGGGTCGCAGTCCTTTCGTATGGTACTCCATATTACCATGTGCAAGTAGGCTACTTAGTACCATAATGTGATATAAATATAAAAATACCTCGAGGTACGGGCCTGAGGTGCCTCCAGAGGCGGTACTTTCAACTACCACGGAGTGGTGTGGTCGCGAGCCGGGGGAAGGAAGGGGGGGTGAACTCAAGATGAATCAGAAGTACCACAGTACTTACTTGTAGTATCCGGACCAAGGCCAGGTCTGCAGCTCTTGGAATTTCCATCGACCAGGGTGGATGGCGCTGGAGGCCCTTCCCACTCCCCCCTCTCCTCTGCCATAATACCATACATAGTAGTAGCAGTACCACAGTCAGAGTGTGCCTGACTGACGTCTGCAAGGTCAGTCTACAGGACGTGTGGGCAAGGCCAGCCGAGAGGACCAGGGAAGGGCCTTTGCATGGCACGCTGGGTTCCTCCGAAACGATAGCCTCCAGGGACCCTCCAGCACATCCTCACACACGCACAGAGACACACACATACATAGTGTACACCCACGCCCACACCCACACCCACACACGTACTATGTACGTCCACCGAATACTTTGTGTCAGACAGCATAAACACTGTGGGTGACCGACCCCAGGAAGAACGGGGGCAACAAAAGCTTGCTTGATCGTCACCAACCCAGCTCGAGACCGCCAACGAAGAAAGGTGGCCGGGCGGGCTAGAGATTTTTTTCACATGGCGAGGGATCCCCTGTCTATGTTGGCAGACAGCTTCTACCATCTACTACAGAAGCTTCCGCCCCCGTAGAGGGTAGACCCTGAGAGTGACGCGTGCCCCTGCTGGGAACAGTGCTCATCTCTCGCACCGTGCGCCTTGCTCAGGGTAGACTTCGCAGTTATACTCCGTACTCTGTGCGCAAGAACTTTTATCACAGCCAGTAGCAGACTCCTTTCACATCACCAGCCTCAGAAGCATGGCGACCTCTTCTTCACGGAGCACGAATGTTCCAAGCGAAGGTGTGTGCCCTGGGGCCCGATACGTGGTCATCACTGAGGAGCTTGTTCTCCAAGCGTGCGTGTGTCTGTTTGAGCCCAACACCCTCGCTAGCGCGGAAAACCTACTGTGTCTTTACTGTACGTGGTACTGTATATTAATGCGCGCTCCCATCAGTGCAGGTACGACTGGGTACGGTACTGCACCAAAAGTACCTCATAGCGCACCTGCCCAGCTGTTGGTACTCAGGCGGTGCTGGAGCACCTGCAGTGGAGAAGCAGTCCCAGCCCCAACAACACACAAGACAAGCACAACATACGCACACTCTCTCACACGCACGCTCGACGCGATTGTCATGGTTAGCAGATGCACGCGGTCTTGGTCATCATTCCTTGTATCGCCGATCACTGCCCCCTCCCAAATGCTTTATCGGATCCATGAACCCTTAACAGCTGTTTTACGACCTGCATCTCCTGGGGTGTTGCACAGGGACAACGTGTCTAGTCTGGTCTGCTGGTGCAACTGTGTGTGTGTGTGTGTGTGTGTGTGTGTGTGTGTGTGTGTGTGTGTGTCTGTGTCTCGATACGATCGGATAACATGGCAAGCAGCGATGGATGAACAAGCTCTCAGCAAGTAAGTACCTTGCCGAGCTTTTCTCTCTCTCTCTCTCTCTTTTTTTTTTTTTTTTTTTTTTTTGGTTTTCTCCCAGATTAGGCGCCAATGCAAGGCAGCCCAGACAACAGACAAAATGCTGTAATGTCAGATCTGACCTGAAATGGGACTCGCACAGAGGAACCACGCACCCCGCCACTGTGACGCAGCTTCAGCTTTTGTCCTGCTCTGCCCTCCCCGGAAATGTCGGTGAGCTCCAACGTGGACGCCATGGCCGTCAGAGATCTTGCTTTCTTTCCTGTTTCCTCTGCGCCACGCCCAACCTCCCTCCCTTTCCTGGAGCGGTCTGCGATCATCCAGCGACGACGCCCGTCATCTTGAACCAGCCATGGCCTGACGTGTTTTCCGGTTGGCAGCAGCGCTTGAGACCCCGGCTGTCAGCCTGCTCCCGCGTCATCGTCTTTTCTTCTTTTTCCTCAATAGGTCCTTCACTGTGGAGGGACACAACACTCACACACACAAGAGGGAGAGAGGCACGCATCATCACCCCCAACAGGCTCGGATACCGGCGGAACCAATATTACTGTTATGATATACATACCGAAGGTGGGCATAATTGACGACCAGCTTGCGGCTATCGCTGGTTTCGAAACAGCGGCAGTTCACCTCCGCCCTGCCATCTGCGACACGGACACTACTGCAACCTGTGCTCGTCCTTCTTGTTTTTTTTTTTTTTTTTTCTTTTTTTTTACTTCCCTCGTTGCAGGTATCTGTATCCGGATTGTCATCATTTCCATGGAACATTCGCGCCGTTTTGGGCCTGGGAGAACATGCAAAGTTAAGGTCCGACCACACCCTCCTAATCTAAAGTCGCGGTAGCAAACACGTCGCCCTGCCCTGCGAGCTTTGCCGATCGAAGAAGCAATGCCGCAACGTTCAACTCAGGCACCCGATCTTGGAACCCCCTGCAAATCATATGCGGATTCCCTTCGGCAACTGCAGTGTCACCTGCACCAGAGGGGCCTTGTAGCATCGACCATCAACAACCTGGCCCATCCGCCCGCCCTGGCTCGGACCTCAAACCATCACACACACACACATGCGCCCTGTGGAGTTCACTCGGTTGGACGAGAGGCGCCGGATTTCCTGACTGGCTGAAAAAACAACCTGCCATTTTCTGGCCAACAGGACTCCTTCGTTCCACCTGCACGCCGTGGGTCACAAGAGCACGAGCTGCGGGTTGGCTAGAAATTCGGCACTGGGGACGAAGGTCTATTGCGCCGCCTCCCCACTATGCTGTCACGCTGTCCGTAGTGACTTGCATTTTTCTTCTGCAGCGACCTGCAGCAGGAATCCTCGGCACGAGAAAAAAAAAGAAGAAGAACCAAAAAAGAGGATTGGGATCAACAAGGCCCTTGCGAGAACCCAATCCCGAACAGGCCGCTGTGCCGTGCTGGCCACCTTGATCACATGGAACACATCTCCCTGGCCCAAGCTTGCCCTCCCACCCTCTTTTTCTGTCTCTTCTCTCTTTCTCTTTCTCTCTCTCTCTGTCTCTCCCGCTCTTTCCGGTTTCTTGATCAGCTCTAGCGTCATTTGCCTGCCTACCACCAATTTGTACTACAAGATGTACGAGTACTTTTTCTCGACGTCGGGATCTTGGGCCTGTGTCAGCGGCACAGAGAGAGAGAGTTGCACCTTTGACAGGCCCTGGCCCCGCTTCCGTATGTAAGTAAGCAATCTGTCAAAATTACGGCGTCACATTTTTCGAGACACGTCCCCTGGCGTCTTCTCCGTCTCTTCCTCTGAAAGGATGGGCACTTCATCTATTTTTCAGCCTTGCAATCTTAAATCACCATGTGGCCTTTAAGCGCCGAGTGGACGCCTTTATGACACTCCCCCTGACCGGTCGCTGTCAGACTGGCCTGTCTGGGACCAGGGCCCAAGGTCGGCAAGCTGGTTGTGGCGGGAACCTAGGTATGTGATGATTGTCCTGCGAGCCACGTCGTGAGCTTAGCAAAGCGGCCCCCCCCCTTCCTCTTCCTCCCTCCAGTCTCGGACGAGGCTCGCCAATGATCGCCCTCGGGTCCTTACATTTGGGGTTACAGGCGCTGACCTTTCATGCACGTCTGCCATGATTGTCACGGCTCCCGGAGATTGGTGTCTCGCGACAGCCTCATAATCCCTCCCGCTCTTCCGTAGGCGAAGTCGACGTCAAGTGATTTGCAATCTTTGGTGGTGCATTCCCGCGGAGGTCACTCTTGCTTATCGATGGAGGTCGGAGGTTGCTTTGAGGGCAGGCTCGGGAAATTGCCACTTTTTGTTTTCTGCTTTCTCACTAAGATGATCGCTCTGATTCTTACCCCCCTCCTTCTCTTCTCTTCATGATCGCGCTCCGTCCCGTCTCATTCATCTTTGGACAAGTGTCAGAACTATAATGCAAATCACTGCGTTTGGCGTGGTCTCTCGAGCCTCGCTCACTCACACACACACACACACTCTCTCTCTCTCCATTCCCCAATCACTTTTCAACGCACCCAATCACCAGCGACATGTCAGACTTGGGCAGGAATGATGTGTTGGCAACGGATGACAGTCTGCTCGCCGCCGCCACCAACACCACCATCATCATCACCACCACCCACCTACATTTTACTCTCATAGTTTGGGACGGCGATCTTGGGTTTGTGTGTGGGAGGGTAGTCTCACCCTGCTATGCTGTCCCCCTTGTGATGGCAGTGCTGTGCCTCGCCGTGCCCTAGCCGCTTGGCGTCTCTTGATTTTCTCTGAAAGCCTCGTCCCTTGTGTGTGAGAAGAACCCGGCCCATCTACTTGGGTAGACTAGAGGTTGGTAACGTTGGCCTTGGTGCCCATGGGCGAACAGGAAAAGCTCGGGTTGGTGAACGCATCGGACTCTCTAGCGAAGTGCAGCGCCAACCCGCAGCGAAGCCGGACCAGGAAATGTCCGTCCGCCCCATTTTCCGCCTCATGATGAGGTCGTATTGTGCTTTGCCAGTAGTTATCTGGCGCCGGCATTTTGGAATCTTGCTTGCCAAAAAGTAATCATTCAGTAGTTTCATGCCGTGCAACAACTCAGCAGCCCGAGCGCTTTTGACCAGCTTCGGGTCGTCCACCGAGACTTTTGTGACCTTGCCTAGGCCGCACACAAACACACATACCCAGCATCCAGAAGCCCGACTCGCTCTTTTTACAGCCACCCCAGGACCAGAGGCTCCTAACTGTCTGTCGAAGAGAAGGCAAAACGCACATGCCGGTGGCTGCGGCGCACGGCTTCTTGTAGACCCGTTTCGGCCTCAGCTTCCCGGCTTCTCGCGTGGTCGCCTCCGTTTGTTCTGTACTACGTGACCTACCGCATTGGGAATGGACCCCGAGACAATATTTCTCGGGTGGGTGTGTGTGTGTGTGTTAGGGGAGGGGGCCAATTACGTGATGATGACCTATACCTTGACTTTTGGGCCGCAATCATGTTTGGCCTGATCGGCCATGTCTCTTGTTTGGTGATCTATCTTTTGGGGGGGGGCGGGGATTGATCCCACGAGCTGATAGGAGATGATTCCGTGGCCAGAAATGGGTTCATACGGAGTCCGGCAAGGGGACAAAGTGTATGTCTGCACTGAGGAAAGGAGCTGAGGCCAGATCCAACAACGAGGAGGGCTTTATTGAGAAGAACAATAATGTTGAACGCTTTCAAGGTTTTCTGTTTCCCGTCTCGCCCCTCGACCGGCAAGGCGAGCCGAGCTCAAGGGAGGGAGGCGGCGAGAAGGGTCAGACACGCGCGGTATCTATCTTGCAACATTGCAAGAACAGGTTTCGGACAGATTGCATAGATTTTGAAGGTGTGGGTGAGTTGAGCATGTACTATAATTTGTTAGCACGGGTTCACATGTGTGCAGGTGGCCAGTATTTCTTTTGGATCTATGTGAGAATTCAAGATTCTTTTTACGCTATATGCTCTGCATGAGCCCATATAACTTGGCATATGAAGGACACTTGGGCAGGCCAATCCGTGTTCAAGTTGGACTAAAAGAGGTTTCTTCCGAAAGGTATTTGACCACAGAGGGAATATTACCTTATAAATCCCAATCTTTTTGGCGTCTCCCAAACACTGTGGTGTCCCTTGAGAGGGTTAGGGTGGTTGTTGTTGGCCATACGCAGAAGACGAAGTCACTAATCCAGCAAACGAAGTAAAAAAAGGAGAAAAGAATCGTTTTTTTTTCTATGTTGAGGATTATGTTGGTACGCATTTGTTCAATATTCGAGGCCAGATCCGTCAAACCAGCACATGGGTCGCTGCATAGAAACCTCGCGAATCCGAGCAGGCTGGATCCAGCAGACCTGTTTTCTCCTTACTCTTCAGGATACTCAGGACTGCTTCTCGTAGAGCACATGTTGAACAGGAGAACCTAGCTTGCCACTAAACACCTGCGATTCCGCTGTCAGTTCGGGCTTGATAAGAGCCTGTGGTATCGGTTCCATGTTCTGGAGGATACAATACGCTGAATCGCCGTTGAATCAGATTTGAATTCGAGGCTCCTGATCACAGTGTCGCCCACGATAGCCGGCCATGGGCAGTGCAGTGGCGTGTCAGCGCGGGTGACTAGTCTGAAGTTCGAAGAGAACAGTTCAGGTGTTGTGAGCCCTGTTCTCTTCCCCTTCTTCTTCCGTCCCTTTCTGAACGCAGGAATCCTACAGAATACACAATCCTGTCCTGCTTGCTCACCTTGCTGATGATTATCCAGATCAAGTGCACCAGTACTAGATGCAAAAAAACAAAGCCGTTGCTCTACTAGGTAGTGATGTCAACTCTCCCTCTCGTCAGAAGCCATGTCTATGAGAAAACGCCTTGCGTCAGCCGTTTCCTGCCCTCCCCCATTCACGCCGTTCCAGAGGACGACAGTCTCTAGGACGAGGTCAGGGTGCCCCGTGATGCTGCAAAAGGGCCATAACGGGCAAGTCATGAAACAAGGGAAACTACACGCACTCGGTTTCTCATGCTTACATATCGAGGACGAAAGAGATGTTTCTGGTCAGGTCTGGCTTCGCAAAGACTAATTGTTTGCCTATTGAGATCATCGTAGTGACATTAGTAGGCCGAGTATGATTTTGTGTATTCTTGAATTCATGGGGGTTTGATCCCTAACCCATGATCTCACTATTATCTTCAAGACCCTGCCGGGCCGTGGGTAACTCTCTTTCTCCTTCAACCTTCTTTGCATATTACCTGTTCCTAGATACATCTGCTGTAGTTTCTTTGCTGATTATTTACTGGTCATCCCCAATGAGACAATGTATACGCTGATTCCTTGAATCTGCAGTATAATAATGCATGCTCGTCCGCCCATCGTGCGACGTGAAATGACGGCGATGGTTGCATCCGGAAGAAGGGTCATATTTACGCCCACAACGAGAGCATGGTTAAGGGGTATATGAGATGGTCTATGTACGGCCCTGCCCTTCTGCCACACCATGTATTTGAGTTCTGCTTGCTTCATAGATCTCCTCTTAACTGGGCCACGAACCAGGACCCCTGACGGCTTCTACAATAAGAAATCAACGTCCTTAGGGCGCCGCGGCCAGTATTAATGGCTTTTGGCGCAGCTCCCAAGTTCCGCACTCGTCTTATCAGGGTCATGAGCAATGAAGTTGCAGTACCTCCAGTCCTACCATGAAACGATCTTTCTTGGACTACGATTGGATATATCTGGATGGACTGTGCTGACATAGTCGAGAAGGCTGCAGACGTGATTGTAAAGGACATGGAAAAAAAGCTTAGGCCGATCATGCATCAGGATGTAGAGCCAACATGGCGAGGCGATTGGAAATGGCAGATGCTGCGTGACGACAGCTCAAGTAACCGTGCAGGCTCCATTGGCGTTCAGAGATTCAGCTCAAGATGCGTCAGCGTAGGATGGCACGTCTCAGTCGTGACCAAACACATCATACAAAGACGTTCATGTCCTCAAGGAGCGGCAAATCGGCACGAGGCTCTCCAGGTACCTGTCACAGGTGCCCGAATCCAGACGCAGTCATGATTCATTACGCAGTGCGAGAATATATCATGTCACAGCAAGAAAGGTGTTATGCCGAGTAATAGGTAATAGATCATGGACCAGGTCCCATCAGCTGGGCAACATTCTTCGAATGCCAGCACTTGGCAATCGAGGGGATCATGGGCGTCTCGACTTGTGGGGGCGTGGCATGACACCAAATATGGGCTCTAGTACCAGATGCCTCACGTATTGTAAGATTTGGATGTGAGAGGATCTTCTATTACTTTCCGTCTAGACAAGGCCTTCCGTGGTCTATTAGCCAGGTGTAAGGTCAACTAAGGATGGAAGGTCTCTGATAGGATACTTGACCTCCCTTCGATGGAATGTCCGGCTCGTAGCTTGTACACATAAGGATGGAAAACTCTCCGGGATATAATAATGGATTACAGGGCATAAGCACTGCATGAGACATGGCCAAGTACACCAGCGCTATCTTACAGTTCTACGTGACCGCTGTGTACCCGTATTGACAGGAGCTCACTTGACGAACCCATGCACGGTGTACACGAGCAAAAGAGCACGTTGATTTTCTGTGTCGTGTCGTGAAGTCCAGGACTCCAGGCGACGTCAGTAGACCAGCCGTTATCACCCGCCAAAAGCTGACAGACCTGAGACAACGAGAACGGATTCAAGCTATAGATAAATCAAGAATGCTCCGAACACGAACTCGACTTGCGCTTATTTAGGAGGAAATCCGGTGACCTGGTCTGCCTGGTCAGTGGGCATGGCGGACGCAGGCCGGCCGGCATGATGGCTTGGGCGTCCGAACACGAATGCGCAGTGCTGGTAATGATTCACCGCCTCGTGCGAGTTCTGTCGTGCTAGCGGAGCTGCGTTGTTCACAGCTTGTTCGACGCTCGAACTTTTCTCTGAGAACCGAACGGCACTTGCACTTACTCCCGAGCCTCGTGTGTGCAAAAGTGATCGAAAGCCGTGCAATCTCACCGTAGATGGAGATTGGGTATCGGATAAAGTAGATCAGCAGAGAGGTTCAGAGTGGATATATGTTAATTAGTCCCAGGCATGACCAGACAAGTCGTCAAGTCCTCTGTAGTAGAAGAGTTCCAAACACAAGGCCAACATGTCAATACCATGAGTACACGCCTGCGCAGCTCGGAGCGAGCTCAATGAGACGCCTCTTTACGGGTGTGTGTGTGTGTCCTCTCCGCCTCCGAATCCGAGCAACATAATCATACACGAAACCTTGAATAAACCCAGGACAGGGGTGAGACATATTCTGATGTAGCTTTGGTGCCTCTACGGACTAAAATAAACGGCCTGGCCATGCTGCTGCTACTGCCCATGTAACCCCTCTTTTTCTGGTGTGTGTTTGTGCGTGTGTGCGCGCGTGTGTGCATGTATCGATCCTCTCGAGCAGGGATGGCACACTTGTTCTCCCTGGTGGCTGCAAGACGAGAGGCCCGGCTTTTTGCTGACCGCATAACATGTACGCATATGCAAGCGATCGAGCGTGTATCGCCTTGTCTGGTCCCGTGAGCCCGTTGTGTGGTGTGCGCACCATTGGATCATCAAGTCCTAAGTAGGCTCGCGTATTTCTTTTGTGTTCGGACATGTAGACACGAGAACTCTTGTTCGTAGCATTTGGTTGGGGTCATCCTGTTTTATTTTCCTTTCAAGACTCGAGATTGTCAATAGAAGAAGCACATTGCATGCACCTCTTTTTTTTTTTTTTTTTTTTTTTTTTTTTGCAATTTGCCATTGTCGTACGACTGAGGCGGATTGGATTTTGAGGTTATCTATCACCTGAGAGTGGACAGGCAGGCCTGGGAATCGAGATTGGCCCCCAAAGCCTTGGTGTGTAAGGAGGTGGTGATCTGATTGTGTGTGTGTGTGTGTGTGTCTGATATGCATGCACGCATGGCTCCTCTCTCCAACTAAGCAATGACAAGATGATAACAGGCCCGAACCAACAGCCAATGGCAAACGGCAAAGTTTTTTGGGGGGCCGCGAGAAAAACCAAGTCGATTCTTTACTAGCGTTTGAGAGGGCGCAAAAGGGCTTCAGGTGGGTGAGAACAGCACAGCATCCATAGGCCATGCGTGGGCCACGTCGTGCATGCAGCTCATGCAACCTGTGGTGTGCTTCCAGCCACCATGGAGCTTGTGTCATTACCATGTGCCAGCTTCCAAGGCTGTTGTACCTTGGCTCCATTGTCCGCCCGTTCACAGGGAGAATGTGGTGGTGGTGTGTTGGCCCCGCAGCGGCGCCTATACTGAAAAGTCTCTCTCCTCTGTTGCATGAAACAATCCCGGCGTTAAACTCTCACCCATAGATCTCTGACTGAAAACACAACGCAATGCCATTGGGAGATGTACTGTATTGGACAGACATTGACCTGTGGAAAAAAAGGCGCGCGGTTTCTCATGCTGAACGGGCGGCTTGGCGATACCCCAAAACGGGTCATAGCAAGCAAGATGTATTGTACTGTGGTATCATTTGTAAGAGGCGTACCTTAGTGTGAGGAGGAGGAGGAGAAGAAGAAGGAGGCGGCTACGTGCCGTGAGGCCCCTCCTCACAGACATGATTAATCACTCGAGAACACAAACACAAGTCTTTTTTCTATGGCTGATTAATACTTGCAAGCGCGAATTCTGCCATTGATTCCACGCTGAATATGTCTCCGAACGTCAATCATCACTGATACCCTGCCCAGATTCAAGTGGTTCTTTCAGGTCGCCTCGACTAACTATGAGCGGAAACGACACGCCACAGGCTCCGTCGGATTCTGCTACCTGCGATGCTGGGCTTCAAAGTGCGGGGAAGACCCTAGACCTCGTCGAGAGAATCTGGGGACCAGCCAGCACCTGAATATCAGATTCCAAGAAGACCAGGGCCCTGGCTGCACGACTGAGAGTTGTACGCCTTTTGTTTTTCTTCTTTCTTCTTCTCTTTCCCCCCCCAAAACCCCCTCTCTCGTTGAGACAAGCAGTGTTTTTGACTTATAAATCTGAATCAAGGAGCTCGGTTAGTGGTATGGCTTTCTCTACGACGAGGGCATCTATCACACCGCGGTCCTCTCGGCCTCTTCCTTCTATCTGCCACGTGGTGAGCCTTCTGAGCGTGGATAAGGAGTACCGTCGAAAGCTTCAACACGAGAGAACACTGGAGCATACGACCAGCATCGGGCGAATGGGCTGGACACTCGTGGAAAGAGACCGGCTCGGTTCGAAACGCCTATGAGCCGTTGGCCGAGGACGAGCTCAAAGCCTCATCCCATCTTTCCCACCCGCCCAAATCTTTCTGGGCCGAAGGAGGATATCGACAACCTACTGGAACGCCCCAGACTGGCCCTGGACCCGGGCCTTGGTTCATCTGATGCGTCTCTGGTGTGGCCCGAGACATAGTCACATATATCTGAGCGCCTGCACGTATACAAGGAGCATTGGGAGAGAGTGGACGTTCGGCATAACCCACAAATACCGCCGTCTAAACGGCCAGTTTTCGTCACGGTGGAGTGGCACAATTATGGCGAACGAATCCGCCATCGAGCAATTGGCGGCGAGCATACTGAGGAGCTCCTACGGGAAGCATGTCTTTTGGCTGAACGCTCTAGCATGGACCATGACATCAAAATATGGTGGCTAAGAAGTCGGTTGCAAGCTCTTGTAGAGCTCTGTTATGAAGATGACAGTTTTTACCAGTATCGTATGGCAAAGGCCAATCATATACTCTTGTCAACGTTAGAGTCTTATGGAGGCGAGGCAGAGGGAAGTTGGAAACACGACCTATTCTTGTGCCGAGACGACATCGTGGAGGTACCAAGGAGAGATTCGTCCATTCACGTCGATCCCCACGTCGTGTTCATACTTCCCTTGGATCAGACTACAAAGCTATGGCAGGCTACTGGTCTCCAGCTCAAATGACTTGCTCCTGCTCCTTCGACAGCCAAGGTTCCATAGACGAACGAGAGGACGGCTTAATTTGAAGCAGTTTCAGGCTTGATAGGTGCGCAATGGCTTGTTCTGCAGCCCGCTAACTTGCTTGCCATACCGCTAATGAGAGGCCTGGTTCACCGCCTGACTCTCCTAAGGGGTCCAGCCTCTCCTAGAATTAGGTGTGCACGCAGAGAACGTACAAGACAAGATCCATCAACACTCGATTCCAGAAGTGATATGTGAACCCGGCTTGACTTCCTCTTCTGTGGGTCATGGAGGACCGACGGGACAGCCCATTGGTCGTCTGGATCAGCGTCATGCCCTCTCCCTGCCCCCCCAATCCTCCACACCCAAATGGAGAGATCCACTGTATTCAAGCGCAAGATTGGCGGGGAGAGGGAGTGATAACATCGAAAGTCCTGCAAGTCATCTTCAGCACACGACAACGTGGCCTCAGGTGATACGACGACGTATCTCCAAGGGTGGGAAGAAGGAGTCGTCACTTTTCCCGCCCTTCCCGCTGTGTATCAGCAGCCGCGGTGCAGCAACACCAGCCACCGAGCCTGACGTGTCAGATCAAAGAAGGAGAAAAAAAAAAAAAGAAAACAACACAGGGCGACACAACAATGCTCGGCGGCAAAGAACTGGCCTGGGTTGGGCGTGTATGCACGCGCTCTGGAGCGGGCGTGAGGACGAGCCTCAGACGTGGTCGGCGGTTGTGGGCCCGGCCAAAACAGCAAACATTCGAGAAGCTGTTGCTGATCACTCAAACAACCTGACTGTACGTCCGTACTTGGGACACATCATCAAAACGTGTGCACAAAGGGCAACCCCCGTACGCCATGGGTGCGGCACGGTGCAGCTGAGATATCGACTCCCCACGACGACACATTGGAAATCCTGACAAGCCACGAGGCGCGTGGCAGATGGATGGCCCAGGCCTGAAATTGCGGCCCATCGAAGCCTGAAGTATGGGCGGCATGGCATATCCTTTGTCAACCAGAGGGTTTGGTCTGTCGTCCTATAGGTTGGCTCGACTTGAAAGCGAAGGGCGGCATGGCCCAAGGGTGGAGAAGGCCAGACATAGTAGAGAGAAAGAGAGAGAGAGAGATCCTCGGGTGGCCCAGCCTCGAACCACAACGACTGACTGGTCCGTCCGATGGCGCCCAAGGTTTGAGATGCTGCATGTGGCGCGCGCTCCAGTAGCCCCTGCCAGGAATCTGAGCCCGAGTTTCTTGAAAGCCACATACAAGGTTGATCTGGATCTGAAATCTTTCGGATCTTGGATCTCGTCGGAGGGGAGAGCCAGTCAGCGAGGAGAAAGCTGAAGTTTCCAGGTCTGGACGATGCTCTTCTTATGCGCGCGCTGAAGGCAAAACAAGGCTGGGATGAATGTGGAGGCAGTGTAACTATTTCTGGGCCAAACTCGAAACCGAGAGGGATTGATAGGAATTATATTCTTGCTGGTATAGATCAGGGAGAGAAGAAGAAAGGAAGTCTGGACGTGGAAAGGGAAGAGGGGAGCGGAGGAGGAGGGAGAGCCGCGCTTGGGTGATGGGCGCTTAGGTAAACCGAGAGGAGAGAACATCGAGTATCCCAAAGAAAAAAACCTGTTGTGCATGGCCAAGATGTCCCATGTACAAATAGGCTGGCGCAGAAGTCTTCTCGAATGCTCATCTGCATCGAATGGAACCGTTTTTCCTTTCGATCCACATCTGCAAAAAAAGAAAAGATCTTTGCTTGTTGTTGTTGTTGCTGTGTTTCTCTCTGCCTTCTTCTTCCCTGTTATCCCTGACACCGTTCACGTCTTTAGTCTGTGGCACCCCTTGTCGAGATTACATTCTTTGCCTTTGCTTGGTTTTTGCCTTGTCTCTCCATCAGGGCGGCTGTGTCAACTCTCACACACACACACACACAAAAACTTGTGCCTTCGAGAGATTTGTGGCCGTCGTCTGTTGGTCGCCGGTACGAAAAGCCCAGTTCTTGGAGAAACTTGGAGCTGCCCCGAAACCCAAGACCAGGGACGCTGGTTGGAGGACGTTATTCCGGATGAGTAAGCATCCCCCTTCTGTCCAATGAGAGGGACGCATTCCCCCACCTTGGCCAAAAGAGAGCAACCATGGCTAAGAATAGCGAAGCGCGCTGTGTGCCAGGGCCCATCTAGCGTGCATCCCCGGCCCGGCCAATCACAGCTGAGATACCGAACCGGACGTGTCCATCCCAGCGGCTACAGGAAAGGGACAGGGGCCCTGACCACTTCCACCTGACAAGGGGGCCTTGCCTATCTCATTGTTGCTGTAGCTTGCGACTGCCCACTCTCCGTACCCACCCCATTCGTGCTTTCCCTACCTGTTGGGAGCTCTCATCTCATCTATTCAACACCAAGATTCTTCAACCTGTCGTCCATTTTCAGCAGAGGAAGAAGGGGACAAGATCAGAAGAAAAGAAAAAGAGAAAAAAAAAAAGAGAAGGAAAATAACAGAGAAAAGGGCCAAGCATCCCCCAGTCACAACGCAGAACAAGGCTGTACTCGCTGCAATAGTGAGTGCCTATCACACCCGACGATCTGCCAGTCAGATCTGACCAGGGGCACACCAGGCACAGGGCACACACACACACACACACTACGCCCCTGGGATTGGGAGTCTTCCAATAACCTTCCAGCAGTCGGAAATTTGCTGGCGCTTACCGGATCAACGTTTCCCTTTGTCCTCGTCTTCGTCGCCGTCGTCGTCGTCGTCGTCGTCGTCGTTCCTCCTTCCCTGCAACCTTGTGTGGATCACAAGCTCTTTTCCCTCTTTCCCTCTTTCCCTCTCACGCACAGAGTATCTCGCTCCTTCCCCTCTCCTAGTCTTCCAGAGCGAGGAAAGAGAGCCCAGGGCAGTTGTACCCACCACACCTGCAGTGGCCAACCCTGACCGGAACTCGCTGGCTCCCTGGCTCGCTGGCTGTACCTCGAGCTGGCACTAAGGCATCTCTCGAGCACAAGCGCGGCCGCTCCTCCAATCGCACCTCGTCTGCTGCCAAAGAAGTCGTTGTGCTCTTCCGCCGTGGTCCCTCTCTTTTTTTGTTGTCTTCTTCTTCTGGCGCTGCTCGCCCTCTCGGTGCATTCGGTGCATAACTACCAACCCCCTCTTCAGATCATAGGCCTCGCTCGCCCGCCTTGGATCCCCGGCGGCAACTCGACTCAACTCACACACACAACACAACAAGTCAACCGAGAGACGCCAACAGCATTGGCTGGGAACAACCCGACCAGACGATCCACCAGAAAGAAAGAGAGAGAGAGACACACACACGCGGAGGAACGAAACATCCATCCCTCCCCCCTGTCCCACTCGATCCGCGTCTTCGGGTTCGACTTGGACCCAGTACCCATTCCACCTCCTCCTCCTCCCTTGTCGCGGAAACACACGCGGGGCGGTAGGTTGTCAGGAGCTTACTTTGTGGATCCGTCTCCTGCGCAGAACACACACCCTTTGCCGCCTGACTGACAGCCTACATCCTGTCGCATCCCACCTTCACCCACTTTCAACCTGCATCTTTGCCGCCGTCAGTTAGCCCCTACCTGCGCCTACTCTGGGCCCGGGAGCGCATATATCCTCGTCCAGCCCGCCATCACCTATCCGCCGGTTTCCCCCTCCTCTTTTTTTTCTTTCTTTCTTCTCCTTTGCCCCCTCCAACTGCCGGGCTTGACTCTTTTTCTGTCCCCTCCTTCTCCTCCTCCTCCTCCTCCTCCCCCCTTCCTGCAGGGCGAGGCGAACCTTGTCTGTCCAACTGTTGCAGCTCAGCGGGCAGCGTCCCGAGTCATTCGCTTGGCTTGACGGTCTACTTACTCTTCTCAAAACTTCTCTCTCGACTGGCGCCCTGTCACACACACACACACACACACACACACACTCACGCTATCCCGTCGGTTCAGCCCGTCTGCTCTACACCACTGATCGTGTCGTGCCGTCACATATCATATATTTTCTTCTTCCCCTTTTCAACACCAAAACACACACACACACACACGCACACATGTCCACAATGTCTGCCACACGACCCAAGCTGCCGTCTCTCAAGACGCCCACCACGGCAGCCTTCCCCTCTGATGCCCTGCGGTCTGCCTCGTCAGTCAGGACCCCGCACTCGGCCGCATCGCTCAAGGGGCCTCTCTCAGCCGTCGGCCTCTTCTCCGCCGGCCTACCCTCTGCAGGTCTGCCGTCAGCACCGCTCGACTACCCACCAACCCCGAGCATGCTGTCTGCAAAGTTCGAGGAGAAGCCGCCGCCGGCAGCAGCAGAGAAAACCCCAATCACCCCGCCAATCGCCTATATGGACTTCCTCAAGACCATAAATCCTGCCTCGCCCGCCACGCCCGCCATGGCGAGCCCTCCGCTCACGGCTCCACTGCCGAGCAAGGCCTCCCTGAAGCGAACCTCGACTGGGGACAGCGTGGAGACGGTCCAGACGATCAAGACAGAAGAAGCTCTGGACAGCACCACAGAGGAAGAGGAGATCGACAGCGCGCCCACCTCTGCCACCACCGCCGACAGCGCCGCCACGGACTGCAGCTGTCCCGATGGTGCCCACAAGGAAGACAAGAAGGCGGCGCCAGCATCCCTATCAGCATCGTCACCACCATCATCATCCTCCCCATCCTCCTCATCCTCAAAACCTGCCCCCGCGCCCATCTCCACCAGACACCCGGCGTCACCAGCCGCCACGTACCCGCTCTCGGCCCCTGCAACAGGCCCGGCTACGTTCCCAAGCCTGCGTGTCCCGCCCAGCCCCGCGGTAGACAGCCCTGTGCGCTCGCCATGGAGCGCACGGAGCCTCAAGAGCCCCTTTGACTGGGAGGCAGCGCTCAAGGCGAGGAGGCACGCAGCAGAGGGTATCCCTCCCGCCCCTACCAGTGCCGGCCCCACCAGCGCAGGTGTCCAGGCCGGCCGGTGCGACAGGAAGGGACCGACAAGCGTGAGGCACATCCGCGAGGTGGTGACCAGGACGGTCACGTACACACCGAGGATGGATCCTGCGCCAAGGGGGAAACGGAGGAAACTGAACGATGCATCTGCGGAATGAGAGGAGACGACGCCGCGGCGATTAGGAGCACCACCAACATTTTTTTCTTTCTTTTTCCAAGGACAACATATGGGTTCACATCGCATCACACACATCACACCATCGATCCCTATACGACTTATCTTCTTTTGTCAGCAAGCGAATTGGCCCAACCATGACCACCATCTCCCCCATCACCATGACGGCCAAACACACACGCACACATCTCATGCGCCAACAACCACCCCTCGACTATCAACCCGAGGGTCCTTTTCTTCATCATCCCAAACACACCTTCCCTGATGTTGATGATCTTTCATGACTTGCACCCACCCAAAAAGAGGAACAAGGAGTTGCGAGGGAAACTTGTTGGAGGAACACTGGGATCTAAAGCCTCACCTTGCTTTGGAACCTCTCTCATACACACACACACACACACACACACACACTATCAATCAATCACATGGCACCCGGCGTTGCAGGCGGCGTCTCCAACCACATTCTGTATGGAAAGCTGGGAGATACCATCGGCGGATACCTTCTTTGCCCGAGCGTGGGGCTTGGTTTTTTTTTTTTTTCTTTCTTATCTTCTCTTCTTTGGCTTACCTACTGGAACGAGATGAGCTCTATGTCTATGTAACTGCTGCCATGAAAGCTCAGCAGGCGGTTCTTGAATGAATGCAATCGGATATTCTGTGTATAATTCTTGATCTTGACAATGCTGTGCCGCCTCCCGCTCTCTCTCCCTCCTTGCCAACCTGCTGTGACTTACAGTACTTACTCCTGGATCCGCTGATATGTGTTTGCTGTCCCCCTCCCCGGGGGGCTCCATCCCCTGATTCCCAGCCACTGACTTTTCACTTCTTTTCGGGGAAGACGAACACAGAACGGCGATCCAATGGTCGAGAACAGAGGGAGAGACCCACGCAAAAGAAGAAGGAAAAAGCGGGAGTGACCAGGCCGCAAAAAGCGGCCGCCGAGATTCAGTTCGTTGGACTGGACTGAACGGCGCCAGAGGAGGCACTTCCCGCAGTGGATCGCACTTGGCCGTTAGAATGGGCCACCTTTCCCACCCCCTCATCCCCCTTTGGAGAAGCAGACGAGAACTTACGGTGCACATAGTATGTCCGTACATAGTATGTACTAAGTAGTAGCCACCATAACCAGACCCCCTCCCCTCCCCTTTTGACTATATTCAAGTGTTTTATATGCTGTGCTATGTAGTAAATGGTCTGCTATGTGAAGTATAGAGTCGTACGTATGTACGTTGGTTGTTTTGTGCTGACTGGGATCCCTGGGGTCCCACTGGGACAACTGGGCAAAAGGTGCAGGAGACGCTGTGACATACTACTTACTATGCAGGCTATTAGTTATGGTTCACAATTTTTCTCATCTGCTGGCCAGCCAGTACGACTGTCCCCCAATCACGGGGCCCGGCAAGGGGAATATGCACGCAGGCGGCGAAGCAACGCCAGAGGAGGAGGGGGTAAGGATAGGGAATGGTTCACGTTTTCGTCTGAGGTAGAGAGGCGAATACCACCTGGACACGAACGTGATCATCAGAGGGGAAAAAAAAAACAGATGTCCTCTTCGCCGTTGCATCGCAGCTTGTCCCTTTTCGCCCCTGGCCTCCCTTGGCCCACCACCCCAGCCCACCCTCAGAGTGATACTACTAAGGCAGGATGGCATGGCAAGATCGAGAATCAGGAAAGAAAAGATCTGGACAGGAGGAAAAGAGGGGCGGGGAGGGGGGCACAAGAAATCGTGTCCTGTAGATGCGTACCATTTTCTCCTTACGGGGGAGTAATACTATGTAAGTACTAAGTTGGGGGTGATCTTCGCAGGCCTACCGGGGACGCTACCAGGCCTTGCATGACGGCCGCCACCTACACCGACTTCTGCTTTTCCCTCTGCCGACTTTTTCTTTTGTCCTCTCCACTGGTACCTACGCAGGATAGGGATCAAGAAGGTAGGCTAAGAGATATACATAGTACTCCCGCTTGGAATATGCAACCATTTCTTTTTTTTTTTCTTTCTTCGGTACATGGCACGGGCCTTGGGTGGGGGAGGGGCCCTGTGTTGGTGTTCAATAGGTGGTGGTGACGGTGGGGGTTGATTGCGACACATTGAGACTACTTAGGTATGTAGTGATCTTTTCTGAGAAAGGGCGTGAGTTGCTGGAAAGATCAGTACAGTGACAGGTATTGAACTGACTCATCCTCGGAGGAGCAGAACCGAAGTAGAAACAAAACAATTGCCACCCTTGAAACAGAAACCCCAGAGCCTTTCTTTTTGCTGTCTCACACACACACACACACTCTCTCTCTCTTTCTCTCCCCGGTCCATCGAAACATCCAACCAGATGCCGAGCCTGGGACCCTCTCTTCATCCCTCCCTCCCTCTCTTCCTCTCTCTCACACCCAAGAAACAAGGATCAGGGGTCATCACGCTCGCAGCAACCTCGAATGGTGTGTTCTGTACGGACCGTCCATTGCAACATGTTCCCACACCCTCTCACGTGCCCTCGCCGCGACTCTACCGTGTAGTCCGTACTAAGTTCTATCACTATGACCCCCTTCCCAGTTGTTGTGCAGGGTTCTAAGCGCCCGGCTTCCCATGTCGTGCATGGGAGGAGAGGGGGGAGAGAGGGATGTGATGGGGACTGGGCCTGGTCGCGGAACGCGATTGGTTGGAGTGCTAAGCGCTCAACTTTTTGCTCCTTTTCTTTTCTTTTTCTTCTTTTTTTAAGAGAGAGAAGAAGAAGAAGAAGAAGAAAAAATGAAATCGAGTTTTCTACCCATTGTTTTTTTCTTCCTTTTGAACACTTGGCTTTTTGCCCTCCAATTTTAGTCTCATATGGAAAATGACAAAGTAGGGTTGACATTATTATTCTCTCTCTCTCTCCAAAAAAAAAAAGACACTAAGAGAAAAAGAGGTGACAAGGGTCACAAACGAGCTAAGCACAAAGTTTCCCAGAAGGGAATAGGAGAGATATGATAGACAGAGATAGGCAAGAAGAAAACAAAGTGCAAGAATACTATGCTTTGCACAATTGCACCGGCTGAGATCTCAGCGTGGCATGGAGAGAGGAGAGAGCCGGAGAGGGCGGGGGGGGTCCACCTCCCATGTGCGCATGTGGGTTCGCACACCTTGGGAGGGGCTTTGAGAAGTTGAAGGGTTAATACAGAGAAGGGAGAGAGGGGGGGTACTGTAGATACATAGTAGTACTTAGGTGACAGGGGAGAGGGAGGGAGCCGACGTTCGGACGCAGGTGAGCAAGTTAAAGCAGACTAATAAGGTAGGGGAGCAGCTGCGAGCTCGTGTGTGTGAGAGAGAAAGAGAGAAAGGGTACAACGCGTCACTAATGCAGCCGGTAATTAGTTGTTGTGGCCATAATATTAGAGGTATAAGGCAGGGCAGGACAGGGCAGGCCGGTATAGCCTTAGGGGCTTTTCTCTCTATTTACCTGCCTGGCTTGGGCCTGAGTACCGACGATCTCTATGGCAGTACTTGTGTGAGGACTTTTTGGGACAGACACGGTTCGGAGATCGATCAGGATTGTTGCGCTTCCGAAAGGCCTTGTGATTTCTCGCATGAGTTCTTTTTGGACTTGACATTCATGATTGATTGCCGCCCTTCAACAGGCGGAGGCTCCAGATGCACACACCACGGGCTAGTTCTGCTTCTCGAGAAAACCAGGATATCAATGCAGCAGTGGCCTGACCAGACATCCTCATGATATTAATCCTCATTTTACAGGCCGCAGAACATGCTCATGGATCGCAGCAGAGAATGCTTCCATCCACCTTCAAGTCACAGCTGCACTCAACAATAGTTAATGGTCTCAAACTTCAGCTCCTGGCCGCAATTGCGTCTCGATAGAACATGAACTGGAAGTGCTCTTGCAATGCGCCCCTGAGGGACATTCCTGATAGCAATCCCTCTGCAGCTCGTCCCATCCCTGAGCGACAGACTGAGAGACATTTCTGGTCTGTCCCAGAAGTTTGGTACGCTCTTCATACTGCTGCACACTGCCGGGGAGACAGAATAGCCAGACCTGGTTGGCGGGGATTCCATGGAGAGATGATGCGATCTGATATGCCCACCGGTAGAGCTGCGTAGGATGAAAGTATCGCCTGAGAAATCTGGAGACTTGGAGGCCAGTCTATTGTCCAGCGCCGCATTCAGCACAGAGGGGTTGAGGAGGTAGTGCTAAGCAAACAACTGTTTGAGGCTTGATCTTGTATCGATTATCCCTCGTCGAGTGGTTTAATCGAGAGGAGAGCTATGCTAATCATTGACTTTCTGCCAACTGATATCGTACTATCATCATCTGGACTAGAGCGCCGTCGCTTCTTATCTCAACCCCTCCGTCGAGACCGTAGTGGGCCATTTTGACGGACTCAGGTGGGCGCGCTGGCCATTTCCGGGGCAATCCCATCCACACAAGACCACTCACTTATCGCGTCGCGCAGCTGCCTACGTGGCATTGTTCGACAATCAGGTCAGGGGGTATGCATGAACCTTTCCGATGCGACCACTCCTTGGGTGAACACGTGGACTGTCACCCAATCCGCAGTTGGCTCCAGAAGAAGACATAATCAAAGAACGTGTGGTTTCTGAGGTTGGCAATATCAATCAATTCTCTCTCTTTCTGCCCAGATCTCGATCCCATGTGTCTGTCAGAAAAAGCCAAGCCGGTATGATTAATAATTGTTTCTTCTCTTCTCTACGTATTTTGACCTTACATCATGTGATTTACAAGCACCACTGTGCTTGGCTCCACACCGTCCCCCCCCATTCTCTCAATGTCCTTTCTCACTCAACAGCTGTCGTATCGAGCGATGACATTCCAGCCGTCAGCAAAGAACTGCTGGCCGTCGACCTGAGCACTGCTTCCCACAGAGCACGCATCAATGATGAGCTCAGCGCCGTCTCCAATGTTGTGGAAGCTATCTAGAACTTTGGTCTCCAGGTTCTGACAATATGAAAAGAATCGTCAGTAAATATGATAATACCAACACTTCTTGTATGACGCATCAAGCAAAGAAAGGACAAGATGAACAAAATCACTTACATCGTTGCACCAGAAGATGGCAGCCGAGTACGAACAAGACACCCGGCCACAGGTGCCAGGGCCAGGGCCGTTGGACGGCTGGCCCGGGACGCCATCAAGGTGGGCGATGCCCTGGTACAGACGGTCGACGGAGCAGCGGTCCCAACCTGGGACGTTGCAGAAGTGACCGGCGGGCGTGTACATGGCGTTGTATACAGCAGGGCCGGCAGAGGAGGAGGTGTGGTTGTTGGCCATGATGGCCGAGGTGATGGCATCGACGGTCTTGTTGATGCTGGCGGCCGCGCCGGGGTCCACGCTGGTGATGTTGCCGAGGACATCCTGCTTGGTGCCCTCGATGGTCAGGTTGCTGCGAGGGGTGAAGAGTTTTAGCTGATTATGTCCACAGACAGGGGAAAAGGGGGTTCAGTGGAATACTGACTAGGGGTGTTCAGTGTTGTTGATCTGAACGGTCCACTGGATAGGGACGATTGCGTAAGTCTTGTTACCTGCAATGATCACCTCAGGAGAAGAGAGATGACCAGCGGGGGCCTAGAGCATGGTGAGTTAGTCTTTTCCAAAGATTCTTTACTTTTTCCCCTTCTTCTTTCATTGTCAGGTGCTAGTTGGAGGGAAATACTGACAGCCTGGGTAAAGACAAAGCCCATGAGGGCAGTGCAGAGGATGCCCAACAGCTGCATGATGACAAGATGCGCAGTGCGAAGGTGAAGGTACACGGCGGTAATGACTCTGCAGGTGGAATGTGTGCAGGAGTATCCTTTGTTTCTGATGTAGGCGACAAGTTTGATCTGAAGACTGCTGCTAGGAAGTAAGGAGAGAGGAAAGAATGGGGTGGGAGGCATGAGAAAGGTCCTTGTATATATAGTAGACCAATAAGCCCAAAAATGAAGCTATCGCCAATTGAGTCACCTGATAACAATTACTTGTGCTGGTTTCTACATGTGAGATATTGAATTGGCTCATCAATAGGAGGAGAGCTGGTCTTTTCATTCCCGGTGTAGGGGACCTTGAAGGGGGCCCACCACCTCTCCAGCACAGAGTGAAGCCAGTTGGCCATGGACCCACTTCATTGAAGAAGAAAAGTAGGAGGACCAGACAGATGCATGCCACAAGAAGAGACTGGAGAATAGGAGAATTCACATTGGTCAATCTTAGATGCGACTGTGGTGAAGTATCTTATGTCTTTGAGTCTACACTTGTATCATTCATTACTGTGGGATCTGGGGAAGCTTGCAGCAGTTGGCCACTCTTGAGAAGGGGGTAAACAATTTTTGTTTTTATTTGGAAGGTACTGGGCCTTATCTAGAGTAAACAATGCAAGGGCCGAATTGGGCCATTTGTTACTGTGAGGGTGTTTTCACTGGGCATGCAAAAAATGTGCAAGCTACTGCATAATTTGAAAGTAGCTCGGAATGTATCGAGGACCTCATTCTGGGCTGGGGTGAGGCCACACAATCAAAAAGTGAATTGGTCATAAATTAGTCTGGCCATAAATCATAGCAAACAGTACTCAAGTATGTACAAACAAGAAAAGAAACTGAATGTTGGAAAATGGACATAATAACACGGAGTTGGTAACTAGGGCAACTCTGTTTACTGCATCAAGGTTATTATTGTCATTGTAATTACTGGATTGAAGCTGGAAATCATCAAGTTTCCTTGAGTAAGATAGTAATTATGACAGGCTGTTCATTTTCTTTTCCCCAATAAATCCTACTTCACAAGTCTCTATGAGATCCCCTTTGACAGCATAATACTTGTTGTGGTTGTCCTCAGTGGTCAGTGACCCACAGCCTCAAATTTTCTCTTCTTGCCACTAGCACTGATATCGCTTCTGATGACTCTTTGTGGGCTTGAGGAGGGGTCACCGTCAGTTTCAGCTGGGATGGAAGAAATAGATTCCGAGGAGGGTCCATATCTTTAGTTGACGATGATGTATGTGTGTGTGACTGTTCTCTGCATATGGTGTGATTGGCTGGATAAAAGATTGCTCCTAGAAAGGTCTGGTTTGGTAGTGATCTACATTTTGTAGTTGTCCTAGATACTGAGTCATAGCAAATACCATCTCCTGTGCTCACCTGCCTGGAAGAGGGCTGATGGATGAGGAAGCTTGGGGAGAGCAACAAGGAGAAGTGATCCAGCAGAGGCCAGAGAATAGTGGGAACAGAGCACAGAGGATCCATGACTTGGATATTTAGAAAAGGCTAAGGGCTTCTACAGTTATTTCAATAATGTATGAGTTGTGAAAGCCTGGTATGATAGACAAACATTGTGTGTAGAGTAAACGCGTATACATTGGGTCGACTTGCCAAGCAAGCACCTTAAAAATAGTATATATATACAGTTGAAACATTTCTCGCAAAGGAGGCCTCTTGCACCCCCCGACTACCACACATGATCCCTTAGAATTGATCTTGCACCATAATCTCCTTAAGTTTTGCTGTTTAAGAAGGGCAGATGCTGCCGCTGGGAGAGCAAGACTCGGAACCACCAGTGACATCGATGTTGGTCCAGGTGAAGTCGGTGCAGCTGCCGTCACCGCAGAGGACGTAGTAGTTGTAGGCGTCGTCGCCGCTGGTGGTGCCGGTGATGTCCTCAAAGGTGACGCCGGAGACGGTGCAGTCGCTGCCTGGGTCGCCAGTGGGGCTGCCGTTCTCGTAGTCCTGCTGGACATCAATGGCGTAGCTGTAGATTTGTTAGCGAGATGATCATATATAAGTCTTTTTTCTTGAGAAAAGGAGGGAGGGGGGGTGACATACTCGGTGATTCCGCTGAGGGTGATGCCGCTGTAGGTGATGTCGCTGACGGAGGCGTCGGTGGCGTCATCGTAGGTCTTGATGCGGCAGCCGTTGGCCGAGTTGACGACGCTCGAGTCCTTGAAGGTGACGTTGGAGACGGTCTTGCCGGTCTTGATGCTGCCGATGGACAGACCGTGGCCGCCAGAGCAGTACATGTTCTCAAAGACCATGTCGGAGCCGTCGTTGACGGCGACGCAGTCGTCCTGGTTGTAGACGGTGATGTCGTAGACGTACAGGTTGGTCATGCTGGAGACGTCAAAGGCATCCGTGTTGTGGCCGAGGGCGTCGCCGTCGCTGTCCTCCTCGTCGCCGGCAGAGTTGTCGAGGATGAGGTTGTTGATGGTCAGGTCGGAGCCAGACAGGGAGAACAGGTGGGTGGGCCAGTTCTGGACAGTCAGCTGCTCAAAGGTGAAGCCGTCGACGTCGTGCAGGGAGATGAACTTGTCGGGCTTGTCAGTGCCGCCGTTGGAGCCCTCGCCGTCCCAGTACTGGGCGCCCTGGCCGTCGATGACGGCGCCGGCGAGACCAGCCACCTTGGCGTTGGAGCCGGTCAGCACAATGGGCGTGTAGTCGCTGTCGGGCGTGTACTCGACCGTCATGGTGCCCGCGAAGAGCAGGGCGCCGCCGCTGGGCACGGTGACGGACAGGGCGCTCGAGGCAGGGACCGTGACGCCGCTCAGGAGGACGTTGGAGCAGGCAGACGCAGAAGCCGTCACGTCCGCAATGTCAGTGACCGTGCAGGTGGTTCCGCCGACACCAGAGCCGCCAGCAAGAGAGCTGATGGCGGTGCCGGAGCCGGAGCCGCCAGACGAGCCAGACGAGCCGGACGAGGAGCCGGTGGCCGTGGCGCTAGCAGTGGCCACGGTGTAGCCGGCGCCGCTGGTGGACTGGGCCTGGGCAACGTAGGAAGAGGTGACAGAGGCCGACTCGTACGAGGGAGAGGCCTGAGAGGTAGCGCTGGCCTCGCTGCTGTAGCTGGAGACACCTGTATGAGAGAGAGAAGGTTGTTAGTCATTCGTATTTGTTATAATTGTTGTTGTTGTTACACTTGAAGACAAGTCTTTTGCTTTCCGAAAACTCACCTCCAGAAGGCGCACCGCCTGAGCCACCTCCAAAGTCACCACCACCAAATCCACCAGGGCCACCCTCATCACCACCTCCTCCAAAGGCCGCCTTTCCCCATCCCCGCTGGAACACCTGCTTGTTGGGCAGGGCCAGGGCGCCAGGCAGCACAGCTGCGGCAACAGAAGCGATCGCAAAAGAACGCATTTTTTTTTCTTCTAATAATTGGATAGCTTCGAGTGAGGTTTGCAGGAGAAGGTTTTTGTGTTGAAATGTGTCTGTGTATAAACACTGTTTTGATAGAGAAAAGATGGTTTAAAAAAAACACACAAAAAATGAGGGTCTTTACAAAAGATTGGACGCAACCTGGCGTGCGAGGGCTTGGTGCAAGGAAAAAGTGAGAAAGAAGGATAGTCTGAACAAGAAACAGAAAGACCAGAGCCCAAAAACAAAAAACGACGACATCTCCAGACTTATATGAAATCTATCAAGGCATCAAAGGTGGCGGGGCGAGCGAGGCGCCCGAGAGAGACCAGAAAGAGAGCCTCAATCCCAGGGAAGGGGGCCGATGGAACGGAAGTGGATCCTCTTCTCCGGGGCCCAGTTTTGGTTTAATCAAGGTCTCCTGCATCTGAAGCAGGGGGGAAGGGGCTTGGTCAGGCGGAGGACCCGGTCTTCCATCGGCTCATGGATATGAATTTGGCGCACGTCGACGTAGCCTCAACCTCCTTTAATTTATACGTGCATACGAGATGGATCCTGTTGGGACATGGTCTTCGGCTGTGGGTTATGCGAGGGACTACAGTACTTTGTACGCGCCTGGTGGTGAGCAGGGTTTTCACTACAGAGAGAACATAGTACTAGGAATTTGAGGTGCGTTGAAGGGATCGTAAGAATCAGTAAAAGTGGTGATGAATTGTTGTTTTCCTAAATGGACTCGCCCTTTAGAGGACTACTTGCTATACAATGTATTTACTCCCTACTCACCGCCCTCTCTACTGAGTAAGGAACCTACAAGGAGTCTTCCTGGCCGAAGGAGAAGACCCAATATGAATCCATCAGAGTCCATGGATGACATGGCATGCACCACAAACAAGATGACAAACCTTCGGAAATAATTTCGAGGCAATAAGTCTACTACGCACTAATATATGTATCTTGTGCAAGCGAGGGCGGGCTCGCTCTCTCTGTCTCTCCGTCTCTGTCTCTCTGTCACTGCCACTATCATTGTCACTCCGTCTCTCTGTCTCTCACTCTCTCCCGCCCCTTGCTGGGGACCCTGGGCCGTCTTGGTAGCTTCAGCACCACTAAGCAATCTTTCTCGTTTCATAAAAGGACCACAGGCGCGCCACCACAGCTTGCAGGGATGAGAATAGGATCTGCTGTTTCGTTTGCAGCCCACACGCCCAGGCCCAGAACCCATGCTGCCGTGCCGCCTCCCGAAATTCATCCGCCAATAAGCTGTGGAGGATCTCCATCGCGTATGCTACGAGTTGCATCAAGCGAGAACAACGCGAGGGGAAAAGGGTTGTCTCTCGTTTTTTTTTTTTTTTTTTCTTTCTCGCGCTTGTGGAGGGAACTTCTGTCCGCTCTCTTCTCTCCTTGAATGGAGTCAGCGGGACACACAGTATTCGTTTCTGCGTACTCGTCGTTCTGGACCATTTTTAATCTTGTGTCGGAGAATAACAGTATCATTTTTACGAGCAGTTGCGTCAATTGGCCCACAAAGAAGGGGGCCTTTTTGTTCATGCTCCGTTATCTAGATATTGCTTAATGCCTTCTTGGCAACTACAGCAAGCTTTCTTGGCTGTAGATGTTAAAAAGACGATCTGGCTTATTGCTAAATCTATACGTAACCTGGCAGCGAGTAAGGCTGAAAAAAAAAAAAAAAAGGCCACTTGAGAAAGGGTGGGTTGTTCTGGGGCTCATCGGCAGAGAATGCAAGGGGGAGGGAGATCGTTTTGCCCCACCACTCCGCAACAGGAGGAGAGGGTCCTAGTCAGAGTTGGGTTCCCTGGCATGGATTGTAGCGTAGTAACGATCTTTTTCAGGAGAACGGAATCGGACCGGATCACACACCCCTCGTTGGGATTCCAGGGGTTTCTTCCTCCCTCCCTGTTCGAGCCACGAACAATGAATGATGTGCTGCTTATACCAACCTGACAACCACCCAGGTCACAATTCACAATGGAACACTTACCAGAAAAGAAACAGGGCGCCAATTTTTCTGGTAGACAGGGCTGGTTCGGTTCACTCCGGTTTCCAAAGTCAGGACATGTTCAACCTGGTCAGACCTCGGCTGGGCAGCAAGGTCTCTTCTCTGAGAGCGTGTGCTGTGATGGGTGGGTGGCTCTACTCCGTACACCTGTTACAGACATACGTAGACACAAGAGGGACGCCTGGGCGAGGACCGCAGCCTGACCACGGATTTCCCGTTGTCACCCCTGCTGTTTCTGTCTCCGGGATTTTATTCCTACGCGGCCGCGACTCTCCCAAGGTTGCTGTATGCTGTAATGGAGTTTCTCCTCACGGTGAAATTTCCCGTTGCAGCTCGCGAAGCAGCTGGAAAGATGAGCTGTGTGGAAGCACTAGGGCGGCTGCTGGCTTTCAAGGTGTCATGGTATTAATTATTAATTATAACCCATGTTTAAGGATTGCCCTACCAGTCCTTATCCAGAAGTGTCTCACGTAATGTTCTTTCGATGACTCCATTCCGCCCCTCTCCCCCCTCCCCCTTGAGTCCCCTGCTTGCAAGACCCTCAGTGATCTGACTCGAGACACAATATATCATTTGCATGCCAGCACTGGTTGCACGTGCCCTGGTCTTTCCAAGACAGTTGGGCTGATTGCCCGCTAATCAATTACATTTTTGGATGGAGGAACACGCACACATTTGAACTCGGAGATTGTCGAAGAGGAACGATGTGAATAATCATGTTCAAGATATGAATGCCAAACACGTATGCCAGAAGAAAAGGAACACGGAGGCTAGCATCAACAGAGTGCTTGAAAGAAGCTATCGATATAAGTGTGAGTGAGAGTGACAGAGTGACAGAGAGAGAGAGAGAGAAAGTCAATTCGTGGGTTCACTAGCTCTGTTGCAGCCATGACAATACGGTACTGGATAGCATTCTACCATGTGATAACAGCTCATCAGTGTACTCTCTCCGAAATACGAATAATACTCCAACACTCAAGACACCTCCAAATGCTCGCCCAAAAGTCATCCCTCGCCTAATCAGACCGTCTCTCTCACGTCCTCCCCAACCTCAGGAATCCACGCAACCCTCCTGCCCGCAAAGAACTCCAGCTTCGGCTTATTCGCAGACAAGTCGACCCCCTCGCCGCCCGCAAACAGGCCATACTGCAGACACCTCACGTCCGCATCTCCCGCCTCGATGATGCACACAGGGGACCCGCACTCGGCACATATGGTCCGCTGCATGGGCTGCCCGCTTACCCGTGTTTCTGTCCACGTAGACCTTGTGCACGGGGCTCATCTTGTTGTTGTTGTCCTTGCTGTCCGCCGGGGCCTGCTCGTTGGAGGGGGCTGGGGGAGAAATGCACGTGTTCCTTGGGCACGACACAAAGGCGTAGGAGGCGACCCCTCCGCTGCGCTGTTTGCAGCTGTTGCAGTGGCATGTGAGGGTCGGGAAGGACGAGAGGGGTTTGCCTGTCACGGTCACCTGGTAACTCATTGATTGATTATTGCTCTGGTCAGCAAACCTTGGTGCCAACAAGTGACAACCTTCCCTCCGTGTCGATTCGCCGTCAATGTAGGCAGGGGTTCAACTCACTTTCACTCTGCCGCATAGGCACTGCCCAGTCGTTGCTGTTGTTGATGTCATGATTGATTGTTGTTCTTTGGATATCGTCTTCTGATCGACGATACTCTCGAACGTGGACCGTAGCTGAGAATGTCGATTGATGTGAAGAGATCTGTACGAGTGAGAAATCTGTAGATTGTGTGTTGTGAGTTTGGAGTTTTGAGCATTACCATAACGTCATTCATGTCTCGCAAAAGCAAGGTCGCGGCAGATAGTTGCTTCCCGCTCCGGCTAATATCATCAGGATATTAAATCATAGTTCCGTGGTGATTTACAATTGACCATGTCAGTGTCTCTTGCACCCGCACACTCCATTATCACAAGTCGGGCCTGTCATCTTTCCATCTTGTTTCTCAATCAAGATAACTTTGGTTGATGAGCTGCAATTTTTAATAGTCCTAAGAAATGGTATCGTCGAGTCCCCGGGGTTCCATAAAAAAAAAAAAAAAAAAGAAAAACAAGCCAAACAAAGCCGGGAACCTGCTCCCCAATACGCCTTGGCTTGCGTGCGATATCATAATAATGCCTGCCAATTTTGATGAACACGTCCCTGGGGCACAGCCAACCGAAACAAAACGCCCTCAGATTTGGGAACAAACCAGAAAAAAAAAAAAAAAAAAAAGAGAGAATGAGACGAAAAGGTAGAACCGGGGCCACCTTGACGTTTCTGTCTCTGGCCCAGCCGGCGGAGGGACAAGAGGGTCAACCAAAGTCATACATGTAGTAATATACATATATGTGCTCAAGTATGTAGGACCCTGCCTGGGAAATACCAGGGGATTCAAAGGTGGGGAGACGACGACACCTCGAGAACCAAACATACACAGACATTCACGCATACACGAAACACACCAACTTTTTTCCTGTTTTTTTTCTTCTTCTTCGTTCTTTTTCTTTTCTTTCTTCTTTCTTTTCCTTCTGCTCTTCACTCCTCCTCAGAGCGGCCAGCTTCCCTTGTTGAGTGGTTTCGTGTGCGTTGCCTGGATGCGAAGATCGACCTCGGACGGAGACCAGTAGGCGTCTGCATGATGACCCATGCTGTTGTTGTTGTTGCTGCTGCTGCTGCGGTGGTGGTGGTGATGATGATGATAATACCCTCCTCCTCCTCCTCCTCCTACCGACCTGGCCATCTGCGCAGAAGGCGGCCGCTGCTGCTGCTGCTGCTGCTGCTGCATCATCTCCTCGGGGATCTCGCTCAGCTCGAACACCCCGGGGCTCTTCTGGTTCTCCTCGTCCCGGGAGATGGACATGAAGCCCTTCTTCTCCACCAGCGTGCTGCCGCGCCAGTTGTTGGAGCCCTTGGTGGTGGGCTCTGTGGCGTCCAGCCTCCGGGACGTGAGAGACGTGTGGAGGTCCTTGACGAAGGGGCGCAGGACGGGGATGCACTGGACGATGATGGTGCCGGCTACCTCGCCCGAGTACCAGATCTGAGACATGGCATCTCGCCCTATGGTAGGGTTAGTATTTTCTTCTTCTTCTTTTTTTTTTTCGTCTCTTCTGGGGGAATAACTTACACATGTACCACGTGTCGTGAACGTGCATGAGAGGAGTATCCTTCCACCAGGTCCTGACCGCCGTGATGACAGCGACACTATCTGGATTAGCTTCAGGTGATTTATAGGAAAGGACAAAAGTGATTGAAGCCGCCAAATAGAAAGAGAGGGTGCTCACAGAATCCCAAGACTCAGCGTCATGCAGAGGGCAATCTTTTCGGCTCGTTGGAGTTTCAGACGCCATGTAATGAACCAGGGAAACATGGCAAACACAAAATCCATAATGATGTTGTAGACTATGAAGCAAATATGTCAGTCATTTGTTCATACCTTGGCTGTAAAAGAAAAAGGGAAAAAAAATAAGAATGGATTCCCAACTCACTGTTTCCAATCTCTTTCCACTGGTCGGAGAAGCCCTCGCTTATACACCAGCCCTGCAGCCTGTACCACTGCTGGTAGTCGTCGTCGCCGCACCGCTTGGCCCACTGGAAGATGCACTTGCTGAAGGCGATGCCGTCCATGCTGATGATGCAGAACCACAGAATGCCCGCCTGCCACCTCTTCTCCACCATGCGCAGCAGGGTCACCCCAAAGGCCGACTTGCTGACCGCCTGGCCGATGACGGTGCCGATCGACGACGTGTTGATGAGGATGTGCATGCGGTCGTCCCAGCTGCCCTTGACGTAGCCGGTTGCGTACTCGACGGTGATGATAATATCAGTGGTCATGAGAAATAACTAGAAGAGGTGTCAGCTTAGTGATTGGACAAGGGTTTATTGAGAGAAAGGAAAACCCCCTCCCCCTCTCCCCAAGAAAAATCTTGGTCAAGGCCATGAAGAAGTGCAACTTGGTGCAACTCACATATGCAGATATGAGAATGTAATCATCATACCACAGCCCATGGCGCCGGGTGAGCTTGCACCAGAGCCTCAGGCCGAGGAAGACGGTAGCCCCGGTGAACAGACACCACAGGCCAGCGTAGACCTGCCTGGACGGGTCGTAGTAAACAACATCATCGTCGTCACGCGGGAAGATCATGGTTGACTCCATCGAATAAATGGTCTGCCTTCTTCGCCCCCAAGCTACATTCTGACCGGAGAAATAGTTGTGTTATGTCGGTGAGCGGAGGGCGGAGTTGCAGGAGAAGGAAGAGAGAAGGAGGAGAGAGAGGGAGAAGAGAGGGAGGAGGAGGTGAAGAAGGAGGAGAGAGAGAGGGGGGGAGGGGTAATGCGTGCGTGCCGTGCGTACGATCGTAAGTGGTTTTGTATAATAGGTGCAGAGAAGGAGAAAAAAAGAAAGAAAAAGAAGAACAGAACAACCAAAAAAATAAAGGAAAAGAAGAAGAGGTGCCAAGATAGGAGAATTGAAAGTTTAGAGAACTACAAACTTGCTCGGTGGTCTGGCCAGCGGGACGACTCGACGAACAAGGACAATGTGGCTGGACATGGGAAAGGGGAGGGGGGGGGAGGAAGGAATAATAATATTATGGAGCTGGGCTCTGCTGCTTGATGCAGGTTGCTGCTAGCTATTCTAAGGTTGCTGCTGCGGCGGTCGGCGGGCTCCTGGCCTCGTCCTGGGAAAGCGGGCGTGCGGAGCAGGACAGCCGAGTACTACTAAGTATGGACCCGACAACTATAATACGTAGGAAGAAAAAAAAAAAAAAGAGAGACAAGAAGAAAAAAAGAAGATGAGGAAGGCTTGCAGGTTGGGCTCTTTTTTTCTTTCGTGGACTTGCTCGAACGGGGCAGTGCTCCGTCGGACGAGACCCCGGAGCCCTGTCTGGAGAGTTGGCACGCGGGAACCCGCAGCGGGCGGGAGCACGAGGTGGTGGCCCAGCGTGGAAGAGATGGACATGAAGGAGGAGGAGGAGGGGAGGAGGAGGAGGAGGGAGGAGGGGGGAAGAGGAAAAGAGGGTGGGCTGAAAGGTACGTACCAGGCCTATTACGCGAGGGCTGGAGCCGAGTACAACAGTCAGCAGAAGCAATTAAAGAAGACAGAAAAAGAAATGTCCTCGAGTCAACAATGAATGAATGTGATACACAAGAGTACGTACGTCCCGAGCAGCAGAAGTGAGCTCAGCTCCTCTCACCGAGTCCACGTATGGAACTTGAACCCATTATTTTCTCTTGACTGTTTCACTATTGTGCTGTCGTGACGACGATGAGACCCTTTTTTCTTTTTCTGTCTTGTGTTCGTCTCTTTTTCTTCCTGTCCCTTGAGACGGGAGGCCGTGCACCTTACCGAGGGCGATGTGTGCTGATCTCTTGTCTCGAATCTCTGGGACCGCTGGGGGCGGGACGAGGGTTCTGGAAGCCTGCCAACCGAAGATCCGATTTCCCACATGGCTCGCCGACCGAGAGCTGGCTTGTCTGCCTGCCTCTCTTCCTCTCCAAGGTTGTCCCTCTTGTTCGTCCCGACAGCGCATTTAACTCAATGCAGACGCACAGACCTTGTGGCGCTGCAACTATTTTATTCTGGTGCGTTAGTATGCATGATAGTACATATACGGCTGACAGGCCCTGGATGAGCAAGTGTGTGTCTGTGTCGGTATTTAGTGCTGTAATATTGCCTGCACAGGCAAGGGGGCACTCATACACACACAGAACCGACTTGGCGGATCCGGACGGAGGGGCGCAACTCAGTCACCTTGCAGGTTGCGGGCTACATGAAACATCCGGCGCTGTGGGGTTGTGGATTACAAGGAGCAAATGATGGAAGGGTGGAGTATCTCGCAAGCTGAGGGGGCCTGCTTAATATCTAAGTAATCACGCGAGTGCCCGCCTCATAAATGCCCTTGACACATTGCCTCCTTCTCTTACAGAGTTTGGGAGGAGAGAAGCCCCCAAAATATTAAACAGAGATGATCCCTCCACACCAGAGAGAAGGAGAGGGGAGAGTATAGGGGGTGAGGAGGATGACGACGACGACGACGACGAGCTATGGGCTGTGTTTGCAGGACAAGCAAGAGAGGACATGTGATGATAGAATTGGAAGGAGGCCCAGAATGCCACGCCCGGTACGGGAGGTCCAGCCTGCGGGCCTTTTGGGAAATGAAGGTGTCCTTGCCCCCAACAAAACCTTGACCGGTCTGGTAAGAAGGAGGGAGGGAGGGGAATGAACCAAACATCGTCATCATCATCATCAACACCGTCAGCAACATCCTCCGGCTTTGGGCAAACCCGTCATTGGAAACAAGCACGAAGGCAACGTTCGAAAGAAGCAAATCTCTATCTTTGGCTCCGTGATCGTCAGTGCATCCCAGCCCACCCACTCTTCAGCAGCTTGTGGTACCGCCAATATGACCGGCAGATTGGCTCGTGCCTCGATGATCGTCAACGCTCTCCCGTTCGTTTTTCTTTTCTTTTCTTGTTCGCTTGCGCCTTAGTCCCAGCCTAACTACTCATATTACTACTGTGACTTACCTGCCTGACATGCCGCTGGCTCGTTCTTGTGGGGCCCGTTACAACCTCACAGCTTCATAGCTTAGTACTAGCAGAGAGAAAAAAGGTACTAACTAAGGTGGTGGGTGCGGGAAAAAAAAGGGCGAGACTTTTCTTTCCCACCAATGCCAGCGCCACTGGGGCGGGGCTTGTGACCTGTCGTAGAACTAGTCGACCGAGGCGAGAAGGGGGGGAGGAAAAGCCGCTATTTGGAAAAGCCGCCAGTGGGAAAAGCCACGGTTTGCTGTCCTCCACGTGGTGGATAATTAAACAACCCACTCTGTTTATGCTTTCTAGTTTAGGCAGTGTGTGTTTTTCTTGGCCTTCATGCCTTTTTTTTTTCTTCTTCCGGTTTGCTTTGTTGTCTCTCTCTCTCTCTCTGTGTGTGTGTGCTGGTGTGTTTGTGTGTACTTATGCACGTGTGTGTTTGTATGTGTGTGGGTTTGTGTGTGTGTGTGTTGGCCCAGGCTTTCCCGCTGCGGATTATGCCGACGTCCGCAACCCCTGGGAAGATTGAAATCGTCAGCGGTCATGGGGGGAGGAGGGAGGGAGGGAGGGAAGGTAATTAATGAATACCCGTCCAAGGAAAATTTGCGACAGGCAGCTCCCACACACCCTCTCATCCAAGCATGCATACTACGCAAGACACACACAAAAGCACACACGCACGTAATTAATTCTCCCCGTGTGGTGGTTCAGCAATTAAAGGCACGCCACCGGATGCAACTCCGGCTACGTAAAGCAAATCAAATGTAGGAAAGCCTGCAAGCCCAACAACGTTCATGGGTAGAAAAAGGAAAGAAGAAGAGGAAAAAATAAAAAATATAAGCGAGGCAAGGCCGCCCCCACAAAAATTTAAAAATATGCAGCGCAGCGGGTTTCCCATCACACCGCGACGCCGCCTGCAGGTGCCTTGCAAGCAACGCAACCACACCACCCAACCATCCAGCAGCCTTTTGCCACCAAGATGTGACAATAACACTTTGAGTGGTGGAATGAACTTGATGAGCCCACACACACACACACACACACTCTCTCTCTCTCTCTCTCTTGTTTCCCCCTCTCCCTCTGACCCGTTTTTTTTTTTTTCTCATGGCTTCTTCATTCTGTCCTTTCAGAGTGAGCGAGTGAGAAGAACACCGGCCACACAAACCGGAGTGCCTCTCTCTCTCTCTCTCACTCACTCTCTCTCATACACACAAGCTAGATCAGGCATCCTCCCCGAAATCTGACATTGCCAACCCCCCTCCAGGAAACACCACACAAGCATGCTCAAGAACGACAGGTGCTATCGTCGGAGGGGTCGTGCCCGGTCTCAGGGCGTTTCCCTGCGGCGATCCTCTCTCTAGTCTTGTATCCGCCCACGATTAAGCAAAAAATAACTGGAGAATCACTTGTTCTTTATTTTCCTCTCCTCTCCTCCTTCTTGTTTCTGTATTCTGAGCTCGGCTTCGGTGGATACAATATTGTCAAGTAGTGTGAAATGACGAGTAAATTCATGTAGTAGTAGTACAGTGTGTGTCTCGGAAAAACCAACTCTTTCATTTATTTCATCAGATAAGCACAATACTGTTGTTACGTGCGCACCCTCGCGCGTCTCGTTTTTTTTTCTCTGGGTAGGATCACGTTAGAGGCAAAAGCGAAAAAAGAAAGGAAACCCCCTCCAAAAAAAAAAAGAAACCCACACTCAAGACCCCGTCCACTCCGCCCCCGCTTAAGTAACCTCTTCCTTCAGTATGACGACACCACCGTTTCACAGGCGAGACAACAGAAAGTTCCTCATGGAAGATACCGTTGCGGGTTTCTTCTTTCCCCCCACCTCCTCCCCAGCCCAGGAAGAAACATTCAATGCCTCGGGATAATCTGATCTGTCTGTCATCCATCGCCGACCATGACATTGAACCCGCTGTGGAATACGTGGGGCGGCGGTTTCCGATGCGTGATAATTGTTCCGATGAAGAGGGCCCCCCCCCCCCCCTCTCCCCCTCCTCTGGATTCCTCTCTTACTTCTCCTCCAACGACCCAAGACTTGCTTGCTTGCCTGCCCACTCAGAGTGCTGCTTGTATCATTACTGTGTACTTGTTCCTCAAGGGTGTGAGAGCATCAAGAATACTGTGCAGGGCCAGGTTGGATCAAGTCACGTCATAACATAGGCGCGCCCTATAAATCAGAAGAAACAAGAGCGTGGTATTGGGTATCTATAATGACCAACATGCATTCAGGTCTGCGCATATCGTCATAAAATCCCGACTGCCAGTCCCCGCCATCCATGCAAAAAGCCAGACAGGAGAGACAAAGGATCGCGATCCCTAGACCATGTTGGACTCCCCTGTTATTATTGTTAAAGAAGAAAACTCCGAAGCTGCCGAACTGATCCTGTATGAAGCAGGAGGGGGAGAAAAAAAAAAAAAGCAAGAAAACAGAAAAAAAAAAAAAAAGACGGCGCGGCTAAGGAGCGAAACCTGGTGAGCATGCCTGACTCGGATGTCCTTACACACACGCGCGCGCGCGCGCACGCACGCACGCACACAGCCACACGCTCTGTGTGATCTGGTTGCTGCGGTTGCTGCAGCTGCAGCTGGTAAACCACTTCCCACTTCCTCTGTCGTTTCATCAGCGAGGGGAGGAACCTTCCTACTGGACCTCCGAGTCGATGCGCCCGAGCCCGTGAAGCCGCTGCTCGAGGTCGTGGTGGTGCACGTGCTGGTGGCCGTGAGCTCCTGGTGTGTGGGGCTCTGAGCCGTGCTGGCCCCTGGGCTCGTCGAAGCTGTGGGCGCGGCTGGCGTTGCGGCTTGCGTTCCGCGAGGCCACGTCCCTGCTGATCTGGTACGAGCTTGTCCTCGAGCCGGGCCCGAGCCTCGGGCGGGCAGCATAGGCCGGAGCCGTCTCTGCGATCTGCTCCTTCTCCTTGTCGGTCGGGCCAGCTGCGCCACCTGCTGCGGCGGTAGACGGCCGGCGGTGTTGGTGGTGATCGGCAGCCTCCTTGGCAAGCGTCTGAGCAAAGGCCGAGTTCTTGCGCAGGGTCGGGCCGTACCAGTAGATGACATAGACGGCGCCGACGAGGCAGAAGGAGATGGCGAAGAGGATGAAGGATGCGTTCTGCAGGGGCTTGTTCTGCGGGCCCGGGATGTTGGTGTAGAAGGGCGTGGCGGCATTGGTGAGGACACCAGCGAGGAAGTCACGCGAGAAGCCATTGCCGCCCGTGGCGGATGCCGAGAAGGGCCCGTATGCGCAGACCATGTAGTCGATGGTGGCCATGTAGATGGCGTAGTTGGCGATGCCGATGATGCCAGACGCAAACATGGAGCCGACCCAGTGGACGGGGGGCCGTTGCACGTCAGGGCGAAGATGAGCAGGCCGACGGGCAGGCAGGGCGCCGTGAAGAGCAGCCACCACAGCCTGCTCTCGTACTGGGCGTGCTCGTCGCCGGGCCTGGCCTCGCGCTGGCGTATGTTGCGCCTGATGGCGGGGATGAAGCTGGCGTGGGCGACCAGGTAGCCGATGCCGATGGGGATGAAGGCGAGGCCCAGCTGCCAGGCGTTGAAGCCCCACTGCGAGTACACCAGGCTGAAGGACTGGATCTGCATGAAGATGAGGGCGTCGGAGAAGCCAGACAGCAGGGACAGCGTCAGGACGATGGGCTCCGTCACAAACATCTTGAAGGGGCGGTACCAGGTCTGGCAGATCTCGCTGAAGTCCATGCGCTTGAGGACCGGGTTGATCTCGTTGGGGCCGTAGATGGCCTCCCCGCCGGCCTTCCTGCGCTTCTTGGCGATCCTGTCGAGGCACACGGTGGTGCGGGTCTCGGGGACCGTGAAGAGGTGCAGCAGCTGGACGAAGCCGCCAAAGATGAGCTGGATCCAGATGCACCAGCGCCACGGCAGAAAGTACTCGACGAAGCCGCCCACGATGGGGCCCAGGATGGAGCCGCCCACCGAGGACAGGACGATGTAGGCGACGGCGTACTGCTGGTGGTCGGCGTCGAACATGTCCGCGATCATGCCCAGGGTGACGCTGCCGCCGGCCGAGGAGAGACCGCCCAGACAGCGGCCGATGAGGAGGGAGGCGAAGTTGGGGGCCAGGGCGACCAGGATGCACCAGATGTTGACGAGGAAGAGCGAGGCCTGCATGATGGGCCTGCGGCCAAACTCCTCGGACCAGGGCGCCCAGAGCTCACAGCCGAAGGCGTACAGGATCAGAAACAGGGTGGCGCCCAGGCGGGCCATCTGGGCCGACACGCCAAACTGCTCCTCGATGCCGCCGAGGCCGTTCGAGTACAGCGAGGTGTTGAAGTTCATGGAGGTCTGCACCAGGAAGATGACGGTGAGAACCCACCACTTCTTCCAGCTGGGCCACGCAAAGGGCAGCTCGTCCTCGGCCATCTCGGCGGTGAGCTCCCGCTTGCTGTCTGGAGAGGCCTTCTCGTCGTGGTGGACAGCCTGGTCCGACTCAGATGGTGGAGAGGCCCCACCTCCTGAAGGAGGGAGGGGGTCCTTGGCCGGTGACATCTTGAGACGAGCAAGCATGCACACAGGAACAAACAAGAGCTGTGACGGGAGGTGTTGGAAGGTTGAATGACGACAACCCGAGGTGGACAACCTGAGGTGGGGGGAAGTCGTGTGGTGTGTACTGCTTGGAGCCTGTGATGACTGGGGAGAGAGAGAAAAGACTGTCTGTCCAGACAGGAGAGAGAAGAATGTGAGGGAGCAACACGAGGAGGACCTTGTCGTGCAGCAGAGAGAGAGGGATGGGGAGAGACAAGAAAAGGGTGTGAGTAAGGGAAGAAAGGAACCAACAACAACATGCAAGGAGAGAGAGGAAGGGACGTTACTGTGTATAAATACTTGCCTGAGGGAGGAGCTAACAACCTCGAGGTTGCGCCGGCCCAGAAAGATCAGACGATCCAAGGCAAGCCAGGACTTGGTACCGGGGGAACCAGTGAGTGGTACTCTCCACGACTCTCCAGCTTTTTGCAACGGATCCGATGCCCATGGGGTTGACTAGCCATAGCCACAGCTGCTCCGTCCCTCGAGAGTGACCCAGATTTTGGGGGGGAGAGAGAGGAAAAAAAAAAGACTGGAGATACGGTGGAGGAACCGTGGATGACGAATCAAAACCCGCGATGCGCGAGACGAGGGGGAAACCGCTGAAAGCAGGAGGAAGGCACGCAGACATGGAAGGGCTCCAGTCGGTGAGAGTGAGCAAGCCAGCCAATTGATCAGTCCAAGACAGAAGGACGGTTCATTCCTAGTGAGCCACACCAGGGCTGGTGGATGAGTCGTCCAAGCAACCAAAGCTCATTCATTGATCGATTACAAGTCCGGAAAGAAGAGTTGTGTTTTCTGCCTGTGATGAGCACCAGAGAGGGCAAGAGCCGCCTGACCGGCGCCGCCTGCCTTCTTCTTTTCCGATGTCAGATGTCAAAGTGACATTCAAGTATTGACTGAATGGTATCCACGGTAACAGTTCGAGGCGGAGGCCGTGCCTGAGGCTTGTTAAGGCGCTAATCGGGCCGTGCTATGGCTCTGGAGGCCCACCATGACGCAATGATGCGACTTCAGCAGGCGCGAAAAGATGAGAAGAAAAGAGAGAGAAAAGAAGAAAAAGGGCAAGCCTGTGCGCGTTCGGGTGGAGGTACTCAGTACATTACTTGGATGCGAGAACCAAGTCCTTCAGGCGGGGAGGAGACCTGCCTAGGAGGAGGTGAGACCCAGCCAGGTACTATGTATTGTGTACCGAGTACTACAGTACCATGGAGCAACCTAGGCGCTCTTCTCAGCATGTCGGCCTAAGCAAGGCGGAAATAAAGAAAAAAGAATTCAGACGTGCAAGGGGAAGAGGGAAACATTCTCTTCCAGGGTTGACATAAGAGGCCTCTCTCGTGACGTCAGCCTGACGATGCCGTGAGTCGTGCGTAAAACATATAATCAGTTATTAAGTTACATGTAAGCACGATATTATCGTAGCGTAGTTGGTAGTAGCAGCAGTAGCAGCAGCAGCAGCAGCAGCAGCAGCAGCAGCAGCAGATATAACGCCATGGCTACGGATGTTTCCTACAAGTCTTCTCTCTGGCCATCAGAAAATCTGACGCCAACCTTTGCATTGCCATTGCCATTGCCCTCCAGCTCAGGGTCCGTGGTCGAGGTCGAGGTCGATGTGATGAGCAGTGCTGCAGTCTCTTGGCTCCCTCGTCATCTTGTCCTCTTGAAGACTTGTTCAGATGGCGACAAGATCAAGTAAGTACGCCCACACCATCAACCTTTTGAGCCTCAACTTCGGCTTCCCCTTCCTGGGCATAACCCAGCCTCTGACCAAGGGGCCCTTTGAGCCAAGAGGCTTTAAAAGACGGCAGTGGGCGGGTGGGTGCACCCGGCTCGGCAGGATTTGATCTTGGCCCCCAGCGGCAGTCTGACTGGGATCTCTGGGAAAAAAAAATCCGTCTTGGCTTATCATCGGTTGTTCCTGGCAGTGCCTGGTTCCTTTTTTCTCCTCCTTTTGACTGTCTTTCAATTCCCCTCTCTTCCCTGCTGTCTTCCTCCGGTGACGTACTCAGGCACACCAGTAGTACCGCAGGACATCCACGAATTCTATTGAGCGATGTACGCAGTACTGTAGCTGCATGATGTAGTGTCTCATTCTCTTTTCCATGCCTTTTTCTCTCCTTCTTTTCCCTCATCTTGAAATTGACTCTTTTGTTTCCCTTGCTTTTCTTCTTCATAAAAATGAAATAAAAAAAAGACAACACGTCCCATGATCTTTGGAATCCTCACGTCTGGCCATCGAAGTCGCAGGTGTCCCACTTCTGACTAACTAAAGCCCACTTAAATACGCGGAGCAGGTGTTAACCCATCTCGATCATCCCACCCCTCGACTCACCGCACGCATTTGACCCATGGGATTTGACTGGGCACGGTGGGGGAGGAGAGTTGTGGAGGAGTCATGTCCATACTGTGAGTTGAAGGATGGGGAAAGATCTTCTTCCCTCCACAGAGAAGAGGATTTATGGAACTGGGCCAATTCTTTCCCCCTTTTGAGAAACTCCCACCAACAAATCTCTGCAATGGCACAAAGTGCAGGCAACCATTGCAGACACCTCGTAGGTTTTCTAACCTTTTTGTACACCTCCTTTTGTCACACGTATAATGGCAGAAAAGAATGAGGGAAGAGGAAGAAGAAGAAAGAAAGGAAAAAGATCAAGACAGTCACACAATCACGCAGCAACACAGCGATAAACAAGTCCCGCAGACCGGACCGACTTGCGGAGCCTTCCTCTCTCTTGCGTATCCACCATGCCCACCTCCAAATCATCTGACATTCCGCCTTCGACGATGTACGTGCCACTGCCGCCGCCTTCGAGCTCGTCGCTCGGTGACTTTACCCCGCGCCGGCCCCCGAAAGCACCTATAAGTACTATAGTATAATACATTACGGGGTGACGTGGACCCATGGCCACAGTGCAGTAAATCCCTCCCTGCCTCCTTGCCTGTCCCCCCCTTCTCTTCTGTTCGATGAATTGATGATTCAAAGATAGCGCGCGTGCAACCTGCAGCACTGACAGGCGTGACAGGGTTCTCCAGATTCCCCCGCTCTGTCCCCAGATCATCTCCAGATATTAACATTACATTGCTTGTTAACCTGGTGATTGCATCTCTGACTTCGCGGTGAACCATCATGCACATTTTGTAGAGGAATCTCTTCCATGAACAATGTGGGATTTTCTAGTCACCGGGTGACACGCATGTATGAATAATAATCACATAGACGAACCGCATCGCTGGTGATATGTTCAATGCTCATCAAGTCGCTGAGAGGCAGAGCCTGCAAAGGGCATCCAGCCACTGTAAATAAGTTTTGGGGGCGCGCAAGACAAGAGAAGACCATCACCTGCTTTCTCTCTTGTTCTCTCCACGCGATATTCCAGGATCAGGAGGTGAGCTAGCAAGGGACCGCTGCTAAACACATCCCCACGATCTGCCGTTGCGGGAGCTGGCTTCCTTGCTCCTACTAGTCTGCAGCTCGGGGTGAAGACATCGCGAACATAGCGGGCTCTCCTCTTCATATCTTGGTAGCTGGGTGGAGAACAACCTTGGCAGTAGTATGTTCTCCCCCACACTCGGGGAGAGAAAAGAAAGGGGGATGGGCAGAGAGGGGGGAGGAAGGGGGGTTCGCAGATCACATCACAATAGTATGTCGATTATTTAGTATAAAAGGGTTTGACATATGCCCGCCATCAGAAAAGGTCCCAGAGACGATATGCGCTGTGTCGGCAATTCGTGAGTGACAAAAAGAACGCAGCCATGTTTGCACAATTCCTCCTGGTTCCTCTCCTCCTGGCAGGCCAGAGCGCAGCAGCAACGACCCCCTTATTCGGAATACATCCTTGCCCCCGAGTCACGGATGATCTACCCACCCTCCATCTATCGGGTCAATGGCGCCGTGTCGAACGCATCATCCCTGGTCCATCCTTCTTCTGCCTCGTCCTCCTCCAGCACAAACGGGAGTGCGGTTTTCAAGGGCAACTCGTCCATCACCATCGACTACAAGAAGAACATTGGCGGTGTGTTCAGCGTAACTGTCGGGTCCGTGTCCTCGGACGATGCGGTCATCGGGTTGACCTTTACCGAGTCCAATCTGTGGATCAACGGGGCTGCCTCGGATGCCACAGCCGATGCTGGGCTGGACACGCCCCTCTGGCTGGATGTGGGCGCCGGGCCGGGCACATACACTGTCGCTCGAGAG